>CM020215.1:190270158-191641796 GCA_009819775.1 Phoenicopterus ruber ruber
CCACCAGCCTGCCGAGGCCACAAGGCCAGCCGAGCTGTGAATCCCCACCCCAGGGACACGTCGGATGCTCCTGTCTTCTTCCACACTTCGTCTTGATTAAGGTATGATGAAACGGGGCCTTGAGCCTCAGACGTGCCAAGGGGTAACTTGATATTAATGTGCAGCTGCACTGATCTCCTGAAAGAGGGTGAGTTGCACATTTTGCAATTAGGGTGAGCTAATTGTATGCACAGGCAGTTGCCACAGCTCAGCTGACGGGTGGTAACTTATTAAACCACAGTAATGTGAGCACTTTGAGTCATGAAACCGTACCCAAAGCGTTTGCAGACTCAGGGCCGAGAACCCGTTGCCCTCCCATTCTGTCGCACCGTCATCTCGAGGACAAGGAGAGGAATTGAAAACCTGGGCTGTATAGTCCGATGCAAGATGAAGTTTCCCAGGGGACTCTTAAATTTCTAGCCAGAATTTCAACGAATTTAACAATGTTTCTTTTAAATGACCTTGACTCAAAATATTCATTTTAAGTGAGAATGTTTGGGAAAGAAAGAGTTCTGGAAATTTTCAGCATAAACACTAATTCTTGTAAAAAAACATGAAGAGTCATATTCAGAAGGCCTAAATTCTCCCTAAGTTTCCAGGTCTTGCGTTTCTTACCTGCTAGGGATCTCTGCAGGCCTAGCGCCATCCAGAAGGGAACCTGTCCAATTTGGTGGAACTGTGGCCGGAGTATTTTTTTTAGATGTAATGCACTTTTAATCTGTAGCACTTGCTAGTTTCTTAGAAGCTTGAAGAGAAAATTACCTGCCAAATGCTTTCATTCCTCTGTACTT
Source organism: Phoenicopterus ruber ruber (assembly GCA_009819775.1). NCBI lineage: Eukaryota > Metazoa > Chordata > Aves > Phoenicopteriformes > Phoenicopteridae > Phoenicopterus > Phoenicopterus ruber. The sequence continues at coordinate 190,270,989 of CM020215.1, forward strand.
GGTCATTAATTTTGCACGCACATGCATGTGACTGGCAAAGAGAGCTGAAATCAGCCTGTTTTTTTTTTTCAGAGCCTTTTCGATGCCAAACCTGTTAGCAACACTGATGATGTGAGCTCTGACCTGGCGAGCATAGCTCAGATTCTGGCCCTGGTGAAGTCAACGGAATCTTGCTATTGATCTTCAGACCAGGATTTAAGAGAAGGTTGTAGAGAATCCTTGGGGAAGCTTGTCTTTTAAATGACTTTTTAATGAAACTGGAGATAAAACCATTTGCACTTGGGCTAATGCCCTGCTGAAGGAACTGCGACACAGACCCGGTAATAGGGTGCTCGTGTGTGAGAGCAGATTGAGTGAACTAATAGAAACAACTGTAGAAAGCCGGGAGCAACCTGCTTAAATGATGGGAAATAATAAGAAACAGCCCCTCGCAGCCAGGGTGAGGGGTCTGGGCTCGGGCCGGTGGCTGTCACAAAAGCGGGGGCGATGGCACCGCAAAGGGGGGATCTCAGGGCTGCAGCTGCGGCTGCCTTCGCCCAGGTTTCCTCCTCCAGCCTCTTGCTGCCCACGTATCTCCTCCGAGGGGATAACAGTAGAAAAATCACCAAAAGACTCATTTCACAGGACTTCTTCAGGCCTCAGTCCCTTCGCTATGAGGGGTCGTGCCAACGACAGTAGATATACACTCATTAATACCTGTGTAGGGATGGGTATAACACCTTTGTGTGAATCCCCTCTGTTTGTTTGCTGCCTGCCGTTACGCTCCGCGTTGCCCTGGAGATCACAACATTTCGGCAAACACCGGCATATTCTGCTCCCAACAGAGCTCTTTTCCCCTCTTCCCTGGAGGGAGGGATTCACACTTAAAAGAAAAAAAAAAAAAAAGGAGATATTTGGTTTTGGCCCGACCTTCATGGTTTTTCTTCCCATTTCTAAATGAATTCTAAGCTGAGACATCCCAGGCAAAATTTCAACCCAGGGCAGTTGTCTGCATTCACACTAAGAACTAGTGAATAAGTGTTTTGAGGTAGCCTTAATTATAGCTGTGAGAATGACACCAGTGTAACATTTAAAGTGTGAACATAAAATATGGCAAATCAATCAGAGTATGGAACCACACTCGGAAAATATTCAGCTGATGATGTTCACAATCACACATTAAAAAAAAAAAAGAAAAAAAAAAAAATCACGTGGAAATTCACTCCTCCAGCCAATGGAAAGAGATACTTTTCTATCTCTCAGTCTACAAAATTCCCTCACCTACTACCCAAATTACAGTTAAAAGAGGCTTAATTTATCCCTTTGAAAAAAAAAAAAAAAGTTTTACAAGCCGTTTTCCTGCTCAGCAATCACACAGATATTAAATCTTATTGCAAAAAGAGGGGGGGAATGCCTCTTCTCAGCATTACAGCTGCAGCTGTTTGACAGAAGTAAGTGACTTCATAAACCCTCCTGATTTGGCAGTAGGAGAGCAGAGTTTTATGCTGTCTGCTGCACAGTCACAGGGGCTGAGAAAGCTCCGCAAAGCAATCTTCACAAATGTTTCACCTCGTTTATGAATACCTTTGCTTCACCGTGTTAATGCCTCTTTTGCTTTGCTTTCCATCCACCTCCACTGGATCATCTACCAAGACCTTTTATTGCTTTAAAGTGATTGATCCCACTGGTCCCACATATTTTTTCTTTTTTTTTTTTTTCTTTTCTCAATGGAAGGTACTGCACCTTCACCTTTCCATTCGTTTGTTGGTTTACTACGGTAAAATGCAGCAAAGATTTAGCAGACTGTGCTCATGTGCAGTAATCAGGCTGTATATCTTCTCATGAAAGAGTCCATACTTAAGCACAATATTTTTCTGTCTCTCTCAAGTGTCCACTCCATAAAGAATTACTCGAAAACACATTTTCCTGGCCTGTGATGAAATAGAGACATTTCTGATAGCTGTCTTCTCAGCCTCCACCTTTCTGTATTCATTTTGAGGCCTTATTATTTAAGAATGAATTCCTGTTCATCCAGAGCAACTTCTGGAGATGTTCCCAGTTCCCATTAACATGACTTTGGTATGAGTTTGATATGAGCAGGCTATTCAGTACTTTGCAGAAACACCATCTCCATTGGGAAGTCTTCACTGATGTAAAGTCAGCAGGAACTCTTGCTACACTAAAATCTCCAGGATTCACCTTTCAAGTTATCTGTTATTTTTATAGGACCATTACAGCTCTTATGCCTTGCGCGTTCCTGGCCAAGCAGCCTGCTGTTTCACATTGCCAGGAGATTTTGCAGGATTTGTCTTGTAGCAGATCAGACCGAGATATAAGAACCTGAGGGGAAAACTGGCAATGAACAAATGAGTATCTCAATGATGGTCTTCAAACACTGGTGGGCTTCACGTAAGTGTCTTTCAAATTGCTGTCCCTCTCTTTGTAAAGCCATATGACTACAGATGTTTCTAAACGTAGTGCTATCCTAAAAGCAAAAGCAAAAAGAAGTGAGTGAAAAATAATGCTCCCCAAGTTTTCTAGGCATGATTTTCTAAGCAGAAACTTCCTAATGAATGTTCATCTCTGACTTAGTGTGAAACATCTTCAGTTTTGAGATACTTGTAGTCTGACCATTAAATACTGCTGCAAGCTCTCTTGGCAGGAAGCCTTGGGTAGCAGTGTTACCTGCTCACCTTTAAGGGGCACTTTCTTCCCCAGGCATCAGCAATTATTTTTTTTTTAATTCTGTTTCTACCAGACAGAGCTTTAGTAGCTGTCCTCAGCAATTCAACTCCCCCTATCCTGACAGGCGAGGGTAGGACCTCGGGGAAATGTTACATCCAGACATCTCTGGAGAGCTCCCAATAGCTCCCAAAGGGACTTTGTGATGGCGACCATCACTGAACCATCACTTCCATGCAGTGCCCCTCGTTTGTGAGGTGACTGGGATCACCAGCGAGGCAGGTGACCTTGCCAGCTCTGCTGGTTGCACACCGTGACAAATCATGAAGACTTCCCAGTCCCTCAGATGTGGCATGGCCTGCAGCGTAAGAAGTGCTGCTCTAATGCCTGCCCGTGCTAGGGAAATGCTCTGGATGGGGCAAATGCACTCCTTAATTCAGTCAAACCAACATCATATGTTGCAGCTCATGGAAACCTCTACTTGCTGTGTTTAGAAAAAAGCTGAGTGAAGCCAGTCCCCCGCAAGGACCTGCAGCGCTGCTGGCTGTAGGACCTTGCCTACGGCAGGGGCAACCTTCTGCCTGCCATTGAGCTGGGCCAGCATAGGTTCGTGAGCACTGTAAGGTGGTGCACAACTACTATGCACATTTACACAACTACTAAAAAAGAAAAACACCCCCCTACCCCCATCTGCTCCTACCCCTCCCTAAAAAGGGGTAGGAGCAGATGGTAGAAGCAGAGTTTTAACTTGCAATGGTTCCCCAGCCTGGTTTGTTCTAGGAAAGGGCTGTGTCAGCACAAAGGGAGGAGCATCTCCATGGTGGGAATGAGCATTTGGAGATGAAGAGGACAAGACATTCTTCTGGCAGCAGGATCAGCCTCTGTCATCCTAAAATTTATGTGCAAATACGGTCTCAGTCACAGCCTATGCCTTCATGAGGTCCCATGCACAATGAACACTCCAGGACAAGCTGTAGGGGATGGGGGAACCTTCTCCTGTAGCATGTGGTACACACCAGATTTTGGCACCTCTTACCTCCTTCACTTGATGTATTTACTCTTCCAGTCAGTAGCAGCCTGTGCTTTTAGCTGAGAGGAAATTGAGTTTTAATGTTATTCTTAAAAGCATGAAGGTTCAGACTTATTGTGGGTTTTACCTCTGTTATTAAAAACAACAGAGAAACCAGTTTTAAAAACTCCATTTCACCTAGACAATCCCAGCTTCATAAGGTTACGGCAAAAAAGATTTGCAGTTGAAGGATTAAAACGCGGGTTAACATCAAAACCAGTGCTGAATGACTGCCCCAGCCAGCAAATAGAAGGCATTTGTTATGGAAATACCAAAACTAGCCATCCAACACCATTCTTGGGCTCTTAGGTATTGTACGATACCGGTTGTGGGTCTGCTGGGCAAGGTGAACTCATTGCTCTGCTACGCCCCTGCCGAAAAGCCAGGGAGTCCTGAGTCAGGAGATTAGCTGAAAAGCAGCCTTTTTCACATATCTTTCCAAAGTTTCCTTTTTCAGAAAGATTTTGATGTTTCCTTTGAAGGTCACCTTTCAAATCTGTTTTATAAAGTTGCCTTAGGTATAAAATCCTTACTCAAATATTAAAAGGTCAAATAAATTGCACTAAGTAAACAAGCTAGCTTTGCTAGCTTTTGCAGGTGTCCAGCACATGGGAGCTTTAGGATAGATGACAGAGAATAAAAACTTGACTTATCTCTCTCCTTTCAGTAAAAGTGGGCAGTAACTAACTGAAGGAAAAGAAAAAGTTTTGGACTAAAAATTCTTTCTGTTTTAACTTCAGGAAATAGGGCCCTTGTGAGCTGAACTGATAGAGAGCAACAGCTCCTGCAGTATTTTGCCATTTAAGAGAAGGTAACAGGAATATCTGCAGTGATTTAAGTGTTTTCAATTGCAGGACAGGAGCGGATCCTCCCCGCAGCTTTCATTTGTCAAGATCCATATGTTTAGACAGATGAGTTAATAAAGAACCTCCCCCAGAATAAAAACAGCATGGCCTACGAGTTTATGGCTTAAAATTTTCCACTGCTCTGGGTCTGTTTCATGCAGTTGTCACTCAGCGGTAGGCTGAAGTTTCAGGATGTTTCTGATGGCCCAGCTTTTATTTTTGAACCTTAACGTAAAATTGATACTATCCACCAGGTTGCTTTGCGTTTATGAAGAGGCCACTTTTATAAAGGCTTCTTTAGAGAAGATACAAACTGCTTTCTTCCATCTTTTATTTTACTCGGAGATGCCAACCTGACCCATCAAACAGATTCCTATAGCTGGCTTTTACAGACAGCTGCCTTTTTCTTCAGCACGCTCAAATTTTAGACCCCGGCCCGCTGCCAACCCTCAACATTTTTTCTTAATCTCCATGCGCCCTGGTAGACAAAATTTCCACTGAAGGTAGAGTGGCAGTGGTGGTGCCCTGGTCCAGGTGCTGGATGCTCTCCACGATCAGCGGGCCAAAATCTGGGAGTCAGGGCTGGAGTGCCAGAGCTCCTCATGTCCATTCCTGGTAACTCAGGGCCTCCACCCCCACTGCCTTATTTTATATTTTTCCAGAATAAATTCTCCAGATAGCTCAGCTTCTGGAGGAATAAAATGGTCATTTTAGAAAGCGATTCCTGTGGCATCCCTTGGGCACGTGAAAGTCTAAGCCAGAGCTTTTTCCCGCAGGCTCTGCATGTGGTCAGCGGGGAGCAATAGGGGCAGATTATCTGACCCATCTTAGATGCCTGTTGTAGGATGAACTGAATTTGGAGTGCCTCCTTCTCTCTGATGACCCTAAAAGGAACACAGCTTGAGCAGCTCAGTCTTCAGGAAACCTCCGGGGTGCAGATAAGCCCCACCTCAAGTCTGTATCCACCTCTCACCTGCTGTTTTCTAAAACAGTTGCATTTGGAAGATATCCCCTGAGACATATACCACCGAGAATGGTGGAGTTGTTAATAATTTCTTGTAAAGTTACTATTCCTGTGGAAAAAAAAAAAACAAACCAAACCCAAGCCCCTAGTGTAGTTCATTCTGCGGTTTGCTGCTGCAAAGCCTCTTACTAACACAGCAGGTGCAGATGCATGTGGAGTGCAGCACTATCGTATATAAAATGGAACTGCCTAAGCATATTTCCTCCGAGCTTCCAGAAAGATCTGGAGGCAATTCCTCACTTGAGAACTTCAAATTGTCCGTTTGTCAGTATTTAAAAAACATATCTACACAAATGAGTATGATGCCTACAGCTTGCAAATAACTTTATGAAGGCTGAGGCGATTTTTTTTCCAGGATCACTCTTCATATTAATTACTTTAAAAAATGACATTCAAAGCTATTAGGTCCAGGAACAACTTCATAATATCGGTGCCGCAAAATGAAAACGTGCATGTGGTACATTTGTTGAATCCATGGTGGCAAGCAGGACTCTGTGCTGCTGTTTTATGCGAATTCTAATGAAAGCAATTTATCTCGTTTCCGTCACCCTGAGCCAGTATTTATGAATCAGTCTTCAGATCTCTCGCATAAGGAGCACGAGTCACTTTTGTAATGAGAACCGATCTCTGATTTGTGTCAGGAAATCATGCACCAGGAAAACAAGCTTATTAACCACCATTAGAAATGTCATCTAGCAACAGCCACCCGTTCCATATTCCTCCCCCAAAATGTGCAAATCCCCTGGGTGAAGAGCCCCGGGCGTCGCTGTGCTGAGCAGCCGGCAGAGGATGCCTGGCTGCACCAGCCCTCGCTGCTCTTCTCCTGAGGAGCAGGACATCTCCAGGTCTTCAGTTCACCTGCGGCCAAAGTCAGCGATGCCTGATGCTGTTGTTTGGCCTGCAATGAACTTGTGGTTTCTCTTCTGTTCCCCGGGGATGGGCCTCAATATAGCAGGAAAAACAAAGCCTGCAGCTGGCACCGCTGTGGGCAGGCAATGCACCGTCCCCCTGCCTGCCTGGCCTGCAGGAAGCCCGGCAGGGCTGCCTTCCTGCCGTCACTTGAGTCCCGCTGATGTGACTCGCTCTTGGTACAAATTAAGTGCCACTGGGCTGATTTCACAGCAACTGCACAGTTTCACCCCAACAGGAGATCTAGGGCAAGGGGACTACAGGTGGATGTGCAGGTCTGCTGATGCTGCTCCTTTCGGCTAGGAGCGCCAAGCCTGCCGCCCCGACCTCCTTCCTCTGCACCAGGCAGAGCAGCGGCACCGTAGCGCAGGGGCAGGAGAAACTTGCACAGTCAGAAGTTTTTTATTATCCCGCCCTGCCAATCTGGCACCTTTTAAGGACACTATTTTCTTTTCCCCCTTAAAGAAAATACCATGACTGTTTTGCAAATGGGATGGCTATTTTAACTTCTTAGCGTGATTTATATTCCATTCCCCGCTGGCTGCCGTCGAGATTGGCCCAGTCCAACCCACTACACATTTCTGATTTAGTACCGTCCTCGGCGACCCCTCAATAACTTCAGCGCAGGAGACAGGATGTTATCAGAAAGCTGGAGTAATGCATAGCTGGCACCTGAGCACAGCCAGGGCAAGCCGCACGCTGCTATTTCGGGAGGCTTTATACCTTGTATTTTTCCTCTTCAAATGCACTCACATTGCTGCTTAAAATACAGAATCTCCGTTAAAAAAAAAGGCCGTTCTGTTCGCCTTGGCAGTGTGTAATTACGGGAGAGAGAAAACGCAGACATTATTACAGGGCGTCTTTGTGGAGGCAGAAGGCGCGAGGAGTTGGCTTGTGGTGCTGATGCCAGTAAACAGCTGGTTAGGCAGCGGGGCGATGCGGTGTCGCCCGGGTCCCGGGTCGGGGGGGAAGGAGGGCCCTCGCCCTTCCCCATCTTCACGCAGACCCTTTGGCTAAGCAGTCTCTTTGCGGTCGTACTGCAGGCAAAATTCAGTAACGACGTGCTTTGCTGTCACTAGCAAAGGATTTGCTCCGAAGTCTTGCGAGGGTTGTTACTTTTCATCAGAAATTAACATCCACCTTTTAATTGCTGAGGGATCAGCATTGTCTAATGGCGCTGGGGGCGCAGCAGAATCTGTTGTTTCCAGTACCTACAGGGGACGGCTACTTCAGTGTTGTCCCTTTCCGTTCCTTGAATCTATTTTTCTTCAATCCTATGTTGATCTGGTTTTGGGACCATTTTATAGAGTGATTTTTTGAACCAGTTCAGCTGATAAACCAATACTGATGCCATAAACCAATAAAAGGAAAACAAGGAACAAGCCCAAAGCAAATGGACAACAGGAAAGTCAGGCTTGTCAAGAAGGAACTGGAAGAGACATAACCGTAGCAGTAAATGAGAAGAAATATCAAATACTGACTACTAGCATGTGTGAGTGTCTCTGAGCCATAAACCCAGACCTTTCCTTCACGAACAGTGACTGGAAGGAGTGGTACCAAGGGCTGCCATTTTGAAGGGACTTTGGCCAACTCATTGGCTCACAGCTTATTTTTAAGGGCTTGTTCACCTGAATTTATGAAGAGGTTATAATATAATGGATCCCTTGGAATCCAATTTACTTCCAAATCAAATCTGCAGCATTGAAACTACTCGCAGTGAAAGGGGTCAGTTATCCGTCACGCAAGGTCTGTGGAAACCTAGTGCAGAATTATGTGAGCTCACTGTAAAAGGGAAGGGGGAAAGTCCCAGAGCTCAACGGGTCGCGATAATGGGTTTTCAGTGAAAAAAAGGACCTAACTTAGATTCAAGTAGAATAGGAAAATCAGAATCCAAAGTAAACTGTATTCCCAGTGGTATCTAAACACATGCTTTCACACAAGTAGATATTAAAGTAGTTCTGGGAAAGAAGAGGAAGAAATAAAACCTTCTTTGAGGTGGCTGTATTTCATCAAGCTAGCATTTGTTTGTACAAAAAACAAATGTCATTAGCCTTGTTTATTTTAAATTACGAGCAATGAAGAAGTCTTACTGGAAATTGGTATTGCAGAAGTCCAACCTGTCACTGTACTCTCATTTTTGAAGGATAATGTCTAACAATTTCAGTTGATTTTTACACATTCTTTTTACATCATGCATAGCTTCCAATATCGCCCCTTCCATCTCTAGGTGAATTTATTCCTAGCGGACTCTTAGATGGATATTCCTGGAGACTGAAAAGATTTGGACCCAAATGTTCAAAGGTTGCTTCTGATCCTTGGTGACTGTGTTTATGAGTGAGTTGCATCTTGACTTGAGATAGCTTGGATTTGGCTTTAACAAATTGGGAACAATCGCAAAGCCAGCTGGACTCAGTACATTGACCTAGCACGTGAAAACAGTATCTTGCAATATCTCAAATTCATCACTAAGATATTGAGAACCAGAAGTCATAGCGAAATTTTGTTCACAAATATTATCCACCCGATGGATCTTAAGTGGCTACATCTTTGCTGCTTCAGTATCCCCCAGCTTCCCACGTTGTGCTGGTCTGCGTTGGGAAGGCTGGCATAAAAGAAAAAAGGGCAGATTCTAGTTTTAGCTCAGCTGGCCCAGCAATTGGTGTCAACTACTAATGGGGTTTCTATGGCATGCCCCTTTGCTACTAACAATTGGGTAAGAACTGCCATGTTGTTCTACATGGTACACGCAAGACTCATCGTAAGGTAAAGAGCTTTCGGGCAATGCCAAAGTAAACTGACTTGGAACAAGACATAAGAGACATATTGAACTCCAACAATTAAACCCATGAATTGCAAGCCCATGCCTAGGCTTTTCCTTAGTCTTCTTCCTGGGGTAATATGCATAACCACTGTATTTATCGGAAAATTGAGGATTTTTTCAGGTATCTGTTCACTGGGTCTCGTGTGCTGGATATATAGTGTGTCTGGAACAGCCGTGGGCTCTGCAGGTCAATCATGTTTCCCTTACAGGTTACCGGTCATCTCTGCATCTTGTGTTGTTTTTTGGCTCTTTTAGAGTTGGAGAATAGCTTTATAGTTTAAGATTGTATGTGCATCTATAGAAATTTAGACATATAAAACTGCCTTCTGAAAAAGCTCTAAATAATCTTTCCAGGCTACTCAGCACGTCAGTAAGCCTTCATTCTGCCAAAAAGTGTTTTTATCCCCTGAACCCCCGTGATGCAACTACACTGAACTGTCAGTAGCCTTCTGTTCTGCGGGCTGTAGGCTTAAATTACTTAACTGAAAATTAACGCAAATGAAACTCTTCCAGTCCGCATGGCAAGACTCAGCGCGTGCGATTACGGGTGCAGTCCACTGCCCTTCTGCCAAAAGCCCAAGATAAGAGTACTTCTGTCTCTCTCTTACTTACCTTTGGGTGGAGAAGAAGAGGATGCTGCTGCAGGAGAGGGAGCAGGAGAGTCTGTTCTACTTGTACAAGCTGGGAGGTTGCTTCTACTAGTCGGGACAACTTGCTGTGCAGAGCCGTCTCTTGGAGTGTCTCATGTCTCGCCAGCCCTGGCCAGGCCAGCCTTTCTGGCCTGGACCCACCTGGGCTGAGAGGAGATAGGTCTCCACTCTCATCTCCCTCCTTAGGGCTGAGGACGCCACCAGGCTTGGACACCTCTGTCTCTTCTCCTGGGCTGTGCCAAGCTGGGCCAGACCTGCTGGCGCTGAAGGTTTGGGTATGGGAAGGCTGCGGGGAGGATAGGGGGCTGCGGCAGCCTTCTGACCCACCATGGCACTCAGAGGGTGTGGAGAGCCCCTGCCTGGTGCCCGACGGACACAAGCAAAGCAGCCGGACCAGCCATCAGCCTTCCCGCCTTCCATGCCAGTCCAGACCCAAGCGTGGTGTTTTAAACCCCATTTGGCACCTTTCCCTCCCTCTACCCTCTTATCTCTGGCCCCCGGGGTGGGTGGCCACCCACCCCACCCGCCTCTCCAGCCCCACCGGGCTGGCTTCGGCAGGTTGGAACCTGCACATCCCCGGGAGGGATGGGCGGGTGGGTGCAGAGCTCGGGGCTGCCGAGCCTTTTGCACGAGGCGGTGTAAATCCTCCCGCGGTCCCTGCTGGGAGCGGACTTGCCAAGGCTGGCCTGTTCGAGGGGGTGGGGTGTACGTGGAGTCAGCCCTCTGGAGGCTACGTTATAAAGCTCGGTGCTGAAGGATTTTACAACGTGTTTCAATGTGTAATTTAAAAAGAGAGCAAGGGCCAGGAGCAAAACCTTTTATTCTAAACCCCTCCTGGTTTCAGGGATGCTCGGTGCGGAACTGGTTGATGCTCCTGCATCCCGCGCCAGGTGCCTCCCAGGGACACCCACCCCGAGAGGCAGAGACCCCTGGAAACGCCCAGCCGGGTCCGCCCGTCAGGGTTTCCACCGAAGAGCTATGGCTGCTGCTAAGTCAAAACTTCTCAGCCTGCCCTCAGTTTTATTACTATTATTATTATTCACAACCCCAAAATGCATCAAATGCATCCAAACCTGTCAAGCTGACAGTACCGCGTTTGGAGCACGGAAAAAAAAGAAAAAAAAAATCTCAAGTAGGAAAACAGTGGGTTGGAAACAGGAAGGCTGAATGAGCCCCACCTGAAATAACTCCAAAAAAAGGCATTTCTGGCTTTGGCAAGTCAGCCAGAAGGATCCTATATGTTTTTGTATATGGTTCCCAGAGGATTTAAAACTGTAAGATTTGATGCTAAACCTATTTCTGTGCTGTGAAACCAGGGACAGCTGTACAAATATTTGCTGTTTTTAATTAAACCTAACATTGCTACTTCCTTGATTTAAGTTAGGTCAAAGGACTGGCAATTTTATGCTTTGATAGATGAAGAAAAACAGTTGTGGGTGTTGTGTTTTAGAAATATGTTATAAAATAAGAAGTCTGAGGGAAAAGGCCTCAGAGGCTATAATAGCTCTACCCTTGTGCTTTCTTCTCAGAGGTGTTTTTCTTGTCAAATATTTTGCCTTATCCATATAGCAACTGTTTCTAGTGTAATTCTGCTCATTATTTTTCCTTGAAAGACTTTTATCTAAACTTTCCATTTGCTCCCTAGTTAAACTTTAGGTAGCATTCTCTTGGCTTTGTGTTCTTTATAAATTTAGATAAATCTGCTTTGTTAGGGGGAAATGAGGAGGGACATGCCCAGTCCCCCTCTCTTTGGACCCCTCTACATTGCCTCAGTCACTTGGCAGAACATCTCACAGCAATTCCCTCTGGAGAAGTGCTGGTCTTTCTCCTGCTCCTCAGAGCAGGGCTTTACTGTCACAGTCTCTTCCAAAATCAGGTGTACCTATCCCATCTCAGGGCTAGAGATAAACTATCAGTTTGGAAGCTCATGTTTTGGTCACACAGCAAAGACCAAAGAGCACCAAGCTGGGACCAGCAGGAGAAAGTTCTTGTTTCAGCTCCGTGGCTGGTCTGCTGCTTGTCCTGGGGCGAGTCCCTCACTCGTCCAACTATGAGAAATGAAGACAATGATGCTGACTCCCATGGTGACGTGTTTTAGGACCTGTACAGTAAAACAGCCAGGTATTACAGTTCCTCGGGCTTTTAGAGGAGGGCAAAGATGACTTAGAGTTAAGCAGGAACTTTTCCCTCAAATTGTCTTTTTGTCAAAAATTCTGGATTTCTCACATGCATTGTCTGTTGGAAAACATCCATTTTTCTCATTATTAATTTAAAAAATCAGGAAAAAAACCCCAGGAAAGTCAGGATAATGCATTTAAACACCTAAGCATGTATTTTAAAGATTTTTCTTTTCCTTTTTTAATGTGATATTTTTAGCCTGCACTTAAGCCAAGGTATAGACAAAAGGCACCAAGGAGATGTTAGATAAGTGTTTTCTTTGTCCTGATCTGTATTTTGAGGTTTGGGTTGGTTGAGATTTTAATTTACAAAATTTTTTTGAGATTTCAACTTTTTATCCTCACTGAAAATCTCCAATTTCCTATGGGAAAAAAGCGCCGTTTCTTCTCCTTTGGTACATATAATGGAAAGAGTGGAGGGATTGTCCCCTTCAAAGGAGGTTGTAGAGAGATGGGGGTCAGACTCTTCTCCCTAGTAACAGATGACAGAACAAGAGGAAATGGCCTCAAGTTGCGCCAGGGGAGGTTTAGATTGGACATTCGTAAAAATTTCTTCACTGAAAGGGTTGTCAGGCATTGGAACAGGCTGCCCAGGGAGGTGGTGGAGTCACCATCCCTGGAGGTATTCAAAAGATGTTTAGATGAGGCCCTAAGGGATACGATTTAGTGGGGGACTTGGTAGTGACAGGTTAATGGTTGGACCCGATGATCTTGGAGGTCTCTTCCAACCAGAACAATTCTATGATTCTACCTAGTTTAATGTTATTTCTTCTTTAAAAACCACGTGTCTCACCGTGATAAGTGAAATTAGGATAAGAATAAGGACAGAAAGATCTTCAAAATGACTTCAGTATTTGTTATTATTGTAACAACATTAGTATTGCATTACTACTACCAGCAGTTTTACTGTTGCTGTTTTTGCGGTGATTTTAAAAGACACTTTGCATCTTTCCTAAGGGTGTAAACCTCATCCATCAGTTGACAGACATCTGTCAGCAGATAGACCTCTCTCTGTGCCTTCCTATCAGGGACTACCAGACTAGCCTGGAACCAGTGCGGGACCCGTGCCCTGCACTCAAACCAAGATGCAAACGAGGTGAAAGAGCGGAGAAGTGGGAACAGCAAAGTGGAGAAGAACTACAGATTTCCAGTTTATCAGCTTGCTCAGTTCCTAAGTGCTAGAAATATGGTCTTCTTAGGTGGTCTGCAGTTTTGGGGTGGATTAATATTTTATGAAAATTTTTTTATACAAAACCATAAAAACCTCTAAATCCTCTAACAAACCCTTATCAGGAATTTTCTTAGAGAAATATTACACAGGGACAATTGTAAAAATGAGAAGTGGAAGTCTGTCTTTATTTCCAACATCTGCCTCCCTATCTGCTTATTATTTATATATGTGTCATGTGGAGCCCTGAAGATATTGAGCCATCAGTCAAGTAGAGAGTAAACCAAGAGGAGATATATCACAACTTAATGCTAAAGAAATCATATGCTGTGACATCCACCTTAGTTACCGCTAGTACCTCTCACCTCATAACTAAAACCATGGCAGAATGGGTCTGTTACCTGCTTTTAACAGGGTTCTGATGTGTATCCATAAATCCAGAGGTTCTCTTCCTGAGACTGCTACTGTCCCACCTGCTCTGCTGAGTATGTCTGAAGGGGCAGAAATGGATGTAGGGGCTTTCATCCCCCACGCCAGGACCTATGAGGAAAAGCCAACTTTGTCCCTACTATACTTCTGCTATAACTGAATGTATTTTTACAGTCAATGAGCTTTTCTCAATGAGTTAACCATCCTTTCAGAAAAATAAGATGAATAGCTGCTTATTTTAATCTGGCAGCACTTTGAGCAAATACAGCATTTTTTCTTTCTCATGTAGCTCAAGGCTAAAAACCCAAAGAGCAGGAAAACTCCTCTTCCCCCGCCTCCTTCCAAAATGAAAGTCAAGGTTTTGTGGGATTCAGCACAATCCGTGGGATTTATGTTGCACCTGTTGAATTCTCACAAGAAATATCAATTAAAATATTGTGACTTTGGAAGGAACATAGGAAATCTGCGGGGAGATTCGAGCTCCGTGGCTTTTCTGCACCTGCAGTGGTCTGCCGTCCCAGCTCGGTGCCTCTCTGGTAAGGAGGGGCTGCCGGGTTGGTGCCACGCGCCGCTCCGTCTCCATCGGCGTACGGGGAGAAGCCCACTTCCCCCATCTGTGCCGTGCTCGCTGTTTCTTGTTTGAGTTGGCACCCGCCGATGGTATCGGGACGATGAGGCCTTGCAGGCAGAGTGCTGGCGCGTTCGGTGGCACAGATTTGGGACGCTCTCGTTGCCCTCGAGTGTCTGGACTGCGAGGGGGGAAGGGGAGGCTGAGACCTTGTAGCAGTTAGCTCCAAAGCCCAGTCAAACCTGGTCGATAATCATTTTTAAGAAGCTCGAGTAGCTGTGAATCCATAAGCCTTTGTCCGCAGCTGGTGATAGTGGGATTTACCAGGAAGGGTTGGGTTCTGCACTGCTGCTGGTTGCTGCTGTTGCTGTTTGCCCATTACAGTGGTGGCGGGGTGGCCCTGGTGGAGCAGGGCCTTAGGGAGCACCCGGGCTCGGGAGAGATCGCGTGTCCAGGAAACGTGCTATATGTGTTCCCAGAATGTGTTGATCTAATTTGAACCTGATTAGGTTGTCCTAATCACATCCTTTTCTTTCTCTTTTTTTTTTTTTTAATGTGAATGTTATTAAGGAGAACTCTGAACTGTTGTGGAGACGGAATAAACACTTATAAAAGATATAAGCCCTTCAGCTTCAAGGCAAAACCCAACCTGGGACTGATGAGGATTAGGAAGAAATTTGGCTCTGGGGGGAAAGCAATTGCACCATATCCCTTTATCATACACCACCCTGCACTTTTCTTGGGAGAGTTCTGGTGCTCAGAATGGGCAGAGGACGGATGCATAGTCTGATCCACCAGACCCACTAAATGATCTGGGTTTATAAAATTCACTGCTACAATATGTAGTTTTTAGGGCAACCCCTGCTGTTACTCACCATAGTGGAGGAAGAGTTTCAACTCTCCTCTCCTACAGGTCTGGCCTCACTATGAGCTGAGAAGCTTTTTGGGGACATGTTGTATCCCATGTCTTCAAGCTGAGCTAGAAGAGGATTCAATGCCTCATTAGGGAAAGAGCCTGCAGAAGGGAGCATCATTTTGTAGCCTTGCCATTCTGGGAAAAGCAGGTGCTGGACTCCTGGACATGTCCCAGGGCTGTTTTGGGCTGGGACAAAAAATTGGGTATAGTCTATACGGTGTAATGGGAACAAGGGTTTGGACCCTGCCTATATACTTCCCTCCCTCTACTCTAACTGACTGGCCCAAACAATTATTTGCTCTCTACTTGTACTAGTTTCTGGACTGGCAAAGTATTTCCAGCAGCATGGCAGCAGGAGGGGGAAGGACCGTGGAATGGTGTGGAGGGCACGCTCCTTGGAGCCCACACAAGGGCAAAGCAAGCGGGACGTTCCCATTTGCCAGGGGCAAATATAACTGCTCTGCTGCTGCTGCTGCCATGTGGGAAGGTGGGCAGCAAGAATAAGCATTTCGCTTATCCCTGCACTGTGGGAAACAGGAGTTAAAAACACCTCACCCACATGTACTCAGACCTTGGTCCCTCCCTTTCCTGGTGAGGATATTAACTAGCAGACTAATCAAAAAGGCAGGGCAGGAACCTCAGGGTGGGGATGAACACTGCTGAGTAAAAGAGGGTCAAGGTGGAGCTTGAGCACTGGCTTCTCATCATCCATACTGCTAAACTGCTGTTTGGTCCTTCCTTGCTAGCAGCTCTGCTGTAAAACCACCCAAAAAGCTGCTGCTTTTCTACCGGTAGCTGTGATCACTATAAAAAGGAGGGTGGAAGCTACTGCTGCCCGGCATGGAGCTGCTGGGGGGTCCTTTGCTGCTGCACAGCTGCCCATGGGGATGAGCCCCATGGGTATTTAGGCAGAGAAATACCTGGATAGTGGGTATTAATGGATCTTAGGCATAAGCCAGGTGCTGAGCAATTACAGATGCTCCAGAAACGTTCAGAGACCCATGTATCCATGCTCATGGATAACAAGCAGAGGCTTTCAGGAGCACAGTTTTGAGCGCAAGCATGTGAATTCTGCCATTTAATTGTCCATTGCTGTGGCTGGATATTGAACCTAAGAACAGCTGTGCTGGTTTAGATCAGAGTACTTTGAGCACTTTGAGCTCATATTCTGACTGTGAGTGGCAGGGGATACCCCCAGTGTTTTCCGTGAATGAGGCTCATCCCCGGCATTTGGGATGTACTCACCTTGCAGCTGTCCCCAAAACAGGCAACTCATCTGCCTGAATTGTGGTAATGGGGGACCATATTCATGGTCTCCCCCAGGGAACAGGAAAGCAGTGGCCGCAATGGGATGCCTGTTGATGAATGAGAACAGGCAAGTAAGCTGTAAAGTGTTTCCACAGCCTCTGACCATTCTCAGCTAGGGGCATTTTTTTTGTGCCTGTGATGTTTTTTTTGTTTAGTAACCCATAGTGGATCCCTCTCCAAGTGCTTGTCCACTGTCCCTGTAAACCCATGCAGGCACAGTGTCTTTTGGCAACAAAGTCCATGCCTACTTGCTGCTTGAAGAATCATTTCCTTATGTTTGTTTTCAACCTGGCTCCCGTATAGCCCATCGGTCTTGTACTGGAAGGGACAAGTGAGTAGTCAATCCTTCTCCACGGCAGCCACCATTTTGCAGTCCTCTATGATATTTCATAGAATCATAGAATCATAGAATAGTTTGGGTTGGAAGGGACCTTTAAAGGCCATCTAGTCCAACCCCCCTGCAATGAGCAGGGACAACCTCACTAGATCAGGTTGCTCAGAGCCCCGTCCAGCCTGACCTTGAATGTTTCCAGGGATGGGGCTTCTACTACCTCTCTGGGCAACCTGTTCCAGTGCTTCACAACCCTCATTGTGAAAAACTTCTTTCTGATTTCCGGCCTATATCTCCCCTCCTTTAGTTTAAAACCATTACCCCTTGTCCTGTCACAACAGGCCCTGCTAAAAAGTTTCTCCCCATTTTTCCTATAGGCCCCCTTCAAGTACTGAAAGGCTGCAATAAGGTCTCCCCAGAGCCTTCTCTTCTCCAGGCTGAACAGGCCCAACTCTCTCAGCCTGTCTTCGTAGGAGAGGTGCTCCATTCCTTTGATCATCCTTGTGGCCCTCCTCTGGACCTGCTCCAGCCGGTCCACGTCCTTCTTATGTTGAGGGGCCCAGAGCTGGACGCAGCACTCCAGGTGGGGCCTCACCAGGGCAGAGCAGAGGGGCAGAATCACCTCTCTCGACCTGCTGGCCACGCTTCTTTTTCCCCTACTGCTCCTTTCCAGCCTCTTCCCATCCTCCTGCTAGAGGTTAGTGTCCCCATAGAGGGCCAGCTGGGAACGTCCCTTGTCCTGAAAGCATAGAGTCAGCCCAGTTCACTTATAAAACGGCGAACACCTGAATTAGCACGGGTGGCTTAGCGCTGGCGCGGCGGAGACAACCCACGTGGCTGGTTCTGCTGGCTCAGCTCTGGGGTCGGGACTCTGCGGCCGAGGGCCGGGCGCAGCAGCTGGCGCTGCAGCCTCTTCCACCAGTGTGGCTCTTCCTGCGGCGAACGCTTCACCAGACTTAGGTGTATGTTCCTAGGATACAAATACAAAAATATTTTCACTCTCATACGTGTCATTCTGGAGAGATGTTTTGCCCTCAGAGCCGACCTTTTTATATCACACCAACTAAATACACATTGCACCTAAGTGGAGATACTCTGTTAGAAATAAATGTGCTTATAAGCATTTGGAAGTGTAAAGGTGATATTTATAAAGTGACCAGAACACCCACTATGCGCTGCCTAAGCCAGTGAAAATAACAGCTGCTGAGTTTTATCGGCTTTAGAGCACCACAGGAGCAGCGCGCAGAGCGGTTCATCTGCGATGTGTCAGTGCTGAGCACAGCTGACTAATGCGCTGCTGCCGCTAAAGACAGGGTGATCGTATAGAGACTATAAGTAGATGACAAAATGAGTAGCAGTTTTATGGCTTTTCAAATGCTTTCTCCTAATATCCACATCTGTACTGTATTTGTGAGGGTAAAAGCAATGAAAATTCCTGCAGGTCAAAATAACTTTATTCTTAAGAGTATACCTAGGGTGTTGTCTTCCCTCCAGCCCAGTGGTAAACATGTTGATGTTGGAGTAACGAAAGGGCTGGTATTTTTCCTGGATGAGCGAAGTACAGCTTTATCATTCTGCATTAACTGTTTCAGATGCTGTATACACTTTTTTTTGACTACTAACTGTGTTCTGACAGTTTATAAGTCACAAAAGCTTCTTTTTAAAAAAATTCTGAAACCACTAAGAGCTCCATATAAAATCTGGGAAGTAAAATCTGACAGGAACTGAAGAAAATGTAATTACTTGAAGTGACAGTTTTGTTCTCAGAACAGTTTCCACCATAGAATGGCATTATTTTTTAAAATTTTCCGGGTCTCTTTCAGAGATGCAATTTGCATTTTCCTTAGGGGCAAGGTCAGGTAAACTAATTGAAGCTGCAGTTCAATGGACACTGAAAGTCAGTATAAAGTGGCGTCGGTGCTGAAAGACACAGTCCCACCTTCACCCATCTCGCCTCGCCTTCCCGCTTCTGCATCGCCTCCTGCTTCGTAGTTGGGCAGAGAACTGGAGCGAGAAGCTGATCGGGGTTTAAACTTACCCAGCAAAAAAACAACGTTCAGATGGATTCCCTCCCCAGGGAAGCTCGTTTTGCAGATATGCAGGTTGCCGTGCTCGCACGGGGAGGGATGCTGGGAGGCAGGAACAAGTGACGGGAGACTGGGGGTTACTTTTCTTAACAACAGTTTTGCCAATTTACAATGTTCATCAGACTGCTACCACAACTAACCTAACAGTAGCAATATTAATATTAGCCAGGAATAAGTGGGACCGATTATTTATTTGTTTAAAACCACCAATAGATATAGTCCTACGTCTTTAGAAGTGGAGACATGAGAATGGTTTACATTTTTCTGAAGGTCTAAGTACACATTATTTGGCATGGAAAGGAGTTGCTACAGGCTCAGTCTCACCTGTGCTAGCTACAGTTTGCTTTGCAGATGTGCTGAAGGATGGGTCACGTTTTAAGAGCAAGTGACTCATAAGTGGACCTTCTGGGAAACATTATGGGTCACCTAAATTCAGCAAGGAGTTCAGAGAGAGGAAATTGAGCTTAAAAGAGCTGAGGGACTGGAGCTTGTGCCGCACGCAGGGTATCAGGTGGCAGGAGGAGGAACCGACTCTGACCAGAGGGGCCTGGAAAAGAGCCTGGCTTGATAGGGACAGACCTGCAAGGCTCCTAGCGAGGATGTGAGCTGGCTAGGAAGGTGGGAGGGAGTCTCTGGATAATTTTGAACTTTGCATTAACGAAGCTGGCTTCCAAAGCGGGAACGTTCTTGGGAAAAAAAAGGAAGAGAAAGAGGTTGAAGCAGAGCCAAAAATTAGGCTGCATGAACAGCAGGATTCATAAATCTGTGCGCAGTTTTTACCCGCTCTCGCAGAATCCCAGTCGTGAAAGAAAACCAAACTTTCGGGTTTGAAATCTGCATGGCAACATGTGAGCAGTTTATATGGGTGAATGCTCAGCTGAGCAGCCAAACGAGAGGCTGACTGTTGGTTAAAGAGTTAGTGATTGCAAACAGAGAGCTGTTCACGTTCGCAGGAGAAAAATGGCGTACAAATGTCCTACCGTTAAAGAAACAAGGTCAGGTCAGGTCAATAAGATGGATAAGACACATTGTTCATCTGATGAAAGAGCGCGAGTCAGGCCTTCAGAGTGAGACGGGGATTAAGGTACATGAACAAAACCACTAATAAATCTGCTGTCAGTATTGTACCCTTGCTCACTGTTTATGCACGTGGGCTGGGTAAGTGGTCTACTGAGCACCCATTTAGCAGTAGATCCCTAATTTTAGCTGGATAAAACCTCGGTGTCCCCATTTAAAAGGAGTCCTGTATATTTTCCCTTTTGTCAATGGAGAAAGAAGCAACCTCACAGGGCGACATATTCCATTGCAAAACTGCCACAAAGCTCCCTATAAATGATGTTTCTAGACGGATGGCTCAGACCAAGTACCTCTTTTCTAGATGGCTGAGGTCAGGTACGTGAATCCCAACCATAGAAGCTGCTTTTCTTCAGAGTCATTGTAGAGTTTTCAAAACGCACAACTAATGCCTGAGAAGCTGAATGTAGCTTGCAGTCACTAATATTGATCTGTAAGTACATTTCCATCTCCCCCAAATTATTTATTTCTGCGTCTACACATCTTCCACGTTTATGATGGCAGCTCCCACTAGATTTGACCAAAGAGGTATTGTTTTGCCATTGATGCTCCCACGGTACATGAGTTCATCCGAGTCTGCTGTTTGAAACAAGCATACGAGGGGCCAATTCATTGAGCACAATTTATTCCAGATCTTTGCAGAAATATACGATGCTCTTGAGCCCGTACAGATGTGTAGCCAATAGGGAGCTGTCTGGCTACACAAGTTTTTTATATATTTTTCAACTAAATCAGAAATCCAAATGCAAAAGTCAGCACTCGGGGATGTCTACATGGATTTGTGACTTTCTTGCCTGAGTTCTAAGGTTATAAACCAACGAAGGGATTAAACTCATATGTACATTTTTTTTCTTTATGTGACAGACTTAAGATGAATAATATCGCTCATTTACAGAATCAGAGAACATTTAAATGGGAAAGGCTTCTTCCAAGTATTGAGGTAAAATCCTGGCCCTTCTGAAGGTGGTTTTAGGCTGGTTTTGATAGCACTCAGTGTCACCATTTTTCACAGGAGGACATCTCTTCTGCCAATTCTGATGGTTTCCCATGTGTATTTTATAGGGCCTCATCCACTCCAGCTTAAAAATACCCAGAAATGGGACATATGCTGGCAATCCTGAGGCATATACTAACATAAAATAAAGTTATTTAATAAAACTGTAATATAATTCATTTTATTCAGTCCTTCCAGAAAGCCATGTATGAAAGAAATACGGAATGGGAGAGAGTAGCAAAGTGATGCTGTTGGCAGCGAATGTACAAATGCTATGTTTGCTTGAACCCACAGAAATGGGTTCAAGGAAGATTATAGCTCCATATACATACACATTAAGCTCCTGAATCCCATCCTGCCCATCCCTCTGACCCTAGCACTACCCTCATCAGAGGTGAAAACCAAAACCACCAACAGCTAATCAGGTGCTCAGCCAAATACATGTGGGCTGTGTCACACTTGCTGCCGAGCCCTCGTGCCAGAAAGGGGGGTCCAGACTCGTGACAGGCGCATCCTGGGGAAGCAGGAGCCTTAGCAGCGAGAAGGTGGGTGCAGGCCTGAACTTCTGGCCCTGGGGAACATGGACCACTGGGATCCTGGTGGATAACTAACTGCCCCTGCTTGCAATCGTGGTTTCAGGCAGATGGAGATGCTGAATTCCTGCTTCTCCATCCACCCTTGCTCCTGCTGCTGGAGAACTGCTCTGAGCTGGGAGGGCAGCACAGGACACTCAGCGGGCAGCACAAGCTCTCCTCGTATCTGTGTAAAAGCAGCACAGCTTAAATTTGGCAGTGATGTGGAACATTTGGCCCCACGTGACTTACAGGCAGGACCTCCCTGCCCACAGATGTTAACTGCTGGCAGCAGACACAAGCTGTGCAATGCCATCTCTGAGTACTTCTACGGTGCTAAGGAAAGGAGGACCAGGAGTGAGCTCCAGTACTGAGCCCTCAATTACTCACTCCACTTACTGGCTTATTTTCTCCCTGGCTCTATTTTGGACGTCTCCAAACAGCTCTGTCCAAGACAGTGCCCAGGCACAGTTTTGGTCAAGCCTGTGCCAGCTTTGCTTCTCTCCGTCTTATACCATGCCCTAGTGCTATTCCAGCAGGCTTTTCATCCTCAAATTCTGCCATATGCTTTTATGTCACAGTCCAGGGCATGAAACATGGATCTTGTTGTCTTGCTGCAAAAACATAACTCTGGTGGGCTGCAGCCTTGGCCTTGCACTATTTTAGAAACTTTGAGCTGAAAAGGTTACACAGAGTAACCATGAGAGGTGAGGACAAGGTGTACCACATGAGGTCTGCAGGACATCTTGAGCCAAGGTGGTACAGACGCAGTTTGCTCAGGGGAGGCTTGTCCCATGCAGCGTAGACGAAAGCCAGGTGGTGTTAAACCAGTTAGACCTTGTGCTGGGGTCCAGATTGACAGAAATTGGAAAAGATGATACCTGTTCCAACTTTCAGATGATGCCCTGACTTCCCTTTAGCCTAGGGTGCTTTTCAAGTGAACCCCAGGTTTTCTTGGGGTTGTGGTTGGTGTCACTGCTGGGAGTGTATCACAGACCCTACAGCTGAGGCCATGCTGGTGACTACCATACAGGGCCACGGAGGCTGACCAGCCCACGCCGGGGAAGCTCCAGAAAAGACAGTCCCTGAACTCCAGGGTCTCACCATTGCCTCATCAGAGAAGAAGGAAGGCTGTATCTTTTACAATTGTCTGGAAGAATCCAGGATGAAGATGCGAGGTAAAAATAGGGTCAGCCTGGGAGAAAAGTCTTATATTTGCAGTTAGTTTTTCAGTGTAGGAAGAAGTGATGACAGCCTGCTCACTCCCATCCAAATCTCTCTGTCATCTAGTCCTGGGAGAGGACCAGGGTCTCTACATGGGGCATACCATATTTTTAATCCAATTATAATATGGCTCAGCCCCTTTCCTACAGCTCAAGGTGAAGCATGAATACAACCAGACAGCAACTGAGTTTAACAGCCATAGCCATAAACTTGATGGTTTGCATAATTTAGATGGGAGTTTCCTTGGAGATTTGCTGGAAATATCAAAGTTCAGGTTTTGTTTTTGTTTTTTCTTCCAAAGGCAAAAATGAAGACTACAGCTCTTTTGCAAAGGCTATAAATACAAAGCTAATTTCTCCAGAAAGAGGGGCCTGTGCAGTGCATGGTCTTATGTTGCAAACGTTGTCGTGGACTGCTGCTAAGTTCAATGTGGCTGCAGTTTGCAGGATTGGGCCTAGATCCATGGAAGTCCATGCAAACCCTTTCCCAAATCTAGCATTACCTGTTTTCGCCCAGCGTTTTTCAATCAAGGGTGTGTCAATCGAATGTGCAATTTCTACAGACAAATTGAAGAAAGTGAATACAAAAAAAAACCCCCACCACAAAAAACTGTTGAACTGTTTGATGGCAGAAGTCAGGTGTGTGCTTACAAGGAAGGGTAAAGATGATACGGCTGTCCTGCTGTTATCAACAGTGGCCAGAGGAGCAGCATGACATGGGACTATTTGTGTAGCTACATGGCTGGCCCTCACCCAGACCAGAGCTATATCTGACCCTGAAAGTACCTCACAATATAGTCCACTTCCCATTACTATAATATGAAAATTAACCCAAATTTAATTTTCTTTTTGCTGCTCTTTTAATTTAATGCAATGTGTTTTGGGCAGGCAAGCATTTAAAAGATGTAATTCAACTAAACTGCTACAGTTAAGGTATGCCCCTGACCAAAGAGCACTGAGTTCCTTAGTGTGCAAATTTAGACAAAACACAATGTCTCATTATTAAGGTAATGTGCCTAAAAAGAATCAGGTTCTGTTAGATGTGGTGACAGGGTCGTAAAACACATACACGTGTTTTGGTCCATATAGGCAAGATGTTATCATTTTCTTAAATAGTTGGAGGAAGTGGTTAATTTTCCTGTGTAGATCTTCATTCACACGTTTGAAGTCGTAGTGAGCTATTGGACCTTTTACAATGAATCCTCTGTATCTTCACTCACCTGAATGCCCCATGGTCAAACCGAAAGTTAGTTGGAAGAAGTAAAAAGTCCAGGGGCGTAATTTTCTACTTTCCATTACGGGGGGGGGGGGGGGGGGGGGGCAGGGGGGAAGGAAACTTTAGGTTCTGGCAGACTTCATTTGAACCATTTCTAATTTTACTTACCTATAGATTCATACCATGTGGTGGGTTATTTAGAGTTTATATTATGGATGGTTATACTTAATGCAAGAACATTTGTAAAAAAGACATGTGCACTGGATACAATACCCAGTCTATCTCTTCCCAAGTAGAAAAAACTTGCAGAAATCTTCCCCCCACCACCTACCCTCTCCCAAAGATCTGGGATTCTGTCCAGGTATCTGTCTGCTTTTGCTCTGAATTTTCCATCCAGAGCTTGTGAAATGTATGTAAAGCTAATTCTGTAGGTCATTCTCATGGCAGAGCTAGAGCTAGTTACAGAGGGCTCCCAAACCAGCCCGGGCAGTTAGCTCAGCAGGTAAATGGGAAACCAGACAGAACAGCCAGACGGACGCCAGATTTCTCTGACTTCACCTTTGACTTCCACAGAACATACCTTGGTGAATGAGTTTCAGTTCTGGGCCTCAAAAAGGTGGCAAGGAAGAAAAGGCCTGGGTCAGCTGCAGCCTCCAAGGAGGACGGGGTGCTGTAAAGTAGCCAAAGACATCCACGCAGGGCTGACAGATGAGACACAGGGCTATGGCAGAGCAGTGCCTGTCTGGGGCAGCAGCTGGAAGCCAGGTGAGATACAGCAGCACATCTCAGACAACGTGGCATGGTTACATTTAGGCAACGACGTGGACTTCTTACTATTTTCTTACAGTGACTTGTGATTAAATTTTCCAAGTGCGTTTAAATAACTCTTAACTGGCTAAATAAATAACCTCAAATGAAGTATTTAATTAGAATTTCTCAAACAGAAAATGTCTTTTTTTTTACAAAATCGGTGTTTTCCAGAGTTGGTTTTGCAGAGAGTACCTTTTCTTATGTGGAAGGTCAGTCCAAGCAGAAAATTCCCAACAAGCTCTAGGCATAAAGTGGTGGCTTTTTTCAACCTCTGAGACCCTAAAAAGTACAGGCTGGAGCTACCATGGCTTTTCACAGCATTTCATACTGGCTCATTTGTCTTGCTGTTTATGTAGACAGGGGGCTGCTAAGAAGTCTTTTCTGGACCTTCCCATCTCAAATGTCTGGGACACTTTTTACTCCTTCGTTTTGAATTCAGAGTGAAAGGATCTTTTCTGCTCTCTTTTCAGTTCTTATTATCATGCCAAAAGCTGTCTTGAATTATGCAGCTTTTGTAAAACTCCTTGAAATGTGTTTATATAAGAACAAACCGTAAAAATTGAAGTGAAAGGACCAAATCCTGTGCTGCACTTACTCTCCATTGATGAGGTACTCGGGGAAAGCCTGAATGGCAGCACGTGAATAAGGGCGGAACAGAGATTAAATTATCCTCTAGGGGAGTTGAGGCACCATGTGCAGGCAATGCGGATTCCTAACACACTCACTCCCCTATGGATCCCATACGTAATGGCAGAAAGACAGTTCATTCAGGACTGGGAAGACACTGTGTGGGACAGCAGGTCCCCTATATTGGGGCTATATCCTCCTGGGAGAAAAGCACGCAGGATTGTGAATGCCCTCCACAACTATAAGTCCTGAAAGTCACCAGAGTCCTTTTTCTCTAATGCCCTTTGGCATTGTCATTGCCAATCAAGTCATAATCATATTTTAGTATTTTTTTTTAATCAAAATAAAATCACTAGAATCTCCTTATTGCAAACACTACCTTCTGACCACAGCCACTGAGCCCCCTCCCATTTTACTGGGGCATGGATAACAAAGAACCTGTAGGTGGTGAAAACATATAAACCCCAAGGACTTAGGATGTCCCCAGAAAGGATAGATACTCTAATTGCTCCACAATTAAAACTTATCTTTTAAAACGGCAGGCCCAGGTCTACAATTTATGGAAGCAGACATGCTTGCATAACCGTCTGTGGGGATTCACGCCAGAGAAGAGACTGGGTCTAGAATTTGAGCCGTTTTGAAGAGATCCTTAACAAAACAGACCTCAGCTTATGCTTCTAGGCCTGAAAAAACACGTACATGAAACTTCAAATATTCATTTTGTTAAACATTTAATTTATTATCATATCAGAAGTAATCAGTTAACATTTGGGGGGGTGGGCTTTTAGTCACATTTGATGTTCTGTTTATTCCAAATAAACTGGGAGGTCGTCTTTGTAGGAGACACTCTACTGGAAAGCATAAATGTGCCACAGCAGAACTCATGAGGCTGGAATAACCTGTCCTCTGAATCTCGCCTACGAAATGACAGCTCAGTCATACCATTAATTAGGTCCCAGAGTGTCCAGGCATTTTTAAGACAAGTTGTAAGGCTCTCTCTCACTCAAGAGAGTTTATAGCATAAAAGCAAAAGTGGCACTAGCCACATCTCTACCTTCCCACTCCATGAAGGTGCTGTCCTGTGGGGGAGACCGTAGGCCTTCATCGCTCTAAGAGCCTCCCTTGTAGAAACCATGAAGAGTACCTGGAAGACACAGCACTCCCCAGCCACACCTGACTGGCCTTAGCTCAGTCCCCACTCTCACCCCA
Source organism: Phoenicopterus ruber ruber (assembly GCA_009819775.1). NCBI lineage: Eukaryota > Metazoa > Chordata > Aves > Phoenicopteriformes > Phoenicopteridae > Phoenicopterus > Phoenicopterus ruber. The sequence goes on from CM020215.1 coordinate 190,297,677, forward strand.
AGACCACAGTACGGGGATTACAAGGGACCTCAGCCTTCTGCTGGGAAAGAGACTGGAACAGAAAAGGGTTGCATGACTTTCTTGTCCTCCCACATATCTGTTCATCCCCACCGTACCACCGCAGTCCTGCACCAGCACAGGACTGACCCTCTCTGGGGCCTCTCCCCTCCCGTGCAGAGCTGCTCTGTGCAGTGATAAGAAGCTTCCCTACTTCTGACTGTCTTATAAACAGAGGATAAAGCTTGGCCTTATGAATGTGGCTCCCTGATTTTTGAGATACTGACACAATGCATGTTTGCAAAGACTGTTCCTTCCTCTGGCCATCTGAGTACAGTGTTTGAGAGAATATTTATATTTGGATACATGAGATCAAAGATTTAGGCGAACAAAGGCTTCAACAGAAAAATAATAAATAGAAGCCACTTGCAAGAGCTGAACACAGTTGAAAGCACAATGAATATGAGGATAAATACAGGTTCCTGAGCAGCTGCATGCTTGAAGGAAGAGACTAGCCATAGATGCAACAGTTAAGCACGAAGGCAGTATCCTACAAAGTGTTTACAAAACCACGTTCGTCAGGGAGTGCATGAAGCAGCATCTGGGTTCTGTGAAAATCTATGCACAGAAGGTCTCAGCCAGCACTCAGAAAAAGCAATGGAAGTTCCTACTGAGCTTTGGAAGGACCTAGAACAAGCCCCAAAGACCAGAGATTATGTTTTCCCAACCTGGCAGGTCTTGCACACAGTTACTGCATGTGGTTTGCCAGTCTGCTGGCCCAGCACAGCCTTTCCCCTCTGATACCCAGGGACTGTTGACTTGTCAACCTGTCTTTCACTGAGAGGCAAGAGATTTCAAAAGACCACTTTTCTGCAAGGCAAGAGAGCACACGGAGTTACCGAGAGATGATGTGTCAGTGGATTTGCAGCTACTATTCGCACGCTGGCTCTTCCCCGTGGTAGTTTACCTCTGTCTCAGCAGAGTCTAGTTGCAATGCAAAGCTTCAATGCAATTAAACATAAAATCACTTAGGGGAAAAATCCCTCCCAAATACCTACACATATTACGTCCTTCAGCTACCTCTGAACTTTGTTCTTTTTGAAAAATAGTCTAGCAATTTGATTCTCACATTTTGCTTCCTGCTAAGTCTTCCAATTCTTTTACCCCAGAAAAGAAAAACTCCTTTGCTTTAGCTGTAAATCAATATTTTGAATGTACATGCACTCTAAACCAGTTCTCTGAGAATCTCTACTGACGTACACAGTAGATTCTAGACAATAGCTTAATTTGGCTTTAAATTATAAAGACAGGTAGAGAAATGCCTGAATTCATGCACTTTTAAGCTCATGAAGAGCAGAGATGAACAACGCTACCAGAACAGCAAACAGCAGTAACTATGTTCACAGAGCAAAATAATGGAAATAAAGGAACTAAGTGCACACGCAGACTGAGAAATGATTGCTCAAACTAATGCAGAGTACAGCAAATAAGGCATCTCGAAGTAAGATACACACAAAAATTAAGATGAGCAGAAAACAGAGGAACTGACATATTGCAGGAATTGTATATTTTCCAGTGCAGGATCCCATGCAGGTCACGTACCTAGGGGCTACGTGCTTTACAGGAATCTGTCAGTTTAGTGCCTTGATGCTGATGGTTCTTATCTACACACTGCCGGAACGCCTGGTGGTTCTGGTTTGCAGTTCATAAAAGCAGTAATGCTGAGAGCAACATTTTATCTGTGATCCATTGTGTTCCCATTTTCCCACCGAAAAAGCCTAAAAATACGTTATATCATTTTTGTGGCGGAAATAGCTCATCCTTTTTATGCACGTTCACTATCTTTTCTTATTGTTTCTCTCAGATATCTTCTGTTAAATGAAAAATAACAACAGAATACAGTTGAACAAATATTATTAAATACTCAAATAAAAAAATACAAATGATTATACAGTTAAATGTTAGTTAGCACAGAAACCATGAAGAATATATGAGAGAAGCTTAAATTCTGATGATTTAGGCTGAGGAAGGCTGGTTTACTGCACAGACTGAGGGTCCATGCTCATACAGCATGGCCTCCTAATCATTTCCTTTGAAACATTAAGGATATAGGATATGTATCTCCACAATCAAGATGGGTGATGAACATACTGTTCTTTAAAACAGCATTCAAAACTCCTTTTCTTCCAGAAACTTCCTGACTTGCCACTTAAGATAGGATTTGGCTCCTATAGGTGTCTATACCTATGTCTGCCCAGAGAAGCTGTGGATGCCCCCTCCCTGGAAGTGTTCAAGGCCAGGCTGGATGGGGCTTTGAGCAACCTGGTCTAGTGGAAGGTGTCCCTGCCCACGGCAGGGGGTTGGAACTAGATGATCTTTAAGGTCCCTTCCAACCCAAACCATTCTATGATTCTATACGCAGGTGTTTATCTGTGAGCATGTTATGTAAACTCCTGTTGCAGTCAGCTGAAATCTATTTAGTACAGTCAATGGTGCTCATTCAGGTGCCTAAATATAGGTGTCTAGTTGAGATTCCCTGGTATCATAAGAAGGCATCTATACAGGGCTGGAAGATATGACAGACAGTTATGATGGGACTTATGGCAAACCAGAACCCTGCTGCAGCAGCAGTAGGATGCTACAGGGACATGCTTTACTACCTAAAATGACTCTCTACTGTGTTTCAGCAACTCAGTGAAGCCCAGTGACGTCTGGTTTTGGCTTTAATCTGATCTTAATAATTGCACTTTTTAATGTATAGTGCCTTTATTGAGTCACCTGGGCCTGATCCTGATGCACAGAATAATTCTGGAGAAGCTGTACATAAGATTTTTAAAGGGTAATGATATTCTGTGATACACAGCAATGGGAAAAAAAAAAATCACAACGTTCCTTCAGACTGAAGGCTGCTCTAGCACTGGTGGTGGTCCTGCTTCGAGAGGGAGGTTGGACTGGATGACCAGCCGACCTCCAGGCATCTCTTCCAACTGACTTTTCTATGATGCTATGGGCCTGGCTTATTCAGTCCTACACAACAGAGCATCTCTCTAATCTCTTCATGAGGTCTGCTCCATTCTTGAGCTGAACCAGAAGCCAGTATTTACGTTTTTCATGGCTTTTCTGTGTGAGTCTGAGTTGGTTCAACAATTCCCCAGGCCATGGGCTGTTTCTCTATTTACATTTGTAAAGGGCCCAGCACACCCTCTGTGCCATGCAAAAAACAGTGTCTCAAGAGACTGCAACTGTTCTTCAACTATGTCTAATTATGTAGAGGCCTTATATCAAGAAACATCTCACTGACTTAAGGAAAAGCTAAGCGTGAACTTAAAGCTCATCATATATTTAAGCGGTTTTCAGAACACAGATAATAAAGTATTGATTTTAACCAGACCAAGACTGTTCCATGAGCAGCAAAGCCTTCCTGATTGTGTCAATTCATTGAATCTATATAATCTCATGACATGTTTGAGCTGTTAGGAAGTGTGAAGGTGGGCTGCTACTGATGGAAGGAGACAAGGATGTGAGCTTGAGCGCAAGGTGTCAGTTGTCCCTGCTTCTTCACTGTTAGCTTCTTTCCTGCCTTAGCCTCAAATGGCTCTCCCCAAAGCAAGTCTATGAGAGAGAGAGAGAAGAACTGTAAGCAGGGTAAACGGGGGCATGGATGGTTCCTAACCCTCTTTGACTTTGTAGTAGAAACAGCCTAAGAGGTCAATGCTGGTGAGAGAAGCCTAGAGCTCCTCGGGCTAAGAAATATCACAGAGGCTGCACCCAGAAACTGCAAGCAGCAGTGGAAGGGGAGAAGGAAGGGATGGATAATAAGTACCTGTGCGGTAGGTGTGCCAGGAAGAAAGCACCCCAGGGGTGTCCAGCTTCAGGGAGCTCTATTGCACGGTGTCATGGTGAATACTGGTATGACTAGAACAGCTGCATCAGCAGTAATGCAACAAAAAGGCCCAGAATAGGAGATTTATATGTCATTTATCCTTTTCACCTGAGAAATTAATTTCAGAACAGAATGAAATAACCGGACGTAATTGAACAGACAACCAGCTTAATACTTGTCTTTATAATACCTGATAACTATATTTTTTTAGAGAACACGGTGTTGGATTCTCAGTTGACTCATTCATTGTGCAAGTATCTACTAGATTTCCAACCACTGAGATTTATTTCTTTTCATTAAAAGTCTACATTATTATTTATATGGTCAGGAACATAAGTAATGTTGGAAAAAATAAGTAATAAAGTCTAAGAAAAAATATTCAAGTCAATAATAACAGAAGAAAAGAAAAATATGTAGTACATATTAAAAATGAAAACAATTGTTATAAATATAATGGTCTTAAATGTTTGCTTTTATGTGACAGATGTTTTTAACAAAATGTCTGTGTTGGCAGTTTGAGCACACTTATGATTTTAATTTGTGTAATATTCCCTTTTAGTATTGATGTCTATTTACAACATCTGTGAAGGGTCTGTAACCTGAATGTGACAGGGAAAAACTAACAGACTGCTATTGGAATCTTTCCACTGGGTCCATGTAACAGACTATTAACAAAAATCTTAAATAGCTATTCTAATCATCAACAGCAATCTTACGCAAATTATATCAGACCCAAAGGACCCGATTAACTTTAAAATGCCTTACAGACCTGAAACATGAATTTTTCTTCTCCTGCCTTTCTCTGTAGAGTCGAAATCGGATCATATCGCAGGCACCGGTTTTAGCTAGGCACACGCAAAATCAGTATGCAAGGCAGGCTGCAGACACACAGACAGGCTTCCACTTTCGGGACAAGGAAAGCACATTTCTGAGTATTAAAATTAAATGTAGTCCTCTTTTCTTTTTTTTTTTCCCCCCTCCTTTTCCCCCTGTTGCTCTTCTATAAATCTCTAACTGGAATTCCCATTCCATAACAACTCCTTTAACCAGCTGGAACTCGGACAACATCCTGGCACAGGGAGGCATTAATATGCCGATGAAGCGCTGCTGTTAAAGTGATACCACTGATAGAGGTAGATACAGGACTTCTGCCTGAGGAAAGCCAAGTCTTACTTACCAAGATGGTTTCAGAGCATAGAAAAGTGTCAATGAGGGAACATGAGCTGTCCTTTGCTATTAATTGCTTAATATTTGCACCAAAATTTGAAATGTTAACTATTATTGTTATGTCCCAGAAGTCTCTTCCAGAGAGTTCTTGCTTGTTCACGCCTTCTAAATCAGGAGCCAAGATTCCCCCCACCTTTTGCCACTTAGGCCCTCTCTTCCCCTCCCCTCCCACACATACCCTTTGTTTGACCCCATCTATACTACAATAACTATTTAATTAACAACAGTTGTTAAATTTGTTTATGGCCTGACCTTATAACACAGTTTGGCTGGCCAGTTAGGATGGAGCCAAACTGTTTTATATCTAGGTTAAGAAAAAAGCCTAGGTAGAGACCTAAGCTAAAGAGCTTTTTTCTAATAAAAACTAAAAACCAAAACACAACAACAACAACAACAACAACAAAAGTCATTCCATTTGTATCACCCTTTGGCCTCATCCACCTTGGCTGTCCAAGCTGCGTTATAACCAAGTCTTTGACAACGGAGCCCAACAGCCATTGCTAAAGTTGGCTATTTTTCATACAGTAGAGGAGAAAGGGGGACAGTCCTTTGGAAGCTTTTATTTAAAGCAAAAAGCTCTCTTCGTCTCTACCCCTGTTTTCTTTAACATTTGGAAATTGGGTCCGGTTTCCGGCAAGAGAGCCCCAGGGTCTCTGACAAATCTGGGTCTCCGCTGGGTACAGCTGCTTCCTTCTGAGCCACTGATATGGTCCCACGGGTAGGAAATTTCTAGTGTTCCCTGCAGTTACTTTTTATCTTTTTTCTTTTTTTTTTTCTCTCTCACTAGACATATTTCACTTCTCTTTTTCTTTCTATATCTTTTTATCCTCCTTTGCCGAAGTCCTCCTTGTTTCTTGTGTTTTTATTTCCAATTGCTTTTTCCTTCTTTTGCTTTTTGTCCCTCAGGATCTCCGCATTAAATCACTTAAAAGTAGAGCATAAAAGTCTTAGTTTAACAAAAAAAAGGTGTTAGCTTTTGTTTACCACTCTGCTTCTAAGTGCATTGAATGTGGAAATCCTGTGAGGCAGAACTAAGATATCCTCCTGAGGACTGATACTGTTCTAAATGTGTTCTGTATAATTCACAAATTATATATCGCACTATGTTGGTTTTGGCTGGGACAGAGTTAATTTTCTTCACGGTAGCTACTATGGGCCTATGTTTTGGATTTGTGCCGAAAACAGTGTTGACAACACAGGGATGTTTTCGTTACTGCTGAGCAGGGCTTACACAGAGCCAAGGCCTTTTCTGCTTCTCACCCCACCCCAGCGAGTGGGCTGGGGGGGGCACAAGGAGTTGGGAGGGGACACAGCCGGGACAGCTGACCCCAACTGACCACAGGGATATTCCATACCATATGACATCATGCTCAGCATATAAAGCTGGGGGAAGAAGAAGGAAGGGGGGGACATTCAGAGTGATGGCGTTTGTCTTTCCAAGTAACCATTACGTGTGATGGAGCCCTGCTTTCCTGGAGATGGATGAACACCTGCCTGCTGATGGGAAGTAGTGAATGAATCCCTTGTTTTGCTTTGCTTGTGCACGCAGCTTTTGCTTTACCTATTAAACTGTCTTTATCTCAACCCACGAGTTTTCTCACTTTTACTCTTCTGATTCTCTCCCCCATCCCACCAGGGGGGAGTGAGCGAGCGGCTGCGTGGGGCTTAGTTGCTGGCTGAGGTTAAATCACAACGTGGACAAATAAAACCAGGGATTTTTTCCATATTACTTAGGTTTTCTTCTTTTTCAGAAACATTCAGATAATGGTTTTAGTACTTTAGTATCTTTAGTACCTCAGTGGAAACACCTCTCTCGGAGTCCAGCATCGTTCCCCAAGCATTCTGCTTGCTTAAGCAAAACTGACTTGGAAAGTTTTATTTCATCTCTATGAAGAGAAATGTTACTGCAGATGGGTCTAGAGCCAGCCCATAGCAGACTCGCAGTGTATTTGCACATTACAGAAGAGAAGCAGCAAGGCCTCACTGCGTGTGAATGGAAGAAGCCAAAGGAACTCACCCGCTTGCCTTCCAAAGGGAGGCTGGTTATTGGTAGCAGGGAGAACTGCTCTTCGTTGTGCCAATGTCATCCACTTCCCAGTTGTGTTTGTGATCGAGCTAGCACAGCAGTGGAAGTGCTGTCAGAGTATCTGCTCATTCCGGCTTCACCCCAAGAGAGCAAGAAGGCACAAAACTCAATTTCATAGTGTAGTCTTTGTTTATCCAAAAGTGAAAAAGATTTCAGCTTGAAATCAGTCAGATTTTTGGATCAGCCTGTTTCTTATTTTATTCAAACTGACTTATTTTGAGTTCTGTTACTGTCCTTTTGAACTAGCTGTTCTCCTGCTCTCTTTGTGTAATGAGCTGTACGTGTTCCAAAACAGTTGAGTGAAGCTAAATCATAAAACACTGGATCTCTGCTGAACCTGAGTGTCAAGGAAAAATTAAAAACATATTTCGGAGAAAGGTTAAGGAATCGCATCAGCCACCAGTCTGGGTACATTCAGAAGACTCAGGAATATTAATAAACCTGAGTTCAACTGGCAATGCATGGCTTTTCTATGGAAGTTTATGTTCGAAAAGTTTTAGTCTTCTGTTCAACTCACTTACGATGTATGTAGCAGAATCAGTTCCCTTACCTGAAATGAAATCTTGGACTGAACTCTTCTATGTTTCTTGAATTAAATTGTTCCAGGTAGACACAAATGTTGGACTGGTATTCACCTAGTCATAAAAAGTTTTAATGCAACTAACTGAAAATTTATTGTATTCTTTGCAATATTTTTCTATATAATCTACAGCAATATTAAAGCAGATAAATCACTATATTAAATACACATGGTCCCTAATTGCTATTACTTTTAGCCTGGTTTCCCATAATTCCTGCAACAGGGCAGTCTGTCTGTCCTTCTCTCCTGACCCGCATGGCCAGTTTCAATCAAATTAGAAAGAGTAAGGCTCAAACTGGAATCTTATCTCAGGTTCTTAACTTGAACAAACGTTTCAGGGAACTGGAGAAGAAGCCCTCCTAGAGCAAAGTTTCCCTCTACAGTCAGTGGAGACAGGTAAATGCCTTTGGATGTCTCTGAAGGCAGACCTTGTCTGTGAAATTTAGGTATCTAGTCTTAGAAAGGCAGCGATGATCATCTGTTGCTTGTGGTGGGGGCAGAAACACTACAAGAAGACTGGCTCACTAGCTTTCTTGAATTTAAGCTCAAGTAAGGTCCCTCAGTTAGGCAGGCTTGATCCCAACTTAGGCATCTACAGATCAATGAAGATCTTCTGGAGGATAGAGGTGCTCAGACAATTTGCCCGCACTGAGACAGAGATACATGAGCTCAGCTCTTGCGTGGTCTATCCTGCTGTGGCCAGGGGTCAACCAGCACACCCACAGCTCTAGATAAGCTGCAGCAGATGATGAGTCTCAGCTGGCTGAAATGGTGAAGAGGACCTGGGCAGGGGAGCTGGGGTTGTGATGGGGGAGGCTGAAGAACAAAGATGATAGAAATCCTTAAGAAACAATTTGTTCCTTTTAGAATTTGATCGCATTCATTAGTTCTGCTGCTTGCAAAACAACTTATTGAAGTATGTCAGTTGCTTTTGTTTACTCTTGTAAATGCCAAATGCATTCCAAATTCAACTGGTGGAGTAACGGGTAAGCCTGTCCTTACCGTACCAATTGCTTTTCCAGGACATCAAATGCAAATCCTGTGTTGTAGGAATATATCTTTTGTGGGAGGATTTGCTGATATTGCAGTCCAAATGCCTAACTCTTACAGGAACAACCATTGCACTGACTCTTGCTTACATTTTTAATCTTTCTTTGGCCTCTGGCCATTTTCTAAATAAATGAAACATGCCTGTATTGTTCCGTCCAGCAGACAGATGATAAAAAGTCTGTTTCAGACTATAGGCAAGTCAGTCTTCAGCCAGTCACTTCTAAAGATATGGAACAAGTACAGCAGTCTTTAATACTACCCTTTCACATTTTAAATCAATTTACAATCTTTCTTTGTAATCAGTTTGGTTCCTTCCCAAATCCAGTACAGGGGATGTTTTATTGCCAATTCTTCATTTCTGGTATGATGTTCTTGATAAGGGTTATGTCTAAGACAACACTTCTTGATCTGTACAGAATTTTTGATATAGCATCTCACACAGGCCCTTTGTTTAAATAAAGCTATGGATGTTACATATACCTTAACAAGTCATTTTTCTAATGATCTTCTTTGAAGGTCACAAAATACTGTTAATGATGTTTCAAATAACAAGGAACCTTTGCCTTCTAGAATTCCCCTTGAGAACATACTTGGCTGAAATAAATTTTTATGTATATTAACAATATAATCTCTTTGCAGCGCTCACAAAATAATAGACTTACTTGCATTAGTGAAGACACAACACTTCACAAGCCAATATATAATTCAATTGAGAATTCTGATTTTCAGTCTGATTTAAAAATAACCTTAGAATATAGCTAGTTTCAACATGATTTACATATGCAGCAAGCTAAGAATTCACCAAATACCTAATTACCAGTAAGATTCTTTTTGCACATGAATGCAGAAGACTTTTAAAAGATAAATAAAAAAACTGCGGTGAAATGAAGTTTTATATAGTGTGGGAGCCGAAACCATTATCTCAGAAGCAACTGAAAATCTTAAATTCTTAGGTATAAAAAAACCCCTTAGGTATATCTGCATATTTCCACAGAAAAGACCCCTTTTTCCACCTCAAAATTTTGTTTTGTCAGAAAAAGCAAAACCACGGACATTTGTCAAGGATTCCTGCATGTCTGGCTGTTCATTTGGAGCGGTGGCAATAGCTTTGCCCGGGCTGTCAGTTCTGGGCAAATGGCCACCGCGCACGCACCAGTACCTGTACTCCCCTGCAGTTGTTAAGCAGTCTATTTGCACACATTAGAGATGCAGATGTACAGTGTGTTTTCCGCATGTGCAATAAGCCCTATACTTCCAGAAATGTCAGGCTCACAGTGCATGAACTGGCCATCTCTACACGATCTTCATCCACAACTCCTAGGAACAGATGAGCCTTATAAAATTTATTTGAATATTGACCTCTTGTGCCTGCTTGCAGCAGACCCATTCGGCAAAAATTCTCACTGGCCACGTTGTGAGCCATACTGCAGCATGGCTGCATCTATACGAGTAAATAAATCAGGGCAGGGCACCTTCCATGGCCCCATTGGAAGAAGCAGGCGTATGTGTCCGTGATGCTGTACTGTTTCCCCAAAAGAGGGTGGCCCTGTTCATACCGCTCATTGGGAACAGTCACGTTGTCCCTCGCATTGTGCTGGGACAGTGTCTGGGAGCTTACCAGTTGGCACAGGACAAAGCTATGTCGGGAGTTGCTACCAGTTAGACAATACAGACGATTTCCGGACATTTTTTGAGGCCGTGTTCTAAACCCTGTTTATTTTACTTCTCCTGATGTCACCCACGGTTACAGTAAAGAAGCCACAACCAGGAATTACAGAAGCAGCAGGTGAAGCAGTCTATGTCCTTGGGGACTGGGCCACGCTAACAGCGGAAATACAGAATATTGGTCTCAGAATTTCATGGAACCAAATGAGGAACCAATAACTTGGTTTAAATACATTTCTTTGTCTGTGAGGATGGCGTTGGTGTTCTGCTTTACATTAGGCTCTTCGCATTTAAAACTCAGGTGTCTCAAACTGCTATAGGCTGGTTGTTCTTTCTAAATCCGCTCACACAAGTGCCCCCTGCTTACAGATCACCCTGCTTCCGCCTGTAAGCAATGTTCAGCTCTCCCACAACCACTACGCAGCCCACGTTTCGGGCCTTGTGGAGATATTTTCATGCATAACCACAGATGGGATACAAGTAGAGAGCAGGCAGATAAGCCCTCCTAATATATTTGGCTTTTAGAACAACAGCAAAACAATAGTTCCAAATTCACCAGTGAAGCCCGGTTTCTAAAGAATTTGTGTCCCATAGCAGATTCAACTTTCCTTTGAATTGTGGCATGAGATCAAGTTCTTATTAGGCATCAGATAATCCATGCAGATGCTAGTCATTTTATGACTGCTATGATTCATAGCTGGGAAGCCTTCAGTAGTCACACCTAGTTTGATATGAAAGAATTCTTAGAAGAGAAAAGTCTTGGCTATGATGTCGATACTCCACTGCCTCGTGGGGCCTGAACATCAAAATACTCATGGCTAGGGCATTTAGAATTTGTGTTTCTTCATCTCACAATCCTTTTCTCCCCCAGAAAGGTCACTAATGCCATCTATGATACCTGAAGAAATCTGACACATGTATATGGAGCTAGAGGATATGAGGAAAGACCTACGGGACACCCGTGCCCTGCTGACCAGAAGTGGGTGGCCAGGTGTTCCCACTCTGCAACCAAATCAAGCCTGCACTCAATAAATGCCATAGATTTTGGAGAACTGCTGGGATGTCTAGAGATGGGCATCTGTTTTAGGAGGAGCTGAATGTCACCTGAAGGATGTTTCTCTCCTCAACCTAGCTGTGTGTTTTCATAAAATATGAACTTACATCAAAGGTGGCTGAAGTCAGTGACCACTTACTGAGGGAGGTCTCAGACAGACATACATACATCCACACAATATGCTCCCCTAAGCCCTGCTTCCTTAGGAGACTGGGCTCTAAACACAGAGCTTCCATAATTCTTTTTTCTGTTGCTGTCAGTTCCCTACCCCATTCTATCCGTGGTAGAGGACAGAGACCCTCTACGTGATCGAGAGGAGGACTGTTACGCCAGCCTCAGTGACAGAAATTCGGTGGGTCTGCTGGGGGGCTAAGTCTGGTTTTGAAGCACATGAATGGCGACAGTTCTTTGGCGACAATTGTGCTTGGCAGATTGGTGCACAGTATTTGCTAGTAAAGAAACTGAGCCTGTATGGAAGGATCTCTCTGAAGACAGCACTATAAACAGTTCTGTTCTTCGAGATCCCACCTGGAGGGTTTTCCGCAAGAGGATAAGTCTGTTGGTTTACACTTGTATGACTGGAAGCAGAAGTTAACTATTTAAGTTTCATAATTAACTGTGATGGACCTCTGTAATGATTTCTGAACGTGGAATGCTGTCTTAGTTATTGCTGGATATTCGCGTTATGAATGTGTTGCTTTTGTAACAGGATTGCTATTAGTAAAAAGCAAGGAGAAAAAAAATTGGCAGAAATTAAACTATTAAACACACAGTGGTTGTTCAGAGAGAATTCCTCAAAGGGGAAAAATGGCAACACAGAAGATCAAAGGGAATTACAGCTGTTTAAAGATGGATGAGGAGAAAAGAAGAGGCATTTTCTGGACTAGGCAGATAGCATTCTAGGATAAATAGAACTGATTTGTCTGAGAAATCTAGGCTTCTATTCCTCAACATCAAAGGGACGAAGCCTCAGGTCCCATAGACTGGCACATAGACTTCTGAAACATTTTGGTGCACGCAAACACGCATAGACAGACATATACATATTTTATACAGAAAATATCTATATATATTTTAAATGGTGTGTCTGTGTACACAGACACGTATGTATATGTATCCATGTGTGTGGACTGTGGTAGAAAGGTACTGTGTCTGTTTTTTTTACCTTATGGGTACTACATTTCTAACCATTGATACTGTGAAGGAAAGTGCAGCATCAAGACCGCCAAAGTATTGCTGGCTTATAATAATAATAATAATAATAATAATAATAATAATAATAATAATAATAATACCATCACATGGCACTTATGAGGTTCACTGTAACATCCAAACTCAAGTATTGTCTTCTTTCTTACCAACCTGGACATTTTGTTTGCATAGGGGTTTTTTGTGCTCTGCTTTTCAAGCGAACACTTGTTTTCTGAGACTGTCCTGATGGGGCTGAGAAATTCATTGAAATCCATAGTACAGGAAGGCAGGTTAATACAGCCACCATAACACTTTTGATGCAACAATTTTTAATGTGAATATGTTCAGAAAAGTCTCCATATGTCTGTGGGTTTTTTAAAATACATTAGTGTATTTTTTTTTTCTTTTTGCCAGTGTCTGAGTCATAATCTGGAGGATATTTTGCAGTAACTTACTGCTGTGGATGAATGTATCATGCACATTAAACAAGTGTTGCTACTGTTCACTTTAAGCCAGCTCACAATCTGTATACTCATTCAACTTTTTTCTCCAAACAGTATACATCATTCTGAGCAGCTTCTATAAACAGACTGAGTTCTGCTTGCTATAGCAACACACCTCCAACAAGTGAATTTTCTGGTTGATTAAACAGAAGAAAAATAATATTTCTTAGGTGCTCTGAAAGAAAATTGGGAGATCCAGCACACTTGGGTCAATAAGTATCTGCTTGTGCTAACCCCACAATAAGGTCTTCATTCATCCTTAGGGTGTGATGGATGCACAACAGATGGGGGAAAAAAGTAAGAGGTAACAATAACAACTGTATGTAAAATGTGGCCTGTCCCAGTGCAGAAAAAAGGTAATGGAGAAAGGTTCTTCCCTGCTCCTCTGAGGTATCTGCAGTTTGGATATCTACCTCTAGACAGATGGGCTAACTCTGGGATAAACTTACAAAGTAGGTCAGATGAATGCTACTCCGTTTCTCTCCATGAACTATAAAAAGACACTAAATAATCAGCTTGAAGCTAGATATTTACAGCACGAAATTAGGCAATATGAATCTCGTGGTTTCTGTGGGTGGGCCTATATTTCCCCATCTAACTCTGATTTCTTTCCTTTTCTCTCTCTTACTCCTATTTGACCTGACATACAGGCCAACTTTGGAACCCAGTAGGTTATTTCTGTTAAGGCAAAAATTGATAATTGTTACCTATAGGTGCGACACCACCTTGTTCAGTGCAAAGAACAAAGTGATTTCTGCTCAGAGCTGGTTAGAATCTTTTTCATCGTTGCTTGAATGTTTTTAAATGAATACTGTTATTTTCCTTAAAATGGACTATTTTCGGTAAGAGAAGTACTTGCTTAGATGAATACTGTCATGAAGAACTATTTAAAATAATTCTTTTTCAGCTTGAAGAATTGACTTGGAATTTCAGTTAGAAATTCAAACATGGTTTTGAGAGTTGTTTTATAGATTTGTAATGCCTGTATGTGTTCTTTCTGGCCAATGCCATCTCTATGTCAGGCCTCCGTATGTTCTTTTGAGTCACAGCAGAACCTTCTAAGGTCACTAGGATTTAAATACAGGGATTAACCAGCTCTTAAGTATTTTTGAATTAAAAAACCCTGAGATTGGGAAACCGTTTTGTGAGGCAAGCACACCTGTTCTGGAGGACAAGACGACTCTGCACCTGGACCTGTTGCCCGCTACGTGCCAGCACGTGTGTGTTTCATGTGACCAAAATGGCGATTTTTCCTGCCACAGAACGAGACTGTGCCAAGACGCGTGTGGTGATGTGATCCTGTTACCTGAACTGAGGGAGGCGGATGTCGCATTTCAGTCAAATCAGGGAGTATTTTTGGTCACACAGTGAGGAAGCACTACGATTTGCTTTGGTGGGGCAGAGCACAGATACTTCATCACCGGCTTATGTTCTGTTAAAGTATGCTAAGAATATACCATTTGTCATTTAAATGAGCTTATTTTAATGTATAATGAAGCATGAGTCATGTTTCCTTATACAGTTTTATTAAGCTTTTCAGTTTTCATATTTATCTGTTGTTTTTCTTTTTTTGTGTGTATCCACCAGTCGTGAGGATAAAGGGGTGTGATTCTTGTCTAATGGGAAGAAAAATAAGGAATAAAAAAGACTGAGTAAAATATTTTCAATTTGTTTCAATGCCACACATATTTTGTTTTGAATAAAACCGAACAAAACAATAATTTGACCTGTGATGAACAGAGAACAGTATTTCAAACTAGACAACTTAAAATTCATCATAATTATCCTGGTATATCAGCTGAAGTTACGCGTATCAATAGGCCTGTTACATCGGAATGAAATGTAACACTCTTGCATACATACAGCTGACCCTTCAATGTGCAGATCAATGGATTTAAAGTTATGCATGTAAATGTTTGAACCACCGAAGCATAAAATAGATAAACTTGGCCCGTAAGTGTAATTTCTTTGTTGAAACACTGTAAAATGAAACATAAGTGGAAACATTTTTGTCTTTTAAATGACAACCTCGACTTAACAATGAATCACACTTCTTTCTAAACATCCTTTCGTTTCTTGCTCCAAGCAAGATTTAAAAGTTGCTTCACTTAAAGCTTGCGCAGGGGAGGAGGAAGGGGTAAATTCCGCAGCTGAAGGTGGACAAAGGTAGCGTTTCTTTGGCAGCAGAAAGTCATTTTTGTTTGGCAAAAAGGGATGCTTGCATTTGCGCAGACATCGGGATTATGAGAAGCAGCCCTAGCAGAAATGAACGAACGGACAGCGTGCAGGTGAAGTCTGAATGCATATCAAATGGCTCTGAAATGTGTAAAACGATTGTCCTCAGATAGGACGCGGTCCCATACTGCATGCATTTAGCTCTCTGGACGTGATGAGTCATGCGGACCCAAATGAGAATACCCATGTGTGTGAAATTAAGGCTTGAGTATTTACAATGATATCACCGCAGCAGTTCAGATCAGCCTAGTGTTTTAAACTTCAGCATTTTCTTTCTGGGAGATATCACTAAGGTTTAAAAGTGTTGGCAAGCCTGGAGGGAAAGCATTTAATTCTTAAGCAAATAAGATTTTAGTATCATCAGCTCCTGACAGAAATCCCTAATTAGTGTATCTTTTGTTTATAATGATATAGTGTCTCCTCTGTTTATAAAGACAGATAGTATATCTCAAATGTGCATGAGTAACAACAGAAAGTTTTAAATATTTAATATGTATAAATTACTGCATTATTTTTATTCCAAAACTGATGTCATTTTAAAGCCTTATTCAGGCCCATCTGAGAATTTCCGTTTGGGGCATTGTGAAGTATCTGAGAAAAACATTTCTATCTGAAAGTTCCTGAAAAAGGACATTATAGAGCTCATAGAATTGTTTAGGTTGGAAAAGACCTTTAAGATCATCAAGTCCAACCACTATCCTAGCATTACCAAGTCCACCAGGGACAATATGCATCTAGAGATTGTGGGAGACGCTCATAAATCAAAAGAAACAAACAGCTGGAATGTCCCTGCAGTTCAACTGATGTTAGGAGTGCATTGCACCTCTGGAAATTAGCTTGCTTACTAGGTGCCTAAATAAGGATGGATCGGTGCTTTGAAAAATGTAAGCTTAATAAGTCAGTTTTGCAAATGTACAGCAATGTTTGCTATAACATTTCCATCACACATCACACTCAGGGAGGAAATAGGACGGCTGGACCAACTGCAGGTTATGCCTCTAGGCTTGCCCCTGACACCCCCCTCCCTGCATCTGGAGGCTTGCAGGGTTGGATTCCCAGCTTTTCTGGAGCTTTGTTACACTCAGCAGTGTACGACAGCCTGTGACTCATTGTCATTTTCAGGACTGGAGGCCAAATCAGTGTTGTTATTTACAGAGAACCTTTTCTCCATATGGAAGGTTTTCCTTCTACGAAGGTTTCAAATATGGCAAACGGCTCTGTCCTGCTCTCCCAATGCTCTTGTACAGATTAGAGTGGAACAGTCGGGAGCCTCTTTCTCTCTTTGCTAACACAAGTACTGAGGAGGGTTTTACAAGACCCATCAGTGAATGTTGCAATCCAGGCATATGCTACAGCAACTTGCAATCTCTTTGAAAGCAAGTGATTTCAGTGGGGACTTCTTCAAAACACATGGTGTGGTGTGGTCTTTGGCACTTGGATCCTGCCCTACTTCAGGCAGGGAAAAAAATCAGCAAAATTAAAATAAAACAAATTTAGATTAATGTAATCTCAGAGCTATGAATGTATATGCTCAAACTTCAGGAAATTATTTTTTTCAGCCTTACATCAACTCAGCTGTTTTGCATATGTTGGCCTTGGTTAGTTCTGCTCTGTTTTGGGGCATAAATGTTAGTATGTTTTTAATATTTGTTTCATATCTCTGAGATTTACAACTGATATGTATACTTTAATACTTTCGATAACATAAAATACTTGTCTCCTAAATCTTTGGGCTGGTGGCCATCAACCTATTCTTGTGTTGGTAAGCTAAGTTTATGTACATATGTACATGTGTATGAAAATATGCATCAGTGTGGATCTTATTTTGTGACTATGGCTCCTTGGTGCGATCTGAAGGTGTAGGACCTATTTAACAGGATCATACTATACACTGGGGAGGATGCCTGATATGAGGGGTCTCTGGCTCTGCCCATGACCAGCCTTGGAGGACCGAAGTTCTACAGAATGGCGGAGGCTGGCAGGCGCCTCTGGAGGTCTAGTCCGGCGCCCTGCTCAGGGCAATGTCCAGTTGGGTTTTTAACATCTCCACGGATGGAGACTCCACCATTGCTCAGGACAACCTGCTCCAGTGTTCAACCACCCTCACACTAAAGGCATTTTTTTCTTATGTTTAAATGGAATTTCCTGCATTTCAGTTCATGCCCTTTGCCTCGAGTCCTGTCAGTGGGCACCACTGAGAAGAGCCTGGCTCTATCCTCTTTACTTCCCCCATTAAGTATTTATGTAAATGGATTAAGATCTGCCCCCCAAGCCTTCGATTCTCCGGGCTGAACAGCCCCAGCTTTCAGCCTTCCCTCACGTCAGGTGTTCAAATCCGTTAATCACCTCCGTGGCTCTACACTTCTGCCTTTAGGTCCAAACTCATCACGCTTAATTGAAGCCCCCCTCAAGACGAAGGTTTCGACAGAGGTGCTGCCTCCTGCCAGGGGTTGGCGGCGATGGGGCAGTGGTAGGCACCGCTCAGCTATGGCCGCCCGAGCGCCTGTCACAGACCCCTGCAAAGCGGTCACCTCCCAGCCTGGGCAGGGTTAAAAAGAAGCCTTTGCCTGCCAGCCCTCAGGGTGTGAGGGGGAAGACGTGTATGGGGAAGTAGCCTGGGCCGAGGGCGGGAAGGGGAGCTCCGGGCGGCACCGCGACGCTGCCTGCCCGCCCGCCGCTTCCCGCCCCACACGCCCAACAGCCCGCAGGCGGGGTGGGGGGGAGAGGGGAGGCTCTGCCGCTCTCCGTCCCGCCCGCAGTGGCTTGTACCATTCCCTCCACGTGGGAAGGGGGGGAGAGGGGAAGCGGCAGCGCAGCCCCAGCCATCTCAGTGCCCTGCGGCCGCCCTCCCCCCTCTCCCACCCGCGGGGTGGCGCCGTCCTGCCGCCACGCGCGGGGCTGCGGGGCGCGCGGCTGCCGGGCGGGCAATAGTGCGCGGCGCCGCTTCCCGCCTCTCCTCCCGCCCCGTGCGGCCCCGCCCCGGCCGCCATGTTGCGGCGGCGGCGGGAGAAGCGGCGGGAGCGCGGGCGGCGGCCGGGGCTTACGGAGCATGCACGGCGCGAAGCAGCGTCCCGCGGACGCGCACCCTGGCCAGTGGGTGCTCATTGCACCAGGTAACCCAGCGGGGCTCGGAGGTGGGACAGGCTCTGCCGCAGCGCCGGTCTCTCATTCTCCACCGCGCCTCGCTGACTGGCCGTGGCGGTGCTTACCCGCATCGCGGCGGGCCTGGGCCTTCGCTCGGGCAGGAGACAGGCGCCTTTCTCCGAGGGCTGGGGCAGGTCTCTGGGCTGCTGTGTACAGCCAGCCCCAGCCCTGGTGTGGTAAGCACGTTTTGAGACACAGCTTTTACACGAGGCCCTGCAGAGCACCCCCCTTCTCCTCTCCAGGCACCCTGTTTCTCTCACTGCATCTATGCGTTTTGTTTTTCTGTGTCATTAGGGTTTTCCAGACGTCAGCTTGCCACTGGTTTGCAAACAGCGTTGTGAGCCCTGGGGCGAGGAGCTGTAGAAAAAAGGTCTTGTCACCGAGGTCCCTGATGGAGCCTCGCTGTCATCTCCCTGCTGCTGACAGCCCACCTTGCCTCCATCCCCTTAGTCCGTTCCGGCGTTTTTTGAAGGAAACAGTTTAGTGCCCTAAGCCTCAGCTTTAAAAGAAACTCCTTGGAAACCATAAGTCCAGCCCTTCCTCTCTATAGACTAAAGAAGCAGACCACCACAGAGCAGCTCTGCAGATGGAATATACACAAGGCCTTAAACACGGTGTAGTTTCTCTCACTGTAAGTTTCTCTCACTTAGCAGTGAATAAATGGAAAGATGCCTTTCCCCCTTTACATTTATTTCTGCCTAGTA
This sequence comes from Phoenicopterus ruber ruber, assembly GCA_009819775.1. Taxonomy (NCBI): domain Eukaryota; kingdom Metazoa; phylum Chordata; class Aves; order Phoenicopteriformes; family Phoenicopteridae; genus Phoenicopterus; species Phoenicopterus ruber. The sequence goes on from CM020215.1 coordinate 190,316,996, forward strand.
TCAGGTTTTAAAGTTTTAAATTCACAGATCACAAAAGAGTTTTGTGTTAAAGAGGATGAGTGAAACAGGATGTGCTCGAACTCCAAAACACTAAGAGGAAGGAGGCATTTCATAAGTGCTTTTTTTAGTTTGATTTCCTAAGGAAATGCATCTTCCACAATTATCTGTGGGTCAGCTTTGTAGTGAGCCTGTTTCTTACCCCACCCAAAACTTTTGAGTGTTAATTTCAACCAAACCTGATAAAAAGGAGGAGCTCTTTGGAGTAATTTTATGAGCTTTGTGAAAATGTCTGTGATGATGTGAGAAATGCTATAAATGGCACCACTGAAGCAAAAGTATAGGAAGAGCTTAGTTCAGCGAAGGTTGGAAACGAGGCAGGAGCTCAGTCTTGAGACATGCATCCATAAGGAACCAGGCTTCTCTAGTTACATGAGAAACAGAACCAATTGTTATGATTTTGCTGATTCTGTTCTTCCTCTGGTTTTAACTTTTCAGTTCCACCCTTTGGTATCTGACATGCTTGATGCCTAAGAAAGGAATTTATAAGTGAGGAATTCCTTTTTTTTTAATACTGACTTTCTGCAGACTAGGATTTAAAGCTGAATCTTGTATCAGATGACTGGCTATGCCAACAGATGTCCATACTGTGCAAATATTTACAAATATGCTTAACTTATGCATGAGTAGTCAGTTCTGTGCAGTAAGTTAAATTCTTCAGTAAGTGTTTGCAGGATTGGAGCCAGAGCTTGTAACTTTCATGAAGCCAGACAGTTTGTATTACCAATTATGCCAGCACAGCTCTGACAAAATTTATGTAGTACTCCAGACCTGTAAGAAAGTTTATTAAGCCTTAATAGAACCTCAAAGCACATAGTGATTTTAAAAAAAAGTCTGTGACTGATAATTTCAGATCTCCACAGCTGATGAGACTTGCCAATCATGTGAATAGGACTGCTGAAATGAAACAGATTTAATTATTTTAGTTCGGTTTTAGCATTTTTTTTTCAGAAAAGAGATATTTTAAGTTAACGTCTGTCACTTTTCAAAGTTTTGCATTTCTTAACTCCTTTGTTGGATGGATCTCAGAAGTTCTTCATTAGCCATTTAGCAGAATTTGTAGTAGGAAGACCTGTTACTTTTAGGAATGAAGATGGATGCGGTTGGATTTATAACAAAAAATGCTTTTTCTTTGACTATGTTAAGTTTTATTTACAAGGCAATCCATATCTTCATAATATCCGCATGGCACTGTGCTATGTACATGCATAAAAATGACTGGTGTAAGTAATTGCAGGATCTGGTTCTGGATACAAGTTTGATACCATTTGTTAATAAGTCTACCAACACCTTGTAGGTATAAATAGCCTGTATGTCTTATTGTATATGTGGCCATTATCCTGTGCATAGTGAGAGGAAGGAACGAGATGTGTTTTAATGCTATGCAAGAAGCTCCAAAACTTTTATTGTAATAAAGGCACTTTCTGAGGTCCCGGTTTCAGGTGCTTAAGTTAGTTTGAACTACTCACCTGGGTCGTCTGCCTCCTAGAACAGCTTGTAAGGTTAATAGTGTATACCATCCTACACAACCTAATAGCATCTCCACTTGGATATATGCCATTCATCTTGCTTTGATTGTGGCATCTTAAAAGTTCCTGTATGGTTGGAGGTGGTGACTAGTTCTGCAAAGATGCTAGGTATCTTAGTCTAAAAAAGAATGAGGTCTGTCAGAAGGATAGAAGTAAACCACTGAGAACTGAAAATTGCTTTCTTAAGTATCAGTATTTTTCAATCATTCAGACCGTCAGGTTCAACAGTAGCTTCTTAGAACAAGGCAAAGGTGTGGATGGAGTTCTGAAGAATGATGCATGTGTTGCTCTGATCTGTTAGTTATTACATCGTTCTGAAAATGTGATTTTACAGTCTCTGACTTTGGTTTTGCTGCTTATGTGACATGTAGAAACACTTAACTGTGTAAAAAGCACATGTAAGAGGTAAGATTCTTTCTTATTTGGACTTCAGCAACTGACAACATCAGGTTGATATTTGGAACACAGCAGCTAAAAAGCAGGCAGATTTCATTTTCTAATTGCCATAGAAAGCGAGCAGAGTATGCTTGTCTGCTTTAGTATTGAAGGTTATAAAATTATTACGAATTTCCTTGTTTCCGTACACATTTATATGATGTATTATGTTGCATAGACAATAAATTGCTGCTCTGCCGTTCAGAGCATGTTTGATGACTGAGGAGATAAATTTCAATTTTGTTTCTGATTTCTTAATTTTTGTATTGATTTCCATGTTCTGGAAACAGCTCAGAAAGAAGGAATCTCCTCTGTCAGGTCGAACTGCCCATGTTCTTTGTTGAAGTCATGATTATGGCTAGAGGAGTAATGCAGTTGGAGTGGTTGTTTTACCGATGATGTGTGTTATCCCAGCCCTCTTGAACTGTTCTAGAGGGCCGGACTCTGTCACTTTCTGTTGCATGTGGTTAACTCTGTCATTATATTTCCAGTACTGTAAAACTTTGATCGTTAGTGTCCATCTCATATCTACACATCATAGGACTGAGCCACAAACCACACAGCTCAGCAGGTATTTTGCATGGATTCTTTAAAAAGGCAGGTGAAGGTGGGAAGGGGGAGCCGAGTTGCCTGAGCTGAGACGCAGAGTTGATGTTCAGTCAGCAGGCCCGTCACCCTGTGCTTCATTTCAGTCAGTCTTTGCCTACCCTCATTCTTTCCTAGGGCAAAGAAAAAGAGCCTCGTTCACTGTTCTTATCAGTAGCAGCCTGATGACAGTCTTTGCTCTCACCAGCCCTTTGCCACACCAAGATACGCAGGCTTGGCATGGGGCAGTCACACAAGGGAAGTCTGAGTAGGAAGGGGAAAGGAGAGCCTCAGACAGTCATATCTGGGCTGGCTGGTAAGCAACTTCTAGGTGAGGTAGCAAATTTTACCTTTAGAAATGGTAGCCTGCCCTTGTCCTGGTGAGAGTTCTTGTGATGGTGTTTCTGCTGATACTTATTTTTTTCCATGGAGGTGAGATGATTTGATACGCCAATATAATCATCTTTTTGTTTTGTTTTTATAAACATAATTTTTGCTATGTTAGGGATTGAAACACCAAGGGCAGGACGAAGCAGGAAGCCTTGGCTTGGCAGTCAGGGGGAGAGGAGTTAGGAAGCACTGCTCTGGTGGAGGAGGTAGGATGAGGAGAGGGTGGTAACCATGTTAATCACTCCTGAAAGGCTGGAAACCGCTGGTGTACATTGTGCAGCCTTATCATGGACATTTAGAGGAAGGTTGAGAAATGGATGTGAATAGTCAAGAGAGAGAACAATGAACAAACAGGAAGAGGGTAGATGGAGGAATTGGACATATGGAGGGAGGTGATGAGGACAGAACACTTGGTGAGGACAGAAAACTTGGGTATGTGGGTAGGGGTAGAGCTGTGGATGCTGGGCTCGAAATAGAGTCAACTCTTTGGGCAGTTTCTCCAGTTGCAGATCAACTGTGCTGTGGATATACCGGCACTAGATTTGGCCTAGAGCAGACTCAGCTCAGCACTAATAGTTTATTAGTTCAAGTGCTGTGCCATGTTAACACATCTCTGCTATTTCCAGGACCAGCTTTGCAGTGCAGCTGCTTTCAGACAGTGTCTGAACTAATAAGTCCTGATGGACCCAAGCTGGCTCTGTGCAGACCCACTTGGGTGTTTCTGTGCTGTGCTCCACGTTCCAGGGGTTTTTATTAGCTTGGCTGGAAATCTGGGTCTGAGCTTGCTTTGTGCAGGGTAGTTGATGTCGATGGTTAAGAAGACCTCCTGAATCTGGAGTTCTGGAGAAACCATGGTACAGAGACACCAAAGTGGTAATAAGTCCTGAAGGACCCACATGGACTTCATTGGTGGGTGGCCGAGTTTCCAGATTGTGCTTTTCTGCATTTCTTGTAGTAGTTGGATAATCAGGGATGTTATATTACGCATGTATCCGAGCCTCCCTTTACCCTTGAGAATGTAGAGCTTCCTATACAGTCTTCCTGTTGTATTGGTCTAGCTCCTGCACAGGTAGAAGGGAAAAGAAGTAGCTCCTAAGGATTAAAACCTGGCTGTCTCACAGCTAGAAAGTTGCTAATGATGTGCTTTAGTGGAGGAGACTGTCTGTGTTTATTGAGTATCCATGTACACTTTTTTTAAAATCCTACCACCTGAACCAATGAGATTTTATTTTATGTGCGTATAGGCAATTTCTACTTGCTCTGTGAATGGGCCCATGGAACTACCATTTTTAATGTTTTCTCTGAAAATCATAAGAACTGTAAATTATTTTCTAGACAGAGAAATAATACTGAGACCCCACCTAATTGTAGGGTTGTAAGGGCAGGGCTCTGGAAAACCCTCAAATGCTGTGATAAAGTTGCTGCTTGTGACATAGATCTGATCTGGGCTCTGTGTAACAAATACACCTTCTTATGTAATGGCTTCAAACTGGTCGTGCCAACAGCAACCAAAATCACACTAGCTGCTTAACAGAATGGGTGTGAAGGGCAGTCTCTTTTCAGTACACCATCTCAGGGATAGGTGTTATGTCAGAACTGGAACTATTTATATGCTTCACTGGTTTTAGCAAAGAGGTCAGCAATTGAAGACAGTTTTCGAAGTCTAGTGTTCCACTCTACACCTAAAGTTAAGACTTCTGTATTTAATTTGTTCTGTGTTTGTCTGTATTAGGAAAGAAGTAGAGGTTAGCTGCAAGCTGAAAATTATTTTCAACCTTTATTTTTCTGAACGAGACAAGTTTAGATGACTATATTTTTTCAGTCTGCTGTTTTCTTAAACAGTAAATTGATTAGCTTTTTATTGTTTTATGGGAACTGCCATATGAATAGTACTGGAAGGATTGCAAGGGGGGAGGGAAATTTAACAATCCTATTATTTTTAGGAATTACTTCTTTAAAAATAAAAGGAGCAGTTTCACATTAGACTTGGCAAGTTGTTTGAACAAATCTCATATATGCCAAAAGTCAGATGGAGGCAGAAATAAATGGACTGTGATGCCAAACCATAGGGCATCAGCACACATTAAATTAATCCTTCGTTCTTTCAAATGAGACTAAGGAACTTTTGTCTCCGTGCAACAACAGAGGAAGCATTTGACTTGAAAATTTTGGGTCATATTGAGAGAAGATGTCATAGCAAAAGAAGCTGTGGAATACTTAATGCATAAAAGTAGTTTGCTTTAAAAGCTGAAGTAGGCAGGTTTTGGTTTGGGTTTTTTTTTTTCCATTCTCACACCTTGCACTTAAAAAATGCTTTGTTACATCCTTTTATTTAGCATTTAAAAAACAGTTCAATTTATCTGCTACAAAATAGACCATACTGCTGGGCTGTTAGGAAGCTTGATTCCGAAGTTGTAATCCGTATCAAAATTGAGCAGGATACTTCAACATTGATACTTCCAGAATAATTTAGATGAACTTAGAAATAATTTTTACAATAAACAAATATGTATGTTTTTTAACAGCTGACTTAGAGCATTAGAAAGGTTATATAAAATATGTGCACATACTTACATACCTTCTTAGTAAGGTGAATGTGAATATACTTATTTTAGAAGTTAGCAGTCTGGGCATATTTTACTTAACCTCCCCCTAGATTGGCATTTGCATCTCCTGAACAAAGCCTTTTGCCTGCAGGTAATTTGCACCATTTCTTATATGTCATCTCTTAAAAGGCATATTGAGCTCAGCTGTGTATAAAGCAGATATAACTGGCAAGCTAAGGAGCCAGAAGGAAGCATAGCAAATAAAATAACTGAAAAGAGATGTTTTAATGTGTAACACCATCTCCTACTTCTGCTTTCTGCCATCTGGCTTGGAAGAGACCAACTTATGCCAACTTAGGCCTCTCTGCACATGGGAATAGGGCTGATTCAGCCAGTAATACAGCTGCACCAGTGTTGACCCTATAAATATTGAGAAGGGAAGTCTGAAGTTTTTATCCTTTCAAGTGATAACCTGTTCTTGAACTTCTCAAGATTGACCTCTCCTTCACTGAGCTCAAACCCCTACATGATCTGCCTAGTATCTAGATTTCGGTAACAGATGAATTAGTACTGTCCATTGCTGCCAGTGAGTCCATGAACATGTTTTTTTTGGCCTAAGAAGTGAACTGTGCCAGCATAAGGGGAAGCCAAAAGATGCTCTCAGGCAGAAGTCTTAATATTTAACTTTACTGCATAGCTGTGTACTGGAGCAAAAGACTACTCAAACTGTCTTAGTAGCATTTCCATGTGAAGTTTTGCTCAAGATCGAAAACAGTGCCATTTTTAGATCTCATTGTGTTTTATCGTAGGATTTTCAGGTGAAGTGGTACCCAGAAAGAGTTTAAGGGGTGTAAATTATGTCACATTAAATGTTATTTCCTTAGGGCACCAAATAATAAGTGCTGTGACTACCAAACTCATAACCATTCTATCTTTTACAACAGGCATGGCAAAAGTCCCCTCACTGAGGCAAGTACTATGTATGGTCAAGGCGAGGGTAAGGTGGTGAGGTAGCATCAAGTTAACATACCTGGGTAACAACTAAGAAAATATTTCCAAAAATCAAGCGTGTGCAAGTGCAAAGCCATACCTTATATGTAAGCACCTGTAAAAGAGGCTATTTGCAGAGGTAAATCAAGCTGTGTACTCCCCCAAGAATGTTGTGAACCAAGGAAGCAACAACATAGTCATGTGGCTCCTGTAAAGTAACATACAATCTAGTTTTCTAATTAGCTGACACTGATCAAAGACCCCCGTGTCACATACAGAGTAACTTATATTCTATGCCATCTGCTCCTGCCATAGGTTCTGTCCCTTTGTTCCGGTGATCATGTAACCATATGGTGAGTGAGAATAGCTTACTGATCTAGGTGAAAATGAGTACTTCGTTTTTGTGACTGGTTACGTCTCAGCTGGATCAGTGAACTGAGCCGGCTTGCCGTGTGGCCGCGAGGTTGCTAGTTTTGATGGAAAGAAAGCAGCAGAGGTGTGCAACAGGGAGGGAGCAGAGGTGGGGACCTCAGGACCGCGCTTTTCAATGGCCCGTGATCTTTGGTCATTTGAAGCCATTCATGAAACTGCATCCTCAGTGAGTACATACCTGAATTCATTCATTATGCTAATAGTTAATTACCTTGTAACTTATAAAAATTGTCAAAAGTTTAGGTGATACAAAGTACTGGATTTATTAATTAATTTTCATTGGACTTTTTTCAGGGCATGCTGCAGGACAGAGGACATAGGCTCTGAATTAAAACCATTTACTTCAGAGTTGACTGATTCTAAAAAGAACATAAATAAAATTATTATTAGATCCAACATATCTGTACCCTTAGGCTACATAGTTTAAAGTCTTCCATAAAATGTCCATTAAATGGGCTCCATCATAATGTCTCCATCTGACACACCTTTCGTGCATGGTTAGAAGTTAAGAAGGGAATGGAAAAGACTTGTGTAGGTGACGTATGGTTTAATATCTGTTTTTAAATGAAATCTTAACTTTATATTTCCAGACTTTTAAATGATCCTGTTTTTTTGCAGGGTGATGGTGGTAGGGAAATTTGTGCTCTCAGAGGGTTTTTTCCTCTTACGCAATTGACAGATATTTACAGCCTTTTTGCTTGCTTGGCTGGCAGCTTTTTGCATGGGAATTCCATATAACTTGATATTAGTCTGTTATATATAGTATTCTATAAGCAGGGTTTTTTTTAAAAAAAAGTGAATAGACCTTGCATCATCCATAACAGTTTCATAGATCTTAGTGGGAGTTTAACGTTCTTTTCCAATTTATTCATGTTGCTGTACCAGCTAACACTTTTTTTTTTTAATGGCCAGATTCATTAGTGCCTCATATCTATCCATTGTGGAAGAAATTATTGCCAGAAATCCTTTGACAGCTGGTTCATTTTCACTTTGTTCTGTTTATATATTTTATAGAATTTGCCTGGTTGTATGTCTGACCTCTACGAAATATGATAGGCTTTTCTCCTTTTCTGTAATGGAAAGCTTCATTTAAGCTTTTATAGCCTCTTTCGCTCAGCTTCAGGATTCTGAGGTTCTGTCTGTAGACTGCAGTACAACTGATGGATGTATCACCCACATTTTTAGATGGACTTTGTGTGATTTGGTTAATAGTGAATGAACAGTAGACTGTAACTTAAGCAACATAGACATACTCATCAGCCCAGTGTTGGCATTTAATTGTTCTGCATTGTGATTACCTCAGAACTCCCTCCTCTGGTATAGCTGTAGCGGTACCACATCCGGATTCATTCTGCGTTGCTGGAGATGTCTGTAAGCTCAATGGGGACGGAGGCATATACTTGCAGGGGGTGATACAGGCTTTAGGTGGGTTTGACAGCCTCCTGGAAGTGCCTGTCGTCTGTCTTCCCTGGCAATTTAGAGAGTGGCTTGCTAATTGAGATGCCTCCTTAGGACAGGATTAATTGAGCCTTTCTGTACCCTTGTATCTGTTTTTTGTATCCTTGTGGTGAATGTTGTCCTAGGAGAATAGCGTGCTGTACTGGCGCATCTGTTAGTAAGCTGACCAGTACTGGCTGTGTGGTACCTGCAGCTTACAGCTGCAAGACAGTTGGTAGAGAGTGTCATATTCAGTCAGAAAGGTCTTACCTCTCTCACTTGTTATTCTTGTCGATGAACAAGTTTCTCAGGGCTGAGCTATGGAAACTGTTGTAGTAAGTGTAGTGGCAATCATCTGATGTTTTCCTTTAGGATTTAACAAAAAAGCTCTTCCTGTAATGTCCCTTTTGTCTGCTTATTTTCTATAAGATTATGTCTTATCTGGATGTGAATCTTAAAACTGAAAAAAAAAAAAAGAAGACCTAGTTTAACTCTTAGTTTTGCTAGAAAATTGCTACACTACTGCTTTTTAAGAAGTCTTTATTTATTTAGCTATAAGAGATCCTTGCCCAAATACAAGGACTGATAAATGTAATGGCATTAAAGAAATCCAGTTACCTTTCCTGGCTAAAGGCCAGAACACACACAAGTTAGGTTTGGACACCTAACTTCAAAAATCCCTTGCTCAGCGTTTTCCTAGTCGTGAAGTGTTTAAATTCAGATAAATAGGGCCTTCTTCGCCCTTAAGGCCACGTTAATATTGCATCCAGTTTTCCAAGGAGGCATTCTCCCAATTGCCTCTTTTTATCTGCCAACTTGACATCTAGTAGAGCCAATCTGTAACAAAAATATACTTCAGATGCCCCTGGAAATGGAGTGGGATATTGGCTACATTCTGAGGAAACTGAAGGTAAAAGAAGCTCAAAGTGCCTTCACCCACTCCTTCCCTTCTTCTTGTGGGTGTGCACATGTGCATGTCCCTTCTGTTAAACCATCTTCTGTGGCAGCTGTGTGGAGAATGGGATGTGTGCTCTGATCCCATCAGCACGAGATACTGGGACCGAAGCCTGCAACTGAGACTGTTCATTAGGGTATGATCACTGCTGTCCTCTGTGCAGTGATGAACCCCATGGAGCTTGGGGGGGACCAAAGAAGTAAATGGGCAGAGCTGTGCTGCCCTTCACGTGGGGAAGAGCTACTGGCTGAGCCAAGGCAGCTGCAGGGCCAGGCTGCGCATACCCAGGGGGCAGAGCAGAGGGTGCTGGGCCTGGGATAGCATGGGGCAGGCCTTAGTGATGGAGCGCGGTTATCTGGGTTGCGCAGGGAGAGGATTGATGAGGAGACGGGACACTGTATCCCTTGGGTTTGTTACACTGAGTGCTCCCTATGTGCAGGTGTCCCCCAGGCTTAGTGGGGATGGATGAATTCAGTGTGTGACTAGAAGGTTAGGAAAAGAACCTATCAACTAAATAAAGATGTGAACTTCATTAAAAACAGCTACATTAGGAAGGATTGTCTACTTAATTGTTCACGTTATACAAGATGCAACTTAGGGCTCAGCTGGACTCATTCCCAGTGTTCATAAATCTATGCATGGAGAAAACAGAGCAAGTGAGCGCTAAAAGTTCCTTTGGGGTTTTTTTTGTTTTGCTTTTTGTTTTAAATTTTGAAACTCACATTTAGTGTGTATATTTTAACATGTTCATGTGAAACACATCAAAGTAAACACATGCAGTGTGTTTCTTTCACTGTCATTAATCACTGTAGTGTTTTAAAAAGTAACAAAAAATACACTAATGTTAAACTGTGGTCAAGAATTGAAATATACACAGCTCTAGAAATTTGAAGTTCGCCTTTGCCAGGACAAATGTAGCTTGACAACCGTGTGTGTTTATGTATCAGCATATGAAGCAAGTCTGGTTAGCAAATACGGACTTTTTCCATTAAAAACCCCCAACTTATATTGAGACTTTTTAAAGCACTTTTGCAAGCCACTTGAAGACTCAGCTAAAAAATTCAGGGGAAAAAAATGACTGTAAATTCTCCAAACAGCTCTGAGAACTATTATCCTCCAACACTTTGTCACAAAACATACTTGCTTTTTAAGCCCTGCTTACGTCTTTATCTGGGCAATTTCCGTTTGTGGCACAACTGAATAACCGGGAGTGGATGTGAAAGATGAGGGTTATTTGGGGCTTTTTTTTTGCCACTGAGGTGCCAGTGAACAGCCTGTGAGAAGTCCACCTGTCCTTTCCGGAGGTGTTGGGGATAGGCTTTCAGCCAGAGTGGAGGACAGCTATTTTTGGTGGTACTTGAGGTTCTTATTTCCGTGTTTTCCATAGAAAAGAACTGTGCTATCTCCCTCCCTCTCTGCAAACCTCCTGGATGCTACTGAAAGAGGAAGGATGATGTGGCACTTTTGTTCCTTCCAACAGCCTCCCTTGTGAATAGCTGTGCAGCCCGCCTCTGCTGCTCCTCTCTGCTTTCTTCAGCAGCACCATAATGCAAACATCAGCCTGATCCCTGTCAGTCCATTCTCTGGGGTCTGGATACTGGTTATGTATGTGAAATGCTTTAGTAATTTTTCTTGCTCTGATGGATGCCTATATGAAAGGAATTGGGACAGAACTGGCAGTGTGCAAGGTAGGAAAGATGATGCTGTCATGTTGCTCTTCACTCAGATGTGGGAAGTTGTTTTCATAAATACAAGTTAGACTTTCCCTACAAAGAGAACTTGGATAGAATGTAATTAACTGAGGACCTTATAGATGTTTTTTCAGACTTGAATCAGCATCTTTGTGGGAGCTGTTTCCTTTCTATTTTTTTTTTTTTAAATTTCACAGAGAAATTATACATTTGTGGCTCTGCTTTTTGTCTCTTTTTGGTTAAAGACACAGAAAAGAGAACAACTGTCAGAGGCTTAAGCCAGAGGTGCTGTATTCTCTCAGCTTCTTTTTCCTGAGGGGGGGAATTAAATGCACTCTTTATTTTTCAAGATTACACATAACAGATAAACAAGTGTGCATATTTTTCACAGAAGTAACAACCACTCAGACAATTCCTGCTCCATATTCCTGCATAATCTGACTTCCTGAAAGCTTTAGAGGACCACTGTTTCTTCCCACAAATATTTTACCTTTTGCACTTTTAACTTTTTAATGTCCACACTGTGCTTGGCCTGACTTACCAAAGCATTCTCATTGTCTTTGTGACTAATCAGGGCAACAAATCAGTTCATCTCACTTAACTGAGATGTCAAATTTAGGAGCTCTCTTGCCTGAGGCTCTCTAGGGAGAAGTGGTTTTCAAAATCTAAATCATCCCCAGGTGCATATCTTTCCTGTGGCAGATAGAGAGTGCCAGGAAGTCTGGAATCATAATTTAGGTGCCTTGATCACGTAGGATGAATTTGGGCTGAGGCATATAACTTTTAGGCAGAAAATACGTGAGTTTTCAAAAAGTGTCAATCCAATTAATTCTGACTGTCTTGGAGAAGCATGGCAGAACGTGAAATACTTCTCAATTTACAAGTTCATAACTTTTTCCTCTCCCCCTACAGAGGCTGCTACTGACCCCCCTGAGGCACCTGACAGCGAACCTTTGTTTACAAAACTGCGCAATCCAAGCACAGGCAAGTTTTGGAATTGTGGCATGAGCCTGTTAATGTTCTGGTTGATTCCCTCCACCACCAAAAGATTCATATTTTGCAAGCTGAAATAATGATGATAGTGTAAGTCTTACGTGCCAAAGATACTGCTGGTGATGCCAGATAGTTAATGCTGTGCAAACATTTAGGATTTCTTTTATAATTTTAATTGGTTGAACTGTTTATTCTTCAGGAATATTGGCAGCACAAAAAAGAGGTGTAATTTAAGTTCTGTTTTTAAGTGCATTAATTTTGGGGAGCTTACAGTGTTGGGTGTTGAGCCTGGGCTTTTTTTTAATCCAAATTTAGGCTTCATAGCATTCATCTTATGCTATAAAATAAATAGTGAGAGTTAGAAGAAGTGATTCAGTTATACTTACCAAGCTTTTTGAGTATTTTCATTTTTAAATCTAATTTTCTTCTTTCCCTGGTCCAAGTGGTGGTGTCTCTTTTCTCATTAATAGAATGAGGCACATTGAATTCAAACTACATTGGAAAGACCAGCAAATGCAGGCAATATAATGACACCATCATCGCACAGTTACTTTCTTCTAGTCAGATTGTTCTTTTTGTCAAGAATTTATTATTATAAGAATAATGTAATAATTGGAGTATGAGATACTGCAACAGAAACTTGCAGTAAGCCTTTGTTAGGGTTAACATATTTTGTTTGAAAAACATGTTTCATTCTGTTTTTCTTTCCATAAGCTCATTTGTTTTCGATAGATTTAAGTTGTATGTTTTTGTTTTGAAATTCACTGCTAATATTTATGTATGTTTGTGACTAAAGTCTTCAGGTACACTTTGATGTCACAATATAGTAACTGCTACTTGTTCTTGAAAGAGGAAAGTAATTAAAAAAACAATAGATACAGAATGTGAAATCACTTATCATGATACCTGTTTTTTGATTGCTCAGATTTACAGTGGGAATATATAGCCACAGATATTTTCCACCTGTTGTATTATATTGGCTTTCTGATTTGTTATGTTTTTAAAAGTGTAGATATTAATTTGCTTTTCTCTGTGGAAGAAGAGATCTATTTGCCTTGTAGAATCAGAGATCTTGGGATAGGTTTCTGGGGAAAACCTAAAGTACAATGAGTGCCTGGGTGTGTTCCTTTAGAATTTACAGGAGCTTATTTATAGACCTGCATAAACTTTCAGTTATGTAGCCTATTATAAGTATAAGGTCTGAAAATGGAAGGACTGAGAACACCCTATTAATGTATTTTCCTTACGTTTGAGTCTAACAGATGAATTGTTGATGCCAGATATTATATAAATACGCGCTGAAGGACTCGGCACACTATAGAATTCATGCTAACCACTTTTATTAAATAAAAGTATGCATGGTCCTTTTTATAGACAGGTAAAAAGCACAAAATTTCTATCCGTTACAAAGACTAGAAGCTAGGGTTCAGCCTGCAATTCAGAAGTACCACAAGAAGCATTTTTCGAAGTGCTGAACTAAAAGAAGGGAAATAACCATACCACAAGACTTAAGCAACTAATTGAAGTGGTAAAGTTGTGAGCAAAGCTGCCTAGGTTCTCTCTCCATCCCCTAGAGTTTCTGTCTAATGACACTGTTGGGAACCTGTGGTGACTGTCCTTTTAACATAAGCAAATAAATTAAGGAGCTGGAGTTAGGCACTAGGAATGGTCTGTTTCCCAAGATTTCGCAGCTCACCACTGCATTTGGCTAGTGCGCTCACTGGTAGAAGTCTTAAGTTGTTCAGGGAGCACTTCTGTGAGTAGTTTGACGTCTGGCACTGATCAAACTATGGTGTAGACCCTTGTTGAGAAGCACATGGTAATGATTGAAACCTCTGCTCCCCCTTGTACCTACTCTTCACTCCTCTCCTTCCCTCCCCAAAAGAAAAATTATTATCGGAGAACTGAAACTATATCCTTAGGTGAGGTTAAACATCTGGTCAGACTTTTGGATAAAGGGAGAAAAATTCATTATCAGTCATTTTTGGGAAGAGATGTGTCTGCCCGTTTTAGCTGACCTCCCTCCACACCTAGGGATCTCTGCAGACTGAGAACAGCAGTGCTGATGTCAGCTTGCAGGGGCTTACACTGAGACTTTTTTGAGCCAGCCCATGATCTGCAAGTCAGTGCATCTTTGCAATTTATGTGTTTTGAGCAGGACTGCCATGTTATAGTTGCTCTTGTACCTTGAAGATGGATTGATAACCAAGACAGGACCAGTCCAGCCAACAGACTCAGCTGACCAAATTTCAGTGGCCCCTTCTGTAGTTCTGGCAACTTCCTCTTTTATATATGGAAAATGCCAATCCTGTTTGCAACATACTCATCATCATTTCATTACAACCCAGAACTAATGTGAAACGGCAGAGCTGTGCTATGGGGTGGCCTAAAATAAAGCTTTCCTTTTCCTTTCCAAACTATCAAGATTCTGATGGGCACTTTGAAGCAACTTCTTTTAGCTTCCTTTTTCACCCTATTTGTCTACCCATACTGAGTCATTGGCAATCCATTTTGATGCACACAAAAAATGATTCCAAATTGTCACTTGAAGGTTTGAGACTTTTGTTCCCCTAGCCTAGAGTCTGATTATCTTGGAGACAAACATGATGAAAGGAGAGAGCATTTTCTTGTTTTCCACCTTACCCCTTCAGTACAGACAAAAGTTGATTTCTTGAGTGATTTTGATTTGGGTTTGGATCAAAGGCTTTGTGTTGTAAGATGAACTATTCACACATCTTATTTATTGATTCAAATTCAGTTTGGTTTATAGAGCTGGTAAATGAACATCTGTATATAATAGTTTTCTTTGTCTGAGCTTTCTTTGTAGTGAGTTTATGTAGAATGTGTGTATGTTTGTGTGTCTGTATATATATAAGGCACATTCTTCAGATGTATTGGGTATTCTTTTGATTTTTGTGAAAGCTTACAAACACAAACCAGATTTCTTTTCAACAGGGGAAGCAACCCTTTACTTATTCAATAGTGGTGCACAGCAGCTGTTTGAAGTAAAAGCTTTTCATGAGGAATATCGTTCCTGGTTTATAGGTCAAACTGTTCAACAAGGTGAGTAATATAACGTATCCTTCCCCCAACTGTAACTAATGTTCATACACAGACCTTCCCTCTCTCTTCTAGTAAATTTACAGGTGTTTTTCCTAGTTGTTTGAGGCATGCTGCATCACATCCCCACCTTCTGACACACTCGTTTGCCATCTGGATTTAACCAGGGCTGGGGGCTTTGTGGTCTCTCTTTAAAAGGCTGCCTTTGGCAGCCTCAATTAGACAGATGTTCATTTGTCTTTGAGGAAGGGTGGGGGCGGGGGGAGGGAAGTCATTCAATTGTATTTAAACTGAAGTGCCATAAAATACTTAGCTTGCCTTGTCAATCAGACCAGCAAGTCCTCAGTGTAAGTAAAATACATGTTATCCTATGGGAGGGAAAAGGGCTGGAAGGCCTTAGCTAGCTAAGCAGAGTGGTGTGCTAGAGCTCCAAGTGTTGGAATGTATGGCCTTGCTTTCTTTTAATTACCTCTGTAGTCCCCTGTGTGAGTGCTGGGATCTCAGGATAGGCCTGCTGCCTGAAGGTGCCATTTCAGTGATTTGTCTGAAGTGAGCTCATCTATACCATCCCAGTCATTCTCTGATCCCAGCTCACCTTTCTGAAAATGAGGAGGAAACTTATGTAACTGCTTGTGAAGGCTTTAACAATCCTTTATCAGTAAGGATGCCATTGGAGTAGTGCTTCTCTGCCAGCTTGTCCATAGACCAAACAATAAGTATTAATTCAGGAGATGAAGGTATATTTATTTTGTCCTTTTTTAACTAGAAAAAAAGACCATTTATAGTAATAAATAAAAGCAACCCCACCAGACATCATATGCCTTCTTTAATGGTAATATCCCAGAGCGTGTGTTAACTTTTAAACATCCTCTGCAGGTGCATATAGCAATGCAAGCAGTATGTCTGTGAGCTTTTCCTTGCTCCATCTGGGGGTGAGCCAAAAGACTGAGTCTGCTCCCCGCTCCCAATTATGTCCACATTGTATTCTCCCCCTCCTTTTCCAACCTCTATTTTGGCCCTTGGGAAACAGTTGCCTTAAGGAATCATCGCCTCAGTTTTCTTTAAAAGATACAGGAGGAAAAATTGTTCCTGAATGTTACAGCTGATGCATCTCTGAAATGGGGAAGAATGACACAAAAAAGCTGCGTGTTTGCAGTTAAAGCAAATTATCTTGTTATCTGCAGAGAAGGGCAGAGGTCTTTATACACCTATAGTGAGTCTGAACTCTTTAGAACAAATAAAAATACCTCTTCCTGGAGGTACAGTAGAAAGCATTTAAATGGAAGCTTTGAGAAAGTGGCTAGTGGTTTTTTTCCCTCCACTTTTATTATCAAAGCTTTCCTGTTTGTAAGTAGCCCTGGCGCTTGCTTTGCCTCGTGCAATGCATCGTGTTAGTAATACAGATGTTAGATTGGGTATCAGCTTTGTCCAAACCACGTTCTTCCCACCCCATCTTTTGTTAGTTTTAGGGCCATCGCAATAGGATTTCCTTTTCTTTAATTATCTTAATCATGTGATTTAAAACAAAAAAACCTACATTTATTTGCTTTTGGTTTGCTAATTAATGTCAAATTGTCATCAATTATTGGGTCTCATTAGTGAATTTCCTTGATGTTACATTGTTTCCAATTATCTACAATTACACAAAAAGCCTGACTAAGCCATTGTCCTGCAATGAGCTCCAGATGGGCAGAGGTGTCTGTTTCAATGGGAGACCAAGTTCTTCCTTTGTGTGTAACTTTGAATACAACATACTGAGCCATATTTTCTGATCTATTTAAGTTTATTTTCTTCTGCTAGAAGACTGCATGCAGATTCTCCCCTTACGGATGAGAGGCAGCTCTAACTTAACTATCTCTTGAAATTCTTTCTTAATCTGCCTACCTCTTCTGCCAGCACAGTGTTGCCTTGCCCAGTGTTTGAGGTGGAGTATACTGGGTATATCTGGTATCCCAAAACAAGTTTCTGTTACACACAAATCTGCCAATAGAGGGCAGTTTCAATTTTACTGCTTTTAATATAGTCCAGAAAAAGGCAAAACTAAGAGTGCCTGCAGCCAGCAGATCTGCAGTGGAACTTGTGCTTTGGTTTGGCAGGGTTGAGAATTGAGTTCTCTGTATTTTTAATATAAAATCACAAATACTATTTTCCTGCCCATTTTATTAAAATATTGGAATACTTACTGAAAAAAAATCTCCTCTTCTTGTCCATGCTCCTGAAAAACATCCTAAAAAGAAAAAGGTCAATATATTGTGACTCTTGGTACTAAGCTCATTTTTACGTATCTGTCACTTAGATGGGCGCCTGCTGTTTGTTACACCAATGGACCCCTTATTTCTGATACTTTACTACCTCATAAAGGCGGACAAGGAGGTAAGCCTGCTTTATTTTTTCACTGGAATTCTAAGGAGAAGACATTATTTCTGACTTCATTTTCTGCAGAAGCTATGTTAATTTTACAAAGAGGGGCTTCCATAATAATGGAAATTTACTTTGCATCTAAAGCAGAGATATCCACCCTAGAAGTATTTTTGTTTGCATCAGGTTTTTTGGTCAGTAAAGTATATTCCAGGAGTCAGCTTGCAATCTCAACAAACTCTAATCACCTCCTTTTTAAGAGAAGCAGAGAGTCTCTTTTGTCCTTTTGTGAGAGCCTACCCCAGAACTATTGAATTTAAAACGATGAGATGTCATCAGAGTAAAACAAACTAGTGCCCTTTCTGAGGCATCAGTAGATGAGTCATTTTGGGAAAGAAGGGAAAAAGAAAGAAGAATTTGGATGCTATGGGAGAAGAAGGAACATTTCTGTGGCAGTTTGAACTTGAAAGGAAACATTGCCTTTTTAGAAGCAGTATTTGTAGAGATGCTGTATCATAGAAGAGCAAGGGGATGATCAAGTATCCGAAAGTTGGGTAATTAATTAATGGCTTAATTGATTTATCATGGGTATGGCAAAACCTCACTTAAATTTCTGAAGTGTATCAAAAGGCATAGGCAAAGTTATTGATTTATTGTTTATAATCTGCCTGTGGAAAAAAGAGCATAAAATAAAATGTAAATGTTGATCCTTGTTTTTTGTTTCATGGAGGCAATAATTTCACTTTATGCATCCTAACAGTTTTTGCTCTAAGAGCATTTCCTATAATGTTGCTTGCTATTTCCTGCTTTAGATTGCAAGTGGAGAATGCAGGAGAACAATTTTTGTATGGTGAAGAAATAAAGTCCTACTACACATTTGTAATAGTAACCTATTGTTTTGTAATTATTTTTAAATTATTTATGATATAGGATGTGCAAACATAATCTGTATTTCTGTGGTCTGTTCCTGCTTCAGGGTGGCCCATCAGAAGAAGTCATTTCACAAGGAATAGTTTAGCTTGTTCTCTAGGCACTGTGCTCTGTTTGAATTCAGCATCCCTTTGAAAGCATGATGCCAAACGTAAATTAGGGAGCCAGTAAATCTCCTCTGTCTATGTGGTACAGTGTTGAGGTAGCCTGAGTAAAGGACAACTATTGCTGCTGTTTCTGTGCATGGGAAGAGTCCTGTACTGCCCTTGACTTCCTCGGTACATTGTTTTCTAGGTTTTCTGGTTTTGTAGCCCAGGCATGATGCCAGATAAATGCATAGAGCTGTTCTGGGTCCTAAATCAGGGCAAATGCATTCCTGCAGTGCCCTGCCTAAGTTAGCATATTCTGCAGTAAAGGGAAGTCTTGAGGATTGTGTTGCATATACCTCATGCAAGGCCAGTTTGAATGCAGCACAATCACTTTTGGCTTGAGCTAACGAGTATCAAGGTACCCACTGGGTGTTTTAGGATCATCCTTTGCACCATCCTTTGATTTTGATAGTGTGATGCAGGGTTGTTTAATGTGTCTTCTGAGCAGAGCCATTTCCTATCTGGCAGACTTTCTTGGCTTAGGCTCTGTGCCCCTGCACAGTGCAAATGTCGCTGTCTTGCTTTGGGACACAAGCAGGTTTGTGCAGGTAAGTTACCTATAGGAAACAGTTTATTGCAGCTTTATTTCTGCGTCTCATAACCTTCTTTATGCCATTGTTATTTTGCCTTTTCTTTTTCAGAAGAAAAAAACTTTAAATCCTTTCTGGTTTTTGTTGTTGTTGTTGTTGTTCTTTTGTTGTGGGTTTTTTTTTGCTTGTTTTTATTGTGATTTATCAATGGATGGTTACTGTTATTAAGCCTCTGACTATCTAGCAAGAGGAGTGATTAATAATGAAAGCAGTACACCCAAGTGGGTTTTTTCATGCTGACCGGTATAATGACTTCAGCTTTGGCTCCTGAGACCATGCACTCTCTAAGGATGGAGAGCTCACTGAGTCTTTGTACTGATGCGCTAAAGGATCTTTCCAAAGGGAAGGCTGCCAGTTGTGCCAAACCGTGCTGAATGATTATGCATTGTTTGGCAACGGCAAAATTTGTTTGATGGTTCTGTCATGTGTGGGGCTATTTAAGTTGCGCCAAAATCACTTTATATATATATTCTGGCCAAACTGGAATTGACTTTGCAGAGGTGAAAGGTTAATACTGTGTTCCAGAAGCTGCCCTGCTCCTTTGAGATTTATCTTTATGGAAGGAAAAGCAAAATTTGAATGGAAGTTATGACACTGGGTTTAATCCAACAGGTTTTGGTCTAAAACACTATTGGCACACACTGACTACTGTGTCTTATGTCATCTTCCAAAAAATCCCGCTGTACTTCACATTAGTTTCTCCCCATGTTGTTTTAAATTTGGTCTTTTAAATGCAGTAATTGAAGAGTTCAGCATTTTGCAGGTATTTACTGGTTTGAAA
The DNA here is from genome assembly GCA_009819775.1 of Phoenicopterus ruber ruber. Taxonomy (NCBI): domain Eukaryota; kingdom Metazoa; phylum Chordata; class Aves; order Phoenicopteriformes; family Phoenicopteridae; genus Phoenicopterus; species Phoenicopterus ruber. Next base: position 190,336,904 of record CM020215.1, read on the forward strand.
TAAATATTTATAGCTTGCTTTGTAATCAGTTTCTGAATGTGTCATATGTTACCATTCAAAAGATGGTCTGCTTTAAATCCTTTATTTTAAAGCTATGGCCATTGCATGCATATGTATTTCTATATATGTGTAGTTTGTATGTGTGTCTTAACATTATAATAATGCTTTTATAATGCCTTTGATGTATTTTCAGCAGCAAGGAAAGTTCCAGCCACTCGATCAAGTTGTGCTAGACTCAGAGTACCCTAGCTGTGCGTTGCTGCTGAAGTGTGCAGATGTTAAACAGTACATACATCATGTAACAGAAGAAAAAGGTGAAAAAAAGGGACTGGGAGGGCAAAAAATAAGATTGGATTTGTTAGTGCTACTTCATTACAAGATAGATTTAAATACTGGTTTTTGCTTTACCAAACACCCAAGGTGCTGGACAAAGCTGTACTTTAAAAACAGAAGCTTAGGCTTAGAAGTCGTCGTTGCAGTATTGTGAATAGTAATGTACGGATCTCAGATTATCTGCTGTAACTCTAAAATATTTGTGCAGTCTTGTTGCTAGGTGTCATAAAAATGATGAACTGATCAGAGCTGGGTTCTTGACATTATTGTATGTGTTGTGAACTTTCTTTGCCTTTTGATGAAAGTTTTACATCTCTCTAAATTCTTTATTTAGTGTAGGATGGACTGGTGTGGAAGAAGTTAACCATTGTCCATTTGGGGTTTTTTTCTCTCTTTGTCGCAAAGCATTCAAACGATAAGTAGGAAAAAGCTAGAGAAGAGAGATGATGCTGATGAGAAAGGAGAGAACAAGTTTTCTAGCTTTGCATAATTTAGTGTTGTGGGTTTAAGTTCAAAGACTTAATTTTTTTGAAATAGAAAACTTGATTGGGATGCATAAGTGTAGGAGAGAGAAAACCTAAATGGAAAAAATGAGCAAAGTACCAATTCTGTACATAGTTTCCTCAGCCTTTGCCCAGAATTCCCTTTGGTATGGGGGCTTTTATTTTGTTTGAGGACAATATATGCTTTCTAGGGAAGAGGAAGGAGCATTACATAATTTTTGCAGCTTGGCAGACCTGCAAAAGATGCAAGATCTCAGTTTTTATGTTCAGTCCTTCAGAGAGCATTCTCTTTATGCTTGCTGACTTCCTGATAGTGAATGGAGATTTACCTACATGCAGATGGAGATCTACAGGAGGAGGTACAGGAACCTGAGAACATGGAATCTACCACCAAGTGCGAAACAACTAAGCTGTCTGACCCTTATGCATGTAGAGCTCCTCCAAGGAGCTGAGAAACACAGATTAAAAGCCAGAAATATTAGGAATTTGCTTTCATGAAGCACTCTGCCCTTGTCGTTGATATATATAAGAAAAAGTATTTAGGTAATCTACAGGTAATTGGGAAGTGCCTAAGGAAAGGTGATGGAAGAACGGAAACCCTGCTAAGAAGTAAAACACCAGACCTCTTTACTGCTCTATAGAACATCAATGGGGATGGGCTATGAGTTTTTCCCAAAAGATTCAGATGCACAAGTTCAAGTATTTCCTGTATGATATGGTGCATATGAAGTAATGTAGGGCAGTTGCTTCCCCCAGAAAATCAATTTGAACCTTAGGGCAGGACATGTTTCCATTGAAAATGATCACTTTAACAAGAGAGCAGGAAATCTGGGCAGCAAGACTGTTACATTCTTGCTGGGACTGGGGTAGGTGGAATTATGTGCTGTTGTGATACTCCTGGATTTCTGAAAGAACCTTTGGAAAACATTTAGTTACCTTGAGTATCATTGGGAGCAAGCAACCTTTTTTTTGGGCGAGTTCTGACTTTTGAGAAGGCTTCTTTAAGACAGGTCCATCTGAACTGCAAAACTGCTTTTGCCTTTCCATGAAGTGATAAATACTTCAGTAAAAACTATTATTAAGCTTTTAGGCAATTGCTGTGCCCTACAACTTGTCTAAAACTGGCTGAGGAGCTAGAGGTGAGAGAAGGGGTACTAAATTTCTCTGCACCCACCTGAGAAGGTGAAAAGTCATGCCAGATCCTCTTGGCTGTCAAACTAAGAAGTCTGGAGAGGAATGTAGGACAAATTCTGGATTATTTTTCTGAAGGGGCACTTCCTCCAAAGAACAGTGCTGCCTTTGGGCAGTATTTATGTTCCCTTCTTAACAGCAAAATAATAAAAAAAAAAAGTATTTGCTATAGACAAGGTCTTATATCTTGGTCTAACCTCTGTATCCATTCTGAAATTGTATTTGCAGTTGTTACCCATCAGAGCATCCTCTGATAAACTGTATTCTGTTAGACAGTAGTGAAGATGCTTTACTGCTTGGTTTTTTTGCATTTTTAATGATGTATTATGTACACCTCTAAGTTTGTGTCATTTTGACAGTGAGTGATATTAACTATTAAAGAAGTTGTGTTCACTTACTGGTTTTTCTTTTGAAATGTAAGGTAAAAATTGCTTTTGTCATTAAAGCTGTACACACATGCACACACCAGCTGTATGTGATGTTCTTGGATGTCCCTAGGCGTGTACCTGTGTGTACCTGCATGTACCTGCTGCTGCTTTTCTTGTTCAGGTTTGGGTTGGGTTGAAAATAACAGTGGGGCTTGTTCTTAGGATTTCTTTCTTTTTTTAGAACACCAAGCATATTGTTATGCAACAAACACATTGGCGCTTGCTTGCCTGTCATGCACAGATCACCTTTCTGTTCAATCCACTTCTATGTGTTTCATATTCTTGTATCTTTTATTGCCTGTAAAAAATACCAATATTATGACTAAGGTACTCTTTTCTAGCTCTAAGACCTGTTGTCCACCGTGTAGCCTTTCTCATTTGAGTAGTAGGGCTGTAGGGCAAGAAGTACCTGTTGTGTTGATTCTTCTGCAGCTCTGATCTGTTTGGCAGAACCTAACAACATAATTATTTCACTCTTAATTTAATCTTAAGGCATTTAACATCTGTCTAACAAATTCTTACCCTAGAGCGCTCACAGTTTACACTTACTGAATTAGCAGAAAGTCCACCTTCCCTGGCCTCAGTGTTGAAGGGCACTGAAAATTCATTTTGCTGGATTAAATTCCCGGTTACCTGCTTTAGTAGTTGGGGAAAGGGTGTGTTACAGCTCACTACATCTGGGTGAGGTAAGTTGTTTGCTAATAAATTGAAACATCAGATAGAAAGTACAATAGAGAAGGTTTAAGAAAGGGTTATGAATTCCAGTTCTAGAGTGTTACTCTTTGTTTCATTTTGCAAGGCAAAAACTGCACTGTGATCTTGTCTGATGTGATTAGCATGAAGAGCCAAGAAAACTTACCTGATTAGAATAACTAAGTAATGTTGCCAAGCTTGTATTCCCAGTGGGTAGGAAAAAAGGGGCCATATGAGTTTCAGAGTTATGGAAAACACTGAGAAAATGGATGTTAAAATGTGCTTTAGGCAGTTTGCTCAACAATACATCAGGGAAACTTCCAAGTCTACATAGCGATTACCCGATCGCTGAACATATTATTTAATTGTAGAACCACTTATATTCCATCTGTATTTCTCAAACCCAATCTTTCCAGATGTCTCAGACCAGTTTTATAGGCACCAGACACATTAGGGAACAAAAGGCTTTCCAATATATACTCATATTATCAAACATAGTCGCTAACTCTCACCAATATCAAATGTGCATCACATGTTAAATCCACGTTCCAATATTGAATCCTTTTGTCAGCAGTTTGTGACTTTCATAACTCACTTTAATTCTGCAGAGGTCTCAAATATTGTCAGTTTCTAGAGTTTAATAGTCAAAACTGTCAAGCACACAAAATATTTTCAAACAAAGTGATCTCTGAAGAGTTCAGTGTAATTATTTTTCACATGTTTTAATGAAAATGGCTTCACAGTTCTACGTTTCCTTTCTCTAACTGAGTCACTCTGAATCATGCTGTTGTGGGGGAGTCTGCCTGGGAATCCGGACTGGAATTACTTTTCAGCGTGGGTTGGGGGATGGTGGCCGGAGGATGTCCCTTCCTCGAACTTTCTTAGATAAGAGAGGAATCCACGAATCGTACTCACTGTACTTAGACCCAAACCACGTTAGCTCTTTGAGAAGCAGGTTCAAGTATCCAGAGTGTCTCCCCCATTTTCTGCTTCTTTTCTTTCAGAGCCATTTAGAAGCTTCTAAGTCCTAAAGGCTGCAGCCAGCAATGTCACAGCTAATTACTTTACCTGCAACTCATCAACTTCATGAAGCAAAGTGTATATTAGTGTTTTTTTCCTTTTTGCTCTGAAGAATTTTTGCATTTTACTCTTCTACAACTGTTTAGATAGATTTAAACTTTATCTTGTAAACAGCTTTCCTCGACCTCTCCATACCCCCTACCATGCATACACAAAGAGCACATAATAGTTAGCTATTTGTATGCAATTTGAAAGAGCCAAGATAAACCCCAAAGAAGGAAATGCTGAAGGAATCATAAATAATATGTTGTTGTTTGCAAGGGGAGAAGGAAACTCCATGAACTGTGTTGGAATATGATACTGGATCAGTAAATGACATGAAACAGATGTAGGTATTTATGGGAATGGTATACAGGAGATTAAAACTTACTGAAATACCTGTTAAAGAAAACGACTGAAACAGTGGGCTCTCAAATCTCCTGTGAAATCTTATTAGGCATTTCATTCCATCTCCAAAATGTAGCTTTCTGTGAATTAATACTGAATTTTTATACTGAAATTTCCATGAGCCTTTGTAATTTTCTCTCTCTTTTGCCGCAGCATTGTGAACTCGCATATCTCTAGATAACTGATCACATGTGAATCATGAACAAGTGTTCATGATACCCTGGTTATCACAGGGGAAACGCTTTCTGAAATTCTCATATCATTGAGTTAATTTATGCTCAATAAATCATAAATGAATAATGTACTTCCTCCCACAAGGAATGAGTTCCACTATTTTGTATTCTGTATTTTCTTTTGACACTATATTAAACTTTGTAAAAAGGGGGTAGAAGTAAAACTTTTGCTTTAGTCACCCTGTGAAGTGAGAGGGGAGAACTGATAGGAAAAGGGTTTATTGAAAGGGTGGATGGTTTGTCTTCACTAACCAGCTCTCTGTCCTGGACCCTTACTAGGTGCTGGAATTCAATAAGTAAAAATTTAAGATACTATGTTTTAAAAAAATAAAGCAGTCATGGAACCAAGATTTTGTGTTGTGAACTATGTAGTTAAAATGACCAGTCTGGTGACACAGAGCAATGAAGGTTTGGCAAACTACAAGGGCTTGAAAAGAGTCTTAGTGAATTCAGGCAGCCCAAGATTACACATAAATAAATAAAATATGTGCTTTGCTGGATTAGGGCCTAATTAAAGAATTTTCAAGTTGTTCAGACTTGTGCATATCAGCTTGGTCTGTTTATTTTTCTACATTTCCAGTATTTTTGAAACTTATTGCCCTGATATCAAACATGTGCAAGCTGCAAATTAACTTTCATGCTGTATCTACAACTTAAAAGATTTTAAATGTATTGAAAATGCAATCCAAACCAGTCATGAGTTTCTTCTCGTTACTTGTTTTTTCTCAGAGATTGGCAGTCAGAAATTCCACAAATACAGCCAAGAGAAGACACTGAAGTGGTTAAAGAAAAAGGTATTGTGTTTCTCTTTTGCTTTCAGATTTACTTTATGTTTAAAATGAAAATGCTTATTAGCTTGTTGTCATGGTTTAACCCCAGCCAGCAACTAAGTACCACACAGCCGCTTGCTTGCTCCCTCCCCGTCCAGTGGGATGGGGAGAAGCATGGAAAAAAAGTAAAACTCGTGGGTTGAGATAAAGACAGTTTAATAGGTAAAGCAAAAGCTGTGCACACAAGCAAAGCAAAACAAGGAATTCATTCACTGCTTCCCACCGGCAGGCAGGTGCTCAGCCATCTCCAGGAAAGCAGGGCTCCATCACACGTAATGGTTACTTGGGAAGACAAACGCCATCACTCTGAATGTCCCCCCATTCCTTCTTCTTCCCCCAGTTTTATATGCTGAGCATGACGCCATATGGTATGGAATATCCCTGTGGTCAGTTGGGGTCAGCTGTCCCGGCTGTGTCCCCTCCCAACTCCTTGTGCCCCCCCAGCCCACTCGCTGGTGGGGTGGTGTGAGAAGCAGAAAAGGCCTTGCCTCTGTGTAAGCACTGCTCAGCAGTAATGAAAACATCCCTGTGTTGTCAACACTGTTTCCATCAGAAATCCAAAACACAGCCCCATAGTAGCTGCTGTGAAGAAAATTAACTCTATCCCAGCCAAAACCGGCACACTTGTCCGTATCTGCATTTGAGCTGTGTGGTGTGCCTCAGTTCAAGGTATGTGTCCTGTCCAAGAAGGTCAGACATCACAGCGAAGTTGTTGCACTTGGGAACGTGATGAGGTATTGGAGAAATGACAAGTTTGTTACATTTCTCTTTCTGACGGGGCTGGCATGAAAGGGATTCATGGAGTGTGGCGAGGCAGAAGAAGAAGCTGAAGTTCAGCTTATCGCTGTGTTCTGTAGGCTTTGCATAAGGTGAGGGGCTTGTGTTTTGCTTCATCCACTTCATAGATGGGCTAGAGGAGAGCTTTGACTGTTGCAACTTTTAAATTCTGCTATGCTTTAAAGCTGGGCAGAAATGCCTTGGTTTTGTGCTACAAATGGGTTTCCTTGTGAAGTTTCGGCAGAGTCTCTCAGAATGGTCCTGGTATGGTTGCTGCTATCCTGATCCAGTCACGCTGTTCAAGAGGTCTGTACAGTATGCAGAAAATAAACTAGTGTTATAGCTAAGCTTGATGTGGTCTGAGTTTTGGTATAAAGAAGGCAAATCTCATTTCACGCACGCACAGGTGCCCCTACTATGATCTCACTTTGTAGAAAAAATTGTATGCATCATGTGATACAAGGACGCCTTGTCATTTAAATTAGTCAACGCAAGCACAAAATCTGGTCTGCTTTCTGCAATGATGAGGCATGGGAATATCTATTTTGCAATGAATACCTGAGTATTTACATTTGAGCGGGTACCTGTTTGTGTTGTTGAAAATATGTTCTTCTGCCAGTTCTCTCTCTGTTAGATCCAGTATAGCAGTGCCCTGTAAAGTCCTTAATCTTTGATTTCCGTCAGGACTGCCTCTGCAATCCAGCTGAGCTCAGGCATTCTCTGTTCTCCGAGCAGGTGTATTTCTCACCTGTATAATCATGGCTCTTGCATCTGAGTAGCTCAGCTCATCTTAGGGTGCCGCAAAACTGGTGCTGTGTTGCCAAGGCAACATGTTCAAAGACATGCTAGTTTCCTTAGGTTTTTTTGAGCTCATATGCTAGTCATTACAAATGTATATTAAATTTCACCACAGTCCATAACTTGAGTGTTTTATATGCTTGAAACAAAATTACAAGAGCTTTGTCACTGCATTAACATGTGCATAACAACACTGATACAGACATTTCATTCTGTGGTTTCCTATAGGTCAATCAAACAGTGAAAGCACTTAAAAGCAACAATATATCTGTAGGTGAAAGGGTACATGCAGCTACATTTATCAGCAGTAAACAGATCACAGATACTAAAGAAGGTAAGAAAACTAAACATTGTAATGAATTCCATTTTTGTGAAATCGCATACGTGGAGATAAAACATATGATTAGAATATAAAATGTATTGAAATTTGCCTTTGCAGTAAATTTATTCCATGTACAGAAAATTCTGTGTATGTTGTGACTGTGTGCCTTGACTTTTCCGAGTTCCTTGGTATCTTCATCAGATGACATTGTAATTAACTGTAGGTCTCAGCTGGGGTTCTTTTAGCTTCTCCTTAGTTCAAGGAGAAGACGTTTTTCTCAGTGAAATATATGCTGAAGTGCTTTGCTGAACTGAGACTATCTTGGACAATAGGACACATGCTTATAATGTATGAGTATCCACCCAATAAGTGTCTCGGTATTAAAACAGACTTCTTTTTTTATTATTATTATTTTTATTAGCATGCAAATACTCTTCATAGAATTCTCCAAAAAGGGAAGGGATCTTAGGAAGTCATAGTCACAGAGTAAAAGCTCCTGGTTCAAACATTACTTTATGTGACAAATGTATAGAATACACAAGTGTGTTCTTGTTAAGAGCAAAAACTTTAATTGTGTGTATTATATTGCCTTGAAATTGACAATCCTGGTACCAAAACGTCTGGAGTGATCCTGTTTGCTTCTAGTCACCTTTTCCCTGGGGAGGGCAATATCCTGAATGTTACTGGCATATGAAGTTGTGTAGAGAAGCCTGAAAATGGACTCGGGATAAATTCTTTGAATGTTAATGAAAATTAAGAAAAGTTTAGAACAAGACAAACAAAAGCAAATTGGTTTTTATTACAAAGACATTCAGAAGTCTGCATGCTGTTGAAGAATAAGGAGAAACAAAGCAACTTGCTGACGAAGTGGAAAATGAGTTACCAAGTAATGATATCAAAGGAAACAACATAAATGAGATTTAAGAGGCAACTAGACAGTTTTATAGAACAGGGATTGTAATATATGGTTTTTAAAAAGAGGCAAAGCTGCAAAACTTGTAAGTGACTTCAACTTTACAGTAGCTTTTCATCCTTTTCCCCACCCCCATTTTTTTAAAGAAAGGGAAAATTGTCCTGACAGCAACCATCTTGACTATTCTTAAATACTTTATCTCTGAAATTTGTAATTAAATAACTCATCTGCAGTGTTTTTTCCACCTTCCTCCTAACTTATAACAACATGGATATAATAGTCTCTTTAAAAGCCTTTTTTAGATTTAAAAGAGCAGCATTGAAATGGGGAATACTGGGGGTTAAAGGTAGGTAAGTTTTGGAGGCAGTCCCACTGTATGTAGCAAGGTGAATGACAGGAAGTCAAATGGACTTTACTCAACACTTAATTTTAACAAGACTAATTTTCATGTCTGATCCTTTCACTGCCATGACAGTGCAATTTATTTCTGTAGAGAATTGCTTTCATAGGGGTATTATGAAATAACAGTACCTTATAAATAGATGGGTATATGTAGTTAGCATCTACAGATGTTGTAGGGCAAAAACCTGGGAGGATATAGTGAGTGCAAATGAGGAACGAGGGGAGGTTTAACATGTGAGACCTGAGTATTTCATTCAGAAGACAAAGAAGGGAGGTGCACAAGTATTCCTGATGTTTGACAGGAGGTTAGTAACAAAGCAACGCTGGGGTGAGAACACAGACTCCCTAGAAGGCAAACAGTGGTATTTTAAAATTGGTAAAGGAAGTCAGTGAAGATTGCTTCAAGGCAGAAATGCAAAGAGAATGGATTTTTAATTTAGTATGAAATAATAGCAGTTGACTTGGACTCACCATTCAGTGTCCTAATGCAAAGAGTGAAAAGATGGGAATATTTTTCTTAAGCGATAAATTGGACATATTAAGTGCTGAGGTGACATTGTCTTGGACTGGAATATTTTCTTATTCTCTTCTGACCCTAAAGTGGAGTTAGGGAGTGACAAATCCTTGATGAATCTAGGCAGTGGAGGAAGCAGAAGTGCAGATAGGAGATACTAAGAATTTGATGTCAGTATGGTTGAAATGCATATGGTGGTGTCAGTTTGTTAATGCTTTCTGCTTCAATGCCAGTTTGCATTGGGCTTTTTAGATTAAGAAAAACAAAAGAGAGAAAACTATCTCTGGCACAGAAGAAATAGTTCTTTACCACCCTGAGGCTAGTTTACCATGTGCTTCTGAACTCTCTAAGTGTGTAGGCATACGAACAGATAGAGCTGGCCTGTTGTAGATGGAATTCAGAGGCAAGATTTTAGCTTAATGTCTGTCTGGCAAATACTTCCTGTACATGGGTGCAGTTACTCCCTAGCAGCCCCAACAACAGCAAGTTTAAAAGATCCAGCCCATGATCAGTAAGTGCTTGTGTAGAACGTGACCGGAAAAGATCTGGTTTAGGACTTCATGTTTTAAAAGGGTCACTTTTTTTTCCCCAGTCTCTCAGGAAAACATTTATAGCAGGAGTGCCCTGTACTGAAAACAGCTTCTAGTAGTTCATATTTCCACAGATAATTATCCCGTCTTGCCAGTGATGTTTAGATAGGCCTTGGCATTTTCCGTAAAGTACTGAAATTAAGTACAAGACTTTGAAATAGACTCATTGTCTCATCTAATTGTTTTCAGTTGAAGCCAGAAAATGTACTTTAGTACTGAAGCCCTTGCCAAATAATTGTAAGATCCAGATGCTTTAAAATTAATGATTGCGTGTTCTGTTGAGTCAGCTTTTTACTTTTGCAGGTTTTTAAAATTTAATTTCTTCGGAAAAATACATGATGTCTAGTATTCTCAGAAAGTGAACAGCCTTTGTAAAGTACATACAGCAGATATTAATAACATGTGCTGACAAAGTGAGTGTAGTAAGTCTTTACTTTTTAAATAAACCTACAAGTGTCACATAACATAAACTACTCAACACAGAGAACCATCACAGTGTATCCATTAGAAGTCTCTTGCTATTAATTCAACCTTATGATTTATGGTAGTGCATGCAACATGGCTAAGGCAACGTGACTATATAATGTGAATGTTCTTTTTCTTCTCCTTCCCACTCCCTGCCCTGTTCCTGAAGACTATGTACGGTATGCCCATGGGTTAGTATCAGAATATATTCCTGAAGATCTGAGTAAGGACTTGTTAAAATATTTAGGGTAAGTATTGTTTCAGCTAGCTGCTAGTTTTATATGGCGTGCATTAATGTCCTTTTGGTCATTTGTATTGAATACCGAAATTCGTTCATCAAGGTTGCAGTGAATGACACAATGAGATTATATTTGCCACACTTTAAATGTGATTTTTTTCAAATGTAGATTGTGCCTTTCTGTTGTTCCTGTGATGCTAAGGACCATTGGCTGGAGGAGAGATGTAATATATGTCTGATATGTCTGTTACCACAGTTGCATCATGAAACCCTGAACAATGTATCCCATTTTAAAGCAAGGCGGGGAAGGAAATCCAAAGAGTTAAAGCAATTTGTCCAGAATTGTCAAGCACGAGCAGCAGAGCCAGGAGTAGAATCCTCATCCGCAGTCCTCTTGCCTTTTCCCTACTCACTCAGTGCTGCTGGGGTTTGACTTCACATATAACTTGTGTTAGTTTATATTTAAATCTGGAAGGTGAGCCAGCATCCTCATCCTGGTGTATCCTGCCAGCAGCAGACTTTGCTTGGCGCATCACTGGGACCCTGCACCTGCCCCTCAGTTCAGTTCTGTTCAAAGGGTTCTGTTATGGTGGCCTATGGAAAAATGTGCAATTTGCAGCTTGAAGTCCCATAGCTTAACAGTTCCATTGAAGAGACATTATGTGCTTTGTAATATCATCTTTCTAATAGCCAAGGTTTTCAAAAGTAAGGTGGAGTTCTCCTGTTTTGGTTGCCAGATCTGAGAACTTTTAAAAGAGCCCATGTTTCTTTCTGTATGGTGCCTGGCTCTTAGTTATCTAAGTCAGAAATACAGAGTCCATGAGCTGCTTTTTTTGCAAATACATGCCATGTGTGAGCAGCTGATAACCAAAGCAGCTTTTGTGGAGGAGGAATTATAAGCTTTAGGTTGTGCAATCCAGCTGTCTTAATTTATAACTTAAAATCTTTTGTTCTACAGGCTCCCAGAACTTAAAAGCCCAGCACCAGAGCCACCATTGAAGGTACGAGAACATTAAGATATTGACAGATACATTGTGTTGTAAGCTAATTTCTCTGAATTATTATTAAAACTAGACTAGGCCAAGCACTGGGTACAATACAATAAGTAAGCTGGCCTTGTGAAAAGCCAATCTGAAATAACGCAAGAAATTTATAAGGTACTTCATATTTTGGTTGGTTTTCCTGTTTAAAAAAGGGGAGGGAAAGGGAGAGACATATTTTATGTTTTTGGTCAGCAGTCTTTTCATACGTGTTTTGCTTACTTAGTTTTATTGAGGTTGATGGGACAATATGACCTCATAGGTTTTCTTTCATATGTAATTTATGAGGACCCTGAAAGGGACCTCCTGGGTCATGGATTCCCAGACAACCATGTTGGATAATCTCTCATACACTGACCATTCTTCACTCTGAGTCTCATTAGGATTTTTTTATTTCCATTACTGCTTTTGGAAGACTGTTCTATAACCTCATTCCTCTGATGCTGAGAAACCTTCCTGTAAATTCCACCTTGAATTTATTTGTGGCCAATTTATTCCCCTGCGCTTTTGTGCTAACATTATCATTGGGTTTTTTTTAATTGAAATGGCTCTTTTCCCTCCCTAACATTAGTGCTCTCAATGTGTAAAGGGAGAACATATATCCTTTCTGTTTTCATTTTGTGAAGCCAAACTTGGTCGTCTAAGATGGGTTCTCCATGCCCTCATCATTGCAGGAACATTTCTTTACACCTATTCCAAGATGAATTCAATTGTTTCAAAGCAGGTGACCAGAATCATATATAATTATTCATGATTAAACCTTTACTAGAACAATATGATGGCATTCTTCCCTGCTTGTCTTAACTAGAAGTAATTAATCTCATTACATCTTAGAATCCCATTTGCCTCTATTACTGTGTGATGTACCAGGTAGCTCACAGTCATGCTATGAACAGTTAAGACACACAGTTGGTTTTTTTTCTCCACTGCAATTTTCAGTTTATCAGCGTTCAGATTTACAAGAAATTCATGCAGTTCACCGCCATGCACATGACCTTGTACTTCCATACATTTCATCCGTTTTTAATGTTTCCAGTCTTGAAGGTTCTCTGGCTTTTCCTTCACAGTGTTAAAAGCTCTTTAGGTATTCATAATGCTACTTAGTGGTGTACATTCAGCAAATGTTAGCATGCTGTTATCTTTAATTAAGAATTAATGAACATTTTGAATAGATAGTGTTCATGGCACTCCACTAGTAATCTCCATCCAATCCAATGACATCCCTTCCTGCATTATTTGCCTTTGTTTCCCTTTTACCCAGTTTCTCACCTACCTTAAAATTCTTATGCAGTTGTTTTCTATAATTTTGGTTGCTGAAGTGGCACCATGTCAAATCCTCTGGCAATCCTTCACATTTTCTGTCACCAGAAAATGCGTTATCTTTGAGAAAAAAACCATAAGTCGGTAGGCATTGCCTATGTTTAGTTTTCATCTACTCTATATCTTTAATTATTCTTCCTTCTTTCACTTTTTCTCCCCCTCTATTCTGCTGAGGCCTACTATCACTTTTTCCTCCTCCTTACATACAGATGGGTGTTTGGCTATTCTGCAGCAATAAGGTCCCTACCTGATAGAACAGTTCCCAGGTGTTGCCTCTGGACTTGTAATTTCTGAGGCAGTCTCCCAACAGTGTCAGCATATTGAGTTTTACTTCTGTCTTGAATAGAGTGATTTCTATTCTCTTTTCTGACCCTGTATTTAACCTCCTCATCTTTATTGAAAACAATTTTCTGAGGCAAAGGATTTATTCCATTTTGGGGCTACACATAGATTAGCGTTAATATCTATGCAGTCCTTACTGTATAGCAGCTTTACTTTTTCTTTTTTGATTCTCTTTTTGCCTTTGTGGCTAAACAACCTTCTACTGTTTGTTTTAATTTCCTTTCCAAGGTCTAACTCAGCTTGACTTTTTGGCAGTTCTCACTTTATCCCAGTATTACCTGACCCCTAAAGCAATTTTTTTTTTTTTTTTTTTGGCAGCCTTTTTTTCCCTGTTCATTGTAGAATTCTGCTTACTCCTAGTATCTTTGGGGGGGGGTGGAATATGTGTACATGTGTGTGGGCAGGGGGGAGCATTCATATAGTTTAGTCTGAGAAGCTCTTTCCTTCAAGGTTTTTCACCTTGTTTAAAGTAAAAGATCCAAAATCACTTCTTCCATCTTTTTCTTTTACATTCCAAGTGTCCTCCTCACACATCAAGTCCCTTTGCTTTGGCTTAGAGAAGTAAGACATATGATTTGCAAAGTTTGCCCCTCTAGAATCAAGAACCCCACTTTTGATTATCCTTTCCATTTAATTTAAACTGAGGCACCCTGTGTCTGCTGAAACTAGGTTACTTACTACACCGACTTTTCCTGCAACGTCCCTGCTACTTACCGAAACAAAGTCTAAAATAACCTCATTTCTGGCTGGTTCAGTGACTGTTCTGTTAAGCAGTATGTCAGCTAGCACATGCAGGAATAATTGGGCCCTACTGTTATTAATAGCATTTGTTCTCCAATGTATATCCATGGATATAAGTTATTTCCATGTGGTTGGACAGTTGTTCTGGCTGCACAGTTACTTGGCCCTTTGATTCAGTTAAGAATTATCTTTATGTATTGTAAGAAATATTAAACACACATCAGGAGCCAACTGATATTCATTAGCCATATAAGCATGTTACAACAACTATATTAAACTACATGTGATGTACATTACATATTATGTACGAATAGCTTTTATACCATTGGGATAGTTCTGAGAATCTATTTTTAAAAATAGTTTTATTTCAGCAGTTTGGTTACAGAGGAAATGAGGCTTAGAACTGTTCAGTTGTTGGGCAGTGAAATCTTGCTGAGGATCTGATTAATTTCCAGAGCACTGACCAGGGTGTGTATGATGCTTCTGTGTTTAAGTCTTTGCAACTTCAGAGATTAAAACACTCCTTTATTTCACAGTCTCAGAGAAGCAAGGCAGGCTTGTACACAGGAACCTGTAGTCTCCTTCAGATCATTTTTGATCACTTGCATTGACGTTTCTCTTCATGAGGGCAAGGTGTATTGACAGACATAGTATAGGATTATTGCAAATAAAGAAGGGTCTAACATGTGTTTCCTATTATGATAAAGTAATTGTATGTTTAGAAATGATGTTAAGATAAATTCTGAAGGGAGGAGAGATTTAGAAACTTCAGTGGTTCATAGAAAAGCTAGGAGAGAGTCTCTCTTGTAGCGCAAGAGTAAACTGGGTACAGTCTGGACTCTGTGATTTAATGATTAAATCAAAGTTACATGTTCTTTGTATTAATTGTAAGCCATTGATCTTATGTTGTAATCATCGTACTGTCCAGTTTGTCAGCATAGGGAGTCTGGCCATTGGCAGATGATGACAGACATCTACAAAGAATATGTAGGCTCTGCTACAACTAAATGGCAAATGTTTTGCTGAAGTGCAAACATTTTGTTGTAAGTTTTAAAACTTGTTTATCAGATTCCAAAAAGAGGAGAATAGTAATTATTCATTAGATTGTCATTTGAAAATGTAATCACAGCACAGTAAACAGCCTCCTAGAGAGGCCAATCCAGATCCCATTGAAATCAAAAGAAAAGGATTTCTGCTGTTGGATCTGGTTCTAAGAGCTGAGAAATCTAAGCTGCAGACCTGGCTTCTGTGCCAGAGAGAGAAAGGGAGGGAGGGGGAGAGAGAGAGAGATCACAAGCACCATAAACAAAATGAATAAAACAGGATCTTAAAATGTATGGTACCATCCAAGTTGCTTGCAAAATCACTCTCTTTGGCACGAAAACTAGGAAGGCCACAGTTTAGATTTCACAGGATATTAAGGACAGGGTAGTAATATCAGATATATAACAATAATAATAAAAATACAGTGTTGTAAAAAACTATATACTTTTTTTCCTTTTGGATACATACCAGGAAGTTTTCACCTTTAAACTAAACACATGCTCACAGTTTATGGAAAGAAATATTCATTCTTACGGCCTGATTGTGTGAAGTGCCGAGAATCGTTCACTTCCATTATTTCTGAAGTTAGAAGGCACCCAGCACATGCAGGGTCAAGCTTCTGAATATACTATTGGATTCAAGTGATGAAGCAGTCAGCAGAACTATGTCAGTGTTTCACTGTTGCCAAACTGTAGAAACTAATTACTTCTAAAGGTTGTGCACAAACAGATAATAGACTAGATGATGATCCACTTGTGTTGGCAGATAGCAATAATGCTGGACTTGCTGCACAGTTCCGTGAGACCATGGGGACCAGAGTCTAGGTTCCCTGGCTGTTAGACACTAACTTCCAACAGCTGCTCTGTAAGGGTTCTCTAAATAGATTCTGACACCAAAGTCACAATCATGGAAGTTAAAAACGGGATTCAAGTCATTTCTAGAAGTCATTCTTCAGAAGGCTAGGAAGAAGAAAATGCTTCCCCTGACACTCAGTGATCTCTTCTGAATACTCTAGAGGTGGTATATATTCGCATGTAAAGACGACAATTACAAAGAGAAATCTTCCACTGTTGCTGCAGATTCTTCGGTTGATTGCCAGTCCTATTTTGGTGCTATGGTTACATTATAAAGCCAAAGCTTTAAACTTCCATATGCGTACATCATAAAAGTGGTTGACAGAGCAACTTCCTCACTCTAACATTTCAGAAAAGGAAATTATCAGATGTCCCTGTGGAAGCAGAAGAAGACTATACTAAGTTTAACAGCAGCAATCTGAAAACCAAAAAGGTAAAGAAGCCTTGCATTCATGCATGTTTTGCTAAAGCATAGATTAATATTCAACATTAGCACAGAGTGCCTATTTATCTCCTCCAAAACACATCAGAAGAACAAATACAAAATGGCAGATGACTGTAGTTATATCTCCTTGAACTTTTCATTCAGGCTTAATTTGACTTTGATAGTCTGAACTCTTCTATACTGTATTTTATCAGTGAACATTCCAGTGAACCTCACTGACTTTGACACGTGTTAAAGTGCTCAGCTAATGTTTGCAAAGCTCTTTGAGATCTTTAGATGAGAAATCCTATGGCTTAGTGATAGCAACTGTTAAATTTCAGTTATTTAAAAAAGAAACAAAGATGGCAGCTTCACTTAAAGTCTAAGGGATGCTAAGACAGGCTTTATTTTTACCTAGATATATTGTTTGTGCATTTACTTATGTCAACTTAATGAAGTTAAATCAACACAGAGCTTGCTGATTGCCAGCTCCAACGCAAGTTTGGAGGCCAATTCAAATCTGAGTCCAGTGGTGCCTGCCACTGTACTATTCCTAGGAGAGCAACAGAGATGTGAAAAGAAATAGATTCTGTCTGTGTGTGTGCCAAAGTTGTGAGGCTTGCACTGGCTTATTTCTCTGAACATTGAAAGAAAATGAATCCTTCTCCAGTCCATCGGGAACCAAAACGGCCCTCTGTGCTGGTCTTGTGACCTTCAGACTAATGCTGACTACTCTTTATCCCTTTGCAAAGAGAAGCAGCTGGTGACAGATGCATTCCTTCCTCCCCCCCCAAAACCCCCAGAATTTTTTGTATTCAGGGCACATGCTAGTTTTGAAGTAAGAAGAGGATTGCCCCCTAAGTGAAGGTGATAAATAGTTTAAAATATGCATGTTTCACCCCTTCCCCCACTATGTACCTATAGCTTTTGAACTGAGCATAAAGATAGAAATAGACTGAGGAGAGATAATTCATTTTAACATTAAATATGATTTACTTCTGAAATAATGAAGCACATTGATGAGAGAATCTGGGAAAGAAAAGATAGCTCTTGGATTCTGTACAGTATACTACTCTTTTTTAAATACTTTGGCAGTGGTTTTGTTTGTATAGTAACACAGACGATCATACTGTTGTTGCATATCTCCATCCTATCCATAACCTTCTAGCTGATCCCAAGTATTGTAATTGTGAAGTCCTGCAGACTGAGGAGTATCATAAAGGAAGGTCAATACAAAGTTTTCTTAATAGGGAAAACAGCTAGAGATTTAAAACATAACATTTTAAAATGTAAGAAAGAAAAGAGGTCAGCTCTATAAAACGTGGCTCATAAAATGTGTTTTAGGTGTAAAAGTCTGGGAAGTTGTCCCAGTGGCCTCGAAGCGCTTTGCAAATGTTAGTTACCTTTTTCATTCTTAGTTCTTCCATCTCTTTTCCCTTTATTTCACTGTGCATAGAGTCTTTGATAATAAATCAGTGTGAATTATTCATCATCTGTAATGCAAGGCTGTAATTCAGCCTGCTGACAGCATAATCATGAGATTGAGTCGGAGGGTACAGTATGCATCTGTTATATTGCATGCATTATTCCTCTTAATGTACACTCAGGGATTATCCCAAAGTAAACGTTTGAGTTGGGGTACCTCATTCTGCGGAAAGGAAAGATGTTTCACCTCCTTGTCCTTGTAATTGATTCTCTGTCTTTGTCTGAGGTTAAGTAATTCATGACAAGTATTTTTCTGTTTGAATAATCTCAAATTTGTTTAGTAAGGTTTTTCTGCACAATTTAAAGCATAACATTATCTTTACTGCTGTATACTAAAAAGGCAATTCAACTTCTTGCTTGACTTCTGTATTTAGGAGTTTGTAGCTTATACTCCCCTCCTATGGAGACGCTGCTTAACTTTTCCTGTTTATCATTTCATTAACAGGCAAACAGCAAGATGTCTGCAGCACAGAAGGCTCTGGCCAAAGTTGATAAGACTGGAATGAAATCTATTTCTGCTTTCTTCAGCTCCAAACCTAAAGCATCAAAATAAAGACTTGTTCTTGAAAGAGTTTTATACAGTGATTATTTTTATGTTAAGCTTAAGATGTCTCCTGGGGTTTTTTGTTAGTATAGTATATGCAGGGTATGTCTGTGTACATGCTGGAGTGTGATGAAGAGATCTGTGAGGTAGTGTGGGACAGAGCTGTGGGGCGTCAGTGGGGCAAGGCAGTACCATGCAAATATTCCAGCCTGGGTCAGGAAGACAGCCTAGCTGCGTTAGCATGGTCCTGTGAGCTGAGAAGCAAGGTTTAGCGTGGCACCGTACTGTACTGCTGCTTGTTCCAGAGCAAGCTCAGTCGAGGCCACCACAGAGTTTTCTCCGTTGCACTCCATTCTGGGCTGGAAACGTGCCCTCCCTTGATGAGTTTTTAAGGAGAGTTTTTTTGTTCATAAGGAGCATTATTTTTTTGAGACTTTCTGGAGATTTTTACCCAGTATAACACCAGAGTAGGATGGCATCGTTAGATTTTTATGTTGACCCAAATTTAAGTGCTGATATAAGCATTGCCGTTGGTGGCAATTTATCGAGGCAAAGAGAATGTCTATATTGCAATTTTGGTTGTTTTGAATATGCTAGAAACAAAATGCAATAAATGTCAATGTGCATGTAATGCAATAAAGTGCTTTGTGTAACAAATTTGTGCTTCTTGTATTTTCTGTGTGTTTCAAGAGTTAGATTAGGCTTCAGGACATTTCTTAAGGGGTTTTGGTATTTTCCTGTGCATAAGTTTTCATCCTTAAAGAATTACAACATCACTTTGGGCTTACATGATAAATCTTTTAACACACAGCAATATAGGGGTATTTTTATGTTCAGTTCCAACGTCAATAGGTCCTTACAAAAATAATTAGGAAAAGATTTATTGAAAGGCAAAACTGGGGCTTTTAAAGAAGCCTATTTGGAGCTGGATGTGTAATTCAAAAGCTTAAGTATGAGTGTCTTGGATAAGGTTTAGTTTTATTAAGTTTTGCACAAGGTAGGACTGTTACTTAAAACGCACTGCTCGCTCTTGAGTGTGTTCTTTCCTCATTACAGAGTATTCCTATATATTCAGAGGGATAGCTGTCTTCTATGTTGCAACTTTCCTGATTCCCACAATTGAAAAAGAGATGGAGTCACTGGGATCATTTGTGGATCATTTGTATAGGTGTAGCCGGTTCTGCGCAACACTAACTCATACTTTCATCCACCAGCTGTCGCACTGAGGCATTACTGTGCATCAGCTACAGTGTGTGTTTTAGAAAGACACTCTTAAAATACGTCATTCTTTGCTACTTCAGCTCGGTAGAGAATCTGCCTGTATCCCTTGATAACGGGGAGTTCCAGAGAAACTAGGAGTTTCTTCATTTTTAGTAACTATGCCATTTTACCACTTCAGACTTACTTGCTGCCATTTACAACCCATGGATTACTGTGGTGTCTCTTAGGCTAAAGAGCTCTGTGGCATTCTCTTCCAACCAGAAATGAACGAGAAGCCTTGCTGTGTGCTGATTGCAGTTTTGCAATTGTTGTTGGGGTTTGTATGACTTTCAAACCAGTGGTTTTTTTCAAAGTTTTGGGCATAGTTTGTAAATGGGGAAGTCAGTATGGTTTGAATTCTAGATAGAGGAAAATATTTGGAAATCTGTGGAATTATTATCTCTGATTACAGAGAGATTTATTTAACAAATGTGGATGGCCTCCCAATAGTGTGCAGTTAATGTTCTCAGGTCTAAAAATGTTTTTGCCAGAAGTGGATTATCTAGAACCAAAATGAAGTTCCTTAGAAAAAATGCTTTTCAGGCATTCTAAGGAATCATTACTGTAAGTCTTCCTTATCTCTGAAAATCAGCCCGTAGTACTAGTGTTTGAACATAGGTTGAGAAGCGTGTGATTCAGATGCAGAGACTTTATTAATTTTTCAGTTAGAATCATTATCCCAAGCCATTTGGTGCTTCAATAAAATTCCAGTCATGAATGTCAACTTTCTGAAACTATATAAAGGGGTGGGGAGCGGTAGGGGACACAAAAAACCCCAGGAATTTCTACGTGGAACCATAGAGAAATTCCTGTTATATCACACTGCCTTGTTGTTCAGCTGTCTTTAGCGGAATTTCACCAGCCCTATCAGTAAAGTTTCCCTTTCTGACATTAACTATCAGACGAGTTTAAAAATTAATAGTAGGTGTCAATGTATGCGACAATTTCTAACGTGCACCACCTTTAGAATTGCCGTCTTGCTTTTTTTCCCACCTTACTTGTGTAGGCTGTAAGTGGAGACGAGCCCTGTAGCACCACATGTTGGTTTATCCAGTGGGTCCCGGCTATGATCGGAAAGAACTAGCATTTGGTGAGCCCGAAATGAGCAATTGCGGTCATGAACTGGAACGTTTAGATTTTGAAAAACATTCAGCCTAGCCCAGCAGTTTGACAGTCAAAGAACCCCCCCAACTTCATATCAGCAGGAGAAGGGATGCACCACTGATGACAACTTTTGAAAACCACCACTCAAAGTGCAGGATAACGTTATGAAAAAAAGAAAGAAAAAGAACAGGCGCAGACTGTCATGTTAATGGAGAAGTTTTGTGCAGTAAGCAATATCTTCGGGAGTATTTTGGTAAATGCGAGGAAAGGCATTGTGTATGTATTAATGGAAAGCCACTTCCAAGCACTAGAAGATGCTGAGAAAGCAGACAAGCATGGGACGGATGTTTGAGTGGAAAACCAAGAGTGGGAGAGAGTTACATTAGAAACAAGAGCTATGAGGTAGGACAGATACATGGTAGAGGCTCTTCTTCTGGGTATTTAAATCTGCTAGTTTTAGGGGTTTGTTTTTTAATAGTTCAAAACTTTTGTGAAATAAATTTTGGAAATGCGTCTTTTCATAGACTGAACAGTTCAAGAACCTTTCTCCTAAGAAAAAGTCCCAGTTTCTCTGGTGAAAATTTAGGACAGAAGGAGGACAATTCTGATAGAGATGGGAGGCCTTTGTGCTGACTTCCGATCTGGGGCACCGATTTTTCTTTTTCTTTCTCTGTACATGACTTTCACATCTGCCGTTGCACTCAAGGACTAAGTCTAGAGTTCTTCCTCTATGCATAGATGCGTTGTGCTTTAGTGTGTCACATCTCGACTTCAGCTGTCAGCTATGCCGTAACTTACAACAATAGTAATTTTATTAGTGACTGTGCTTTTGGTTGAGCAGGAATTTGTGCATGACAAAAAAAAAAATAAGCCATTTCCAAAAGCCATTAGAGCTTTCACGTGAAAACAAAAACTCTTTTCCCTTTAGGAAAGAATGAAATACATTTAGTAACTTTGAAACTTCCTCAACATGTAGCCGTAAGAAGTTATGAAGAGCATGTGGTGCCAAATACATAAAACAATATTTCCTACCACAACGAGGATTTAAATATAGTTACTATGCCTGGCCAGCAGTAGCAGTAGGTCATTATGAAGTACTGCTTTGCTATTTCTTCCTTGGTTAGCTTAGTATGAAACAATATGCCAACACCATTATAGAAATGTGGCCTTACTTTATTTCTTTTTGGCATTAACGTGCCATCTCTACGTGTTCATGTAAATATCTGATCAGTTGCGATGCTTTTGTAGTTGTTGTTTTGGGATTAAGCAGCTCTTACATTTCCACTTTTTTCGACTTCACATTGCAAATGGATTGACATCACTGGGCATGGAAAACTTCATATGGAAATACCAGCATTGACTTAGGGATAAGTAAGGGTTGGACTTGCACATCATTTTCAGTCTTAAGTAATAAACTTAGTTCTATTTGTAGAAGCGACAATTGGTAATTTGAATATTTTCAGTGGAAAAGGCGGCATAGTTGGCAGAACTTGCATTCAAATCTGAATTCAGTGCTGCTTGTTTTCAGGTGCTCAGTTGCATCTGACTTGATGTTTTTTAGAGGGAAACTAAATGCATGGATGCTTATTTGAATAGATGAATGTTTATGACTAGGGTTTTCTCTTTCCTTTTTAGATGCCTGCGCAAAGACGTGCAAAGAAGAAATGAAAGGAGCATAAGGAGACTCGCTAATATTATTTTAACTTGCCATAATCTCAAAGCAGCTTTTAAAGGCTTTTTTTACGCACTTTCTGAAAATAAATGCTTGAAGTTAGACATGCCCTGTTCCAAGAAAAAGCAAATCTCAGCAGATTAACATTGTTAAATATGCGGTGTGTTAAACATACACTGCTTCAAATTTTATAGCTTATACACTATTGGTCTATCGGGCCCTTCCAGGAAAGCACTTACGAGCATGCCTAATGTTAAGCACATGAGCAGTGATCTTAAAGTCAGCAGTGTTGTTCGTGTGGGTAAGTGCTTTGCTGGATCAGCGCCTAGAGTCCTGTTAGGTGCATCCTGATCCATATCCAGCAAAGCACTTACGTCCATGCTTATCTTGAAGTGGAAGAGCCAGTCTAACTAATATTTGTGCATTAGTGTTCACCATAAAATCTCTCTTGGCACAATGACTCACATGCTTAAAATTAAGCACCTGCCTAAGTATTTTGCAAGGTCGGACCAACAGCATCCTTGAGCAAGTCTTAAATAATTACTTGATTTTGTATAAATTTTCTTTTTTTTGTACTCGTCGTTTTTTAACAGAGTATATGATTTTATTGACCATAATTACAAGTTTTAGAAGCTGCACAGCAAAATACGTTGTATGCAATTTTCTCCTTTCTTTTGCAAAATCTAGCCAAATTCAGCAAGATGGCAATTTTGGACTAGAAGTCCAATGTTCAAACTTGGAATCATCCAAAATGAAAAAAAGTTAACTATTTTTTAGGACATTTACATTTTTTAAAAAATTATTTCATTGAGTTTGATTTAAATGGTTTTGTCCAACCCTGACCTTTTATCCAGAAGATGTCACTGAGGTTGTGCGGACAGTCTGACTCTTGAAGTGCTAAAGCTTGAGGTGGGATTTGTGTTCAGAAGGGCAGATGGAGAAGTTGGGATTGAAACCTTAGAAACATGTATAAAATAACATGTACATTTTGTGTTGAGAACTAAACCAAAACCTATGTAATCCTCCAGGTAAAAAAAAAAAAAAAAAGACCTAATTATTATTTTTTTTTAAACATGTAAGAGACACTTTCTCTGGAGTGAAATTCAACCAAAATGGCAACTTCAGTCTACATAAAACATGCAGAAAATGGATGCTAATGAGATTCTTAAGTGATCTATGTCAGACACAGTCTGATGTTTTTAACTTAAATACCTGTTTATCAAACTACCATTAATATCTAACTCTTTTTGCTACAAAACTTTTAAAAAGTAATAATTGACAGGATTTTGAACATAATGAATGTGTACTTCTGTCGATTTTAACTACGACCCCAGTTTACAGACACCTACAGCAAATGGCCAAAATGTTCTGTAAAGCTTGAATATAGTTGAAGCATTCTAGGTAAGAAGTAAAAAAATATTTTGCTTCCACTCTGGCAAATTCTGCCTAACTTCAAGTCAAACGAGAGCTCCAAGAAGAGTGTATTAGGACATTGCTGAAAACTAAATTCCAAGACAAAAAGGCAATAGCTTATTCAACTTTCTTTTCAACTGATTCCCATCAACTGTTTCAGAATATGAAAAACCTGAATTGTTAACCATTTAGAAATCATGTATGAAAGGAAATGAATGCTTATTTTAGGAATTTGCACTGAATTCTTTCTGGTACTTTTACACTTGTCTGGTTAAGCAGTGTGCACTGTCCCTTTTCAAGGAAAAAATATTTATTTTAACATAGTTTTCTAGGCAGTACTGCAAGAATATTATATGGGTCCAAGGTGAAATTTCTATTTTTCTAGCTTATATTAAAAAAAATGCTTGATGTATGAATAAGATAATGTATTTCAGTAAAGTATGATTCCATTTTTTTGTAAAATTTTATTTTTAATTCATGTACAAGAAAGAAATAAATACCTTTGGAATAATTTGTTGATTATTACTTCATTAATTTCACAGAGAAATACAAAGAAAAATGCAGTGCAATCAGACTACTAATACTGCTAGCCTCCACAAGCTAGTCAGTAATCCTTAGACTGAGTTGAAGGAAATAATGAATCCTGAGATTGATATGCATCTAAAAGTTCATTAGTGAAGCAATTAGGCTAATCCTTGAGGGCCTTACTGTACAGATGTTCTAGTGAAAACCCACCTCTGTGTACACGTAGTTGTTGGCCTAAGTACTCTGGCCATTTTGATTTTCATGAACGTGGTGCTGAATCTCTGAGCGATGCTGAGATGAGGAGGGTCGAGGTGAAGAGAATGGTGTGATATTCATGTCATTTTTTGCATATTTCATGTTCTTTGCCGTCACATATGTAGTAGATAGGTGCTCCGTCACAGACTTACACAGAACTGCTGGAGAATTCTTTTCCGTGTTTTTTGTAGCAGGCAGTTAATCAAACACAAGGGAAAAGCTGTTCCTCTGCCAGATCGTTATGCTGGTATCACCATGATGCTGTGTGAAGTGCTGACATGAGGCTTCAAGGCTGTTAGGAGAGTTATTGCCATTTCATTTGTATAATCCAGAGAACAAGGGGCAAAGCAAAGGTGGTGGTATTTTTATTTGGTGGTCAAGTTGGTTTATTGGTATTAATGAGAACCGAGCAAGAAAAGCAGTAAGATTTGTACCATTTCATAAACCCATCACTCACCAGCACTTATCTGTAGAAACAGAATTACCAGTGCTGAGGACAAAGTACTAAGGCAGCTTCTATTTAAATATGAAATAGCATTTACGCTGCTTAGCTCAGTAAAGTCGATTCGCAAAGTAGTGCAAAGACTAAAGAAAATGGCACGTTGCTTTACGTCTTTAAAGAACTGCCGTAGCTCAAGTGTCTAAGCTTAGCTCTCTAGTGCTCTGTGTGCACAACTGTTATGTCTCTTAGAGGCTGTCACATTGCAAATTGCCCTAATTCTTCCAAAGCTCCCACTTAAAATGCGTCTGGTACCCCGAGATAGCTGCAAAGCAAGCAATGTTATCACAGGTAAAACAAGGCCCCAGTGAGGCTCATCAATTTTTAAAAAGGGAAGCTAATAGAAAAGTGAAAAGCTGTGCTTTAAAATCTGGCTTCTGATTTGGGGTTATGTTCATCGTTGTGGTCACCCTTTGTCTTTTCACTCTGAGGGACGGATTCTTTTTTGAAAGATCTTTTTCAAAAGATGCTAACTTGGTGCAGCCTCACCTCCCCTTGACTTCAGGCCAGCCAAGCAAACTGTTTTCAACCTAGACATAACGAAGAAGTTTTTCACAATGAGGGTGGTGAAGCACCGGCACAGGTTGCCCAGAGGGGTGGTAGATGCCCCATCCCTGGAAACATTCAAGGTCAGGCTGGACGGGGCTCTGGGCAACCTGATCTAGTTGAGGATGTCCCTGCTCATTGCAGGGGGGTTGGACTAGATGGCCTTTAAAGGTCCCTTCCAACCCAAACTGTTCTATGATTCTATGTTTCAGGACAGGCACCCACATTCATGAAGACAGCCAAAATCAAAGCTTTCCGCAGCCCTGCAAATGAGTGAAGCTGGTCCTGGTTGTGAATGGAACCACCAGCCTTCCTCTTGAATGCCCTGTGCAGCTGGCATTGCTAGAGGTGCTTCATAAACAGTTCAAACTTGATCTAGTAGTGAAAGTAAAAAAATAGCTGATAGACTTCCTGATCTTGTGGTGAGTCCTATGTCGGAGAAGCTGAGCAGAATGGTTACAGAGGCTGGTAGCTAGGGATAACTGAAGCTTCCTTGGAGGAGGTCATTAAGGAGTCATTCCACTTCATTTTAACCACCTGAAAGTTAGGTCTCTACGCACCTCTGCACAGCTGCTCTGTTATTAACAGCAAGCATCCTGAAAAGGTGACTTTTGTATTCCAGGAAGAGTCGTCCACTGGAGCTGTGGCTTTTTCTCATGGACAGTGAGATGAGCCTAGACACTGTGTGCCTGCACACAAAAGTTGTAGGTTGCTGTCTTCAGTATGACTGCAGTGCCTTTGAGAATTGGAGGCAGTCCTGTATTGGAGGAATTGAATTTAGCCTCCAGGCTAGACAGGATAGGTCAGGAGATCTCTCAAGATCTCTTTAGCTTTCCAATAAGTATTGTTTCTCTTCTCTCTCCTCGTTTTATAAGTACATAATAAACTTAATTTTTAATTTGTTCCGTTGGGAGGGGAAACCTCCCCTCTCCACCCTACAGATTATGTTCTGCAGTGTTGCCATATTGTTTTCCCTTACAGCCCACTAAAAGAATCACTGAAATTTTGCCCTATTACTCCACCCCACCTCTGCCCCCAAATTACTGTTCTATGTTTGAGGGGGGAAAAATTTGTTTGTATTAATTTTGCAGTCCACTCTCTGGTGCCTAAAACATTCCCATCAGCCCACAAGGAAGAACTGAGGAATTGGACTAGACTATCATCTGCTTTATCTGCAAGCAATGAAGGTAGGTAAGTTGATCTGGGCCTCTCCTCCCCTTTCCAGATGTACTCTTGTGACTGATTTTAAGGAGTTTTAGCCCCTCAGTTTCCAGTTATTGTTTCTCAGCTGTTAACTGCCCCCTGCCCCTTTGGCTGCGATGCTGTGACTTATTGTGCGAGGCACATTCAGCCTTTCAGTGTGAATTAAAACAGCAACCAACAGCCAGAGGGTCGTAACTGTTTAAGCTGTTAAGGCTCAACTGAAAGAGTATATCCAAGTGTACTTCACTTCTCTGTCCCTCAGCCTTCGATCTATAAACTGTGAATTATGTCTCCCTGCCTCATCGCAGTAAGTTGTGACAGTTACTAGCTCACAGGATTACAGTTTAAATAAAAATACATTTAAAACTGAATCCGACGACCTCAACCTGAACTTTTTTGAATTCCCATATGCCTGCCACAAGCAGGAATACCTCTTTGGAGACGAGAGCTACGCAGAGACACTAATTGGCTCCGATTTCAGGAAAAGCGATGCAAGATTACCACTTGGTTCGTAACACCGTGTGAGGCAGACAACCTGCTGCAGAGTAACTGGGCCCTGACCCAGGCTCCCAAATCTTGATGAAGGGAAGTTTTTCTCTAGATCCAGGTCATGAGCTGTTGGTTTAGGCTGGGCTCTGCGGAATAGAAGCTTTGTGGAGTATTTGATGCTGCCATTTGTTCCCACAGACAAAAGCCCCTACAGTTTTTGTGCTGCTTTGGTATGATTTTGCCCTTAGTAAGCACAAATTGTAACTTCTGGCCTTCCTGGAGTCTGGTTATACCATAAGCCTAGCAAAAAAAACATGTTCATGGGGTTTTAGCAGGATAGTTGCTCCCAGGATAACTTATTGAATGACAGGTTATTTGGGCAACTTAAAGATCTGTGAAGACAAGGAGAGATTCCCCATGCACACTCCTCCCAGGCAGGACAGGATTTTAACCTTTGCAAGTGCACCACCGCCGGCACGGGCATAAGCATGTGCTCTGCTCCAGCTCTGAGCACATGGAGCAGGGGCAGAACTGGAGCGAGACTGAAATGAGGAAATAAGTTTGAATGTGGTGGTGAAATCTAGCAGAGATAGAGACGTGATCATCCCACTCTGCTCAGCGTTTGTCAGGATGCACCTGGAGAACCGTGTCCAGTTCTGGTCCCCACAATTCAAGAAAGACGTGGACAGACTGGAGAGTGTCCAAAGGAGGGCCACAAAGATGATCGAAGGGCTGGAGAACCTGCCCTATGAGGAAAGACTGAAGGAGTTAGGTCTTTTCTCCCTGGAGAAGGCTCAGGGGGTACCTCATCACAGTGTTCCAGTAGTTAAAGGACAGCTACAAAGAGAAATGAGGTTCTCTCTTCATGAGGAGTCACATGGAGAAGACAAGGGGCAACAGGTATAAGTTGCACTGGGAGAAGTTTTATCTCAACTTAAGAAAGAAATTTTTTACAGTAGGAACAATCATTCACTGGAACAACCTCTCCAGGGATGTGGTAGAGTCCCCATTACTGGAGGTTTTCAAGATACAATTGGACAAGGTGCTAGATATTCTAATCTAGGCTCCCTTTCCCACAAATGGTTGGACCAGATGATCTTTCGAGGTCCCTTCCAACCTGGGCTGTTCTATGATTCTATGAACCCTGTCATGGATGTGCTGCCACAGAACTGCAGCGAGTGTGCTATGTCCTTTTTTCCCAGCCGGCTGGTTAGACAGTGCAGCTTTGGCAGAGGGGAGACCTTCAGGGAGGGTTGTCTGCTGTGTTTTTTATTTCCAAAGCAAGTTGTCCCTGTGTGCCTATGTCAGTCTCTTCAAGCCTGACATTTCCCTTCCAGGGCTACCGCTTAGTGACCAGCAGCATGGGCCAAATGATCTCCTACAGGGATCGCAGTATTTTTTTGCAGGAAGTTACGGGGGGAAAAAGGCTCAAGATGGGAAATAAAGGAGCAGAGGTAGGAAGGGCAGAAAGGAGAGAAAGAGCTTGGACAGCACAGGGGAGCAAAGAGGACCGTGGTTCGGCACTTTTCCATCCTCTCATTTTGTCTGGGAGTTGTGCAGTAAATGTTCTTTACTTGTGCCAGTGGTATGTGAAAACCACTAGGTAGCAGGCAACTACTAAAAAGCAGTAACTCATTAGAATGGACATGCTACTCCATGGCAAGAAGAAAACGTTATTGGACCTTTTTAAGAGAAAACCACCACAGAAATGAGTTTGCCAGTAGCTCTTACAAGGATCAGAGAGATTCTGAGTTCAGAGTTTTCCAAGGCCTTTTTCAGCAGTTCTATAAAGAAGACTGTTTATTTTTACAGTGTACAAAAAAGTCCTACTTGGCTTTGAAGAC
Source organism: Phoenicopterus ruber ruber (assembly GCA_009819775.1). Lineage (NCBI taxonomy): Eukaryota > Metazoa > Chordata > Aves > Phoenicopteriformes > Phoenicopteridae > Phoenicopterus > Phoenicopterus ruber. Next base: position 190,366,205 of record CM020215.1, read on the forward strand.
CACTGAGAGATGAGGTATCTGTCCCAGAGGACTTGCAGAATAACTACAAACAGTGACATTCTCAGATGTCCTCATACTTGTGTCCACGTGTTCTGCTCTATGTGTGTGTGAGTATTTTCAACTCTGCCAAAGTGTAACCACACAAATTCTATTGAGCAACATGGGAGTTATGTAGCTAAATTCTGTCCTGGGGTTTGGAAGCATTGAGTTTAAATGAACAGCGTGTATTAACATACTTATATTTATAATTTGGTGGAGCCTAAGCCATTATGCTCACAATACCTGGTCTCCATGAGTGAAGGGAAGGGCTTGGGGAAGAACAGATAGCTCCACTGGGTCAGCACCTGGTTGCACACCTGGCGTCAACAGGAATCGGACATTTATGACCATGGGACCCACTCTGAGGACTGAGGCCTGCTAGGAAGAGATGGGATCCACCTGACAAAGTGGGGCAAAAGCATCTTTGCCAATAGGCTGCCCAGCCTGGTAAGGAGAGCTGAACTAGGAAGGACAAGGGAGGCAGGTGGCGATGATCACACAGAATCACAGAATGGTGGGGGTTGGAAGGGACCTCTGGTGATCATCTAGTCCAACCCCCCTGCCAGAGCAGGGTCACCCAGAGCAGGCTGCATGGGACTGCGTCCAGGCGGGTTTTGAATCTCTCCAGAGAAGGAGACTCCACAACCTCCCTGGGCAGCCTGTGCCAGGGCTCTGTCACCCTCACAGTGAAGAAGTTTTTCCTCATGTTCAGGCAGCACCTCCTGTGTTCCAGTTTGTGCCCGTTGCCCCTTGTCCTGTTGCTGGGCACCACTGAAAAGAGTCTGGCCCCATCCTCTTGACACCTGCCCTTAAGATATTTATAAACATTAATGAGATCAATGATGATGCAGTTAAGTGAGGTAGCAGTGTACAAAGTCAAAAGCAGAGGCTGCAGAGTGTTGAATGAAAGAAAGACTTCACAAATGATAAAGCAGGGCAAAGGGACACTTGCCTCAAGCATAATTACCCAGATACAGTCAGTCTGGGAAACAAGCAGGAGGAACTAGAGCTCCGCATGCAGCCGCAACACTACAATCCCACTGGTATAACAGACACAGTGGGACAGTTTGCCCAAGTGGAGAGTTGTGATGAACAGAAACAAGCTCAGGAAAGAGGCAGGGAAGATGAAGAGAGGGACTATTGTCTACGTGAAGGAGCAGTTTGGATGTATGGAGCTCCTCTACAGGACCAACAACAGCCTGATTGAGAGCTTGTGGGACAGGACCAGAAGAGAAGATGGTGAGTGTGACATCATGGTGGGAGCGTGTCACAGACCAGGGTGAGGAAGCATATGAAGTCTTTAAACAGTTTGAGAAAGTCCCTGAATCACAGATCATGGTTCTCACAGGGGACTTTAACCTACCTAACATCTGCTGGAAGGACATCTTAGCTGGACACAAGCAGCCAAGATTTCTGGATGGTGTCAGAGATAAATCCTTCACTCAGGTAACTGGATGCACCAACCAGGAGTGATGCATAGCTGGATCTGCTATTCTCTAACAAGAAAGAACTGGTTGGGGATGTGATAAAGGCAGCCTTACCTAAAATGACCATGAAATAGTGGAGCTTAAGATCCTGATGGGAGTGAGGAAGGAGAGCAGCAGAATGCAGACCCTGGACTTCAGGTGAGCAGAATGCAGCTTAGTCAGGGAACTGGTAGGTGAGATCCCATGGGGGCTGCTCTGGAGGGCAAAGGACCTCCTGAAAGCTGGCATGTGTGTAAGGACAGCATCCTCCAAGCACAGGAACAGGTCACCCCAAAATTCATGAAAACAAGTAGACCAGGAGACCAGCTTGGTAAAGCAGAGGACTCATGGTAGAGCTCCAGTGCAAAAACGTGGCGTACAGGAGGTGGAAGCACAGCCAGATGACAGAGAAGGAATTTAGAGACATTTCCCAGGCATGAAGGGATGGTGTCAGGAAACCTGAAGCACAACTGGAATTGAGATTTGCAAGGGACACAAAGGACAACATGAAGGGCTTCTGCATTAGTAGTAATGGGCTGAACAAGAAATATGTGGGCCTGTTGCTGAATAGAACAGGTGATATATTGACAGTGGACACCTACAGGGCTGAGGTGCTCAATGGCTTCTTTTGCTTCGGTCTTCACCAAAAAAGGTGTCCCAGACCTCTGTGCACATTGAAAGGGTTCAAGGAGAAAAAACAGCAGTACAGGACCAAGTCAGGGACTACTTGAGTGAATCCAACCTGTACAAGTCCATGGGACTGACAGGCTGCATCCAAGGCTGATGAGAGTTCAGGCCAATGCCCTTGCTACGTTGCTCTCCATCATTTTTGAAAGATTCTCGAGACTGAGGGAGGTCTCTGATGACTGGAGAAAGGTGGACATTGCAGCCATCTGAAAAAAAAAGCCCAAAGAGTAATCTAGGGAGCTAAAGGACAGTTGGCCTCACTGCAGTCCCTGAGAAAAGCAAGGAACAAGTCCTTTTGGAGCACATTTCCAGGCACAGGAAGGAGAAAAACAGCAGAGATTTACGAGAAGGTAAATCACACCTGACCTACTTGATGGGTTTCTATGATAAAATGACTGGATTTGTGGTTGAGGCGAGCGGTGGATGTCATTTGCATTGATTTTAGTAAGGCTTTTGACACACTTTCCTGTAGTATTTTTGTACCCAGGCTGGGACATTCTGGTCTGAATGGGTGGGCAACCAGATGGGTAAAAGCCTGGTTGGAGGGCAAGGCTCAGAGGGTCACGGTTACTGGTCAGACCCTACCTGGATGCTTGTGGTAAGTGGAGTATCGCAGGTCTGTCCTGGGACCTGTCCTGTTTAACGGCTTTATCAGTGACCTGGATGAGGTGAGACGTGTGCTCTCATCAAGTTTGCAGGTGACACCAAGTTAGTGGGATCAGTCAACATACTGAGGGGTAGAGCTGCCATCCAGAGGGACTGAGACAGGCTGGAAGAACAGGCTGACAGGAATGTTATGAAATTCAACAAGGACAAATGCCAACTCCTACACCTGGAAAGGAAGGAGCCCTGCAGTGACACAGGCCAGAGGCTGCCTGGCTGGGAAGCAGCTCTGCAGAAAGGACCTGAGGGCCTGGGGACAGCAAAGCTACACAGCAGCCAGCAGCATGACCTGGCAGCAATGATGGGCCACAGCCTCCTTGGCTGCATTGACAGGAGCAGAGACAGTATGTCTAGGAAAGTGGTCATCCCACTCTGATCAGCACTCATTACACCGCATCTCAGTACTGCGTCCAGTTTTGGGCCCCTGGTACAAGAAAGACATTGATAAACTGGAGGGAGCTCAGGGGAAGCCAGTGAGATGGTCAGGGTCTGGAGCACTTGCCCTGTGAGGAGAGGGTGGGAGAAATGGACTTTTTCAGCCTGGAGAAGAGATGTCCTTTTGGGGACCCACCAGCAGCCAAGCTCTTCACAGCAGTACAATATAAGAGAAAACACACCAAAGCACCAAAGTGGAAACAAGAGAGGTTCTGACTGCAAATAAGGAAAAATTTTTTCCCCATGAGAATAGTCCAGCAGTGTAACAGTAAAGAGGTTGTGCTGTCTTCATTACCAAAGGTTTCAAAACCTGATTGAATAAAGCCCTGAACAACCTGGTCTGGTCTCATATCTGACCCTGCTTTGAGCAGGAGGTTGCATATACACCTCCTGAGGTCCCATATACACCTCCTGAGGTCCCTCTCAACCCAAATTATTCTACTGTCCTATGATAATAGAGGACCTAGATGAACTCCTATATAAAGCAGACCACCGTTCTTAGGAGAATAAGAAACGCTCAACGTTGATTTGCTCATCCAGACCTTGGCAAGGTGTTTGTGCTTAGGTATCCTCCTGATTGAAAGTATGTACTTTATTTTTATCCAAAGTACGTTGGGCTTTACCTTCTAGCCACTGGATTTCTTCCTCCGTTGTGGGGTGGAGAACATAACCACCCTCTGTACCCTGAGTTGTCACCCTTCAGCTTTTTTAGAGGAAGCTGAATAGATTGGAGTCTTTCATCATAAGACTTACTTTCCCATTCCAAGTCTGAATTTTTCAAAATCTGGATCCTCCTTGGGATTTTGCAATTCGGTATCCAAGGATGACATTCTCCCTTTCGAACACAATGTTGCGCATGATGTGGGTGGTCCATCCATAGTACGCTGGGCCCACACCACGCTTTTTTCTCAGATTCATTGCTTCCTGGGATGGTCTGTGCTCTTTACCCCGAGGCATGGCAGCGCTGCCATGCATATGGATTGCTTGTGGCCCACTGTCCTGACGGTGTCACTAACTTCTTTTTCTCCTTTAGCACCCTATCAACTGCAAATATTTCTACGAAAGATTTTGTGCGGTTTGCCAAGTTGTTGTAAAATATGTATTTACAGAGGGCCAAAAAAGGTCATCTCCCTCCACCCCAGCCTTGCTTGACAGAAGCCCAGCTGGTGCTGATACTGACGCCCCTTCCGCACTTACAGGGAGATCTATCATTTGGGCTTGTTTGTTTGTTCATTTTACCCACCCAATCTGTGGGGCATTGATTTTTGTCTCTTGTTGAAGAAGCCATGTGGTGCTAAGCTACTGGTGTTACAGCAGCACTGGTTTGTCCAGTGATCTTTCATCTCCTCAAGGAGTGCTTTCAGGTTTCATGCGGTTTATCTTCTGCAAGGGGCTGAGAATGAAATAAATGAGGCAGGAGGAAAGATCAGGAGAGGGGTGCCTTAATGAACAAGCGCTGCCTTCCCTGGGGGACCAGGAAAAGAATTAAAACCAGAGCCTGCAACCAGGGTCGGTGAGTAGGTAGGAAAAGCGAGCAGGGAGCTGCAGAATACAGGGACAGAAGGGTTCATCTCCTGAAGCCAATGACAGCAACACTGGTTCCCAGCCTGAGAGCTATGGGTGGCAGTAGGCAGTTTCCCAGAGAGGCTCCTTGGGCTGCGGGGATGGGGTAGGGTCTCCTCACGTTCAGCAGATGTGTCCAGGTGCCAACAAGCGCTTCTGCTCTGCGTCTCTTGGAGCAGCAGACCCTGTACACCTGTACCTAGCTGGACCCAAACCAACAGCTGTGGGTTTTATTCCCCTCTCACACAGGTAAAGGTGACCTGACTGACCAGAGGAGGAGCTTAAAAGCCCAGACTGGCATCTAGGCAGTCTGGGTTCAGTTCTTGGCTTGCTCCAAAACTCCATGGAGACCTAGGGTCAGATATATATCTTTTTTTTTTGCCTTATGGAGGGGAGGAAGGATAGAAATCTCTGCTTTTCCCCCTGTCAGTGGTTTTGTGATGTCTTGTATTTTTAATGTGAGGGCCTTGAGGCGTGGCCCATTTCCTAAGCCATGTTCATGCAGCTCTTGGCTTACAGGAGTCCTGATCTTCAGTTGTCCCTCTGTGATCTCGATCATAAGAATTTTGCCTTAGTGAAGACTACAGCATTTGCCCATCTAAAATATCCATTAAACAAATAAATTCTCCCTGAACGATGCTAAGAGCTCTTTGATCTTGTCTAGAAATCCATTTAACTGGATGCTTAGTTTTCGATGTACACTGTTGTACTTCTTTACAGCCCTTGCTGTAAAACGTGTGTGTTTACTGGTGAATATTTGATTGAAACATTTTAAAAAGGCTTCTTTTTTTAAGATATTCTCTTCCTTGGTCCCCAGATTCCTGTTGATTTCAGCCGGGTACAAGTACAGCCCTTTTTTGCCTGCGCTCGCTGGCTGCTGGCTTTGGACTGCTGTTGGTCTATTACACCCGGGGGAGTAGCATGAAGCTAATGACCAAGGGCAGAGGAGAGTTACACAAAAGACTGCTGAATAAAGCCTGTAACAAACCAAAAATAACTGGGGGGAAGGAGAGGAGGAGGGAAGGCAGGTTGTGCTGCACGAGGCTCTAGACCGGCACTGTGCGCTGCATTACAACGACGGAGCCATGGAGGCTGAGCAGAAGGTCCCTGTCCCTACTTCATGTGCGGCACCAACCTGCGGCGCACGGTTCTTGCCAGACGAAGGATCTCCCAGCTCCCTGCCCCAGCTCAGCTAGAGGGCTGATGTTCCATAAACTGGGAACCAGCACGGCTCTTCGCTCCTACCGCACTTGTCCTGGTGGCTACTTAAACCAATTCCTAAATAAACCGTGCAAATAGTAAACACACAGTAGCATCCCAGTTTAACGGCATTGGAGGTGAAGATAGGGTTGAAAGCATTTAGTCGTGTTTTAAAAGGCTACTGGAAACCTCCTTTTCAAGGATGAGTTAAGTAGCCTCATTGTCATGTCGTTATTGCATTTTGAAGTTAAACAGCTCCGTGATCTATGAACTTGAATCACACAGTTAATTACCCCGCGTTCCCCCTCCTTGCTCCCCTCCCCCTCCCGCTTTGCTCTTGAAATACATTATATTTCTTTGACAGTCCGCCGAGAACAATGTCTGCTTTTGTGACAGCGACATTGCCAGTGGTGTAAAAATCTATGCGTCTGTCAGGTTTCCCCATGTGAAACATAATTGCTTAATTTCCATTTGAAAGTACATCCCTGACATTAGAACAACGTAGACACACCAAGGATAACAATGATTTCCTGACACCTACAATGGGGCATAATGCGGTAATAAATATGTGTGCAAAATGAATGCTCCGCACACAGAGGGAGCAGGTCTGAATTTACAGCTGCAGATGAAGTGTTCCTCAGGAAAAAAAAAAAATAATAAAAAGAAAGAAACCAACAGATTAGCATCAGTGTGAGTCTATGTCAACCAGATGGCTTGCTATGGAAAAAGAGCTTCCCTGCTTTATTCCAGTAACCCTGGCTAGCAGGCTGAATGTCTGAGATGAGGAGAAAAATGATCTCATTCAGTTGGTTTTTATTTTTTTTTTTTTTACTTCTTGCATACATACAGCTTGAGCTGGAGCAGAGTAAAAGCTCTGAAAAGAACGCAGAAGTTGTCCCCTAACGGTGGCGTGTGATGGACCAGGAGAGCTCACAGACGTGGGTTCAAGCATGCGGAAAGCACAACGGAGAGCACTGCCAGGTGGGAGGAGGGGAGCCCTCGGGGGACTGCCGCTGGCTCTAGCCAGGCATCTACGCTGCACCTCGAAATGATGATGTGCTTTTCCTCCGACTTCTCCCTCCCTTGTGTGGCCCCTAAAATGCTGGGAGCAGAGGTCATCTCCCCTGGCCCTAGTTCCTAGCATCCTTAGATGCTAATGTGATGCCACTCACGGCCAGGCATCTTGGTCCTAACCTGCCAATGGACTTGACAACGGAGCACATAAACAGTTCATGCGCAGGCAGCTACACCAGGCTACTGCCAGGTCCAGGGCACCTCACCTCATTTGAGGCATTTAACTGAGCACTTTGTTAGGAATAGTTTCCTCCAGAGTCACTGGAGACAGAAACATGTCTTCATTTGGGTGCTGACAAAGGGTCTGGTCGTGCCTCTCTCTACAGATTGTGGGAAAAAATCCTGGTGTAATAAGACTCTCAACTTGACATGAAGTTAAATGGGATGAGTCCAGGCTCAGATGCCTACCTTCAGGGTGATAACTGCTCTCCTTTGCTGGAGCAGGTCAGGACATCCTCACCAGACTCTCTGAATCACACATCACTTCTTCCTGGAGACACCGCAGTTTGACAGCTACGTAAGGGACCTGTAACTGGCGGTTTGAAGAAGGCCAAGTGTACTTATCTTTACAGACTTTTGAGACCCAATACTAGATTTATAGCAATGGCTTGCTGCTAAAGTATCATTTCAAGAAAACTCTTGTACAATGGTTCCTAGGTCAGGCATCTCCTTTGGACAATGTGCTTCACACAGCAGGCAATTTGGCTTGGAGTTTCTGGATTCCACTGAGAACTAAGTGCATTTTAGTGACACTGTGATGAGAGTCGTCCTACAGAGAGGTCGTAAAAGTAATCGGGGTGATTTGACCTCTCTTATTTGCAACAAATGATGAGATGTGACTGTGCACCAAGAAACAGGAGATGAGAGTCCCCCTTCTCATAGGAGAAGGTGTGACACCATTTGTCAAGACCTGCTTCGAGGCTAGGGCACGATTCACAGGGCAAGAGCTGAATAGTTATTTTTCATTTTCCTTTGTTTAAATTCTGTGCCCAATGGAAATTTCTCACAGTAAGAAGGGAGGAGAATGTTTAACTTTGATTGGGTCTATGGTAGAATTAATGTGCATGGAATATCCAGTCCTTGCTTCTTTGCTTGTCTTTGGCAGTGAATGAATGTCTGTCATTGCGATTGTCTACAAAATTACTATTTTAATGACCTGTTTGCTTCAATTAAGGCCTGGCTATTATCTTTCCAAGAGGCAGAGGGTTGGGGAGGGGGAGACAGAGCGGGAGAAAAAAGCTGATCACTAGGACGTGTGAGTAGAACATTTAAGGGGCCAGTTGAAACTGAGAGTGGATTTGGAAAGGCTGTGTGATGAATCTGTGACATTGCAATATTTCAATCATCACATTTCAGATTCTGGTTCATGCATCATTTGCAATGAAAGTTTTGAGATCTTAATCAGTGTTTCAAGAGTAAATTGATACAGCCTAATCATTTAGAATCTCTGGCACAAGACCAAAGTGTATTATGTTAAGTGTATGTTATGTATTATAAAAGCTGCTTGCTGAAAATTAATTGAGTATTCCCGTGCTAGATAATGTTTCTCCATTCCCCAGAGCCCATCCCTTTGCGTGCGAGTGTTTTCCCAAGTGCAATGCAGATGCCAGAGAAAAGGTGAATATATAACATATGTAAAAGACTGGCTCGGTTAGACACAGCACAGTATCAAGCCTGCTAACCTCCCTGGCTAGATTGTGGGGCTGTTTATTTGTCTGCATGATGTGTAGGAGGAAAATGGCCGGGTACAAAATGCAAAAAAAAAAAAAAAGTATTTTCCATAGAAGCAAAATATAAGAAAGCCGGTGCCGTGACTCTAATTCATGTAAAAAATTGGAAATGTGTTTGCATTTCTCCTGATGACTTATGCGGACTTGGCAGAACAAGCAACCCAAGTAAATGACACGCTTAGCAGCCAGTGAGTCTAGGTAACCAATGTGCCATCATACTGTGTATCCAAAGACTCGGTAAATTTCCAAGTTATGCTTGTCCTGCATTTTGTACCTGTGGCAATGCTGATAAAAGAAACGTGTTCAGACATGAGGGGCTGGGCACACCTTTGATTTGCCAAAAGCCAACAATGGGTGGCCAACAGCATTATTTATGCTCAGCGCCGACATTTCTGATACAAACCATTTCCATCTGGAGGGGTTGGTTTCTCAGGGGGACTTGGGCCCCTTTTGCAAAGAGGGGTTGGTTTTGGAGCTTCCCCTAACTACCTAGTACAAAGGCAATCAGTTCAAATACTTTTGACCTGAGTTCAAATACCCCTGCTGCCTGATTCATGGCTCTGCGCAGGGGGTCCCCAACTGAATCTCTTCACCATCAGGATGTTCTCCCCAGCATCCTGGTTGAAGCTGTCCTGACTCATTTGTGGGTTTCGGTCATTCTCAATGCCAGGGGCAAGAAGATGGGTGTTCACTGCCCGCAGCTGGAGCTCGCTTCCTTCAGCTCCAGCCTCAAGTCCTCCTCATCACACATTTAATTCCTCGTGCCCACACAGCTGCCATTTTTAGAAATTGGAACAACGTCAACACCCGGAGCGTGTGTCCGTCCCCTCACCCACTCATGTCAATGCAAGTCTGTTAGTCTGAACTGGGTATACCAAAGGTTTGAAGCCCATTTGTACACATCCCAGGCAAAAGCTCCCACTCACTATTGCTTAAGACTTTCAGCCACAAAGTGAGGAGAAAGGCAGTATTTCTTTCAATGGCTTTGGCTAGGATGCCTAGCCTCCCCATCTGACTGTCTGTCTTTGCCTCTTGGCTTTTTTTAAAGCCCCGAGGCAATGGAAGAAAAGCACTTGTTTGGGGTCACTTCAAATGCTGCAGTCAGCCAGAATTAATTGTTTCATTCTGCTGAATATTGGGAATTTTTTTTCTTTCTGTTTCAGTTCAACGCATAGTCTCCTCCCCAAATGGAAAATCAATAATTCTCAGTGGCCTTAATCAAAGCACACTCATTGCCAGGCCTTTTAAGATCAGAGGTGGTCCATAAGATAGAGCAGGGAGATAGCTGGAAGGAGGTCCTCCTGCTCTCCTGGGGAGAGAACATCCCAAGGCACTCAAGCGACTCCTTTCTGCTCAGAAGGTTGCTAGTCCCTTGCCTCCATGCAGGGCCTAGTTTGACTAAGACCATCACAGAGGGGTCACGAGTACATTTGCTGGGTGCACACATAATATATCTCATTTACTGAGCAGGGAAATCCCACAGCTGGCTTCCCCCTCGCGGCCTCGTCATTTTGCAGTCATTACATCCACAGTTCCACTCTGTAGTACTCCCTGCCCTCTCTTCCAAAGGACAGCTAGCTGGCCTCATCTGTCAGCAGCTGACTCGTCACCCCGTGGTCACAAAACAGCTGAGGGGTATCCTGTTAGTGAGTCCGCTGCTCCCGAAGGAGTCCTCCCGCAGTCTAAGGCTGCAGCCTTTGCTCTATGGCCTGGCCAGCTGACGTGCTGTCTTTGATCACTGGAGAAGGTACTTGGGTCTCCTGTGGGAGAGGTTTCACGCTCACGAGCACAGGTGATTTAACATTGCAAGGAAATGAAGCTTAGCTGCCCACTCTTATAATTAGCAGAAATAATCCAAGCATTTAATCACTAATTCTCTGTTCATAGTGGCACCTTCTGGTAGGACAGTGAGCAGGAAATAGAAATGGGGTATCCAAGAAGGTAAAATACCCTTAAGGTTCAAAACTGATATCCCTCTTCAAGCCTGGGGTTGAAAGTTCTTCGCTTTAGGGAGAAGTGAATGATTTGATCACTATGAAATCCTCATCTTCCCTTGTGTCATTTGGACACAGACAACATTCCTCCACACGTCCGCGCCATCCAGCCACACCTGGTCCCATTTGCTGTTCCTGTTCAGAGAAAGCCTGTGAGGTGTGATAACACTGAGTAGCCATGAAGAATCCAAACAAATGAGCAAACTGTTTGCGCTGGGCCAGCTGGGGCATCTCAGAAAGCTTCTTTCCAAGCTCCTTCCTCTCCTGTCCCATTGAGCTGGTCCATAACACGGGAATTGCTATGATCCACTATAATGCTATTGACAGGTCTCTTGTTTCTCCAGGCCCATCAGAGCCCACAAGCCCCTCCCTGCAATTGCCCTATTCCTCTCTTAGCTCATCTCTGCATCTCCCAGAAGCATGAAGGGTTGAGGTGGCATTGGGACTTTTCCTCCGTCCCCTACTCTCTGTATCCTTCACCTGGGGCCGGGTAAATGCCTTGCTGCTGAATGCCCAGCCTAGTGCAGGCCATGACATCAGTGAGGTCACATCTATGATGTGACCTGTTGTGGGCTGGGGCACCTGGCTCTGCACACCACTGCTGGGGCACACAACTCTGGAAGTTGTGGGAATGTGGTTAACACAGCCAGCTAAAACAGGCCACAATAACAACCACAGCTTGGCACTGCCTTCACTTGGTTTCCAGTCAGGGAGGGTAGAAGTGCACTCATGGAGACAGGACAGCATGAGTTAATGCTTGCCAGCTCTGCAGGAGCCATGAACACTTTTGTGCTCTGATATTTCCCAGGGATGGGCCTGGGAGTGCTTGTGGGACCTTTTCTACGGATGACCTAACAGAAATGAAAGGACTGTGGAGGATGACAGCCCCAGCTTTCTCTTGTTCATGTCCTGACCTTTGCCAAGTCATTTTGTCTTTCCGTGCCTGCTTCCCCTTGAACGAAATCAAATGGTGCTTATGCAGCTCGAAGAGGCACCTGGTGCTCCCACAATGAAGGGGTTAAATTGCGTCAAGGAGTAACCAAGCTACCGTGAGCTGTTTATGGGGTCTGACTTTGGGAATGCCTGCAGCAGAAAAGGAAGAAAACACAGGCAAAATATTCAGGCGGGTCTGTGCAGACATCAAGGAGGGACAAAGCCCATCACCATGAGAATCAAGCAGGTGTCAGGGCGAGAAATCACAGCTTTACTCAATTCTTTAAATTTATGGTTTCCAACTTTTTTCTTCCCTGTTAGCAGACCCTTGAAAGTTTTTCTAAAAGGGAAGGACACATCGTTGTTTAGTGAATTTAAAAGTCCGCTAACAAGAGGCATTCCTGGTCTCCATAGGTCGCAGAGACCCCAGGTTGAAAATATCTGCTATAGCTGTAAGTAATAACTCTTAGGTACTTGCTGTTCCAGACCTTAGAGGACGACACAATCTCGGTTTCTTAGCCAAAGTATTACATGGGCCGCCTACTACCGGATCTCTGGCTCCCCGTGCTTAACTTTGTGCTGCGCTTCACTTGTGAATGAAATCAAGCATAGGGAGCCAAAGTCCTTGGTCAATGTTACCTCTGAATCTTCTGTATAGCGCAGAGGATTTGAATTATGGCTCCAGATTCAGCTTGTAGATACCTGCCCTCATCCTGTATGTTTTTTATTAAAATAGTCTCTCAGCGAATGTCGTATTAGCAAACCAAAGTTTAGGGGCTCTTTCCTCTTTTAAAGGGCAGTCACTGTGTCGTGACATTATATCTCATCATCATCTTTATATCAGCAGCCAAAGAGAAAGGCTCTAGACCATATTTGATTTTTAAAAAGCGAGTAATAAAACTTCATCTTTTTTAATTTTGTGACTCGATAGCAAAAGCACCGAATACTTCTGTTTACCTTTTTTATTACACAGTATTGGCATTCTTAAAGCCTGGACTGAAAACTCATCATCTTTTTTCATTAAAAAGTGCTCAATATCAGGCTTTCTGCAATTTATTGTTCCTTATTTTCCATGTATTACGACAAAACACTAAGCCTAGGATGTCCGTTGCCATTGCTAAAGCGCTGCATCCTTGTCTGATTGGAAAGCCAGTCTTCATTGTTCCCTTTTGTACTCTCTCCATTAAGCCAACTGGCTTCAGCTGCTGGCAGATAACAAGTGAGAACAAAAAGAGGTGTTAAAAAAAAGTGCCAGGAAAATCTCCAAGCAGTCCTCAGTGTGAACAGATCTGGCCTGCTAGCCACGCCAGGAGAAAACTCCGGTGAACTCGAGAAGCCTCTTAGATGCCTGTGCTGTCCCGTGAGACTCACTTGTTCTCCTGGGCCGGGCTGGTGCACTGCGCCCATCTTTGTCTGACAGAGCTGCTGCTTCGCTTCTGACTTCTTCTGTCATCTGCCATATCACAAGTTCTACAGATCTCGTAGCAAAAGCAGCAAAACCAAAAACCTCAGAGCAAAAGTGTGCTAGAAACTTGCTTATGGGAGACAGAGGAAGACAGGCGGGGTGGAACGTAACCAGGCACAGCAAATGCACCTGAGGTGGCTTGAAGGAACATACCAGATCAAAGGAGTGGAGCGCAAAGTCCTGGCAACGATCCCCTTCTGCTTTGCCACTGTTACCCAGCAGACCAGAGGTGAGGATGATGGGCTGAGGGAGTGACATTGTAGAAGCCCAGGGTGTCTGCATTCTTATATCCGTTTTTCTTCCTTGGAGCTGGACTGACTCATCTACCTTCACTTCCCCATGAAGCCAACAGCAATTTTACAACGTCCCTAGGAGACTCCAAACTCCCCCAAAACACTCTTGAAAACTCAGCAATGAAGGTGACATGATTTTGGAGTGAGTCTGCTGCAGGGCAAATGGCTATTGCAGAGGCAGGTGATTTGGCATCAGCAGGACCGGTTGCCAAAACAGCTTGGGAGGTGATGGCTTGTTCTGCACAAAGTAAATGACCCTCATAGTAACTCATCGTCAACCCATAAGAGTGTGAGCTCTGCTGTGACCAGACCAGATTAGTACTGTGTTTCATGGCAGCAGTTTTCAGAGTGAGTAAGGCCAAATCAGGTTATAAAACTGCTTCAACTTGTGTTAAAGGGTCCCACATAGTGTAACATTTGAAATCTGGCTTTTAACATGGTTTGCTGTGGTGGGAACCCGGTAGTGATGCCCTTTAGCTACGGTTGGGTTTAGCACTAACATAAATCTCTGCTGCCAAATCCCTTTGCTGCTGTGCAGGTCCGCTAGGCTGGAGCATAACTTTCCACTGGCATCGGTGATCACGAGTGTTTGCCCTAGGAACGGCCAGGGACCAGGTGCAAACCTGGGTCAGCAAACAAAGCCACAGCTTCCACCAGCAACAAGCAGAGGTAAATTGTTAGGGATGTGGGACCTCCAGTAGCAAAGCCAAAGGGACAGTTTTTAAGAGGACTTAGTTGCCTCACTCCCAGGGCAATCGGGAAGAGTGGAGCACATAAATGCTGGGGAAAAAGTAAATCTGGCCCTTGGGACGCTATTTGCCATAGCAACCAGAGACGGTATGACCTGGCTTTACTAGGCTCATCTGGATCATCCTAAGCCCACCTCCCCTTGTGTGAAATAAAGTGTCAGGACCGTTTTGAAACGAGCCTTTGACATACTCACTGCCGGCAGTGCCGCTTGTGGTGAGCAGCTGCTCACCATCGGTGTGCTCCATAACAGTGACCACCTCGCTGCCCGGGCTTCCTACAGCATCTGCCTCCAGAAGGAGTTAGAGGAGGAAGAAAGCAGAAGTGACAATACCTAGTGCCCTGCGGAGCCTGGAAAGCAAGGAATCAAAAGAGGAGAGGGAGGGAAGGAAGGCTCTTAAGGGCCAGGCTTTCTTACGTTTTATTTTCCTTTAACGAGCGCAGGCTTGCTTGGATCCTCACATCCACACAAAGGGTGTGTGCAGTTGCCAAGCTGTGTTTGTGTGTGCAGCTGTCACAGAGCTATGGAGTAATGGGTCCAAAAAGGGATTAGACAAATTCAGAGCGGGTAAGTCCGTGGTGGCTGTTAAACTTGGTGGTCTGGACACAACCCCGGGCCTAGAGAACCTTTAAGTTGCTGGTTGCTGGAAGCCAGGAGAGGACGCCAAGCAGAGCCTCAGTCCCTGCATTTCCCATTCTTAAGGATCTTCCCTAAGGGTTTCCGACTGGCCTCTGCTAGGATGCTGAGCTAGACGGACCTTTGATCCGACTGTGTTCCTCTGCCTTCATGTTGTTACCCCCTCACGTAACTTGGGCACAAAAGTGGGAAATGAGCTTAGTTGTCCTCCTTGATCCCAGCACCATCCCCAGCATGCCCAGCACATGTAGGATCTGCACTCCTAGCGTGTGCTGGCTAAAGGCTGGCGGCTACATGCATCGAGGAGGAGGAATTCATAAATCTGTTGCTGTTTTCACACTCCTGAGGTTCAAAACACTGTCTTTGCCAGAAACAATAGCCTTTTCGTCTCGCTAGATGGGAAGTGGGATCCTGCTGACTCGCTTTCTGCCATGGATGCTCCTGCTCTGTCAGTATTTCACTCTTTCTCTATGGCGAGGTCCCATCCCTGCATGGAGTGATATATGAGCCAATGAATAGGCAAAGCATTTGCATCTGGAGCGAGGTTCATGGGCCGCTTCATGGTACGTTGCTGACATTTGTTTTCTTTGCATACGGCAGGACAGGAACAAACACCCCATCCATGGGCATTTCAAAGACAAGCAGCTACGCACATGCTGCAGTGAAATCCCCTCCTCTCAGGGGCAGAGGCGTGTCAGTAACAGATTTTGCCTGGCTCCTGCTGGCAGAAGGTAGGGTGGTACCTGTCCCAAGGAGACACACCTTTCTGTGCAAGCACAGGCTGTTGCATGTGAAGATGGGGGGAAGCCCATATTCCATGTCCTGGGGTTATTTTGTTCAGAAACAGGGCTCAAAACCAGCCATTTGAGTCATTTTTCTAAACATAAACCCTCCCTCAAACTTCCCTTTCCTACACCCCAGAGAGAGCTTCTCTTTGTGCTTCTGACCCTTTGCAATGCTCTCCCCCTGTTCCCTCATCCTTCTGCGTGTCTGTCTCCTGGTCTGCCCAGACCATTTCAAGTCATGTTCCCCTATTCCTGCCTCTGGGTGCTTGTTGGCTCTCCTTTCCCCCTTCCACTGACACCCTCCAAAAATATTAAAGTAACTGAGACAAAGAAAACTTTAACTCTTATGTCATTTGGTATCCTTTTCACGTAGGTTTTGTGTTGTGCCCTCCAGTTTCCAGTGCACGGTCTCTGTCTGTTTTGGGGCAGGACAGTGTTTCTCTGTTTTACACGTATGGTTTCCCAAACATGAGGAGGCATAGATCTAATTCTGTGTCTACTGCTTAAATTTTCCTCTCCACCTACTTTCAAAAGACATCCTGCTATCTCATTTTCATATCATCCAGTGTGCTCGCTGACAGCCAACAGGGAAGGGGAAAGGAAGGTATAACGGCACTGTGATATAAATTGAATTTTTTGAAGGATTTTCTTTGGGCTTTAAATGAAGAATGGCTAAATTACTTGACACTTCAAAATAAATTGAGCTCGCTACCTTTTCCCAGAATTCAGAGTAATGTTGTTTTATCTGCTTTATACTGGGCCAGCAGGCCCCCTGTACCTGCCTTTCTGCTCAGCCTGGCTGCAGCGAGGCTTTGATTTCATTCTCAGTTGAAAGCAGATTCTTCCTCGAAAATCATGCAGCCCTTTTCCCTTTTTACTTCCTCTTCAGTTTCTCTTCTTTCATCTGTTTTGAAGTTTTGATTTGGCAGAGCTCTGTACAAGGGAAAATGTGGAGGTTAGGACAAGGCCTATGGCAACAATGGGACCAAGAATTATCAAAAGGAAATTAAAAACTGAAATGACAGTGCAGCATCATTCGTGCTGGGTACATTTTGATGGCCAGAACAATGGTACCCAAAGCAGTAGCTTATTGTTCTAGGTGGACTTGCCTGTGCTGTAATGGGTTCTGGGTGTAAACAGCTCCCTGCGTACTATGTCCTTTTATATAGCATTATATAAAAGCACCTCATAGTGTCAGCCCCAACCCTCCAAGCAGTCAATGTACCACAGATTGCTACTTCTGATAAGGATCTAACTGGACTGAAAAAGATATCAAAAGCTCATTTATTTTGAGAAAGGAGACAATTTTTTAAAAGCTGGATGGAGGGTGGGTTCTCTAGATATTAAATAGCTGTACAAATGAATTCAAACAGAACTCCCTCCCCAAAAAGTAGTTCATAATGTATAGCACATGGGTAGACAGCTAAACCACATGGAGCTCTCCTGCCTCCCTCCCTTTACACGGGGTAGCACTCTGCCCAAGCACGTCACGTTGCAGGACTGGGGCTCAGTGAAGCCTTCTGTAATGGCAGATTTCATTTAAGCATGCAAATTCCGCACACAAAACAAAACAAAACAAGAAAACAGGAAAAATGAGCCTGTAAAAAGAAAGAGTGTGAGGGTCCATAC
The DNA here is from genome assembly GCA_009819775.1 of Phoenicopterus ruber ruber. Lineage (NCBI taxonomy): Eukaryota > Metazoa > Chordata > Aves > Phoenicopteriformes > Phoenicopteridae > Phoenicopterus > Phoenicopterus ruber. The sequence continues at coordinate 190,383,545 of CM020215.1, forward strand.
TTGTGGCTTCTGATCTGATTTGCTCTGTTTTTACCAGAAAATCTTTTTCATGAGTGCCAGCTCTGCAACCATTCGGCCTCTGCTCTTTCCTGGCTCATGCATCATCACCAGAAATAAAAAATCCTGCAACTGGAACTTAACAATTCCACTGCGAGGCATGAATCAGAAAGGAATCCAGAGTTCTCTCCTACAGCTCCATTAGCTCTGCAGTGCTAATAAAAATTATTTGTTTCTAACATTTTTTTGAGCAGAAAAGAGCTTTGCAAGACTTCTCCGAAAGGGAGAAATGCTCTAGGCATTTAAGATTTCATTTGCACACTTATTTTGCTGTTTGTTATTGCACTTTACCGTAGTTATTGATGGTGTGAAATATGTGAAGGTGTTATATGTAGAGCACAGCAAGTGGCATTTCGTGACTCTGTATTTAATGAGTATTTCTGTCTGTTCTCGTGGGAGCATGTGTTGGTAATGCTCAACGCAAGTCAAAAAGACTCTACGGTGCTCAACTCTTAAAGTGCATTACAAGAGCATTTTTCCTGCTTTATATAACAACACATAAGTATCTTGATCTTACAAGTCGGGCATCATTTTTCCCGCAAATAAAACCAGAATCATTCTGGGTTGCATGACATGAAGTGATGGCCAAAGTGATTAGGAGGCAAGATAGCCAGCTGAGAAGCTCAGCTGTACACAGGGAGCAGGGCAGAGTAGCTTCAGCGCACTGTGTCACCACTATGATTGACAACTGCTGATCAGATTTTAGACTACCAAGGCAAAAGTCCCATTAACACCAACAGAACTTTTGCCCGAGTATGGAATGCGGAGTAGGACTCTTTATTTGTTCGCTAGGGGAGGAAGTAATGCCACAGTAAGAAAACTGTTCTTGTAAGTTATTTATTGCTGAGTTTGGGGTTGGTTAGGACTTGTGCCAGGTACTAAATCACTGCAGGTCATGGAAATTTTATTTTTAAGCATTGCTCTTTTGGATGTCCCAAAAATTGCTTTAGCTGTGAATTATTCTGAAAGACCATGACCAATAAAAATGTGCAAACCATAAATCAGAGCCAACACGTCCCTGCTGGAGAACCTGCGTATAAAATAGGAAACCAGAATCAGGACTACTAGGAAATAGATTCCTTTTTCTTCTGCAGGTACAGGCAAGTGTAAATACCAAGCCTAAGTTTTCAAAGGGGCTGCTTCAATTATTCTGCAAAATCTATAGGTACCTGCAAAAAAATCATGTTTATACGCCCAAGCAACTTTTCTGCATCCTCTATATATTTTGCTTTCTCCTCCCCTCTATTCTGTGCTCTCAGTTTATTGTGTGTCCGCAGAAAGCCTGGTTCCAGCTTATTTATCCCACGTTTAGCACTGTTTTAATGCACCGATCTTGCAGAGCTCCTTTGAAGCCGCATTAGAGAGGACAAGACTGAGATGCTTAAGCACTCTGTAGAACCTCTGCAGCTCAACTTTCCCCAGGTAAAAGCCTGAATAGAAAGAAAAGGACAGCGAAAAGGTCCAAACACAGAAGGCAGTGGATGTTACACCCTTGCCAAGCTATTGCTTCACTCAGTACACCCCGTTGCTCTGAGAGGCCTTAGGGCCATGGAAACCTGTCCAGGCAGGGAAGCACGCGACTGCCGAGAGGTCTGGATCTGTCTGCCAACAATTGACTCTTGGGCGAGTAAAGCATTTGCTCAGATTTTTACAAGCTGAGGGTTAGGAGAATCTTGCTCCTCCATTTAAGCACCTGGATTTGAGGTGGCGGATGGAAATATTAAGTAATGTGAAAATAATTCTGTTCACATGATGTGTGTCTGTGGGTGGCACTGTTCACACCTCCACTTACAGCTTCCCTTGATGTCTCTCTTAGACACGCTGGATTGTCCCTCTGAAGCACTACCTTTTTCCACTGACTCACATGTCGAACCGACTGATCCTAGGGACACCCCCAAGTGAAATCTCCAACGTAGCCTGTTGTAGATAACACCAAAATGTCCCTTGTTGTATGACTGCTCTAGCCAGAAGTGATGGGAAAGAAAATACTCAGGTTGGCTTGTTCCATTTGGCACTTCTTTTTCCTTACCTAAAAGCTGCTGAGCTGAGGTGGATGCTCCTGGGAAGACTGTGACTCTCCGTCTGTGAAGCTGTCTTGACAGTGTCTCCAAACAAGTGGTACTTTGGCATTTTGTCATCAACAGCCCCAGCCAGCACTGGTCCAGAGTGGATCCCAACTGTGATCAGTCAGTATGAATCAAAAAGGAAATGCGATACATCGTATCAGTGTCTCATTGTCATTAACTAGAATATTTATCAGTCCTTCTTGAACAACCATGCCATGCACAACCTTGAACAGGCTCTTCCCTGCCTCCCATTCTAGAGACTAAATAACAGCTTACTCCTCTGCAGGAACCCATGCACTTGCTTGCAGAAGCAACGATATAGCCTTGGGCTGATGACAGGGAGTGCATTATTTGTAAGGAGAAGAAGAGGATGTTGATGTGTAGCAGCTTAGCTACTTTCCTATCATCTTGTGACTGTCACACTGGTGATAGCAACCGGCAGAAGAGAAGAAGGGATTACAGCTCCTTTCTACCCAGGGCACATGTCACTTTGGACACCTCTCCACTGGACTGTTCTCTCCTCCTCATTACCCCGCACACTAAAGTTAGTGTTCTGTGTATATACGATTAATGTTATACTTTTGTAGCTGGCCAGTAAAGAGTTGTAAAATTCCGTATTTTCAGTGAACAATTTAACACATGCCCTTGTATAAGCAGCTCTTACAAGCAAAGAGCAAGTGCAAAATAAATCATTACGCCAATTATTTTGTGTCTGTGCACGAGTTAGTTACTAAATGACTTTCTAGTTATCCCTAAACACAAACACCAGTAAAGACAGAGTTTGTTTCTGAGTATTAATTTCTGTAAGTTGTCGGTGAATGGACTACTAAGCTATTGTTAAATGCATGTTTTGGTGCATTACTGGATTCTGGACTGCAAAGTTCTTCCTGTTGCAAAATTGAAGCCCCACAGTCTGAATTCAGCGTAGCATTTAACATGAATATTAACCTGAAGTGCAATTATGTTGACCTTCACTGGAGTTTGAAGTCTTGCTTAAATATCTACCCATATATAACATGTATTTCAAAGCAAGAATTCAGTCATCCCTCCCTGAATGGGCTCCTCAGTCATGGGGTTCATGATCTCTTGGGGGGTACATCCCACACCAAATGCAAGATTGGCTACTCTTAGTGCATGGCTAGTGATGGGGACTGTGACACCTCCAACCACCAGGTATTCATCTCCTGTTGTTTCATCCTGACAGCAGGAAATTCTGCAGTCATAAAATGCCCAATCCCTGCAACTCACTGAAATCAATGGAAAAGCTCCCATAGATGTGAAATGGACTCAAATAATGGCCCAGTCTTATGAGGTGCTAAGTGCTTCCATTTCCATTGAAGGCATGAGTGTTCACCCATTGAAAGGATAGTGACCCTTATCATGGATAAGCAAATAATTTTTTTATAATTTCAAAGATTGCCCAGTGACAAATTTTTAGTTTGGGTTTTTTTACATGGACAAGTGAAAGGGAAATTGAAAAGATCTCTAAATTCTTATCTCAAAGCATTGAAAAGAGTGAGAGAGTGTCACTTTACAAGAACTGATGATTGAAGTTTTGAAGGAACAATGTCCACCCCAAATTTTCAGCCAGTTTCACTTCCTATGATCACCACAAGTTCTGTTTGGTTAGGCACAAGAAAGCTCATCAGAAAAACAAAACAAACAAACAAACAAAACCCCACCAAAAAAAAAAAAAACACCAAAGAAAACAGTAATAGAAACACTTACTTTATAAACTCTATGGACATTGCCTAATCAATCAAACTTGGAATACATTGAATTCAGTATGTTCACCGTTTGGATGGGCTCACAGGCAGAGTAGATATTTGTGAATGTCACAACATCACTGAAGAGTACTGTGAGGAATCAAATTCTCCTGGGGAAGAAGTCAGCTCTTAGATGCACATTTCTTCATAAAGGGTTCTATTCTTATTTGACTAAGTCAGTAATAGGCTTTGACAACAGATTTCTGTAACTTGCCAAAATCCTGTTACTTGGTTTAATAGCTGAAGAAAAGGAGCATAGGAAAGATTCCTGTCTTTCTCTGTTTGGTAGCTGGATTACACTGACGTGTGGTGTGGACACCTCGCTTCCAAGTTTCTTTTGACTTCCAAGCCTGAGTATGCCAATATCCTCAGCAGAATTTGAGTCCTTTCTATTTTGCATCTGTTTACAAAGTCATTTCTTCAGACAGGATTTTTGTGACGTGCAAGTGCCCAGAGCCACAGAGCAGACCTCATGCTAAACAGCAGGATGGGACCAAAGGAAACTCGTATCCTGTGATGCGGAGGTGTGCTGTGGAGTCATGGACTGACAAGTTGGGGACCTGCTAACAAGATACCTCAGCTCCTTTCCCACTCAGTGATTTTTCCTGCCTACGGAAAGCAGTGAGCTGGAGAGGGGTGGGGAGCCAAGGAAGATGGTGCATTGTGGAGTTGGGAAGGGTGAGGATATAGATCTGCACTTAGGAATTTAGGAGCGCTCTTGTGCCTCCCAGTTTAGCTGTAATCAGAGAATTTCTCTGAACCTCTGTTTTCAGTGAAGAATTAAAGGCGTAAATTTGTAGAAGTAACACCAAATTCATGGTCACCATTTTGTGCAGTCAAGTTTTGAAGCTCAGAGTTCTAATACAAATAAAAACATGCAAAGTGGGCAACATATTATGTGTACTAAGTAAAGACACCTCTGACTGGAGTAGCTAAAAAGCTTTTGCTTAGCAAGTGTTGGATGGGACTTCGCTGAGTTGGTATATTCCAGATGGAAAACAAAGTAATACACATGCCACAAATGCCCTCCTTTCCTGCTGTGAACTACTTCTACTTCTTCATAACAGAGTTCTCTTCTGAAAAGCTTCATATCAGTGGTACTCAGGCATGAATTTATGATGCGACTCTCATAGCTGGAGTTCCCAGGCAAGGCCTGTTCTTGATGTGCAGCCATCTGTTCCCCATCATCATAGCTGTAAGGGTCCCTGATGATGCTTGTAGGCTCTGGGTGTTGTAATTCATCACGTAGAGAAAAAGGATACCTTGGGACTGCTCTGGTAAATACACTGTTACAAAGGGACCTGCAAAGTTTATGACCAGATATATTAGAAAAACCATAAGCAGAAGAAAAGAAAGGAACCTGCAGTACCTGCATCCACCTTTTTCCCTTCCTTAAGCTGATTCCTTAAGCTTCCTTCAGCTGATGTGTTTTGGCAACATGGCATACAGCAAGTTCTCTGTCTTTTCTGCCTCCAAATTCTTGGAAAAGATCCCAAGCTCTTCCTTTTTCCTCTCCAGGTGGTTTGAAAGCTCTGTCTCTGCCAGGTGCCAGTAGTTCATCAGGATAACGTTCCTTGTCACGTCATGAGGTGCAATGTCAGGGAGTTTCATCTTCAGCTCCTCTAGTTACACCAAGCTGCAGAGCTTGGTGGAGCACAAGTACATCACGCATTGCACAGACTCCATCCAGATCACCCATCCTTTAAATAAAAGCATGGGCCAATGACACTACCAATGCACACATTTTTCTCCTTTGCACCTTCCCAACCCATGGTTTAGTCTGCGATAGAAACAACACAATCTAGCAACGCTTAGTATTTTTTAAATACATCTAGTAGTACTTGTCCCAATGTACCGAGACACTTGGGAAGAGAAGTTGCAATAATAGGCCAGTATAAACAATGGAGTAAAGCCTCCTGCATAGACTGTGAGGTACAACCGTGGCTTCTTCTCACCACACTCCCCCACAGAGAGACAGAGAGAGCTATACCTCATTCATCGGCAACACTATGCTGTCTCTTTGCTTCCATGCCCTAGATATAGACAATGAGCTCCCCTATGAATTTGGCTGTTGCATCTGGCCACGGAATAGGAGAAGACCATAACTAGCCATCTAGGAAGAGCTCTGTACTCCCAAAGGCTTGCGATGAATATATCCCGCCCTTGCTGCAACCCGTCATCTCCAGTCCCTGCCCTATGACACAACAAATGCAGGACTTATTTCATGGAGCAGAACCAAAGACACTTGGAAGGTTTTCCAGACATTTTAACAAACAACTGTCATCTTCATGGAGAGATGGACAAGGTGTTTCAAAAGAAACTGTTAGGAACAAGGACAGAGCTAACATCATTGTAATGATTGTAATGAAAAGATTTTTGAATGTGTTCATTGGCAACCCATCTTTGTTCCCACTGACGTCAGCACTAAAGGTCTCACTGGGAGCAGCTATGACAATGCAAAGAGAACCTGATCATACCAGAAAATGACATTTAAGATCTTGGGTGCTTGGGAATGAAGGGCACGAACAAGAAAATAATCTCTAGAAGAGCTGATATTCTGTATCACATTTATTTTTCTATAAAGCATATATTCACAAAAGCTTAAGTTGCTCAAATTTTTGTTTGTTAGTTTGGGGCTTTTTGCGGGTTTGTTTGGTTGGTTGGTTGGGTTTTTTGTGTCCTCCTCTCCCTGCTTTCCTTCCACAAAGACAGAAGGAAAAAGATACCTCTGAGCTTCAGCATGGACTGGTTTCTCCATGATTTAGATGAATTTTCTCCTTTTGCTTTGAGAACAGAAGTTGATAATACATTTCCTCCTGCTGAAAATGGGTAAGGTAACTGGTAGATGGACGATGGCAAAATATTTATCTACCCAGGTCCCCGAGTTCCATATTCCTGACGTGAACATCTGAATATTCATATCTGCTTCCTTGATCCACAGCTGAAGGAAGGAAGGAAAGTTATGAATAAAGATTAAAAAAAGCCCTCTTTCGAAAGAAATGTAAAAGATAATGCCACAATGTGTGTCTGCAGATGTGTGTGGATGAGGGAGACAAGGAAAGACTGATATCACGGTGAGAGAGGAAAAGAAAAGAAAAAAGAAAGACACACTGGATGATATGCAACCCTGTTTCTCATCCCCACTTTGTGATAAGAGCCTGCTGCTACTATTGTCTTGAGGAAAGATCTCAGGGGATGACTGTTTATATCAGCACTGTTGACGCCAGATTAAGGCACTTTTAATGGAGGGACATCATCACACTTAATGTAAGGACACCATCCCTCTCAGTTCCCCCTGTAGTCAAGGGATAAAGACAGGCACTCTAAGATCCTGATGTGTGCTCTGAACTCCGAACCTCTGAAGAGGGTGTTCTGGAGATGTCCGTCTCCCCACTGACTATAGAGGGGTCCTCGGCTGACCAAACTCGTAACTTCCGTGCTTCAATTTCTGACACATTTGTGACTCTGCAGATGCCAGACTTCTGCTTCAGTCTCAGCACCTTCCCTTGGGAAACACGAATGATGAAGGTCACAAAGCCCCAGTCTCCCAGTCCTGAAGTACATCTCACTTCGGGAATGCTAAGCTGGTTTTCATTTCCTAAGCATATTAACACAAGCATCACGTCAACAACGTGGTGTTCATTGATTTCCAACACTAGGTAAGAAAGAGTCTGCACAAAAAAATCAGTCTACCTATCTGCATCCATTTCACAATAGGTTGGGGCAATTTGTGCCAGGTAAGGAGCCAACCCATAGACTTATTTCTCTGAAATAAAGGTTTAGTTCCATGTTCAAACCAAGTATACCACCTTACTGCTTCGTCAAACACAGCATGGGAAGGAAATGCACAGCAGAACCTTCTGTCTTCAGCCCAAAGCTTCTCTGGATAAACACGACCAAAAATAAGTTACAAGTTCTCTGTAAAAGAACATAACAAGGCAAAATAGAGACACTAAGAGCAAGGAGAGGATTTTGAGAGGCATAAGTGGTGCTGAAATAAAAAAAGTCTTGCTGAAGGTGTTGGATGCCTTTCTGCTCTTTGTACCTTCAGAATCCTTTATCTATAACAAACTGGTCCCAGAGCATCAGTCAATCAATAAAAAACTATTTTTATTTTCCACAAAACAAAATATCGTAACAAAACTGATTTGTAGGAACTTGTAAAACTTTTCCATGGGGTGATTTTTATGCCAAAATAGAAAATAGTTTTGTTCAGATTTTCTAGGAAATCTGAACTGTTTCAGTGAACCTTCATTTTACTTTGCCCGCAGAATGTTTTCGTTACAACTTTCATCAAAAGAACGAATTGAAAATGTGGCTAGCTATTTTATTTTGGTAAGGAAAGAAACATAAGCTAATGCAGTAGTTGTTTGAAATATTTCTATGAAGCAGGCTGAAAGTGATTTTTTTCCTGTTCTTGTGACAACGTGCACCTACATTGCATTATTTGTGGTGAATGCAACCTTACCAAAGTAAAAGCAACAGGTTCATACTGGTGTGCCAAGGGAGAGCCATAAAGCATCACAAGGAAGATGTAATCTGCCTGCCTGAACCCAGGTACTGTCACACGCAAATTAGCAACACTCAAATTAATTTTAATTTCCCAAAGTAAATATAAAAGCAAAACATCGGAAAACTTTAGTTACCATGTTGAAACTGCTCTCCAATGCCAAAATTCTGCCCACAACATGGTTTTATGGAGACTGTAGTAAGTCCAGAAAACAAGTTTTGTCAAAATGCTGCCAGAAAAAGATCCTGCACATAATAATGCAAACGTTTTTTATTGCTATACAAAACTCCTTTGTATAGTGCTGGAGGCTACGTCAGTGACTTGTGAGATGACGCTTTCTTCATTACAAATATTCTCATGAACACAGAAAAGCAATAGTTGCAGCTCATGTGGCTTGGTAGAAATGGCAGTAACTTGGCTGCCTCAGCCCACTGAAATGCTACGGCTGACCAAAGTGTAGTTATTTTCTAATTGTCGGTGGAAGAGTTCGAAAAGAAGCCAAAGACAGTCCCAAAAACCCTGCTGAACTGTAGCACATCTGGGAATGTATATGAATACATATTGTATATCAATTCTGTCATGTTCTAGATCCATGATCCTTAAAACTGAGATCCTGTCTCTAGCCAGTGTACATACATATATGTGTGTGTATAAACACTAGTGGTGGTAGTAGACAGCCATCAGCAGTTCATATCTGCTGACAAATTATCATCCTGATAAAGAATGAACCGTTTCTTCCTCTTCATCATCCTTCCAAACATCAGTGTCCCATCTGACACCATCTATCGAAGATGTGTTGCATTTTTTTCACTTCAGACACTTCTCTGGAAAGCTAACGGAAAACAATTCTTGTCTCCGCCCTCTGGTTGTATAAGCAACCGCAGCAATTATATAACTGCTGAAAAAACAACCTCCTTTCAGGACAAAATGTACACAAAATAATTGAAAGAAACAAAAGGACATCCAGAATATGTATTTTTCCTGAGCAGCTAACCCAACACATCCCACCATACAAATAAAAAAGTTAAGCAAAAGCTCTACTACAATCAGAAGCAAATAAACTCACTGCACATCATGGTCTGGCTGCATTTAGACAAGAACATCTCTCCCACCAAATCCAAACTCTGCAATCCTTGCATAAATCAATGACATCATCTTTGGTGACTCACTGCCTACAATATTTATATTCAGCAGGCTGTCTTCCTCATGGGAAAGTGTCTGTACTGCTGAGACCCATAGCTCATTCTGATCCTTGTACAGGAGGTAAAGAGGATGTTCTCCCACCTTGCCTTAATTTCACACACTTTTGCACAATATCCCAGTAGGATTTCTTTTCTCAATTTCACAACAACATTGAAGAGTTCTTCGCCTCCTGAGAAGCTTCATCTTGTGCTGTCTAGGGAATAGCATAGAGAAGAACATATGTGAGTGTGCTCATGTTCCTGTGTATGACATGAATCATCTTGGTAGACTGTTTTAACATGATACACTCGGATAACACGAAGGCTGAAAGATAAGCACTTACTAAACATGAGATAGCAGTGGTGCATGCAATATTCATTTTGCTTCAGTCTGTGAAAGAGTGATGATGCATTCTTTCATTACATGCTCATATACCCTTTCTCAAATACTCTCTTACACATTTTTGTTATGTTTTCCCATTATCCGAGCTGGTCACCCCAGGCTCCCTTTATAGTCAATAAGAAGAAACAGGCATTTCTGCAGCGCAATTCATCTCATCTGAAAATAGACATCTAAAATATGACAGCTGAATCACACTTGAGAAGTACCCTTCAGTCATTTACACCTGTATAAAATACAGCCACTTGTCTTGATTGAGCCCACAGACAATTGCCCTGCGTGAATGGCAAGATAAAGGACAATCCAACTCATCCATCTCCATCCCTCTTTAAACTTCAAGGCTGTAATGTGTGTTATCTCTAAGACATTTCTGGTAGATGAAAAAAACCTCCAAACCGGCAGAGAAAATTGTTAGCAATTTTCCTCATTTCTGTAAATCATTGAATGCACCTCATTATCTTTATGAAAGGCTCCGATTTCTGAATTTGTGTCCATTCTTGTTTTCCTCTTTGGGCTGTTAAACTTCTGCAGCACAAGGAATACTACGTGCTTCTCTCCCCCTTTTCACTCCTCCTCTTTTCCTTGATTTAAAATTTCCATTGTCACTTCACTGTTGAAGAACTCTCTGGCAACAGACTCTAGGCTACCTGATTTAAAAGCAGTCACAGGTTTGTATTGTGGCCTAATGGTTTAAGTAAATTATTCTACATCAAATCCTGCCATTTTTTTAAGTTTATTGATGAAACATCTTTTTTCTTCTCCCTCTGGCTCAACCTGCATTTTTGCTGTTACCCAGCTCATCAACCGGACTATTGGGTATAAAATATGCCATATAAGGGACAATTATAGCCGATTTAATAATGATTTATATTCCTGTAACTTTGTAAATCTCAAAGAATTTTAGTTAAGGCATAATGATTCCAGATTTACACCAGAAGAACTGAATGAAACATCTGGCTCAGAATTTCATCCAGAATAAAAATGGTTCAAACTGTGAAGCTTCTGTGTGCATGCGCTGGGGGGGGGGGGGGGGGGGTGGAAAGTGCAAGAAAACGGGTGTCTTTCTGAAATGGAAACACCAGGCAATTTTATAATTATATTACTAAAAGCTGGGAAAGCAAGTGTCTCCCACACCCAACATAAAATTATAAACCCAAAAATACAATGTTCATCTGACCCTATAAATGCTATCTCAATTATTTTCTGTCTATGGTATTTATAGATTATCTGTCACTGTATACAGGCACCAGCTGCATAACCACAGCTATTTGGATATGATCAAGTTAAAGCCATAGGACTAAGAGCAGCAACCATTAATTTCTATTATGATTCCCACTGCCCACAACAATGTGATGCTCACAGTAATACATACACACATACAGAAGGTAAATCCTTGTCTTCAAATGAACAACCAGTGCTGTCTCTTTGCAAGTGGATAGGTCTTAAACATCAACCAAGACCTCAGAGCACTTTTAAGCACAGATAATGCAAATCATGAGTTGAATCCAATGCAGAGCATTTCTAGACACACACAGGTATGGCTCACAAGTAGCTTAGGCTTTGTTCATACAGCCTCTTCTAGCTTCGATTGCCCTGGTAAAGGGAATACCATTCCCAACCTGCCCCAGAAGTGTGTCAGCACCCTACCTACTGGTCAGATGTGCCAGCTGTGCTGCTCGTGTAACTGCTCCCCATCCAAAGCCTGGCATGTAGAAACACACTGCCATTTCAGAGGAAAAAAATAGGGAGGAGTAGGAGGGGCCTGGAGTTGAAAAACTGAAGTATTTTCTATTATGGATCGCTGCATGTGACTACACTTCCTCTGAAGGTGTCCTCTACTCACAGATTTCCTTGAAGCGAGACTGTCGGCGTATGCCTGGCCAGGTGCAGCACACATGAGGTAGCACTTCTGTCTTACCTGGCGTGACATGACAAAGGCCTCTCCTGGCAAAATAGGAGTGAAGAATCATTACTCTGCCTGTCCTCCTTTGGACACAAAAAGATGGCGCATTCATTTCAGAAAGGTGAATACCCAGATTTTTTTTCAGAGCAGAACTTCACAGCATTTCCGAAGACCTACAGACACTAAAAATATCTTGGGCATATCAGCCGCTGGTGAAATCAGCATACTACCCGTTTGACCTAAAAGATATGTCTTGGGCAAAGCTCAAGAAAATAACCTAACCTACTGGAATGAGGCATCCCCTTTTATTTGCTTCATGGAGTTTTGTATTTATATTTTGAGATATGACTAATGAAACCCAAGGCGAGTTTGGGGCAAGCCGCACAGAAGTACTGCCTGTCTCTCATGAGCTTTGCTTGTCCACAGGGAGAAACAGAGAGGGCTGTTGATCTTGTGCAAGTATGAATTCAGAGAACAAGGCACTGCCTCTTCACACAGAGGTGATATGCTCTCCATTAGCCTGAGCAGCAGTATCCATTTCCCCATCACTTTGTAGGGACAACCTCTAGGAGGGGCTTGAAGGCACCTGAACTGAGCTCCTCATGCAGGAGTGAACAGAGTCTGTGGAGCTATTCAGTTCCTGGAGGCAAATACATATACTTGGTCAGCTGAATATCTGCAGACTCCATTTAGTCCATTGGCTAGATCTCCATTGTCTTTCACAGGAGCTTAGGTATCTGACTTATGTGTGGACACCGACATACAGACACCTGAACTTAAGTGTCTACAGCCTGGCTCTGAATGGGGGCTACATGTCACTGCTTAGGTTTGCACAGGCGTGCTGATGCCCAGGGAAGCCTATCTGTAAGAAGACCGATTAGATCTAGCCAGCTGGCAGTGTCACTTTGGCATCAGAGGGAAAGGCCTGGGACATAGTCTAGTGCAAAAGGGGTGAGTAGAAGACGATTATATATACACGCCCTTTGCATGTCCTTTGAGCAAACACAGGTGAAAGACCTTGTCATCTGCATGACAAATCCTCACAGGGCTTACCCTGGGATGGGAAATGATTCCCTCAGAGAGAGGCTACAGGCAGATCTACCACAATCTGGCATCTTGGTATGACAGCAAGGTCTGCCAGGAGGCACCGGGATAGATGTCAGTGCTCTCTAAGCCATAGAGAAGCAGCAAACTGTCTTTACTTAGTGTGCCACTTGAGCTTCTTGAATCAGTAACATCATCATACACAGCACAGGTCATGAAGATGTTTTTGACTCCCGTGTGGGTTCTGAAAAATACGGAGGATAATGACTTCAGGTAATACACAGGGAAAATCATCCAATCTAGTTCCCCCTGAAAATGATCCTGCCAGTGATAGGGCTGAACACAGGAGAGCCAGAAAGCAAAGCCCAGCATTCTCTAAACTTCTTGATTTTTTAAAAGCGATTTCCAAGGAACAATATAGAAATTGAATCAATCCCTGTCAAGAGGTCTTTGTAGTGGTGGGCTGAGGGGAACACAGGGTGCATGCAGGGGTTCCTCTATGCTTTCTCCAGGAGGTATCATTCCTCAAACAGGAACACAAGTGGAAAAAAAAGCCATGTGAGAAAAGAAAATGTAGTCCTTTAGCCTTGTCTCTTTAGAGACCCTTATCTCTTTATGTTTGTTTGTCCTAAGCATTTTCAACCCAGTGCAGAGCTCTCTTCTCCTCCCCTGTTGATAAAGAAGATCCATAGATGCTCTAGGTAAGAAAACTAGGCAGAAGGTCACAAACAACCGTTCCTCAGAGCTTGTGTGTAGCCTGCGTCCCACTGCATCTTCTGCACTTGAGCAACTTCCAGAGGGCCCAGACAAGCCCCCGGTCCTGGTGCGTCAGATGCTACAAAAACCTGCATAAGAAAGAGTTTCTGGCCCAGTGGGAGCAGGCACAGGCTGAGAAGGAAAGAAAGATGTCATGAGTTTAGAGGAGTGGTCAACACCAAGGCTTCAAAAGTAGGTTTTGCATACCCAGTTTGAAATACTTCAAAGGACCTGATCACCAAGTATTTTAAGCTGAATACTTAAAATCACTAGAAGTTTTGGAAAACCTTGACCTATATCACTGTGTTATGATAAACAATATTTACCTCTACACAGGGAACATTCAGGATTGAATGCTCATCTCTTAGTGCCCTTCCCTACATTAAATGTCACTCTTATCTACCTAGTGAAACTCCTGACAGAGACAAGTCCTGTCACGATTGCTTTCTAGATCTGAGATACTAATGGCATAAAGCAGCCAGTAGTCAATTCAAATATCTTCCCAGTGCAGCCACTGAGGTTGATCTAATTTGCAATCCTTTTCTGATGGCCCTATGAGCATCATCAAAGCGGCATAAAAACTACAGAGGAAGGGACAGAGGTATATTCAGGCTACCCACAGTGTGCTTAAATATATGACTCCTTTCCACTGGATTTGAGCAGCTCTGGGTAGCAGGCAGGCTGAACGGCACATTGCTCTAAGATATCATACACGTTGCAACGAAAAGATTTGCAATTCATCTTACCTACCTTTGGATTGCTAGAAGTCATGCACGTAGCCAGAGTTAATTGCCTACAGTCCTTTTATAGACTGTGAGAGAAAGGTGTTTTCAGGAGGTGATTCATCCTACCCATCCTACCCCAGAGGTGAACAGCCTGTATGAATGGCTGTCAGTCTCCAGCGACTGCACAGGGAGCCGAGGCGTGCCTTGTACCAGACGCACAAGTCTTTCGATGGTAAGAGTCACCCCAGCCAGAGTTATACAGATTGAATATGAGCCCATGTACCCTGTCCAGAAGAGTTCACATGTATGCATTTCTTTATGTCTAATAGAAAATGCTTCTATCAGTCAGTCGTCTTCCTCTGCATCCTCTTGTGTTTCAGCTACATCTATCATTACATTTCTCTTCCTGTTCTCCTGACGTTAATGCAGTAAGGCACCACCGGAGAAATACAGTTATACTGGGGGAACAAGGAGGAATAAAACACGCTGTGTGCAAACCCATTTCAGAGGCTGAGAGGAGAAAATCAGAGCACAGGCAGAACAGCCTGAGTGTTTCTGGCGTGCTTGCAGGCACAACACAAGTAAACATCTGAAAGACAAAACTACCATTGGCTCCACATAGAAAGCAAGCTGCCAGATCCAGACAAAAATGAGTGTGAGGCCCAACCTAAGCATGTGTGTGCATGCTGAAGAGAGCCAGAAAATCTCTACAAATGTCACCATCCACTCTGGTTTGATATACGGGCCCCAGAGGCCAAGAACTTGACTCTCAGATCTTTTTTGTGAAAACTGTGACGTTTCAGACTCGCATCAAGAGCTTTCTATATGTTTTGGCTCAATATCTGCTCCCAGTTATGTTCGTGGAAGGAACTTCAGATTCACACCAATCTAACAGAGTTTATTTTGCCATCTGTCTGTGTTTAGTCTTCATATTAATAATTAAGGCAAGCAATGCAGATTGGGATGGAAATTCTTTCCTGAGGAACAGAGTTGTGTGCTGTGCAAACCACCTAGCAGCCACTGAAACTGTTGTTTCAAAAATTGCTAGTGAGAAAGTTCACTACTCATTTTTCCATAAGTATCGGCATTTCTAGGATGTCCATTGCCATGGGCCTGTTATTTAAAATTTCTGCTGAACAAGAGCATGCCTGAAAAGTAATGGCCTCAGTTAATAACATGCTGTGAACTTTGTGAGGGTTTTTTGAGCTATAAATGTACTTTCTGCGGTCTGTTAACGAAATCATCCTTCCTGTCCATGAAGCAGGGCCGCAGAGAGGCGAGTTGCACGAGTTTCCCCTGATGGAGTTTTTCCCAGCCCATGCCACAGCGCAGGGTTATTTGCACAGAGGCCCCTTCACCGGCTCAGGAAACCCTTCCAGTCAACAGCCACCTCCCTCGAGAGGGTCGTCGGCATTTAGCGTGGCCTTGGCTCACGGCTTTCCCCCGCCCAAGAGAGGGGTGGTGCGTCACCGCCGAGCCAAGTGGGTCTCTGTCAGCCATTCGCCGCTTTCTAACACGGGTCGTGAAGGAGCGGGTCCAAACGAACCAGCCTGTTTTATTGATACACAACAAACGAAATCCCAGAGGGTAAAGGTGAACCTGGCAATAGGTAAAGGCATAATTAACCTCACGGACAAATGCATCTGTCACCGCCGATGTGGGATGTCTTTGCCTCTTCTGAGTTGTTTCCCGGTTTACAGTGAGCACAAGCCGCTCAACTTCTATGGGGATATGACTCAGCACTGAATTTTGGCACAGGCTGCTCAGAATTAATTATAATGGTGAAGTGCAGAGCTGTGGGGGCCCCAATTCTATTGATAATCCTCCTCGCTACGTAATTAGATTTTAACCCCCTTTGGCCCCATTACAAAGTCCCCATCCAGGACTAGTACTTCTCTTCTGGAGGATAAAATACTTACTTGAGTTTTTTTCCCAGGTCTCTTTACCAAAGTTCTCTATAATAAGAGATTTCAGACAGGAATTGATAAATCCATACTAAAGGGAGGGAAAACATTAACATATTATACCTCATGGAATAAAAGGGGAAAAACAGAGCTCTTGAAATGCTAGTTAAAATGTAATGGCAGGCCTCTAAAGAAAACAACAATGCCCTCATTTTTGTGTACATTTCTTTTTTTAATAGCTCTGTGCATTTTGACCCCCAGTCCTAAATTCTTCACATCAGTAATTCAAGTTTCCATAAAGAAAACATAGTAAATTTTGAAGCCAGAGTGTAATTAAAGACAGTTACAAGAAAATCATCTCCGGGTAATTTGAATCCTTTTAGAACCAATATGGCTAAACTATTGACAGAATAAAGAGGGGAAATTAATGGATCTCATATCAGACGTGAGTGAAGGGCAACTGTTTTGTTTGGGAAAACCACATAGCAATTGGCATTTAAATTTGACTTACAAAGCTTGCTATTGAATTTTTTTAAAGTGTTCTCTCACCGCATATTTTCATCTTAAACAGTGATACTGAAAGAAGCTTACCATGGTTTGGCTGTCTGCTCGCAGCTTCTGCAAGGCAGGTGCTCTCGGCTCTTTGCAGCAACCAAGTTGCTCCTGCTTGTTGCTGTTCTGGCACACCAACTGTGAGTGTCTTTTCTTCTTTGTTTCTTTTTTTATAGTACATCAGTTTTGAATCTCTAGAGCCCATGGTACACAGGACTGAGAGATCCACAGAGAAATACAACAGCATTTGCCTTTCCATATATCCTTTCCCGGGAGAGCAGGGCATATCGCTCTGAAGAAAACAAAGAGAAAAGTGTTTTTGTTGGGCTGAGTCTGAACTAAGTGTGTCAAGGTGAAAACATGAAGTTGCTCAGGAGGTGCTGGGGAAGGGGGGGGTGTTATTTCTAATAGAGCAGCCTCAGTTTTAAAATCCATAGATTCTGGAAGTAGGCTGCTCACTTCTTCGAGTGCTGCTGTCAAGCCAGCTCAGATGCCATCCGTCTATATGTATCTCAGGGTATGTCTAGCCAGCCAAGTGCGGTCCATTGCCTGCCCAGCCTCTCAGCTGACCAGGTACTCTACACAAGTTGTAGACCGACTGCACCTGGCGAGTCCTGCTGATCTTTGTCACTGTAAGGTATCACACCACTACCAGAAGTAGAAAGATCAAATACTGTCTTTAAAAAGGCAATACTTGCACTGAATCTCTTCACCTTGGGATCTCTCTTAGGTTATTTCATTTCTTCCTGTCTTCTGTTTCCCTTCAGCCCCCTAAAGTCAACAGACGAGCTCCAGGTCTACCATAGTGAAGAAGATCAGACTCTGATCTTTCATATCTTACTTCAGGGTAGTACAAGTCTGAAATCTTCTCCTGAGGAATGGGAAGTGTGCTGGGAGTTGCCATAACAGCTTGTCTGTGGAAAATGCCATGTTACCATGTGCAAGTATCCCCTGGCAGAGGAGTACTTTTGCAAGAGCCCTTGGACATATTTGTGTGAATCTAAGAGCGGCAGCATTTCTCATACTCACACGGCATTCATAGAAATACTGGTTTTGTGAGTAATTGCACTTCCAGGAACATTATCAACAAATCCTTAGGGCCCAAGTTACGTGGGAACATCAGTAGCAACCACAGCCCTGCAGAAAGACAGCGGCAAGGGCTGCAGAAATCTGGCAAAGGTGTGGGACAATTCTTTCTTTCAGAATTATGCCACTTGAGGGCTGAAAGTTAGTGGGCTTCGGGGCAGACAGACTGGGCTAATTCTGGACTTCTTGTGAGTCTAATTTAATTCCTAGAAGTGGAGCTGTGTCCGCTCAAGCTTGGCTCCAGACCATCTTTTCCAAAAGCAGTCAGGCATCAGTGCAATTGTCAGAGTCACCTAACTCCCTCTGATGCTAGTTACGTGCCTTTTGAAAATCCCACTCAGAGCGACTGCAAATCCAGCCCCGAGTATACTTACTTCAGTTTATTCAGCTGTAATTATGGGTCAGCTCTGCTCACACTGGAGTCCTTCCACTGAACTGCTCACTTTCCTGGCACAGCAAAGACCTATATCGTTGAGGTGAGGGGGGCAAAAATTAATTCTGCGTATTGGAAACTGAAAAGTGAAGCTATTGAAGGGTAAGAATGTGATGAATCAGTTCTCTACAGTGAAGCGATACTAAAGCTAGCTCTAACTCAGGAACAGCACAGTGTATTTTATTGTTGATCAATCCCCTTCTCCCTTTGCTGTTCCCCATACAAGTACCTGGAGACGACAGTACTGTGTTTCTCAGTTAGCAGGGACACAGTGTCACACATCAAACCACAAGCAAGCCCAGACTAAGAGCCTGCATCTGAGCAGTCCCAGCGCTGATGTTATACCCGGGCCTTATTAATGCAAGCAACCTCATTAGTCTGAACACTTTGGGATCATAGAGCCATCTGAATTAATGAAAGCTCCTGTTGCTGATGTGTAGTCATAACTGGTGCAAAGACATATTCCTTTTTTATTTTTTTTTTCTGTAAATGAGTATTTTGGCATAAAACAAAGCAAAAAAACCTCAAGAAGTTTAGCGTGCATGCACTAAATATAAACATACCCCTGGAAGACACAGGAGCAGCTGATGCAGGAGCAGGTTAGCTTTTGACTAACTGAGCTGCTTGGATTAGCAAATTCTGGAATAACAGCATCACAGGCCCCAGGAAGCTGGAAACCTCATATATTGATTCTCCTGGGCTTTGGAAGGAACTTCAGAATCAGGTCAGAAACTCTTAGCTCAGGCCTATCTCAAGATTGAACTTCGGAATCTTCAAATCCTCTGCTTATTATTTTTAATCCATCTTCGTATTTTCTGTGCCTAAGAGTGTATTGTTTCTGGCAATGACATTACTTTGTCCACTTGTTTTCAGACACAGTCAGAGGCAAGTGGTCAGCATCTCAGACATGATTTACTGAGATCTCAGTGTCTCCTATGATGTCATGGTTATTTATTTCCTAGGGAAATCATCTCCTTGGAAGAGTAAACCCATTTAAAGAACTAATGTTAACTGGAAACTGCCAAACAAATGCTTGTGAATTAAGGAGCCTAGAACTACATCAACTGTCTGTTGATGAAGCAGGACAAAACACTTCCCTTTCCCTTTCATTCCCGGTTCTCTTGCTGATCAGAGAAATAGGAGGGCTGCAGAATAGCTAGGAATGAACTGCCACCGTGTGGCCAAGGGACAGTTTTAGCTACCTTTCTAGAAATCTCCTTCAAGAGCTGTTGCTCTGACAGTTGCCAGCACTTACTAATGAAAGTTTTTTGCTCGATCACACGTTTCACCTCGGCGGCACTTGCAGTGCCTCACTAGCAGTGGCCGTAGGCTTCTTGGTGAGGTCTTGCTCCCTTCCCAGTCTCACTTTAATAAAAGGGTGGAACGCATCACTTTTAATTCCCTAAGTTCTTTTTGTATTTTGTCTAATAGGTCGCCTCATCTTCTGAAAGGGGTCAGGGTATCATAATCACTGAGCCACTCAGGTGATGATGCCTGGTCTTGCCTTTAAAAAGATGGATAATTTTTTAATGTGACAAGCCTGTTTTAGTAGAAAACTTTTTACCATGGACTAAATTACTGCTAACCAAGTAACAAACTCTACCCTCTGCTTCTCAGGCCGATCTAAAGCAGCTGGGCTCGTATGTTCTGATTTGCCCCCAAATTCTTTCAGAACAACATGTTTTTCTAGCCATTAAACTCAAGATAAGTCAAGACTCATTCCACTAACTTGATGCAACTTGGTTCCACTTTATCATGGGCATAACTTGGAGCTATAGGGCCTAAAGGTGGCAAAAGCCCCCTAAACACAGCCTGCTGTGACCGGCCGGCTTTGTGCTGCTTTCGTCTCCTTGTGGACCTGCTCCACCACGAAAACAGAACAGATGCCCTCCTGAATTTGCCCAAGCAGAACTACAAACTGGCCCTAAAGCTGTGAAAATTTTGAAGACATCCACTAAGTGCTAATCTGATATTTTCCATACACCTCATTCAATCCAGAGCAGCAGATAACTCTCTATCTTTGCTATGCATTACCTTGGAGGACTTCCTGCATTACTTAATGCGGTGCTGACACCTTCTGCCTTCGTTGTAACTTTACAGCACTGGAAGATTCAAACCAGAGTGCACATCTTGTCCAGCTGCCAACTTTCCATTAGCTACCTATATTTCTTCTGTTTCTGCCAAAGATGCTTACAATTTCAGCTCACTTACGCACATCATGATTACACCGAGTTGCTTAACACAAAAGGACATGATTTCTTCAACAGACTTCATCTTTCTTCAGTTGCTGGATTCTTGTACTCAGTGTCTTTAGTTTCTCACGGACAGCTGTGAATGTGACAGCACAGAAATTAATAGCCAGAGCCCCATCAGAGCTAGTGCTCAGCAATGACGCTAGCTAAAGGAACTTGAAATACCCCAATACTTCAGCTGAGCTGTAGTAATAAGAGGTGCTCTCCTAAAGATCCTGCCTATTAATCCAATGCACTCTGGGAAAGAGCTTTTGGGGATCAGCGCTGCGGGGAACGCTCGCACGCAGCAGCCTTGATCGATAGAGCCCCTAGTTGATGCACTTCATTATCAGGGCCTGAGGGCATGACTGAAAGAGCTCACTAACAATCTCTGCAAGGGATCTAGGTCATGCAGAGCTCTGCTGGTCATGAATAATTCTTCTCTATGATTTGCATTGTCAGAGCACCTATAGTAGGTGCTTAATTTCGACATTGCAATGTCTGAAACTAATTGCATGTTGCAGCAAGGTCATTTGAGGGCCTACCCAAGGCAGATAGAGTCCCTTTAGTGTCAGTGCAGAGAGCTCTGCCTCCAAAGGCCTTGGGGGAATAATTCAGAGCAGTCGAGGAGCACCTTTGTAGGGCAACCAACTGCTCCTTGAAACTGCGTGGAAAGCTGCCTAGAGTGAGTCAGCGTTAGGCAAGGGCACGGTTCTGCCTCGGGGCAATACAGAGTGTGCTGCCATCCACACTAAACCCTTCTCTGAGGAGGCAGCTAACACACGGGATGGAAATGCTTCCCTTTCCTCTCTCCTGCTCCCTTTCTGCTCAACTGCCCTGTTTTAGCACAGGTAGCACAACACCCAGCTTCTGGGCTTGAACCTTCAGCTCCCATCTCCCCAGAGAGTGCCCTAAGATGCCAGGGCCGCTCTCCATAGCTCTGCTGGAGCTGAGTCATGTCCAGTGAGGAGCTCACAAGGGCGAATATGCTAGGAGAAAGAAGATGCCTGCTTTTAAGGGATAGGAGGTAGAAAATGTTCCCAGAGAAAAACTGCTTTATTTTACTTGCTTAACTAAAATTTCCTAAGATGATAACAGGCTTGAAGTGAGCTTTAAGAAAAGGAAAAGAAAAAATATCACAGAATCCAAATCGAAATTACAAATCTTGTTTCCCCCCTCAGTCTGTTATTCATAAAAGCAAACACATATTTCACACTGGAGTTTGTGCGCTGGACAGCAGGGGGACCCTTACCCTCTGTCACAGCAGATGACCAGAGACATCTCTGTTTTATGAGGACAGACAAGAAGTCACAGGGAAGGTCAAACATGCTGAAGCAGTCTGGCTCTGCACATCACAGTGCATCCTTAAACCATAGCAAAAAGATCAGTTACTCCAATGAGTAAAACCTTGGCACTAGGAACATGAAGCACAGCCCAGGGTAGAACACTGTTGGAATCCTTTTCTTCTTCTTTCATCAGTATTTTAATTATGCACATGCCTAATTCTGTTATAGTAACTCAAAAAGATGGTGAGGTTTTCTGTCAGCATCCATCCATGTTGCAGGTTCTAGCAGCAAAAAGGTGACCACACACTTAGGAAAAATGTTCCTCGGCAACTTCAGTATGAGATTCTGCTTAGAGATGGGTTTCAGGGTGACACAGTTGCCAAAAATGGGCAGGTTTTGGCCTTAAATGATCATATGTCAAAGGCAGAAGAGTTTTAAAGACAATTATGATGTTCAGTTCAGGCCAGTCAGGACAGGACTGGGGAGGTACAAAGGCAGCAACGCTATGTGTATAGATAATACAGATTAATCATGAGAAGCACCAACAGCGGGGAAACAAAACTTAGACCTTAATTTAAACTCTTCACGAAGATGTACTAATGATGTTGGTTAAACCGGTCATTTTCAAGAGGATACAGACTAGACAAAGAGTGGCAAAAGCACCTCCAGAATCAAAGTGCTACAGAAACAAGTCCTCCCTCCCCTTCGTGAACACCAGTAGAAAAAGGAAACAAAATGCTTTAATCAAACAGGAGATGCCAGCTCTGAATGAAGGAACATATGTTTTTTTGGCACTCTCCAATCTCCTGACAGAAAGTGTCCTAGATCAGTGAGATCTGAGAGAGGTACTTCCACCTCATGGCAGAAATGCTGTTTGAATAACTCAGTCCCAAAGACTTGGAAAGCAAATCAGTAAGAATTGCCACCTCCCAAATGTTCTGTGTGGTGGGCACAAGGTTTATGGAGGTTATGATATATCAGATGGGTTATATTGATGGCCAGTGACTTAGGAAATTTGTCCAAGCCTGTGGACACAAAAACTACTGAATATAGAAACAAGAAATCACCAGTGAATCACCAGCTGGTCATACCAGTGATGCCATGACCCATCTGTCAGAGTGAACCACTGATTGAACACCAGATGGAAAAAATCAGAGTAAGCAAAGGCTTGATCCTAAATGTCTTAGCAAATTCTTAAGACAAAGCATGAGCTGGGGGATGGGACTCAGACTGATGCCTGTGATATAAATTATATTGCCCTACCTGAAAGGCCATAGGCTAGTATTTCCATAGGGTGCTGCCTCCTTGTCACTTTCTATGCATTTTTACATTGCTGTACACCAGTAAAACAGGCAGAGTATGGGTCTTAACCATGCCAAGTATCACACGGAAGGCATATCACCTCGAAGATGAAAGAGCCTGAAGAGGAACACTTCTAGGCTGCACTCTTCCTAATACGTAGTCTTTAATGATAAAGTAGCAGAATTCCAAATACTGGGTATAATCTAATGCTGATGCGGTGGATTTATCTGCAAATTGCCTTCTGCCCTTGAGAACAACCCTTGCTCCAATTCATTCACAAAGGGTTCTTCTCCAAGGCACCAAGCTTTTCTAGTGTACACTGGGATGTCACGCTATTCGGCAACTGGGTGTTAAAACAGATGAAAACTAACAGGTGGTGTAACCATATAAAAAAGTTGTATACATTTTTGCATGCAGTGAAACCCTTGATGTTGTACCCTAGGACAGAACCATTCCCAATAGCAAGCAGAGTACAAGATACGTTGTTTTTTTCAAAACACACTGGAGCAATTCCTCAAAACACAGGTTTCTAATGCTGATTCCTTCTCCGTAGCTTTTTCTGCTTCTACCACAGCTTGCTTGTACCTCAGTGCTGCTGTATACTCTCAGACCACAGAGTCAATGATGGCACATACAAATTTTCACATGCAAAAAAAGGAGAAAATTCTGTTTCACTGTTCTGAAGTTGGAAACACTGGTGCAAAAAGCTCCAAAATATTAGCTGAATTGCTTGAATTGCTTTGCAGTACTGGACTCAGAAGAAAAATTACTGCACCAGGCCATCTCTGAATCATTGCTTTCAATAACAGCACTAGAAAAAAGGCTTGTCAAGTTGGAGTTTCCCCCAAGCTGAATGACAAAGCAGTAGTGTTAGGCACAATGAACTCGATGAGTTAAACCCTCATATGAGTCCAACGCTGGAATAGCCATGGCTTAAAATATGTCACACACAAAGAACCTTCAGTGACTGCACGTCACTTCTAGAGTGTAAGAGATGGGTCAGAGGTAAAAAAAAAAAAGCAAGTCTTACACGCCCTATTTCATATATTCTATCTCCAGTTGAAGAGGGAATATTCTTTCAATATTCTTTCTTATGTGTTTTGGGCTTAAATTTTAAAGTGCTATACGCCCCTTCCACAGCTTTGGGCAAGTACATGGGATGTCTTTCCAACCTCTTCCTAGAGCCAGTGGTTCTCCGCTGGCTGTTTCTTTGAGACTGGTTTGCTGCCTTTGCTGACTGGGCAGTATCTTGTGAGTATCTCCGGGGAGCACGAAGGATCCAGTTTGAATGTAAACTGTGTTTGCTTGTGCTGGTAGCAACTGAAAGACAGAAGATAATCTGGTGTTAACAGTTTGCCAGTGATATTTTCACACGCACAGTGAGAGAACAGAGTGCCTGCTGGGTCCTTCCTGGAGGCGATGCTGAGAAACTAACCTGGTTACACTGGAGGATGTTGCTTGGGATGGGATTCATCTTATCTAGTGTTTCAAGGCCTGCAGTGTAAATACGTACGTCAGAGCTAGTGCCTTTATACGCACTTTTAGGGCACAGCTAATCCAACCTGTTTCAGCTATCCACCTTAGCCTAACAGAAAGGAGAGAAATGTCTGTTTCTCTCCACTGATTATACAGGATAGATGATGAGCTCAGATGGGCACATCTTCATTTAGATGGGCAATCCCATCCTTTGTGATGGAAACATACTGTTATTTAGCCTAATCTCTAAATGACTTCTTTTTTGCTAGTTGAAGAGAAAACATTCAGCCATTTTTCAATGAGAAAAATGAAAAACAGATGAAGAAAAAATTATCTTTGCATTTTTAATAGGTCTCCTCCAAAGACAGCTCGGGGTAGAGACACAAGGGTGGAATTCAGCCCTGAGCAGAAGGCAAGCACTATTCCAGTACTACACATGCTACCTTTGCTCATGTAATGGCCACACATAAAATAGTTGCATCCTTTAAACAGGGAATAAGGAATGTATTACTGTAGTTTCACATACTGCGTATAATGGTCCTAGATTTGGGAAGCAAAACTTGGAGGAAAACTGTGTCCATTAAATAAACCAACATGGTCTTACAATGCCGCTCCTCCCTCTACCCTCTGCACACCAGAAATAATCATATTTTGGCTGGTTTATACTGCACCATCAAAATCAACATCCACATTTGGCAGATCCACATCAGGAACTCTCTGACATCTCTCTGAATCCAGGTCTGCAATAACTGAGTCAAAGAAAGCGATTGCTTCTCTTACATCCGAACTGGACCGTGGGCCTTTTCTCTCCATGGATGCCTGTTGATCAGATAGGGGGAAAGAAGAGTCAGCTAAGGGTCGGGTACAATGACTTCTTAATGAACAAACTGTATAAGGAAGCTGCAAAAATTGTATTTGATTCCATAATTCAAGCTGTCAGAAAAGGACGCAGGTCCAGACTACTCCACAGTTTGTAGTTATCAAAGAAAGCGGGACAGCAGCCTAACAAACATCCGTCTTGTTACACGCTCAACACCAAACACCTTCCCCTTGGGTACTGCTAGCCAGGTGTTATACAATCCCTCAGAATCCCCGTATCAGGCCATTTAATTAGGTGCCTAAGTGACAGCTGGGTTTTGTGGCCAAATTTATTCTACCTAGCAGTAGGCACCTAATGAGACACACATTAGAAAGGCAGTCATGCAGGGTTCCTTCTGTAATTAATGCAGGGCTCCAGCACCTTCAGAAGATGAGTCAGGCCTTAGGTAGGCTGAATTCCCCTCCGCAGGCAGCTCTTTCTCTTAGCTGCAGAGGGATTGTGGGGTAACTTGGTTACTAATTTAAGCATCTTATTAAAATGCCTAGGTTAGGTGAAATGAATCCAGATCTAAATTGCTAAAGTCTTTTTGAAATGGAAAAGGACTGTGTGTGCTAAAATATGAGTCATTCAACACTGTGATAATTCCCACAGGAAAGCCACGGGGTTTAAAATTAGGAGCCTGTCTTGATAAAAAAAGCAAATGCCTGCCTATAAATGCTGAAGCAGTCATAAAGCCTCGCCTAGCAATTCTGTAGGTCCATATGGGATGAATGCTTCCTGCCAGGCTCTGCCTAATGAAGGGCCATATATTCTCCGTGCCAGTCCAAGCTAGGTGCATTGCCAGGCAGTAATACCAAGTCAGAAAATTGCTACCTTGGGTTTCAAACATGCAAGCAAAGGATACGTGCTGTATCACACCTCTGAAGGACCAGCTTGCTCCCTGTTCTGTGGAGGCAGAGAGATGAGCTAGCTTACTCGCCTCCTGACATTATGGGTTGATTGACATCCTCAGAAGTGCTAAAAGATAGCTGCTACCACACATCTACTGAAAATAGTGACTGCTATTATGACTAAGCCCTTATTGGTTAAAAGGCATTTTAAAGAAATGCCTATGCGCTTCCAGCGTCTGACACACCTCTCTATTCTTCTCTCTCACTAGACCAAAGTGGCAAATTTTGAATCCACAGTCAGCCTGCAGTCCAGGTCCTAGGGTTCTCTGGATTAAACCTCCCATGAGGACAGGTTGTCTGGACAAAGTACCTTCCCGTTAATTATGCAGCAGGTAGGAGAAAGAAGTGAATTTCCACTGACAGGTAATTTAACACAAACAGGTAGTTAGAGACAAAACCATTCAAGCCTGGTGATAAGACGAACCTTGCTATCTGTGAACAAAAAATTTGTAGTTAGGAAGCAGAGTATTCTGGCTAGTCTAGAAGTCTTCTTGACCCCTGCCTAACTCTTGCAAAGCCAGGGCTGTGCAGCTGTGACCCTGCCATTTGTGTCAGCAAGAAGGACTCGCATGGGTGGCATATCCTGCTGATGCTCCTGCCTGCTCCTGAGGGGACGGCTCATGGAGTTAGCGTGCCAGCCAGTACCAGGGCTGCTCGTACAGGAGAGCTGGCTGGCCACAGTCAGATGACAGCACTCAACCTCAGCCTGTGGGAGATTCGCTTGTTTGCCAAACGCAAGTTAAGCTTTTGGCATTTTTCTTAACTGATATTTTCAGTGGCAAACCTCAGAAACTCACAACCCCACACGAAGCCTAGCTGTGCTGAAGCTATCTCTCAGACTCCTGGTCCATGGTTTTAGTACCTTTTTGTACTCATTTTTTCCCCCCTGGCTGATGGTTAGTCATGTAGTGCTCCGCTACACCACCACTCAGCTCATCAGGGAACCGGCACGCTGTAAATCTCCCCTGCCTCAAGCCAATCTTTGTATGACAGCACACAAAGTCAGTTCACAGACTGTAGCTACGGTGTTAAGATTCATCTCCTGGCACCACCAGGCCACTCTCCTATATTTCAGTCATTCTCTTTGGATGCTTCCCTGGCCCAAAATAGTAATGTCTTTATAAAATCTATCTTCTCCAGCCCACTGAGCTGAGTATTGTTTCCTAATATTATTCCTAGCTTCTGAGAGTCACCATTCAAAGCATTAAAAAGATGACATAAAGCCCAATAAAACCAAATGAAAAATTGCCACTGACTGAATGCGTATTAGATCAAAACATAAAATTAAAAAATGTGGTCTTTAGCCCTAAACACGTGAGCCTTGTCCTTTGATTAAGCAATGCAACAGAGCTCAGCTTCAGCCATTGACATTCTGCTGTGACAGAAAATCTAAATGTGGCAATAACTTTTGGTAAAGTCTACCCGGCCTAACCAGTAAGTCAGCCATACATCCCTTCTTCCCGCCATCCCCATTAGTATCCAGTTTAAAGACTGCACTGGGTAATCTGTGAGTCTGCTGTCAAAGTCATGTTTGTGGTCGTGTTACCTAAACAGATCGCCCCACCTGCTGCAATCCTCTCCTTTGTCCTCACTGAATCAAGTCCAAAGTCATATTAGTGACTGAACTGTCTAGTGACATGCAATCTATAAACCGCAACCAGGAGGAAGCTTTGCAATGCTTTTCTCTCTAGGATGCATAGAAATAGTCTGCACCAAAGATGATATTACAGTTTTATTTTTGTGGCATCATTACAGTAAAGGGTGAAGAATTATACTGTCTCAAAACGCCCTGCCAACTTATTAATTAACAGAGAAAGGAACCCTTAAGAATTCCTCATGCCTTACAGCCTATATCGGTAGAGCTTGCACTGATGCTAAATGTAGCACTGACAAGCTATCTGACCAGTCAGAAAAAAATCCTATTTGTTTCAATGAATTTACAATTATTTTGTGTAAGTAATTTTATGCCAATAAAAATGCTGCCAGTAAACCTAGGGATTACTGTTCTTGTCAGTCATTAACAGCTATAAATAACTATAGTGGAGAATCCTGAGGCACTTAAGTAGCCTGTCAGAGTATCGAGAGAACAGCTCTCTCTTTCATAACGTGTTTTCAGATACTTCCCATACTCTCATACCTCTTTCCTTCCCCTATTTACTCTCCCCACACACAAACATAGACGTATACATTTCTTTCCGTGACCAGTCATTCATACTTAATTTCGGACTACTCAGAAAGAATCTTAAGGTATTTAGCAGTATTTCAAATGATCTAACAGTAAAAAGACAACTGGCTGAGATCAATAAAGCAGAAAATCAACACAGGTCATACAGCTAATTGCTTCATGGCTTAAGACCAAGCACATGCAAAAGTTCTTCAGAATTACCTTAGAAGACTCTTTGGAAGGAAGTGGAAGAAATGACTTCTTTCCAGTTTTGGATGATTTTGTGGACATTGGGGAATCTGCAGCCATATGCATGGATTTTAAGTTATTGATGTTGTCAAGATATTTTTTCCTCAAGGCTAACAGATCCTGTAAGTACTTCAAGCAGTCCTGAGTCTTAGAGTACATCCAGTCTCTATCTTCCTCTTTTGGCTGGAAGCAAGAGTCGATGCTGGTTGTACTTTTGCATTTTTTTAGCGGTTCACTAACTTTTTCCTCCTCACCTCCAAGGACATACATAGAAGTGCTGCGAATCAATCTCACCGCAGAACCTGTGCCATCACAGTAAGGGATGTCATCTGTCACATTTCTTTGGTGGGAGTTGGGGTGAAATATAGAATGGATCTTTTTGAACATAGTGTGTCACGTCCTCCCCTTTATACCTTTTCTCTTTCAGCTCCTGAATTTAACCCTGGTTCTGGTAATCAGCAGCTGTTACTCTTGCCCTCAGCAGCCAGACAATTTTGCCACTTAGTGTAATGAGGAGAAAAAAAATCCTATTGCTGCACAAATCGCTTTCAGTCTAATGCCTTGTGAAGAGCACGGTGGTAACGCAGGGGTGTGTTTTCCATCCCGTTTGTGTCGGTGAAATAGCTTTATCCTTTCCTCGGTTCAAAACAGAGCGCTGGAGGTCGAATATCATGCTTTGACCTCTTATTTGACTGCCACTCCCCGTAAAAAGCATCAGCACCGAGGCCGAAAATTCCCTCTTCCACGCGTCGCCCGCGCCGCGCCGTCCCCGCGGCGTCCCCCCCGCGGGCCCCGTCGCGGCCCGGTGCCGCTGGCCGTGGTGCTGAACCGCTCCCGCGCTCCACCCGGCACCCGTCCGCCGCCCGGGGCGCGGGCCGGCAGCCCGGCAGGCCTCCGCGGGACGCCCGCTGTTGGAAGGACGGGCTCCTTGAGATCGGCCTCGACAGGGACGGAGGTCCCAGTGGGGAAGGATAGTTTCTGTCGGGTGGGGTTCAGCTGCTGAAAGGAGTCGCTCTGGGTTTCACCCGGCGGTAACCGGGAGATGGCTGCAGCTACCTGATACCGCAGCGCTCCCAGGAACAAAGTGGATTCAGATGTCAGGCTTCTATTACACTCCATACAAAGACGCCCTGTGTAAGGGATGCTGTAAAATAAAACACTCTTCCAAAGTACTCATCTGGCAAAACACTGCAGACAGAAACCAATGAATTTGTATCCTTCCACATTTGGTCTTCTCCTAGATTAATGCAAGAACATTTAATACAGTTGTTTTGATGACTGGGTTTTGGCTGAAAGCTACTGAGAACATTGACTATTATTGGCATATTCAAAGATTGCTAGTATTTGTGACTGTGTGACAACATGATGTATGCTTT
Organism: Phoenicopterus ruber ruber; assembly: GCA_009819775.1. Lineage (NCBI taxonomy): Eukaryota > Metazoa > Chordata > Aves > Phoenicopteriformes > Phoenicopteridae > Phoenicopterus > Phoenicopterus ruber. The sequence goes on from CM020215.1 coordinate 190,413,782, forward strand.
AGAGATAAGTAAAGAGTGAATTTGGTCAGTTCTCACCACTAAGACAATCAACAACCTTTTAAAAGCAAGCAGAAATGTCCAGATTTGCCATATTCAAGAGTTTTCATAATCATCCTACTCAAACATTGAGTGCTTGAGAAAATAATTATTTTGAAAGCCCATGGATATCACCCTGTACACTCTGCTGAGCAAATTTCTGCTAATGTCACTGGAAGTGCCAATTGAAGGTTTAAGCATCCTAAGAGCTGTAGGATCTCAACAGGAAAGATAGTTTCTAATATAAATTTGCATCCATTCCCTCAGGAACTCTGATTTACTGGATATTAAACATATACCACAACGATGTTAAAACATGCACTTTGTTCCTTTTACTTATAGCTAAAGTTGAAATGTCCTTATAACATACCTAAAAATTGAGGCAAATTAACTTTTCGCTACTTTTTCAGCCTTCTAATACTAGCATAGACATGATTCCCACTGCAGCTGAGAGCAGCCTAGAGATTGTTCTGAAATACATTCAGCTGCTTGAGAGTTAGTACTCGTATAGAGGTATTCCATTATTGATTATCTCCAAAGTCCTACTCAATCCCACAGCTACGTAATAGATTAAGTTGACTTCGTGCTAGCATAGACCATTAGAACTATGAAAAAAGATTAGATCTCTCCCCAAAATTACATGTCTGAGATGGAGAAAGTTTCTGGTCATCAGTACTAGTATAGAAGAAGAATAATAATTCAATCTACAGATTGATTTAATTTTCAGAGCAAAAGGCTACAAGGGGATTTTAATTTATTGTCCTGAATGAGTGAGGTAAATATCTGTCATAGTCATTCTAGACACTGTGTTTACTGAGTAAGTTACGAAAATGAGATTGTTCCAGAATAACCCTATTAAAAATTACTTAGGTTTGCTACACGGGATACTGGTCTTTGGTTATAGACACGACACAATACCACTGAGCCTCAGAGAGTCCCTCTAAGTGACCTCATAGTCACAAAACCTGTGACTCAAGAAAATCAGTGGGAGCTCAAGGAATTATTGACAGAGTCGAGTCAGTAAGGTCAATGGGAACTCCACCGAGCAACTGCTTATAGGGTCAGACATTGCCTTTCAATAGCAGATTGACTTCTAAGCTCATCTAGACTTACAAAGAGCTACAGGGTAAAGCAAAACAAAACAAAACAACAACAAAAAAACCCCAAACAAACCCAAAAAACAACCCAAACCCCCAAAATCCCCAAGATTCTGTTCATGAAACCACAGAAAAAGATATGTCTGTGAACAGTAAATCTGATGACATACACTGTGATTTGAAAAACATTTCATATGGGCCACAGATTTTCCTATCCTGCTTCAACTAAGTACTCAAAACATGCTGACGTCTCACTGATTTAAAAAAAGCTTTCAGGCTCTTAAGAGGGCTTTCAATTTCAAGCATGTTCATTCCTGATTTTTAAAAAAGCTTCTGGGCCACATTCATTCTGTGCCAACATATGTGTGGTTCCCATTGTTCATGGTGGTGTTAAAATAAAGAAGGATTAATAAATCCATGAGACAATACAGTAGCTGCATTTTATACTAGAATTTCATTTGGAGTAATAAAGGGTCATTTACAATTATTTCAGACATGAATATTTTATTCTATGCACGGGTTATGGTCAGTGGGAATACACAATCTTCCTCTCCTATTGTAAAACTGAATATTAATTTGTTTTCTTCAGAGTATCTACTGTAATTTAAATAGCTCCATGGATTTAAAAAGTTAAGGGACAAAATCATGGATATATTTAAGGGTCATAAATGTCTCTAGTGTGCTTTGTGAGAAGAGGAACGCCCTATATCTTTTCAAGATATTTTCCTATAAGGCATTTGCATTGAAACATGTTTCCTGAATAGTGCTTTATTTATTTATAGTCAAACTCTGGTCCCCTTGTACCTGTAAGTGTCCCCATTTAAGTAAGTAGCAGGGCAATTATAATTCAGCCACCACAGATCACAAGTCTCTTCCCCAGTGTTACCGCTGGGGACTGAATATGCTACCATTATCGAAGACAGCTGGTAATTAAAAACCAGGGGTCTTATTCAAGAATGATTTCCTTCTGCAGAAAGACACTCATCAAATGGCAAATATGGTTGAAGAAGAATATATAGTCTGTTAATGCAAAGTACTAAATTCACAGGGAGCTATTAAATCATAAAGAAAGACCTCCCAAAGAAGGAGCTTGTGAGAAGCAGATCAAATAGACCACGCTAATCAAATAGACCACACTAAATATTTAATGGCATCTAAGATTACTGACTTTGACAAGGCAATACTCACACCTTCTTTGTTCATTTGGCTACTTGAATTTGACTTCACTTACTCAGTATTTTTTATTTTACGTGACTTGACTTTTCTATTACTGCTTTCAGTGTTTCTGTTTTCTTTGTAGCTAGCTGAGTGATCTAAGTTCCATAGACCACCACCCAATCCCTCCCCAGACTGCTTTTGTTATCTAGCCCTGGCATTCTGGCAATTCCTGAGCCATCATGACTGGGTAGGAAAATCAAGTTAGAAAATCCCATGTATGTGTTCTGTTTAACAATATTAACTATACAGTTGAACAAAACCCCACAAAATCAAATTTATAGATAAATACAATTAAAAGAAATTCACACTTCTTTTAAGTTTTTCACAATACCTTATTTGTCAAAACGCAGTATTATCTCCAGAACAGCATGATATCATGCATACAAATCTATCTACTTGATAGTTACATTTCACCCAAGTGACCGATACAAAGGAATGTCAAATCATCCTTGAAACAAAGCTCTGATGCCAAAGAAGAAAAACTTATGATAACATATTCTTTCTCTATCATAAAGTTGTATCAAGCTGTTTTATCTCATTCATGATAATATATTTTATTATATTTAAAAAATGAAAGTGAAAACACTTTCTCTGCTTTTAAAGAAAAAAATCCACACTTATAAAATATGTGAGCTGATAGTAAAGTCATTGAGCTTTGTGTTATTTTAGATAATTCAGAAACTAAAGTGCAGTTGTCAATCTCTGTTGAGCTCTGCTATGTCTATATAGTTACATAAAAGAGTAGATTGTTTGGAGAGAGTTAATTGAAACAGTCCAAAACAGAGGAAAACAGAGCAAACAATTCATCACAACAGGTATCTACTGTACCTACACTTTGCTCCCTAATCCCTTACTATTTACCACTTTATACGTTCCCTTGAAGTTCTGCAAACACACACAAAAAATACAGAGTCTCCTAGAGATTTAAGAGAAAAATCAACGAATGCAGGAATGCTGAGACCACAGCTCAATACTAAAGAAAAATAACATGGTTTGATATCTGCATATGGCGGTTGTCATGACACTTACTGTTTCAAAGACCACACATACTTGATAAGAGTAGATGGTGGGGCATTCCCAAATCATAGATCAGGTGCTGAATGCCAGTGCTTTTTGTGGGTGGCAAGAAACATCCACTGTTAGAGGTGCAATACCACAGGACTCCTACCTTTCACTGACTAAAAGGGAAGATGGAAGAAGAAGGGACCTTGTTATCAAGCAAAGAAGAATCCTCAGGAATGGTTCTTTCTTCTCTTTCAGCCCTTGGTGAATTCTGCCTCCCCAGAACTGCTACCAACAACTGCTTGATATTATTCCTCTTTCGGGAAGTTCTCAAAGTATGGGAAAGGAGAGTAATTGTGATACCATATATTTGAAATAATAGCTATGATTGCTTCTCCGAGGCATGAAACTGGAGAAATCAGTTTCCCAAGAATGAAGATAAGGATTTTCGTTTCAGCTGATTTAGATGTAAATGTAGTGAAATCTAGATGTGTTGCCCATGTCAGATTTAACAGTTATCTTTTTTTTAAGGGTATATGCTTGAGCTGTGCTGTCACCCAGGCAACACTGACCTGCAAAACCAGCTGAGTCAGAAAATTGAGGCTCCTGTCAGAGGATGAATGGAATTTTTTGGAAATGTGGAGCATCATCTCTCCATCTAATCTAAATTTGAATCTAAATATTTCCATTTGACTTAGACCCTGCATATTCTCCATAAATTTTCACCACATGCAAAATTTGCATTCATTGAATAGGTTTTGTTGCAGCATAAGCACTGATTGCAACCAACCAGAGCAGTGACTGCATTCCTATCAGGCACGAGAAGATAAACAATTGCTGTACATGTACAGAGAAATGCTTAGGAAATGATTACGCAAATGAGATATCAGTCAATTTTTTTTTTTTAAATTTGTTACCCTGGCATCACTGTTGGGAAAAGTTTTGTGTGCGCCCTATGACAAAGCAATAAAATGCACTCTAGTGAAACGCCCTCTGCTTTAGCGCTATCTCTATAGCTGTTGCCTGGCAGCATTTTCCGAGGGTGAGAGGTTACCACACTTATCCCCAGCTGTATCTAGCCTCCTCTTTCCCTTTGTTTCCTCGAATAACCCTGCTGTCATTAAAAACTCCATCTCTGTGACAAGCTTGACAAGAGAACTTTGTCTTGTCTTCTGTCACACGGGGTCAAGGGACAACTAGTTGGCCTTGCTTGTTTCATTGGAAGAATTCATGTCCTTTTAGTAGAAACATTGTTAGGACCTTTCAAAGCTTTGTTAGTCTTTGTTGAATTAGTTATTGTCTCGCCTCTTGAGTCTTTTGTTCCAAAGATGGCTGAAGAATTATTGTGATGTCTAGCTTGTTGCCTGTCACATCCATCACCCATTGATAAAGTCTTTGCCAGGAGAATGTGATAAATAGCTGGGATTCCTTCATGATAGCTCAATGAGGAATGGATGGTGTAAGCAGCAGTTCTTCAAATTAGTTTATAGAAGACAAACATTTAAATGACCCGTCTGTCTTGATCTTTAACTGGATCATCTGTTTCTCATTCCAATTAAATTCTAATACACAATTTATCCTTCCCACAATGGAATCCCATAGGAGGATTTATGAGAGGGGACAGTCTGCATCCTTTGGTAAGTCACAGAGTTGCCAGACCCTATCAGTCATCTCCAGGCAAGGCCCACTCATGATACCTAGAGACATTTTCACAGGCACCCTTGGATCCCTACTTTCTATTTCTATCTCCTTCCTTCTCTGCTAACCCGATGAAACAGAGCAAAGACTAGTTAAACTGGAGCTGCAAAGAAGGAGCAGTTTGCTGGAGATATCTGAGAAAGAGAGACTCAGTACAAGTGAGATACGAGCACTAGGGAGGATGGAAAGAAAGAGAAGAAGTAAGTCTTGAGCACTTCCCAATAGTGGTTTTGAACATACTAACAATTTTTCTGCCCAAATCACAATGTCCCTGGGGAAAAATATATCTGCATACAGCCTAACGCACAGTGGTCCTGCCCTGCTTCCATGACATAATTAATAAAAAGGAATTATTTTCTTTCCTACACGTTTCTTGAACATGTCTCCTAGTACATCTCCTTCAGCACCTGCAAAAGCAGTTTCCAATTGGAGCAACTCCGGTCATGCTAAGGAATACAAGGAGCCAGCCAGGACCCTTTCAGCATGCACCAGCTACACCTGCAATGACGCCCTACAAGGGGTGAGTCCTACAATGCCATCACTACGATGAGTGCACACCACCAGCTCTCTGCTCCAACTGCTGTTATCACTCCATGCACTGCCGGAACGGAAAAGGTTTCACTGGTAACAAGCAGCTCTCTGAAGGGGAGCAACCAAAATATGCAGGATGGTTATTAACCAGGATTGGCAGGAGCAGTTTTTGCTGCCTCTCTCTGAGTGGTCAGTAAAGAAGCGGGAGAATTCCGATTCCACGTTGTTCTGGCTCATTTGCCAGTTTTAACAGGAAACACTGTTGCTGGTAAACATGAATTCTTTCTCCTCAGCTAGTTTGATCTTCAGCCTCTACTCACTTCCCACCCACCCTTCCACTGCCCTTGTAACGCAGCCTGGCCAGTCTGTATTCAACAAGACACCTTGAAAAGGTGGGGGAAGGAGAGGAAGAAGTGGCCATCCAGCCTCGCCTACCACTTTCAAGCTAAACTTCAAAAAGCATTTCCCCTATACCTACTGTGAACGGTCCAGTCATACACTCCTTAGAGCTGTGGCTATTTGCAGGGGCACAGAGAGTTCATTTACCTCCTCCCAGGAATTTTTAATCAATGAACGTCATCTTCCGTAGTAGTTGATCTACTATGTGGGATATTAAATACAAGGAAAAAAATACCCTTCTAAAGCAGCAGCTGCACAGAAGTTGTAGACACCTGCCACCAGCTTGTTGGGCACAGTGTAGTGCTGCTGCTGGAACAGCTGGATTCAAAAAGGCTGCATGAAGCCCTTTGGCAACTTGGAAAAGTGGACACTTGAGGTGTCCCTGGAGTAGACACTGTTTGCAGTGGTTTCAGAAGTTTTAAGAAACTTTAGGATGGCTCACCAATGATACTAAAAGATGTAAGATAAAAATAGCTAAACCTTTACCTACTCATGTTCTTAAAGCAACCTGAAAAGTGTCAGGAAAGGTACCTGGGTAACATTGCAGTCAGGGCAGAAAAAACACTAAGAAACATAGGTGCAGGTGGGCACGTATGCTGAACTGGGTTTGCAGCTTAGCAAGATGTTTGCAGCAATCTGCAAAGCCAAACGACACTTTCCAGGCTACTCATTAAATTTACAAAGCTTGCAAGTCAGCTTAGGCTGGGCTCAAAGGAACATGGAGATTTACGCCTTTGACCCAAGGTGGACAAAATACGGAGGTGCTAACTATGTTTTTCTCTGAGACGTCCAGATCAGGCAGGAGGGAAGTGAAGCTAGTTTAACTGAAACAGAAGGAAATACTTATGTGAACTCTGGCAAACTGAAACAGCTGAGTCTTACAGGCCTGTAATCTGGGCATCAGCACTAACTGAAAGGGGCTGTCGGAATGGAAAGGATTGAGGTAGCCAGCATTCCTCTTGGGATTTTTTTCTAAAACCATTATTAAGAAAAAGCATCTCCAGGAAACTGTGGTAGTTACAGAAGAGCACAGGCCAAAATAACAGATCAAATTGTGGCCAGAGCCAGCAGCAAGCAAAGGTCACTGCATTTCTGAGTCAAAACACAGTCAGCAAGGACTTTATGGATGATCTTTAACACACCTACTGGAGCTAAGCGGATACAACAGGAACATCCAGAAGAATTTGCATCCAGAAATGAACTGCAATCTATCATCCATAATTCTTCCTGCATAAAGAGAAATCCAATTGCCTGAAAACACGAGGCAGCAGAAACTGAGTTGATATTTCAATTTAATTCACTTCAGTTCACCGTATTGACTTCAACAGTATGCAGAACACTATCTTTTATCACTCAAGTGTCACAGTTCTTCATTTCTTTGCATAGTGAATATGGTTATGGCTATTGATGCGCTTATGAAATATGCACTTAGATTCCTCCAGTGTGCCTGGACTTGTGGCTGTCAAGAATTGTCTTGTGATGGTTGGGTTGTTGGGTTTTTTTTTTTTTGGGGGGGGGGGGGGGTGTCAGGGGGAACTGAGGTAGGCTAATCTTGCAAACGCAACCTCCACAAGGTCACAGATCTCTTTCTTTACAGAGTTCACTGCTGTTGCAGAGCCTATAATGTCATTACAGTTTTCAAGAAGGGCTCTATTTGTTCCATCTCGTTGGCGTAGCCTTGCAGAAGTGATTATGAGCCAGATTACAGCTCTAAACCATGTGAAAGAAAAAAAGATTACCAAGAGCTCTTGACAAGATGATCGCAACCTGGAAAATGTTGTTCTCCTCGCCCTCCATGAGAGTCACATTTTTTTCTGAAAAATGAAACCTGAAAATACAGATTACTGTGCGGAGACCAGGCTTTGCTCTCTGCCACGCCTGAGGCCGCGGGTCGGGCTCACAGCGGATGCAGCACACCCGACTGCCGGTACCTCTGCAGCACGTCCTGCCCGGCTTTCAGTAAAAGACAACACCCGCCCCGGTGAACTGTCCTCCTTTCCTGCCTGAACTCACTGCTCCTCCCAAACCTCAGAGGTGTTGTGGGTTGCCTGGGGTTTTTTCCCTCCTTTTATTTTCTTGCTCCTCTCCTCAGTCAGTTGCAGTTTGGAACAAGAAGGAGGATGCTCGCAAGAACCTCAGCAATCCTCATTCCCATGATCTACTCCTCTTGCACCTTTTAAGTTTTACCACTAGATGGAAGCCTTGACCTCCAGAGTTACTCCGTTAGATTCCGGACCATTCAATTGCACACCCGAGCTTCTTGGTGAGCTGTTTACCTACACTGAGTCAGATATTGAAGTAACAATTCGCTGGGCTCAGGCATTTCTGTAGCTCACTGATTCTTACACGGAAGGTATAAAACCGTATAAACCTCCCAGGTGTGGCGGCATTCTCAGATAAACCTGTAGAGATTACTAGGGCTATGTAAATCTTTACTCACGATATGGAGCTAGATTGGCTCTGCCGTGGATGAGCAAAGGGAAGAGAATGGGATCGCTGCTTCCCACCAGTCTCAGGACAGTGGGTAGTCACCGGTGGTATATAGCTGGGGTTGCAAAGCCCGGTGAAGGCTGTTCCCCTCAGCAGCACTGAGCTCCCCAGCACAGTACTGAGGTCCCAGGCCAGAACACAAACAGTGGCTACATACTCTGAGTTTCCTACAACGTTTCTGTTTGCAAGCACCACATGAATGAAGAGTGAGCTTTCAATTGTTACTATAAGAAATTACTCACCAAATACTTCCTACAAATGAATTTTTTTTACATCTTATTTCCGAGCAGTTCACTGTGAATTTTTATGTTCAGTGTTCAAGGTGTTTAGGACACATGGCTCCCATGGGATCATTCTCTGACTGGGTTGGTAGCTATTAGTAATGGGATATGAACTGCTGAATACTCATGATTATGAACTCAGAATTTGCTTTTGAAGAAAACTCATGTGGGCTGTTAGCCAACGTCAATGAGATCAATGGGAGACATTTCTACTCCCGAGTGACAAGTCAGATGCTGAGAACTTCACTGTTTTAGCAGACAGCAAATTCATTTCAATATTTAGACAAAGCAAACAGGAAACACAGTTTATAAAAATTTGCTTAGAAACTCAGAAGGCTATTCCTGAAAAGAATTTCTGATGCTCATGCATCTTTAGTCCTTACTTTTATAAGCTGATAGCAAGCTCCAGGGGCAAAGGGACGAAGTTCCTTGTTTCTTACTCTTCAATTACTTTTTGAGTAAAAGTGCAAAAATTTGATGTCATCTTGCTGTTTATCCCTGTGACTGTTCTCACACACAGGGCTACAGCTGTTCTTTCTGTAGTGCTACTAAACCACAGAACAGTTTAGATCAGACAGCGTGCACGTCAACCAGCGGCATGTGAGGCTACATCTGCGCAGGTACATCAGCTATAGGCAGTGAAAGGTCAGTCCTCTGGCTCTGAGGGCAACAGACATAGCATGGATTACGTCTACCTAAATAAATTCTCTTTTTCCCCCAGAATAGCTGGCTTTGTCTTTAATGCCAGACAGAAAGATCTCTAGTCTGTGCTGTTGCCCAAATTGTGACGGGCACTGTTTGATGGAGCGCTAGCTGACGCAAGCTAAAACTGCGGCAAAGCATGCAGCCAGTCTGCACAGTTGCAGGCTGGTCATGATTCCATGGTGCCACGGACCTGTTTCAGCTACCAGTATAAGCATAGCTCTTAAAGTCTAGGCCCTGAGCTGGTACAGATAAGCTAATTCAATGGATTTACATACATTCAGTGTAGTCAAGGATTTGGTACACACTAGCACAGATCAGTACAGGTTAGGAAAAAAAGAATTTCTATAGGCTTGTTTTTAGCATTGAATATCACATTGCCGTTTGCCGTTGCAAATGCTTTACATGGAACACAGACGATAGCAAAACCAACCCTCTCGTTGGCTGCACAGGCAGGTCTTTTCTTTTGGGCTCTGCTTGGGGTTAGGATTGTGCTGTCATTCCTCTAGATGTCATTAATCTCTTCTGTTCGTTTGAGTCAATCTGTTTCATAGTCCTGCTTGGTTTTATTGGGTGTCTTTTGTGTGGATTGGGGCGGGAAGGGGAAGATGTACCATCTCTGTGAAGCAACTGCATTGTAACAAGCAATACTACTGCTTATTACAAGAAGGGCAATGCCTTATGTGTATGAGCTAGTCCACACCATATACGTGTTATCTCAGCGGGACAAACTACTTAAAGTCTAAATGTAGTATGTCTGAACTTCAAAAAGACACTAAAAAAATTACTTTTCCTGGAAAATTGTTTGTTTGTAACACTGGGGATTATTGTAATTGAAAGGGACAGAAAATCTTGGGATTGGGCATGGTTTCTTTGTGTACACATTCCCGTTCGTTCCTTGTGGAGCGCACTACATGGGTTAGGGCATGGTCCTGCACCAGCTGGAGTTTCTGGCTAAGCTCGTCTCAACTTCAGCATTACAGGACAATAGCCTGAACTAATAATATTCAGCTTGTGTATGTCTCTTATATGGTAAGGAAAAAGAGAAGAAGCTATAGTTGAATGCAAAAAAACCCAACAAAAGCACCAACTGGCAGGAACCATGAGTGGCTGCGCTATCTGAAAATACTTTGAATTCATTTCTGAAACCAAATGCATTCCAGGTGGCCAGTGTCCCTTTAAGAAGTGCCATTTAATTGGAAAGCTGTTTGGAGAAAAGAAGCAAAAGTCTCAGTGATAATGGTATCAGCATGGAATGAAGGATGATGTCACTGTATTTCATCACTGCCTTCTGCGGTAGGGCTTGTGTTTATTGAATGGAAAACTGTAAATAATAAATATGTGGTAAGCTTCTATAAATAGCGCCTTTTTGTTATACTAACCATTTTCAGTTTTCCGTGATTTGCAGATGCCTCAGATTTTGCAAGCGGAAAATGCACGTACACAGCATGGACCCTGCTGTATGGGAAGAGGTGAGAATGCCAGTCTGATGATTAAAATTTGAATTCATAATTGATTTCCGTTTTATTTAATCTATAGTTATAATCACATAGTCATGTGAGCATTCATTTTATGGGCCAAACCGCTTAAATCTTTTCTTCCATTAATAAGCCAGCTGCTGCCGAGACATTCACCAAATTCAATAGATTCACAATCTGTTCCTTAATCTAATTACTAATAAAGGTGGCCACAGAAAACTTTTTTTGGTTTTCTCAGTTTTGCAAAGTTTAATATAGTTTTACAAGTCAGAGATACAAGTCACAGGCTGCACTGGTTCCTACGTCTGATACAATTAGGTTAATGGCATGAAGCCACTGGAGTGTGGCGATGCAGGCAGACTGCTCCATGCCCAGGAGTCAGAGCCATGATCATATTTGCCCTTGCTGTCAAAGAGAAGAGAACGGCAGTGACAACAGTGGCTGGAAGGATCTTTCTAGAAATAAAAACTGTCAGGCTCTCCTTGCATTCTCATGCCCGTCGGCAGCTACCCTACAAAGTACTCCCAGTTCCTAGAAATTTCAGTATTTTTTTCTGGGTGCGGACAGAGAACTTTTCACAAAAAACCCCAAAAGCTTGGTCTAATGAATGATGTGAACTGCTGCGCTCCTCAGGTCTGAGTCTTCCCTTACATAGGCAGTAGCATGAGAACATAAGGAGAGATCAGAATGAGGTCTCCCTGCAAGTGAGAACTCATCTCAAATGGCCTGAACATCCCCGGAAAAGCCCCTAACATGTAAAACTTCTTGCAGCAGTCTTCCTAAGTATAGGAGTTTTCTCCCCATTTGCTTCCTGCTCCTTGCCTGCATTTTTGTGAGAATTTTTCCTAGTTTCTATCAGCCTGCTTCCAAGCTGCGTTTCAGTTCAGCTGTAACAAAGTCAATACTGGAATGAGCGGCATACTGTCCTCCTTGACCATTGTTCTGGCTATATAATGGCTTATCTCACTCACCCTTGAAGTTTGTGATCAAGATCAAAGATGCCAAGTTTGATGTCACATCTACATACTCCTCCCACAACCGTTTCTCTTCTACAGAGGTGTAGATACAGGCAATTTCCACCTTGAAGAGTACCCTCTGTCATGTGGACTTGCCTGTGTATTATATGGAAATCTTTACTAAGTATTACTGGGAAAGAGCCTAGTTTATGTAGACATGAAGCCTACTTTCATTAGGGCAGTCAGATTTCAGTTATTTATAGACTGGTTCTAGCTTTTTGTTTTCTCCTCAGAAAAAAAAACTACTCTCAGTCATAATCCTGTTCTTGTTTCATGTGGAAAAGGAGGTGACTAGGAGGGACTAGAAAACACAGGGCAGATTAGGTGGAACGTTCTCATTAGTGAGATGAATGATCACCATGCGACCACCCATGCAAGGGTCAGACTCTGCTTTCTCCCTGGCCCTGAGGGCCAGATTATCCAGTCTGTTAGGGATGTGCTATGCTGCATAAGCATGATAAATTCTCAGTCAGAGCCTTAAAGGAGCTAGAGATGCCTGGAGAGAACCCCTTAACATGAACCAGAAGTGCTGTGCAGGTGGAAGGAAGGTATCTGGATACGCTGCCGCTCAGGTCCAAAAGCAGCCTGTGTTCGCATGGCACCACACCCAGTTTCACAACCCTTGTTTCAGATGCACTGTTATGTGAATTCAGTCAGCGTGATTTGGGACTCGAACTGGCATGTCCACCTGGCTTGGGAGCATCCCCACCAGCTGGGGAATCTCAGTACTGTGCTCCACGTTCCCAGGTACAGACATCCCTTCGGACATCTCCCCTTCACAGAAATGGATAGGGAGAGGTCAAACAAGGGCCTCTGCCAGCACCACAGGAGTGGAGGTCGCATTAGGGACATTTAATTGTGGAGTGGGAAAGGAAGTGTTTCATAGTTTTTTAGCACAGAGGCCTAGGGTCCCACGAAGTGACAGAAGCTAGAGTGGATTTCTAATGCTCTACAAGCAGTCCCTTTCTTCTCTTGCCCACGTGTATCTTCAAAGCAGTGGAAAAAGAAGTCCATCATTTAAAGAGAGATATTCTTACAAAAGAGCTCTTGAGCTGCTGGAGACTTTTACTGTAACTTGAGTGCCTCCAGGAGTCCTGAGGCACACAACTTCTAGAGATCTTATTGTAAAATGGAATTCAGATAAACATCACTAGCACCTCGCCTTCCTTGCGGCTGCTTTCTGTCTGCCCTGGCCACCCTGTCGGAACTGGCCAGTGACCCATGAAGATCAAGAAAAGATCACGCAATAACAGTACACACACTCACAGCTCAGCATCCCAACAAACTGCTTGGTTGGTCATTGTCATCTAGATCTTAATAATGTGAATTTTCTGGTTCAAGGCACGAAATCTGCCCTGCAAGTACATACAGGGGCTATTGATTTCACTAACGTGAAGCAGTGAAATGAGGTGTTTAAGATAGTGGCTACTTGCTAAAAGTGTGCTGCCTAGTACTTGGAAGGGAACAAATTCCTCTGGAGGTGACTCAGAGGACCTATTTCTCTTCACTGGCTTTGAAAGGAGTCCAGAGAGAAAAGCTTCCAGGTGTCTAAACTTCAGCAGTCTGACCATTTGCCCACGAATCTTCTTCAAGAATCTCTGCTACATGGGAGCGAGGGAGATCTCCCGGAGCACAGCCACAGTCCTCCAGCACCATGTCCCCAGTGCTGTGCAGGGCGTCCGATGGGCAGCCCACGGCCAAGGGCCTTACTGCAACAGCCGTAGCGATACCCCATCCCCTGTCCCCTAGGCAGGGCACTCAAAATCTGGGTAGCTCCTTCCTGCGCAAGGGCTTTTTGCTAACCTGCAATGCAGAGGAGTGAGGGCTGGTTCTCATAAATTTCTTAACTGCATGGAAAAAGAAAAGAAAGCCAAGTTGTAAGTGAGGAGCAGCCCTAAAATTAGCTCAAAAAAATAATGTGATGAATATCATGGAAAGGTTTCCTCTTAGAACCAGATCTGTACAAATAGTGAGAAAAGCAAATAGCAATGTTTCTCTGTTACAGATTAAATAAATATTCTGCTACTGAGGATGCTGCTGAAAGTAGAGCTTGCACTTGGCAAATAAAGAGATCAGATTAGCAGCAGGATTGATAGCCTTTCAGATTTAATAACATATGCAAAATAACACAGACAACACTCCTACAGCACTTCATAGCACTGTGTAGACATCACTGAGCCATATACCTCAACAAACCCCTGTATCTGCTCAATGCCCCAGCAAGACCCAGCTTTAACCAGACACCTGTTCTCTGGGAACGTTGGCTTCCCTGTGTGTCCAGCCTTTTGCCTCCCCTTCAAGGCGGCTAGATATGGCTGTGGTCTTCTGTCACTCACACTAGAAGGGAAACCTACAGCAGATAAATCACTATATAGTTATTGGACTGTAAACCACTGCTATTTTTTGTTGGCTGGTGAAATGATCCAGAGCCCACACTCAGTTCCCTGAGCCATCTAATACCCTTTCCACAGCCATTGCAAAATTAGTCACAAGCTATACCATAAGCTTCCACCATTATCACCCATTAAAATTCTTCCTTACTTACAGAATGTTTAAACATATGTTATTATATCATGGCTGATATAATCATGGCTGACAATGTGGGTGGGGAGGTGAATAAGACTTTTTTGGTCCATTTACTTCTTCCAATGCCCAAACGCTTTGCCAAAAATGCAAGAAAGGAAGCAATCACTCAAACAATCCAATAAACATTTTCTTCATGTGGGTGATCTCACAATACAGCAACCACAGTAACTATAATAGTTACTAAAAGAAACTTTTCTACCCCAGATAAATGATCTTATCCCACAAGAAATGTTTGTCTAGTAGAAATAGGCAGTACGCTAAGACAGTTACATTAACTGCAGTTTATTGGTTAGTATTATAAAGCTCCTTCAGGAATGAGGAATTTGGAGGCATCTGTCTATACAGGAGAATACTATCATAAGCCTGGACAGAGTTTCCCTACCACCCACGCGTAGGCTGCTTCTCTAGTAATGAAAAGCTACACCACGCAACGTGAATCACCCTGAGGGCGCCTGTCTTTCTGCACTGACGAAGAAAGGCAGATGACTAGGTCAGCTAAGCTCCTCGCCTAACAGTGCTCAGAAGGGTGCCTAATATTAAGCAAAAATCGTTCTGTCCGATATACCTGCTTGGTAGGGCCACTGTTCCCCTGGAATACAAAACGGAGCTGCACACAGGTCTTCACTCAATGAACTGCTCCCTGCTGTCATGCATAAACAATCTCCGTTCTTCTCTCTCAAAAATTCTTTCAGACAAATCACTCCCTTTAAACTTTTCCCCAAGTGGAGACTTTTCCTCTATCCTTGTACTCTGGGCTGGTGACTAATGCCTCTGGCTTTTTTTACTTATAAGCTAACACTATTAAGTTCTTTGGGCAAAAATCTGTTTCTCTCATACGTTCAGCACAGACTCGTGTAGAGTGAGAGTGGAAGGAGAAGACGACACAGCCCTTGTTTACAGCAGTACAGATTTTCTTGTACTCCTACATCGCCTTATGCTAAATATTCTCCAAACTTCAGCTGACTGTCTGAGGACAACAGGCAGATGCTGGAACTCATAGTAAGAGGTATTTTTGCTGTGGTTTCCCGAGAGCATCAGGAAAAAAGTAGATTTTTGAGGAAGACGAACAAATAGGGTAGGGACCCTGAAGGTGAGCTAAAGGAGGTCAAGCTGTGGCAGGTAAAAAAAAAGATACTTCTAAAAAAGTAATCCCCTTAGGGATATGAGCCAAAAGAAAGGCCAGAATATAGCAATTTATATGAAAATTGGAGTAAAATAAAGGGATGGTGTAACCTTGGATGGGATAGGAGGATCCTCTGCTTTCCTATTAATCACTCCAACCTTTTCTTACACGCTTGAGAGCTTTCTTATCCTCTGAAATCAACAATTGAATTAATGGCTCTTATTCAGAGCAATAACAGAGATGTAGCTTTTGAAGGGTGCTGAGCATCTGCATTGGCCATGGACAGTAAGCTCTGAAAATCTTGTCAGTTTTATGTGGGAATCTAAACACAGATGTAGATACCTAACTTTAAATGGATAGGCTTGAATGTGATTGTCTAAATGTAGGATGAGATTTTATTTGATAAATCCCAGGTGAATAAACTTGGCATCTGAATCATTACTCCATGCACAGAATTTCTGGAGACCAGTTGTGGGAGCAACTTCTGGGCAAGCAGAAGTAACTTGTAAAACTTCTTTTCACATTCTTTGAGGAAAGGCAAGTGCTTAAAATCATGTATTTCGCTGCTTCTTTTGACAGCCTTGGAATAAAATTTTTACAAGTTTTTAGACCTTTTCTTTTTCTCTTAAGTTTTTCTTAAGGGTTTTTGTGGCTCTTATAGCTATAGCATTATTGTGGAAAATAGCTGAAAAGGAACTATTTATGACATCAGTCCTGCATATACAGAATACTGCCCATAGTGCATATTCCAAAAATACTGTGTAAATCCATAACATACTATGCAGTAATAGGCCATCGTAAATAGTCCCAGAAATGCCAACACGCACACACACATATAAGGGTATAAAGGATGTATATATTCAAAATGAAATTTAACATATTTACATAGTAGTGCCATTTGCCGAACAGATAAAAATAATGAATAGTGTTGCCTTAGAGTTAAGATTAACAGTGCATTTTCAGACAATGAACATAACTGTTTCATTGGTTTCATGCATTTCTATTTTGCCCAGAATCCATATCTAAACCATTTCATGGAAGTCACACACCATTTCTTTGAGCATAAACAACATTCCTCACTCATAGACAAGAACATGCTGATCGGCTTCCTTGAATAGCTAGTTAAAGAAGAGATGACGAATTTATTCCCTATTCTCTGTGAAGTGGCATTTTTTTTCCACGCTGGCGTGCTGTGATGAGCACTTTATGATGCATAGCTGACTGGCTCTAATACCACTTGATCCTTTATAAATTAAGAGGCAAGAGGCTGCAGCCTATCGTGTAACTCCATTACTGGGATTTGGATTAAGAGTGTCTTGCACGTGTTATTGTCTTTCTTTTAGCTGCTACATGTGAGGTGCCTTGAGGATAGCTTTTGGAAACCTTTTTCTCAAGTCGTCCTTTTATTGCCCATCTGGGCTCTTGGAAAGGATCTATTTGCCCGTGCGCTGCATGGGCCCGAGTCTGGGGGAAAATTCAGCAATCAACAGAGGAAAAGAGTAAGTTCAGAAAGAAATATTTCCATTTCATTTCCATCTGCATTGCAAAACCTGATCCTGGCTACTAGAGTAAATGCTTTTATTTGCATATTTATTTCTAGGTTTAGGTAAAGATTTTACCTGTTATACTATGGCAGTGACTGTTTTCCCAGGACATCTGTTATAGTAGGTATAACAGCAGGTGCAAGAGCAGTTAGGCCTTTTCCTTTCATCTTTGAGAGATGGTGGGTTTTTGAAGTTTAAAGACAGCTTGCTTGCTCCTGCATTTTCCTGGGGTGTGGGGCTTCCTACCGCAGCGCACCCCTCCCGCCGTGAGTCACACAGCCCCTGTACACCCAGCAGATCGGCCGTGTGGAATTTTACGGGAAGGAGTAAAATTAATGGGGAGGAGGGAAATGAGAGTTTAGACTCTCTCCTCCCGTCTGCCACAACAGAGAAGCCAGACTGATGCCATTATTCCAGCTGTGCCCCAAGGGAAACAAGGCAAAGGGCCAGGGGGACGAGACAGGGCTGTGCAGGGCCAGGCCAAATCCTGTAGCATGATGGAGACAAGGTACATTTCAATCTTATTGTCATGAACAGGACCTTCTTCTTCTTCCTGAAAGGCAGAATGTTTAAATCCAGCTGGGTTTCTTCGCACTTGCGAGCAGCTGGGCTTTGGTTTGTGCATCAAATAGCTTGGAGCTAAGAGGTGCAATTAGCAACTTTGATAGTAGGATACTGCCTCCTGGCATGTCTTCCACGATGATTGATACTGTTACCTTCATTCTTCCAAACAATCCTTTCCCTCTGTATTGGGTTTGCTTGGCACGTAAACCCAATTCATCCCCCATCAAATCAAACCGACGTACTCAGAAGAGGATATAACCACCCAGCTGTGCACAGGATGACACCTATAAATCATGAGAGGCCAGCTCCAGGCAGTAGCACTGCCAGCCACTAGTGTGGAGGTCTTGGCAGATTCACCAAGAAGCTTTTGCTACATCACAAAACTCTGACTGAGGCATATCAGAGCTGAGGACAACCACCATTAGATGCTCTGTCACCTACACAGGGCAGCTTTCCAGGGGGAATGAAATTAGAGTGTAACTGCTGCCAACACAGCTTTCCTGTTTCGTTAGGATTTTTTCCCCATCACTAGCTATGTGATGCTACGAGAATGCTACTAGAATGTGTAGCATTCACAAAATCAGGCACATATTCTCATAGTCAAATGGTCACCACAGCCAGACAGAGGTGGGCTAAGCGTACCTATGTTCTGATCCCCTTTGTACACTCTTACGATCCCTGGCCTTCTTAAATATCAAAGTTGCATCTTGAGATAAATCAGGGAAGTATCATTAGAAGTTTGCCCTGTCCTTACGCTTTTCTCAAACATCTGCTTTTGGCCACTGAGAGAGATACTGGGCTAGATGGATCTTGGATATGACCCAGTACAACCGTTCTTATAGTCTCTAATAAAAGATTGCAGAGCAGCCAGGGATTCCAGGAGGCACTGCTGTTCGAAGGGAAGGCACTCGCATGCTCCAGTGATGGGCAGCCATCCAGAACGCTAAGGTAGATGGATGACAATAAACTCTAGAGATAAGCAGATGGCTCCCAAGCTACAGAACGAGCTCACAACAACAAATGCTAATGGTCTTAAGCCATTTTATGAACTTCTCGCAAAATGCCAGAGCCAGCTATTACATGTCTGAGCTTCTTAAACATCAAAGCTATTTTCTTAAAGTTGATTTATACAAGCCAAAAGAAGTTATGTAATTTTCAGTTAAAACTTGCAGACCACAGAAATAGCATCCAAATTTTTTTCCTAATAATCCTTTCTGGCTAATGGATTTTTGGGCCAAGTTTCTGCCCTTCATACTTTTATATAGCCCAGTTATAGTTCTGCAACTCTTTCAGTGCAGTTTGAGAACAGCAGCTGAAGTTAAATTGAATCCAGGCTGTGGTGGTCCTGTCCTCTGCCCCGGAGGAGCCACGCACTGCCGGCCACGCTGTTCCGTTCCTCTCTGTTGTCTTGCTGCCGGCATTTGTGCAAGCAGAAGGTGAGTCTCTCCAGGAAAATAATTTGGCTGAAGACAAACCACTTTCTTCTTCTGTTGGGCTGGTTTTCAGTCAGATCAGCTCCTTCAAATTCTCCAGGTAGCGTGGAGATGAGGAGGTGGACATGCACAGTCAGGGACAGGAGAGAAGGGCAGAATTTGCAGCTTCACTTTAGCTGAGTATTAGCTGCCGAGGAGCTCTGCTGCAAGCAAAAGTATGAGACACCCTGGTTCTGCAGGACATTGCATGATGCAGTTTGCAGGTTTAGCTGAGACCTTTAATGTGATCCATAAGCTCTCAGAAAAGGCCACCCTGATACAAATGGATCAACCAGAAAACTGGGATAGTTTACAGTCTTTCAGCGATTTGCCTGCTGTGAGAGGACATTAAAGAACTGCCTGGCCCATAGGTTGGGGCAGAGTGTTTCTCCTCCTTTTAAGTCCCAGTGATGTTCTTTCTATGGTTCCTGTACAAGACTCTGCTTTCATTCCTTGCCAGTTTTTAATAGAAGCACAGATTTATATCAAGTACTATTTCTCTCTCGCACCTGCCTCTCCCCAAGCTGATCATCGGCAATGATGCCTCTGAAGCAAAACCCTCCTGACTCATAATTCACCGGCAATCGTTGCCTCCTAATATTCTCAGCACAGGCAGAGACATCATGTATACAAGATTGCTCCCGACATAAGAGAAGGGATATTTTAACATTTCTTCTCTCACCGTATCAGTAAAAGGAGTAGTTATAGCCTCAGTCTAATGAGGGAGGGGAAAGGAAAGCTATACAAAGCCAATGGACACAGGAGCTCCTACACCAGCCAGAGCGAATGGGACTTTAACATCTCCCTCTACACCAGTAAATCTACTCTTGTTTACAGATATCAGAAGTGGAAACAGAATCAAATCTCTTCTAGCAAAAATTACTTATGTTACTTTTTAAGTTCTGTGATCTACTTCACTGTTTACCATGGCTTAGACTACACATAAAACAGGCATTCCTGCTGTTCACTTGATAAATCAGTTCCTAAAACTCACAACTACTGGATGAAGAGTTTTAGTAAAAACATTTAAACCTAATAGGACCATCTGATTGTCAATCTTATGATTAAAAATTTATATCACAGGTAATTCAAAACTGGCCTTTAAAAAATGTGGTAGAATAATTAAGAAATAAAATCTCCCTTGGAGATCCAACAGTGTTTTAAATGTAGCTGCTTTCCAGAGTAAAATGTTTTACTGTTACGACCAGCAGCAAAGGAAAAAAACTGAAGACCATTTTCCCCTTCAGAAGAGTCTACATGTAAAAGCTTTTATAATGTTTACTGCTGCTGCCATAGGGGTTTAATCCTTCCTCTTTGAACACCACTGGGTACAGGATTGGTCCTTGAAAATAAATGTTTCCTCTGCCTTGTAAAGCACATGGTTTCATGAAAAACTTCATTTACTAGGAGTTGCCATGGTTACCATCACAGGAGTGCTTTTGTGGATGTGATGATCATTCACCGAGTACATGTGAAGGGCTCAGGATGCTCACCAGAAGCCAGAACTGCCTCACTGACCTCATAAAAGTGACACCAAGTCCGTTGTCTGCTTTCCTGGTAAACTTTTCACACACGTGGCACCACATGACACTTGCTAGCACTCCTGAAGTGACAACTGAAACATTTCCACTGTGCTTTAATGGATATGTGCCAATACACTCTTAATGCTTCCATCAAGGGAGAAACCAAGGAAACACTTGGGCATCACCTAACACCTGCTCTGGCTTAAGCGTTGCCTCCCCAACTCAACAAGTCCACAGAAGACAACTATATTTTCCATCCCCATTGGCCAGCACAGGTCAGAGTAGCCTCTAGCGAAGCCAGCTAAGAGTACCTGGAAATATGTGCACATTTGTAGGTCTACATCCAGCCATTGAGATCTTGAAAGCACCTCTCCAGTCCCAATGGAGTCCCAGATGGCCTTGTTTGGATCATGCTGGTGCACTCTCTCTTGCAGGGCACCAAAGGAGATGTGCAGTGTAACACCAGCAGCGGGTCACCAGAAAAAGGGGAATTCACCTGCATGACCTCCACATCCCTTCACGTAACTGTGGAATGTAGCCCTTGCACACCAGGCTTTCCACATTCAGGGCTGTCCAAACTGGTGCTAAGCTTTTCCAGGTTCCCTCACACCAGAGAGGGCTGGGTCAAGATTTGGAGCAAAGGCTCACCTCTTATACTTTATCTGGGATGTCAGTACCGATCAATCCACTCACAGAGCCTGGGGATTGATTCATTATTGCTTGGCACAGAGCCACTGCCCTAAAGTCCAAGCCTGATCCCGGTGCTGCTCCCGGCACCTACACGCAGCAAACCCACTGATTACATCCACTGAAAAGATCTGGCTGAATGGGATCATTTGCAATGTGAGGGCAACAGGAATTCCTTCAAAAGTCCATGATACAGAGTCACCTTGACTTTACGTCCCCTGAGAAGGGCTTTCCTTTGCCCATCTCAGTCAAGCCTCCAAATAGATGGTTGCACAGAGATGGGGTGCAGCTCTGCTACCCCTTGTACTCCAATTGAGTTCTGGGCTTCAGGATGATACAGAAAGGGACTCCAAATACTCAAGTTTTTATAGCAGTTGTTACTGAGTGCTAGAAGTTTTCAATAAAAAATTTAATATACTAGAATTCAAGTAAAAAAGAGCAATTTGCTTATAAAATACATATTTGCTGCACTGTACCATGAACTTTGGTGGGAGTGTGCATGCTAGGGTTTTCAAATGAAACTTAAAAGAGTGGGACCTGGGAACCTGACTCCCTGAAACTCCACTGAAAACCCTTGCCTCGGTGCTTTGAAGAAACAGCTTTTTATTGCACAGTTGTATTTTACCTCAAAATTGTAGAATTTTAGGAGGTTGGGTGTCTGGCTTGAGACCTACCACAAATGAAACTGACCTCATCATAACCCTTAAAAAAACCCAACAACCCAACAGCCCATGTGAGAAACTGCCACAAATATTTTGGCAACATTTACCACTCTGAAAGTCAGCCTTTTAGGGCTGACCTAGCATGAAGACTGAACCACACGCCAAGCCGTAACTCCCTTCCCTCCTTCCAAAACTGCAGTTGTCTCCATTGTTTTTAATCCACAACCCAGTGTCTTAAGTCCAGTAGTGAATGTTAACAAAGTCTTGACCTGCAGAGTGCTAATTTCCTCCGGGACCGCTAAAGGAGAAAACCTTTTCTATAAACGCCAGATCCTGTAAACTGAGAAGTTCATCACTGCAACACCTAGAGAGAGATGGAAAGTGCCAGGAATGGAATCCAGAACCCCTCATTAGGGGTGAGATTCTGCCTCCAGAGTCAGGATGGAGACAGCGTGGTTATAGTCCATTTTGAAAAGATTTAGTTGGGAATGAAAAATACCATCCTTTAGCGTCTTTGTCTTTTCTTTGTCTACAGTCCTGAATCCTCTGCTAACCTAGGTCCATGCTCTGTCTCTCGAAAACTAGAAGGACTCTTTAATTTATAGTATAATCCCAGAAGAAACTGCAGTGGCATCTGTCCCTTTTTCTTTTGGAATTGCACAGAAAAGGGGAGAGATCCAAAATGCTGCATGAAAAGACCGGAATTGAGTACTTTTTTTCCCAGCAGTGCAACCTTACCACCAGAATTTCAGTTACATGAAAAGAGACACATTTTTCTCCTCTCTCCCTACCCCACGGTGAAGCTCTGCCACTGTATAGAAAGAAATATAGGGGAGAGGCTAGAAATATCCCGTAAGTGATACCAGAATCGGTAGGACCTTCACATGGGGCAATGATCAAAACAGTCGCTTCTTTTCGCTCACTCCTCTTTGGGCTGGAGAGCCAGACTCGCACTCTTCTGCTTACGCTCCATCCTCACGGCTGGTGCAGGAAAGATGATAGCCCAGCAGGCAGAACTCAGGGAGCAGAAAAGAGATTGAAATTTGAATCCAGGAGCGGATTCATCGGGGAAATCGATGCTTTTGCTTCCTCTCCTGTTTTAGCACACATATGATCTGACGCGGTTCATCTTTCAGCTTTCCACTCTGCCTTTCTTCTGCTCGAGGCTGCAGCTATCACTCTCCTGTACCGTGTTCTCGGTTACTAAGACCATTATGTGAGGGATGAGGAGGAGGTTCTGCTGCCTGCATTTCCTTCTGCGAGGACAGAGGTTATAGCAGCTGGAGGCTGCAGTTAGGCGGTGCTTAACCTTGCCAATACGAGCTAAGACGGTTGACCTTGTGCAATCTGGACAGACAGCACCAGGCACATTTAAAGTTCCCTTTGGAAGGCAGACACCTCCTCAGGAGCCACTGTGTAGGACTCATCAGGCTAACAGATTTGAACACAGTCATAAAAATTCACTTTACATCCTCTTTTAAGTACCTTAAGTAGTATTTTAGATCTGGCCCTAGACAACTAGAAACAAGAGAACTTTCTGCAGAACTAGCATTAACTAACCTGTCCCATGTTAGTTTGGTTTTGACAACAGGGTGGTTTACTCACTTGGCTTCTTTGAAGACGTCTGCTGATACTTTTGTGTCTGACAGTCTTTGTGACCACTGCTAGTAAATGCTATTTAATGAAAAGCTTGAAATTTGGGGAAATTTAACCTAGGAATATTTCCACTATATCCTTACCTTTAAACCAGTATCATAGCTTCATAAGAAAGTAATTAAAACTTAACTTCTCTTTTCAACAAACCCTACAGAGGAGCTAATGGGGAGCACACGTAACAGAGAAAATCTAAGTAAAGGTCAGGACTTAACACCTCATTCATTAAAATCTCTGAAATGCTTGGAATTTAATGCAGAGAAGTCTCCTTTTCACCATAATTATGTGAAAGACCAGAATAAAACAGAGTTAAATGAGGCAAATATATAAATAAGAGAGCCTAGAGTTTGTGGTAGCTTTACTTACTATCTTAATTATATATTTCCTTTGAATGTTTCTTTTTTCCCCTCCCTGGGACAGATGGAATAAATTAATCTTAAATGCAGCATAAAATCTATTCCAGATCCTCTCATATGCCAGCGCTTAAACATAACTAACTAGAATAATAAAAGTCAGAGATGGAAAAGATCTATTAGCTGACCACCTAAAATTTTACATACAGAAATGTATCAATTTAACTAAACCTATTTCTAAATATTTAAGGAGGTTTGGTTACATCTTAAATCAGTTCAACAGCAGCTAGAGTCAATTTATTTCACTTTGAAATCGCACTTAAAAGCAAATGGAAGTGACCTGCTTTTAAGCACAGTTGCACTAACTAAATAAATGCATGTGTGTAGACTGAGAATCAGAGAGACAGCAAGGTCTGTCCAGTTCGGGTTAAGACAGACTATCGATACCTCCTCTGGGGCTCAGGGTCCTCCACTGCCGTTGCAGTTGATGGAGAATAAATATTTACTTGTTTCCAAAACAGAGGCCCAAGCTGGGAATCAAGATAGACTGAACTGATGTCTCAGTTTTGCCTCTCTCTGGCCTTGGACAAATCTCTTAACATCACATTATGTCTGAAAACACGTTAATGCCTCTTACCTGAATACGATGATTCAAATACGAGCAAGCTGAGAACCAGCTCCTGCCACAGCTACTGTCATAGCCAGGCACAGCATTTTGGTCCCAGTCCTACAAGAAATCGTATGCATTTAATTTTGTAAGTAAACTGGTTTAGATGGCAGTTAACCAGTCACAAAGGACAGGAGAGTTTGTTTCTGTATATACTACATAGGTGCCTGTACAGGACTGTTCTGTATGAGCGCTTTTTATAGCATTTTGTCCAAACTAGCTTTTAGCAACTTGCTGGGGGAAAGATGGAAGAGGGATTGTAATGAAAGGGGCTTATTCCATACCTAAAGCCTTATATTTATGGTAATGTTTATGTGAAATCCTCCACATAAACTGAAAAATCATTTAAACTGCTTTCAAAATGACAGGCGTGTAAACCTAGCCAGATACTCAAAACAGACTAAATGCCAACTTTCCTATACAATGATTTTTTTTAAATTCTTGATGAATAGTAGAGGCTGGAAGTTTCTTCTAAAGACCACTGGAGACACAGGGTGGACTCACCTCCTGCGATGCCGAGAGGCCGCGGGACTGCACATGAGCCCAGCGTCTCTCCAGGGCAGAGCAGTGGGAATTCACCGGTTTCACAATAAGCATTTCTGGTTTTGGTGCCCGCTCGCTCTTCCCTACAATATGCTAACACCACCTTGACAGCTCTTCCCAAGGCGTTCTCCTTTCCTTTGATTTTACAAGCGTCCTACCCACATCCAGATTATTTTAGAGAACCAGGGCCATACACTATTAGAGACAACAGTGGCATGAACTACACCCAGCGTGAGCCTGTTAAACAGTATGTTAGAAGTTACTATTAATTCGTGCTACTGCATGCCCATATATGGCTTAACATACCACTGACAAGCATAAATGTATCTTGAAATGAAGGATGTCAATGCCATACAATGTGGACATAGCTAAAAAAAATATTGGTGGCAAACTAAGCCAGTTTAGCACTTCTTATGCCAATGTAAGATTGTCTTGTGCAGTATATTTTTACATTCTGGTCCATTTTATGCCTCAAATATTGAGATTTTTTCACTATTTTTCTTCTTTCTTGTAAGGCACAAATAATAAAAAGTAGAAGAAAATAATTGTTTAAAAAAATGTTGGGATTTTTTTCCTACTTCTGATTACTTTCTGCAAGTGGCCATCTCCGGCAGCTGATAGCAATTTGGTACTTGGAGAATTTTGAAGGGAAAATTTCAATTCATCAAACCTGATCTTTTCCACAAAACATTAACGGAAGAGGTTTCCCAGTTCGGGGGTAGATTTGTTTTTTTACTTGTCCCACAATATCTAGGTTGTGGGGAGCACAGACCACCACCTCCCAGTTCTGTGCTTGAGCCTGATCCAGAAGCGACACAAGTGCTGGTCTCCCAGCCTGGAGACACAAGCTGACAAATCTGTTCTGTCCCCTTCTCTTGTCATCTCCTACAGCCTGAACCACCAAGTGGATTAAAGAAAGACTAATTTTTTTGTCTGTGTGAGAGATTGGTTCACACCTACGTGGGTGAATATTTGTATTTATGTAAGTGACGGAGAAACAGAGAGGCGTTCACCTCCAAATACAAAACAGAGGGGAATGCGTGACACGCACAGGATACAGGAGCTCACCCGCAACTTTTCGCTGCACTCTCACGTTATTGAATACGACTGCCCCGCTACCGGTAGGCTTTCCGAAATCAGCACTTCTTCACAGGCAGCATTCAAAATGCTCCTTTTGCATCACGTTGGTTTTTGTCATCATTACAGAAATTCTCACGGGGTTGGAAAACCATCCCCTGCCCGCTTCTGTGTGCAGTCTCAAAATGACTATATTCGATGTAATGAGCAAGTGCCAGGCAGCACTAAGGAAGACTGGAGAAAGCTCAGCACAGCGAAAGACTTCCAATAAAAGGCTGTAACAGCGGATCCTCCAAAACCAGATGGGTAGTGAGGACGTCCACCCAACAGGCTCTCTTAACTTTCGCTGGATATGGGGCGCCGCACCTCTCGGCCTTTCTTCCAACCGGGAAAACAAAAGTGACATAACGAAGGTGCTGAAGTAGTTTCTAAACTACGGCCACCTAAGCACGGGGGCCTGTCGACACGCGCGGACGAAAGGTTCTCTCTGCGGGCCGGGGGTACTGTCAGGGGGGCGGGCGCTCTCCTTCCCCTCCGACCGGGCTCCCCCGCGGCAGGAGGGCGGCGGGAGAGGGGAAGGGGGGCTCGGCGCCCCCGCGGGCGGGGAGGGGGAGGCCGGGCCGCAGGAGCGGCTCCGACCCGCGGGCAGGCGGGCCGGGGCGGGCCGGGCGGCGGCAGCCGCTGCCTCCCGCACACGGCGGAGCGGCGGCGGCAGAGGCAGGTCGCGGCAGCCGCCGCTCCCCCGCGGGAGGGCGGGCGTGGAGCCCCGCCGCCGCCGCCGCCGCCATGGAGAAGCAGCCCGGCGGCGAGGACGACTGCGTGGACTCGGGAGCCGAGACGGGCGGGTGAGTGGCGGGGGCCGGGCGGCGGGCTCTTACCTTCCCCCCCCGGGCCGGGCCGTGGCGGCGAAGCGCTGGGGAGCTCCCTCCCGGGCCCGAGCCCCCGCCCGGCGGCTGCACTTGTTGCCGGCGGCCGCCGCCGAGCGCGTCCCGGCAGCGGCGGGGCTGGGGCTGGGGCTGGGGCTGGGGTCGCGGGTGCGGCTGTGTGTCCTGGGCTGAGCCTCCCTCCGACAGACGAGCCTGCACCCCGGGCAGCACCCCCTCAGCGCGATGTTTCCTTTCCTCCCCCCGCCCCGGGGCTGGGGGTCCTGTGTGATCCCCTGGGGAGATGGGGAGCGCTCCTGCCGCGGGGCATCACCGTGCTTGGAAAGCCCCGGGGAATTTCCTCTTGGGTTGAGTAGGGGAAAGCCCCCCATCATCCTTCTACACGTGGGGAGGAAGATACTGAGGGATCGTGGCTGTGGGCTTTAAGTTTGAGCTCTAAAGCATTTGTGCTGCCTCAGCGATGGGGCCCAGCACGGTGCGTTATGGGCTGTAGACACATTGGCCAGGGCTTGGTGATGCACCGTCCCTGCATCCCAGGATAACTTGCGTTGAGGATAGTCTAGAAGCATGCCCAGCTACTTATGCTGTCCTTGCAGCAGGGACACCCAGACACCATCAGGCAGACAGAGCTGACTCCTTAGAAAGACCATTAGAGAGCCACAAAAGCAGGTTAGGTTTGTAGGCACCCTGAAATTGGGTTGCTGTTGTCATGATACTCATCGTACTGACCTATGAAGTGCTGTCAACTTTGCTGGTAGTTGTCCAACCTGTAAATGGCATATAAGAGTCAAGGAGAATGACTTTTTTTTCCTGACTTCATGACCCCGCTGCCAGAGGTGTGCTGTTCGGTATTTGGATGACTTCTCCTAAGATCATAGAGCTGCAAGGATGATCCATGGGATCCCCAATTCAGCTCCCACCTTCAGCCCATCCCTGTGGGAGGGAGATGGAAGTGCTTTCCAGCCTGTCCTACACGCTACTGCCGTGTCATCTTGTTGGGAATGACAGTGAGTCTTTGCTCCTTCTCTGGCTCCAGAAGGACAAAAGGAGGTCTCCCACTCCTCTTAACGTCGTTGTCTCCTAGGTCTTCATTCTCCTCCCTCCTTGCTTTCCCAGCTGTATTTCTCCTAGCTCCTTGTCTGGTGTATCTCCTTTGGTCTCTAGTCTGACTGTTGCATGAGCACGAGGGTGTATGCATAGACAGATACTTCCCTTTGCAACCAGGTCAGGCAGCGTTCCTGTTCTTTCTCTGACTCTTTTCCTTCTTCCTACCGTAACAGCACACGCTGAGGCTCAGGGAAAAAGACGGTACCCTAATCTGAGACTGATACTGGTGAATAATAGCACCTACTGTTGCATCAGGGCACCACGCTGAGGGATGAGACTGAGAGCATAACAAAACTGTAAAGACAATTCTTTATTGCAAAGTGGTGTCAGGTGCACGGCACCAAAACTGAAGGAGCAATATTACAATTTTTTTTAAAAAAAAAAGTGGAAATGGAATATGGCAATCTTTTTCATACATCCAGCTATTAATTCAAATAACGTTTTTTATCTCTTCTGTGGTCTGGGAAGTTAAGGGCTTTTTCCATCGCCTTAAATAATTGTAGTATTGTGGACACACCTAATGGGGAGAGTTTTAAAATGTTTTATGTGACATGAGCTTAAAGGAAAAAATCTAGGCCTCTTTCCAGATAGTGGGATAACAGGATTTTAGTTCATCTTTGGGGAACGTGGGTAAAAGGAACACAAAATAACCAGTGAATTCATGGCTGGTTCAAAGCTCAAAAAATCCTTGATGGGTCAAGTCACTCTTAATTTGCTGTGTTTATCTGGAATAGGAAAACCTGGGTTTCCCTGGGAGGGGCACTTGGAAGGATTTGACCCAGCTGGTGACATTAGCCTTCAGACCTCAGTGACCAGTGTGGCAGCTGGTTGTGTCTGGTGTTGACGAGGTGCTAAAGCGGATGGTTTTATGAAGCATCCCTGCCCCAGGCTTGACACTGGAAGGTGTGGGGTAGTGGAAGAGTCTGTCTGAGGAATTTGAACAGTGACATATGGCAATTAATAACTGCAGCGCTTTGTACTGAGGTTTATTTTGAAAAGCAATGGGTCTCTGCGTTTCAATTATTATTTTTAGTTCTGTTTAGCAGCTATTTTAGTCTGATAAACATGTTGCGTATGTCTCTTTCACAATGTTTATATTTCAGCTTTCTCACCAAACCAACTGTTCACAGCACTTGCTTTTCCCTCTTACCAGAAGATCCGCTTTTTGCTTTGTCTCAGTCCCATCATAGCTATTGCTAGATTGAGCTGTTTTCCTTTTTCTCCAATTATTCAATGGTAAAAAAAAAAAAAAAAAGAATTAACTATTTTGAAGTTCAGCCGTCATCCTCTGAAAGTACAAGGAGAGACAACTGTCACAGTAATTCAGTAACAGTTCTACATCAAGTGGTCCCTTTCTGTCACTCGGGGAGCAATAGTGGAGAGCGACTGTAGTAAATCCAGGCGCTGCAACCCTTGTCATCTTGATGATCATATGTAAAGATGTGTGAGCTCTTATATGGAGCTGCTTATAGCAGCTAACCAATCTAATACATCAAGTACTCTACGGGGCATATGCTCCTTAAGGTTTTGCTGCGGCTTCCAGCTACAAGAGCAGGCAAAACTCTGTGCTACAGGCAAGATCGGTTACAGTTTGAAGCCTTCATTTTCCTAATCCGTTGGAAAATACCTTCCTCTTACTGCATTTGCCTCGGTAAATGGGGTTGGCCAAGAGGCTGCTGAACAGAAATAGTGTATTTTGAATTCCTGAATCCAATAAGAATGGATTGAGCTGGTGTTGTCAAGTACCTAAATAAAGGGAGTAGAATGTATAAGCCAGTTAGCTTATATTGGCTATTTATTAACGAGATTTGAAAGAGTTTGACCAACCTTGGTCTTAGAGATGTTGCCTGTACAAATTGTGTCTTCTCGGGAAATGTATTTTGGGGCTTTTTAGTATAAAAACCTTATTTTATCTGCTACTGAAATCTTTTAGCCCAGAAGTGTGTGAGACGGAGAGCTTTCTGTGGTAATAATTTTAGTAGTGGATTTGTACTATAAAACCTGACATTTCAGGAAGAAGAAAATGGTCTTTCTTTGGTCTTTGATTAGAAAGCAAACAGAGGGAAAAACAAGTGGAAGAAAGAAATGGAAGGGAGGAGAAATATGCATGTTTAAAGAACTGTAGATAAATTGTAAAGAAAAACAAAAAAAGCTAGAAAAAAATACTAAGCTACCTAAAATGAGTCGCAGAAATGTTCATTTTCAAATTTTCTTGGTTTTACAAGCCATGCAAATGCCGTTATTTCACTGTCCTTACTCTGAATAGCAGAGCAAAGTTTTTTGGGGCTGAAACTCCCAAGATGACAAACTAAAACAATTTTAGAAGTTGTTAGGTATGTAATTTCAAAGCAATGAGACAGATTCTTGCTACCACTGATGTCAAGGGCAAAGCATCAGCTGAATTCATCATATTCAGGACCGATATCCTGAGTGACGTGTAGTGAATGTGGAAAACGGGTAGTTTCTCAGACCTGAAGTCTTACGTTCTCGATTCCTAAACTTTTATTTGGTCCTTTTAGCTGTGTTCAAGGACTACTTCTGTAGGAGTGCTCCCTCCAGTTTATCAAGTGTATGTGCCTTAACTGAGCATAACGCTTCAGTGAGATAGCTGGCGTTAATGAAGATTTCCATATATGTGACAATTCCCAGCAGAACTTCACTGGTTCCCTTAGACAGCTGTGAGAGCCCATATCTTAAAAGGTTCACACTTTAATCATTAGCTTACTAATAGTATCAAAGTTTGCCTAAATGCTTAGTTTTTTCCTTCCTCACTTAGAAGTCATTTAAAGTTTTGAGGAGTTATAACTTTTCACTTAAATTATTTGAATCTGTAACTTTTCCACTTATATTTCAAATAATTTATTTATCTTTTTAGAGAAAGCGGGGAGACATTATTGAAGTACAAGGGGTTTTTTTTTTCTGTATAATAATTTAAAAACCTAGATATTGATGATGCAAACTGAATTCATTAGTAGTTAATTGCTGGGTATTTGATGAATTTTAGGAAGAAGGAAAATTACACTGTCTCTGTGGTAGCAGACAACTGCCAAGGAGCAGTTCGACGATATATAGAGAAACCTACTGCAAAACAGATAAACAAAAGATGCTTGAGGCTTAGGGCACTGTACCACGCAGCAGCTATTTTTAACATTTGTTTAGCAAAATCCATTACTGTTTGGTTACAGTTATATTCGGGGAGGGTGTTCCCTCCTTTTCATTTCCCCCTGTGGTTCTATCCCTCAAATTAATTTTGCAGAGATTATGTTAATTTTTTGACTGTGCTATACTTGTTTGCTGATTTTCCTGTGGCTCTCACTAGCTGCCTGTGTGACCCTGGCCAAATCACAAATTATTTGAGCCTCTGTTAACTTATCTGTTAAGCAAATAACCAAAAAAAAAAAAATCTATCTTTCTTTGTGGCAGTTCTGTAAAATGTGTGACTCTAAAGCAGAACATACAATTGCTAATAGGAGACAAGGCAGCCTATAAAAAAGAGGGTGT
This sequence comes from Phoenicopterus ruber ruber, assembly GCA_009819775.1. Classification (NCBI taxonomy): domain Eukaryota; kingdom Metazoa; phylum Chordata; class Aves; order Phoenicopteriformes; family Phoenicopteridae; genus Phoenicopterus; species Phoenicopterus ruber. The sequence continues at coordinate 190,445,676 of CM020215.1, forward strand.
ACCCCACTTAAAGGAAGAAGTATTAAGAAAATTGTAGTTCACGTGTGTCCTCAGTCAGAATGGGTTGCTTAAATTATCAAATGAATAGTTGAATGGTTTATTGGGGTGAGAGGTTGTTTTCATGTCACATGTTTCTAGCTTAAGGGGATTCAACATTTATGACTTTGTCATCTGTATGGTAGTCCTTCAATATGACATGTCAGTCTCTTGTCACGTATTTCACCCATCTATGAGAAACTCTCAGGAATAGAAATCACTGCTGCTGAAACCTAGTTTAAGGCCTGTTTTTACCTTGGGGGTTTGGGGTTTTTTTTTGCTGAGACTTTCACTTCCTATATATCCATCATTCCAGATGTGCCAAGGTAGACAACTTGTCTCTGATTTGACATTCAAATAGTATGAAGTTGAGCTATTTGTCACAAATTGGGGTTGAGGCACCATTTCTAGCCAGATTTAATCGGTGGAGCGAAGCTGTTTGGTTGAACCTCAGGGCAGGCAGACCTGCTAGCGCGTGGCACTGGGGCCAGGCACCGAAAGTGAGGTTGGAACAGGCTGTACATCACCTTCTGGTGGCCAGGAGGTCTGTGCTGACACCCGTGATGGCCAGATCCCAGCAGGCAGCGAGGTTAACCTCGGCTAACTGGAGCTGCGTGCAGGTTAGGTGTTTGGTATAAGGTACGCTGCTTCAGAGCGACAGACCCTGGGAGGGTGACACACCCGTTGGCTTTGGATGGGCAGGTAGATGCCACCCGAGTCCTGATGCATCCCTCTGTGAATGAGTGGTGAGCGGGGTGTGCAGGCAGGTGTGCTCACTAAAGCACAGTGTGGTCCTGCCCCATCAGAGGCTTTTTGAAAGATTACAAACAACCCCTCATCCTTATACAGTGGTGGTGATGATGATGATGTCTCACCATGGGGCCTCAAGAACTGTTGTTGGTAATAAGCTCCTGAGTGTGGTAGTTACAGCTGAGGGATGGGAATCCTTCATCCGACTTCATCACTTGACTAGAAATCCAGAGCAAGGCATTTGAAGACAAGATGCTCTGAGTTATTCCATTGCAGTTGTCTTGATTACAGAAGAAGTACAGTGAAGGTAATGGATTTGCGTTGGACTGACATTCGTAAAGCAGATTGTAATCTGACCCAGAGGAATTTGAGAAGAAGCCCAAGACAGAGCTACAAAGCTAAATCTTCTGACTCACACATTGTGCTTTAACTGCTATAAAATCCTCCTGTGTGCCCCATGGAGTGCTTTCTGGGGGAGGGAAGGCAAAGAAGCTGTTAGATACCACTCTTAATATGAAACAGTGAAATCTGAAACAACGCTAAGTAGAAAAGGCAGGGGAAATGTGAATCCAGCAGGTGCCATTCCGTCAGTCCTAGGCAAGCGAAGGATGCAGACAGCAGAAGAGCTGTGGAAGTAAACTTTCCACGATTTCATTTTGGGGGGGGATTAAGGAGTCCTGGCAATGGAGACCTTGGGCTTATCGTGGTGTAGTATTGTGTGAGAATAACTTGAGAGGCACGCGTTTGTTTTATGCAGCAGATTGCCTTGTGGAGATGCTGCCCGGCTCGGAAACCCTAGTTACAGCCATGCCAGTGCATTAAACAGCATGTGGGGGTGTCCCTGAGCACCGGGACAGGGTTGTCGGTATTGTTGAATACTTAAAATGGTTGATGGCATCAGTTTGGATGGGGCCATCTAGCTCTCTCCCATGTGATTCTTGGGTGTGTTTTACCACGGGCCGGGGATTTGTTTTACCACATTACCATGGCCCAGGGACTGTTCCCGGCAGACCACTTGCCAGCCTGTTTTGGAAGGCAAGAGGTTTTAATGGTACAGGTGCAGACTGTTTCGTGGCAGTTGGCCTCAGTCCCAGACAGTTCTCTTGAGGGCATTTGTTTATTAGCGTAGATGTCACCGCCGTAGCTATGTTAACGTGGTGCTGTGCCACGGCTGATCAGCATGCCGAAGTGACCCAAGCGCAGTGCGATGCTGGTGTAGCTACACTGCTTGTGTGATTCAGAGATGTAGCATAGTTGTGCTTCTTACCCAAAGAAACAGGTTTAGAGTGTTTTCTTATACCGTACTCATCACTGCAAGTTGTGCTAGCAGCTACTTACTGGTATTCAGTGGGCTATTTCCCTTTCTTGGGTATTTTGAGGCTCTGTGTTACTAACCAGCAACGAGTAGTGCAGGCTGATCTCAGAGGATTGCTCAGGATCGTTTGTGCTCGTGATGGTCTTACGCTCTCTGGTAACGCACAGCCCTGATCCTTCAACAACGCTAATGGGAATCGAGGTCCCACATTTATCTCAAGCTTCTACATTCCTGTTTTAATGTCTCTTGACATGTTCACAGCTCCTCTTTGCTGGTGGGCTGACCGTTGAGCACAAGTTCTTTGCAGACTGATGTGTCTTGATTGAACGATGAGCCCTCCTTTTCAGTACCTCCCACTGCTTCAATACCCTTTTTGATCATTTTTTTCCTCATTATGTGCCTATAAAGGGAACAGTCCTCCATTTGTTCCATTTCTGTCCTGAATGTCTCTTTCCTTTTATCTATAATGTAATATCTATCAGAGGAAATAGCTTGCTGCAAGACCATGTAATTGGCCTGGAACCTCTGAGCCCCAGTATGGCCCCAGTCTGTCACCATTAAATCCCGTGACTGCTTTACTCTTGAATTGTCCTAATGGGAAAATCCGCTTCCAAGGGAAATGATAGAAGCCAATACTTGGGATGTTTAAAACAGGGATGGAAAGAATGGGAAGGAACAAAGTTGCGTGATGCCCAGAGAGTCTACACGACCCAGGAGATGTTTATTTCGGTACTTAATTTTCCTAATGCATGATCTTGTCAAAGGGAATGTTTATTGTGTATACTAGTCTAAAAAACTTAGACTTACAGAAACTTCAGAATTTAGTATCCTGAACAGCTGACTATAAGGAAAAAAAATGTATTTTGTAAGCCCCTTACCAGTACACATCATGAATCTGAATGGTTTGTGCTAATGTTTTGAAAACATTAAGGATTTTACTAACACTGTTGTTTTTGTTCTTAAAGACTAGATTCAAGACAAAGAAATTCTGAGAAAGAAAGGAGTCGGGGGGAGGACAAAAGGTGATTCAGGTTGGCCCTGAGAACACATAGAGAGACTCATATTCATCCCATTTGGGTTTCGGCATGTAGCCGAGGGTCCTACATTAGTAATGTGGTTTCTGTAGGCTTCTTCTCTAGACAACAGCTAGGGAGAGACACACTTCAGTCTTCTCTTTTTATTGACTATAGAGGTAGCTTAGGGAGGGTACAGTCTTCATTTCAGCATCTGAGATTGACATAAGCCTTTGAGCTTAATTATCCTTTTTTTTAATTCTGTGTATGTCAGTTATGCAACAAACATGAATTAAATATTAGCTTGAACCATATTAGAATTACAACCACCCCTCGATACAATTCTAAAGCCTATTAAAATGAGTCTGTGCAATTAGTCTCCAAGCACACTGTTGTCTCCTCCTTTCTCACTCCCCATCTTTTTATTTTTCCTCTTGTCTCATTTTTCATGTCCTGCCTGTACACAGACTGCCACTTCCTCGGTTCAGGACTCATTAATTCTCCATGTCCTATAATGTGCCTGCAGCACTTTGGGATAATAAAATAACAGTGTGAAGTAATAGAAAGCTGCTTCTACTTGCAGTAAGCAAAAGGCATAATGTTGTCTCGCTTCTATCCGAAATACAAGCAGTGCAGATTCATATTGAATTAGCCGCCAACTGCTGAACACAGATACATTCAAGGACAGCCCCGGGCTGTTTTCAAACAGAAGCGCAGACTAAATGAATCCTTGCTTGGGATGCTTGGAGGCAGCTGGATGTGTATTGCTTGCCTCTGGGCTCGTGAAGAGTGACATGCTACACAGTTTTCACACCCTTCCAAATATACACGGTGCCACATGATACCGATGTGACTTGCTGCTGAACGTACCGTGCAGCTTTACGGCCCGCACAGCGCTACTTAGCCGGCCCCTGGGATCGCGTCCCCTTGGTGCCTGCCCAGAGCCGGACCGGTGGTGCGTACGTGGCCCAGCAGTAGGAAGCAGGAGGTCTCCTTCTCTGCTCGTGTCCTTACTGCCTCTGCCTTTCCCAGCCAGGCAAGGGTCCTGGGGGAGGTTGGTTGAGGGATAGCATTTTATTCATGGAGGAGGTGCGAGGTAGCAGGTATATATGGGGTGACTGAGAGGGGCTGCGAATGACCTAATCCTGTGGTCTCTGCCATGTGTGACAAAGATGTTTCCTTGCTCCCTGGCATTATCAAAGTGGCTGGGGGTGCAGGGTTTAGTAATGGAGAGAGAGCTGCAAGCCCCCATCAGCAGCTCTCTCCCCAGCGTTGCACAGACCTTTTCCAAAAGCTACGATAACCTCCTGGTACTTGATGGTATTGGTGGATTTTTTTTCGTGAGTGTTGTGAAAAATTCAGATCGTGTCACCTTTCACCAGTCTAGCAGGACTGTCAAGAAGAGTTGGGGGTAGTTCCTCATGGTGTTTCTCCCCTCAACCAGCAGTCTTAGCATCTGCTCTGCAGCGTACTGAGTGCTAAGCACGGGCCTATGAAACATGGGGATGACTGTAATCGCTTTGTTTCTTCTGCAGAGATATGTCCGTATTAAAAGTGAAAGTGGCCACTGTAGTTTTGTGGGGTTGGTGTCCTTTATTCCCTTGGATGCCTGGGAGCCTAGAGTATGAAGGTATCCTGAGAATATGCTTAGATGGTATCCATTTCCAGACGAATATCTTAGGAGTCAAGGCTCACATCTTTTTTTAATTTAGAGCAATATTGCAAACTTGTTGCAGTTATTTATATAAAACAAGCATTTCGGTTTGGATCCAAGAGCTGTGTTACGGCTCCCCGAACAGTTTGCCTGTTATGCTCAGGGCACTGCAGGGCATACATGCGAGACGTTAATTGTGGCAGCGAGCTCTGGGGAGTGGGATCTGTTTTGGGGACCCAGCGAGTAGGGGAGTGGAGGCTGTGTGGCTGTGAACTCCAAAACCAAACACTGAGAAGTCATAGGTAGGGCCTCAGAAGTGGAAATGATTTTTTTTAAAAAAATATACCGTGATGGCACATTTGTTTTACATTAGTATTTCTGAATCTTTGGGACATAAATGGGCCATGTTTTCATCTGCCCAGAATGAGGTTTTCAGGAGTTTGGGGTTATACGCAGCTGCAAAATTAATTGCACTGCTGCTCAAAATACTTAACTGCTCTTTCTCACAGGTAATCCAGTATGCACTGAAGTAGAACCAATGGGTGTATGGTTTTACTGAGAGATGTCTTGAAGAGGAAAAAGGTTTCCTAAAGCAAAAAGCTTTGTCATCTAGATGTTTACATTTTGGTACTCATTTTGTGTCTTCGCTGATAGTTGTGACCAAAGAACAATAAAAATTCTGCTCTTTGAATAGTGTTCTGTTAAAAAAAGAAAAATATCTGCAAAGCAACATTTAGAGGACATAAGGTGAGGAAGATGAGGAGCAGAGTCAAAACCTAGTAGACTTCTGCTCCTAACCTGTGTCTGAAGCAGCCTATTTTTCCCTTACGGAGAGCCTGCTGAGCTTTAATTTTCACACCTAAAGTTAGGTAGCGTGAATAGCCCCTAGATAAAACCCTAGTTGCTTTACTCACTCTACGTAGGTGTTTTCAAAATTCATGCGACATGCCAGTTTTTCTGAGGCCACGTTCAAAACCTGTTCCAGTTATTATCTTAGCACAAAAATAATGCTGAATGGGCATTAAACTATTTTAATATGCAATGTGAGTTAGATTTGGTACATTTTTCATGATCTCTTTCAGATTTAATGTGATCTAACTAAAATCTTTGTCTTGCAGGTCTGAGTACAGCCGTATGTCCTCTACCAGCAGTGAGTATAACTTTGAGAATTTTTTTGAAATGGATTCTCATATTTTCTTTTTTCCAGTTGCTCATATTTATTAACATCAACCTAGTGTTATGATGGAGTTCACTTTGACACAGTAAAGCCCCCATTCCTTCTCTTCTTGGATCTATGTCTAGAAACAGTATGGAAAATTAAACTGATTGTATGTTTATGACCAAAATACAAGCCATGCCTAAAGTTATAAATATTGGAGCTCACAAGAATGCAAGGCAAAATGAGAACAAAATCTGTAGACACGGTGTGGCCAGTGCAAACGGATCCTCTGGCCAAATGAGTTTGCAGTGATGAATGTCCTTAGAGCTGGGGGAGGCAGGAATAATTGAATGCTTATTGTAAGCTGATGCCAAGGAAGCACTGGAGAGCAAATTCTATGAAGCATTTCTTTGATTTCAAAGATGATAGATGCTCTAGTAAGTGTCACAGTCTTTCTAGATGTTTACGATAGCCAGTTGAATTTCAGGTTATCCAACTGATCAAAGACGAATCCTGGCGTCTGGATTATTTTTTCTTTCTTTTTCACCAGTGCAAAATGGCAATTCTTTAAGGAACAAGGAGCGCTTTTTCAGTTCTGTGTCTACCCACTCCAACCATTTTCTTAGTTGTAGCACATACTGTATCCACAGCACTTTGAAATGCAATAACGCTTATTCATGCACAGCTACTAGTCTCTCTCGTCAAAGTGCAAGGTGATGCCTGTCTCCCTGATTCACACGTAGACGTGAGCTTTATTTATGCCAAGCAAGCAGATCAGAAATTCACAGATGACAAATTGTGTTTTATAATCTGGATCTTTAAGCGCCATGAAAATCAGAGGGGAAGAAAGCTGTCATTTTTTTCTCATTCACACATTCTGGCTGAAGCGTGGAGAGGGTTATTTTCCATCTCCCATGGTCTTCAACGGAGGGCTTTTATTGATTTCAACAAGAGCTGGATCAGACAGTGTTCGTAATGTCTGGCTCCTGAGCTGATGTGACTAGCAGGGAGCTCGCTGTCTTTCCTCCATCTGCTCAGTGTGTGTGTGTCTGAGAAAGAGAGAATTTAGTGCCGCTTTTTCCTAAATTCTGTTGTTTAAATAGATTTCTGGATCCCGCTGTCAGACATCATTTTTGAAATGATTGGGAGGCAAAATCCAGGCAATCAACTTTTCTGTGATAGCAAAAGCATATAGGATTTGACTGGTTACACCAGACGTGTGCCCCACCACCCCCCCCCAGCTCACAACTTTGGGTGATGGCTTGGGGAATATGCTGCCAGCTTCCTCCACTTTTTGGGTGGTGCCTCAGAATTATTTGCCTAGTAGAAGTGCTTATTTGGCAGATAAGTTCAGAAGACAAGGTGTAAGTAAAGTATTTCTCATCTAAAAATTTGGTTTTCATCCCTTACCAACTTTGCCCCGCTGCTGCACGTTTTACAAATAGAGGTAACAAATTACATTTGTCTTTGTTTTTATTAAGTGAGCTGTTTGTAAGGGTAATTTTTTGGTTGTGTGGCAGCTACAGTGTGTCGTGTTAACTGTGGTCACCTCAGTGTCTTGCTGGCCATAGCTGTCCACAATATGTGGGGATTACAGTTGTATTTCAACACCAGTAATTTGTCAGTACAAGGAGGTATTATCATTCCAGCAAAGACACAAAAGTTCAGGAGACAGGACAGTCTCCTTCCTTCTCTTTTCTGCTTCCAAGGCAAATTATATTGATACAGCTTCACAAGTAGCAGTATTTAACTTTCCATTTTGTGGGGTTTGTGTGGTCGGTTTGGTCAGACAGTGCAAGAGTAACAGAAACAGCTACATAAAGGAATTTCAGTGAAATAGAAATGCTTTCATGTCAGAGGCTGGCAGTCAAGGGGTGCATAATGCATTTGAAGAAAAGATTATCGCGGAAGATATATTATGAAAAAAAAGTGATTTGGCCATGTTAATTTATTTGGGGAAAAGATTGAGCAAGTGGTATCATTCATAGCGCAGAAAGCAGTCTAATCAATGATGCTGTTAGGCCCTACCATAATACAAAGTAAGCTGTTGTAAATTAAAAAGCAGAGAATCTCCATTACCTACAGCTGCTTCATCTGAAGCTCCTGTTCTAGTGAAGTGGAGTTTATCTAAACCAGAAGGATTACAGGCTAATTTGGTTTTACAGGGGTCTCATTTGGTGGTACCAATGAGGCTCTGATTTCAGTGTTTAATAAATGAATAATCTTCTAAATTTCTGGATGAACTCCACTGGACAACGGTTTTCTACAGATATGCCAAGAAAAGGATAAGAAAGATTTAGCAGGTGAATTAACTACAGCTGCCTGTATCACTTGCTGCGATAACAGCAGCTGAACAAACCGCGGGACTTTGCACCGGTGCAAAAGTATACAGGAGCCCTAGACCCCCCAAGTCAGAAGTAAAATCTCATCGGCCGCTGTATGGCAATGGAAGGATCATTCTGTACGTGTGTTATCTAGTACTTTTTTTCCCTAAGCATATGGCAGCAGTTATCGTGGGCGACGTACTACTTGAGCAGTTCAAAGCCCTGCCTGGTGGGTTGGTTGGACTTGGGTCTTACGCAGCATCTCAATTCTTTTCTTCTTTGCCTTTGTGTCCCGGCTTCGGGTAACCCAAAAATGCTTTTTACTGGCAGTGTTCATCTAACATTTGTGGTTTTGTACAGCAAGTACTTTGGGAAAGAGTGCCAAAGTTTGCAGAATGTGTTTATTTCTGCAAGAAAATGCAGCAGTTATCTGCCGTGCGGGCTCTGGCTGTTGTCAGGGTGACTGTGTGCCACTTTGCCTCTCCTTACTGAGCAGAGTAAATAGGCCGCGCAAACCTGGCTGCTGGCTGCTGGCGTTCGAGGTATTACAGCTTTGCAAGGTTCAGCAGCGTGATTTCAATGAAGAGAGGTGCTAAATTAATTTTGACTTTTTCCCCCCTGCATTCTGGTGTGTTTAGCCACTTTTCCCTTTGTTCTTCAGCAGGAGGTGTGCTTTGTCTTATTAGGATGTTTTGCCCATTGGTGTGCTCTTCATTAATCTAGAAAATGTATTAAGCTTCTTTTTGCTCATATTTTCAATTAGCTTTTCAATTACAGTTTTCAATTACCATTAGGGATCCCTAATCATATACGAGAGGGAATTGTGCGAGGCACTTTACACACACAGAAGAGACCTTTACCCAAAGTACATAATACCAAAATGTAAAGACCGTAGGTGGCATATGGATACAGACAGTTGGAATCACAAAGAAATAATTAATTAGTGTTGGTCAGCACAATAAGCAACAGTATCTGCACATCAACATTTTAATTATCTTCAAATTGCTTCGAGCTATGTGTTTCGGGGATGATTTTCGACCAGGGAGGAGGAAGTTTTGATGGGGGCTGCTTATTTCCTCCTCTGCATAATCTTTGCATTTACGATAATGGCTCTTCAGAAAGACTCAAACCAGAAGTGGGCATTTTGAAGCAAGACTTTTGCGATTTGTGACATTCGAAATATTCCATACCTAGTCAGCTCTGGAGCCAATTTAACAAGGTTGTCTTAGAAATAATTGTGGAAGTGAGTGTTTTTTTTTTTCCCCTGACATTTTTCAGCTAGGCGATCAGTAGGGAGCTGCCTGGATACACGTTTGTACTGTTCCAGCTAAGTCGGTAAATGAAACATAAAACTGTCCCTATGGCATAAGATGCAAGTTTGTGGCAGATTTTAGAGCGTTTGAGATAGTAAAACCCTGTAGCATGCGGTGGTTCATGTTGTGCTTCTCAGTGAGGTAAAGGGCTCGTCGCTCACCTGCTTTGCAATTGGAAAGCTGGTAATTCTCCTTCCCCTGCTCCCCTGCCTTTCGTTTAGCAGCTGGGAAATGATTGAGTCCTTCTGGGGTGTTTTTAGGTTGTTCATATTCTTCCATGGTAAACCTGAGAACTGGGATATTAAAATTTTATTTCCATGTTGCGCATACTTCCTAACCCATGGAATTTCACCCACTTTCTGGTTCTAAAAATTAAGCACAAGACAGTTTCTTTTGGCAGATTCACAAATATGTGGGTTACTGACCATGTTTCTTTTTAATACTTTTTTTTCTGTTTGGTATTCTGTTCCTGTGCTAGTATAAATTCAGCTCTTTGTTTTGGGATTTGCTCAATGTTTTGTCAGTGTCATCTACATCAGCTCCCTGGACCGGTTTTGGACTCTCTTTTCTCTACAAGTGGCAAAAGTCCTCACATGCAAAACTTGCTGTCTTTATGGGGCGCTAATAAGGGCAAGGCTTCTTTTATTCTGGATTCCAGAGGCAGGGTGAGGTGCTAAGGCTGTATCGTACCTCCATGTACCAGCTGTGTGTTGAAATAGGCTGCCCTAACGGCTCTTTGGATGGTAGATTTTATTCCCTGAGTGGTGTTTGCTCTTTGGGCTGGATCTGGCCAAGGGGAATGGGAGATCACCAGTGCCACGGTACTTGCTGTTTATGAAAAGCCCCTTGAAACCTTGTGTTTGTGTAGGTACTCTGAACTAGTCCAAGACGACATACCCGCGTCGAAGTCCTTTTTCTTTCAGACTTATTCCCAGTCTTTTTTAGGCACCTAGCAATTCTCATTACAGACAATTAGGGTAAGTTAATGGTATGTGGTCAAGTGACAATATTCAAGTAAGAAAAAAAATCGTTGCCCAAAAGATAGTGCCATCCTGAATTTAAGGTAAACCTTTGTTTTCTGGAAGCTGTGTTACGTTTCTTTGCTGATTCAGTGCTGTATTTATCTGCTCTCATTTTGAGTGCGTTTACTTTGAAGCCAGCTGTGAAGTTAGGGCCTCATTAGAAGTGACATATTTGTACGCACTGTCATTCTGAGGACCCATCAAAAGCTACTCGGGTGCTGGTGTAGTCCATCAGGTGGGTTGTGAGGGGTCAGTGTTAGGCCACCTGTCCCATCCATGCTCAGAGCTTGCCAAGGCACAGCTACATGACAGTTTTCGCACCACCTCCATACTGTGTGTGTGTAACAGTTTGCTGCCTCTCTCTTTTGCTCTGTTTTGTCTCTTTTTCTCTTTTTTTTTTTCTCCCCACCATGGCATCTGCTTCTTGATGTTACCTCGCAAGAATCTTCCTCTTCCCCCTCTATTCAAGTTACTAGAATGTAAGCATTGTTGAAAGGAAATATGAAGAAGAAAATGTATCCCTGAATAAAAGAGACAGTCAAAGCCAGCCTGAGCACTAGGTCTATTATAGAGGAGAGCAAAGTCAGCGTCTCCAGAAGTTCTCCCATTTCTAATTCTTAAGAATTTTTGTTACTAAACACTCTAGAGACCAAGGGATCGCATCTGTCAAAATGGGCACTAACGGAGTTTTTGACTAAAAAGATGTAGCCTTCCTGGTTGCAGAGGTAATGGGAGCTACAGGAGCGTAAGGATCTGTAGTATTATGCAGGTGTATAGGTGCCTTGTAACAACAGCACATGGAGAAATGGCTTCCCGTTACTTGTGTATCGTCTCAAAATCTGACTGCCTTCACTTAACTGTTAAAGGTGATGAAAACTAACCAGGAGCAGGAAGGGGGCTGGGTTTGATTTGGGCTTTTAAAAATCTGTCACAAAGCTAAAATTTCATAATATAGTTGCCTAGTTTAAGTTAGGTTAGTTCAAACCAATTCTGACCCAGGCACTGCTGGACTGGATATCTTCTAAGTATATTTCTCCAAACAATGTAATTTAATAAGTGTAAGGATATAATTATATTCTTTTACTGGAATACGAAGATATACTGTAGTATATTGTTCCTTATTTCTATAGAGAACTGAGATGCTTTTACAATGGCTGGCAACAAGCTGTATTAAATACAATTGTAAAAACAATTTACAGTGGGCTTGCCAGCATCATGCTGCATTTCCAGAAGGTGTTGTTATAAAAGGAAGATTAATTAAAGTATGAGGAAAAATGGAAGAGGAAATTGGACCCAAATCATGTAGATCTCTTAGCCTGCAGCATCTGTCAATGTTGCAAATTCAGGTGTTTTATATAGTAGTGAAATCTGAAGTGTCAGCTCCTGTGAAAAATATAGTGAGCGTCTTCTGCGTATCTTGCCTGGCCTGTGTTATGCTGCTAGAGGTAAAGAGCAATGCTGTTTCCCACTGTGGCTGTGTCATTTATCTGTGTATACAGGAAGGAAAATGTCATTGTTACGTGCCACCTAGCAGTCTTCGGCTGTGCAAAACATGTTTACGTAGCTGCTTGTCATCAAATTCCACCACGATGAAGGAGCAAATGCTTGTGTACAGGGTAGAAAAGTATAGTACTGAACCACAGAAAGTTGAGGTTGGAAGGCACCTCTGGAGATCATCTAGGCCAGGCCCTCTGCTGAAAGCAGGGGCATTGAGAGCGGGTTGCTCAGGGCAATGTCACATCGCGTTTTGAATATCCCCACAGCTTCTCTGGGCAACCTCTTCCAGTGGGTGACCACCCTCACAGTAAAAAAGCTTTTTCATATGTTTAAACAGAATTTCCTGTATTTTGGTTTGACTCATCAGCCCAGAGCAACATCAGCAGGCCCTGTTGCTCTCCAGTCCCTGATTTTCCCTCTCAGTTGCATAATTTTTAATCAACTTCTTCCTGGTTTGCTATGGTATTTGATCACACAGCACCATCCCTCCTCCCAGCCCCACCAGCATCCCAGTCTCATCCACAAGCATCCACAGATGACGCATCCTGATTTTCAGGAGCTGCAAATGGACCCTTGCCTATGTTAGGAATGGCACGGAGTTACCACTGCTGCCGAGCACCATTGCCTGGAAACCATGGTGGAGATGTTGATATTGAGTTAACATTGTTATTTGCACTTTTACCTTTCGAGACGTTGAGGTTAGGATGCTGTTCGAGTAGGGAGATAGCATGCTGAAGTTGGTCTTACTGCACATGGTTATTCAGATGCATAAGTAGAGGGGAAACATGCCCTTAAAGACATGACTAAAGATGGCCAGTGACCAAAAAGAAATGAGGCACGGTCATGCGTAAGGACATGCACAAACGAATGTGTAACTATGCTTGAAATCAAACCTGGATTTGATTTTTGCATGCCAAGTGTGTGGCATTAATCACAAGCATACCCTGCCCCATGTAAAGACTGAACTTCCTATTTAAATGTATTTAGCTTGGAGTAACCCACGTATCCCCGTTCTTTGTTAAAGTCAGAGTTTCACTCTTTGGGATCATTTAGCACGCACCAAGCTGGGTGTCCCATGGTTAAATTACTTCCTACTGGCTTAGTGCTAGCTTGGGATTTCTGTATTGAGGGGGTGTAAGTGTACCCTAAACAGTTACTGGACCAGAGCTATCAAAACTCTGTTTCTGTTGGTTTGTATATTGTTTTCTGACCACATCCAGTCAGGGTTTTTTGCTGTCATATAGATACAGCAGATGTACGAATGACAATCTGAATGTTTTTCTATCTCCATTTTTAAGCACACATAGTCATAATCAAAACTACGTAAGCAAATATTTCCTCTTTTTCATTACCAAGCATGATTCAGAAGCATAGGAAATCTTTGATAGACACTGAGCTATCGAGTGCCACACAATTCTAGTAAAAATTTACAGGAAAGATTTCAGAGGAAGTTAAATTGGGTTATTAGGTGATGTGGGTTGAACTTCCCTCTGTGGAAGTGTTACAGCTGCTGTCCCAGAAAACCAGAAGGAGCCTGGCAGCCATTTAGTGGGTCTTTTACTCCGAGCAATGGGTTGCAGGAAAGATCTTGGCATTCCAAGTTCAGCTGGTACAGCGGTGAGAACGACCTGGAAATTGTGGAGACGTCTGTCTGAATTGTTAAGGCCCAAAGAGGGAAGCTAAAAAAAATAAATCTGTCCCATGGCAACTCCTGACTCAGAGGCACTAGTTGTGGTAGGACGGGAAAAGCCATCTGACTCACCGAGACAAATGACAAAACACTTGTGAAGACTGAAGCTATTAAGGCAGTTTCTACTAAATGTGTGCTGTTTTGACAATGCCAACGATTAGTTTCCTCATTTTATGGCTGCAGTACATTATCATTGTGTATTTTGTTTAATTTGAACTTTTAAAAATAAATAAATAAAATTTATTTATGCAAGCTCAGCGGGGAACTGGAACATTTGGTAATCGGTGCATGCGGCATTCTAGAGCAGTAGATATCCACTGCCTGCCTCATTCTTCTTGGTACCACATATATGTTGATTACTAGTTTCAGAAAAAAATCTTGTGTCTGTAATTTCTAAAAGGTTCGTGAAATGTTTACCAGGTGACTCCTGGCTGCCACCATATGGGATCAGGATGAAGCACCGACGACAAAGCGTGCTTTCTATTACTGCTTCCCTTTTCCGTCAGCTGGTATGGGGTAGGTCTTTTCAACTGCACACTGCTGTCGGCTGAAAGGATTATGAGATTCCAAAGTTTTCCACTAGTATCAAGTCCAAATGGCTCCTTCGCTGTGATGCTAATGTTGTTGATTGTCTACAGAGACACAAACGTGGCAATGCTTGATCACACCTCAGGGTTTGAGCCCATATTTTCTTTAGATGTGTCATGAGTGTAGATGCTTTGTTGTGGCTTCTGCCTTCTCTCTGGCTGGGTTTCCCTGCCACCTCTTTGTGATACCAGGAACGTCTGTGCAAAAGCGCAAAGTGATTAAAAGAAGAAGTCTGCCTGAAAATTAACATTTTTAGCCAGATCAGTTCTCTGACTGCCACCAGAAGGCACAATCCTGATTACTCCTTGTCTGAGGGCTTCTTTTCAGTCTGTTCGGCAAGCTGTTTCAACCTGCACCTAGACCTAACACATGGGAAGCACTGGAAACACTTAGCTGGGGATAATAGTGGGAAGAGTGCCAGCAGTGAAGTCTTAAATTGTCTTAAGCCCATCATAAAATCACACTCTCAGTTAACTAGAGTACATTGTGTGAGGTATGGAGCTCATTGTTGGACCAAATCTGTCAGCTGCTCAAGTGTACAGTGTTTCTTGGGGTTTTTTTAAGGCAGTGTTCTTTCTGCCCTTTTATAAAAAACATATTTTTGAGAATCTCCGCTTTACATAGGAGTCAGATTTTAAGAAAATACAATGCTTGCAGTCAAAGGACTTTGAACAGTATGGTGTTGGACACAGTTTGAATGCTGACACGCATTGTACAGCTTTTGATTTACTGGTGGTTGCTGATGGGAGTTTTACTGAATTACTACACATTGCAACTCTGTACAGAATCTGATATTAATACCAAAGATCGGTGTCTGGGTTCTTGCCAAGTACAACGATCCATATCTTTCTTTAGGGAGATTTTATGATTGTGAAGGACGTGCATCTTTGCAAAGCTTAACTCTTCTAAAGTGGAAATCTGCAGCCATTTGGAATACTGCTCTCTCTGTGTTTCAATTTCAGGCCCTCTTCCCTTCCCTACCCCCCCTAAAACGTGAGGCAACTTTTTTTTTTAAATTCTACATACAGTATAAAATAACAATAAGACAAATTAATGTAATAGTTGAGCATTAATAATTAATGCACCTTCCCTGTATTTCTCCGCTGGACTGAATTTAGCAGCAATATAGGCTGTTACATAAAGTCCCACGTCTTACCCTGATGGCCCAGGCTCGTTCGTGCCAGTAGCATCACCAAACTCACTGGGGCAAATCCTGCAAGCAGCAGCTCGCCACTGTGCTTCAGTTCCCCACTCAGGGGTTTCTGATTACTGTTTCTTCTCGTGTGCTTCTGAAGGACTCAGAATGACAATTGCCAGCGGTTTTTCGCAGATCAGGGTATCAAAAAAAGTTTTCCTTACTGTTTCTCTTACGGGTATTGGGTCTCCTGTGAGAATTAATCTCTGTGTGATGAAGCCATTTGAGCCCCTAGATGGGCAAATAGAAGTAGATTGTGGCTTTTGAGTGAAGACAGCTAAGACAGTGAAGACAGTTTGAAGATGCTAAATCACGTGAATCTGTTTTGTGGCATGGACACGTGCAGTCTGAGACACGAAGACAGATCTTGAATTGTGGCGAACTGTGTGGGAGGGAAGAGGGGAAATGACAACAGTTGACATCCAGGAGAGTATCCCTGAAGGTGTATGAGTACACCAGCATTTTGGGGTTCTTGATTTTCAGCAAGTCAGTAGCTAGATCTGTGGTTGAGGAGAGTATTGAAGTAAGACTTCAGTGCTCTCCAGAGGATAAGTAGATGGTAAGAATTTTTTTTTTAATTGAAATTCTCATTATTTCTAACACTACTGTTGCCAGTGTAACATATGGTGTCAGCAGCATAATTTGACAGAGGAGAACACCAGTTTGCAAGAGAACCATGCAGCAAGAGTAAAGAGCTCATGGAGAAGACCACAGCATTGGTGGAAAAATCCTTATCGGGGGGGAGGGTGTGCTTGTGAGGAATTGCCAAGCAGTTTGCTTGCTTGTAACCATGGTGTGAAAGCACCCGCTCTGGGTTACTACAGTTTGTCTTCATGAAGATCCCATACACCTTCTCAGAGCTGGGGGTCTTTTTTTGCTGGATGCTTAACATACGGTAAAGCACAGCCTCTGCTTTGACACGCCTACAGGCTCCATAAAGCCTAGGTAGAACACACAGACACAGCAAGGAGAAAAGGCTGTAGTGTCAGGGACATGGGATTACACAGCCAGAAGCACAATGTGGCACTCCCGTCCCTTTCTTTTTAGCCTGTTTTTGAAAGGAAACATGATGTGAATGTGTGCCATCTTTCTTCACAGAGACACTAACTTCCCACAGGTTTCATCAGAACTGGATGAAAGGCAGCAGGACAAACTTTTGTCTCCATGGAGAAAAAAGGCTGTAATGTGAGTTTAAGTTACCTCTTCTCCTAACCTACAGCTGGATGGTCAGCCCACACGTAACACACACGCCCCTTTATACCAAGTGTGAGCTGCTTCTCGTCTGCCAGGTAGTTAGAGGATAAGTGAGAAGGTTGCAGTACTGTGAATGAGGAGATGAGGGAAATAGGGACTAAGAGTATATCTGTGACCTAAGGAGGCCCTGACTCTTCACCTTGCTATAGGCAGTCAGCAGCCTGACTAAAGGAGTCAAAGAAGTTGGTTTTGGAGGATGTAATAGAAGACATGACCATCACATAGTTCAAGATCATTTCTTCCATAATGCTCATCACAAAAGTACGTCTCATTTGTTGACAAAGTGGTACAGCAAGATAAGATTCTAGAACAAGAATGATCTTCAAGACGAGCATGTAGGCCCACAAACTTTCCCTCCAATTTTAGTTGCATAGCTGAGGCGCCCAAGATGGAAGTGAAGTTACTTGGTTCCCCCGCTACGTTTGTGTGGGAGTGATGGGCCTTATCTGAGGTTTGATTCTGTCTCTCACCATGGACTGCAAAAGGACCCCAGGACAGCCAGCCTCCTGCTGGAGGGACATCTGTCAGGTACCTAACCTTCCATGGGATGACTCTGGACCACAATGGTTGTATTTCCTGTGAAGAAGATGAGGGTCATATGGTTCTGCAGGCAAGACGAGATGGCGATCTTGGCACCATAGACCATATGACTGCAAACAGGAGAGTGTGTCAGGGTGCAGTTGCATGATCAGCTTAAGATGTGTAGCTACACAAATACCCAGATCAACATAAGGAAGGGGCAGGAGTGCATGGAGAGGTGAAGGATGTGAGATGGAGTGAGATGGCCCCTTTCAACAGCAGCTTAAGCTGATCATGAAAGGTCACCCTTAGGCAGGTCAGGGGAATGTAGCTGGTGGGGGAGGAATGAGAATTCACTGGGGGCTGTAGCACAGTGGGGAGTTTCAGCAGTTGCTGCACCAACAGCAAAGGTACCACACGATGAGATCTGCCATTGCCTTTGCTTCATCATGCAGGGCCTCTGTGGGCATTAAGTGGCACTTTTTGATAAGATTCATTCCCACAGGGTTGGCTGCATGCTGTAAGCTAAGGGCAATGACACCTCGTAAGACTGTTCATATTAATGTACCAGAGAATGCTTTTTATCTCCATCAGGCAGATAATGGGCTTAATTTTCCAGCTTTATTTTTGCTCAATACTTTTGGGTTTTTTTTTTTTTTTATTCAGTAGCAACTGAATACTGGAGGAGCAGATTGACCATTTTGCCATGCTTGTCAGTATGCTGGTCTGCTATGCATTGTCTATACTACCTTAGTATGGATGGAGCAGGGAGCATCCTGGCACCATTATGTCCATTAGAGAACATTCAACTGCAGCTCCACAGGAAAATGCTGCTCTGGTTGGAGCGTGAAAGAGGTTTCTCCTCTTGTCGCTGTGCTGTGTGGAATATCGCCTTTCTTATTGCTTCTGAACATCCTTCATGAGTTTGAGGTGGTGTGCAAAGCAGGGCATGCCGAGAAGCACGTTATCCTGCAGCCCTGCGTTTGTCAGATGCTATTAAACAGCGGGAGAAAGAGAATGGAGGAGCTGGTGAATCTGTCACATCCTGCTTGTTCAGAAGATTATTGATGCTGCATAATTCATCAAAGCATGACCTAGCAGTGGGTTCTGCTGCCAGAGGTGTCCAGTAACCGCTTCTGTTGCAGCTGCCCATGAAGTGATGCTCCTTGTTTGTGAAAATAGCCTCTGTCTTTGCATCTGCCCATGAGCCTTTCAATTAATACACCTAAACCAGTCAGTCTTGCCGTGGACTCAGATAAAATGTGAAGGTCCTGTTCAGTGAGAAATGTTACCATTTTGGCATTTCTTTGTGTTTTGGAATGGGATTGAAATAGGGAAATACTGACATTTTCTGTGCGACAGAAATCCCAGGAAGTTTCAATTAGGAAATATTATAGTGCTTTTTTTGTGACATTATTTATACAGTGATTGTTTTATTTTACATTCCCACAGTTGAAATATTTTGATTTATTAACAATGAGCAAAATATGCTGATCTGTAATGTTCAGTTTTGAATTATTTCATTACTTCCTGATAGCAATTATTTCCCGATAATGAAGTACTGCTCGATGGGAGTTGCAGTTCAGAAGCTTGGCGCATTCACTCTGACCCTCTCCCGTTGCCTGATTTACATCTCCTGTAGTGCATCATGCAGTTCGGTCAGAATGAAATGTGAAATCTGACTGCCTGATGTAGTGATAAAGGAATCTAGTCTGTATGGTGTAAGAGAGGTTCAGGCGCTGGTTCCCGTGAAGCGGCATGCCGCAGTGGGAAAATGGAAGTTGGTGTTCCACTGTTCGGATTCTCAACGCAATATTGTGGGTCAGCTAAAAAAAAAAATACATCAAGTATTTATAGGTTGAGTACTTCCTCTGAGGTTCCTGGACAGAAGATTGAAAATGTAGGTGGCTAGAAAATTGAAAATATCTGCCACAGTTTGGAAATGCACTTTCCCGTGCATAAACTGGGGCTGGGATCCAGTCTGCCTAAAACCTCTCTTTGCCATAGGCACCAACCTAGCTCACATACTTATCAAGTTTGCCTAAGCCTGTAGGTAACTCTTCATTAAATATCTCCTGGTGAGTCTGAGAGGTCTTTAGGTCCATATCTTGATTCACCAGCACAGGGTTAGGGGAGACATTTCAGGGAGATGGGTACTTACCTCCTTCCTAAGCTCTGCTATGGGCTGGTTTTAGGCAGTCAGTGGATTTCCAGCCAAGTCCGCTGGAGAAGCCTGGAAAATCAGATGTCATCAAGACTGCTGAAGGTGGTGACTTCTCCTGAAATAAAAAAGTGATTGGAGCACTGCCCCAAGAAGGGACAGGTCTTCGTGCAGGACAGGTCCAGGGGGAATGCAACCTGGGCCTCTCTCAGTGTAAAAGAGGGACCAGACTGCCAGGTCGTGCCAGATAGCCCAGTAACTGTTCTGCTGGAGCCAGGTGTGCAGGAGTCCTGGGACCAAAAAGCAAATGCAAGAGGGACACGTCTCTAACCTAGGGTTATTCAGGTGGCGTGGGAGAAAACTCTGCTCATTTCTTAGAATCATAGAATCACCCTGGTTGCAAGAGACCTCCAAGATCATCGAGTCCAACCGTTAACCTATCACTACCAAGTCCACCACTTAAATCATGTCTCTTAGCACCACATCTACACGTCTTTTAAATACCTCCAGGGATGGTGACTCCACCACTTCCCTGGGCAGCAAAATGTCTTCTAGGGACATTTTGCCTCTTGTGTGGTTTAATGTAAAATGTGTACGTACCTCTCAGGGGTGGTGTCTGTCCCCCTGTCCTCCACCCCAGGGGAGCAGAGCACTTAACCCACTGCTTACCACTTCACCTGTAAGTGTTTATGTCGCTAGATAGCCACTGCTGTCGTAGCCTTCCCGCTAGGCACCTCTGGCCAGGGGAGGGCCGGGCAGCTCTGGGTGCCAAGAGGGTTGTCCTCTGCAGGCACCGCTGTTCCCTACGGAGTGAGGGGGCAGGAAAGGAGTTAGGAAGGCAAAATCGTCCTCCAGAGGTTTTTCAGAGGTGACAACCTCTCTCCATGCACTCAGCAGGGGACGTAGGCAACTGGGCTAGACAGACAGGTACCTGTCCTGCCTGTCCGCAAGACAAGACAGCTTGAATTTCAGTGAAGTCATACCGAAATGAGGCAGCTGGCGCAGACAGACTTGACAGCACCCACTGCTTTCTGTCAGACTGTCTTTCTGATGAAAAGATCCTGGTTTCTGGGCAGAGAAAGGAGGGGAGGAAGAACCGCAGGGCAAGATTGCCATTCTGCTTTGCAGGACTTTCTTCTTTCCCCACTCAGCAATATTGCATCAGCAGCAAAATAAAAATAATGTGTAGAGAAGGACCCATCTAAAGCTCAATCGTAAGATATCAGGCGACCTTCAGTTCCCAGCTTTAGGACATCAAGTGTGACAGCCCGGCAGCATTTGGGCTGACTGTTTGCTTTAACCTCTCATGGGTGGTTAATACTACCTAACAGAGGAGTAAAAAGTTTAGAATTGTAAAATACTCTTTCAACCCTGGTAGTAATTACCTCTTAGCAATGTTAGTGCTTTGCCAACTCAAAGAGAACTAATCCCCTTCTGTCATAGGAATGAAAAAAAATGTAATAGCTGTGAGAACTGTGGAGCTTATTTTCAAATAGATGCCTCAGCATTTTGATATTTTCTGTGGGATTAACTAGTAACACAGGAAGGCTAATACATATGCAGAGCTTTCGTTTGCTTCTGTGACAATTTGCCGGAGGCAAATTGAACTGTGTCATGAGAAACGGTGTCATTTCCCCCCCTTCCTTGTCAATTGAAGCAAAAAGACTTGTTAGTAACATAGAAACAATTTGCAACTTATCATCGGTTCAGGGGAAGTTTCTCTTAGCTCCTTGCCTCATATTTCTGCTTTTCTTACGTTTCTCTTTTTCTTACCAAAACAGAAAGGGCTGCCATTTTATAAGCACAGAAGCCACATAATGAAAGGTGTAAAAGCGTTGCAGTGAAAGCATCTTTGCTAACATAAAATAGATATTGAAGCTCTTGCTGTACTGGTTTGTTACACTTTTCCCCCTTCAGCATAGTTGCTTCTAGCTTAAAAAAAAAGATAATTTGCTCTGCTGTACGTATTACCCGAGCTCCTGACGATGGCTTTGTGCCTGCTTTGGTGGTCTTCTGAGGCTGGCTCTGTCAGCCCCTGGTGCTGATGGGCACAGGCAGCGACGGCCGCAGAATACTAATGCCGGGGCCAGCTCCCACAAGGCTCCACTTTTGAAAAATGCTTTACCCGTTCAGTGTCCGTGCACCATGCTGAGCAACAGTAGGGCAGAAAAGCCATGCTCAGGGATTTTTTTTTTTCAATGCAGAGCAAGAAGCCGACAGGAACGATGGCTCTTTGCTTCACATTGTTGTGCCCAGGCTTCTTTCAGAGCTGCAGGCATTTATATGCATAAATATCAAGCCTGTCACTTGTTGCAGGCTTTGATAGCATTTGTGTAACAAAGGAAACGGAGGGAAAAAAGAGCCGAACATCTTCTATTCCGATCTTAGAAAATGAATGACTGCGTAGCTATGGCGATTACTTTCTTTCTGGTTTTATTAGATCACTGTCCTCTGCAATTTGTTTTCCTTTCTGTCCTGCTGTCCCGTGTAAAGGACCACGAGAGGACCTCCCCCCACACCCCTTTTGTCTTTCTCCCACGCTGTGACTATCCACAGGGGATATCTCAAAGAAATACCTACCAGTAACAATTGCCACAGTGAAGCCTCTTGCCATATACTGACACAGATTTTTTTGCTTCAATTTTTTTCTTCCATTAACTGTCTGACAAAGTCACTCCACATCACCCATTTCATGCAGAGATATGAGAACTCTGCTGTAATTGTATTTTTGATTATTTACTTGATTTTTCTATATCTGCCCTAGGCAAAATGCACGCTTGCTATTTGCTCTGCATACCGTATCTTTCTGCAGCTTCTAAGTTGAGGCTGATGTTATGTTTACTGGTCATCTCCGGAAAGCTATGCAGTTGCATCTAGCTTTTCTCTGGGTCTTGCAGCTATTCTGTATTGAAAGACAACTAAAATACACTACTTGTGTAATACTGCTTTTCCATAAAAGCAATTGCTGAAGTATCACAGGAATGTTATTCTGATGCCAGGAGGGAGGAGGGAGAGGTTTGTACTGATTGCCAATAGGAGGGGAAACAGCCTGTGAGACAATCCCCCTATTAAATGTGGTCTGCACAATGAAAAGCTCGGGAAGCCTTGCTAAGGCTTCACACATTTCGGCTTTGTGCCCAGGCTTGGGGTCTCAGACACGGAGGTGGTTTCAGAACACCGCACAGGGGGAACTATTTCAGCAAAACCATCCAGATTACCTGGATAATTTATTAAACTGTCTTGGATCTCCATTCACACGCATCTTTATTGGCATGCGACTGCAGCAGAACAGAAGTGACAATTTCTCCCCTGCCCTTCAACCAGCCACTGCTCTGCTTCTGAGCTATCAAAGAGGTTTCAGGGACAACAGAGAGAGCCCCTGTGAACATTCCCAAGGCTAACTAGAGGTTTCTTTTTTCCCCTGAGTAAGGGTAATTTTTTGTGCCTCCTGCTTTTACCAGTCTTCCCTAATCTTATAAAAACCTGAAAGCAGTAGTATTATAGTCTTGATGGTCTGAAGATATAAACAGCACAGGATTTGTAGGGACAAGTAATATCTTTTCCTGAAGAAGGACTTGTGTGCCTGAAGGCTTGTCTGTTTTTTTTCCCAAGTGTATCAATTGGTCTAATAAAAGATATTACCTCTCCCTACAAACTTTGCCTTACTTATTAAAACAGTTGCCTCCAGGACACCGAACACTCTTAACTGGGTGGAAAGCTCCAACGTCAAGGTGGTAGAGTGGAGTTCAGTGGTGTGATTTCCATGCCCCGAGCCAATTGGCACGAATTAGAACAAGGTGAGATGGACACTGTCCACCCTGATCATTCTGCACATCATTAGTGTCCCTTTCACCCCCACTCTACGTCAGTATTTTTGTCTTTCCTACCTCTCAGCTGTATGGGGCAGCTCTTTTCTAACACGGAAACATACATTGGGTAACATCTTTTGGATGCTACCTCAGTAGAAACAGCAACTCTAATGGTATGCTTGATGAATCTTCTCTGTCTTCTGATTATTTTCTTGGTTGCTATATCTCTGTACATTGTTCTTAGTTTACTGCAGGTGAGC
Source organism: Phoenicopterus ruber ruber (assembly GCA_009819775.1). Classification (NCBI taxonomy): domain Eukaryota; kingdom Metazoa; phylum Chordata; class Aves; order Phoenicopteriformes; family Phoenicopteridae; genus Phoenicopterus; species Phoenicopterus ruber. The sequence goes on from CM020215.1 coordinate 190,469,235, forward strand.
TTGAGAGAGATGAAAAAAAAAAGCCCAGTGTGACTGAGCAGACTGTTTCTCCTTTTCTCCTTTAAGGATCACCTAAATGTTGACAGCTTGGTTACAAATCTTAAAGGATATTTTTCTTTTTACACTCTCAGGTGAACTTTCTGTGGAAGGCATACAAGACCCATTCCTTGTCAGTGTACATATTATCACAGACCCAGGTGAATCCAAGACTCTTCAGCAAGCCATCGATAAGCTTCTAGCCTGGATCCATCCAGACCTCCAGCTGTTTCGAGTCTCAGAAAGACGAGCGCCCAAGAAGCGCAGGAAGCCAAGTAAGGCTGGGGTTTCCCAGCCAGCCCTTGCCGTCATTCTGTTTCTGCAGGAGGAATATGGAGAAGAACCGATCCTGCAGCTCCATGAAACCTTTCAGCAGCCACCTTGGCGTTACCACCACACTGAGCGAGTGCATGGGAAGTTCCTCCCTTACATGCCATGTGGCCAGGACTTTTACACTTTGGCTCCAGAGACTCCTCTGTGGGCCATTCGCCCAGTGCACTACGGGAAAGAAATTATCCGCTTCACTATATACTGCAGGAGTGAAAACTTTGTTGACATTTTGAAATTGTACGAGTTAATACTGAAAAGACCAGTGTGTCAGAAAAAAGCAGACTTTTGTGTTTTTCCTGTCTATTCGAACATGGAAATAGACATTCAGTTTTCTGTAAAAAAACTTCCGAAGGGCCAGGTGCCAATGCCCACAGAGTCAGCGGTGCTGGAGTTCAGAGTAAAAGACGTGGGGCAGCTTGTGCCTCTCTTGCCCAACCCTTGCAGCCCCATCAGTGAAGGCAGGTGGCAGACAGAAGACCACGATGGAAATAGGATCCTTTTGCAGGTAAGTCCAGTACAGAGGGAGAAGAAGCGCATTTATTGGTTTTGTGCAGGAAAGCTTTACCTGCAATGGCAGACAGAAAAAGAGGCTTTTTTTTTGCTCTGTCCTAGGAGGGAGAGCTAGAACAGTACTGCTAAAGAAAGAACTTAAAACCCCTTGCTGTGTATGTAACTAATTAGGAAAGCAGTGGATGATACTATCCAGATATCAGTCAACTCCAGTTTATGCAAAGAGTGATGTGATATGAGGTAGCTGTTTAAAAGAATGAGGAGAGGAGGAATTATGAGCCCAAGAGGAGAAATGATGGCTGATGGGTGTAGTTTTATAAGAAATATGGGCACAGAGCTGATAGGGGTTTATAAAATAGCTCTCAGTTATGAGATTTTTATGGAAGACAAGCAGAATTCCTGATGGTACTCATTATTTTCTAGCATCACAGGGTGACAAACTGCATCTCTCTTTTGCACAGTGATTATCAGGCTGGGGAGAGAGGTGGTGAAGGAAAAAAAATGCAGCCTGAAGAGCGGCCTAAGAGAGACATTGCCACAGACTCTCTTTCTGAACTAATCTCAAGTGCTCATAACCAAGTCCTGAAAGAGAGTTCATTTGTTAGGACACCTGTAGGCACCGTATCTGGGCAATGTATCAGCGTGCTCTGCTTCACTGCACCGCATCCGAGGGAGATAAAGGGGATAACAAGCAGCGAGCTTTTAATAGCTGCCTGCTCTGCGGAGGGGGCATCTCTGGCAAGCCAGAGCCAGGTTAATGTGCATTCCTGCACTGCAGAGGTGTGTATTGCTGCTTAGCCTTCGAATCAAGGAGCACAGACCCTCGCCTTTGGAAGACTGTTGTTGTATTTTTTTTCGAGTGAATTGCATTCCTGAAGCTCGTCGAATTGTCCGACCTTGTTTCTGTGGAAGAGGCATTGCAGGTGCCATCCTTCCACTGTACGAACCTCTCGGCGTGCAGAGAGGTGCGTACACCCCCCTGCAGCACAGTGCCTCTGGGTTTGTAGCTCCTGGGACTGAAAATCCAGGTACACGGGGCATCTGTGCTCTCGTGAGTCACATCCAGGTGGTGGTGAAACCTTTCGATGCCGCTTTGCAGATGCCGCCCACAGAGACAGCCTGTGCCGGAGCTGAACAGCACACGTGTAGGGCTCAGGAGGCAACTCAGCTTCCCTGGCCATCTGCCGAGGCAGTCACCGGTTTGTCAGGGTTACTGCTTACGCTGTAGGCATATCTGTGTTAGCCTGAGAAAACTTGTAAACTTAAGCTTACAAGAGCCATCACAAAACTTTTACACAGCAACCACACTCACCTACGTCCCCTTTTCCCTGTTCTTTTCCAGGAGGTTTCTGCTCCATGATATAACTTTGGTTTATGGGATCTTGCACTGGTTTCAAGTAAATTGAAGGGAAGGATAAAAAAAAACAATAGAGCTTCTAAATAAGGCTTTCAATTTCAAAATAGCAATTTTTCAGAAATAACAGGTGCCGGGCAGTATAGAGGTGAAGCAAGACTTGCCAAACAGCAGGCTGAGGTAAACCCTGCAAAGAAAATTGGAATAAGATTTTAGCCATATGCACCAAAAGAGAAGAGCGAAAGCCTGCTAAGCGTGGCCTCCAAGTGCCATTAATTTTCATTTCTATTTTCAGTGAGGATGATGATGATGAACAGGAGGGCAAAATGGTGAATGGGAATGAAGTTACAGAAATGGAAATTATCACATTGGAAGTGTGGTGAAGCCAAAGAAGTTTAATATATGCAAAATGGGGGAAAAACAGAGACTTTGGATCTAGCTTACGCAATTGTAAAGTCATGAAGACTAGGTCCTGGTACACAGGTTTTAAACAAGTCTGTACAATCAGCAGTGGAGCTCTATAACTAAACCAAAGGGAAAATGTCCTGTTGTACTCAGATGACTACAAGCCACCAGTGCAACACAGCCATGAAAAGAAAAGTGCAGTCTCTGGTGCGTACCAGAGTTAGTATCCCCTAGGGAGTGTGGGAGGTGCTCGTGCCATTGCACAAGGTCCCACGGGCCTCACCTGTCCTCAGCCCTGGGCTCCAGGAAGGTGACTTCAGAGAGGTGCGGGTAGAGGGAAGGGCTCTCACCCCGTGCAGGGGAATGGAGAGACTGTCTAACAAATGGAAGCTGGAAGAGCAGGGTCCTCTGAGCCTAGCCAGAGCACATCTCAAGGGAGCTCGGAATGCGCTTGGAAAATATACCAGAAGGTAAATGGCTTGAATGGGAAAAGGCTGTTTCACTAAATGACTCTTCTGACACAGGAACAAAAACCTGTCGATAGATAGATTTAAACTGGCAGTTGTACCAATTTGATGGCCAACTACCTAACAGCCGCCCAGCAGGTGCAAACAGGTTAATACCCTAATTCAAGACAGGATGATCAGTTAAGGAAAAGGGATTACATGATGGAGCACGGGTTATAGGAAACACTGGATTTAGAGATCCATGGACTCTTTATATTCTTTTAACTCATTCTGAGTTCAAAACAATTGTAGTGTCTACCTTTTAAAGTAACAGGACTACCTTTTGACTTCTCACAGAGTGCTGCTATTAACAATATTATCAATGCTACAGCGTTGGTAATAACTTTCACTTCTTCCCAGTTATATGAACCCAAACAATGACCTCCTAGTATTTTTCAGCCTGCACATCAGTTGGTACTTAGTAACCATCAGAATGTTTTTATTTACCTCATATGGATACTACACTGTTTTACAGATTAAAATTGCCAATTATACCCAAAAGGGTAGATTAACATCCATGTAAAATTACAGGCAGTGTTTCATGTTTGAAGTTTGAATATACCTCCATGATTAGGCTAACAAGATGTGACCGCTGTGTTTTTCTTGGTGTGCTTATGGGGACTTGGATACTTGCCAACTAGATTGATCCATGTTCTTAACCCATTTTGCAAATGCAATTACCAAAGGGCTTAGATAAAGTCAGTGCAAGAGAAAATAAAGTTATTCATGGGCAGAATAAGTCTGTTTAATACCACAGAAACTATTCCTTCATTGGCAAGGAAGCCCTTCAAAATTATTTTGTCACAGTAGCTCTTCCACTTTGGCGAGTTAGCTCCAAGGGTGCAGCTATATAGCAGCTGAGGCAAAGGGTAAGCTTCAGCTGGCGTTAGCAGGAGCAAGGCTTAAGAGCATGTTTGCATCCTGTGGGAAGACACCCACACTGCTTCACCAGTGCTAAGCCCAGAAGCAGGAGCTCTGGGGAGCTCTTGTCAGAGCAGTGGGAAGAATATGTAAATAATGTAGCTAAGAATATACCATATACTGGTATACTGAATATACTGCTGGTTTTATAGGTGGTGTCCAAATTCCTGGCTGCCTCAGGCCATAATCTGCACAGACAGCTGAAGTGCTAATGAACTTGCACTCCTGGCAGTGCAACGTGGGAAGCAGGAAAGGTTAGTAACTGATGGGACTGGCTTGGCCATGCGTGTTTGGGAAGCAGGGATAGTGAGCAGAGAGAAGAAAGTGCACAGATGGCTTCTTTAAATTATGAGAATGTCTTTGGAAGGGGTAGGAAAGGTAAAATAACATTTTGGCAGAATTTCCTAGCTACTCTGCATGACAGGGGACATGCAGACATACTTGGGAGGAAGGTGGGCAATAGCAAATGAATCTCTCCCCTAGGTAGTGACTCTACTTAAGCATAAGACCTACTGCCATTCTACATGCCAAAGGGTCCCCAAGCCACCCAGAAGAGGTGTCCTGGCAGATTAGACTCAGGACCTACAGGAGGGCTGTGCCCTCCTGGAAGGCCAGGCAGGCACCCTAGGAGATACCAGGATGGACCAACCTCCTACGTTCAGGCACCAGATTCACCCTGTAATACCAATTTCTTGCTGAAATCCCTCCACCATCTTCAGCACCAAGAAGCAAACATTGCCCGAAAGCCAAGACAAATAAAAATCCCAAGAAATGTGTGGTTTGTTACCAGTCTATGCTAATCCTGCCTGAAACAAGGTAGTCAGATCTGGCATTGTACGGCTTTTACACCAGTTATTGTGCTAATGAACCTGTACTGTTTATGGGGTGACTATTTTCTGCCTAGTGTCGCTTTATAGATTATCCTTGAAATAACAGTGCAAATGTTAACTGATCACACCTTTTAGTTAGAGGGCTTTTTTTAGCTGATTTGCAGAGTTAATCGGCCAATGTTCTTCTTACCTATATCGGGCAACCGTAATCTTGAGTTCAGAAGTGGTATAATCATATTATTTAGGAAACATGGTTTATTACCTGAAGCTTTGGTTCTGAGAAGAGATTGCTTGTGGACCCAACCATTAAGAATGATTAACCTGCTGCTGTGCTACCTGCAAGCTCAGGTCTCTGCTACCTTGGAGATTTCTCCATCACTTGGTGTACAAAATGAGTACTCTAGGTCTATGCTCAGGCAGTAGTCATCCCCTAATGGTTTCATGAGATCAGCTGCAGTCATTTATGTACAAGATCAGTATGTTAATGTTGAATATGCCCTTGGAGTTGCCAGAAGTAAATCTAGGGGTGCAGATGTCTGCCAGCTGCATGCATAAAGGCATTCTGTGCAAGGCCTTTGCAGTGCAAAATGCCTGAAGATGGGAAGCAGCATGAAGGTTACGTGCCTACACAGACATCGGCAAATATGTTACACAGAAAAAAGAATCAAAACCTTTTAGCTGAAAACCTCTTTGTTTATTCAGTGTATTATATACAGGTGTCTGTGAGACTCATGAACTCATCCCTTCATCCCCTTTTATCTGGGGCCACGAGGAGAACAAAAGTGCCTTTATTTTCATCAGCCTATTTAAAACGTGTACGTATCTGCATGAAAGGTACGGTCGTAGTCAAACCTCACACTCAAGGTAGCTGAACGCAGAAATGAGGGAGAGATTTTTCCATGATGCGCAACTGACCCAATGTGTTTTAGGGAGCAGAGACAGTGCCTTCTTACAGAGTGCTGGAGACTGGCCATAACTGGAGACTGTCCATAACTGAAGCAAGGAGCTGGGACAAGAGGACACAGACAATGCAGAAAATACCCTGTCTTAGATATATTGGCAGCAAAGGTGGGTATTACGGAGCTGCTGAGGTCAAAATAATTACAAGATCTGAGGTTAGGACAAAGCTTTTCCTTTTCCTCTCCCAGCCCCAGCTGAGGCTGAAAGACTCTCCTCTGCAGCACGAGGAATGGTTTGCCTCTCAAGCTTATCTTGGCCAAGGAGAGGCAAATCTTGGAGGCTCAGGGTCCACTTCTGTTTCTCTTGAGAGGTTTAGGACATGGATCAGCGTGGTCACGGTTGCATTTACATGAGCTGACCCACCAAACCCTTCCAGACCTCACCTGGCTCTGCATTTCCGCTCTCCAACACAAAGCAGTGTTCCTTCTCCTTCCCTTAGTTTCCAGTTTGGGTGCCTTGATGGTCATCCAGCATTCGTATAATCTACATAAAACATGTAAATAGTCTAGGAGCATTAGTCAATCTGTTACCATTTTGGGGGGCTTAGGCTTTGTGGCTCCTCTGTCTTATGCCCCTGCCTGAAGCATACAGCAATTTTGTCTCCTGAAAACTGAAATGCTTTCATCTGCCTAAAGTTTCAGCAGGCCCAGTAAAGAAATGGCTTAATGATTTGTAAAATGATGAACACAAGGTCAGACTGGATGATATAATGTACCCCTGTAGTCTTAAATGCAGTTAAATCATCTCGTCCCTGTTACTCAAAGCGTTACCAACAACAAACTCTGGGAAATAAAGCAAGCGCAGTCCCACTACTGCAGTCTTGAGTCACTCCAGTTAAGCACAAGCAGAAGAGAGGAAGACGAGCAAGTAAACCAGGAAGCAGAGAAGGTAAAAAGGAAAGACAAAAATGGGCAAAGAGAGGGCACTTTGGCAGAGAACAGTTGGGTCTGCAAGAAGGAAAATGGAGGTGAGAAAAGAGCTTCAAGCTTGCTTGAATTATTAGTGCAGATAGAGCAGATCTGAACACAAAGAGGAAGAAAGGCAAGACAAGCATCAAGGACAAGCAAGGATGTATACAGGGCACCTTTACAAAAATGACTTGTAGGTTCTGTTGAAAATGGTGAAAAGGACAGACTTCTGCAGTAAAAATTGACTCAGTCAAGGGATGTGCCTTAAGCTGATTTAATGAATCTGTAAGTCTAATACTAGCCTCCTGTTTTTAAAAATCTTCTGCTCTATTTTTCTTTTCCTTTTAGTGCCGTAGGTGTTTGGTTCTTAGTGCTAATGATTGGTTTTGGGGAGGACAGAGCAAATCAGTCACTAACTCAAATAAGAGGAGATTATTTAGGGTTTTTTTTTTTCCTCATCCTAAGGTACTTTCTCTCTGTCTTTTCCGTTACTGCAGTTATGTTTCGTGGCATAGTAAGATGATGACTGATGACTCTATACACCCAGCAAAAACTCAAGAGTGAATATATTTGGTATTACAAGACACCCACCTGTTCTAGTTTTGTAAACACAGTGCATGCCACTTTTCAAATATGTTCAATCCAATTTTAAATCAAATTTGTGCATTTTGCCTTTTGAGATGCTGCCCTTCTGAATACATTTTGCCTTTCAAGTAAGACTTACTATGGTGATACTGAGAACTAACCTTTGCCACTTTTTCTTGTGTTGATTTTTTTTTTCCCCTGGATCAATCCCACTGGTTTCAATACAATTAAACAAACACCGTCGCACTCCTGTTGAGCAAGACAGGCAAAATCTGCGCTCGAGATGATGATGTCATTGCTGTGCTGGCTGTTCAGCTGGGTTCTGACCTCAGCGGAGCTTTGCTGGCAGTGCTTGACACAGATAATGCGTAATGAGATCACTATCTGCTTTCTTTAAAAGCAAATAATTTAAAATAGACTGCAGGAGCACTCATGGATTTTTTGTGTCAGGTACAGGCAGCCCAAGTGAAGTTGAAAGTGCACTTCTGCGAGGTTCGCCCCAAGTTGTTTATGGCGCTCCCGGATATTCGTCATGAAATTCTTCTGCAGCCCATTGTAATACACAAAGACTCTAAATCCCTCCAGGCTTCACAAAGATTTGTGCAGCGATTATAAATGAGCAGCAGATTAGCGCCAGATGAAAAAATCTGTTCTGTTAGAGAGCTAATCTCGGTCAGTTTAGTCAACGGCCGGGTTTGTTGTGTGTCTTTGTGGCGAGGTCTGACAGATCTCTCTCCCTGTATTCGGAATTGCAGTCCAAACCAGCGTGTCAGTTTGGATCGAGTCTTTGTCCTCTCAGATGGCTGACCCCCTCTCCAGCATCTCTGCCGCGCTCGTGCCTGACGCAGGCAGCGTGGCTGTAGCGGGCAGGGCTCTGCCGGGCTGCAGCCAGGTACCAGGCGATGCAGAAAGCACGCTGTGAGAAGGCTGAAGGTAAAGACTTAAAAAGGAAAAGAATTCAGAAAAATTAAAGCAGATGCAACGGCTTCCAAAGCCAAGGGAAGAACTGAGGAGGAGGGAGAAGGCTGTTCTGCTGAAAGGAGTAGCTGCATGTGCATCACACTGTCCTCGAGGCACAAAAATAGGTCTTGCTGTTTTCAGCATCCCATAGCCAAAAGGGCAGTGGAAGATCTACATCTCCCGCTTGCTTGTCGTGGTTTCTCCCGAGAGCAGTCACACGTGGAAATCCAGGTTGAACTGTGTGGGACTGTCAGGCACTGTAAGGTTAAAACGAAGAGAGCGATCCCATGAACGCACAGGCTGCGTGCAGCTCTCCCTATGCCGTGCCAGGGTGGCACGAGGGAGCACAGTCAACGGCCTTGGCACAGCACTAGGAGCTAGTTTTGCCTGAGTTTTAATCCTGGCTAAATCATCGAATCCTCTCTGTGATCTCTGACAAGCTACAGAATGTAGATGTAGAAAAGTCCTACTAGTCCACATAATCCAGTTCTCTACAATATAGGATTAGCCTGTAATCTTTATTCACTAGTATTTCATGAGATGGCGCCTCTGACACTCTACCTGTAGTACGGTTGTGCAGTCCAGTATTCTCACAGTCAGGAAAGTTTTCAGTTATGTTGCTTTAAGATAAAACTATTTAAAAAAAATCTCCCCCTATTATTTCCCCTTTCTGCCCATATCGTGAAGAGCAGCGTTGGAAAATGGGTCTTCTAAATCATAACACATCTAAACAAAAAAGGGTCGAGGTAAACAATTCTTCCTATAAACAGAGCTGTTCAGAAATAAGCTGCACTAGTGACGTCTCTTGGCCTGCCCTGCAGGCAGCCATGCTAAGGGCAGGCTGTGCTTGTCCCCTTCTCCTCGCTGACCCACCATTACCTCCTGCCAGGCCAACTGGGCTTGACCAGGGGCTGTGACCCAGAAGCAGGAATAACAGCAAATATCTTGTATAGAATGAAATGCTCTTATCTGTCCACAGGAACATTAAAAGATCTAGGAAAAAAAGTTAATAATAACAAAACCTTAAAACTAGTATCTTACCTAAAGTAGATTTTTCTTGTTAGTGCAAGTGTGTTCCAGTTAGGCCAGGTACTTGAAGCTGCTCAGCTGCATGGGGCAGGTTGCCCCTTCCAAGTGCTCCCACTTAGAAGTGCATTTCCCCTTTGATTCTCTACTTTTTATCTGCATTTGGGTTAGAAAGTTCCTACATGAGAGCCCCTGGGGTTTCTAGCAGGGGTGTTTCATCTCACCTCATCCATTTATCCTGGCGTTGCCCTCCGCTCCGCACCCTCGTAGGCGATGCCTCGGATAAGCATCCTTTTGAGTACTGGTAATTTGGTTGCACCTGTAGTCATTGTGTTGCATATCTACATGCCAAAACTAACACAAGCTGATTTAAACTGTTTATTAATATTAGAAAGAGCTCAAAACAGCTATTCTTGAGTCTGTGCTTTATTCCCAAAATGCTTAAGACTTTACTTGTATTAATAAATTAAACGTGCCCAGGAACATTCCCAGGCACTGAAATCCCTGATACGGAGTGGCCCGTGCGTGTGCTTGCAGGCCAGGCAGGATACAGCAGGTACCTACAATTACACAACTGAATCAGACCCAGTATCTCTCGCCAGTCGTGACCTGAGAGACCAAATTAACTTACTTTTTCTGTGGAACATGTGTCAAAAGTTACGTCAATAAATAACAAATTATAACAAATTATTACTGTGTGAAAAATATCTCCTCTATACACCAAAGCAAAATGAACACATGGGAGTTATCTCTGCAGGATTTGGTTCTGCTCCAGGTTGTAGACACCTAGAACTGGTGTCTAACTGCAGGTATTTCTGTGTGAGCTACAGTCTGCGTTCTCGCTGTAGTCGATGGATATGTACTCAGTACAGCCCAAGGACCTCGGGGGCAATTCAGCTAACCAGATACAGGAATTCCCTTTAGGGAAAACTGAATCGCTCTCCGGAATCCATTGGCTGTATTAACTAGACAACTAAATCCTACCTGGGATGTTTGTGGGTTCTGCTTTATGTATATAGACAGATGGTATGGTCTGCACAAGGTAAAGGCCAGGCTTTCGTGCCGCCCACAGAACTCTCCCCAGTGCAAGTGTCAGATCTGTCCCCAAAAGCCTCGTGTTTTCAGGTACAGTTTTGTCCAAGTCGTTACCAGCGCTTGTGGTCCCAAGGGCCTCCTTACCTTTTCACAAACAAGAATACTGCATTTTCTTGGATCTTTGGTTTCTATGGATGCTTGATCTGCCAAATTATCAACTAAGTCTATGGAAGCACAAGAATATAGCATAAAAACTAGCCATGGTCAGACAATCCACCATCTTCTCTCTGAGAGGTAGGAGAAGTGTTCTGGAGGTGCTTCTGTTGAGTCAGCAAGCGTGGTGGTTGAGTCCATGTGGTGTATCTGATATCAGAGCTACTGCACAGAAATAAACAGTACCTTTGGTTAGTGCAAACAGCAATATAATGAGGAGTGTTTTCTTGAAAAAACTCATCAAAAGAGCGCCGTGATTTGGTTGTGTACTTCCAGCATGTCATATTATTATTGCTGGGTTATCCAGAAATGTCTTCAGTTAAGAAACAGCTGGTATTTTCTTAATGGACACAAGCCTTTTATCTTGCTGAGTAATTTTTTTAAACAAATTAGCTCACCTATTGCATAAATAAAATAATGTTGCGTGTAGAGGTCTAAAGTGATTTCTGGTTAATGTTTTGTTGACAGTTTGACTTATTTTATTTGACTCTTTTGTACTCAATTTCTTATCAGTTAATGAAACTGCTACACTACTGTAGTTAATTTACCCATTAATTCATTTAATTCTTTATGGCATTAAGGAAAACAGCTTGCTATATTATACAGAAATAAGTTATGAATTAACATACCTCATTACATATACATTAGTGTATATATAGATATTTATCTACAGCGCCTAAGTAAACTCCTATGGTTTGGCTGTCCTATAAATCACCTCTAGCTAGGCGATCACGAATGAGCAAAACATTTTTTGCAGATGCGAAAGCCCTTTTTTGCCTATAAAATCACTGCAATAAAAACCAGAAGATGGTTATGGCAGATCTGGGTCACTAAGACAATGTGATGTGCACTAGCAAGACGTTAGAAGCAGCAATGTATGGAGTTCTTTTAGAGAGAGCGGATACAAAGGACCTCCTTGGTTGCCAGGCCTCATCCCTTTCTGTCATGTCGTATAATCTCTTTGTTAAAACGATCAGGCTCAATCTTATCCGTTACTCAATCCAGAAGACTCTTCTACTTCTGTTGTGATTAGAAACCTTTTATTAGTTTGTGGTTCAGGTTTTTTAATGGATAGTTCATCTTTTTTATTTTTCTTGTGGCTGCATCTTTTCGGTTTGAATTTATTCTTTTTCACATAGGCACGATTTGAGTCACGTGCAGCATTCTGGATGAGGCATAGCAGTGTTGTACACAGCACATTAATACTTTTTTAACTTACTTGAGACTGCCCAGAATCGTGTTTATCACAGCCTTGTCACTTTAATAGCACATAGTGAACAAGGTACCTAGTACTTTCTCCTCTGTTGTTTCCAACTGACAAGTCCCATAGCTGAGATTAATGCTTATACTCAAGGGTATGATCTTGCACTTTGTCACAGAATCACAGAATGTCAGGGGTTGGAAGGGACCTCTGGAGATCATCTAGTCCAACCCCCCTGCCAGAGCAGGGTCACCTAGACCAGGCTGCACAGGACTGCGTCCAGGCGGGTTTTGAATATCTCCAGAGAAGGAGACTCCACACCCTCCCTGGGCAGCCTGTGCCAGGGCTCTGTCACCCTCACAGTGAAGAAGTTTTTCCTTGTGTTCAGGCGGAACTTCCTGTGTTCCAGTTTGTGCCTGTTGCCCCTTGTCCTGTCGCTGGGCACCACTGAAAAGAGTCTGGCCCCATCCCCTTGACACCCGCCCTTGAGATATTTATAAGCATTGATGAGGTCCCCTCTCAGTCTTCTCTTCCTCAGGCTGAACAGCCCCAGTTCCCTCAGCCTTTCCCCATAGGAGAGATGCTCCAGTCCCTTAATCATCTTCGTAGCCCTCTGCTGGACTCTCTCCAGTAGTTCCTCGTCTTTCTTGAACTGGGGAGCCCAGAACTGGACACAGGACTCCAGATGGGGCCTCACTAGGGCAGAGTAGAGGGGGAGGAGAACCTCCCTCGACCTGCTGGCCACACTCTTCTTCATGCACCCCAGGATGCCGTTTGGCCTTCCTGGCTGCAAGGGCACATTGCTGGCTCATGATGAACTTGTTGTCTACCAGGACTCCCAGGTCCTTCTCCGCAGAGCTGCTTTCCAGGAGGTCAACCCCCAACCTGTACTGGTGCATGGGGTTGTTCCTTCCCAGGTGCAGGACCCTGCACTTGCCTGCGTTGAACCTCATGAGGTTCCACTCCACCCAACACTCCAGCCTGTCCAGGTCTCGCTGAATGGCAGCACAGCCTTCTGGTGTATCAGCCAGTCCTCCCGGTTTCGTGTCATCAGCAAACTTGCTGAGGGTGCACTCTGTCCCTTCATCTAGGTCATTGATGAACAAATTGAACAAGAATTGTCCCACTGTCCCTTTTGGGACAGAAATCTAGCATTTTGTATTATGTGAGAAATTCCAGTAAGAAGAATTTAAATTAAACTTTTTAAAATTCGAACTTCTAAGAGCCTTACTGAGGTAGGTGGGATGATGAAAAAGCTGATGATTGCTCAGACAGTAGGGACTCAGTTCAGTTACCCACACATCAGTGTCTAATCCCATAGGAAGGCCACCTGGCCTCCAGCAGCTTCTTGAGAAGGACATTGGCTCCCCATTCGTCACAGCTACTGTCCCTGTGCAAATGCTCAAGTATCTGGCAGGTAGACAACTGAATCCTGCCCTAGACATGAGATTCAGGTCCAGATTCAGATCATAACTGTCAGGTTAGGTCTTCAGTCTAGGTGTCTACAAGCAAATTGTAAGTCCAAAGCTGTCCTTCAAGTTATTAGGAGCTAGATAATAGAGCAAGCGGGTTCTAGGGTGCACTGTTCAACTAACCAGATGTGAAAGAGAAAATGTGAAAGAGTTGAAAGAAGTAGTAAATTCCCATTGAGACAACAGAGAATGAGGTTGCTTGCTAAGGGCTTTTTGATGTTTCAGAGGAAAAAACAAAAACATTTACACCACAGTAAGGAAGAATGAGAACTAATACTGATGGTAACATACATCTCCCATTTCTTCATTTTTGTTCTTTAGCTGTCCACTAAGGCAGTAATGTTGGAAGACAGAATATTTATGAATCTGAACAAGTCAATAGTAAGTGAGAATTTCAAGCTAGTGTAATTCAGCCCGCAAGGCAGGGCTTCTCTACCATTTATTCTTGTTGTCTTCAAGGCTCCTTATGTAAATATTTGGGATTTTGGCAGGGTGCTTTCTCTTTGTTATTGAAGTGAAACATTTGCTGCAAGCATACTGAATGAAGTCTGCTTCGTAATTATTTGCAGTAACAACTCAGCAATGGAGACTTACGGTTGTAAGACTGCCAATTCTATATTAATGTGATCTTTTCTCCTTCTCCCGGCTGCAGCAAGCACGCAGTTGGTGTAGGAAGCCTGCAAAGCAGAACAAGCAACCATATCCATCTGTGTCAACAGATTCCCGCTTCACCACTCTGCCAGCCTTTCTTCCTCAGAGCCACCGATCTGTCCCTGAGCAACCAAAAGAAATGGGTCAAAACAAGGTACATCACACAAATGGCCTTGGTCATCATCTTGGTTTCTCCCAGCAGGACTTGAGACACGGCGATGGAGGAGACTTCACACGCAGATCCAGCAGTGCCTCCAGCATTTCATGGTCATTTCAACGAAGCAAGTCTCTGTTTTGCTTGCCCACAATGAACTCCTCCTCAGCCTCGGAGACTTTTCATTTCAGTGAACCATTTCAGTTTTTAAATACTGGGTCGCCTGCAACCAGGTTAAAAACATGGAGATGCAGCCCCAGGCTTAACATTGACGACTTGGAGGGTGCCCAGGAGACTGATGTAGACACAGGGATGAAGCTGTCTTTCTCAGACCTGTCTGTGGTCTCTGCATACTCTGCCCTTAATGGATTTTGCAATGACTTGGAAGCCTCTCTTCCCCAACAGAAGCAAACTGTCAGTAAGACTAAACAGGCAGCCACCAGTGGAAGGCCTGTATCAGCCATGTGCAATACCTTTGAGTCAGTTGACAGGTCACTGCCTTCGCTCTCTGAATGGTCTTCCAGGTCATTCACGTCAGTATCTCTCTTCAAGGAGCCCAAACAGTCCTCAAGAGCAGCTCCTTGTTCTCTGGATGATCGTGGTAGTGTTTGCCCAGCTTCACCAGCTAACGAAGAAGAATTTTACATCTGAGGTTTCTCTATCTTTCACCTTCCAGGGCAAATGAGTTCTACTTGTGAGTGACAGCAGTGGGCCAACCTTGAGCTTGCAGAAGGTTCCTCACTGAGGAGAAGGTGATGCAGCAGAGCATGCTAAATATTTGAAGAAAGCATTCAGATCCCTCAGAGATGGGTGTCCCCAAACTATGTACAGTAAAGCAGTCTGAGCTTGCACCCTGTATGTTTGTGCTGGAGGGGATGATCAGAGGCTTGTCCATGGCAGTGCAAGGTGGATGGTTTCTATGACTGACCCTTGGACTGGTGGTGAAGGAAATGCCAGAAGAGGCACATAATAATCCAGTTTTCTTTGGCAGAAACTGAAGAGTAATTTGTAACACCAAACTGCTTTAACTTTTCTGAGAAATTCCCTTAACTCAGGAAAGACAGGAGGAGAAAGGGGTCTTCTTGCCCTTTCACAAGTTCCAAAGGCAGCTCTAAGCACAGCAGGTCCCAGTAACACGTCTCCAGTAGAGTCAGGCAAGACGTTTCCTCTGAGGACGTACACGGTTCCTTCTAGTTTCTGAGAGCTGGCAGTGGTGAGGTGGGGAGAAGCTTCACTCCTTCCCCGGGGAAGAGGAAGCTCTGCTGTATCTGTTACTTTGACAGTCCAGGATGCGGAAAGTGCCAAAAGGGAAACCGTACAGAACATTTTCAACCCATCCCCTCAGAAAGCCCATCCTTTCCGGTTGGAAGGGAGCCATCTGGGCCGTTGTCTGACCCGCTCATGTGGACAGTGGTAAACCCAAGTAAACCATGTTTGCTACTTCTAACTCAGGCAATACGGAGCTTACTTTTTTGGAATACAAAACAAGGAAGATAACCCAGCGTTTTTATATATTGCTACACCGCTAGTCCTAAACATATGGCAGCTCCCTATTTTTTAAGGGGTGGTTGGTTTTCTGTTATAAATAATTAATGCAGAAACTTATTCTTCCTATTTCCAATGCAAGCATACTTCTTTCTGAGTAAAACACGTTTCTTCTCAAATACCTCTCTCCAAAGGGAGAACAAGTGAAATTTTACTTGCTTTTCAACTGGTGTTTTTAAAATACGTGCTCTTGATAACCTGTTTTCCTCCAATGCACTTGATTTTTTTTTTTTTAAAAAAAGTAAGTAAAAAGCTGTCGATATGACAGTTAAGTACCTTCACCAGGATTTAAGTTGTATATACAGATTGCGTCATGCATGTTCTGAAAAGTTACATTTTTGGCAGAGAAGTGGCACTGATTGCAGCTCTGGTGTAGCCAGTGAGAAAATGACCATGTTAAAAAGTGTATGTATAATGCTGTATGTAACCTATATACAGGTACAGACGCTGAAGACCTACCATGATGGCATTGTGGTGGATGGAATAAAAACACGTTTGTGGAGAAAAATGTTTGCTATATTACCAGGTAGTTTTACTCAGAAGAATTGCTGCTTTGAAAAAAAACCACAAACAAAAAGCACACACATACTCTAAATAATATTTACAAAAAGTGGAACAGCTCCCCTGGCCCGTTTAAGTAAATGCACAGCTTGTACAAACAATTCTGGAGGAAAGCCTGGGGGAAATTGAGTACAGGTTTATAGGGGAGGAGGGGGGATTCCATTAAACCTGCACCCCCAATCCAGAAGAGGCCAGAGAGATAGTCAAGAGTCAGGACGCTATTCCTCAAGGCTTTTGCCTTTTGCTGTCATTTTCTCCACACAGGGAAAGAGGCATCAGGCTGAAGTCCAAGTCTCCTCTTTGTGGGACGCTATCAGAGTACGTACCAGAGGTAGACCTTGTCTTTTGTGCTAAACACAATGTATAAATAGGAAAATCAATTCAAGCTCTAAGAGCGCGGGAGATTATCAGCCTCCTCCTGCCCTCCAAACTGTTTAGGCTTACTGCAGTTTGGGGTAAACTGTTCACTTAAGAAATGCCTGGGACCAGAAATAGCACCAATGAAGGATTTGTCACGGTGTGCATGTTTACCTCCTCTATACTCCTCCAGAGTCCACGCAGTCTTTCCTGTGACTTGCGTGGCCTTTAGATCAACCCCCCCTCTGAACACAGCGGACCTGATTTATCCAAAGTTGTGCTCCATGTTATTGTTTGTACCCTGTCAAAATACTTGTAAAACACTGTGAGGTCAGACCAGCAGTTTTTTCCATCAGCTTGCAATTCACCGTATGAGCAGCAAAGCCTAGGACACTCAGGCTCCACAGGTTTAAACTTATGATTCACTATTTTCTGTCATATTAGTGGTAGAACAAAAATAAATGATGAAATAGTCTGGTATATTTATGGGACAGACATTTTATCAACACTAGCCACTTCCAGATATGGCAACCAACAGGATAAATTTGGTTCAAATCGGTTAAAAAAATTAGTATTCATTATTTGGAACAGGGATAAAAAAGCCTTTTCACAATATTTTTAATAATACAGATAACATTTGGTTTGAACATGAAATCAAAAAGTGGTTTGAGTGGATGTGTCTGTCTGATCCTGGAATCACGCCAACATCCAGACTCCTGGCAAAGGCTGATGGGGGCTTTTAACGAAGAGGAGGCTTTGAAACGTCTTCCTGCCTCGGGTGTGCCCCGCGAGAAGGAGTTCGGCACGTCTGGGGGCCATCTCCTGACGCGGCGGGAAGCCCCGGCACCGGGGGTCTGCAAACACACGCAGGATAGCTCAAGTGGCAATCCTGAGGCTCGCGTGCGGCATTAACCGGCAGCTCCGCAAACGTCTCCGCTCCAGATTTTACCACGTTAGTCGTGATGGGAAGAAAGCCAAATGAGCTTCCACGGACTCTGAATTTATGCTGTCTCCACTGGTTCTGTCTCCAAGTACTTCTGTTCTGTTTACTGGTACTTAACTAGAAATGAAAGTTTTAATTGTTTACGTTCATGGTGCTTGTAATCAAATTTTGGAATAATTGAGTGTCCTACTGTCAGGAAAAACAGAGATGATGATAGTGTACAGAAAAAATGTTGTCTATAATAAAGAAAGACAGGTTTTGAAGAGTGTTTCACTGAAGGTAGGCTTCGTTAATTCTCTTCCCAGTATTTAAGAAGGGGCTAATCTCTTCAGAGAGTTGAATATGCACAAGTTTCATGGCATTTACTTATTGTTTTGGTTAAATTATGAATAATGTCATTTGAGATCTACAGGTTTTCCCTGAACTTTCTCTCCTTCTCACCCCAGAGTGTGTTGCTTCTGTGAAATAAAATAGAGGTGAAAAGTCAGTTATGCTTAACTTTCTGCGTGTTCATTTCTGAAGTATTGCAGACTCACTGACTATTTTAACTAGGCTTCAAAACGACTGCAGTGACACAAGCTCTCGGGCTCTTGGCAGTGCGTGTCGGTGGGATAATTACAAAATAAACATAGCAAAAATATTTTTATGTTGGACTCAGCTTTGCCTCTGCAGACCGGATCTTTTGATTCTCACTGTGTTCTTGTAAATCATTTGCTCCAGTAAAGCTGAATGATAAAATAGGAGCTGTGACACATATTGGTAATGTTGCATGCTTAAATCCCATCTTGGTTTGTTTCATGTTCATTGGTCTTCGTAATAGTGCTTCCCTCTTATTTCCATCAGTGTGTGATGTTATCTATTATACGTTTCTTTATTCCCCTCATGGGACGTGTCTGCATGTCAACATTACATTGTATATGCAAAGCTATGTAGGTTTGGCTTTGTTTAGTTTTTATGGTTTTATGGTTTAACATTGTGGGCTTTATATATATTTATATGGCAGTTATAGAGTCGTAGAAACATCAGGAGTTAGAAGAGGCCTCTGAAGGGCGTCTAGTCCAAAGCGTCTGCTGAAAGCAGGCACAAAGCTGCTCAAACCTCAAAGCTTTGAAGTTAAATCAGGTTGTTCAGGACTTTGTCCGGTCAGGTTTGAAAATATCCAACGTGGCAATTTCACAGTGTCTCTGGGCAATGTGTGCCAGCGCTTAACTACTGTCACGGTGAAGAATTACTTCCCAGTCTGCAGCCGGAATTTCCCATGTTCAAACTTGTGATCTTTCCCTCTTGTTGTTTCGCTGTGTCCCTCTGAGAAACTCTGGCTCTGGCTTCTCTGTAATCCCCCTTTAGGTGTTGGAGGACTGCAGTTGCTCCCGCAGCCTCTTCTTGCACATCGTATGCTCTGGCTCCCTGGCCATCTGAACTCTCTCCAGTTTATCAATATCTCTTTTGTACTGGGGACCCCAAAACTGTGCGCGGCCCTCTGGATGTGGTTTGAGGAGTGTTCAGTAGGCAGGAAGAATAATTTCTGTCAACCTGATGGCAACTCCCTTGCTTATACCACCCAGTACGCTGCTTGTCTTACCACTGCAAGGGTGCGCTGCTTAATCATGTTCAACTTGCTATTCACTGGGACCCCGCGATCCTTTTCTGCTCCCTAGCCAGCAGGTGCTTTAGCTTGTGCTGTCATACCAGGTTAGTCCATGCCAGGTGCAGGACTTGCATTTGTCTTTGTTGAACTTTGTGAGGTTCTCATTGGCCCCTTCCTCCAGCTAGTGAAGGTCTCTGTGAATGGTAGCCCTGCCCTTCAGTGTCATCAGTCACTCCACCCAGTTGGGGGTCATCTGCAAACTTACTGAGGGTGCTTTTCATCCCCTTATGCAAGACATCATAGATGAAAATGTTGAACAGCACTGGAACCAGTGTTAGACCTTAGAGGAATGCCACTTGCAGCTGGCTACCAGTTAGATTTTAAACTGTTGTCCAGTACCCTTTGAACCTGGCAATCCAGTCAGTTTTTCACCCATGTTGTAGTCCACCCATCTAGTCCATGTTTCGTTGATTTGGCTACGAGGATACTGTGGGAGACTGTGTTGAAAGCCTTGCTAAAGTCAAGGAAAATTACATTCACTGTTCTTTCTCCGTCCACGAAGGAAGTCATCTCATCAAAGTCAGCCATCAGGTTAGTCAGGCATGATTTACTGTTGGTAAATACACGCTGGCTTTTCCAAATCACCTTCTTGTCCATCTTGAGCATAGAAATGTCTTTGAGGATTTCTTGACAATCTTCCAGGGGACTGAGGTTAGACTGATCAGCCTGTAGTTCCCCAGATCATCCTTCTTGCCCTTCTTGAAGTGGATTATGACATTTTCTTTCTTCCAGCCACCTGGAACTTCACTAATCACCACAACCTTTCAAAACTGATAGAGAGCAGTTTCACAATGACATACTGGCCAGTTCCTTTAGCACTGTCAGATGTAGCTCATCCAGCCCCATGGACTTGTGTATGTCCAGCTTATTGCATCCCTGACTCAGTCTTCTAGTGTGATTAGCAATTTTCTCCTCCAAACTTTGCTACTAGATACAGACACATGGCAGGCCTGACAGCAGACCTTGTGAGTGAAGATCTTGTGAGTGAAGACAGAGGTTTTTCCAATTGGTAGGTTTCTCCAGTTACAGAAGACAGGAACTGTTCTAGTTTGTTCTCAACCAGTTTCCAGTTGTTCAAAGGCGGCTTTGTCTGTCTTCTTGATTGAGTGGGTTGTAGGAGATGCCCACAACAATATCCTTTTTGTTAGCTTCTCCTGACCCATGAGCTCCTGACTGTCTAATCCTCTGTTCCCTCGCAAACGTGCATGCATTCATTCCACTCAGTTGCCTAGAGCGCAAACCCCCCCACCATCTGCCATCCTTTCCTAAAGAACCTGTATCCAGCCACAGCAGCTCTAGTTCCGCAACTGTCCCATCACATCTCTAATCTTCTGGTTTTACATCCTGAGAGTGCTGAGGTCTTTCAGGAGCGACTTTCAGGTTCAGCAGCCCAAGCATTGGCACTGGCCATCCCATCTGCCCAGCAGAATGGAGCTACCCTGGCCTTGGTAAGACAGTCCCATCTCACAAAGGGCTTTGGAAGCAGAGTAAAACCGTGGATGTCTTAACTATTGAAGAAATCAGAATATTGGAACACATTGGTGTTTTCAGTGGCTGGTACCAGCAAGGAGATGAATTCTTGTGATCCTGTACAGAAGTTTTTTGAGGCCTGCAGTTTCATGCGTAGGTAGTAAGCACTGCAGTGGCCTAGCTTGGACACCTGAACTGTCTTCATAACAACATGTCCAAAGGCTATGTGAATGATCGTGTGGCTCAGGAAGGCCTGAGGTGCCATAGATGGCACTTTTGTAAATGGTTTTCCTCTCTTTAATTTGTGCGATTGCTTTCTGAGTCCGTTTATCCTCTGCAGCATCCTGTGGCAGGGAGTTCCACTGCTACATGTGGAACTACTACATGTTGTACAGAAAGGTTTATCTGCCAAACCTGCCACCTGCTAACTCCATTTGATACCCTCTAGCTTTGCTCTAGGGAGAGGCAGTCAATCACCATTTCTTGTTCACCATTTTCAGACCATTCATGGTTTTATAGATTTCTATAAAACCTCCTTCTGTTCTGCTTTCTCCTTTCAAGCTGAGAAGTCCTAATCTAGTTAGTTATTCTTCATAGGAAGACCATTCCATGCTTTTGTTCATTCTTGTTAGCCTTCTGTATTTTTTTCTATTCTGCTATGTGCTTTTTGAGGGTCCATAACCACACATAGCTTTGGAGATGTAGATGCACTGTGGATTTACAGAATGGCTTGAAGGTGTTTTCTATTTTATTCTCTGTTCCTTTCCTAGTAATGTGACTTGCTGCTTTGACTGCGGCTGAGCACTGGGCTACCCTTTTCATAGATCCTTATATAGCCCCAAGGTCCAATTCCCAAGCAGTAAAAAGCCAGTACAGAGCCTACTGTCATGTATGTAAAATTAGATTTTTTTTTTTGAAGTAATTAATTTTAGAATTAGCTACATATTGAATTTCATCTGCCTTTTTATTGCCCAGTTGCTGTGTATTGTGAGACTCTTCTGCAACTTCGCCAGGTGTCCATCATCTTTACTATCTTGGATGCTTAATACCCTCAACTCCCATCTCATGAAGACCCTCTTTTTTCCAGGTTTAAGTCAGTCATGCTGAACAATATAAGCTTGAGTACAAATCCCTGCATGACTCCACTGCCAGCCTCCTTCCACTGTCAGAACTGGCTATTTATTTCTACCTTCTGTTTCCTGCCTTTTAATCAGTCCTTTATTCGCATAACCTTACCTCTTAAACCATCACAGCATGGTTTCTTTAAGAGGCTTTGATGAAGGACTTTGGAAAACTGTTCTTAGCTGTACACCTATTTGTTGATGCCTTCTGAAGCCTCTAATAGATTTATGAGGTGTGATTTCCCTTTATAAAGCGTTGACTCTTCCCCAAACTAA
Organism: Phoenicopterus ruber ruber; assembly: GCA_009819775.1. Taxonomy (NCBI): domain Eukaryota; kingdom Metazoa; phylum Chordata; class Aves; order Phoenicopteriformes; family Phoenicopteridae; genus Phoenicopterus; species Phoenicopterus ruber. Next base: position 190,491,213 of record CM020215.1, read on the forward strand.
CTCAAAATTATTTCTGTTCAGATAATGAATTCTCTCTCATCTGAGCCTACGTGTCATTTGAGTACAGAGCAATCCTCCCTGTGACATCCTTTCCCAGCTTCCAGGACTCAGCATAGTGTAAAAATTGCTAAATTTACACAGAATCCAGACTTCCTGAGCCAAAAACTGTGTTCAGATCACTGTGTGACCAACTGCTACATTGTGCTACCAATGGATTTATCCTCCGTCAATTTGTCAAATTTCCTGTTGAATCTCTTTTCATTCCTCGGGTTTCCACAGCAGTTCGTGGCAATGAACGGCACTGAATTCATGCCCTACATGAGAAGATAGTCATGTTTATTTGCAGCCTTCACCCAGATAATTTCACTGAGCGTTTCGTGTTCCAGAAGAAGTCAATGCAGAGTGCCGGGCGGTGTTACTTCGGTACCTGGGAAGGACCCTATCACCCTGAGCCCAGGAACGAACGGGTTGTGAGATAACTGGGAGGAAATGTCCTACACATGTGCATGTGGAGGAGGAATCCAACTGCTTGATGTGGAAAGCCCTGCAAGGCATTGTAAATCCTGTGATGGGAAATACCTACAGTGGTAAATGGAAGAGGGACAGGGAGATGGTTCAGATACTGTATCGTTTGGTTGCTTGTTGGCTCTGTTTTGGACTTCTTCAAGCAGCTTTCTCCGACACAACCTGGTGCCCATCACCTCAAGAACTGTTTCCACTATGGAAGAGGCTACATCAAGCCTGGGCCCCTCTGTCTCCAACACTGTCCCACCAGACTTTGCATCTTCCTGTCCTCCCACACACCCTTGGGCATCCCACAGGGCATGAAACTCAGCCCCTCAGGGTCATGCTGTAAAAACACCTCCCAGCTGGGCTGCAATGCAATCCTCACTTTATTTCGGATAACAGCCTCCCCTGCAAAATGGGATAATTGTGCCCTAGAGCCGTAAGGATCCCGCAGCAGTCCAGGAGGGAAGCCAAGCCAGCTGCTCTGTGGTATGCCTGTGACCAACGGGGCAGCTCCGGAGGGTGTGGACACGAGTCAAACAGTGCTGGGCTGGCCTTGGAGCTGGAGATCAGTATTCAGCTCGCTTTTATTTAGCAATTTACAGATAGAGAGTGTTGCTTCAATCTAGCAACAGAAAGGGCATTTGGAGTCTTAAGAGAGCTTCACAACTGAACAGGCACACCCCATCTCTGCTTTGACTCAGCCTTTTGCCTTAAGCATGGTTCACTTTAGAATCAGTTGTCCTTTTTAATCACTTTTCTCCTGAATAGATGAGGCATAAAATGCAAAATAGCTTGGTAGATGGAAGCCATTAATCCAATCTGCCCATCGTAAATAAAAACTGCTGACCGTTTGTACGTAACGAAATGGCAATGGAAATGGCCTTAGCCAAAGCTGACCAGTCCGTAAGAGAAAAACCCCATTCACATCTCCATGACTGCAGAGTACCTGTATTTTGTGACAGGATCACAGCAATGCAGTATGCTATTTTTTTGTGTACCTCGCTGGGAAGCCACCGGCCTGCAAAAGTTGCTAGTGCCATCTCGTGGTTTCCATGCACACGAGTGTCAGCACAAGGAGCTGCCAGCCCAGGCGGGTGGCACCCACAGGGCACTCGGCGGGGGACCTGCAGGCCCTGGCACAGTGCCCTCCGCACCCCGCAGCGGTGCCTGGCACGGCCTGAGACGTGCCCCCGTCCCCAGGGTCCGCCGGGCGCTTTGCAGCAAGCGTCCCCGAAGAGCACGGGGTGAATGCAGTGGTGTTGGCTTCACAGCGTGATGGAAAGCAAGCCTTGCTCCAGGCATCTCCACCAAGGAGACCTGCTGGCCCTCACACCCTCTGTGCCCTGCATTTCAGTATTAGCTGCTGACGGTGACTGTGCTGGGCTTCCACCCCGCCGCTGTGATTAATCGCCCCCCCTTCCATCACAAAGCTGGGGAGCAGAATAACCCAACGGCTTGATGACCCAGACAGCTCTGCTGTGTCGTGTTGCTGCACCGGAGCCGCAGGAGAGGAAGCGGCCACAGCCCACGGGGCAACCACTCAGGGCTTGGATGGAGCCGAGCATCTGCTGCGAACAAGCCCCTGAGCACGACGCGGTAAACTGGCTGACTGTCACAAATTCCACTATTTACTTTGATGAAAATTGTAGCCCTCCTGGTACGGAGATAATCTGCTAAGTATGACCCAACTCCTGCCGAGACAATGCTTCTTGTGAGGTTAGCAGTGCCACCAGAGCGCTCCTGCTCCTTAGGTATAATGAACTCGGTGACAGGGCCTCCCAGAACAGATACAGTTTAAGAATGCAACACATAATACCAATTTTATAATTCCTCCTACCTCAGTGAATTAACAGCCATCTTTTTGCAGTTCACATGTGCTATTGCATGGACAGATTTTTTTTTTTTAAACTGGTTTGCCATGACATGGCTATGAGTCCCACTTTTTCCTACCCTGTTTGGGCTTTTTTTGTCACGAGAAAGCAAAGCTTTAATTAATTACTCTGTGGTTCTGCTCATGGATTTTGAGTAGTTGCCAGCGTTCCCTTGTTGTGCCACATAAAGCCACAGAAATGCAGCCTCTGCCCTTAAGTTTCTCTCCCCAGCACCTTGCTGCCTTGCTTTCTTTCATGAGCTGATTGCTCTGTGGTTTTCCCACAGGAGGGGTAGGGATGCTCATTCCCACCCTGCCACGTGTGTAAAGACTGTGCAGAAATGTTGGAGAAAGGATTTTCGGGGCTGCCTATTGCAGCAATAGGAAGAGTCCCTGCCAGGGCTGCCACTGCCGCCCACCTGGGTAGGAGATGGGGAGGCGAGACCTGGCAATGAGGTCAGGGGAGTGCTGGGACAAGCCAAAGGGCAGGAGAGGAGCAGAAAGATAGGATCCAGCTGTGACCTTCCTCCCTTTTTCTAGCCCCAGATGGTGCACCAGCTCCAGGCATGCGGGGCCATGCAAGACCCTGCTCTTCAAGGCACTGGGGTGAGATATGGGGATGGTGGAGGGGAGCCGCCAGCCCCGCGGGCTGAGGACGCTGAAGCTGTCGTGTTGCCAGCAGGGCCCGAGGCCCGAGTGCACAGAGTGTTTTCCAGGTTTCCAGGACAACCTTTGCTCTGAGCTGACGGGCTGGTTTGCTGTTTCAACCCCTTCCTTTGCAGATGAGTTCCCTTGGATTCATGCTGCCTGTTCCACAGACACTCCTCTTCCCTGTCCTTCCCTTCCTTCCCTTAATCTCCCTTTTTCTCTTCTCATCCAGCTCATCCCTCTCCTTCACAAAACCCCGGGCCCACAAAAATCACACTCAGTAGTACAGCACTAACCCCTCCTTGGCCAACACGAGCCTGGAGGTGCTCCCGCTCTGCCCGCTCCCCCAGTTCCCCGACACATCCCCTGTCTCATCTCTTCAGGCAGGACCCAAGCCTGGGGCTGCACCTGCAGCTCTGTGTCCGGAACGAAGCAGGACAGGACCCAGGCTCCTTTCCTCCTGCCCACTCCTCTCCTTAGCCTCTCGTTACTAAATCAATGGGATTTGGTACTTACCTTACCTCTAGCAGAGTACAAAACTCGGCTTTCAGCATCACGGGGCATCGTTCGGTGGCACCGCAAGGACGCAGCTGCAGGTGTGCCCTGCTCTTCTCCCTGCGTGGAGGCTCGTTGTCTGTTAGGCATACCAGGTCACCAGAACCTTTTCTGATGCTGCGATTTTTGGTAGATGGTCCAAAGAAAACCTGGCTGCTCTCTGGAGTGACAGCTAGCTTGCAGCCTGACACGAATGAAGAACATCGCAAGATGGAACAGATTTTTGCCCCAGGCCTTCTCTGCTGATGTGTTAAGTTTGGCAGCATCATTTGGAGAAGAAGTGAATTAATCTTATTGGAGTTGTGTACAAAAGAGACTGGAGGGGAAAAAAAAAAAAAAGGATGTGTGAATCCATGTTGACTATTTTGAAGCCATAAACAAGTGGCATCAGAAAAGAATTTGACAACCATATGGACTTTCAGAAGTGTGAAATCTTCTGAAAATGATATGCAATCATGTAAAGACTGGCATGAAAAGAAAAAAGAAGACTTGGGATATGGATGGATGAGAAGTATAGACAGGGGACTGCAATCTGTGATACAGGAGTTAAGATTCTGGGTACATGAAAAGAATGCTAGATAGAAAAAAAATATAAATTAAATTAAATTAAATTAAGTTACATTAGAGAATTCTCCCAAAGGTGATAGGAATAACAGTCAGTCCTGTTTCTTGTTGCTGGTTCTTAGAACTAGACTCTTTGGGGAACTGCAGTCTCAGGGATTGAGCAACAACTTTTCCATGAAAATAATCATTGTTTTCCTGGGAAGCTTCACTGAAGATGCCATATGCAATCTGGATTTTACACAGGACAAAAACTACAGGTACAAGAGCGCAGGTCCTGCTGAAGAGCATTGGCTGCTTCCACCGAGTTCAGTAACTAATGTGACAGTGCTAGCTTTCTCCCCTAATGTTCACCAAAGGGACTCTTCTTATCCCAGAGCTTGGGAGGTGCTGGTGTTGCCCCTGAGAGGCAAGTAGGATGACAAGGAACCAGATTTGTGAATTTTGTAACTATCTGTCTTCGGTGTAGCACATCCTCCATACGTGCTATATAGAATCATAGAATCGTTCTGGTTGGAAGAGACCTCCAAGATCATCGAGTCCAACCATTAACCTATCACTACCAAGTCCACCACTAAACCATGTCCCTTAGCACCACATCTAAACGTCTTTTGAATACCTCCAGGGATGGTGACTCCACCACCTCCCTGGGCAGCCTGGGACATCTCCATGGGCCACAGGGCCAACAGATGAAGGTGCATGATATAAAGTCACTCACACACCAGGAAAGGAGTTAAGTGCTGCTCTGCTGTCTTGGGGAGAAGGGGGCTATTGGCAGGGGCAACTCATCAGATCTGGACAAGGGCCACCACGCTGTGTGAGGAGGAACCTTTAGAAGGAATGAAACTTGAGAAGTCCGGACTCAGTCTGGGGGACTAAGTTTAAATGCTGGCACTCTGAGCCCCTTTACAACCTGAGTGTTTGATGCCTTTCCCCTTCAAATTATCACAGTGCACAATACTGTGAGACAAAAATTGCAGCAAAAATCTGTTCAGGTTTGATTTATAAATGGCTCTGATTTGCCTCTGATTTCAGCTTCCCCTTTGGCAGCAGTCCAGGTCCAGATACTGGTTTGTAACGCTCGTCACACCGTGAGAGAATGGGAAAAACGAATGAAAGGTGAAAAACTGAGAGTGGAAAACAAACCAGCTGTGCCATCCTAAAGAAGCAGGAACAAAAGTAGGCTGAATGCTCAGAGGAGAAATGATCTATCATGAGGAAACACAGATCAGGGAAAAAGCTGGCTTTCATGTATCGATAGAGAAGTATGCTGGAATGAAATGGATGATGTGCATGAAATGCATCTATTGGCATAGTTTGGACATTGGATCTGATACATCAGCAGAACTTCGGCTGTGAAGTTACTGTGGTTTGGAAAGAGGAAAATGACGTTACCCGTGCATACTGTAATGCACACTGCTGTGGCTCACCGAAGCACTGGGGTCTTGACCCAAAGAAATGCAAAGATGACCAATATAGGGGGGCCCAGAATCAACTGGAAGATCCTAGCTGCTCTCTCGAGGGAGCACTTGTGTGATGTTGGAAGCCCTGTAAAATGTGTGTTTGTTTAGCTCAGCAAAGGTGTGTGAAAGTTAGTAATGATCATTTCTTCCCCCTTCAAACTGACAACGGCTTCTTACCCGCACGGCAGTGGCTGCTCCTTATCCATCAGTAACAGATATTCCCTGAGCCACAGAGAAAGCAAGATGCCCCTCTGTGATGTGGTGTATAACCAGACACTCATATAGCAGCTCCAGGATGCAGACCTCTAAGAAGCAGTTAGAAATTTCTTACGTGGTTGGTTCATTGCTACAGTCACAGCAGTGTGAAAAGGGCTCGTGTGCCCAGCAGCTTCTCTTGGCTACATCCATTAACAGATATCCTGCCTCCCGACAGACTTCACCAGTCTTAGACAAAGTGGAAAGGTTAGGCGGGAGGCAGGGAAGGAGGAGCTCCTGGGAGATCCAGGCTTTAGCAGATCAGACAGGGGAGGATGTGCACGTGTGTCCCTCCTAGCCCAGCTATGGTGTCCCATCACTGAGGTGTCACAGGAAACCTAACTCAGAAGCTGCTGAAGGGAGGTGAGAGGGATCCTGGCCTTGTTCTGCCATCGAACGGGGTCAGTGCTGAGGAGACCACATGAGTCATACTGAGCACTGAGAGAGCAGCTGGGACATGGCGGGATGGAGACGTTGTTCCACACTGAGCACCAGTAACAAGGTTTCTGGGAGAATATCTTCACTTTTTTTGGCCTTCAAGCCATTTCCCATCTTTCTTACCAATAATGCTCAAAGGCATTTTCTGCTTTTCTCCAGTGTGGTTTGTATCTCAGCAGGGTACATGCTACAGAATCGCCTACCTCCATTTTGCTTTGCACCCAGAATGAAGAAAGCACAGAATGTAGGACATACACTCCTGTAGCCTGATATTTTGTGTCGTTCTTTCCATTCTGCAATATTCCCATTAGACCCCAATGTCTTCAAGAAGTCAGTACACACATAAAGAGGTTCACGCATATCTTAAATTTTTCCATATGTGTCTTCTAAGTACATCCTTTCTCTCTTCCCCCTTGCCTTTCATTAGGCCATCACAACACCCAACAATCTTTTGTTGCTTGCTGACATTAGCACAGACACCAGTAAATTGAATGTCCCACGGTCTCCTTCCACCATTGAAGGTGGTACTTGAAGTTAGTCCTAAGAGGGACCAGCAAGAAAGTGTCACTGATGAGGATGTGACAGGCTGTACAGAGAAACATAAGGCTCTTTTGCTATTTAAAAAGGAAACTCCTGAGAATACTTTAAGATGCCATGATCTGTATTTTCAGACAGCGGAGTGACAGGCCTAAAGAAAAGCGTATCAAGACTCCTTATTTCTTTATTTAATGAGGTACGGGGTTTAGCTGAGGAATTTAAATGATTGACTGATAAGTATTTGGAATTCTTGAGGGTCATAAAGATCAAGGCAAATGGATCAATCCAAAATAATTAATTTTGACACTGTGACAACTGCTAGCTGTTTCTTTTTTCCCCTAAACAAACTATGAATATTTTTTCTCCTCTTGAAATGCCAAAGTAAAAGAAGAGTCTTATTTTCCAAGGAACTGCAATATTAAATGTCCCCATCTTTGACAAGAGCACTTACGGACAGATGTAGCTGTGCTATCTCTAAAAGAAAGAAAACATTGAAAAACAACAATTTCCTAATTTCATGATTCATTCATTCATCAGCTGGTCCTTTGACACTTTTTCTTAATTAATAGAGTTGTTATGAGACAAAGCAGCAACAGAGACACATTAAGCAAGGAGGAAAAAATCCATTGAGAAATACATGTTTTACATTTAATTACAACAGTCATGCAGAGAGCATATGTGCTATGCCACATCTCAAGCAGAATCAGTGCATCGTTGTGTCCTTGAAGGAATGACCTTCAGAAAGAGCAATTAGCTTTTTAACACTGTTTCTTTCCTATTACTAGTCATGTTTCTGTTGAAACAAGATAGTTTAACAGTTTAATTTTGTCTTCTTCCAAAACACAGATTTGCCATTTTCAAACATACAACCTTGGGGGCTGGGAATACAACAGTGCTGAGGGTCCTAGCTTGAAAGGACAAAAGTGCACAGGGAACAACTCCGGATGAAACACCAGCAGCCATCCTGTAGTGGATGGCACATGCCTTCTGCACGGCTTTACACAAGACCCTCAACCACGTGGTGCCTTGGTCTTCCCAGAGAAACATTGAGAGTAACTTTGTGTTACCAGGCCTAGGTCTAATGTAGTGCTGCTTACTACAGAGAAACCTAAACAAAACAATATTATTTTGTTAGCTGCCTATTCCAGCAGACTTCAGTTTAAAGGAGGAGAAGGCAGTGCATGCTTTCTGTAGGAGCTGGGCCTGCATTAGAGCCCTGAAAGCTCAGCTTGGAGCCAGGTCTCTTCTCCTGCCAGACTCCAGCTGTGTCGGAAAGAGCTCACGGCTGGATATGAAGCAGGCTGCACACTGATATGAGAGAGGGCAGCTTCCAAAAATTACTGCCACTCTGGAGATTATTTTAACTCTCTTGATCTCCAAGAACTGCTATGGCTCAGAGAGGAATGCTTCAGAGTTAAGGGGGAAAAAGAAGAACAAGCATAGAAAGCAAACTATGCTGGAAACCAGCACTTGTTCATGGGAGTACGTGCTCACCTGCTTCTATGGCCTGAGCTGGCTTCTGGCTCTCCTGTTTGGAGCAGTCTGAGCAAAGGTAACCCCCAAGCAGGGAATCACGCTGTGCTCAGAGGACTGGAGGTGCCCCGGTCACTATGGCATCTGAAGAAAGTCCATGTAGCTCATTGGTGAATTTGTCTAACGTTAGCTGCTTCAGGATCAGCAAGTTAATTTTCAGGATCCCATTTCTGGGAGATTCTTCTCCCCTGACCTTTGTTCTTCTGCTTCCTCCCTTTTTCCATCTGTAGGAACATTTGCAGCAATATAGCAAAAAAAATCAATTTTAAAGTTGTTTCCCTGAGCCGCAAGTGTGATCCTATCAACCTGTCTTGATATGATGCAGAAGCCTTGAGTGACCATCACAAATGAGGCAACATGACAGAGGCAACGGTCCAGCAGGGCAGAGGGTCTGTGAAGAGCCTGCAGGCAGCAAGCCCTCTTGTGTCCTTCTGAGAAAAATTTTATTTTAACGTCTTGGCTCCCTGTTCAAGTGCTGGTCTGGCCATGCCACTGTTACGAAGATCAAGAGCTGGAGCTGCTAACACCCAGCATTAACACTGGGTAGGGCTTATTTTGGCTCTGCAGCAAGCTTTTCCTGCCACCTCAGGTACCCAGTGTTCTCTGTTGCCTTAGCAGATAGCGGACCAACCCTGGCAGAGATGAGCACCATCACCTCCTGACACCGGCGGGTAGAAGGGTGCAACTGCAAATTACGGCTTGTTCCTGGGGGACTGAAATCCATGAAGCAGCTTCAGCTCTCACCCTGCATTGCACCTTTATCCTTGCACCCTCTTTCATACCTGGGAGGGGAGAAATGCAGCTGCCATGGGTAAGACCTGGATGCCAGAGCCCGAGTGAGCTGCCCAAGGCCCCGGGTTGTGATAGGGGTGGGAGGGAGTGGGGCTGGGGAACGGCCAGCAGACAGCGCCGGGCCATCACAGGGGAGGGGAAATGGGTGGCACAGGGCCAGTCGCTGGCAGGGGAATCAGGTGGATGATTTCCTGAGCTCATCCCTGAAGAGTAAAGAAATCTGCTTTGCCTCCTAGTGAGAAAAGCCCCCGGCTTATTCTTAGCAGCTAGCTCTCTCTCAAGCACAGCGGAGAGACACAGGAGACTTCCTTCCAGCAGACCAAAGGTACCCTCAGACACTCCATCGGGAGAGAAAGGACAATCTGGCCTCAGCTGCTGCATATCCTTGTTCAGGAACCAAATGCCAGGTCCGGGCCTGAGTTGGTAGAGACCTGCTCAGGCCCGTGAAGGATGTGTGCTAGGGTAGTCTCCTTGTTGGAAAAAGAAAAAAAAGACCTGCTATAAATGCATACATTTTTGTAGAAGACTGTCAGCAGGAAAACAATGGTGTATAACTGGGGGGAACATGTTCACACAAAGTGGTCCATTTCTGAGCCAAATCAGCCGGGCCACATTAAATTGGACACTAGCAGCAGGTACAACCCATCCGCCCTGCTGTAAATCAACCCCTTAATGCTGTCTTCTGCACTGACTTTGACTAACTTCAGTTAGCAGATCCTAATGCCATTGTGAATTGATCCACCTTTGGATCTCCTGCTTTCCCCCTGCTCTTTTCCTCACTGCTGTAAACTAACCTTGCGTTTGATCCAGCAGGATTCTTCGTCCCTGTGCATGGCTGTCCCTTCAGGTCTCCTCAGCTGTCACTCACAGCAGTCACAAGGACAGGATGAACCTGTCACCTGGACCATGAGGTACGAATACTTGACATAGCAGTTCCTCTACAGAGATAGTAAGCCAAAGGCTTTGCCTTTCCTGGTACAGGACACCGTGGACTATGACTGATCCCACATCAGGAGGAAGGGGAGAGCAGGAGTCTGGTCTCAGGGAGGCTGTTTTGGGCTTTTGGGTTGCACCAGGACACCTGGACCAGGGCAGCCTGAGAGCTTTGCTGTGGTCTCTGTGCTTCCCACAGGTCTCCATTGCACCTTCTCCTCATGCACCATGAGCAGACACATCCCTCTCCTCCCGGGCACTCTTGCTGCCTGCAGCGCCGCAGCGGTGCAAGGTTCTCACAGGTGCTTCTCCCCACCACCAGCGTAAGACTCTTCTCGTACTCGCCTTGCTCACTTTGCTGCATGTTGGTTTTGCTTTATGGACTACCACAAGGCTGGGGAAGACCTTCAGTGCTCTGCTTTCCATGTCGCATGAGGAGGGCAGAGCTCAGCTGCTCAGTAAGGGAAGATGAGAGCCACGGTGGGCAGTGTGCAAGTAAAGACGCACACGCTCGCTCGCACCTTCCCGAGGCTCCATCAGACATGGTGCTTGTGCACAGGAAAGAAAAAGAGAGAGAACTTGTATCCACAAAGTCATGTTCCTTTGCTGCTGAAAAAGAAGAAGAAACTGATCTTCTCTTTGGATTTTCATGATTTTCACTTTCTGCCCCGTTGGAGTGCCGCACTGACAAACGCTGTCTATAAAAAGGAAACCTCAATGGAAAGCTACTAGGAAGAGGCCTTCTAATCAGTGCTTTCCCCTTTCCTTACAACTCCAGCTTCACACAGCGGTCTCCCCACTCTGTGCTTAAAGCTGTATCTGCCTGTAACTCACCCGCAACACGGAGCACTAGACCTCCCTCCATGAAGCACATGCACCGGCAGATAATCCAGATCAGTTTACCTCTGTGTACCTGGCAGCACGCTACTGTGCAGTGACCAAATATCAGAAGAGTTTGTAGTTAATTAGGATCGGATTAATCCTTACTGACTGCCTGTCTCTGTGTAAAAAGGGCACTAGAGGTTAGAAAGTATTAAGTACCTTAAACGTCTACTTGCATAATGTAAAAACCTACTGAAGATCCAAACTTTGTGCTTGAAAGTGTTGATGTGAAATTATTTACCCCTAGAGGCGTTTAAACATGCATCTTACCCTATCAAAGCAAGAAAATCCATTAAAAAATTTGCAGGAGGAAATGTAACAAATATTTGGCCATGGAAAATAAAAAACCAGCAGCACAATGGAGACAAGACATCTACAAAAAAAAAGGCCTTAGAGATTCTGAACATTATTTCCAGCTTCTAAGAATTTAGTTCCGCATATGAAGTATACTTTTTATAACTGCAATAAAGCTTTTTCTGGGATACAATTGTACCTAGTTTTCCATTTTATTAGTTCCTATTCATCATAAAAATACAACAACTAATAATTAGCTTCATATTTACATCCAGTCTATGGCACTCCCCATGGAACCCAGGCAGCTTCACAGAAAAGACACATTTCCTTGCTCTTATATGTCTAAATTATTTAATGCATTCCTGACACTAAAATGTAGATTATATTTTGTTGAGATGCTTAACTATCTCTAAACATGTAAGTGGTTATTGGACATGTCAAAATATGGAGAACTTTTGTGCTTTTCTCTTAATTTTAACTATAATAATATTTTTAAATGAGGAAGGATCCTGAGGTTGATTAAAAAAGCTGAGCAGCTATATAAATGGAGATAATAGTAGAAAGATTTTTAGAGGCAAGTCAGACTAATAAAGGATCTACAGGTCTGTGAGAAAATGTCAAATTTACACACATCTTCACATACACTGATAGACCATCGGGCCTTTTTCTTTCTTATTTTTTTGTTACTGGCACATTTATATAAGTATTAGGGACATTTATATAATAACAGGATATTGGCTCCTTTTGAGGTCATCTGTTGTGACTTATTCCCCATTTACAGTCATAAGCTTCTCATTGTGACATCACCTTGGCGGCCACAGCAGTACCTGTGATGTCACCAAAAAGGGATTATGACCTGAAGTGGGGAGTAAGCTGCAAGAGCAGATCAGCTCCTAAAGAATAAAGGTTTTGTTTTGCCCTGCTAACAGAGGGAGAAGGAAGCACCCCACCCACCCTTTCTCCTCCGCCCGTCATGGTGGAGCAGGACCATTTTTCCACGCAGTGCCGGCTACTGCAAGGACCCCTTGCTGCTGCCACCAAAACCCACCAAGGCTCTGCTGTGAGCTCTTGTGGAGTAAGGCTGGCAAAGGAGCTGGATCAGGCCCTCCAGAGCTGGGACCCCCACCTGCACTGCTGCTCTTCGGTCCAGCCGTGCCAGTGTTGGGATGGCACAAATACAGAAATCTGCTTAGGAAAGAGGCAGCCAAGTTTGTCAGGAGAAACGGCTGATATACAGGGACATCTGTGAACTACATCTGAGCTTTCCCACAACTATTAATGTGTGGGGTGATCTGGTGAAGCAGCGTTGAATGCCAGGGAGGAAGCTCCTCAAGGAAGGAAGATCGGGGCTGGCTGATTTGGTTAGCCTCCTTTGGTCAGGAGAGTTTGCTTAGCTTAGCTGAACTTTGGTGCACCAAAGTAGGTGCGTGAGAAAACACGTGCAACGTGTACAAATACGCACAACCCTGCTTCTCTGCCCAGCTCAGGGGTACATCACAAGCTGGGGTGAGAGGGTAGGACAACAGCTTGCTGTGAAACTGCAGCGAGCACAGGGAGGCACACACGAAAGCCGCAATGGGATGCGTTGCAGATGTGCTGTTCCTGCTGCGTGGGCCCAGCAGCCCCAGAGGACGCTCAAGTGTTGCTCACTTGAGTCCACCTGGTTTTCTGACCTTATCCCCAGGCAGAAGGGAGGGTATCTGTCTGTGGGATGACAGGCAGGACATAAAAGCTGTGGCTCAGTACTAAGCCAGTTTGGCAATGTGGCTTTCAACATGGATCCACCTGGTCAGTTCAGGCCACAGGAGAGGCAAAACTGCAGCTGATAAACTGGGCTGTGCAGAGCTGCCCTGTAAATAACATTCTTCCACGTTATTCACTGTGGAAGTTCCCATTTGATCTCACCTCTCTCGCCTACTCAACCAAATCCCTCTTTCTGAAAACCAGGCTTCTTATGGGAAGTCAGCTCTGAAACTTCATAAACATCTTCATGTTTTCCTCTTCTGTTTGGTTCCTTGTCATTTCAGCCAGATCAGTAGCAGAAATTTCAGTTGGCAACATGCTCCTATGAGGACCTCTTCCAATGTCATTTACTTGGCATCATTTATTTGGCACTGTAGGAGACTGTGATAATCAGTTAGATAAGCATTTGGGGGGTATCATCTGAATTAAAATCAGCTTTTAACATACTTTATATTCCCTGTCAACAGTAAATGTATTTAAATTGTCAGTTCATGTAGTCATCTGGGAGGAAAATGTGCTGCCACAGTGCTACTCCCCACCCCTGCTTTTGGCTCACCAGCATGTCTTGTCTGAGTGTGAATTTCCACCAGGCTCCATGCAGGGTACTGACTCTCCTCCAGAAGCATTTTAAATCTGCAGATACCAAGAGGGCAACTTTTGGGGGCAGAGGTGGCATGTCACAGGCCGGCAAGTCAACTCTGAACGTGCTGATGCAGCTCCTCTGAGCTACTGCAGGCAGCAAAGTAGCTGATCTGTGACAGCAGCCACCACAGGTCAGCTGTGCACTCAGGAAGGGTCTCGTCATACATTCAGAGTCCACAGGGAAAAGGCTTTACTGCTAAGACCTTCATATAACACTGCAGGAAATATATACACAGCTGAGATTATCTCTTTGGAGCTCATGCATTCTTTTTCTTGGAGTTTCTTAAGCCATCTTCCCCTATGAGACATGCATAGGAGAACTACTTGGATTACAATAAGGATGTACAAAATCTTTACTCTCTCCTCTATCAGCTTTTCTTCCTTTTTTTTTTTTAAATTCAAATAAGTTAGCCTAAAAAAAGAAGTGATCTTGTCCTTGTGGTTTCTCAGCCCTTTTGAATTCTGTCTATTGAAAATCGTATAACGAGAACGGTCACCATCAGTTGGAAGACTGACCTGATTTGGGCTCTTATTCTGCACTCCTGCATGTGGAAACACGTGTCACTTCGTCAGTGTTATGATGTTAACCTCATTCAGTGAAAGAGGAACTCCTGTTTGCTTTGCTTTGCTTTGCTTTCCACCAGAGAAAGGCACCATTCTGCCCACTGCAGAAGGCATCACACAGCACATTAGAAATACCTATCCTGCAACTTGAAAAAGGAGTTGACTCCAGCAGTGATAGCTCACACCACTTGTTAACTTACTGCCTGGCTAGGTTTTGGGTTGCTCCCAGTACTTGTCTGCAAAACTGCCCCTGGGTACAGTTCAGGGCTCGTTTATTCCAGGACTCATCCCAAAAGCCCCCACGGCAGAGCCTGTCCCAAGCCTGGGTCGCACACACTCCTCCAGTGCCAGCTCATCAGCCCTTGCATCCCCAAGGGCACCCATGTGCCCCTGGGCATCTCACAGGGCAGGAAACACTGATCCCAGTGTGATGCTGTAAAATCACTGCTCCGTTATTCCACTCGCAGTATTAGAGATACAGGAAAATGAACCCACAAAAATGTGATATTCACGCTTTAGAGCCACAGGGGCTGAAGGGAACCGAGAGTCAAGTGCTGTGCAGTTTGGTCACAGCCAGCCTGTGCCACTGCCCCTCTGCTACTTAGCCTGCAGCCATGGGCAGGGAGGCTGCCTCCAGCTGTGAGAGCTGCCAAAAAGCCTTTATCGCTGCTAACAGTGCTTCTTCCCACCTGGAGCTGGGCAGGAGGGTGTGAGTGAAGCAATCCTCACTGCCAGTTCTCCAATCCCTATCTGCACCGTGCAGGGATGGGAGCTGGGACCTGCTTCAATCCATGTGCAAAGAACATGTTTTAAGCCTGGAGTTGCAACAGGGCTCCTTGTTAGACCCAGCGTCTGGGGACTCCTGCAGGACGGAGCCCCTTGGTGGGGCTCTGCACTGTCTGTCCTCCCCACTGGGTCCTGGTCAGACAGGTGCTGGCACTGAGGTCATCTGCTCAGTGAGGCCATGCCCTGTGCGGGGATTTGCTGCCATGCCAGCAGGTGGAGTTTGGTCTGAGACACCATCACAGGGTCAGCTGGCTGGTTTTTCTTCTAATAAAGCCCCATAGAAATGATTCACTTCACTGAACTTCTCCTTTGAAGGCGATCCTCTACAGTGGTCATCCTTTGAAGAGCCAGATTGTGTCCTCACGCCCCAGCGGGAGACAGAGGCAGTGATGGTTTTTACATGGCATGTGGATAGCAGTAAGCAAATTCACTTGAACTTGTTCGGCTGGGTGTTTCACGGCTCCGCAGCCAACCGCCTCCCCGCAGAATAAGCTCTGTATGAAATGATGATGCAAATTTTTCTTATTCTGAAATTCAGCAGAACCTTCTTCCTGCTTGAGCAAATGTGTTGGTATCTTGCAGTGCAGGCTCTCTCCTGGAGGAGAGATGTAAGCAGGAAGGAAACTGGTTTGGATTCAATTTAATTTCCCCAGGGTTATATATCTTAAAGAGAGCAAGCACACAAGAAAACAGATGCAGATAGAAGGCTAAATTCTGTTCTCATTTGTGAAGGGGTAAATGTACAGTAATCCTGCTGATAACAGGGCTCTGCTAGAGTGAAAGGAAGATTGCTGGAGACCAGCCTGACACGGGAAAGTAAATAAGAGGGTTCTGAAGAGGAAAACCCACTTCTTACCTCGTCCTGTCACCTTTTTCTCTTCCAGCCTCTCCCTGGGCTAAGTTCTGCTCCAGATTCTGTGTAAAGTCTATGCAGCAGGAGCCCAAACTAGCCACAGCCCAAAAGCAGAACGGCTCCCCCTTTCCTCTCAGCAGCCACACCAAACCAGGGCTCGGTTTTACTAAAACACAGATTAATAAATCAGAGAAAACTTCAGTCTCCTGGAAGAAACATTTAGGGGGGACAAAAAGACTTCCAAAGAAATCTCCCTCTGCCCACAGAGCCCATGTAGGCTGTGCCATTCCCTCTGGTTTCTCATTTCAGTCTTGTGACTTCTAGCTGCTCCCAGGGCTGAACAAGCTCCTCACCTTCCTTCCCAGTGCCACATCATGGAGGCTCGACCCTGAGTGTTTTCCACAGTCAGGGAGCACCCTGTTCCCCGGAGGAGCCTCCCAGCCCATACTCCCCCAGCACCTCCCCATGTGCTCCAGGACCCAAGTTGATGTCGATGGTTTGCATTCACACTTCTGTACCTGAGAGAAGAATCTGGCCTGTGAACACCTTGAAGATGAAGTTCTGGAGAACAGCTGTCTTTGACCATTTCTCTTTCCCTTGTCTCTCCTTTCTACTCTTGCATGTTTTTCACACCAGACATTGCAGAGCCACCTGTGATGGTGTCTGTCAGTGCTGAGCCATGGGGGCTGCTTCAGCAGTCTGTCCCCTTGCCCACCACGATGGTCACACCGGAGGACACTGAAGGCTTGTACAGTAACAACGCTGGCACACCGCAGACGCAGACAGGATCTAATCCATCGGTGAAAGCAGCCACCACCTGCTGCTTCTCTCCAGCGCTTCCCACCAGTTCTGCTCCCTGTTTGGGGGCTCGCTCACACATCAGGAAGCTCTTTGCTGTTTTTCCTCTCAAAGAGTGGTGGTTTTCTCTGCTCAGTGAGGGGACAGAGGGGTTGGGCTCCCTCTGAAGCCCTCAGAGCTGCTCCTGTAGATGCCCAGAGGAGCTCCATGGAGGCATAGCACCGTGTGCTCCAGCCTCCTATCCACATACCGCTGTGCCGTATTTTCTCCGGAATTCCTCGTTTTGTGCCTTTCCTCACTTCCCTCACAGGCAGTCTAAGTTATCTCAATGTCAAGAAGTAATTCTCAAAATACAACTTCTACCTCTGGCCCTTTGCATCTTTGAAGAGTCATCTTGGGGATCAATCAATTGCATTCTTTTTTAAAAGCTTTTCCAGCGTTTTAAAAATAAAATGATTGCCAGCAAATTTATCAGTACTTTCCTCAGTACCTTGTGATGCACATCCAGATTAAGACTCAAAGAGGGATGTGATGCCTAAACTAGGACACAGGAAAGTTTAAAACCTCAAAAAAAAAATCCTAAAAAAGAGCCAGAAACTCTCTTTCTCCACAGTAGCCCAATCCTAACACTTCTGTAGGTCCAGGACACCCCTCTTTTTGACCTGGAATTTCTGTAATTGTCCTATTTGGTTTGAAGCCCCTGAGTTAAGCCCCAAACTACCCTCACTTGGACAGCTCAGCTCCTGGCTCCCCAGGCTCGCTTGGCAAGCTCAGTTTTCACACTCACCCCCACATGGCACCAGCTCCTCCTCGGACAACCAGTTCTTGGCTTTGGATCCCGCTTTGGGGAAGAGAAACTTAAAATTTAGTTTGCTAAACTGAAGCGGCATGAGATTTTTGGATCTGGCCTTGATTGTGATAAATGTTCATACCCTCCCTCCAGTATTTTATCACTTCTTTTTTAGCCACAGCTAGTTTTACTGACTCTTCCTTCTCTCTTACTGTACTGCCTTTCATCCTTCTAATCATTCACTAATGGATTTTCTTTTTTATTCATTATATGTAAAGCTTATTTCTTATTCCCCATGGCTGCTTTGAATAGCATTGACTCATTTTTAGTTTTCTTAAGTCCTCTCTCCTCATCTGCAAACACTGTTTTTGCTGCTAAGGTTCCTCCACAGCTTTTCTTTCCTTAATCAGGTGCAGAGAGGGAAGGTTTGAAACAAACACTCCAATTTCTATGTCCCCTCTGTGACGAGACATGAGCCAGAATGTTTTTTTTTAACTCTTTCCCACAGGAACTATGCTGTCCTACATCACATTTATACCGGGTCCAATTTTCAATTACATCTTCCATAGATACTTATCTCAAATCTGAATAGCAACATTGGCTTCATTTTTTGCCAGGTGGGAACTGAATGTCAATTTTTGACAGTAATGTCTAAAACCTTCAGGGGATCCCTATCCTTCTTCTAAATCTTAATAAAATCCACAGGAGAGTATCCGGCAGCGCACAGAGGAAATAGCTCATCAGGTCTGGAGCCTCTGGAAACATCACATCAAATGCAGCTGTACAGTCCTCACCAGTGACCAGAGTTAATTTATCTATCGACAGCTCTGAGCCCTTTGAGAAATCACTTGGTGGCCTCTGTTTCATTCCTTCTGAACATGTCTCCAGTCCAGTGGACATTATTAATGATAACTTCAGCAGAGAGGTCCTCATTCAGCAAAACTCTTAAATCAAAATGTAATTTTCAGCGCAAGGATACTGCCATTGAAATCCATGGCAAAAGCTACAACCCTGCCTGTTGTACTAGACTGGGACTGGCCAAACTCTTGCCCTTCATCCATCCCAGCAGGAAGGTAGCCTAAACCCCAGGAACCTGAAACAGACTCCAGTATCAGAGCAGAAAGAGAGGAAAAACACAAGTGCAGATGAAGGTAAGGCCATTGCTTCATGCTCATTTGGGCCCTAATTCAATTGCATGGCTGCTCCTTCCCCACTAAGGATGAAACAGTAGCACGTAACCACTATTACTTGATTTTCATGACCCTTTTCCCCGTGTTTTCTTTCCCAGTTGCAACAGGAACATATGTTGTACAATATCTAAGAAGTTTATATATAATCTAACCCAACGAAGATCAGTAAGCTGCCATTTTACACAGATTTTTAAGCCAAAACCTTGCTTGCCTTAGGTGCCATTTTGAAGCTGTGAGGCTGAACCTGTGAATAAGATGGGCAGGAATTGATCGTGTCACATGAAGAAAGCCATGAACAGCTGAAACTGCTTTTAAAGCGGTCACAACCACAGCTCTTCTGCTTCTGGTTGATTCAAAGCGACCCCTTCCTCATTTGATCTCCTTCAAGTGCACCACTTTTTGTTGTTTCTTTCCTCCTGGAAACTAAAGAGTGAATGAAAATCTTGTTATTTGGGATGGCATTAAAGAAAAAATAATGGAAATAAAGACATTTTAATTGCATGGGATTTCTGAATAAGGTTTCAAAGTGGGGGGAAAAAAATAGCTGTGTGCCTGGTACACAGAGAGCCCTTTCTCTTCCCCTTTGTGGCAGAGGAATCAATGGAATTCATATAAAAGAAGGAGGGGGGTGGGAAGAGAGATAGGAGATGCCTTGCTCAGTACCAGCAGGTTACAAGTCTCATGAGGCTCGAGCAGAGCTTGCAAGGAGGTTGCTGACTGTACCTCCATGTGTACCTTTTTGTTCCTTGCCTTGGATTTGCTGGTCAGTGGCATGCTGCTTTGCCTGGCTCTCCATAGAGCTTGTAGCCTACAGGAATTTGGACAGAGTGGTACAGACATCGCCGACAGAGACTCTGATCACTGACTATCCCTTTAAATGCAGTCTCATGACTTAGTCTTTACTCTACTACCTATTAAAGAAGGAGACAAGACGTACATAGACAGCTTCCATTCAGACACCCAGAAGGACACAGAAAGGCAAGACAATTTAACAGAGCTAACTGTGAGTAAATACGAGTTATTAGAGGTGCTCTCTAGAGCAAAGGGCATGGAAAAAGATTTGTGGGAAATCCTGAAGTGAAAGAAGGTGCAGTATTTTTTAAAATATACTTGCATACAATGTTTAAAAGGCAAAATTCTGTAAAGAAAGCTATTCTGTCATTTTAGTATTTTTCCTTTAAATACAAATCTAAGTGTCTCTTAATATAATGTTGGCCAATGCTTGATTTCCCATAAAAATCCGAAGCAGTGATTTTGTGCTGCAAGCACTGGAGCCTTTTGCAAATACAACCTTTTTTCACTGGGATAAATTTCATAGAAGGAATATATGGGGGGAGGAATTTGAAGCCAGCCTTTTGCAAATTTGGATCTAAACCCCAGCCTGAAGCCCCCAGTTAGATACCTGCACCTCATGAGGGGTGGCCTTCCTTCTGGGAGTGCTGGACGTGACCCCTTTTCTGTTGGGGACAGAAAGGCGCTGTGGGTGCTCAGCGGCATGGACACCCCACACAGCTTTCACTAAGGTGTCCCATCATGCATGCGGGTAGCTAACTTTTTAACCGAGGGGCTCTGCGTCTCCACGCACTGTAATGGCCAGCCATCCTATATGGGTACAGCATTCTGGAAAACTCAGTTCTCGTTAGCCTACACAGTCATCAGCATGTCCTTACACCTTATTTTTTATAACAACAGCTACTGGGTAGATATGGACAGGTATTTTACCAGTGATCATCACTATTGCAAGTGATACCTTAAAACTGATGGAAAGAGAAAGTTCCTCTGTCAGCTCAGCTTATTGCTTTTCTAAATATCTGTATTATTAATTGCAGGTATGATTATCTGGTGGAGAGTGTTCCCAGCTTGTCTTCATGTTGCCTGTTTTCTTCTCCACATTTATCCTGTCTGCTTGCTGCTTAACCAAAGGAAACTGCGTCTCCTATGATGAGCTGAAATTGCTGAAGACTGAATTTGCCATCAATCTCTACCGGCATGTATCCGAAGCAGAGAACAGAACCAACCTGGTAGTCTCCCCAGCAAGTGTGGCTGTTTCTTTGGAACTGCTACAGTTTGGAGCTCAAGGAAATACCTTTACGGAGCTGCAGGATGCCCTAGGATACAACATTCATGGTAATGTACTGTTTAAAAGAATACTTCTCGCCTTACATTTTGCAATAAATTCACGGTTTTACTAAGGAGACAGCAATTGCACACATTATACTAAACTTCTGTCTTCTGTCTCACTGCAAGATGTAGTTTAGGAGTGTTTTCTCCAGTGTTTGATAACCAGCTATCAGCTGGACAAAGGAAACTTGAGGGAATAGTTGATACACACATTATTATTCCTCTTTTTTCTTGATCAATGCTTTCTCTTTTACTGCACTGAAATACAACTACATCTAGAAAAGCTACTTCCATGAACAGCAGAATTGCTCCTGGTTTCCCAGGGGTTCATGGTGCCCGTTGCGTCCTGGCCTCCCCTGTGTCCTCTGTGAGGAGGTGCCAGGCAGAGGACAGCTGTTTTCTCTCCTATCCCATTAACAAATTTTATGAAACCTACAGAAACTGAATTATCTTTAAGACTTTGCCCCTTTTTCTAATGTTATTACAACTGGCCAAAAAGATGAAAAGTTATTAGAAGGAGACTGGCAGAGAGAGATATACATTGACAGATGGATGGTGCAATTGCATCTTTCCCTGAAAGCAAGCTAAAATAAAACTCACTGGGAATCTGGAAGGGATATGGAAAAGGCAGATGTCTTAAAATCCAGCATTAAGTCAGCTGAATTTAAGGATGCTGTTTTCATTTTAGCTCTGGATTATCCTACCATCTCACATCACACGTCAAAAACTATTTTACATTACGGGCACAATGTTTATGAAAAGCAGATGACTGCCTCATCTTCAAAATTTGCAGCTTACATACAAGATGTGTATAGAGATGACACCGCTATTTCTCAGCATAAAATTTACTTTCAGCATACGAAGACTAAAGATAAAACCTACAGCAATTTCACTGTCCTGTGCTGTAACCTGCCTTAGTCACCATTACCATTCTGTATAGCATTGATATTCAAAACCAGCACAGCAGTAAGAGCTGACTCTGGCTGATATATACAGATACAGCTGCATCCTGACGCAAGGACAGTGCATCTATATTATGAGCAGCTGATATAATGAAGTTGTGCCTATAAGACTCCTGTTTCTGTAAATTCAGTAGGGTGATTTTAAACAACATTAATTCATACAAGGATTATACCTTGCTTGACACTTCTGGTCATTAAGGGCTCAGTTATTAAGAACGAAGCTTAAGAATAATATTGCACAGTGAAATCCAGGCACAGATCTCCACACAAAATGTAACGAAGAGAAGTGCAGAGGCTGTTAATGACCTGCTAGCTCTTTTACGCTGCCTTACTTCTCATGTGGCACTTCATATCAAGCAGACATTTTATCTCCATTTTAGTTGTCTGTGGCACAAGCCACATGAGCTTTGGCTTTCAGTAATATTAATGCATGAATGTGAAAATAAAGTAGGATGGGATCTATTGCTATAGGTTATAACAGCACATTTCCAGTGATGCAGAAGGAAACCATTTCCTCAAATGGTTTAAATCAAATAAATAATCAAATACTTAGATCAAATTTCCTATCAGGTGAGTAAAACCAAATCACATATGTATGCGTATCCGATAAAATTCCTTTCTTCCATTAGATGTTTGCATTAATGTTTCTGATGGTCTGTCTTAAACAATAAGGATGTGTTTAAAATCTTAGCAGGCTGAAAACAATGAAAACATTGATGGTCCATTCACTATTCACGGAGAATCCGCTCTTACATGCACTTGTAATCTTCTTTTAATGTTTGGAAGATTTGTTCACCTTTATTCCGGTACTAAGAAAAACAATGTATAAAGGGATGTCTCTCTAGACAGCACAGACAAAATGACGTGCTTTAAAATGCTTTCTCCTTGCTGTTTTATTTTATCCATGGTAGAGCATTTTAAAGCAATTTTGAACTGTTTTCCGAGTAAGAATTCAAGACTTTGGTTAGCTAAGCACTTTGATACAACTGAAGTTACAAGCTCAGGATACCACACCTCACATAAACATCTGCTTCCAATTTACCATCTTTGATTTCTCACATCCTCCAGAGAGCTTGCCAAATGCTCCTGCACTAATGCAAAACACACGAGAAAAGCACTTTACACCTCAGCCCGTGTGAGTTTTCTTGACATCTGTTCAAGGAGCTCAATATTTTATCCCTTAAAGAGTAATAGATCTAAATGTTAATACCAAACTTCCCATAGGTCTTCTTGCAGGTTATTAAAGGAGTACTATTAGGCCAGAAAACACTCACTGGATTCACGGGTGGTAGAAATCAGTAGACATGAAACTCCCCTTTTACACCATCAAGAATTTGAACCAACATAGTAAAAGCCTCCTGATGAGATCAGGGACCTCGCTGGCAGCTGGAGGCTCACGGAGATCCTGCCCTTGACCTGACGCTCAGCCTGGGACAGGCTGGTCCAGGCAGGATGGATCCTTCCCTGGTTAGCTGCCCCAAACCACTCATGTCCCAGGTGGCGGCCCAGCCTGACTTCCCTCCAGCGCTGCCTACACCCACAGGCAACTGGAGAAACTGGGTGATGCCTTCCTTTGCCCAAGGTCTCCCTGGAGTCAAAAACAAGTTTTCCAGCCAGGGCCCAGCAAGCCCAGTCATGCCCACAGGGAGCCCGACACCTGAGGGCTGCCCAAGGCAGCCAGGGGTTTCAGGCCGAGGCAGAGGAGCACCTGAGCAGAATACGGCACCCTGGAGAAGCAAGGGGTGCAATACAGACCCCTCTTGGAGATGGTGGATGGCAATTTGTTGCTTAGGTTTCACACAGAAATTGGGACATCTGGTGCCTTTTTCCCCGGGGAAAGCAGAGAGGTCCTTCTGGTCCCGCAGAGCCAAGAGGCACTGATGTCTTGCTGAAGAAGAGCAAGCTCCAGACATTTCCCAGTCCTCAGGAGAAGCTTATTTATGGGAGGAGGAACCTGCTGGAAACATCTTAAAGGCAAGTAACAATCTCAACGAGACTTTTATTGGCTGGATGTAGGCAAGTCTCCTCCAAAGCACAACGGATACGGGAAACAGGCTGAAACATGAACATGAGAAGTTTGAGGAGATTTGACACAGACCCCATCAACATTGTTCAGACTGGGTGCAAGTCCCAGGCCTCAGGAGGTCGCCTCGGCATGAACCATCCCATCACAAACCATTACAGTGAGCAAAATAATGACAGCCAGAAGCAGCTGTCAAATCACCCTTCAGGGGAGCCTACTAGAAACTTTGTGATTTTAAAAACACGTGATCCTCTAAATTTGCAGGACTCATGTTCCTCCTCGGCCCACACCTCAACCCTGTATCCATCACAGAAGCCACCACCCTCCTGATCTAGTTGAAGATGTCCCTGCTCATTGCAGGGGGGTTGGACTAGATGACCTTTAAAGGTCCCTTCCAACCCAAACCATTCTATGATTCTATGAACTACCATGAGCTGCCTAGGAACAGGAGGCTGAGGCACTATTCAACTACTTTCATTAGTAGACAACGAACTAGAAAATACATTACTGAATTTTTGAATGACACTGAGCTCACAGTTGCTACAAGCAGTTTGGAAGATCAGAACAGAATTCAAAAGTATCCTGGCAAAACAGAGAAATGTGCGAAGTGCATAGGACACAACTGAGTAAGGACAAGTGCAAAATTCTACATTTAGAAGGAATAATCAGCCATTCAAATTGGGGAACAAAGAGGCAAAGAATAGTTTTTTAGGAAAGGATCTGAGGGCTTTTAGCAATTAAAAAAAAAAAAAAGAATATTGAATGTGAAATAGAATTGTACTTCAGAAAAAGCAGACACTGTTGTAGGTTGTATAGAGAGAAGAGTCGCTTGTAACACACATGAAGCAACCTATCAGCTCTGCTTAGCATTGCCAGGGCTCACCTGCAATAGTGGGCCAGTTTGCACCATCCTTCAAGAAACAAAACAACACATGAGGGCCAAGGGTAGCAGAGACAGACCTAGGACAGTCAGGGAGATGCCTTTCCTGGGGTGGGTGACATCGATAACGGCAGGAGAAGGAGGCAGCGGTACTGCAGCATTGGCAACTAAACCAGTCATGGCCGGAGGTGCTAGGTCTCACTAATAGGAACCCAGAGAATTCCCGAAAGAAAATAATGTTCCTTATGAACTGTAAGAGCTGTGTTTGCATAGAGGTGTGAGCCTGATGTGAAATCGGCCACTTGACATGTCTGCACTAGAGTGATTTCTACAGCAACATGAAGAGTGCTTTCCTGTGCCCAGTGCATCACTGTCCTTGACAGTAGTGCTTGACAGTAATATCCCATAAAGTCAAGGGTGCTTCAGTTCTTATAGTGCTTTAACTCTCAGAGGACATCAGTGTCAGCACTGGAGTTGAGAGCTGCTGAGCGCTGGTGCAATCTCTGCTGTCCTTAGCCTCAACATGATAATTGCAGTTTATCCCTCTGTCTTGCCTGGCAGATCAAAGTGTGCAGGATTTCTTGCACGCGGCGTACAAAGGAGCGACTGACCCCAGCCAAGGAACGGTGGTTCAGCTGGCATGTTCCTTCTTCATGGATGCCGGGGTGCAGCTCTCGCCCCGCTTCGCTGCGCTTGCTGCGCACTGGGCAAACAGCAGCCTGCAGCAAACCAACTTCACTGACCCCAACAGAACCGCAGCCCAAATACAGGAGTGGATCACCAGTAGCCTTGGAGGTAACATAACAGCCCATGAGAATGATTGCACATGAATAAAATGTAAAATAAGAGTAACGAAAGAACCTACATTTAACCAAGTATAAAGTTTTTTGCCACACTCTGTGTTGTCTAAACCAAGGCTGAGAGCCAGGAAACCTAATTCTTGTGCTGATGCTCATTTCTAATGTGAGGAAAGAGCCAGAATAGGTCTGAATCTGTGAATATAAGTTTGCAGTATCAAGCTGGTAACCGCTTGGCCTTGTTCCTCTAATTTTTAAAATGGCAATCCTTTGCAGTGTTTTCAGTTTTAACGAGGAGCAGCCAAATTCCCCAGGGACGGATTTTGCTGCATTGAATGCTTTCGTGCTGCTGTGGGGAACACGAAGGACTGTAAGCTCAGCAGTCAGACTCTGACTTTAAAAAGTCAAAATGGGAAATAAAAAGAATTTACTTTCCACACAAGCAAGAAAAGTAATGAAATTAAATTCTGTGTGAATGAAAAAAATAATTGAAAAAGCAAGTCCTTAGAAGCAGCAGAGCAAATCAATCCCTGAGTTGCCCCATCAACTTAAGTTATGTGAGTGTTAATTTGGCCATCAACATGTGAGATGATGTTAAACACATACATTAAAGCTACTACTGAAAAAAAAAATTCTATCCTTCTCAAATGAACTGTAATAAGTGATCCAGCTTCATGATAAAAAGGTATTGCTCTAGAAGCAGGTACTAAAATGGGGGTTCATATTGTGGTGCTCACATGCGTATCGATGAATTAAAAGTGGATCACACTTTCAAAAATCTTGGAGATATACCCAAAGCAGGATCAGTTGAGCTGCCAAGTAAATAGGAGAGGGGGAGAATTAGGATATGAGCTCCAGTTGACTTAGTTACTTCATAAAGTGGTCTGTAATCATGAATCCATTTCATGAGGGATTTCTGGTGCTAACGATGAACGACTCCAAGATACATGTGGGCACATTTAAGCTAGAAAACCAGTTAGGGCCAGGGCACGGTGCTGAGGACCGGGCTGCTATCATCCATGCTGTTCAGTGAGTAGCATAGTCCTGGCACAACTTTGGCCCTCAATGTTGACCAACTCGAGCTCGGTTCTGGGGAGAGCATGGACCAACAGGCAACCCTGATGAGGTCCATGTACAGGTGGGGAGGGGAAGCTAGAGCGTTTAACAGTGCCTTGTGAGTTGTCCCTCTTGCCCTTAGGGACACAGAGTGGTCCTGACTTGTTTTATTTACTCACACAGACTTGGCCTTTAGGCCTGGGCAAGTAGGACGGCATGTGTCCCCCTCCCCGTCTCTTTTCCGTGCAGATGAGGACATACGTGGCATGCCATTGGAGAGCGCTGTGTCACCGCTCAGCCAGGTCGCCCTGGTGAGCACCATGCACTTCAAAAGCATGTGGCAAAAGAAGTTTTCCTTCATGGATACCCAGATGCTGCCTTTTACCACAGCAGAGGGCTCAACCCTGAAAGTGCCCACAATGCATCATACAGCAGAAGTTAACTACGGTAAATGTCCTTGATCCAGATTTGCTCTATTGTACAACACGGAACAGTTTTATTTATTTAATTTCCACAGATACCGCACTAAGATGTGTTATTTTCCCAGCTTGGAGAAGTCTCAGAAGAAATCCCATCAACTGAAGAGACCACCTGGGTGACCAAATTGACTCCTTATAATCCCAGGCAATCATGAGACAGATCCCAGGGTCAAAATGGTTCCTAAAATATCTACTGTCCATGCCCCATCCCTCACAGACCAACACCTCCCAGCACTCGGTAATAAACTTGTCAGCTGTAGCAAACAACTGAAAGGCACCAAAATAATGTTCCAGAAGGGAACAGGAGAGACTGAGGGTACCGCAGTATACAAAGTCCTTTGAAATAGCATGGAGCTTGTTAAATAAAGCTGCCTAGGAATGGAGGACTGTAGGAAGCACATCTGACCCCATGACAAAGGGGCAGTTAAGACTAAAACTATACCAAGCCCCTACCAATTTCATTTGTGGGGTGGGTAAGAAATTCCCTGGCCCCTCAGCCTAATCACTGTTTGTCCCTTGAGTGTGTGAGCACCAGAGAGAGGATAGTATCACTGGGAGCAGCAGCACTGCACACCCATCCCTCCTGTCTCTGGTCACAGCCCGTCTCCAAGGCTTTAGGGTAAAACTGCAAATCTTCAGGTCCAAATTCTGCAACAAAAGGGAGATAAACTTTTGTGGTCTTTATACCAAATCAGTGGATGATCTGAGCATGGGCTTAAACCAGTATAAATGTAGGTCAAACTTTTATTTATATAACATATGAATACAGTGTATGCTCATTTCAAAGGCTTGGAGTATGTGGGTTGCTGACAGAAAGACTCATGCTGTAGGCTTAATTTTCTACCACCAGGAATTCTGCCATTTAGTTCTACAATCTTTTTCAAAATATAAAAAGCTCCTTTCCCTTCTACCCTAAATTTCAGAACTGCACTTGGGTAAACACCTTCCTAATTCCAAGTCTAAATTTTTTCAAGACCAATTTATATCTCTTAGCATCGTGCCAGCTTTATCATTTAAGTTAAATAGTTTTTATTCAGCTTTGATATTTACTCCCAAACATATTTGCGAGTCACCAAGCTGCCTCTCGATTTCCTGTTAGCTAAGCTGAAGATGCCAGGATCTTCTAAACTATGCAAAAAACAAATACTCCAATTCTCTACTAGTCCTTTTCTGCACTTTTCCAGTTTAAATTAATCTTTCTTGGAAATAAATGACCAGGAATGTACATAATACTTTTAATGAGGCCATATACATGCTCGATAAAATGCTCTTAGTATTTCTATAACTTGCCAAAAATACCTTGCACAGTGCACTGCAGAATCAGCTCAGGGTGGTTACTCAAGGTTGACCCCACCCAGACCTTTTTTCTTTCTCCATTTTTTCCATCTGACGAGACCCAGGTAAATCAAGGGGAGGGAAATCTCCACAACTACATACCTTTTTTGTGGTTTTGAATCATCATTTGATTTCCACCACTCCAGTCATCACAGTGACCTCACTGTTTGTCTTTAATGAAAGTCTTGAGTATTGGCAATACTTTGGAAAGCCACCGGTAACCTCTTTTCAACCTGGGAGCCTCTCTTTTAACTTAGCTCACTGTAGTTTCCCCTTCAAGTGGCTGCTTGCTGCCTTTCATTTCTTGCTCTAATTGCCATCACTTCTACCTGTAAATAATGCCACAGTGAAACTATGTTTAATGTTTTACTTAAAACTAGATGGCTGGATCTATGCCTTTTTATCAAATTAGTTATCAAATCAAAAAATCTTATAGATTTGTTTGCTAAGGTCTACCTGATATTGCAGTTTATCTCACTTTCTATTTCCCTCTGTGACTTGATTATTCTTTTCTCCAGAGTATGTTCTAAAACTTCTCAAACAATGACCTAAAATTTCCCATTTTTCTTTATAAATGTATTCCTGTTTTCCAGTTGTGGGAAACAACTGAATCTACGGTCCATTAAAAATCTTTGCTGACCCATTTGCAATTCCACATCCAAGTTCTTTTCATATGCTGGGGTGGTGATCATCCAGGCCCCAGATTATTATGTGTCTCTCTCAAGTAGTTTAAACTTTGTTTTTGTCTCTAGTGTTGTAATACCTCCTATTCTTTCCCCATTTCCATTAGGAACCACACCATCATCCTCTGCTATATCATCAGATTATTTCTTTCCCATCAGTTCCAGCAAATAATTGGGATGAATCTAAAAAAAATGTAATTCACAGTGTTCAGCAGCACCATTCTTTCTTCCTTTTCCTCTTGTTTATATGGCTAAAACATTTTCCTTTTCTGTGCAACAGTCACATCAAGCAGGCAGTTGGCAGCTCGTTATTTCAATGCCTTTTTATCTCTGAACCATAATTCACCTGGCTAAGGAGTCACTTTTTCCGCTCTTTGCAAGTTTGTCCTTACTGTTATGTCTTTCTTTTCTTTCTTTCTTGGTGTTCCTTCTTCCAGGACATCCATGGTGTGTCCACCATGCTTTTTCCTCCTGCTGGGACTGCCAGCTCCTGAGTGCATTCACAATTCTGACTTGGAGCGCTCCCATCCTCTTTACATTTGAACCTTTTATAAGTTAATTCACTTTACTGAGGAGTGCAGAGTTTCCCTTTCCAAAATCCTACACCTTATCACACTCATTGTTGAGCAACATAAACTACTACATGAACTCGTGATCTTTCAGCCCTAGGTGATTTTGTACTACCAGCTCACTGCAGGGGCTTTGCTACTCCTGAAATATGGAATAGCCTCACCCTTCGTTGCTTTGCAAGCTGTTCGGGTAAACAAACAGCTTTCTTGGGACTAACACACACCTATTAGCTCGGGAACAGACCTTTTCTCTGCATTTTCTCTTTTAGTAGGGTGAAATAAAGAAATGAGAGGTTTAAAATGACAGAAAGCAGGGGACTGCCAGTGCTTATACAAGTTGAGATCTCAGGTAAAGACCAGTGACCAGAAATTCAGCAGCTGAGCTGCACTGACTGACCATATATTTGCTCCTGAGCCCCTGCAAACTTGATGTGAAATAGTTAGTTGTGCTTGTCTGACCATTTGCCTAAACATAAGACGACCATCCTATCCTCCCTAAGTAGGTAGCTGGAGTGTTAAATATTTGCCCAGAGAAGGAAAGTTAACCAAAATACTGGGATTACCTTTTCATCCAGTCTGAAATGTGTGAGCTCTCTGCAGCTGAAGAGACTTTTGAGGAAAGCCAAAATGAGAGGAATCATTTAAAATTTGCTGATTGTCGGATTTGATAGGGCCAATTCAGTCTTTGTCACTATAAATGATAGAAACATTTCTAACAAATCAGTTTGAAATTAATACAAAAGACAAGTTTACTACAGAAAAACAGAGGCAGGAGATACCTTTCCTTCATTATTAAATGATAGCAGCTCTCTACCTTCAGCATCCAAAACACAGAGTGAGAAAGATCAGCTGTGGCCTATTATTGATCTCAGCATTTACAACATTATTTATCCTTTTAACATGGCCACGCAGAACAAATCAGCCTGGGGACAATTAACACTGCTCTAAGAAAATGTCAACGTTACTGTTTACACATGCCTTTTAAACACTGCAGCTATTTTACATATATTCATTTTTTCCAAGCAATTTGTTAACTATATTTGAATACTGATTTAGCATATATACAATCTTTATGGGATGCTCAAAATCAGTTCAAGTTAGGAACGTTAAATGTTCTGACTCAATAATCTCAAGTCTTTGATATTCTTTCTAATTAACAAATAAGGACTGTATAACCTTTCTGCACAACGTGCTGACTTCAAAATATCAGCATGCCCACAAATTAAACCACTCATGACCAGTGAGTGGTGACCACAAATGTAAATCTTCCCTGCTTGCACGTTACAAACCAGAAGGTCTTTTCTTGGCAAGGTGATCCATGTGCTGGGAGGTGGTTTTAACAGCGCGATTCCCTCTCCACCGTTGCATGGCAGGAGGGCTAATCCAAAATCCTAAAATTTAATCTAGCAGAATAATCAACACTTAATGAATCCTATCTAATCCAGATCTGCAAAACTAACAAATGTTGTACACTAAACATTTGACACATCCTATAGATACTTATTTATTGGCAAATATTTAGGTATTATGAACATGAGCTACCCATATTCTGTTATTTACAACTCCTGACTCAATAAGTGTGAATATCTACCCTTGAAGATACAACTCCTACAGGTGGGTGAAGAGGGAGTATTTTGGATGGCCTGTGGCAATGGCAATGATTAAGTCGCTTGCAACTTGTATTTAACTCCTGGCCTGCTGACTATTGCTGAGTGTCTCTGAAATGCTATGTATTGGATTAACAGATGAAAAAATAAGAAAGTAAAATTGTGATAATTGAATCTGTTCTACTGTATAACAGACTCCATTAGAAACGCGTGGACTAATCGTTCATTGAAATATGGAATTAAAATGGGATTTTTAAATGGGTGTTACAAATTGTTGCATAACTAATTAAGAGTTCAGAAGCCCACCAGCTTTTACTTTTGAGACTAAGGTTTACAGCCTTCATCTGATTTTGATATGTTTCAGGCCCAGATTTTCAAAAATAAGAAATTTGGTGCTTAAATAAGCATAAGCCTAACTACTTTATTGTTTAATGTAACTATTTGTTTCTTGAAATAAGGTTAAAACTGATTTTTAAAGGTAGTAAAGATGGAAAGATGAGGCAAAATAGTTTCAGTTAATTAAATAGTACACTTTATTTTGTTTTTGTACTTTCCCTCAGTAGTGAATTTTTAGTGAAAGATACTAGAAAATCCTAAGTTTATTCAAAGAACAAGCATTGCAGGAACAGTCACCATAAAGTTACTGTCATTGCCTTGGTAATGTTTTTTAAACTCTGAGCCAGGAGGACAGCTACTATATGAGAAAGTAATAAAATATCCATGCTCTGTTGAGACAGTGCTTCAGGTACAATTACTGTCACTGGCATTTTTCTGCCAAGTGATATATATATCTCACACAACCAGCTCCGTTCAGATCAGCCGCTGTTGTGAGTTAAGAGCAACCTGAGCTGTCTGCAAGAGCCCACGCGCTAGAGAGAATCCCTTATATCCCATCACTGCTGTTCTGAACTGCCTGCTGACCCAGGCCTGGGTTGTGGGTTTGGGTTTTTTTTCCCCACTTGAATGATGAAATAAGATCCATATTTGCCCACCTACAGGCCAATTCCAGACTGCAGCTCTGGAGGCTTTCAGCGTGGTCGAGTTACCCTACCTGGGGGAGAAACTCAGCATGTTTCTAGTGCTTCCCAGCCACAAAAGAACATCTTTGTCCCAGGTTGAGTCTCACCTTTCTGCCAAAACCATAACTCTCTGGGCCAACAGCTTAAAGAGAACGAAGATGGACATTTTTCTGCCTAGGTAAGCAATATTAATACTGCAAGATAGCTTCACTACTTCGGTTGTTAGAATTCTCTATGATAGTGCTGACACAAGCAATGTGTGAGACAAAATCAAATGAGATACTTTCAGTTTTGTTATTCATCACATGATTGGAAAAGCTCTAACCCTTTCTTAAGCCATGAAGAGGTGAGCTGGGAATGCCAAAACTTTCTGGTATGCTCTGTACTGTTTTAAAACCCAAGTATTTCAGTTGATTCTACAGCTTTTACTTAAAATTTGCTTGGGGTATAACAATCCTTTAAAGATCTAAAAAAAGAGAAATGTTCCTGGCCCTTTCCCACACTCTGTTTTTCTCTTTGCTTAAGGAAGAGTAAATACATAACCTTTAAAAAAAAAAAGCAATAGCTTAATTTTACAACTTGCTAGTATACTACAAAAGCACTCTACAAAGAACTTGCCCCCCCCACCAGTCATACTCATCTTTCTGTGCACAGAGCAAGATTCAGCCATCCATTTTCCGCATTAGTAACTTGCCATTGCTAGCAAATGCACATCTCCTGCAGGTATTTTCTATCATCTATGCAAATGAAATTGCATAGCAGGAGGAATCAGGTGCAGGAGGGCCTTTTGTGGCTGTACCTATTGTATGCATCAGCATGGAAGGGCTTTGTTACGCATCTCTTACAATACATTCCCCACCTTAACGAAGCACTGGAAAACAATTTGTACATTAATACTCTTTTTGTCCAAGCTAGTCTTTTGCAAATGCTTCAAAGGGCCCTTTGCTACAGCCAAAAAGATTGTTAAAAAGAGGACACTTGGAGAAACGCAGAGTTCATGTGTCAAGAAGACTGAGAGGCAGTCTGATTGCAATAGATGAAGGCGAGGGATTCCTTCTGTTAATGTCTTCAGGTGAAGATGAGTCACTTTTCTGCAAACTACACTTAACCAGATGGAAGGCATGGGGCTCATACAGAAATAGATGGATGAAATGCAAAGGCTTGAAATAAATTGCATCTGTTCCACCTTTTAGCTCTATGAAATGAATCCCACATTTAAATAAAATCTATGATATTAATTTCAGGTTCAGTATTCAAAGCCTTTTTGACCTAAAGACAGTTTTTTCTGCCTTGGGAATTAGAGACGCATTTGATCCCATCACTGCTAATTTTAAAGGTATTTCAGGTAAGAAGCTTGACTGAATAAAAAATGATCACTGACCCGCTGACAAGTTGTAGACTCGTACATTTGAATGATTCAGTAGACCTGGGCCTTCTGAATTGATTGTACTTCTTCCTCTGTGAAACTCTAAAACACAATTCACACTTGACTGTTCTACTTTATTATTGACAATTGTATTTTGAGCTGTTGTTTTGTAGGAAAGAGGAATCTGAAAGGGACAGGGTTGGTTTTGGTCTTGCTTTATTTTTTTGTCTTTTTTTTCCCCCCTTCTTTCTTTAAGATTAAAACTGTGAAGAGAGTGTAGGCCTGGAAAATGGTTATTTATTCAGAAATTTAGGATACTTTAGAAAAACTTGCATTCCTGTTTGTGTTTTGAATAGTCATTTAACAGTTAGGGATGCTGGTCCAAAAAGTCGGTATTCCAACTCCTGACACTGCAAACAATATTGGCACGTGCCCATGCTATGTTGTCTTGCTAATCCAGTGACCAGTGGACTAAACTATACTTTCCCTTTGCTTTCCCTTAACACTAGTGTTACGATTGTAAACTGTTTTGATTTTGGAAGTCTGAAATCATCCCACTCCTTGGAAAATTTTTATCCCTATTTAATATTAAGTACTAAAATAATCTAAATTATCTACTTTTTTTTTAAAAAACTACTTTCAGCAGAACAAATTACTTCAACTTAGTAATTTCTACTCATAGCAAAGGCTCAGAGAGGTAGCTGCTCCTAGAGATGCAGAGAGTTCATGCAATTCTTGTGTGTGTGAGTAAATAAATGGAGGTACGACAACAAGAAATTCCTCCAATTTAGACAAACCTGCTTTTACAGAAAAGTTGCTTTTCTGGGATGAACTTCAGCAGGCACATTACTTACGGGGTTTTTATACCCCTTTTAAAATGGAACATAGCAATTTTTGATTGCAGTACGTATCTCAGACTGCAAAGAGATGCATGTTAGAAATAATTTGTTACTGCCCACTTACTTGTTAAAGCCTGCTGCTTTGTGTATTGCAAACAAATGTTAATATAGTGATAAAGTGCACAAGGATGCATTTTATGAAGTTAACATCTATTTAAATAAGATAAATACTTTGAGGAAATGAACTCCACCATAAATGATCCAATTGAGCAGCTTCTTTCCTATGCAACTTGGTGGCTTTCTGCTTCACATCATACAGGGTAAGGCTTGTAGAAGTATTTGATCCTGGCTGTGGTGGGGTTATGGATTAAAGGATATGTTGAGGCCCTTCTCAATTCTACTCTTACACTATTCGGTTACGTATCGTAATAGTAGGGTTATAGCTATGATGGTCTAAGACTTACATAAGGCAGAGTTTATAAGGAAGGTTTATCTTTTGTTTAACCAATAGATACAGTCGGAAAAAGAACAGGTAGGTTTTCAGTTCCTCTTCCATATGAAGCAGAAGCTGTAATCTTCAGAATATTTAGTCTCAGATCACATTTAGCAAACAAATGTGTTACCTCATTTCAAACCTGGAATAGCTTCTTTATGCGTGATAGCTTCTTTTTTTTTTCCTCCAAAATACGTTAGATGTATCTAATTAAAAAAAATATGCCTCTCCCCAGTTTTGTCTTGCTTGTTTCCATCCCAGATTTTTGACTGGACAAAATACAGATAGAAACAGATAAAATGCTCTTTTAGTATTTCCCTGTTTTCACCTATATGTCAGACTCGATCCCCATATTCAGATAAGAAAGGAAAAAACCTCACAACCTTCCCCACTTTCTGCCCTCTGCAGTCAGCTGGGGAGAAGCAGACTTGTAACACTCTCCTTGGTATCCTTCTGAAATGAATTTTTTTCCAAGCTCCATTTTATGTCACAATCCCATTGCTTCTTCCTGAAGAGTGTTTTTTCTGCAGTTTCCCTTCCAAAAGTTCCTCGTTCCAGTATTCATTCACTGTCCCCACTATGTTAATTAGTTTCTACTCTCACCATGTAACCTTGCTTTCCACCACAACCTGGGAGACGCCTCAAACTAGTAATTCCCACTCAGCATTCAGTCCACTGTTGTCCATATAGTGGGAAAACAGTCATAAAGATGCAAAAACAGGTAAACACGGGTAGAAATGAGGAAGAAGAGGGTATTCACCATGGTGACTTAAGGCTTCCTGAAAAGTCCCCCCTGCAGTCAGAGGCAAATGTGTGCACTCCTACTCATGCTGGCAAGGCGCCTGCCTCCCTGTGTCAGCAATACAGAGATCTGAGACACACTGTCCTCCCTAGACTGAAGTAACCTAATGTTGCTTTCTTCATGTGTCATCTTACTTTAAAGATGTTCCTATATTGTGTCATAGCGATGCTCTTCTGTAGCCTGAGCCCAGCTCTCACCACTGGACATCAGTGGAAATGGGCCAGACTGTAGCTGGCTCCATCAGCAGAAATGTGAGGACACCTCACAGCTCTTCCAGGTTTATACCGATACAAACACAGTCAAAATCTTGTCATTCCCCCTCCCCTAGACTAGAAAGTAGATCCGAACGATGAGAAGTCAATAGCAGAAATGCCTTTAAGCAGAAAAATATTCCAACTTTGTGTTCACAGTAGTGATTCTTTCCTTAGAACTTCACTGCTTGTCTGAAAACGGGATCCACCTTTCACGTAGAAGTCAGAGGCATCTGGGCCATCAAGCAAGCTGCACTCTGACAAAGGACATGTTCAGGCAGATAGAGTCAAGACACAGATAAGCATTTTAGCTTGTTCTCCAAGTTGCCTGCACATCAGGTCATGGTGGTCCAAAAGCCATGTAGTCATACTATCTCAGCTACGTGCTGAGCTAAAAAGTCCTTAATATCAAGCTAGCTTAGATGTTCAGACTGCCTATGCTCATCCATATTAGGCACATGTACAAAAAATCAGGAGCTGAGTCAAAATTAGAACTGAGTATCTTCTAATGTAGAAGACAGATAAAGAAAAAGCAATTGAAAGGCAGAGTTATACTGTGCTGTCTTTCCAAACATGATGTGGTGAAGGAACCAATGGAAGGAATTTGCAACAGAAGAAAAGCTAGTAATGTGACATGTATTTGTTCAGTATGCTGTCATTGAATTAGTTGCCCAGGTGAAATTTCTAACAGTTACGTCATCCTTAGATTCTGCAGAAAAAAGGTAAAAGCACTCTGAATTAAGAAAAAAGATGACTGTTTGCAATGGAATTCAGAAAATAATTATTAATATTCATATCTGTTTTTTTGCAGAGCAAGCTAGTCTTTATATTTCAGACGCTATTCACAAAGCAGAGATTGAAGTAACAGAAGACGGTACAAAGGCATCAGGAGCTACAGGTAAATATACAAACTTTACTTTTCACTTCTGAAGATTATTACTACAGAAACAACTACTAGCTACTAGTCTTTTTTTTTTTTTTTTTTGTCACATGAGCTTTATCAAAGGCGGCCTCTGCTT
The DNA here is from genome assembly GCA_009819775.1 of Phoenicopterus ruber ruber. Lineage (NCBI taxonomy): Eukaryota > Metazoa > Chordata > Aves > Phoenicopteriformes > Phoenicopteridae > Phoenicopterus > Phoenicopterus ruber. The sequence continues at coordinate 190,528,151 of CM020215.1, forward strand.
TTTTGTTTCCCTTTTGGAAGCCTCAGATGCCCTGGAGATACAAGAAGTCAGTGTGAAAGGCAGCAGCAGCCCTAGACCCCTACGTGGATTACATAGGCATTACCGCCACTTGCTTCTCTTCAGAAGCTGAACATGTCTTTAAACTGAAGGAGGGTAGATTTAGACTAGATATAAGGAAGAAATTTTTCACTCTGAGGGTGGTGAGGCACTGGAACAGGTTGCCCAGAGAAGTTATGGATGCCCCATCCCTGGAAGCGTTCAAGGCCAGGCTGGATGGGGCTTTGAGCAACCTGGTCTAGTGGAAGACTAGTGGAACTAGATGATCTTTAAGGTCCCTTCCAACCCAAACCATTCTATGATTCTGTGTCCTCAAGCTGTTCAAACATCAGCACAGCAGAAGGGTGATCATTAACCACGTTTTGCCTTTCTGCTTCCCTGAGCTGTGCTGGCTGTAGATGTGCTCCATGCACGCATTGCAAATGGTCCTTGACTGCAGATCAGGGCAAGATCGGGGTCTCTCCTATTTCTCCTGCTTGCCCTTCTTTCTTTCAGAAAGAAATCCAAGAGGCGTGTAGGGAGAGCACCGGAGTGCATCTCACGGCGGTGCCCAGGACATTGGGCTACTCTGGGAGGTGCACCTCCCCTCACTGCAGACACCCCATGGTCATGATGCCAAAAGGAACCTGAGCACACCTGATTTGGTGTAGTATTGCCCTAGCAGCAACTCTGAATAAGACACATATGTGGACGCACAGTGAAAATTTGACATAACTAAGTTAACCTTGTTGCAGAGCTGTACAGTTTTAAATTTTATGACAATTTTCATCTCTACTGCAGCATTAATACTTTTAGTAATTTTTCTGGTAATTCCCACAAAAAATAAAAGCTTTTCGGTGGCTTCAATTACATACCAAAGACTAAGGGTAATGGCAAGCAGACATCAGACCTTTATCCCATTGAAATCAATGCCAAAAATTCCCTTACCTCCAGCTAGACCAAGCTAAGAAGCTGATTTAAAAAGGTATAATTATGTTTATTGCTTACTTTAAAAGCTCTGGATTAGGTAACACAGTGGCTTGAAAGCTAAGTAGGCACTTTTTTTAGGAGCACTGAAATTGTGCCACTCAAAACTAGTTTTACTGAGTCTTACTTGAATTTTCACTTGAACTCCATTGTTTTGACTGCTCATTAAAAAATAATCCAAATTTGAGGTTTTTAGGGTTTTTTCTGGACAATGTATTCTTAATACTATATAGCTACAAAGAAGAATTTATGTAAACAAGATGTATTTTAAGAATAGCTGAGCCATCATAATTCTTAAGGACTCTATTTAATCTAATAATTAACCCACAACCAAAGAGGGGAAGGACAGTCATAAATTGAGATCAAGGATACTTAGGTTTTGTTGAGAGCTCTGACAGAGAAATTCCAGGATGACGTAGCTATTTCTCTGCTGTTTGTGTCCCATTTAGAAAAGGTACTCCATTTGTGCCTTGCTTACCTTTTTTACCAGAACAGCACAGCTAGGAATTGGCTAATGGGTTAGGCCATAGCACGGTATGACTTCAGCAGAATTAGAGCTGTGATAACAACAAAAATTATGTTACCTTTGAAATCCAAAGCCGAAGACTCACTTCAGCAATGAAATACACACAAATTTCCTGCATTTAGTCTCACAACACTTCACTTGTTCATTCACTCAGACTGATTTCACTGTTGGATAAAATTGGTTTATTCTTAAAGCAGAGGAGCAACTCAAAACTCAAGGTACTCAACATCAGAGCTGGAGGGCACTGTGCAGAAGAAGGAATGAAAACGGACACATTTCACTAATGTTTTCTTTGTTGCATTACAGCAATGGTATTACTAAAAAGATCTCGAACGCCTATTTTCAAAGCAGACAGACCTTTCACATTTTTCCTGAGACAAGCTAACACAGGTATGTATGCTCTCTGTTTCAGTAGCAGAATCTTTCACAAGTAGCACTGAAATCAATAACAAGTTCTTTGCAAATAGCGTGCCATTCTTCAGTCCAGGAAATTTCAACAACCATGGAAACAGTGGGTTTAGGGTTTTTAAAGCATGAAGAATACAGTTTCATTTCTTTAAAAAGAATGCATGATAGTCATAGAAGTCAGGGAAGCCAGATTAGCCTCTTCCATGTATATGCAGTATGTGCTCAAAAAGATTTCTACCATAATTATAGGCACTAGAAAGATCTTAAATGTCCCAAGATTAGGGACCGACGTCCACAGGGCAACTGAAATTACAAATGGGCTGGATCAGTGGGATTAATATCTGAAGAAGTTAAAATAGAAACCTTTCCCTATAAATGAAACTTATTCTGCCTACACAGATGGCACACAGCAAACAGATTTCTGCTTGTATGCACCAGGACTCCAGGGCCTGAAACTCCCTGTATTAATTCCGACTTCAGCATTTGCTAGGGGAACAGCTCAGAAATTCTGAAGACTAACAATCTTTTGCCCAGCTACAGCTCAGAATATGCAGAAGCAAGTTTCTCTTCCCTCGTATCTTGAATATCAACACCTTCGAGGAGATAGTTTTACACATCTAGACTCTTCACTACTTAGTATCCTCACGAGACATTCAGGTTATCAAAAGCCATTCACTCTATGTAATCAGGCAACTTAGTACTGCAAAAAGCCCAACTTGTATCTTCACTTTTGCAAGGAACTGCCAAAAAAATGCATGTTTCTTTTGCAACTGGTAACTCTCTTTCTCGCAAATGAACTCCCCCAGCCCTCAAAACAAACAAAGCTGCAGAGCATGTCTGAAAGAGTGAAGCATCACAGTGCTCCTTTGGCTTCAGCGTTAGACTATATGCCTCATTTCAGATGTCCAATCACGTAAGTTACTCCAGAATCTCTGCCAAAGGAAAACACCACATAGCTTGTTGTCAATAATAAAGAAGAAGAATTGCATTCTGCACCATTTAGCAGGTGTTTGCTCCTCCAAAGCATCAGGCCATCTCCAACAACTCTTGCTGTTCTTAGCAATGCAGTAAATTTGCACCTTAAGTATTTTAGGAAAAGTCCTTCAAACCACCAAGTTTCTCTCTTAACTGGGGTCACGTCCGTTTAGATTTCCAGAGAACATATAGCCATTTATAGGGTTCAGTAAAACACTGGGGCCTGGCAAGAAGACCAAAGAGAATCCTTTTCCTTATCTGCTTCCAAGCAACACACTTTGTTCTCTTAGCTGGTGAATACCTCTGTATGTAACACTGCTTTAAAAACTTGTATCTTACATTTTGACCAAAGTGCAAACTCATCTTTTTAAAGAGAAAAGCACTACCCTGGTGGGGGTTTTGTTTTAAATATGCTTTGGCAATCATTACCATTCAGTGAATAAATATACTTTTACTTAGCAAATGCAGAATTAAAAAAAAAAAAAAAAGGCACTAAAATCTGGCAACCTGAGCCACAGACCCTTCAGGATTAAGAATGAAGTGTGATTTCTGTGAATAAAATTGCTCAGTTTACAGTAGATGAGAAAGTATATAAATAGGAAGGAAATCAGACTGCAAACCAGGATTTTTATATGAAGCATAACAAAATACATACCTTCCAATCAACTCAAAATCAGAAGTACATTTTTTGTAATGTAAGTTTTTTAATGCAAAAAGTGAAAAGTGAAAACATTCAAAATAATTTTGTTCAGACTTAGTGACTGAAGTTCTTCAGGTATGAAAAAGGGTAAACAGGATCTACTTTTAATAAAATGTATTAACCTAATTAGATGTACTTAAAACTTACTATGCCCATAAAGTTCACAATGAATCTCCATGTAGACCAAAAGTCTTCACTGCATCAGTCTTCTAGTAATAGCAGAAATATATTTTCCAAGACTTAAAGCAGCATAAATCTGCCTGAAATAATTGAAAATTATTTTTCAATTATTAGGATTTTTTTAATCAGAATTTATTAGGTTTAGGATTTTTTAATCAGAATTTCAGTTTTGAACACATCCCCTTTGAAGGACAGGCCAGCTAACAGTGATACAAAAAACTGAACCACAAATTCAATGAATCTGAAGCAGTGATTTCATTCAAGGGGTTGTAATAATCTCTTCTGCAACTACAACATCAACACAAATGAATTTCGGGTCTGTTTTGCTCAGTTCAAAAGTGATTCTTTAGCCAATGATTTGGGTAAGTTTCAGGTTTTGGCAAGTTTCTGGTTTGGGTTACCAACAATTTGGAAAGGCCTTTTTGTTTTTAATACAGAAATGTTCAAATAATGCTAAGGCAAGCATGCAATTGCAATGGATTTTTCCATACAAGCAATGAATGACCACAAATCTGCTAGTTCCGTGCTTAATTTATGTATTTAAACTGTACTACACTTTGAAAATGTGGTCCCAAACTGAAATAATGTTAATATTGTTTTCATTTACAGGTTCAGTACTCTTTATAGGAAGAGTTACAAATCCTTCATAATAAACACTATACAAATACAGTATCTTCTGTTCCTCCTATGGTGAGCTTTCCTTCAATGAAATTAAAGGCTACATTATATGCATTTATTAAAACACTGTTTTAAACAATATCACTTTTGCAAGAATAAGAGTGAGCAAGTCCTCCACTACCTTATTATTTTGTACACGCTATATTGGAAACTTACAGCTGTCTAGGAATTGTTACGACCACAACTACAGCAAAGATAGTAAGCATATAAACAATTGAGGAAAAACTGAACAGATTTTGCCACCTGTTTAAGAATACGGGCCAACAGCTTCTGCTTAACTTCTTCATCATGGCTAAAGTCAGCTTGACTGTTGCTGAGTATGTAGGTCATCTGAAAGAAAGCATTCCACAAGAAAACTTCATGATATATGTTATTTTTCAAGCACAACTTTATTTCCCTGTCCTGAAGTCAAAAACTTAAGAACAAAATTGAAGTTCAGTCTGGTCCCAGGCTCAGATATAACCCAGCTGAGACAGTAAGGTAACAAGCAAGCAGTAAGATGCTGTGAAGAAGAAATCAAGCTGAGAGGCTGTTTCAAAACTGACAGAACAGGTAGGAAGCAGAAATACCCACTCAATCAGTGACCAAACAAATATTATTGCCAAAAAAGGTAGTAGTACTACCTTTACTACCTTTTATTTTGCTTTTTTTTAAATGAACACAGCATAGAATGGATATTCCTGAAGAACACTGAATGAGGTTAAAAGCATCTAGAAAAATGCTTTTTTCAGCATCCTGACAAAAGCTGGGATACAGTGAGTGTTTTAGTACAAGATTCGGCAACTCATGGCACAAGCATCAGAAACCCAGCCCCATAAAGATTTTGGGTGAAGAGTGCGAACCACTGACTCCTAGGAAAAGCATCAGAGGGGAGCTGCTCCCACTGAATCAAAGGTTTCCAGAAGTTAGGAGCATCTAGCACAGATGAAAGACATGGGCCAATAAAGCATTCAGTGATATTTAGCATCCAAGCAGCAGCACCTTCTGGCTGTTCCCGCATTTGTAAACATGTAAAAACGTCTGACACAGAAAAACCCTGCTACTCACCCCTGCTTTACTACATTGCATCCTCATAAAACTGTGGGTTTTGTCATTGCTGTGAATGCGCATACAGCACATCAGTTTGTTATGTTAGTCACCAAATAGTGAAGTGCAAAGTACACAAGGCCACAGGGTATCATCCTACTGTAGTTGCGATTCAGCAATACCTTCCTTCCACTCATTCTCTGATTAAGAATAGAATATATCCAGTGATACAAAACTGCTCTTCATCCTTTAACACTGACACTAGAACACGGAAGCTCTGGAAAGGGAAGGCAAAATGAACCATTCCAATACAAACTGTACTCAATCCTACACAAAGATTAAAATAGAGCTTTTATTGATGGAATAACAAAAGTGCTTTTCTTAAATATTTTTCAAAATACATTTATACAACTTACAATAATATATCCAAAATAACTGTATATACAAAACATTACCTTGTTTAATGTATGTGCTTTTTTTTTTTGAAAATTACAAAGCAACTTTTTGGCAAAGTTCAACCTTAAGAGGTGATAGTTTTGAAGGTTGGATTAAGAAAAATAGAACCTGAGGGAAAGTGACACTTAAGTCCATGACAAGCAAGAAGTTCTCCATTTAGTTAAATAAAAATGTTTTTGTGATATTTTTCACATTACAAAAATAACAGAAGTGAAGGAAAAAAGAAAAGATGATTGATACTTTTCTCATCATTTTATAGAGCAGCTTCTCATTCTTTCAGGTACAGGAACTTGAGATAAGAGTGCATGTCAAAAATGAATGCAAGTAAGGACAGCAGTGCCCTGCTGTGGCTTTCTCTTGTGTGCAGTGTTTCTTAGCTGCTGTTGATATGGTTGACCTGATTGGATCTGCGATGGATTTCTTCCAGAAAACTCTCAAGCTGTTCTATCAGCATTCGTTTTTTAAACCTGTATTTAAAAGAAAGCATAATAATAGATGCACACAGTAATACATGAAACATTGTTCACAAAACTTTTACTGAACCTTGGAAACTTCAGTTATTATTTTAGGTCCAGCATATGACGAGGTTATATATACCTCACATGTATATACGCAGTCTCCTAAAGTTCTGGTAAACTACTGATTTGGTTTTCCATTTAATGAGAGAATACAAAACCATGCTTACTATAGGCTATTCTAGCATGTTGCTGAACATCACTCAGCCCTCAGAAAGCCAGGAAAAAGAGTTAAGTGTTTGCTGTTTCCAGAAATAAAGTTCTGAAGTACAGAAATAAAATATATGCCAAAACAACTATAATCCTAAAGCTGGCAACAGCTTTTACGGATTATTTGCATGCCTTCGCAGCGCGTTCACAAAAGTTAAGTGAAGTTGGTACTGGTGAAGGAATAGTCACTACACAGTGCAAAGCAGACTTCCTGACAAGAAAACACAAATTAAAAGTTTGAGAAAGAAATTAAACAAAATACAGACATAATCCAGATCCAGAGATCTGGAGTCTCTGCAGTTCTATTCCATATTGATTACGTAAATTTGAACAGCAGACCATTTTGTCACCTTTGCTTACACCCCCCTGCCTCGGAACATGCAGCTCCTTGCTGTTCCCAGATAACCCTCCCCCTTGCGACATTTCTGCATCTGAGAAGCCACTTCTGACCGATGCTTTGGCAGCCGTACACATACTCAAAGGTAAACAGCAATGAAAAGATCACACACTTTCTCAACTCAGTACTATTCTGAGCTATACACCAAGTTCAGTCCTATGACCTTATTAAACCCTGGCAAAAGCCTCTAATCCCAGCCAGGCCTCCCAGTCCATGTTCTTGGCTCACAGCAAAATGGCATCTGCCCTAATTCCCGGACCACAGACTTCCCCACAATCCCAGCTTGACTATGGGGAAACAAGCTCCCATTCCCAACCACTTACTATCTCGTTGAATACCCATGCTCTGGGCCCTTATACTGATCCTTCCCATCACAGTTCTCCTCAGAACCCCACAGAAACCCCACACTTCAAGTACTGCTTCCCCTCCAGTCTTCCTCATTGCTTTCACAACTGCTCCCTGCTTGTTGAAAAGTATTAACCTGGGAAATAGGTAATTATTCCTTCTCATTTCCTCTAGTAAAAGTCAAATTATTTAAACTAATAGAAAAGTGCTTTACTATAATATATCCTAGTGAAAATTTAACATGCTCATATTCCGTGCAAGCGACTGGGCAATGTTACTTTCCAGAATACCTTCAAGTCCCTCTGAAGCAGCTGTACAAGTTAACAGCAGACATTTCCTAGAAACTTAAAACCTGGTAGAAGGTGGGGAAAAAACACATTGCTAACTATTCTCATGTTACTGTTGGCATAAGAATTCAGGTTTACAGTGCACTATGTCCAGCCCCTCAGTACATCTCACTGAACGTTCTTTTCCAAATGCTGAACCCTACAGCAAGCAATTTTTTTTCAAGGCAACAGAAACAATTTACCACATTAACTAATATTGTCATTAACAGAATTAAGCATTGACTCTAATTCAACTGTCACTCTGCTAGGAAAATTAGTACCCTTAATAATAAAACTTCCTTGAGTGGTTCTAGCTATTGAGCATAAAGCTTCATTATTATTTTGAAATTGGGTATTGCTCAGCATTTTGTCTAGGTACGCACTTTGGACTTTGCTATGTGTATTAGTAACTTAAAGCTCTTAGTTTGGAGAATAAATAAAAGGGAATTTAATTTCTCATATTGAGAAGTTGGTTGATCCATGTTTTGTCAGCTTTTGCTCTAGACTATTTAGCAGAGAATAAAAAACCCACTTATTCTTAGTGCTAGGACCATAAATGGATTGCTATGCCAACTCCAGAAATACAGAAGACCTCTCCACTACATAGACTAATTTCTTTTAGCCCTTTCCTAAGTAACTCTTCATTTTGTGCATCCAAAGTTATAGCCACCTTATTGGGAAGTCATGTCTCTTGTGTTCAATAAGGACTCCTTGTAAGCACTAATACTACCCACCCAGGCTGAGCCAAATGTGCATCACTAAGCATCAGAAGTCTTTGTCAGAATAGAAATAGCCAAGAATTTGAAATTGAGATGTGGTATCCCCTCATCCTTAATATTTTTATGATCAACTGTAAGAAAAAAAAGCCACTATCTACCCCACCTTGATTTCTGCCTCTCAAAAGTGATAGCTTTTCTGCTATCAGAAGAGGAACTGTGGGGCAGTCCTTTTCCAAAGGAAGCTGAAAAGTGTGGATTGTTTTAGAAATCCTCCTCTCCCCTCACAACTCTCTAGTGGATTAACCTCCAGAACTGAACAGGGACTGTTTTTAAACACACTTTCTCGCTGAAATGCTCACGAGCTTTCTTAAACTTGTGTTCAGAGTCAGAGCCCCTTGGAGCAGGGAAAGAGAGCAGCAGGCACCCCCAATCTGAATTGCATTCCGTGTCATTGCAAAGGTCAACTATCAATTAACAAAGCAAGACTATCTTGACAACTCTGGAGAGTCCAGAGTTGTTTCCTGCAGGGAGCAGGGAACCTTGGTTAAATGTGATAGCTTGCCTGGATAAGGAAAGAAGCAGAGAACTGCATAGGGATTGTAGGCAGTGTTACCCAGGTGGATAAAATGACCATGCTATAAAAATCTAACCTAGGAGAGAAGAGGAAGGAGAGAGATTAAGCTGTTTCTACACTCAAATCAATACAAATTAAAGTTTAACAACAGTTGAAAGAAACAGAATTGCCAACTTTTTCCACCAGTAGATACAGAAAAATCACTGGCTATAGCGAGAGACAGGATTTAATGCTGATGCATCCAACAGCAGCACCCAACCACTGCCAAATTTTGTAGGGAAAGAGTCAAGATAACTGGAATAGAGAGGCTGTGCAACAGAAATGAGTATTATAGATGATCTAAAGAGCCTAATTTTAGAGGCACAAATATTCTAACCCCACTAAGGGCTGTCACAGACTCCAGGAGCAACAGTATTGTTTTGGTGCGCTGAGACAGTGAGGAAGCATGTATAACCTACAGGCTATAGAACAACTCTGACAGGTGATATAACAATAAAGACAGATCAAGCAAAAGCACAATAAAGTAATTGTTGCTATAGGATGAGCATGATCTATATAAATCTACATGCCCCACTGTGCTGGCAGTAGAAGGCTAGAGGAGCTGTATGAATGTCCAACATTCAGCATACCTTAAATTCACAGTATGGTTTTATTCAAAAATTACTTTGATTTTTATTTAATCATAAAATTTGTTTAATTATGCCACAGGAAAAAAGCTGACAACTACAAAAAAAAGATTAGAGGAAAAAAAATAATCAACTATTCTTTGAGGCTTCTGAAATAATGACAAACTATCTCCTATTTCCACAGCCTCACACAGGACTACAATATCTCTGAAGGAAATAAATCTGAAGAGCAGAGTCATGTCTTTATGGAGCGTACCTGGATCGAAAAACTATTTTTAGGACAAGATTTTGAGTTCATGCAAAATAATGAATTTCAACTGTTTCTGAAAGCCTAATTCACAGTAATATGCAGTTCTGTCAGTTTTTCAAATTAGCGGTATGCTCACACTTGAACTTTGGAACTTGAATGATTTTCTAAAGTTACCTTCTCTTTCTATACCATTGTCCATCTGCATTTATGGTGATTTGGCAGTTACAGCTGCTAATATTTTAAAGACAAAATCTGAAGCAAAAAAGTAAGCTTGTGCAAACAACATACGTCAGGAAGTTTATGTGTTTCTGGTTTTTTTTTCTAGGGAATTGTTTACTTGCAGTGCAAAGCATTGTGTGGCAAGTTTCAAACAAAGAACTGCATGGTTGTCAAGCAGTTACGTATGGCAGCACATGGTGTAGTTTTTTAAGATTAATACAATTCAGTTACCTACCTTGAAGCTTCTTTAATAACATTTTGTAAAAATATCAGTCGAGTTTGTAAGCTTCCTTGTACATGCTTCAGTAAAAAGAAGATTCTTTCATATTCTTAAAGATAAAGAGATGAGTAAAATCACAGTTACTTAAGAAATGCCTATACAGATATCTGTTGTAATAGATCTAAGTGAAATACAACAGATTTCATTCAGCTTTGGTAAGCTTTTAGGATATATCTACTATCAACCAGGACTGTATCGATGACATACCGTTTAATGAACACTAACATTAAAAAACACAGGATACTGCCATTTAGGATTTTACTGGAACATGTAACAAACTAATTCTAATACTGATAATATAAAAAACCATGACTTTCATGAACATCAATAGGTATAGCAATGTTTTAATCACTCATCCAGGAAGTTTTTAGCAAAGGTTTTAAAACAAATCTTTTCAACTTTAAATTTATTTTGCTTCAGTCTCATGGTTCAGTACATTTCTAAAATAGTGATCTAATATGAATTCTTTGTCTAGCTCTCACACCAATCATCTGAAAGAGAGAGTTAGTATACTTACTTCTTCCTGGTTTTCGGATCTCTTTCATAATTTGTGCTCTTAGCTCTATATTAATCTCTCTGGAACTTCTGCAATGCACTGTTTTTTTCCCTTTGCTGGGTGGAGACATTGGCAAGTTCTCTTCGGTACTTTGTTCTTTACTATCTGATTCCTCATGATTCTCCAAAAATCCATCAACATTCAAGTTATTTCCTAAATGTTCATTGCCTACATCCTCTGTGTGAGCTGCCGGTCGATCCAAGGAATTGAACGGAGAAGAGGACATTGAAAACTCTGAATCCACAGTATTTGGGAAAACATCCGATGAAAGTGGGTCTGTAACATGATTCTCAACCACATCATCCATTGTAATCTCGTTATTTGTATCTGATGCTGAAAAAAACCAAAGATTGCACTTGCCAGTTTCACATTCTTTATCATCTGATAGAAGCCAACGAGTCAGTTCAGTATTAAACTCTTGTAAAGCTATGCTCCAGCTTGTATAGTCTACTGTACATGCCAGGCATAAGAAAACATGTTTGGGGGTTGTAACACTGAGCACATTACTATATCTCCTGGCAATTAATGGCTTAGAAAAAAAATTGCAGGTATATTCTTTATATGAGAAGGGAAATTGCTGTATGGACTATCAACAAAAGCAAAAGCACCTGTAAAATGTGCTTTTACGACATGCTTGTCTTTCCCTATTAAATTGAACTCATGAACTTTACTTTAGTGCTGAACAGTGAGCAAGGCTGTTACACAGCACCTCAGCTCCACGCTAAGGGAAGTGAATTCACTGCACTAGAGCAAAATTCAAATTAACTTCATGTTGTGATACTTTTGGAGTCTCTGAATTCTCAGGCAAAGGAAGAACATTGTTCTGACTGTTTACACTGTCTCCTCGTTTAATACAGGAAATACATTGTTTATACTATGAAAGAGACTGTCTGAAGGACTATGTTAACTCTTTCTGTAATTAACCCCAGATGCATACTTAAATACTTCATTTTCAAAAATGAGGGATAAAATTGCCATATTTGGAAATCAGCCGATGGTATTTCTACATAAACAAGTTTTTGCATAAAGTAAAAAGCAAACTCTCCAAAGATGATGAAGATTCACTTACTTTTGTGAATAGGAATAGGTTTAACAAGGTCAGGCTGTGCTTGTGCGATTGGTGTTGGCGGCCCCTTTCCTCCAATGTGATTATTCACAACCGGAGCCGTTTGCAGTCGACCTCTGAGCAGGGGAGACATACAACGTCGTCTTTTCGGAATCCCTTGCATATTTGGTTCTCCAGGTCTTTTATGTTTATTTTGAGGTCCTGATACAAACTCATCTGCTTCATCTATCATCATTCCCTGTAATTAATGTAATGGGGAGAATTCTTAAACTTTACGCCAGAAACACATAATATAAAATATAAATGCCTTGATGTTATGATGATGTTTGCCATGTATAAGGCCATGCCATTACATACTGAATTCTCAAATGTCGACCAAAGTAATATGGGAAAACCATATCAAATCCTTCCTAGACTAAATCAATGTGCTTAAGGCCCTTATCCAACAGTCTGCCAAGTAAGACAACTGAGTGGGCTGTGAAACTTCATTTTCAGTAATTCCAAAATGACTCAAACATTTAAAAGAACAGCTCTCTAAATGATAATGGTAATTTGGTCAAGTTGAACAAAAGAGAGAGTCCACACTCTCAAAGTTACGGGAAGCTCTTTATGGGGGAAGTTTGCTAAAGGAAACATGATTAGGTATTAGCTATACTACAGTGACAAATGTATTTCATTTATAATAGAATTTGGAGGCATAACTCTGGCTTCCAATAAAGAATGCCCTCCATAGGATACTATTGACGGAAACACATCTGAGACGCTTTCTTGTAAGCAGTAGTTTTCCAAATACTTGAAAGTGTTTCTCCAATACATTGCTCTCTGAATGGTCTAATCAGCAGCACAGACGCTCACAACAGCACATTTTTAAAAAAAGCTTTTCTGTAAAGTCACCTTTTTGTCCAATTTGAATGGATTGCCAAACGTATGAAGCCTTCGTGGTTGATCAGGATCAAGCTCTCGGAGTGGAGAAGGTATTTGTTTTAGATACTCCTGGTAGTTTCCCATTTGTGCTATAGGTACACTGTGAACTTGATCTATCATAACAGAAGGGTTTATTAATACATGATACTGCTACCTTATGAGAATTTAGTCTATATCCACTTCACATCTCCAGTTTTCAGTCTTTTATCAAATATATTAACAAAATAAATGTGCAAAACTCACCATTATTCTTGCCTAACTGGTATATATAACATCATGCTTTGAGTGCAGGAAACTTGCTTAAATGAATCAGTAAATGTCTTGTGTATTTATCATTATGACAGGGAGATAAGCAATAGTTGTCATGCGTGGATGTGAGTTTTCCAACGTGTCCCGTAACATTTCAACAGGGTAGATGGGTGAAAAAACTGAGACTGGGAACAAATTATAACTAAAACATTACTACAAACAAAAGCTGCATTAATGCAAAGCAGTAATGCCATGCTGCATACAGCTTTGACATAACTCTACCCAACTTTAGCCACTCAAAATTTGATTGTCAAGACTAGCATTTTCCCAAAACGATGGTGATTTTTGACCACTGGAATCAACAAATGCTTAAAATCCATAGGACCTGATTCTAAACTTATTATGGATTTAGTTAAAGTTGCCACACCTTTGATCACCCAAAACATACGCTAGCAGGAATAGCGGAAAAAAACCTAACATTAGTTTTTATGTTGTTTAACCCCCTCCCCAAAGAGCAACTTCTCTGCATTTCACCTTACATTATCACTTGATCACAGACATTAATCTGACCTAAGTAGTGGCAGGACTAATATAACATACACTTTCACTTGCATTGCCCTTCTCATTTTCTCCACTTACTTCATCATCTTCTGTTTGTTAGATGCCATAAAGACAGAGTAGAAAGGGAAAGGAATAAATTAGCAGACTACTGAACTACCTGCTGTTGGCCTAAAGGGCAAAAGAATCACACTGGCAGCACCCAGTGAGCAAGCTCACTTTTCCACTGCTCACAATCCACTTCTACAGAGAGAGATCGTAATGTTCAGAACCGCCTTGTGATTTTTTTTTTCTCAGATATATCATGAAAGTTGGGAAAAAACAGCAAACAGAGAATCTTGTGTAAAAGCCCAAGTCTCCTAATACGGACTAAAGGACAGAGCAGTGAATCCACATCTTCTCTATCCTCACCATTTTTTCTTTCAATAAGTTATTTAAGGGAAAAAAAGCTAAAACCCCATGCAGTTTAATGGCAGTATCAGCTATCTACTAAGTTTTAAAGAACAACGCTATTTGTTACAGTCTTCATTTTTTTTAGTACCAATTATATCACGGGTAGGCAAAAAATAAACCGTTATCTAACCTTCATCTTGTCCTTTGAGGAACTTGCGAGTAGTCTTCAGTAAATTAGATCTCATTCGTGTTAACTGATCCAAAAGATTTCTTCTGGGTATGTCATAAGCATTTCTAAAAGTCTGGGGTTTCAAATCCTATGGTTCCAGTAAATAAAGTTCCAATTAATACCATGTATGAAACAATATCTAGCATTTCAATGGAAGTATATTGAAAATAACAACATTACACACAGTGGTGCTTACCTTATTCAGCAAAGCTATTTGGAACCCAGCATACTCCTTCATATTGAGGTCTAGAGGTCTATGAGGAATTTCCCCAGTAATCCCCTGTAGCAGATGTTGAAAATCGTTCCTATGTGCCATAGACAGGTTGTGTGATCTGCTTCTGACCTTAATTCCAGTCTCTTGCGCTACCTTTTTGCCTACAGAGCCAATGACTCTATCGGACTCTATTTTGGCCTTAATTTGAAATAAATAAATAAATAAAATTGACAATATGCTCTTAAAAGGATTAGTCAGACTTATTCATTTTAAATTCCTACCTAGAAGATTCAACAACGTGCTAATACACTATGACGACCATAACCAGGATGAGTGCTTAAGGAGTGCTTAATACATAACCACTTAATGCTTACTACAATTTTAAATATAGTGAACAGTTTGTACCTAGGTCTTCTGCATATTTCTCCTCTGCTGCCCATTATGGTATCCAAGCACCAATATGCATGCAATGCTTTTATTTTCATAAAATGCCATAATTTGACTAGTAATTCTCTGCAAATCTATCTGTACTCACATAGACTATTTTCTACGATAACAGCTAAAAACTATAGCTCTCAAAAGACCGATTCTCCCACAACTATAGTTGTGATCAGTCACGCAATGGTATCAACTTTTTAAAAGCTGAATACAAATAGTCATAACATTAATAAATATGAAATATATGATAAAACCTGATTCTGTTTGACTAGACAGACCTAACCCCCAATGTTATGTTAGATTTGTACCAAAATTAAATATGTTCATAAACACCAGCTTTTTGGCAGAATACAGTTGAACAAAGAGCCAACAGTAATTTAGTAATACACCTGCCAATGTTGGTTTGGCAGTTTTACATAAATTTGTAGACTACTCAAAATTTGAATATGTACTTATTAAGAATACTGTCTCTCTACTGGCAGAGCCTTTCAGAAGTTAGAAAAGCTTTAAGTACAATTTACAGTGCATGTCATTACATTTTAGGAGCCTAAGATGTCTAGGTTGAGAGATCAGTTCACTTCACAGAATACTGAGCAATATGACTATGATTTAATAGGATTTACTGTAAACTTCAAGAGGTTTGCTTCCTCAAATAATCATTTATATTAATGTTTTAAGAAAAAGCTGGTCCGTAAGAACTCATTAGCTAAGTTACAAGAACCTGCACTACTGTTTCTTGAAGTTTCAAGCCTACTGCATTACTTTATCTTCTTGACCAAGAAAGCTTAACATGCACAGTTCAACAAAATGGAAGTGGAGGTAGCAGGGCAGAAATGCTTTAGCTGGTGCAGGAGACTAGTCAAAGATACGGGCACTATTCTGAACACAGTCAACAATTTCAAAAAGTTACGTGCCTCTTCTACATCTGTATCCTTATTTGAGATTCTGAATTATGTCAGTTTAGTTTATATTTACGAAACACTTTCCATTTCATTTCACAAGCCAAAAAAAGGACACTTTCTGATTCAGACGCACAAAGTACAAATCTCTATTTTCTGAAAAAATGCTAGAACATCTTTAACATCTAAGGTAAGACAACATGTTTTCTTTTGGACAAAAGTATGTTACTATCTGTACAAGTAAAAATGCTCCTTAAATACAAAAAAACCCACCCTCAATTTGTACCTCCATATCTATCTTTATAGTTCAGTCTATAAAGTCTATATTTAAATGTCAAGTTTTCCTTCAATTCAGAAAAACAAAATGCTTTCTTGCTAATTGCTTATAGGAAGGTATTAACTTGATCTTTCTGCTCTTTTTTCCTTCAAAGCCATTGAACTTGAGTATTTTAAGATTATCCTGACATTAGAATAAGTTTTTACTACTCTTTTGCTTCAACATTACCTGCTGACTCAACTTTTTGAGATATGAAATGACACTGTAACTAAGTCCATATTCCACATTGTCAGCTATAAGGTTTGGTGCTCCCATCATTCTCACAGCTTTCTTCAAAGGCTGAAAACACAGAACACATTGTATAGTTACATTTAACTTTGTAAGTGTTGGCTGTATATATTCAACTAACTGTACTCATTTCAAATAGAACCTGAGGTCCTCAAAGTTAGAAAAGAAGAAAACCAAAGACTCTTACAGTAGCATTTTTTGTTCTTGTTTTAAAGCATTGTTCTACTCATACAGAATCAATTATTAACAGAGATATGATTTATATACGAGTCACAGCTGATGAAATTTTCATAACATTCAGGTCTCAAGCCTTCCACAGGACGCCAGTGAAAACAGCAAGTATCATTATGCATGAAGTTTAGCTATTCTCTCTTAAACTATTACATATTCTGCTTGAAACAGGAAATATACCCATAGTGGAAAGGTAACTATAGTTACGTAATAAAACAGAAATTTTAGCACAGTAAGTCATCGTACCCCAAGATAATAAGGAGGCATTGTCTTCAAATAGCTTTCAAATGACTGTCGCCATTTCAACGTAGGTTTTGCCTTGTGTACTTTAAACAAGTCATCTGATGGTTATAAAAGGAAAAGATACAAAATGAAAGGCATGTCTAGACAGAATTGCATTTTTTTTCTAACAAAAGAAACTCTCAAAGAAATGCCAATTCCTCAAAGCTTAAATTAATAGATGTATTTCAACATATATACAACTAAACTAAATATACACATACACAAGATTAATGCTGCAGCCCAAAGGTGGAACCTGATAAATTATTTATCAAACTGAATTGGTAATTGAGACAACAGATTGGGAAAAATGGCTCCTAAAATAATGAAAGAAGTAAGACCAAAACATATCTGAAAGAACGGTGATGAAGTAAATCATCTTACATATTGAGTCTGAGTCATGAAGGTCAGCCAATTGGTGACAAGTGAAACAAGTTACTGATGACAAATATATCACTCAACATTCTACCTTTCTACAGGTGTGTGATTAATACTTGCATTAATTGCAGTAATCTATTTAGATGAGATCAATTTTTCAACTGCCTACCACCTAAGAAAATTTTTATGAAGGGGTATTTACCTAGCAGTGGAAGGAGGACTGGATAATTGTAAGGCATCACAAATAAATTCACACAATTCAGCGCTGTACTAGCTTTCAAGTAACCAAAAGGATGACCAAGTTCACTGTACTTTGCACTATTGCTCACGTATACCTGCAATAAAACACATTACATTGTATGTAAATCCAAAATATTGTGTGCTGAAATTATACATCCTATTTTGATCATAGAATAAGTCTATGAAAAACAGCATTCTATAAATAACTTCAATTCAGCATGCACTCTACTTGCCTGCCAGCAGGTCTGAGGGGATTTTCTTTCCAGGATAAACTGGGTCAGTGGTGAAGGTTCTAACTCGTATTTATCAAAAGGCAGTTTGTCAATGACCATCGGTTCACAGTCAGTACAGGAGAATTTCACCACAGGATGAGATGTGCGAGGTGGCTAAACATAAGCATTCCACTGTTAATAAGTCTGCACAACGATTAAAATGCAATTGTGCTATGACAACAAAAGTAATACATGTTCTTTGAAAACAGCCATATTTGAGGAGCCTATTCAATGCAGGATTCATATTTATTGTTAATGAGTCCTAAGCAATTAATCTATGATGTTAGCACTATCTTAAAATCTGAAAGAATCTTATTTTCTAAATAAATGCCAATTATTTTACCTAGAAAGTCTAGAACGGTATGCAAGTAAAACTTCTTGCATATACACAAAAACTTTGCAAATGGAAGTAAATCCCAGTGGGGACAAAAAAACCAATTAAATCTTCAATGCTACTTTGGGGCACGCCCATTTTTATTCACCACAGAAGCAGGCCCTGTACTTTTGCATTTGCTGACTTCCAGCACTTTTCCTTCTTGGCAAATTGAACAGTTACAAGATTCAAACTGAATTATAATGACCAAGAGCAGCATGAATTCAGAAAAAACAAGCTTTAGAAGAATTCACATTTTAACTAGGCCTGTGAAAAATTATTTCAATTCAAGCAATTTAAGTGTTTGGATTTTAATCTTTTTATTAATCACAGGGAAAAGGCCTTTGTGCCTTGAATTTCAAGTATAAGTTAACAACATATTTGAAATTTCTTTTGCTGAAAGGGAAAGCTGATTTTTTGCATGTGATGAAAATTGGAGCTGTATGCCTTCCACTGAAGGGTTTTCAGGAGAGGAACATAAGCTCTTATACTTACCCTGAGCCTCCTCCAAGGCTACTAGAATCTGGGGAAGAGCTCAATTGGGAAGCCTCCTTCCATTTACTCTCTTTACGAGTACTAGGGAACTAGGGAAACACAGGGTCTCCTGGGCCTTCCTACCACCTCACCTTGAAAGTAATTTTTGTATGTCTATAAGCTTTAGCCTCTTCCTTTTAGGATGAGCCACCAAAATGTTATCTGCCCACAGAGCTGGTCTTGCCTTGAGTGTCTCCACTCTGCGGAAGGTGTACTGTCCAAGTGCACACAAAACAGGAGGCCCAAGGAACTGCAATTCTCTTCAAAGAAGATGCCTCCAATAAATAGTTGTGGTGGAGTTTTTGACCAAGCCATGAAGCAGTTATACTAGGAATAAAAAGGCTGCAAAAAAAGTGGAATGCTAAGACTTGAGAAGTCCAATAACCCTTGGCTGGACAGCAGAACTATTTTTACCTGAGAGCAGTGGGAGCAGCCATTTACATGTTGATCTGCCAACATAATTATTAGCAGACTTTCATATACGTTTGAGAAAGCCTCGATAGTATCATTACCTACAGTACACGAAACAGTTGTTGGGGTAGGACTGTTCGAGACAACTCCACTGTAGATCAGATAACAGGGAGGAAAAGAAAAATATCTAACTATGGACCCTTAAGTAGACAAGAGTTACAACATATGCTAAGTTTTAACACTGTATTTTCAGAACAGTAAGGAAATAGAAGTCTTGAAACACTATCAGCAAACTTAGCTCCCCAACGTTGCATAAGGAAGGTTCAATGTGGAATTCCAATTGATATCAACAGGAATTTAGTTGCACATCCAATAATCCAGTGCTTTATGCAGTTATGTGAGCTATACATGCTACAACTGAGAGAAGAATTTTTTCTCATCTTCTTGCCATTTGGGTAAGTCAACCTCATGTTTTTAGCAGATTTAGTTCAACAACTCTTTACTTGGCAAGATCTAGTTTAGCAATCTCAATCAAGATCTGCAGTAGCAGACAAACTATACTGATTCTATACAGTGAATGGAGGCAGATATGCCATTGATTGTGATTACAAGGAGTACATAAGACAGTTTTCCTATAGAGCAGCTTTTTAATATCCAGTACAAGATGACGTTTTGTTTTTTAAATTACTGTAAAAGATTTACTTTTATTCATATATGCTAGCTTGCTTTGTAGTTCAGAAGGGCATCCACGTCCTTCAGTCAATGGGGCCATAGACGCCAGCAATGTCAAACCTGTAAATATGACTAAAATTTCATACTTGTATCACTCCTCAACAACCTGTATTTCAAAGGACTTCATACATTTTCAAACAAAGGAGATAAAATTTATGAAAAGTTCAATGAGTTTGCTAGTCAGCACACTAATTTCAGATCAAAAACCCCACAAAAATTCAGTAAAAATCATCATGAAATGTAGGGAACAATTATACAACTGCATTATTTCTACTTTAATGATTTTCAAAGATCAGCAGAAATACAAAAATACATTATACTATACTAATGATTAGTTCTCAGACCAAACAAAAGGCAGTGGCATACATTCTTTTATGAAAAAGAACAAATAAAATTAATTCTGTGAGTAGTATTTAAAAAAAACAAGGCGAGTTTCTCTACTTGGGATAAATTGAAGGTATGGCTACACTGCACAACAGCAGATGAAATTACATTCACCTGATAGAATGAAGACAAAACTATCACAAGGATGCAAAATTGGGAAGATCATACCATCTTCTATTAATACCACCTGTGAGGCAATAGAATTTGATAGGCTATTATCAAAGAAGCCACCTTATTTCTGGTTTGATATTTTGACAGAGTTCAAACAGAAACACTATGTGCATGTACTAGGTTGACAAATCTGTTACAGGCAGTTTCTTAATGCTTCAAAGTTACTAAAAAGTAAACCCCACAGTATTATTTGCTCATCAGTAATTTAACTGTAACATGGGTTTACATGTGTCATTCCTTCTTGGGTCACACTGCTTTTAGGGTTGCTACAATGAAGCATGTATCTCAAGATTTAAAAATCAGTAAATACGAAATCCTGGAATATTCCCCCATGCACAAATCCTTTGCTTTATCTAACTTCAGTACATACCAGTGTTGGAGAATTTTGATCTGGCCAAAAGGATTCAGGAACAGGCCAATGACCTATAGGAACCCCAGTTTTAGGGTTTGGTCTCACATAAATAAGTTTGTGACAGCTGTGCCAAGGTTGGGGTCCAAAGGGTCTAGATATATCCACCTGCCCATCTAAGGAAGAAAAAGGCTTTGAGTCAAAATAGTATTAAAACTCAAAAGGAGTACTAAACAACTGCTGTGAAGAGTTTAAGAACTACACCCCCAGGGAAGCTCTTCCTGCAGTTAATATTATTTCTAAGAATAGCAGGTAGTTGTCAGTAAGCATTTCTGCAAAAAGTCAGAATCTATGAGAAACCAAATAAGCATTGAATGTTTACAGGATCAGAGCTGAGAAAGCCAATTATCTGGACCCCTCCATAATAATCAGTTTCTTTCTCCTCCCACTTATTAACAGACACCCTTCAAATCTCCATGCATTAAAAAAAAAATACACACAACTAATACTGCTGGACTAACTTTTTATTACAGTAAAGCAGGATTAAAAAAATCCCGCAAACACATCCCAGTAACATCCTAAGAAGGACCTAGCTAAGCTATTTAGAATGGGAAGTTAAGGCCACACAGTCACATTTGCTATTTTAACTCTTAAGGCAGCCACTTTACTATATTAAACAGAAAAGGATAAGTGTATAAACCCACAGTATTTCCATATCAAGCTATTTATATTTCCAGCTGGTTGAAAACTACTGCTTAAAACTCACGAACCCATTTAACTATGCTTGATGTGAATAACTGCATGTAAGACTACCTGAGTAATATGACCAAACGTAGAGGTTTTACATAGTGTCTAGCAGCTATAGCCAGTATTTTGAAAAAGTACAACAGAATTTCAGACATAGCAGGTCCTTTTTGTAGTAATGTCTTTTAAATTCCAACAGTTTTCCTTTTGTTTTGGCAACTATTACATTAAGTTCACTAAATTATACTGATAGTCATCCCTGCCATCTGATATCACAGTGCAAAAAGTTTCAAGTACCATCAATTGGTGAAGGATCCGGTCCAGCTTTTTCAAAATTTATTACCACTCCACTTTGCACTTTTTGCACCAATGACTCAAGACACTGATTCAGCATTCTTGGAGAGCACACACAATATGATCGACCTAGAATGAAACAGTCAAGGTTAAGGTTGTTCAGTGTTTCTGCCCTTATTTTAACTTGGATCATTTAAAACTGTTCACTCACCACACACATTGATTTATACACAGATCACTGATTTAAAGCTTCTCCCAAACACTCCCTCTTTGTTTAAGCAGCAAGGCAGCCTAGTGAAGCAGTGCCAGTGTTACACGCACCTCATTGGAAATGTTTGGGTTTTAGCCCCTTAATGACTTTAACTCAAATTCTTGGTTGCATTCATGGAAAATGGGCTCCCCCTTGTGACAGACATCAAGACTTAACTGTCCACGAATTTCAGTCAAAGCGCTGTTAGGTATAGTCTACATGACAGTCAGAAAGCAGAGGGATCAAACCCTTCAGGAATGCTTTTTAAATGCTTTTGTTTGCTCTCTATCACATCCCCTCTGATGTGTCAGAAGAATCACTGTGGTTTTAATACGTGATGTAATCAAAATCTTTTACAAACAAATTACAAAACTAATGCCTGAGTTTGATCTGGAATATAATTTCTAAGAGATTAAGAATATGATTTATGATTGAGAGAAAAGTATCAATTTTGCAGAATTATTACGCATTCTGCACTGCAGAAATTCCGCGTTGCATTCTGCATGCTCTGGAGAAAAAACAAAACAAAACAAAACCAACCCAACAGATTTCCTTCACTTTTGGCTTCTTTAGATCAGAATATGACAGGAATTTAGCAAAACTGTACTGCATAACAGACTCAACTCTTACAATTTCTAATTGTGATACCAAGGTGCCTTAGAAAAAAGTACATTCTCTCTTCTAAAAAACTGCTAAAGAAAGCAGATTCACACTCTTCCAAGACAAGTTACATTAAATTGCCTGTAGCTTTAATGTAGTAAGTGTCTTTAGTTTTATTACATAGGAGTTCTGAGTTTTTACAAGTAATATAAGAACTTACAAATACTTATTCTATGACATGTACATTATTAATAGAGCTAAATTGAATTCATTTTTATAAGTATTGACTTGTCAAAGGAAACCAGAGCGCTCACCTCCTGTGACTTCGCACATAGGTGTGATTGCAGAGTCATCCACTGGTACCCCTGTCATCTGCTCCGATTCCGGTGCTGTAATACCAGGCAAACGGAGAACCAAAGCAAATAACCTCTGATCCCATCGAAAGGGTTCCTTAGTCAATTCACTTCCAGGCAGAGGGGAATTGAGAGGTAAATGGAGCTGAAAAGGAATTTAAATCTGTAAATATACTGCTTTTAAAAAAAGTCAGGTTGCATAGCGATGGCAATTCACGCTATATAAACACACTTATAACCTCTCCACAGATATTTATAATTTGATTCAGGTACTGTACATTACAAGCAAGAAACCCATCATTTAATCAACACTTCAAACATTTCAAGGCAACATGATGCACAAAGTTGAGAGCTACAAACCAAGTGGGAACAACCACTTTTTGAAACTGATCTAAACTTCAGAATCAATAGAGTATTTTCTTTAGAATTTCAGCAGTAAGAACTGCTTCACTGCAGCATTCTTTTGTTCAAACACTTGTCTGCATAACAGGCCCATTCTCAGCTCAGTCTTTTCCTCGATTCTTCAAGATAAAAAGCACAACTGAATGAAAAGGCAATGTTAATCTGACTCCTGCGGAAGAAATATAACTTAGGTGTAGTTGCTCAAAAACATCTACCTGCCAGGAATCACCTACTCCAAATAACTCAGCTTCAACAAGTGAACTAATGTGGTAGTTATGTTATAGAATCAGAAGGCAGAGATTTTACATAACTTGGGTATTTCCCACAACTAAACTCATGCTTGTGCTTTGAGTGAAAGGAAGAGATTAAGATCAACACTGAAATGCAAAATGAGTTCTGACTTTCAGGTAATCGATAACAACAGCCACAGCTACCGACACAAGGACGAATTGCCTGCTATGTGCCATTGTGTTGCCTCTGTCTGGGAAGACCACCACAGACATTTTAGTTCAAAATATTGAAGATGGCACCCAGGGACATACAATACATGGAAGCACTTCTTGTTGCTTTAATTCCCAGAAGAGACAGTAGAGAGATTCAAGTTTCAGGCTTCAAGCATGCTGCAGTGAAAATACAGCAATGCTTAGGATATTATTTATTAACCACTAACAGCAACAGCCAGAGACACTAACAAAGCATCTAAAATTCCCAGGACTAGCAGTAATTTTATAACTAGTTAACTGAAACAAGGAAAAAAAAAAAAAATCATCAATGTTTTAGCTTCTAAGGGACAACACAAGGCATTCAGAAGACTCTAGCCTCTCTTTTTGCATCCAGATACCTCACACAGAGATTAGTGGGAAAAAGAAAGCTTATCAAAACATTCAACTACAGTAGCCCTGAACAGAGACACTACACTTATAACAAGTAATTACAAATTTCAGAAAAATCTGATAGATCCCTGGGCTGATGATACCACTGTCAGTATAAGCAAAATTCTCATTTCATCTGGAGCAGTGCAGCCATAAATGGGAAAAAAAAAATCCTCAAAGCAATGACTCAAGTGGTGCAAACAGTTCCACTACCTGGCTAAATACAAGAGTTAAGCCCAAAAGCTGAAGCAAACTCAACACTTTCTCAAACACATTCCTTCTCGTGCAGCATTCAAAAAATCCCAATTCTCAATCTCAAATCCATATTAGCAAAGGAAACTACTAGTCTGTTCCAAAACTTGATGCAAGTCCACAAAAGCACCCATGACAAATTGGCTTCATTTTTACTTCATGGTGATTAGTTAAGGAGTTTGCAACAGGCCATTGAAAAAGGTTTTTTGTTTCCTTGTTTTTAAGAGATGAACTTGAAAGCATTAAACCTAATTTCCAAACTGGAAAACCTCAGCTATTTCTATTTACATAATTGCAAGCATCTCATATTGGGAAAAATACATGTCTTTGTGTTTGAAAACTAATCAATTTATTGATACAATCTCAAAGCCAGGAACAAATATGACAAACCCACTCTCATAACATGTGAGCAAGAATCAGAATACTTTGGACTTTTCAGTACACCTGATGCTTCCTCCTGAATTTCTGCTTTTGCTGATGCAAGCAGAGAGCACATGTGAGAAGAGCACTGTTTCCCCCAAATGTTTCACGTGAAATTGGTCAAAGGGCAATCAGCTATGTACCTGTTTATTCCTGATTCACACGCATGTCTTTCCCCTTTTCATACAAAGGGCCACCAATGCATGCCTGGCAAAGCATACTCAGTCAAAAGAATAGCTACATTCTTAGGAAACAGCCTAGAATCTCGACTGTAAGGGGACTCAATTGCAAGCACTACACTGTCACTTGGGGCTATAATTAAGGAATGCCATTCACCAAACTTTCCTACTTAGATCTGACTGAACAGAAGATTTACTAGCTCTGAAAAGTACATTTCATCTGCAAAACATACCTATGTAACAAGCACTGTTTTATCTTCAGGCAGCATATATACATATTTTTAATATATATATTTATAAGTATCCCATTGGACACTGCACCAACACTATCCTGAGTTCAGTTTATCTCAAACTACAAAACCTTTCTTTGGCTCAGCTGGTTATATTGAGAGAACCCCAAAACCAAACAGTACTCAGGAACAGGCCACTGCATTATGTACATATTACTATCAGAAGTGTTTTCAAACTGTAAGATGACATGCAAAGCTATCAGCATCAAGCCAAATGTCCTCACTTTCTTTCTCACAGTTTAATTCTAGTTAAATGTAACATCCACATTACCGGAGAAGTTATAGATTCAAACCAGGCCTCATTCTCCACAGACATTAGTAACTTGGTCTTCTCACCTCCAGTTACCTTTTTTTTTAACTGGTATTGTATTACCATAGCAACTGCATACCTAGCAGAAAATAAGATGGGCCTAAAAATGTACATCTTGCATTTCATTTCTCTTTCCCCACGCGTATTTCAACACAAAGGCATGCACATCTCTTCCTCTTTGTCCTTCATATTGGTTGTTGAGAAGAAGATAGACTGAGCAATTTAAAGGGAGATTATTTACAAGCAATGGTCTTCAACATGTTGTCTATATATAATCACACACAAATGTCCTCCCAGCTTAGTACTAAAGAACAGCTGTTTTGTCTCAACACTAGTTTGTAGGAGCACACACAAACCCTACCATTCCCAAATGCCATAATGATACAATAAGATGGCAGTGTGTGCCTTATGTCACCCTTCAATCCACTAAAATGTTCAAAAACCAAGAGGGGCTGGAGGACAACCTGTTACTGAAGAGATCTTAAAGAACCCTGTTATTGGTGAGCAGGTCTTTTGTTTATTCTGAGTCCTTGTTTCTACATACATTTACGCAATCATAAGAAACAGCACAGTCTAAACTCCTCAAAAAACATCAGAGGATCCCAGAGACCCTAGGCTTAATAAAAGCTAGATCAGCATTAGAGAACTCTGCAGTGGCATGGTAGCTGGTCAAAGAGTGCAATGCTCTTCTGGCAATGACTGCACATGCAGGTTCATACGTTACAATGGGCAGCACTAACACTGCTTAAGCTTTAGTACCCAGGTAACTACAGGCAGCTCTCTGTTGGGAAATCTCATAAAAGGTTGTTACACAATTAGGTACTCAATAAAAATATCCATACAGACACAGTAAACTTCTTTGTCTTTTGTATCTAAAAAAAATAAAATCTATCTGCAAGTAACCTTCCTTGCAGGCTTTTCTGGTACCCATAAAAAGACAAGACATCTAACATTCCAAGTAAATGCAGCATTTCATCCTCAGAGGACTGAAGGACTAAGGATGGGCAACAAGATTCAAGCCCAGCTGAGAAAACAAGCCCTCGATAGACTGAGAAACTCTACTTAGAGTTAACAGTGTTATGTTTTCCTATCTTTTTCCATCCAATCATATGCAGTTATAACACAGAGACAGAAAGTCACGAATTGTTCTTCCATAGGAAATTAAGATCACAGAGAGACACCAGATCAACTGACACACCACGTCAATGACATGATACACTTGGCCATTCTGATCCTAGCATTAAGCATGAGCAAGTGCACACTGAGCTGACAGTTACACAGAATTCACACGTCAAGAGCTCTAGGGCTCAGTGCCAAATGCTGTAATCCTGGCAACTGCTGCTAACAGGAATAACATGGATGAAGAAGGATGGGAACATACATCTAGTGAGATCTGCCAAATATTTCTTGCAGAATTTGTTTAGAAATCAAGATTTTTTAGCTGGAGGGACTACGATTAAAAATATTATGGAGCATTTACAGTTCCCGATTACTCTTGAAAGTAAGCAGTACCTTGCCACTTGTTACAGTTATTACAGCAGGGATGCAAGATGATCAACCCTGGGAATGATCAATGTGGCAATGCCAAACAGTTCTGGGATGAGGAGTCAAAAAAATCACTGATTCCTCCTGTAAGAGTCTCTTATAACTGGAAGATCAGAAGAATGGCAACATACAGAAGCCAAGCAGCACTGCTCATGTTTTTTGTTTGCATAATCATTCATCAGAATGTATGAATTGGTCAATAATCCAGTTTCAGTATTGCAAACAGGAGTTTAATGCTTCCTCTTAAAACACAGGGTATGTAGAGAAAAGACAAGGGAAGAGAGCCCAGCAGCTGCAAAACTGGAGAAGTATGACATATTATTTCATAATATAAAGAGGAATAAGAGAAATCCCCTCAAGCAATTAAACACTTGTTAAAGGAAAGATCAGGAAAGGGCTAAGACCAAATTTGAGGGATCAGGCCAGAAGTGAAAGCCACCCCAAGAGGAATCCATAGCATGAGACCAATAATTAATGATGGTATTACAACAGTATGAGCCCATCCCTTCCTCAAGTTACGACTGGGGCAAGTGAATCCAGGGAAGAATCTGGTCAATGTGTCACACTGAACATAGAACTGATGCTGGCACATTTCAGTACATCGGCACTGATGCATTAGAAATCAGTGCCAGAAGGAACAGGACTGAAAATCCTACTAACTTGCGCTGGTGGAGATTATAATTGCATAGACTGCATCATTTCTGTCTTCAGTCTGAGGAACCACATCCATCAGAGACAAGGTAGTACTGAATGGGTAAGGCTCTTTAACCGCAAAACCCATATTAAATTCCACAAAGTAAGAGGACATCTGAAGAATTCAGCTAGAGTTCTGAAATAGGGTTTAAGCTTGACTGCTTCACACTAGGGCAAATGACAGTGTTCCCATAGTGATAAAGCTGATTTCATTGGTAAGAATGCAAATGTTCACCTGAATGACAAAGCTTTGAGAAAACTTGCCTCTAGGTTCCATGCTGGCTTCACAGGCTTTGCAAAAACAAAGTCTGTCGGTTCTCTTCTATGAGAGAGTTCTTTAAAAGAACTAAAAATATACTGCCTTAGTCCATGATAAGAACTTTACACAGGAAGTAAAAACACTGTTGTCACAGCCAGTGGGATATGATCACTTCCAACACCAACTCTGAAAAGCCTCTCCAAAGTCAAACGCAAAGAACAGAAGAAACATTTGAAAGTGACCAAAGAGCTTTGTTATTGAACAGAAGAGCAACAACGGACTTCCGTATCTCCAGGGTGGTGTTACTGTATTAATTGTGCTTCCTTCCTGCACGTCCAATTTGAAAGGTAACTGAAAAGGACGCTCATGCTACACTAAGAAAAATTCTGATCAATAGGACACATGTTGACAAAAGCAAAAGATCATCCCTGAAAGACAGAAGCACCCTTGGATGCTTTGTTCCTCTGCTCTTTGATAGTGTTAAGGATGTTCCTACTAGTACAGCTATGGCAAAAGAGGAAAAAAAAAAAAAAAATCACATCCATTGCTAGGTATGTGATATATATCCTGTATATACATATGGAAGAGCACTCAAAGAAACTTGCATTTTGTCTTGCAGGAAGTAAGAGCAGTGGTCACTTTCAGTTCCTCCGGAAGGCAATGCCTTTAAATTTGCTCACTTACCAAGAAATCATTAGTTCACTATCATTAGTAGAGCAGATTCTGCATCTCTAGAACGTAGTTTAACAATCATCAAATCATGTCAGTGTCAAATTTGGCCCAATGTCACTATCATGACACTAAAGCTGTGGACTTAGCACACACATCAGTCAGTACCGCTCACAAGCCAAGCCTAAATTTAGTAGATTAAAGCAGCCACAAGGAAATCCATTTTCTCAACATAAGTTACAAAAATTTAAAGATGTGAATCTGTGACCAAATGGTTGCCTGACCATAAGAAAATGTCTTCTTGTGAAGACTAAGGTGAAACAGTTGTACCCACATTTGAAGGAAAAGAAGCACAAAAAACTTGCTGGCTATAAAAAAAATCCTGACTCTTGCTGTAAGAAACAGAGCTCATGACAGCCAATAGAGCTTTCTTACCTAAATCATTTTGGATAAATGAACAAGATGAAAGGAAATGTAATGTAGAATCATAGAACTGTGTGCATTAGAAGGGACATGCAAAGGTTATACAGTCCAGAGCCTTCCGATTGCTCAGGGCCTTGTCCAACTCAGTTTTGAGCACCTCCAGTAATGGAGATCTCACAACCACTGGACAACCTATGTCAGTGTTCAATCACCTACACAGTTAAAATTTTTCTTGATATCCAATCAGAATTTCCCAAGGTACAATTTGCAGCTGTTACCTCTCATCTCAGCCCTGTGCACCTCCAAGAAAAGCCAGGCTCCCTCCCTCATTAAGCTGTTGCAGATGGTGGTAAGACACCCCCCACAGGCTTCCTAGTTCTCAGCCTCTCCCCAGATATCATTTACTTCACCCCCTGAGCATCTTGGTGTCCCTTACTCCAGGATGCCAATGTTAGATTTTACAAGTTAAACATCGGACAGCAGAGAAGTTGCTTCTCCTCAAGAAAGGGCTTACACAGCTAAGTGATTACCCAATTAGCTCTTAAAAAAACCCAAAACAGTATTCTGCTGCTAATAGCACTAAATGTTGTAGAAGGCTCTAAAAGTGTCACACTACCCTGTTTAATTAACATTTGCTCACTGACAATCACTGTAAATATGAGGCTGCTATTCTACTCAGTATTTTAGACCACACCCAATCAATCACAGGATTAAGCTGAAAATAGTTTATTGGGTAAAAAAATATGATGAAAGTGAGGTTTTATACAGACAACCTACTTGGTATCATGGATCCAGGGATTCCCTTTCAGTTACTGCCTATGGCTATTTGTTAGTAGTCCACATAGAATTATCAGGTCATTCAACTTTCTACCTCTAAGTCAGATACATTACAAAAACACTCAAATACCACTTTCCATACAAACAGCTTCTGTAAGTGCTGTAAGAATGCGATATAATAGAGTATTAGGAGAAATTCAAGTAATTAATGAACAGTGATGTATGGTAAATTAATCTGTATAGTCAAATGTGGTGTACCACATGGAAAAGTCTGAATCCTCCCCTTAAGCGTTAGGACAGACCTTTGGATATTAACCTCTTCCCTGAAAAGGGAATGAGCTTAGGGATGTTTTTGTTGTTGTTGTTTGATTTTTTGTACCACTGCATGGAACGGGCACTGAGCTGGTCAGACCAACCCTCTCTCCCTAGTGACCTCTTCCATCTTTTTAAGGAAAAAATTCAAAACAGCCAGTAAGTTAAAATAGTTCAGTGCCTCAGCATTTGCTATAGCTCTGGGTTTGCCAGCTGTTTCAGTAGGTACTCCAGTATATTAAGATACAGTGTTTTAAACTGCTCTACAGATTTAATTTGAAATACATTTCTTCAGCTCTTACCTTGGATTATAAGGACACTACTGATTTGATTATAATCACTTTAAGAGCCCAGTGTGAAAGAGGTACATATTTCACATACTCCCTAGTGGCCACATCCTTTGGGAAATCACTACATTAATTTGGGTCTATACATAAAGAACTTCTATCTAGACCAGTTAAGACATACGTGCTTTACAGAAATCAATTTCTTCTGCTAAGATATTTGAAAAGCCATGAACTCCCTGGATAGAAATAGCAAACTGAGTCTACTAAACAGACCAACAGTTGTACCACATGCTTCTGTCACATGTGACAAAGAGCTATTCAGATTTTTGTAGTACTATTGCATAAAATTACCTCAAATTAAAAGGAAAAAACATGCAAGTTTAAGCTATTAATGAGTATACTTTTGAGGAGTCATTCATGCTCCTACTGTAAACAGTATTCTAACACAACATTTAGTACACACCTCATTGTAAACAGAGGTCAGATCTTACCTCTTCCTGTATCCCACTGGTAGTAGTTAATTTACTTCCATCAGTAACTGTTATAATTATTGCTGGCTCCAGAAAAAAGGGGTTTCGTCCCTAAGGGAAAAAAAGCAATTTCATTTAAAATGCTGTAACAAATTCGTAAGCTTCTGTTCAGTCATTAAATGGCCACTAATACCCACCGACAAAACAATGAGGTCTGAGGTATTTATTCTCATGTATTATATAGTACAGTGCTATGGGTATCTGAATCTTTTTGCAGTTAGGCCATGTAAAGCTAGACAATGTATCTGTATTCAATAAATGCATACAAAAACATGGCAAAGAACAATGTGTACTGCAGTATTCTGACAAACTAGCAGCTGTTTAGAGGAGCAACTGTCTCTTCAAACCAGAGGTACTTCCAATTCCCCCATTCCAGGGTTGATTTTATGCATGATTTACTTACTGTGTGACCAACTAAAGCATTTGCATACTACCTTGTGATCATGATCCCCAGGTTAAGAACTAATACTTTCTGAAAACTCTGACATGAATAGTACCAGTTACGTTTTGACCAAGGTGGTTCAACCATGCACGCAAAACTTCAGAAACAAATACTTGAAAAATAGAAAAACTTTCTATATGAACCATTTAAGATAGAAACATATACAAGGTAAGACATTCTGTGATCCCAAGACATTTAACTAGTTTAGCTGTAACAAAAAAACTTGGTTTGCTGTTGGCACTTCTTTTTCCTACTGCCAGTATGCTAGGAGCCTTCTGTCCCTCCTGAAAAAGAGGATCCCAAAGTAATCCATGCACATCAACTCCAAGCCCATGTAGCATATCCCACTCTAGCTAGGGTTAAAGGCAGATTGGATAAAAGCCACCACAAGCTTTTGTTTAGTGGGTCCTACTCTACTCCTATTGCCAAGCTTAAGGACCCAATTTTCTTCTTCAGAAAACAATAAAGAAAAACACAACTAGACCCACAGTCTAGTTCTGCTTATAAAGACAAACTACCTCATGAATGTTTATAATTTACTCTAAAAATATGGAGAGAGAACAAATAGGTTTTAAGAAAAAGACCTTTTAAATCCATTTTTTTAGAACCCACTTAATATAAAGGATCATCTACTGACTGTGTGCTTAGAACAGAAATATCATCAAACAATATGAAATGTATTTGGTGAGGGGTGTCCAGTTTGAAGCAGCAACACCACATTTACAGTGATCAATTTACCATATGCCAACAGAAAAATTATTTGCCCAATGTTTTCTCAAACCCTAGTGAAAATCCTAAAATTTTCTTTTAAAATAGCATACCATTACTACAGACAAAAATATGCAAAAATAACATTAAACAGTGAAGATCAATCTCTCCCATAAAAGCTAAGCTAGTTCATAATCCAATTTAGACAATTACTCAAAAGAATTTAAGGACTCTCAAAACACACTTAATTTTAATTAAAATAATTTCCTAAGAATATTTAGCCCTATTTAATCCTGAAGAACAGTTACGGTATTTTACTCTGCCAACTAGTAGTTCACCACAACTACAAAACATCGGCTGGAAGCTAATTACATTGTACTGAAACAATATTGAAAGCAGTGTTTCTAACTAGAGAAAAAGGATATTGTTCTCATGAATACTGAACATAAAAATGCTTTAATCCTATTGCTAATGACTGTAAAAATAAATTGATAATTGATAAAAATAACAAGATTTTAGATTTACAATGTCATAAGCAATGCTCTTCAGGTCAATATTCTGGTCCAATTGGAAATATAAGTATTAAAAATTTAGTCTCTGACAACCCCTATTATCCAGATATCCTCATTATCTTAAACACTTTTGTGTACCTCAACTATAATCTTTCTCAATTTTACCCATCTAAAATGTAAGCCTTAGATGTAAACACTTTGGGCTCAGAATGATTATGAAATTATAAGGAAGGAAACAAGAGATTCTAAGCCTGACACCCCACCCCCCCCATCCCCAGAAAAACGTCTGAGGGAGAAATGACTTCATCCTCAGTCTATCTTTTATAATTTCACAAGCATTTTACCTGTAGAATGGATGATCTCTGACATACTAAGTAAAGAATCAACCCATACAGCAACATATTTACAAAAGCAAGAATCTCTTTTTACCAGAACAACATTCATTTGTAGCCAGAGTAACAACTGATTTGAGAATGTCTGACCCCAAAGACAAAGTAACTCACATTTCCACATGTATCATCTACGGGATAACTGTGGAAACACTAGCAGTGCACTGTTGCAGAATACTTCACACCTGTTTAACTAATAAGGGAAAGCTTCCCCTTGAAATCTCTTCTTCACTAGCTAGATGGGAAAATACAGTAATCTTGAGTTCATCCACTTATCAATACAGCTATAAATATTATCCTTTCTAGAAAGAATTTATGAAATCAAGTCACAGAGTACACAATTCACCACTGAATTATTTAAAGACAAGTGAAAAGAGCTGAGTTCACTTAGCTGCACTTAGGTTCACAGCTCCATGCAATTTAGAAACATGAAATGAGTATCTACATTCCACCTAAAGGAGCAGAAACATAATTAGAATATATCAAGGAAGAATTTCGGATAAAATGTTTATTATTGAGGTTTACTTTTTTTGACTAAAAATTTCCATGTCATTAATTCTTAAAGAACATCACTGACTCTTCTGACCCTACTCCTCACCTTAGCTATACAAAGGCATACAAAACCAGTATTAAGTCAGGTATTCCTAAAAAAAACCTTCTTATTGATATAAGCTCTCAAAACTCAGAGATGTTTTAGTAAATTCGGCAAAATGAAATTCCAGAAGACTTATACTTACTTACTTTTTAAAATAAACTGCAGTAGTTCTGTCAATTACCGTTTTAGAACTTTATTTCAATCTAATCAAATTATTTTCCATTGCTCTTCCTTTAGAAATATACTATTAAAATAAAACACTACAAATTTACACATCTTAGAAATACCATATTCTTCAAAATACGTGGCAACACCATTGACTGTGAATGCATACAAAATCAATTCAGCACAGCTCAATTATTTTCGTTACACAGTGAAACAGCGAGTGACAGAGCGTACATTACCAGCTCTTTGGCAGCTTACAGGTATGCTGAAATGCACTGGTAATCAGCTCACGTTACCAAAGT
The DNA here is from genome assembly GCA_009819775.1 of Phoenicopterus ruber ruber. Taxonomy (NCBI): domain Eukaryota; kingdom Metazoa; phylum Chordata; class Aves; order Phoenicopteriformes; family Phoenicopteridae; genus Phoenicopterus; species Phoenicopterus ruber. Next base: position 190,562,603 of record CM020215.1, read on the forward strand.
GTAAATAATAAGCCTGTTTACAACTTACTCTGACAACTAACTAATCACCACGAGGTTTTGTTCATTTCAAAAGTAAAAATAATCCAGTAGCTAATTTTAGTATCCTCTTACATTCCCACACAGGAAAGTGAAACACAAAGTGTGAAACCCCGAGTTCTTAAAGTAAGTAGGGTAAAGATCAACATGGCCTCAGTACCAATACCTTGGGAAACATAAGGGCATCACTCACAATTCAATCTAGTATTCTACAGGCCTATTCTAACAAGCACACAAGCAAAAATACTTCTGTCCTTGTGTTATCTGTTTTCAGACAGATTATAGCCACTGATAGTGGATAAACATTTTAGAGTCTAGAAACTCAACTGCTATATTTAAACTGTGGCAGTTTGAGTCCCAATATACTACTCAGGCTACAGTAAATGGAAAAGTATTTTCAAGTTTTATTTTAAACTCTTATTTTTAAATAGATTTGCTTATAAACAAGTATTTTGGAAAAACTAAATATTACTTATTTTTCCAGCTGAAAATTCAGTGGCAACTAGCTCCCACGGGGACTTCAGCTAATTGCATCATGTAGGCAAATTGGCTCGTTTGGTATCCTTTTCAGTCTAAATAGCTGCCAGAGTAATCTGACTGCATGTTCTTTTCAATAATACGCTTTTCCCTCTGAAGGTTCCTAGCAGGGGTGAAAAAAGTACTGAGGAAGAAGCACCTAAGGTTTTAATGGTTGATCATCCTGTTTAACTACCAAGTATCGTAATGTGGTACAAAAGGTTTTTTCATTCACTTACAATCTGCATTTTCAAGAACACATATGCACCAAGGCAACAAAAAACCCCACACACCTCTTTTTGGAAGAAAGTTATTTAAAAATCAGCATCGGTACCAGGGCAAGCTTGCTAGGCTAAAAAAGAACAAGCAAGAGATTCAAAGCCTTAAAACTAACTTATCTGTTACACAACACGCATTCTTTTGAACAATTTGACAGCTCCACAACTATTTGTTCCGAATCACAAAGCAACTCAGTTACACTGGTTGCCATTTCTTCAGTCTCCAGCTGAAGTAGTTCTGTGCTCAGATAACACAAAAACACAGAGCTGTGAGCACCGCTGAGCTCCGCGCCGCTCACACAGGGTCATAGTAAGAGGCACAGCCAGCCCACCCCAGCTGGTGCAACGTTCTGAGAGGGAGCCTCAGATGGAGCCAGAAGTCTATCAAATTATCAACACACGTTATTGTCTGGTTAAGACTCTCAAAACTAAGAATTCACTTTCTTAGGCAAGTAAGCTTAGCAACGAGTTTCAGCATGACTGATTAAGACATTCATGGATTATTTTTTTTCTTCTTCAAAGTGTACAGGTGAAGTAATTCAAGAGCTACTGTGACCTTTAGGTGTGCAAGTATACAACATTATACATGCAGTAAGAGAAAATTGATTTAAGACTACTGTTATCTCAACGTACAAATTTAAATATTAATTTCAGAGTCAGAAGTGTTGAAAAACTTAAGAAATAGCTGAAGTAGAAACATGACCAAAAAACCACCAAGTCAGAGACTAAAAATGACATGTTCAACAAGCAACTACTATAAAAAGAAATAAGTATTTAGTAGTACAAAAGCTTCATGACCAAGAAAGGCTAGAAGTTGAAAATAAATGTAAACTGAAAAAAAGTGCATATTTTTAACAGAGCACATTACTAATCACTGGAAAAACCTCATTTTCAGATCACAATCAAATGTCTAAAAGGTACGCTTTCATTTCAGTAGATCACAAAATTTAACAGAAGTTGTATTGCACATCCATCATACATTATATTATCTCAGCAGAGCCCTTTTATTTTCAGAAGTATCAGCCCTAACTGCCAGTAAATTTAGTCATCTGACCAGGAAATACAAAAGTGCACTATCAGTTTTTTCGATTCAATCAGGTTTTTTAGAATTTAAAAGGTCAAGATCCTCATAAATGCTCATGAGAATCTGTGAGCAACCATTGTTCAAAAACAATAGTTTAAAATGAAATCTAAAAGTCAGAATGACGGCAAAATTATTAGCTTTAAAGCTATTTTTTCAAACTGATAACAGCTTAAAAAAATAACAAAACACTGAGCTTGAATTTCAACAAACTAAAACAGATGTTCCAAATCCATCATAGTTTTCACTTACTTTTATATCTTAGGAACTTCAGTTACGCTTTAGCAAAATCGTGAAATGTCTGAAACATTAATTTAACATTTATTAGAGACTTTCCCCTTCACTGCTCAAGGCAGAACACTATCTGTCAAGTACACAGAGGTATTTAACAGTTGCTTTATGCTCTGATAGTCAGCTACATAAGAACTGTAGCATCTTGTGCAACTTCTTACTTGTCCCACTCGAATTTTCAGCAACTTTCACTATTTTCTATTATCCTTGCAGAACCAAGCAATATAGCTGTGAAGACCTATAGAATCAATTGTATTTTATGCATTCAGACAACTGTTTCCCAAGTCACAAGCACAGTTGAATACACTGGCACCATACTAGTATTTTAGTGAATTCATAATTGGCAATATAACTCTTCACAAAAACTACTTCACCCTTAAGATGTTCGCCCAAATGTATGTAAACATACATCATAATCATGCACATATATGTACATACTGTAGTACTCAGGAACGAACATACTTTCTACTTCAGTAGATTAGTAAATTCTTTCCTACTACTTGATACGAAGCAAAACATCTTTAAATGGAAGCTTTCCCAGAGGAAGCTATGCTGCATATCACCTAATTAGTATTTAGCACAAACACACTATGAAACTCTGTGATCTACCAAAATGCAAGGAAGAATACGCTGGGGGCGGGAAAGAGCAAGAAGGGCAGTCAGGTTCTACCAGAACATTTGCTTTGATAAATCTGACTTCTCACAAGATATGCCACAAGAGCTCCAGGATTCTGTGGCCAGACTGAAAAGTACAGCACCTCTGAACTGCATCATGGTGTTATCCAAGTGACTGAACCTGCATGATAAAAACAGCTTTGAAACCGTATTTGTTATGGCTCTTTTAGAATAGAAACTGACCCCATGAATGGGAACCACTTAAGTGTCAGAGAGACTTCTGTGATTTCAGCCTGAACGAGTAAGAGCTGAAGAACATACTGGAATTCTGTACAGGAATAAGATCTCTGACAAGCCAGGCTTCACCACAAAGAAAGCTGCTAACTCGTCTCTCTTTTGCTGTCTGTAAGATTTTGATATATTCCCTTGATGCTGTTGATTATTCAATAGATAATGCAGTTCTGCAGTGGTAGTAATTCTGTCTTACTAGTAGATGATCAGATATTTGTACAGTGGATGTATTTCAAGATCACTTTCAGAAGCCTCAGAAGAAAGTTTAGTGAAAGCTACACTAACCAGTTTGAGTTTTACACAGGACGTACGTGTTTTGAAGTCTGTTACAAAGTTTTCAAGTCATAAAAGAAATTTTAATATAAACCAGAAATCTCCCCTGATGCCTGATTAATGGCAAAGATAAACACCAGATCGGTCACAGATTGGAATCTTATGAAGCAACCTAATGAAACACTATTCCAGGAATTACACTACCACCAGGAAAAAACGCCCACTGTTTTTCTGAAAGGGCTGCAGGACAGCAGGAGGATTCTTACTATTAACTCCAGCCCACAAACATCTGCAGTATGGACATACATTCTCTATCATAACATTGAAACCTTTTAGCTCTCCCTGCAGTACCCAAGATGGGAGGACTTATGCTCTACCTCCCCTTCATGCTAGGCAGCTGGGAATACTACCTCACCCACAAAGACAGGTTTCAGAAAGAACACAGGTAAATTAATCATCTGTTAAAGGTAATTTGAGAGAGCCCCTTACTACACCCAAAAGAAGAGAGCTCTACATCCTAAGGGGAAGATGACTGCTACCACAAATGCAGATGATAGTAGCAGGTTTTAGAAGCTTGAAGTGTAGTCTTCCATAGTCCCAAGAACCGTAAAGATCTAGTTCCTCTGTATATGAAACAATATACACACACAGGGTGGGTAAGAACACCAAATCTCTTCAACTGAGGGATGAGGGAAAGAAACAGGTTTGACAAACGCCAAAGGAGTCCTGACTGAGCCCATGACAATAACTATGCACTATGAAAACACCAACTCTCAACACCACCACTGACTCTCACAAATTAGGACTCACATGGTTTTTGTTGTAGTTTTACCCCCACAAAAGGGACTTTTATAAATTGATGTTTGGCCAAAATAGCATATCAGAGTACCTCACCTACACAAACTTGTATTTTTACTTTGTAATTGGAAAACTAGCCAGCAGAGGGGGCACAAGTTAATAAAATCTATCCTTGTATGAGGTGATTTAGTTACAAGGAGATAAATGTGAGGCATGTTGTTTGAATACTATCTCACAATACATAGAAATAGGTAAATACTTCTTTTCTAAAACTGTGCGTACCTAAAAAACCCTAAAGGATTGTGTAAGTACAGATAAGAAGTAAACAATCACTGAACCCTAATCTCTTGATCTAACTCTCTGTTTAATCCAACAGTTAGTTCATGGTTTCTGACACCAGGGACAGCACATACTATCATTTCACTCCTCCCTTTTTTGCTGCCAATTGCCCATCTTTTGGGCAGCCACAAACATTAAACTGTATTACACACACACACACGTACTCCCTTTTCTTTTGAAGCTAAAAAATAGTATTCTATATCAAATCATTTCATCTTTTGGAGAAGACCTTAAAAACAGAGTTTTAAGAAAGTCTACTAGAATTGATCAAGGTCTGAACTCATGCTTCCATTAGCTCACCATCTTTTCCCCCAAGGAAATGAAAAATGCTGTTCAAGCAGTCATGATTTTTCCTGCACTTATTCACACTCTGGGTATCAATGGCAATGATGTTGCAGTGAGGATGACTACCAAAAAAGACCTTTCCTCCATGAGGTGCGGAGATTCCAAAACCTAAATTCAGCTATGTACAGCTGTCCTTCCCTAACCTAGGCTACAGCAAGGTTATTATTATAGGCAAAGTAATTTTTCATGTCCTAGACAATTCTTTAGTTAACTACATTACAAATACCTAAGAGTTACTACAATGCCCAAGACATGTACTAATCACAGTTTCTTATTTGGAATGCCTATGGAAGATTACAAGGTAGGTACATGGTTTTTTGCTTCACCCTTACTGGCACTACAGATTAGCGGTAGATAAACTTATTTTTGCACGCGCAGTTAGGACATTGATTCGGTGGTACTGCTGAAGTTTTCTGTATTTCAGGTGACTGGAACAAATGAGTTGCAGGTTTAAACAAAAACAAACAAACAAACAAACAAACAGTCAGCAAAAGGTTTTCAAAGCAGAACACAAGTGCAACAGCAGACTTTTCCTAAAACTGAGCCAAAAATTAAACTCCTCAGCACACCAGTTACAGAATACAAGAATGAAGGGAGCATTCTTGAAACAACCGCTATCTCTGTAACATAGGCTACATAAGTTCTATTTAAGAAAAGGAAATTTAAGGTATTTAGGAAAATAAACAGGATGAAAAAAGTCATTTGCTCCTCAGTATTTTGCTCCCAAGCTTTTTTTTTTTTTAAATAACCATTTATGGCTTCAGTTAACTACTGAAGCTCCAAACGTGTCATCTTATACTTGTCCTGCACAGTCTGAAAGCCCTACAGCAAAAATCAAAGATCCAGTCAGATATCACTTCTATAATTAAAAATACTACAGAGACAAAAGAGCTATCTGAATTGTGCAAGAAAAGAGATACCAAATCCTTTGTCCAAAAAAAAAAAAAAATCACAGAAATATATTTAAGCATATCAGCTGCTTGCTTTGCCTGAGCTTGCAAGTTCGTGTTCTATAGGCAATGATTTCATTGCATATCCATCTTGAAACATGCAACACAAAAATTCTCTGTGCTTAGTATCATTTTTATAGATGCTCATAACTTTACACATTCTGGGTTTCCAAGTCTAGCACTGAATGTACTGCTTAAAGACTATTTAATTGCACAACTTCAGTCATTTTGGAATTCTAGTCAAAAAGTTTGTGCTAAGAACAAAACCAAAACTAACAGCAAGAAAACCAAAAAAGTAAGCCAAAGTAGTCTGAAAAGGAGATTCAATGCAAGAAATGATCATTTTGGAACACAAAATCTCCATATTGAATAGTGCACATGTGAAAACAGAAGGGATGCATGCCAAGGAAGTGTTTTTAGACTATGTTCGTACTGAGCAATAAAGGAATGATGAATACATGCTAGGATTTACCAAGACAGCAAACTTAAAATCTCAGGATACATCGATGCTTTCATGCGCCTAAATCAGAGTTCCCAACATTACTAAGTCACAGGGTTTCAAAAATGCCAGTTTAGTATAAAGGTTTGTCCTGTTTCTTTCATCTAAGAACAAATTTAATTGAGTTCTAAATAACATATTATATAAGTGATAACTTCTTGATTAACTTCTAAGTGCTCCAATTGTCCTTGCTAAGTTTCAAAAACAATTCAGTCCTTGAATCTTTCACAATTATGCAACATTCTCAAAAAAAAACCACCTAAAAAAAACAAATTGCAAACATAGAATAGACTTCATACATAGTGAATTCCAGCAAGTAACTAAACAGTGAAGCATTGAAATGAAGAAGAACAAAAAGCCACTAACATCTGAAACATGTAAGCACTGATGTGACAGATACATGATAATCCCAAAAAGGGAAGAACTTTAACTTTTCCTTACATTAAATTAATTGAAATATATAAGCAGCAAAGCAGCTGTGATCACAACTTGCACCTTATTTTTAAGGTAATGGAAACTGTCACTTAAAAAAAGATGCACCTTATCTGTTAGTTACAGGTTAGTAAATGGATTACTACCGGAATCATCTGAAATTGGATAAATCAACCAACAAATCCTATTGGTTTCCAAAATTATTTGACTGAATATAGTAAATGCAAGCTGCTAAAAACAGGTTATATTTGAGCTTTTATAAACTTTTTAAAAAAAGCTAAAATAACCATCCATTCCAAACATAACTTTAAAGTCAGCCCCAAAGAATCTGAGTTTAAAGGTGATTTTGGTCATATTTCCTAAAAATATTTCTGAATGTTTTATTCCAAAAATAACTGACCTTGTCAAGCCCTGGATCAAGTCCCTAATTACTGCAGCCTTTCTGGTTCACAGCAATGACTTTACACAGCTGGTCCTGGCTCAGTCAGTGCAATTCACCGTGCTAAGCCAGGCCTCTGTTCTCCACATACTGGAGAAGGGTAATGAGTCTCTCAGTTGCCAGCACACTGAGTAGGGAAAACAACAACAACAACAAAACACAATCCAAAAACCAAGCAAACAAAAACCAAACAAACAAAACACACCCAGGGGAAAAGCCAAAGAGAGTTGTATACAAAATTCTCCCCACCTTTTGGGGGGTTATCAATCCAGAGTACTGACAAGCTGATTGAAAGTAGCTTATTGACTCATGAACATAGGGCAATTCTTCTGAATAACTGCCCCAAGACTTCCCCACAACTCCCTCCTGGAGTTTATCACCATTATAACAGGAGCAAGTTAGCTGTTTTAACACAGATTCTGAACAACTACAGTTCAGAGTCCAGCTTATTCAGGATCTGAATCAATCACTGATTTATTTTACTACATGAAGTCACACTCACAACTTGAAGCAAGTTTGGCAGAACTATGAGCACACGAAAGGCCATAAGCTCAGGAGCAGAGCAGGCAGCTAGGCTGGATATGTCTTACATATAGACACACACAATCAAGTCAGCATTATAGGATACAAAGCCCTGGGGGGGAACATACCAGTGGAAGAAAGAGATGGCCACTTTTCGCTCATATTCTGTATGCTGAGCATCAAAAAGGAATGTCAGTGCCCTAAAATGATTCCAATGACAAATATTCTGGATTTGTTCAATGTAGCTTTTTGGCTCAAGACAACATTGACAAAATGCAGTCTATTCAGGTAATTTATCCTCAAACATTATTATTGGATGAAATCAGATTAACACCATGCTCTCCACAAGCGGTAGCAGTTACATGTAGATAGAAAAAAACCCTCTATAAATTAAAGGAAATGGGAGTGGCTACACTGAGCAGACACCAAATGTGATTATTCGGGTAAAAGTTTCGTGGCCAAGTCAACAAGACATTAAGCGTTATTTTCAATACATATGTCTCTGAATCACTGTCAAAACCCCATACTAGGTATCTCATCTGCGCCGCAGCTCCTGCTAGATCAGTCTAAAGGCCTCTAAAAGACCTCCGACGTTAAAGCCATGGAACTATGTTGGACATAATCAACACTTATTTATCTGTCATTCTAGTTATCTACCACTGCAGTGCTGTGAGAACCACACTTACCACCCATATTAGAATAACTAGAGTAGGATCAGATTTTGACAAATCCTCTTGTCCTCTCATACAACCAGAAGTCTTATCTATTCAGTGTCCCAATCATCGTCTTTCAAGGTTCCTGACTGAGGTTAGTATATCTTGCAGCCAGCAACTTCTTACCTATCTATTTCAATTCAGCTGTAGGAACTAACCTAGTTTCCCCACTGGAAAAATTCAAGCTTAAATCTATAGTGGACTGTAGATTTATGTGAGCTAGACCAAATCAATTAAGTGAGGCAGAGACACTACCTCTAGAATGAAAACAACAGGTGCTTAGATAACAGATACTCAATTTCTCATTAATGCAAGACTGAAGTTGCCTATACATTTTTGAAAAATCTAGTCCATTAGGCACCAACTTTACAGTACCAGAATGATTAAATACATCCTTTTTTTTTTAATAATAATATTCAGGCAATAATAAAGAACCTGAAATCCTGTTTGCTGTCAATATTCAGAATTATAATAGTAAAAAATATGCTGATATATAGAAAATATTTCATGAACATGCGACATCCTCTGTAGACATCACAGAAATATATTACAGGATCATTAGAAATCTCTTATGGCTCACAGGCTAGTTCACTTAAAAAAAAAATCAGTGATCTTTTAATACATATGAAAGATTTATCCTAGATACACATATAACCATTATCTCCTATCTGCAGTATTAATTTTTCTTTAAATGAGACTGGCCTACACTTTGGACAATTAAAATTAACACCATAATCACACAATGCAAACTGGACGTTTGATAAGAGTTCTGTGTTAGCTAGATACTAACTCTCACAAAGTATATGAATTTCCAATCTGCTGCATAAACAACAGGTGAAAACAACTTGAAAAAAGGGTCAGACAATATGAAGCTAAAAATCACAACATGAAGTGGAAACATGAATATGTTCCTTAAATGGGAGATGCAGATACGGGAGTATTCTATGAACTAAAAGACTCGCTGTGTTGTTAAAGGTTCAGAATGTACTACAAGAAAAAAGCAACAGCAAGCAAGACTCTCAAGCAACACAATCATAGGTTCAACTGAGCCTCAGATGAATTAAAATTCAGACACATACACAAATCCCAGTTCTTCCCTTCAAGCTTCAGAGATATGGACTGCCTACAACAGAAATCCAAGATAGAATGTAACTATTCAGTAAGAAAAGCGAAAACAAGCTTAAAAAGAATAAACATAACAGAGACACTGGGGAAAAAAAATACTTTTGCTTCACAAGATAACCAAACTCCTGGCTCTTTATATATATGTATTTGCTTTCCCTCCCTGACAATTGGCTGTGATGAAGTGTAAATACATTTCAAAAAGACAAGAATACTTTAACTATGGGACGCTTACCTTTAAGCACCCAAATAAGAAAGCTAGTATATCCAAGGAGTCTATAATGACCTGATGCAAATAAACTGTTCCAGATAGAAAGTCAAGCCAAGAATAAAATTTTGGTACTCCTAACTGTCCTCAGACTTTGATGACTTTTTCATGAAACTGAGAATATCAGCCAGAGACAGACATCTGTATCATCTGCTTAAGCTTTGGTAGCATGAATACATTCACCTGACCTTTAAAAATCAAAGCTACAACGAAGACATTATGGCACTGCCCCTTCCAAATCAAATTTATTGAAATACTGAGCACTTAAAGATTGGAAGTGGTCAAAGCATCAAAATATCAAAATATTCAGAACATGAGGAAGTATCTCACCTCTTTCTGCTAGTGAAACAGATTGATAAGATAATTTTCATCGGAAAAAATAAAGTACTTGGTGTAAGCTTGTTTTAACTTTTAAATTCCTCTTTAAAAATATACTGGATTAGAACTAGACAAGTGATTTTAAGAATACTTAAGTCTGATGTGATTATTATTATTGAGACTTTCAGTGAACTTTGTTGCTCTGGGAAGGCTGAAAGGCATGCAGTTCCACCTTGTAACATGAAAAAACACTTGCAACAATGCCTGCCGTAGCTCTCATTAAGGATACTATAAAACAAAACTAACTAAAAATTAAAAACATTTCAAGAGTGGAGAGGAAGGCATGTTTAAAGGTTACAGCCTAAAAAGTATAAATTGGAAGCAACATGCTTAATTTCATCATGCAGGAGGTGAGAAAGACTGACTTTCACCAGCACTTCACATACAGACCTTTGACATTAACAGGCATATAGGTTTGGCTTAAAATCATTCCTATTCCACAGAAAAAAGGAGACTGAGAAATCCTTTCTTATATGCATTTCTGCCATTACCATGCTTAAGCTTGGTATGTTGTCTTCTACTGTCTGAAATTCTCCCATTTGGTTTTGTCAGGGAAGGGCGGGGAAAAAGAGAATGGGAGAGCTGCTCTAGAAGTGCAAACCTCTGCCTCTACCAACATGAGAAGCAAACTGCCTGTGCAACCGTGCCAGCATGACAAAGCAGGAAATGCTAACCTAAACTTTGGTTCCAAATTTGGATGCTCACTCAACACAGGCCATTCCAGTGCAGTGTTTATGACCCCAGAATGCCAAGACAAAAGTCATGCTCAAAGGATTTTGACTTTTGAAAGCAAGGAAATCCAGTAACAATCCTCAAAAGCCATTTGGAAACTAAAACTGCTCAACAATTTAAAGAAAGCAGAACGTATCACTGCAAAAGCATACCGTATGCAATGTTAAAGGACAATATTTCATATGTGTGATTGTTGTTTTTTTTTTTTTTAAGCTCAGCAGATCTTAGACACAGATAAGCACATAAGCAAGGAGTCAGCGTACAATGTGTGACTTAAAAATAAAGCTGTCACATGCCTCCAAGCACAATTAGACTTGCTTTCCTACATATGCTATTTACATGTATTTGAAATACTACGGTATTTAAGCCATTATGGCAAAACACACTGATCTCTCCAGACCAACACTAAGTTTTACTGTGTGAACGCATCAGCAGTACCGCTACTGTAGCTACAAATGGATCTAACCATATATTGAGAGAGAACTATAAAGTAGCAGTTAACCTAAGATTAGATTGTTCGATGGTCATACATGGTATGAATAAAACCCTTGGAGAAAAAATGTGGTGTTTAAAAACAATGTCATTATACGCAGGACAGCTTCCAACTTCCAGGTCATAAATAGGTCTTTCCAGCCTTTAGCATATTTTTAAGTTCCCCAAAATATTCTTAATCACTTGAATTCCATTTGGATTTTCGTTTGTTTCAAGATTTCCTAGTTATACTTATGTAAGTACGTGAAACGCACTGCAGAAAAAAAGGTTTTCACCAAGACTGCACACAGCCTCATAAGTCATCAAAACAGTGCTTCTTGTATGAGTCTAAATCCGGAGAGCACCTTATTCATCACTGTGAATGAAAAATACTTATCCTAAGTCCACTTGGATTACAGAAGCATTATAGTTGGCTTTTCTGTTTCAAAACAACTAAGTTAGCATGTGCTTTTGTTACATCAAATTTGTTTAAAAGTCAAAAGCTCATCTCTAAGCCAGTTTTACTGTATCAATAATAATTATGATGCTGAAGACTATGTGCAAGATACTCTAGTGAGATGAAAAGCTCATAAAAAGCTTATGTTATTGAAAAGCACTGTTTCTAGCCACAAAATTAAAATGAAATGTCACTCTGAAAAAAATTTGGAAAAATACTTTGATACATCAACTCAACCACTTTGAAATCCACTCAGATAAGTACATTTTATCCTCTCAAACCTCACTCTATGCAATACTGCTGAAAAAATTAGTAAGAGACCTTCATTACGCAAATAACAATAGGCAAGGTGAAACACGTGGGGTACGAGACAGTCAGAGCTTCAGCAATTTCAAACATCCATCAGATTCAAGTTTTGGTAGTGCTGTGTCAGTCCTTTGCACATGAGTACCAAAACACCATTGGTACATATTTTACCTACCTTAGATTCAGGGCTCTGTCTTAGAAAATTCACTACAAACTGCAAATAATTGAAGTACATAAATGGTTCAATTCAACCATTTGTTTACATTTTTGCTGTATTATAACAGCTACATCGTTCATGTTTTCTGTTGTCACAGAAAGAGAAACACATCTATTAGTGTTTAACCCTTTCATCAACTATCACAAGCTGCATGTTTGCCTCACTCAAAACTATTCAGTTAAATTGTGACTACCCATGTACTGCCGAACAAGCCACAGCTATAAGATTTAGGAGTGTATTCCAAGAGGACAGAAAATTTGCCAGTAAAAGGCTTGGTATTTCGGACTACCTGAAACAATGGAGAAGCTGAACTGGGGAAAATATGACAAAGAGAAGTCAATTAGCTAAGTGTAAACTGGGCTAATGAAGTACAATGTTTTGTGTGATATGACAGTGAGCCCTTACTGAAATTAATGTGTTTAAATTGCTTTCTTCCTGAAGACATCCAAATCCTGTATTTTTTCCTAAGCTTTCTATAAAAATGCAGAAGGTGAAGAGGACCGCTATTTTTAGCCAATGCTAAAAGCTGACACCCTATTCAAAGGTTTATTCTTCTGCTGTCGTAATCAGCACAAAGCATACTATGGGGGAAAAAGCTATTACTAGTATTGGACTCAAGCAATACAGAATTTATCAATCTGAAAGTGTAGTAAAAATTAAAAGGAACAGTCACCTTAGCATATGTGTACTTTCCAAAAATCTTTTGTTGTTGACAAAAACCTTTACAAAAATGTGCATCTAATGACCCTAGGTAAGACAAAGGGTTTATAAAGCCATAGCATAGCATTAATGTCAGAAACAGCTTATGAAAAAATCTGCCAGGTTCTTGATAATCTAAATGTGTTGACAGTGTCCCTTTAAGATCTGAACGTGAGATACTGTGATCAGCTAATACAGCTGTACACTTGGTAACTCAAACTTAATGAGCAACTGAGTCAGTACTTATTTACTGAAAAAGTAATATGATAAATACTCATATTAAAAATCCAAACATTAATGTTGTAAGAAAATATGAAGCAGGAGATTTTCCTCAATTTCAGAATGACCGTTCAGCCATCACTCTTGTTCAGGAAGTCAGCTGATGGAGAACTCTGGTCTACTTTGAAAGAAATCAAGTACAGTGAGTCACACTGCCATTTAAACAAACAGTTCATACTCAGCAGGGGAACAAGACATCATGCCGTTGGATGACATAACCAGACAATCCCATCAAGCTTGTATCATGTCTTGTCATTTGTACATATAATAAAAATCTGTTTTACAATTCATACATGTGAAACAAGTGGATCTTAGCAAGTATCTTAGAAGCTTGTCAATACACCAAATAAACAAGCGTGACAGTCAAAAGATGCTAACCCAGAGAAATTTTCCAGAGAAAAGCTTAATGTAAAGTTTAGATTTATTACTTCATGTAATACCACACCTAAGATCATCTAAACGCTGCATTTCTGTAAAATTATCTTCTCCTCCCACTCTAAGATAATCACTCTTCAAACATCTGTCTGCTATATTTAAGTAAACTACTCAAATATTTTATGGTCTTAGTATTTGTAACTGCTTTAAAAAAAAAGTGAATCAGCACTTTTGGGTTCTGAGTGAAAACTATTTCAAATGCAACTGAACATTCTGATCACTTTCATTATCCTGATTTTTTAAGTTTCTCATAGCATGTACGTTTAAATACCCATTTACCTTGAACAAATTTTAGGTAGTAGACATGAACAACAGGAAGTTGACAGGATAACATGACATAGTGCTCAAAGGCCAATGTGAAGCTGAGGAAAGTTAACTGCCCTGGATCTCATCCTGCGAGCGCTGAAGGACCTGTTAAGTGCTCCAGAATTTGATCTATGAAAAAACGCTACTTTGATTAGTAGAGCCAAAATGGGAACCTGTGACTTCAGCAGCAGATGACCCAGCACTTGCAATATATTCATCTATTTTTGCAGACACTAAAAAGAGTTAGAATTTCTATTTAGTCACCTGACTGCACACGTGAACGCCTCTTCAACAGCCGGCTTCACATGTGGAACAGAGCAAAAAACATGCATAAGCGAGGGTGGGCTCAAGCCCAGATAGAGACTTGTAACCAAAACAGATCAGACAGAGAAAAAGTCATTGCTCCACAGACAAAAGAGCAGCTATTTGCAGTAACGAACACTACTAGTGAGTCAAAACAGTCATGACAACTCAACTGCCCGCTTGATTGAGTAGTTGAACACAGTGGGTTCACTTAGAGCAAATGATCTGACATGGGTTTAATTAGAGTGTTATAATTATCAGTAGCAAAGGGAAAGAGCAAATATTTCATGTGTGTGCCTACAGTGGTAAGTGTTCAAAAGAGCTTCATATAACTAAACAAAAACATCAGAAAATGGGAAAGATTAGCACACAGATGTATAAGAGGACAGCAGATGGTAATAGACAAAAAAATAACCATGTGTGGAACTAGCACTTTTTTTTTTTTTAAGTTTCATCACTAAACTGGCATTTTAAAAATGTTTAGGCTCTCTTGATCACCTAGTGGCAAAGCCATACAATGCAACACGAGAGAGAGAGAAATTTCCTTCCCAAACAAACACGGCATGTTATCACATAGACTCTGCTTAGACTGGAAAGGGGAGGGGGAGAAAGGGGACTTATTTTCACAACCACATTCCCATGTTAAATACCAAGAGCAGAAACTAATCCTCAGATAGCAGAGGGAGCATTACGTGAGAACAAATGAAATGAGGAGAATCAAGTTAGTACGTCCCATGTGAAAAATACATGATACGCTTTGCCCAATACTAATAATGTCCCTTATGTGAAACAAATCTAGGATTTGCTCCAGTGTCAGAAAGAACTGGGTACACTTCCTAAAGCACATGTTTAACCTAGAGTTTCTGTCTTTTAGCAACTCATACTACTGAGCAAGAGAATGCTGGCCCACCCCAAAAAGAAGTCCTGCTTTAAAGGGACAGCTGCAATATAGACATTAGAAAGGCACAGCTTCTCAAGGCCCTGATACAACAGGCAGGTTTATAAAAATACAGGTATGCAGAGAAAAGTTGTAGTAAACTCATTGGAAAGAAAGGGTTTTGAAAAAGTTGTGCTCCATTCAATACTTTTGGACATGCAGTGTTGTTAGAAAAACGGCTCACCTCCCAAACTGCACTTAATTGATTATAAAGCAAAGTTTTCATGACCCCACCAGGCTCACCAGCTAAGGTTCTGAAACATAGACTTGATACAAAAAAGATGACAAAGTTTAACTGAGAAGGTCAACTTGGAGGCTACATCACAGTTTAAAAACTGAGGAATAACTGAAGTTAAAAAAAAAAAGAAAGAAAAGTTGGTTACCAAACTATAGTCAGCGACTGCATTTCTTCAAACTATCTGAGCTCTGTTTACTTTTGAAGAAGCCCCCATACTGAGTATTTCATGAAGATGCCGCTTTGGACAACTAGCTACTTGTTGTCTCTGGGAAGTTTGTGGTTTATGACTTTTTCCACCTATTAATAGTCAACCTACCTGCCCATAGTTGTCTATGCCAGTTACTAATCTATTTAAGTTTAATAAATCAAAAGCTGTCCTTAGGGACTGGCCAAGAGTCGTAAGTCCTTCAGCTTGAAGGTTTTTCAGTTCATTCATAAACGTTGCATGGTTTTCCTTCCAGCCAGCCTGAAAAGAGAAACGTGAGAAGACTTATTCCCCAGATATGAGCTTCGCTTTCCTGTTAGGCTACAAAGTGCCTTCCTTGCTGCATGCAGCTCACTACAAATGCTAACAAAACACCTTGGAAGTTACTAATATTTAGTGTCATTCCATTAAGCCTGAAAATATGTACTTCTCTTAAACCTCAGAGCTCCCCATCTGTCAGATGAAGATTTTTGATTTGTTCCACGGGACAAATTTCTGTGAAGTCACCAACGCACAAACCTTACAGCTATTTACACCGCTCTCCCACAGCCCTTTCTAGATGGAAGTCGACTGCACTGTGAAGCGACCTCCAACAGGTTCACCGTCCTGTGTCATGTGGACCCAGCGCCCCCTTCCCCCCCGCCCTCCCCCCGGCGGGGTGAGGGAAGTCCCGTCCCCTTCCGAGTCCGGACTCTCCGGGCTGAAGTCGGTCCTTCCCCCGCTCGCCCCTTCCAAGCCGAACTCTCCTTGGAGTTGCTGTCACTTCTCCCAACTTGAATAAATATCCCCCACAGTTCATTGCTGCTCACACACACCACACAGGGAAAAAATGTCGGCCATGTTGATGTCAGCGCTGCCGCCGCCGCCGCCGGAGCCCGTGTGTGCCGAGCTCCCCCGGACCGCCGGCAGCCCGGGCGAGGCGGGCGGGGGGGCGGCCGCCGGCAGCGGCCCGCGGCGGCGCGGAGGGGCCGGAAGGAGGCCGGGGGGGGAGCGGCGGGAGGGGGGGTGTGAGCGGGGGTTACCTTGATAGCGTAGGGAGGCTCCTCGAAAGTGACCAGCATGTACCTGTCTCCCCTGCTGGCCGGGTCCCGGGCTCGGAGCTGCGGCGCGGGGGACAAAGCAGAGGGTGAGCCGAGAGGCGGCGGCGCCGCCGGAGCCCCCCGGCTCGGCTCGGCACGGCCCGGCGCGGCCCGGCCCTCCCCTCCCTGCCCGCACACACACGCACTCCCTCCCGCCCGCCCTCGCCCCGCGCCCCCGGCCCAGGCAGCCCCCCGCGCCCTGCCTCCCCCTCCCCTCCCCGCGCAGTCACTCTCGCTCTCTCTCGCCTCCTCTCGCAAGGCAGAGCCGGTACCTTCATGAAAGTCTCTACAGCGCCTTTGGCTATGTCCAGATAGGTGGTGCCCAGATGGGTGCGCTGGTTCATGGAGGCGGACGTGTCTATCAGGAAGAGTAAGATGGGCATAGTGCGGAGGGGCCGGCGGCCGGGCGGCTACATGGACAGCGGGCGGGGGGCTGAGGGGAGAACCGCGGGGCGGGGTGGGAGGAAGGGAGGGGGAAGAAGAGAAGAAGAAGAAGACGGGGGACAGGAGAGGAGTAAGTGGCTGTGACTGCTCTGCACGGGGAAGGGCGCCTCCCCGCTGCCCCTCTGCCGAGGCGGGGGGGAAGGGGGGGCAGCCCTGCCTGCCCTGCCCTCCTTTGTGTGAGGGGCCTGCTCAGCCCAACACAGGCTGGTTTATGAGGGAGAGGCGGATAGGGCTGCGCTGGTGCTAGCCTTCCCCCCCCACCACCTTCCTCCACCGCCGCCCGCCCTCCCCTCCCCCTGTTGATGTTACTCAGAAGTTTCAGGCGGAGCAGCCGCAGCCCCGCTACCCCGGCACTTTCTCTCTCTGACTGAGGCGCTTCCTCGCTCGCCGCCCGCTTTTAAGGCAGCCTGGGCAGGTCGGGGCCCGCCTCTGAAGGACACGTCCCCGCCCACGTGAGCGCCTCCCGGCCCCACCATAGGGCTCCCACTAACCGCCTCATTAGCATATTCAAATCGCCGGGGGAGGGCGGAGGGGGGCGGCTGGAGCCGCGGAGGGAGAGGGCGGCGGGGGAGCGGGCGGTAGAGGGCCCCCGCCGCGCACGCGCAGTGGCGGGGGGGGGGGGGTGGCCGGGGAACACGGGGCAGGGCGGGGGGCGCCGCTCCTCAGAGGGACGTTCTCGGGGCGGAAGAAATGGCGAGGGGCTGAGGGGGAGCACGGCAGCGCGGGCGGGGAGGGATCTGCCGCCGCCCTCGCTGGGCTATTTCGAGGGCTCTGGGGTGACGCGTCCCGCGGGGGTCGCGCCCTGCCCGACCCTCCTGCTTTGGGGCGCGGCGGCGGGCGGGAGCCGGCGGCCCGGGGAGGGTGGCGGGGGAGGCCCCGGGGGAGCGCGGGCCGCCGCAGGCTCGCCCGCCGCGGCCGGGGCGGTGACTCCGGCGCTGGCGGTTTGTCCCCGCCGGGAGCGGGCGGGTGAGTCACGGGGGGGAGGGGTCGGGCGCTGCCCCCCGCCCTGTCTCGCGGGCGCCGCGGCTCTCCTTGAGGCTGCGGGAAGGTCCCCGGGCCGCGGCGGGGCCGGGCTGGGCCGCGGGGAGTCCCCACCTGCCCCGGCGGGTCCTTCCCCCTCACCCGCAGAAAGGGAACCCTTTGGGGAGGGGGTGTACAGCGCTCAAATGCCAACGGTGCCCCTTAGGCCGGGGGGGCGGCCAGGGAACCCGAGGTCAGCCTGAAACCCGCCGGCCCTGGTGCCGGGGGAGCGGGGGGCTCGCTGCTCAGGGGAACTTCGGCTCCTGGCAGGCAGTACTTGCGTCGTCTGTCATCTCCACTGCGTTTAGGATGTGGAAAACCCTGTTCGGTACCATTTTGATGGTGAATTCCCAGAGACATGGTCTGGCCTTTCACTCGATGCTTAAGAAAAAAAAAAAAAAAAATTTGCTAGCCCTCGTGATGACCTTTTCCCCTACATACAGGCAGAGATTAACACTAATGTTTCTTTGATCCATGCTAAGGCACTCCAAATTTACTTCCTATAAATCATATAATTGTGGAGCGTTTCCAGCCAATTAATGACGAAGATCTCTGTTCTCAGTTGTTTGTTTGGTGGTATGGGTTTTTTTTTTTTTTCCCCAGCAATTGAGTCTCTGCTGTTTCTGCTCTCATAGCCTTGGAGCAGTAACTCCAGAGCCTTAGCATAATCTGTTCAGGAGATTGCTCTGCTTCCTATCTGACTGATATTTTTTTCCCCGATCCAGCTGATGTGCTCCCACAGCCACTGCTCTAGAAGGTATGAAGCCACTGTGCTCCTTCCTTCTCCCAAGATAAAATTGACAGTGTCCTGGTTTGATTCATCTTGCTCGTCCAGGCAAGATTTCTGTCTTGCTAGGCAAAAGCTGGTTTGGGCTCTCTTTTTTTTTTAAAAAAAAATTTTTTTTTTAAGACTAATGAAAGATTAGCATTTAGTTTCTAGGACGAGAGAGGGATGGAATCATATTTCCATTACAGATTGGTATGCATTCTTATGCCTGCGAGCAGCTTATTTTGGTTTTTCCTGTCGGGGCTGCATCTGTGACCTGTGCCAGCCATCCTCGGGCATTGGGGTGAAGTCAGGGACGCTTCCTTTCAGCCCAGTTCACCATTCAAGGCCATTAAGGAACCTCCCATCTCAAGGACCCTGTGAGAGCTGGGAAGGAATCTTTGGAGTCAGCGCAGACCAAAATATGGTGACTGGAAGCAACGTCTTTTACTAAGGGTATTTCTCTGCGTGGATCCTGCTGGTGGTGGTGAGTGGCCAAGCTTGCGTGCACCCAGCGGCTCTTGAGCTGCTTGTATCTTTCCAGCAGTTCAGTGTTAGAGCTCCAGCAGTGGTGCCGTGTCTCGTGACCGGCAGCAAGGCTGTTCTGGTCCAGGTTCTACTGGTTAATCTGAATCCCCGCCGTCAGAGGAAGCAAACCAGCAGGTGCTGCAGAGGCTACATTGCTGGGTTGCTCTGGAATCCAGCTGCATGCCAGCCCCTGTTACACAGTAAAACATTGGGACATATCAGAGAGGCTTGGTTCACAGTCATTTTCTCTCTACAGAGGTGTTTTAGGACACCTTTCTTCCCTTCAGATCCCCACAGAAAGTTGCAGGTATCTTCTGCAGCTCCCAAGGTCAGCAAGACTGGCTGCTGCTGGAGTAATAATTGTCTCCCTAAGGTGGTGGGATCCACGTTAAGTAAAGGCTGCTTTAACAAATCATGCCTTGGGATTAGTAACTTCATTGGGGAGTAAAGTTGAGTGAGTGTATGATGTCGGCCTCTAATTGGCTTCCTTTTAAATCTCTGAGATAGGCACATTCTTCAGACATACCATCTTCTCTCCTATTTGTATGTTGCTGATGTTTCATTGACCATCCTAATGAAAACAGCGTCACAAGCATCACGTATCTTCTTGGAGAGCATCCTAAAAATGTGACACTTCTGGAATGGTTCCTTCTCCAAAGCATTTTGAAGCCCTTGCCCTACCAGGAAAATGTCATGGTGAAAGGCAGCCTGGGCCATGGAGACTTTGCATAAATCCTGGAGGGTCATTTGGAATTTTTAAGTTTTGTTGCCAGTAAATGGAGAGAGAGGGGAAAAAAAAGCCATGTTAACTCTTAGTGGTAGAATTGGTCATAAACCAGCATGAATTCTGAATCAACTTTGAAAATCGCACGCTGTAATTTTCTTACCGAGACAGGAGGAAGGTGGGACCGGGGCAGCTGGGCCCGCTCTACCCCTAGTCCCCTCAGCCCTGGTGATTATCACTGATAGAAGAACCCCACAGACAAAACTTATACGCAGTTCCAGTGGGATTTATACAAGCAAAACCACTTTACTCTACTTTTCTGTACATACTTGCTTTTTGCTGTTATCTTTGAGCCATTTGGAACACTCAGTTCTTCCCGCTCCCGTGCATCTTATATTAGATCCATATTAGATCCCCTATAGGGCAGAATCAAGGCTGGGTGCGTGTTGTCTGTGGTAGGCATTAGTACTTTTCTGCTGGGAGCGGGCCAATTTGATTAATATTGAGAAAGATTCTTTCAAAGATAGACAATCAACCCAAGCCTTAAGTGTGTATCAGCCTCTTGATGTGAGAGTCGTAATGGCTAGTACTGCCATCAGAGCCACATTTATAAATCTGTACGAGAGATTTGCTGTGAAGGAACAAAACCCAGTGATATTAGTGCTTATGCTCATTACTGGTTGAGCTGAGACAGCTGAGCAGGGAGACAGCCTGAGATTGTCACCGAAAACAGATGCATCTTTCTTTGCTTTCAGCTTTTTTACATGGTGGGCAAAGTTATACCCCATGCGTAGTCTAAATGAGACAGTTCTACCTTTTCTCCTAAATCTAGATGAATGATTTCAGCACGGTTCTGTCTGGAGGAATATTCTTGCTGTCCTGATGATGCAAAAGATTCCAGCTGCTTTCATACAGTTTTTGTTTGTTATTGGTCATGCATCCATGAGGAGGCATGAACATATATGTATGTCTAAGAATACTCATTTTCTGATCTTCAGAATGGGTGTTGTCCATTTGGGGACAAATAAGACAGTATTAACAATGCAAATTTCACTTTAAATTTTAATGCTAAGTCAATAAATCAAAACTCATATTTGAGTATGAAAATATACCTGCAAAAAAAAAAAAAAAAGAGAAAAAAAATATACCAAAAATGCTTTGGTATCATTTGCTGTCATTGTGGGTTTTTTCTTTAAACAGCTGCTTCTCCTGGTTGATATTTGTGAGATTTTTGTTGTGTTATCACATAGTGTTAGCCTTATTTTGTCCTAAACCACAGACTTGAATGGAAGATGTTTTGCTAAAAACCTTCAAGCAAGTCTGAGAACTAAAATTGACAGTATAATTTTTTTTTTTAATTGGTTTTCTCCTCCTCAATAGAGAATTGTTTCACAAAGAATATTTCAAGATCTTGGTCAGCCCAGGTTTTAATGACACAGGTAAATTTTTCAGATCTTCCTTTAGAATACCCTTCCATAGCCTTGTAGACTGTCATTATTAAACTTTTTTTTCCTGTTTAAAAGACTTATATTTTCCATTGCTTAATTTTATGCTACTGCTTATCATTAAAATATATATCTTTATGCAGCATTCTGAGTTTCAATTTATTATCTTTTAATACTTGTATCCTATTCCTTTTAGTCTTCCTTTAGCCAAGTCCTATGCATTCAACTTACTTGCTTTCTTATAATTAAATTTTATTTTCCACTTGTCTTGCATTCATGGCAGCTTACATTGTTGGGGTTTTTGGTTTTTACTAGTTTCAATTCAGTGGGTTTTGACCCTACTTTTTTTTCTCTTCCTGAAATTGTTACCAAAGAGAAACTGATTTAATCTTATAATTCAGGTAGCCTAGGTAAATATACAAAACTCATCCTAGACTGAGTAGTTACTGAGAAGGCTGGGATCAGATAAGATGTAACTCCCAATTTTTTTCAGAAAAGTGACATTAAGATAAGTGGATCTCCATTTTTTATGTATATTGTAGGATTTGGACTGAGGATACCTATTTTTCTAAAATTTGCAGCAGCAGCTGCCTGCCTTTGAAACTGTCTAGCACCTTTTAGAGACATGTACTTTGGCTTCCCCGGCACCAGAACGCAGTGAAACTACATCCCTTTGCAGAACGATGACCTCTAAAAGAAGTTGCATTCTGGCTTCTCTTGGCCCACCTTCAAAGACAGCCTCCTTTTCATTGTCCATCCATCGGGAAACCCAGAGGATAGCCTTTGAAGCTTCCCAGGGATTTTTGTATTCCCCACCACCCCTTCAGTCATCCAAATCCCTTGCTGTTTCCTGGCTCGGGAGTTGGAACCGCACTGAGCAGCAGTGTACCATCCAGGGGAAGAATAGTTAATGTGGAATTGAAAGGAAACGGGTATTACAGTAGTTTGATATAGTTTGTTTTCTAACTATACAGACTGAATGTGGGTACTGGGAGACTCAGGTCATGAATATTTGTGAAGTACTTAAGTTTTTCCAAAGAAAGTTATGATAGAAGCGCACTGAAAGTTTATTTTCAGAGGAAAAACTCATCTCTTCAAGGACCGTCCTGTGCTGTGGCAGCAGAAGTCAGTCAATTAATGATGGAGAGGTTGCAAGGCACCTGAATAGAAGATAAGGAGGCTCTTGTCATTAAAATCCAATTAAACTGTATGTTTGATACATGCTTTTCCTTTAGTATTACTGGCCTTAGATTGAAAGGTCTTCTAGGCAGTGAGTCGTCTTCATATGTATTTAACAGTGTTTAACAGAGCAGGACCTCTCCTATTTGGTCCCATGGAGGAATATTAAATTTAACATGGAGAAAACTGCTTAAAAGAAACATTTCAAGATTACAGTTGTAATAAGGTAGTACATATGAGAATGCAAACAGATTTATGGTTCTTATATATCCTTCCTGATGTGCTACGTTGCTCCTTTCACTTAAAGTAGGATTCTGGTCAAAACCAAAAACCTGTCTCAGCTCCAGGCCTTTAAATTTATTCCGTCTCTTGGGTATCTCAGCTGGCGTGTCAAGACCCAAAGAGAACAGAAAACACCCTCTAGCATACAAAAGCTAAGGTATTTTACCTGGGTTTTTTTCTTTCTTTCTTTCTTTCTTCTTGAACTTATTTTCCATCCTTGAGATGCTGGTAGCAGCAGGCAGCAGCAGTCCACTCGGTTCCTGATAACACCAGAGTGCCCAGGGAAATACTGGTACAGACTTCTCAGCTGCCCTCCAGCCCCCCAGGCCGTGAAGGCAGGAGGAGCCCTCTGCATTCGCTAAAACAACAGGTCTGAGGAGACCTTTGATTGTTATTCCAGGGGAAAAAAAAATAATCCTCTCTTGTCAGTATGGCCAGAGACAATAGTTTTATCTATCAGATAGTTTGAGAGAGATAATTTGTAGTAGTTCACCCTGGTTTTGTTTAGCTTTCTCTTCTCGTAGCCCTGGTTAGAATCTCCTACGTGCATGGTAAGGGGTTAATGCAGTCCTTCACACAAATACCTGCAACATACAGTGCTGCCATGCAGGCTCCCCTCGGGATGACAGGAACAGAACTAGGCTATTCTTCCCCCACAACACCACTTTTAAACAATCCTTCAGATGGCTGTAACATCCCTGCCAGGGAAGCTTTCCTGGGGTGTCAGTGCCCTGCCGGTACCCGCTGACCTGAGCCATCCGCTGTCACCGTTCCAGCGGTTGCTTTTGTTCCTCCCTCCAAGCATTCCTTCTTGCCTACACCACCAAGTTTCAGTAGCCCCGGAAATCATATCCTTCCCGAAGCGCTGGACCCTCCTGCACATTTCATAGCATAGCAACGTAACTCCATTACCATGGATCCCAGACACAGGCGTGCAGAATTTATCTCACTAATCGAGTGGCTAAGGGACACCAATTCCAGCTACAGTCGGCTTGGAGTATAAAGCAGTTACAGCTAAACGATAGTCTACAAGCACTTCCCAGGGAGGCTAAACAATGAGGTGTATTTTTCTTTTTTTTTCCTTTCTTTTTTTTTTTTTTTTAATGGCCAATGTAATGGGTATAGTCTTGGTAAACAAGAGGCCAGAATTATTCATTCATCCCTAAATTGCTTCCCACTGAGGTATCACACCTGCATGTGGTATTTGAGAGCTGGGAGCTCTTTCTTTAAAATATTGCCATGCTGTAGAAGTTTATTATGCAGCTTTTACTCTAAATGTGATTATTATGCATTGCCATCTTTTGCCCAAAATCAAAATAGACTCTAAAAGAAAGATGCACTTGGTTGCTCTCTACAAAGCCGCTGGTATGACTGGTGTCAAATGGAATACAGACCAGTTGGTCTGTCTTTTGCCACTTTGCAATTAATGAAAACTTATCAAATCTCAATTAGTAGCTAATTGGAAATCTCTACAAAAGCCATCTATAAAGCACAGACATAGGTCTAGAATGAAACAAACCTTATAATACCTGTTCTTATCCAGGGAAGAAATCTGTTCATCTGTATTCCCTGCCTTTAAGCACCTTTGGCTAGGTGTTTGGGACTACTTGCTGAGCATGTTATTCTAAACGTACAGCTAAAATGAAGCGAGGGTTTTTTTTTTCTACTTGCACAGAAACATTGAAGCCCTGATAAAAGGCCTATTTGTTACGGAAAACTTGAATGGATGCCATGGTGGGCAAATCTGTCTTGCACCAACTTGCAGAAAAATAGTGTCTTGTTTTAGAAATATTTCAAACAGGGAGGAAGGACACTTAAAACATGGCTTTGAAAAGCACAAAAGGATAAATTCTTGCAGAGTTGAGATTGAAAAAGCATTTCTCATTAGGAAAATTTTAGAACTGACTTGAGACCAGCTTAGAACAAACCTTGAATTGCAAATGCAACTTTTTTTCATAACAACAGTCTTCACCAAGCAGTGCTGTTTTGGTCAGTGATGAGTTCTTTTGTTGTTGGAGATGGCTTTCAATTTCATGATGTTGCAATTGGAAAGCCTCGAACGTTTCGGGATCGTTCTAATATTTTCCTGTTGGTAAGCCATTTTTAAGGCAATATGCGGTTTATGGTTATTTTCCAAACATGGGTCCAAAATAAAAAGTCCAAGAAAGCCCATCCCATAATTCAGGCTGACACTAAGTGTACGCTTCTCCGGGTTTGGCAGAGTGTGTTGTGTACACTGGTTGTGTGATGAATGTAGCATTTTCTCTGAGATTCTCCTGCTCCTTCCCTCCTTTGAGGTATTTCTATTTTCTGTTTTCCTAGGGCCTTGACACTGTTATATGCGTTCATGTTGGCTGGTTTATGTGAGTTGTGAATACACAGCTAACAGTGATTTATATAACTGGGTCTTGAAGGAAGATGAAAATTAACAATGCAAAGGAGACAAAAAAATCAGGCTCTTAACTATTTTATCCATTCCATTTACTTTTAAGGTATTGCACAGGGGGTTTTGTATTTTATTTTCCCTGATCAATTCTTATTTTTCTTCACATCTTCCATTTCAGGTTCTCTTTATCTTGTCTTTTCCTTCAGAAAAAGTTACAATATGTTTTCCTTGACATTTCTACTTAGATATTCAGTATGGCTCTCCTCAGCTGGCCGAGGGAAAAAAGCCAAAACTACTCATTTGCCCTGACAAGTGTTTTCACTCTCCATGTTTTCGATGATTGGTTGTGCTGTGTGCTTGACTTCTGCAGCAGCTAATAAGTAACTCCTGATCCAGTAAAAGCTTCCAAAGGTTGACAGATATCGCTTGAGCTCTCGTTTCAGAGGTAAGTGACAGCCCTTTAACCCAATTACAGTTCAGAGCAGCAGAATAGGACTCACTTGTGATCCTCTACCAAGTGGCTACTACAGTTAACTTATGGGGAACGGGACAGTATTCCTTTTTCAAGGGGAATTAAGGTCCGTTGTGCTTTAATTTCTATATTGTTTGGAATGTTCCAGCCTGTTTTCACCATAGCGCCAATTTTTCCATTGCTGCATCTGCTCATTGTTTCCTAATTCCTTTTTTTTTATACTGAAATCTCTTACTTGTGTGTTAACATGTTTTACGGTAGTTTTCACTGAGACAGCTGGAGTTTTTATTTTTGTCTAGTTAGCCGGACACTTTTGTCACAGCGTCCCTTTAATTAATATGGCCAATTTTGCCATAATGTCTGTTACTTTGTGGAGTACGTAACTGTAATTGTGACCATCGTCTAAATCTGTTCCTTATCGCACTGGTAGCAATCCAGCAGACCACTGCCACTAGCACCAAACTTTCCTGTAATTCTGACATCATAGTGAATTCCTCCCCAACTGGCAATAAGAAGGTCTTACATGGCTTTTTCTCTGCTTGAATTCTCTGTTTTCTGGATTGTGAAATTATCCTCTGCATAATTCAAGAACCGTTTCATGATCTATGTTTAGCAGAATTTGTTACCCAACAGATGTCTGGACAGTTAATGACCTCTGTAAGTACAGCCCTGTGATTGCTTGCTACTGATGGTCCAAGAATTTTTAATCTCTTCTGCTACAAGTCAGCACTAGGGCAGCGTGTCACCTCTTATTAAAAAAAAAAAAAAAGCATAAAATGTGTATAAATTTTCCCTTCAGAATTGTTATGCCTAGTCAGAAGTGGTATTTCTCCCTCACTCTCTTTTGAATCTTTATGTTCATGAATGTGTGCATACATAAATGCGCATAGTTTCATATTTTTCTGGCCAAAAACAAAGGACATGAATAAAACTCCCTGAAATTAATCAAAATATAGTTTCAAAGAAATAGTACTTCCACAAATACAAGTCAGAACTGACGCTGCCAGCCCTCAAGCTGGGGAAGGGGTAGATTCCTAGAAAATTCCATGATAGGAAAGACTCTTCGACTGTCACTTTTATGCATATGGCAAATGTAGTCTTACAAGAGGATTGAGAGGCACCGGAGCCAGATCATTACCCCAGCTAGTGATGTGTTCACAGTATAAGATCATGCTGCAGCTGCACAACCATTCCCTCTTTCCTCCTCCCCATTCAGATCAGGATTGAGCCCATCCCTGCACAGAAAAGTTGTCCTAGTTTCTCTTCTGTTTTTTCTTTCTTTTCAATTATCAGCACTTGGGAGAAGAAAAGTATTAGGCAGGATTGTATCAAAGAGAAGGTAAGAGAGTCCCTAACATCTAGCACTTCTCTCACAGGAGCGGGAGTCGAGGAATTGAATGCTGATTGATATAGGTCCGGTCAGACATCCCTATGGAGGGATTCTGCAAGCCAGATGCTGAAGTCCCTAGAACGCAGATCTGCGCAGTGAAGTGCTTGAGAGGATGGCTCATGCTTCGCTGTGTGCCACTGGGAAGGAGAGAAGCTGGACTGCCTGCACTCGAGCGCTCCAGTAGCAGTCAAGCTCCTGGCAGCTGCCTGGGACTCCCACCACCTAGCTCCTGAATGCCAAGAAGTTTGCTAAACATCTTGTTGGTACCTGCTCCTTCAGTGGAAGGGTCGTGTAGCCGAACTGCTGGATTGGAAGGTACCAAAACCCTGGAGAAAGATTCATCAGCTGGATGAACACTGCTAAGGTTCAGAGGCCAACGCTCAGGCACTGCTATGCAGAGCTCTTACAATTGAATTGTAAGCATGTTACCTGGCAGCTTTGGCACATGACTCATAGCAACCTCTCAGATGGTACCTGGACATGGCTTGGAGGACAGCATGGAGCAGGGACCGTTTCCCCAAAGGCAGTTTTACATCATCACTCTTTCTTGGGGGAAGAAGAAAATGTAGTTCTGTGATGGAAGCTGGGACACACTGTTTGGCCTCAGAATCCAAAGAACAATCTCTGGTCTGTTTTATGAGCTAATAGAGCTGGACCTATCCCGGCATAGGCACCAGAATTTCTTGCTACAGTTTTGGCCTTGGGCTCTCTAGCTTTAGGGAAAGGTTTCTTTTTTAGTTTGGTTTTGTGGGATTTCTTTTGTTGTTTTGTTTCTAATGTGTGTAACTATGTTCGTACATGCATACCTACCCATGTGGCTTTTTAGATGGAGAAACCTATTTCCAACACTCATTCATTATGATTTGAGGGTCTTTACATGCTCTTAATTACTACCTGTCCCTTCTCCAATGTTTTCTTACTTGAACACTTTGGGAGCACTAACGTGGCCAATTCTTACAGCGTTTCTTGTCGTGGTTCAGTGAAAAATAACTATTGCCCTAGTTCCCTCCTGTTACTGGGAACTGATCTAGCACACCAGACAAGTTCTTTTGACTTCAAGAGCATCCCATGGCCTCATATGGAGCCTTTTGAGCACCTTTCTTTTTGACATTGATACCTGATTTAAAGCCTCTGTGTGAAAATTGTCCTGTGCTCATTTTAAGCATACAATACAGAGGCTATTCTGGGGCCAGTTAGCCTGAACATCAGGGGCTAATCAAAACTACTGAGAATGTCAGGTTGGGTTTTTTGGTGTTTTTTTTTTTTTTTTCAGTCAGTCCCAGATGGGCTGACTTGGGGGTTTTCTTTGTTTTCCCATTTGGAGTTTCCTCATCCACTTTCAGAGGTACAAGATGTACATTCACCAGTTCCTCAGTCTTCACAGAGGTATTTCTGCTATCTTGTCAGATTATATTTTTACACAAGGACATCACCAAGTTACAGATGAGGACATGACTGAAGAATTGGTTTTCCCCTCCACATACGTGTGGCCTCTTGTTTCTAGAGCATTTACTATTTTACAAATAAAGACTATTTCTCCCACTTTCATGAATTTTCTCATTTGGTGGCTGTCCTGGAATGGGCCAGTGCTTCCACACCCACTCTTGTCCCAAAGGATGTCTC
This sequence comes from Phoenicopterus ruber ruber, assembly GCA_009819775.1. Lineage (NCBI taxonomy): Eukaryota > Metazoa > Chordata > Aves > Phoenicopteriformes > Phoenicopteridae > Phoenicopterus > Phoenicopterus ruber. Next base: position 190,591,712 of record CM020215.1, read on the forward strand.
CCCAAAGCAGCTAAACCTGACTCAGATATGGTTCTCTCTTCAAAATCAAAGGGCACTCTGTAGATTCTGACTATAGACATATGGGCCTACTACTGTGCAAGATGTTCAAAGCAATCAGACATTCTGGCTGTAATCTATCTTGAATAAAAATGATGCTTATCAGGAATGGCCATGAGGTAACTGGGGAACCAAATGCTCCACACCACCATCTGCGGTAGTGCCCATCTAAATGTGGCATCACTGGGACATATATATGTGCTCACAGGCTGAGGAACCCCTTCCTGCGGTGATGGCCAGAGATGCTGACTTACCTGCTAAAGGGAAGGTGACTCATAACATTTGCACAGAATAAGACATCAAAAAGTTTGATTAGACAATCTGGGATTCTTACTTAACTCCTTGAACAGCCCTCTGGTACTGAGTCATAAATCCCTGTATACACTGAAACTTCTGCAATTTTGCTCTCAAGCTGCTTCTTAGAACTTCTTTGCAGGAATCGTTTTCCACAGAAAGGATGAGTTCAGCCACCCTGCTTCAGGAACCACGAGCTTTTAAAGCAATCTTCTGTCACAGGTTTGTGTCGACAAAAATTGGCAGCTTTAGTGAGGGTCTACCTAGTTTTTTAAAGACTCAGATACTTGTTTTGTACAATATGGAGCTTTCCATATAATTGTAGTAAGGGGTAATCTACAAAATGGCTTGACTTGAAGAAAACTGCCCAGCTCCAAAAAGCTTTCTATTGAAAAATGCTTATTAAAATGACACTAGAACTTTGTTAGCAGTAGCACTGTTAGGATCTTTTGGCCATAAATTATATCAGACTTTTGTTGTTGTAAAATATTCGTTCATTCCTACTTCTAAGGTACTTTCAATATTAGCAAGCAAAAACCAGTGTTTAATAGTTTAATAGCAGTTTCCTTGTTTGATTTTTCTCTTTATATGCTCAGCTCATAGAATCACAGAATGGTTTGGGTTGGAAGGGACCTTAAAGATCATCTAGTCCAGCTCCCCTGCCATGGGCAGGGACACCTTCCACTAAACCAGGTTGCTCAAAGCCCCATCCAGCCTTGAACACTTCCAGGGAGGGGACATCCACAACTTCTCTGGGCAATGTGTGCCAGCACCTCACCACCCTCATCATAAAAACAAATTCTTCTGAACTACCTCGTTTCGGTTTAAAACCATTGCCCCTTGTCCTATCACTACAGACCTTGGTAAAAAGTCTCTCTCCAGCTTTCTTGTAGGCCCCCTATAGGCACTGGAAGGCTGCTAGAAGGTCTCCCTGGAGCCTTCTCTTCTCCAGGCTGAACAAGCGCAACTCTCTCAGTCTGTCTTCACAGGAGAGGTGCTCCAGCCCCCTGAGCATATTTGTGGCCCTCCTCTGGACTTGCTCCAACAGGTCCATGTCCTTCTTGTGTTGGAGACCCCAGAGCAGGACACAGTACTCCAGGTGGGGTCTCACCAGAGCAGCGTAGAGGAGCAGAATCACCTCCCTTGACCTGCTGTTCACGCTTCTTTTGATGCAGCCCAGGATACGGTTGGCTTTCTGGGCTGCAAGTGCACATTGCTGGCTCATGTTGAGCTTCTCATCAACCACCACCCCCAAGACCTTCTCCTCAGGACTACTCTCAATCCATTCATCACCTAATCTGTATTGATACTGGGGGTTGCCCTGACCCATGTGCAGGACCTTGCACTTGGCCTTGTTGAACTTCATGACGTTTCAGATGGTTGAAAGCATTTTATCAACCTAACAACATCCACTGTAGGCCCATGTGTAGTAAAGGTGAGAAAATAAAAAAAAAATAGCTAAAAGACAAAAGTTGTTGTAAGAAAATATTCCTTGATATTCCTTGGACATGTTCTTAATTGTACACTTTAGATGAAAGAAAAGGAAATACTTCAAAGCTTTCATATAGTTTGTGCATTATGCAAGAGAAATTTATTTACCTTTCAAGCAGCTTACACAGGTGATTTTAATGCATTTTTCAAATAGAAAATGTATTTATTGACAATACTCCATGATTCTTGAATATCACAGAGGGAAGGAAGATGTAGGGAAAAAAAAGTTCTGAAGTCCTGAGGCCTAGAAAAATACAAGAATAATGAGCTTAGAAGAATTAGTGGTCAGAAAGTTCCACGAAAAAAGACAGTGAATTAAATTACAGAGGTTTTTTTACAGCAAGTTGGGAGCCCAAAATGTGAGTAATACTATAGCAGGATCAATGAGGACAAAGGAAACAGCAATAAGACTGCATACAATGCCAGAACTGCTTATGGGGCAAAATGTATGAGCCAGGAGTTCTCATTTGCAGCCCACACACTGACACAGCACCACTTTTTTTTGTTCTCACATGTTCACAGTCAGTTACAAAGCCAACAGCACTTGCATGGCAGCTAAAAATGAGTGTATTTCTTCTCGATAAGGTACTACACAGTGATACTGCCATGCATATTTTTTAAAGCTAATCTTTTTCTCCATAACTTTGACCTACAGATTCAATCTGTGTTTCCGATAGGTCCTCATTTTCTGAATGCCCACAAACTAATGAAATATAGAAGAAAACTGTCATAATGAGCATGTAGGGCTTGTTAATAGAAATGTGATAGGCAGTACTATTCATTGTGTGACTGATAAATACGTGGAGCAAAATAAGGAGCAATGTCTAAATTTGAGGGTGCATTTTTATAACAAGTTTTGTATTTTTAAGCAAGATGGACAAGTGAATTTTCCACAGAACATTTTGGTGCTCTGTGAAGTTTGCCTTTCTATATAAAGAGCTCATCTATATTTGTTTCCCACATGCTTCCAAGAATGATGTAGCATCTGAAATTAAAAATATTTTTCAGTAACTATCTTATGAAGGCTATCACTGCTGACAAAACAGGGGAAGGAGAGAATTTTAAGCATGCATTTTTGCAGTTGCATAGAAGTGCAAGTTTTGAAGAAATTGTAAATCCCATATATTGTAAAGCTGGAAAACATTTTGTTTACAAACAGGCAGAGAAGAAAAGCATGGAGACAATAAAACACTGCCACGTTCGATGGCTATTGAGAGGCAGCTCTGCTTGTTGCCAAGTGGTTTCACCTTTTTTATGTGGTTATCTTTTGTGTGTACAAGTTCTTTGGTTTTGCACGGGTGATTGAGGAAGAGGCCTCAGAAGCCAAAATCTGGCTCGCTGTCAATGGAGCAGTTTTAAATTTAAGCACGGAATCAGTCAAAGTGCAGTTTTGCTCCCACAGTAGTCCCCCTCTTGCAGAGTGAAAGCAACTGGATCAGATGTTGAATAGTTTGGGCCTAAAATCTAATCGCCATAAAATAGTTTTTCTTTATTAAAGGCCTGTTCTTGGGATTGTTAATATTACTCGTATTATTGTTGAGCACTTTATAAAAGGACTGTTTTTCTTAGTATCTCCAAAGAGGCCAACCTGTTTATTAAATTGTCCTACTCCTACTCAGTGGCTCCAAGCTTGCCAGTTTTAGCTGAAAGGTATGCGAGATGTCACGATGTTGCCAGATCATGTAATGATCGTAATTTTGCAGAAAAGTTACAATTCCAAACCAGAACATATTCCCGTGCTTTTTGGCCAAGGGATTTCCCTTCCTCTTGTAACAGAAGTAACAACTTTGCAGACTGGAGTATCTAAACACAGGGCTGACAGCAGAGCTGGAGTCCCTCCGGCTGCCTCCTCTCTGGGCCACCCCCTCACCTGCGGGTCGGGGTTCTCTCCTGCTTGTCTGAACTCTCACACACCGTGCGATGACCTACTTTTAAAAACAAATTTAGTTTGTAAAAGTCAGAAGAATCTCACCTTATTTACCAAAATAAAAAAAAAAAATAAATAAAATCCCCCAACCAACCAACAAAACAGAAGATGGAGCCAGAGAGCAGCTTTTAAAGCGAATTGCCAGAGAAGATGAGGAATTCAGTTTGCTCCAACTCCTAAGCTTCAAGCAAGGCTGCAGATGAGGAATTGGAGAAAGTCCTCCGAGACTCTGGAGCAGTACGAGGGCATGGAAAGTGGCTCCGCTGTGTGCGAACGCGTCGGTTCAAACCAGCACTGCGTCTTCCCAGAGCTCTCCTGTCGTCATCCTGTACATGAACACATGAGCCAGTGTTACTGCTCATAGGCAGGCAGCCTGGTTCTGCTCTGTCCAAATCAAAAGAGTGAAAGTCAACCCGCATCAAGAAAATAAAGGCCAAAACTAACAGAGGGAAGGATGTTTCATTTACCATGGTGGCATGCCAAAACGCAGAGTAAGAGAAATGACGCTAAGAAACAAAGATGAGGTAATATTAATTCAATATAAAGTAAGATGCATTTTTCAGCTGGTTTTTCACTCCATGGATATACTGTTCCAAGAAAGTTCAAATAACCCAAGCACACCATACTAGTAACCACACTTTCTACCGATTCAGAATTTATGTTAACAAGAAAAAGAACCTTTAAATAATGGCATCATATAAATTTCCTTCCATGTAGCTTTTGTGATTTCCTGCAAAAAGCACATACCAGAGGAGCACCATATAATTCTTAACCCTACTTTTTTTTTTTTTTTTAATGTAGAAAAAGAACTGAATAAACTTGCTTTTCTTGGCTTCAATTTCAGTTACTAAGTTGTCTTGCTTTCAGTCCTAGCAATATTTTTAATCTGTGCAATTTGACCTGAAAACTATGACAGAAAATGAAAAAAAAATTGCTAAGAAGTATTTATAATATTTATTTTCTTGTGGTTTTTTTTTTCCCCATTATATGGGGAAACACTTTTCTAAACTACCCTAATTTTGCTTCTGTAGGTACTCATTAAACTTGATATCTACAGCAATTCTAACTTGAAGTCTTTTTGTCCCTTAGTTTTTTTCATTACGGGAAAATTGTTTTATAAAAGTGTTTGATTGAATTGTGTGTGACAACAGTAGATCTGGGAGAACACTCAGGTCTTGTTGGTAATTTCAATGCCTTTTCCACCGTTATGACAATATTCTTTTAGTCTGTTGGGTGGAATGAAGGAGGAAGCTCCAGGTTCCCGTCTCACTTTGAAATCTTTCTATTTTTTCTGTTTCCCTTCCTCTTCTCCCCAGGTTTCCATGCATTACTTTTTCTTCTCTCAGTCATAGCAAAACTGCTTTTGTGTGCAATAACTTCCCAACCATATTTCCCCATCTTATAAGGGAGAGTAGAGCATTGACATCAAGTTTGGACACCTGGTAAAGCGATGTACTAGACCTCAGGACACCTTCCTATTATTCAAGTGCCTTCCTGGTCTTGCGGAGGAAGTCACTGTTATACACAAGCTTTAAAACATGCCCTGAAGATTTTTATCTTGACCGGCTGCTGAAGCCTCTCTTGCATTGTGTTGTGTCATCCCGTCCCGTCCCCCCTGGTAACTTATTTCCAAAGACCAAACCTTTACATCAAGCGTATATTTGATTTCAGCATATTATTATTTGGCTTTGGTCCAAAATGCATACCCCCCTTTCAGTGTTTTCCTCTAAACAATGTCTTAAACCTTGAAGGAATAGTGTTGAACCTGAAACTGTTTAAGGATATAGGAGAGACAAGGTTAATAGGGAAATGTAGTTTGTCTCAATAGGCAATTGAAGAAAATCCAGCTAATTTGGGGGATGTGTAGGACCTACTTCCAGTTCTGTGAACCACAACTTTGCCTATGAATACACTCATTTTCTCCATTACTTGCTTTCTTAAAGGCCTGTTTGGCAAAAAGTATTCTGGGTCTCCCAAGAGCCTGCAGTCTGTTGTCTCCAGCACACTCTCAGCCCCTGTTTATCTGCCAGCGATGCATAGTGCCCAGTCTTGAATGCAAACAAGTGCAGACAGCAGACCTTGCCAGACTTCAGTTTTAAAAGACATTTTTAGATACACGTCCATTCTGAAAACTATCCAAGTATATCGACAGCTTCAAAGAATCTCTCACACGTCTCATCAAGTAGCGAGACAAGCATTTCTAGCTGTAGGTCTAGCCTAGGACCGCAGGATCATCCATAGCAGTAAGAGGATTGATCTTTGCCTTTTTAGTAGTAGTTCCCTTCTAAGAATTGTGAGAAAGAGATGTTATCTAATGTTATCACACATCTTCTGGGAAATAGTTTGAGACTGCAGATTCATTTCCTATAAGCCATTATACAGCCATCAGCTGTTGCTGACTGGACCTTTCCCTCCACAGTACACTTGTGAACCTCAAATAGTTCAGTTGAGTAAAGCTTAAATGTCTTGCTGTGATCCTGCAGATACTGCTTGTTTGTTTAGCATACAGAACACAGATTACTAAACATTGTGAAAATTTAGTTTCTGCCCCAAAGAATTGACTATCTCTTTCCTCTGTTACCTATATCTACTACACAGGTAGCATAAGTGCCAAGTGGGCAGTCGGGATTTGTTCTGTTGCTGACACTGCTGTATGTTACTCTCAGAGAAAAAGTAAACTCCTGATCTTTGAGTTTTTCATACTTAAACTCTTACAAGTCTCCTCAGTTTTTCTGCTGATGGGCAGGAGCACCGAATTTTTTCACAGAAAACTGCTGCTTGTCGGCTTAGTGTGGGTAAATTTAAAGTTACAGCTGAAATAACGCTTTCCAATCTGCTGACGACTTCTGTGATGTAGGACAACAGTTCAGACATTGAGCACGATTTTCCAGAATCTTTTGAGACAGATTATGAAAGTTTGGCATATACCTCAGGAAGAAGTGCTTTTTTACTGGCTTTAGCCTAGAAGCTTTGGGTAAGTTATCTGATCTTCTTGGACCTCAATGAATCCATCAGGAAAAGTGAGCGAAAAGTAGCATCTTGCTGAAAATGAGCTGCTGGAAGTCTGTTGCGTCTCCCTTAGGAATAAGCTCTTTGACGATGAATTTCTACTGCCGTCGCGCAAGCAGCCCTGCCACGCTGCAAACCTGCTACGAACCCCTGCCTGCCGCAAGGCTTGTCCTGACCGTTACCTCTGCCCAGGCTGGCCCCGCGTCTTATTTCACCCATTTTTCAACACCGAATACTGAAATTCACGTAGAAATTGTTCAATTATGTTAACGTTGTGTGAGGCAGAAAATACTACAGAAAGTTTAATACAACAAGGTCCTACTGTTTAATGTAGCAGCAGAAATCCTGTCTTTACCTCACGTGCTGACCTTCAGCATAAACTCAGACAGGAGAAGGTAATGTAAACGGGGCGAACCAATCGCCCCGTTTAATCTTTACTCCACTTTCTTTCGCAAAAGTGTTCACAGCACTGCGACTACGGGACGGACGGCAAAGCAGCCTAACCGTGCCGACGGGGGAGCGCTAGGCACTTGTCCGAAGCGGGACACGTTTACCTGGCTGCCCCCTGAGGCGTGCCCGCGCCCCTGGGAGGGCGGCCATTGAAGGAGACGTGTGCTGAAACCACTATCTGCCCAAAGGTTTTCCTTCGCGACAGCGCGGCGCAGCAGCCCAACTCTGCGAGATGGCGGCGGGCGGCCGCCATTTTCCCCTCCTCAGACCGCCGCGCCGCGCCCCGCCCCGCCCGGCCCAGCCCGGCTCGGGGGCGGTGCCGCCGACGCCGCGTTGGTTCCTGCTTCCCAGGGAGCCCGCGGCAGCACCCGGCTCCGGCAAGTCCCTCCTCCGCCTTGGCAGTGCGGGCCGCCTCCCCCGGCCGCAGCCTCCTCCGGCCGCAGCGGCGGTGCCCGCCGGCCCCGCGACGCCCATGGCGGCGGAGCCTCAGCCCAAGGCGCTGACTCGCAAGCCCCTCCTGCTCAACAAAGTGGAGGGCTCGCAGGAGGTGGTGAACATGGCAGCGATAGTGCCCAAGGAGGACGGGGTCATCAGCGTCTCCGAGGACAGGTACCGGGGAGCGGGCGTCCACAGGCTGCGGGGCCGTGGCAGTGGTCTGTCACCTCCCACCGTCACTCGTCGGTGATGGTGGTGCACCACCACTTCAGGGCCCTGCGGTGGTGGTCCACCACCACCACCACCATCACCGACGAGTGACGGTGGGAGGTGACAGGTCCTGCGGTGGTGGTCCTGCGGCGAGTGATGGTGGTGATAGACCACCACCATCGCTGATGTGACTGTAGACTCCACCACCGAAGTCCAGGCAAGCGTCAGGGTCGCGGTGGTCCGGCATGGGGACGTTGCTTTAGGCAGCCACATTTGGTCCTGGAGGGGAAGGAGCTTGGGGCAGGGGTCTCCAGCTTGGTGTCCATCTCCTCCTCCACCGCCGTGCTGGTCAGGGCAATGAGTGGGCTGGCGTGCTGCTGAAACTTGCAGGACTTGAGTGACTTTTCTTAACATGGGTAAAATGGGATTTGAGATTGCCTTCATCACAAGGATTGCCGGGGAGGCTGTGGAGATCTTTGACCTTGCCTAAAGATTGCGGTGGCATTGGCTAAAACAGTAGTTTTGGTTCCCGTTTCCCCTCGCCAAACATTTCTTGGTAATTGTTTAAAAATACCGTGTATCAGTGATAAGATCTCGGAGTTAAATCTCGTGTTGTAAAGCTGCCAAAGAGGAGAATGTTTTCAGGCCGTTTATCTGGGCTGTGTGGGGTCTGAGGATGCCCAGAGGCAGCTTTGTCTCTTCTGAAAGAGCTCAAACTTAATTCAGCCCTGCAGCTGGAGCTTCAAAACTCCATCCTGAAGGTGCTTGCCTTTAAAATAAGAGCTCATTTTTCTTGCAGAGTCCATAAATAATTATTTTAAGCAGAGTTTCTTTGCAACTCAGGTGCACGGTGTGTAACGTGTGTCCCTAGCTTGAAAGACAAATGTTGACCAGTGTGTGAATATGTTTTGATTCTCAAGGGGATTTTTGGTGGGCTGTTTCTCTTGGATGCCTGTTATCCTGTTGAGTGTCTGCTTTTATGTCTCTGCTAGCTTTCTGGAAAACTGTCAGTATTTTTTTCATCTTGTCTTTGTCCTCACTGTGAGTTAGATTTTCAGCTAGTTGTCAAATATGTGCAAATTTAGGATCGTTTAAGTTCATCTAAGCTGTGCTCTCTAAGTGAACTTTCATGCCTCATAGCAAGAGGAACTGAGCTACTTAAAACAAGTACACTGTAAAAGAGACTTTAAGCAGAGTTTTACATTGCTTTGTACTCACAATTTTATTGTCTTAATATTTTGTTATGTATTTGTTGTGAAACTGAATAAAACTTGAGTGTATTTTGGCTTATTGTAGCTTGTTAGGCTTACTCAGCCAATTCTTTTTATCTGTAAGAAAGTATTCCTGAAATTCATTTGCTCTTGTATAGGTGTCTCTCTCAATCTCTGCCTCTCCCCTCACCTTAGAAAAAATAAGTAATTTCTGCTGGTTTAGCATGTATGAGTTGTTGAGAGTAGGCTGGTTCTCCAAGTTGATATTTCTCTATAGAGAAAGGGATTGATCAGAGATCTTTGTTTCACTAATAACTGTGATGTCACATTCAAGAAACAAGTGGTGAAGCGGAAGCCAAGGGTTTCACACTAAGAAACTCGCTAGTTCGTGAGCAACCATCACTCTTCCTTCCCATCCCAGAGCAACCCCCCAGTGTAGGTCAGTTAGGTCCTGCTTGTTGATGAAACTGGGTAAAGAAATCTGCTACTAGATGTGGTGCTAGATGTGTGAAGTTTTGCTGGTGATACAGGATAGCTCTACGGATGTTAAAATACTGTAGTAAGTCTGGAGGTTCCCAGGCTATTTTCTGTTTAAAGGCACTAACCAGGTAATTTGTCTGCTTGTGGGGCTGGTTTGCAGTGTCTATGAGATGCTATAAGCTATGATCGTGCCTTTTATTTCTTTAGGCATGAAGATGTTGGTTGATGGCTTTTTCTTTCATTTTCCGCCTGCATTAGCATTTTAATTGTAATTAAAAGGTTCAGAGTCTAAAACTTATTTGGAAGGAATAGCAGGTTGGGAGTCAAACTTGGAGGTTTCAGGATACCTGGGGTGGAAGCATAGTTTACCGGACTTTCAAAACATGTGGCTTATGATTAGGCTTGTGCAGATCCTTACGGTACCTTTTCCTGTTTGGACCTGCCTTCTGGTGTTAGTGCTGACAAGGTTGTTTAATGGCCTTGGAATGTGGAGGGCTTTTGGAGATTCCTGGAAACTGTAGAGGACGGTTATGGAGATGTTATCTGTCTCTTTACTTGTTAGCCAAATAAGTGAATTTTGGCCATGTTTCCCAGCCTGTGATATGTACTGCTCATATGAGAGAAATGTTCTGAAGCTTTTGCAGAGAACTTCAGCTGGAACGACTTGCCATCTCCAGCACTTGCTTCAGGCTGGGGAGGATGGGTCTTCTGGAGATGAAGAGGAGGGAGTTCTCCGTTGGTTCACTGGCTAATGGCTGAATGTATCATTGTTGAAGTTGCTAGTAGTCTTAACATACACAACAACTAGGTACCACTTTAAAGGTTTTCTTTAGTGCATGATGTGGCTCTGTACCTGTAAACCCTTCAAAGCAGGAGCTCGATCTCTAGTCTCTCTTTTGTATGGCACCAGTGGTTTTATCTGGTTTTAAAAGACAGGGAAGTGGTTTCGGCTATAGCTTGCAGACATAGTCATGCATTATATAGCCCTGAATCATTGTTATTTGTAGCACATACGTGCACGTATTTTAAGAAATAAATGAAAACTAAGTAATAATAGAGAGTGTGGTTATTCCTCATAAAGAATGGCAGAGAGGGGGAAAGAAGGAATCTCGGAGGGGGTTTACATATTTACCTAGATTATCTAAACTTTACATAACCTGCAAGGTTGGAGTTTCTTTTCAGTGTGCATGACCTGTACAGTCTACATATTTTCTCTTCTGAATCCTAGTCAGTCATGTTAGTTGAACAATGTGCATTGTGTCCTAATCTTAGTTAATTTGGCTGAGTCCTTACTAGCGCAAAATAGGCTGAGCCTGTATCTCCTTACAGTACAGCTGGTGTGCATTGGGAGGGATAAGATGTATTTTTATTTTGTGTTTTTCTTCTAAGGAAAAGGGGTGCACCTGTCTAGACAGGTGAGAGTTAAAGGAGTGGTAGCATTTTTTCCCCAAGAATGTATAAATCTGATGCAGGAGGGCTATAAGAAAGAAATTATTAGCTTTCATCCATGCTCTTTCACTTGCCAGCAAATGGGTGGAATTAACAGACACATATATCCAAACGTGTAGAGTCTTGAGTGATCCATAGCATTGAATGCCCTAGGTGCTACACGTGAAGCTAAAGTGGGATTTTCCTAATGTGCACAGCTGGCCCGAAGTTGTCATCAGCTTCCTGTGTTAAAAGCTTGTGCTACCATTTCAAAATTGCTGAGCGTCCTTGTCTTTTGTTGCCTTCGGAGGGAGATGTGGGTGTTGGGCAGGTATGAAAAGTAGGTCACTGGCATGTCAAGTTCAGACATATCTAACTCCGTGCTCCAGAGAAGATTTAGTGCCATTAATCTTACCTGAGCATGGGGATGCAGTGGGAGAAGTGCACTGACTCACCCAGCTTTCAGTGCAAGCAGTTCTGCTTGGTGTTGGCACACTTCTGTGTTTCTCCAGAGGTTGCCAGTGATGTGAGTCCTAATTCAGCTGGGTATCCGATGTGCTGATCGTATGTCACCATGCAAGACTGGCAAGAGGGGGCTGGGTGTCGTTGTGGTAAACCTGCGCTTTGCCACTAGCCATCTTTTTTTCCACTAGCTATATTGTAGGTGAAGAAATCTTAGACGTGTGCTGGTGTAGGCAGCTTTCTTGATAATTATGACCTCTGCTCTGTGCCCTCTTTTGGGTGGGAGTTCTGTGCTCACTGCCATGCTACAGACCTTGGAAATGTAGGTGTTGCAGTCAAGAACTGTTCTTCTTAAAGTGTTCATGGGAGATAAAAGCTTTCCTAGTCAACTGAAAATTGTCAAAAGCCTTTATTTTCAAAAAACAGGCATTCTAGTCTCCTAGAAGGTGACAAAATCTAGGAGAAAAGTATTTATGCTATAGGAAATACATATATATTTCTTTTAAATAAGGGAACAGAGACCTTTGCCTTCTCTGCTACCTTGTACCATCTTAAGTTCCTTTTGAACTGAGATCTCTCAGCTTCTTTGTATGGATCACTGTATAAACAGTGAGCCCAGACTATTTGTCATGTATGTGTTAGTGTCTTCATTTCATGTAGAGAAAACAGTGCAGAGCTTGTATTGCTAGGTTTGGTTTACAGTTTGACGTTTTTAAATGCAGATGTGCACTTAAGCTGTTGTCCCAGGCTTGTCTTCTGTATATGCTAACTAGCAGGTTTTTTAGGGGGTACAAAAAATGAGTGACTGTCATGTGTAGATGAAATCTCAGCTTTGCTAAACTAATGGTGAACTAGGAATGGGAATGTACGTATGTGACAAGAAATGTAGGAGTTGTCTTTGGCATCCTGCTGATATGCCTTCTGACATGGAGAAGCATGATCTTTCCACCCTTAAATGTATCAAAAGCAATCTTTTGCTCCTTGTGGTTTTCTTGTCCAGATCCAGAGCATAAAGCATATAGCATTATAGTTCATGCCTGTGAAATGTCCTTAATGGAAAGGTTGGACTCTTCACTTGGTGCTGCATCCAGGCAGGACACGAGGACCTGCAGACCCTCGGTAAACGCTTTGGGTTCCTTTCTCCTGTGGTGGAGTGGTAGAGAGCAGTTGCTTTGCAGAGCTATGGTTGCAATACAGGTTTGTAATTCTCATCTAAATACAGGGTTAGTCACTGATGGCTGCTCTGCTTTGTGTGTGGCTGTTGATTTGCAGCAGATATGCAGGTGATGTGAGAACTGATTTTGATGCTGGCTGTTTGTTCACTGGTCCAAGCCTGTAGGTTTCACACCCAGGTTTTTGCAGCATGAGCAGTAGTTCAAGCAGCGCAGAAGGTGTGGATGCTCTTCACAGGTGTAAAAACACTTGTCCCTGCCTGGAGGTTCTTTAAATTTTTATAAAAACATCAGTTACCAATAAAATTGTTGAGAGGAGATGAAGGAACTCTACATCAACAGTGCAAAGGCTCGTTAAGACATCTATTGCCATAGATGCAACTTGTTTGCTCTGAATTTTTTTAAACTAATTGGATGTGTTGCAACTTGATGACTGTGTTTGGAATAAAGCTCAGGGTGGAGGTTAGTGCTGGCTGTTTGAGTGAAAGAAGGGGAAGCTGGCAAGAGGTTTAGGAGAAAACAGGAGGTCCAAAAGCTCTTGGAATCAGACATTGTTGCAGATGTTGACAGTAACTGTTCCTGATTTGACTAACATGTATCCTCTGAAGATGCCAAAAACCTGGGACTAGCACGTAAACTATTGTGCTAAGTACTTGTTGGGGATGATAAACTCTGCTTAGTAACTTGTGGGATACTGGGTGACCTTGTGATGTATTTTTTTTTAACCCCCCTGTGACACTAGGTGCCACTAGGAGATGACTTGTTGGTTTGCCAAAGCTTGTATATCCCTTGCCTTACGATGCTCTCCCCCTGAGTACGTAGTGTCAGTTGAAGGCTTAAAGCACAAGCATTTAGTCTTGTCTTTCTGATTTGAGCTATTCTGCAACTGCTAGCTCATGTAGGTCAATGCACAAATTGGTGCAACTCCTGCAGTTGTATTAAGTTCATGTCTTAACTGCAAGGTGGCACCTGCAAAAATATGATATGATGTGGCTTGGACCACAACTTGTATAGACCTGGTTTCAGCAGCGCAATTAGGCATCAAAATAGAGTGGAACATTAGGTGTTTGAGCATTTAGTCAGAGATGCAGTGGTTTTTACTTGTCTCTCTGTTTTAGAGTTTATTCTTTATATAAAAGGTGTAGATGCATGTATCTTATCTTACAAGCTTTATTTGGAATAAGAAGAGCTGCTTAATACACCTTCCGTTTGCCTTATAGTAGCATCTTTTTCTGCCAGTTGCTGAACGACACTCTTGAGTTTCAGCAAGTTTCGGGGTGGTGCTTCCGCCTCCCATATTAACCAGTTCTCGTTTTTCTTCTTGTCTTCCCTGACCCCATCTTAATTTCACTGGCACCTGCTTACACAGAGACTGGATCTCTCATCAGCATCTTGTATCTGCCAGGCTTGGTGACCTTCCCTTGCAGTCTCTCCAGTTCTGCAGCTGAACAATGCTCCTCGCCGCGAGGGGACTGCACAATGCCACCTCTGTGTGTGCCCTGCGGCCCCTGGAAGAAAAACAAATGCTGGTAATGGAGTATGTGCAGTACAGGCATATAACTAAAAATGCACTGTTGCAGGAAACTTGTTGGTTTTTCTCCTAAAGCTGAAGATGACGCGGACAACACCAAGCTGAGTGGTGCGGTGGATACGCTTGAGGGTCGGGATGCCATCCAGAGGGACCTGGACAGGCTTGAGAGGTGGGCCCGGGTGAACCTTATGAGGTTCAACAAGGACAAATGCAGAGTCCTGCACCTGGGTCGGAGCAACCCCCGGTATCAATACAGGCTGGGGGATGCAGGGATGGAGAGCAGCCCTGCCGAGAAGGACTTGGGGGTGCTGGTGGATGAAAGGCTGGACATGAGCCAACAATGTGCGCTGGCAGCCCAGAAGGCCAACCGTATCCTGGGCTGCATCAAAAGAAGTGTGGCCAGCAGGTCGAGAGAGGTGATTCTGCCCCTCTACTCTGCCCTGGTGAGGCCCCACCTGGAGTACTGCGTCCAGCTCTGGGCCCCTCAACATAAGAAGGACGTGGACCTGCTGGAGCGGGTCCAGAGGAGGGCCACAAGGATGATCAGAGGAATGGAGCACCTCTCCTACGAAGACAGGCTGAGAGAGTTGGGCCTGTTCAGCCTGGAGAAGAGAAGGCTCTGGGGAGACCTTATTGCAGCCTTTCAGTACTTGAAGGGGGCCTATAGGAAAAATGGGGAGAACCTCTTTAGCAGGGCCTGTTGTGACAGGACAAGGGGTAATGGTTTTAAACTAAAGGAGGGGAGATATAGGCCGGAAATCAGAAAGAAGTTTTTCACAATGAGGGTTGTGAAGCACTGGCACAGGTTGCCCAGAGAGGTAGTAGAAGCCCCATCCCTGGAAACATTCAAGGTCAGGCTGGATGGGGCTCTGAGCAACCTGATCTAGTGAGGTTGTCCCTGCTCATGGCAGGGGGGTTGGACTAGATGGCCTTTAAAGGTCCCTTCCAACCTAAACTATTCTATGATTCTATGATTCTATGACTGGAGGAGGCAGTGATGCTACAGCATTAAATGGCTGCAATACCTTAAAATAAAGGAATTGCAACAGTTTTGAAGCTACCAGGCTAGTTCAGTAAGACTGGCCTTTCATTGAGGGTCACTTAGCAGACTGAAGGTCTCAAATAGCATGTGAAGTTGTAGCACAATAGAAATATATCAGTAGCTTGTTTGGCCTACCTTATAGGATTTTGGTTATTGAGGCAGACTCTTTGTTTTTTCTTTCCTTCTCTCCAGCTGCGTTGGTTCCTGCATGATATCTGCAGATATCTGTGCACAGGTTTCCCAGCAACATCTTTCAGCTATGTGATAATACATGCAAGAGAACTGCTCAAAAGTGGAACAAGTTTTGTAAAACCTTGTTTGTAACAGTCTTAAGAGAAGTCAGAATATACTTGGCGGCTCAGAGAACAAATGGGAAGGAGAAAATTGGAGGGTGTCATGCAGGCATGCGCTGGGAGCTCTAAAAGCTTCGTAAATGATGCGCAATGCCCTAAGGAGAGCAACTGGCTTTTGCATAAGTATCTTCTGTACATAACCGTGTTCTGTGCCTTGTAACCTCTCGGACATGGGAAGGCCGTTCACATAAAAGCATCTCGGAAGCTGTGTTTAATTGCCTTGCTCATGATGCTTCTGTCACACACCTGTCAAATATGAGTGGTTTTATATAAAACTCTGCCAGTATCTGTGTGTATTTGCCCAGGGGTTTGATGAGAATTGCAGTAGTCCCTAGCGTAGTCTGTTGCAAAGACAGGAGCAAGAAAAACCGCAGCTGTTTCCCTTCTGCCTATGGTGTGAGGGAGTGATGGATGCAGCCGTGGTGCTGCAGGATGTGGTAGCCTGGGATGGGGCACCCTGGGAGGGGACACGAGCAGCAGTCCTGGGGTGCTGAGAATAGCCACACACAGTGGGGTGCGTCCTGTTCAGCAGAGCCTTGTCCAGCCTGGGTCGTTTTAGGAAAGAGGAAATAAAACTTAATTCTTTATACTTTTGTGAGGTGAGGTATGAAATGCAGTAAATGGGAAAACTATAAAACAACCAACCACCCAGGCACGGCAAATACCCCAGCAAGCAGGTTGGGCGAGTGGCTGGAGCAAGCCTGGAGAAGGAAAAGGACAGTTTCGTGAAAGGAGAAGCAGGAGAGGGCAAGTTTACCAGGCAGCCCTCCAGGGAGAGAGCTTTACATAATCATGAAACCATATGCACCTCTCAGGGTTCTTCATATGTCACAGTCTGCGTGCCTGATGGCTTGAAACTGCGCATAAATAACAGTCAAAATGGATATTTGGCTATCAGAAATCAGGTAATGCGTTTTGCAAATTAGACTGTGCTGAAATTTTAGATAGACAAAATACAGCCTTCATCCTCATAAGAGGGAGAACGGTTGTGGAGGCTGGGTTAAAAAAAGTGGTGGTTTAATTTTTCTCTCAGTCAGGCTGCAGGAAATAGCGTTGTGTAACTAACCTTGGCCAGACTTTGAACATATGGGCTTTGCTTGTCATACCATGTGTATTCACGACTTAAATTAAGTTTTTCAGGGAACTCTTAAGGTTTTGAACACTGAATCAAAGGCAATGCCAAAGCACAGTTCTGGGTAGAAGAGCACTGCTGTTCTGCTGCCAAGTTTACCGAGAAGTTTGATCTAATGTCTCTTATTTTCCAAATCCTGTACTGTTCCCTCTTACTGTGAGGTAAAAGATCGATGTTCTTAGCAGGTTTTTGAAATAACAGTAGTGATCGATCGGCCCCAGAAGGCAATGCTTTTGACCTTTACAGGTCTGTAATAGCAGTTTCCTTAGGAGTTGAGTCCCACAGAGAGAAATCTCAGAAAAGGCTGTCCTAATGTGAATTGGCCTATTTTGCCACCAAGTTGAATTATCTAGATTAGAATTATCTGGATTCAGGTGACAGAGCAAATACAGTGCCCTGTCTTGAAGGCATATGGAGAGAAGATCCTTGCCTGTGTTTAGAACATGACAGATAATGAGATTTTGCACCTCCAGCAGTGAATGGAAATTTGATAAATTTACCTTCGGCTTTGAATTTACTTATAATAGCAAATAAAGGCTTAATTGTATTCTTAAGCGGGTGGTGCATCTGCCTTGTGGAGTACTTCAGGGTCTTAAAGTAAACAGCTTTTTTTTTTTTTTTTAAAAGCTCTAGTAAGGTCTAATCATGAGTCGGTGCTAAAGCTTTTGCTTTAGCCTAAAAGGTAATAAGGTATAGCGAAAACATAATTACATTTATGCAAGCTAATGCATGCTAGAGGATGGGAGATGAGAGAGGGTTTTGGTGTTGGTTCAGAGCAGTGGTACGTATCCTCCTGGTACAATGGTTTCAAGATTTAGATATATAGGTACCAACAGTCTCCGACTTCCACATTATTTAGCTTATCTGTGGCTTGGAATAAAAAACATATAGGCAGTGACTGAAAGAGGAAATCCAGTAGCTTTATTGTGATGCAAGATAAGATGAAGCAGGAGAACACTGTAAAGTAGTTTGTTCTGTTGCTTTCCTTCTTGTTGCTGTTTAGCCTTTCTGAAGCAGTACAGCAAAGCTTATCTTATAGACGTCTCCTCTGATTTGGATGCTCCTCCAAGAATATCTACGCTGAGGTTTCTTTCCTTGCAGATGTCAACTGACAATGGAAGGTCAAGTGTTGAACTCAATATTCTGTAAGGTATTTGCCTATGTGCATGTTTCTAGGCCAGTTTATTACACAAAGATCCAGAAGGGATTGCCTTTTCCATTTAATACAATTACCCCTTATCTCAGAAAACCATGTAATGTAATCCCTTTTAAGAGACAGGTCCTCATTAAGTATTTTGCCCCCTTTATGTATGTTGGGAACTTGAGGAATCTGTGCCATGAAACTGGAAATGACAGCTTACATTTTATTTGTAACTAGTTTGCACTCGTTTTGCTTATGTGATGAATTATCCTTACTTTACATATTTTCTTCTTGATCCTTAGTGTTATTAAGCTGTATCTTCTCATTCCCCTACTCCATCCCTGTTTTTCTGTTTGATACAGGGAAATTCTGTCTCCCCTCTCAGCTCTGTGTTTTGCTAGAGCAAATGTGGGCTATGGAGTCATCCAATGAGTGGTTCAAATTGACATTGCGAAGGCCTCATGATTTGCAACTCCATGTGCATGGGATGGAATGAAAGTAGAATCTCCGAGGAGATGCTTTCTGCTTTGATGGTAAGGACATAGCCTGTGGTCCAGCCTAGCTTCTACTGCATGCAGGGTTGACTAAGGACAGCTGCAGCATTCTGGTGTCAGGGGAGATCCTCTACGCGGTGTCTTGGCTGGACTCATGAATCATGCCTTTACTTCACTGGCTGTTTCAGTAGCTCTGCCAGCAGTAAGCTGTTGTCAAAGGCTGATTGCACTTCTGCAATTACTGGAAGTCCAGTTGGAAGGCTCACGCCTGTGCTGTTCTCCAACATCAGGCATACAGCCCCTGTGCCTGCTCTTGTCTTGTTGGTCACATATTGCTTCAAACTCCTGTGGCACAGGAGTCCTTGGTCAGGCAGTGGCCTCAGTGTAGCCTGCTTTCTGCCGGCCAGGAGCTTGAGGGGAGGTGAAAGGGCCTTTGCTGAAGAGCCCTGCATTTGGCTTCTAGAGATGAATGATCTCTGTGCTTTTAATATGCCATGGTAACGGTTTACTTTATCACTGTCTGCTTCTGCCTGTGCTAAAAACTGGAGATCAAAGTAGGGCAGTGCAGTAGTAGTAACATGGGGAAGAGAGGACTAAAGCTGGCTCAACATTAATTGTGCTGAGGGAGGAGGGTGAGAAGGTAATGTATCTGTGAAGACAAAATCGACACCTTTGGCTTTATTGTACCCTAGGCCTGGACTAAAGTTATTTAATGACTGGAATTAAGAAGTTGATACTTTTTGCTCCAGTGAAATGATGCATTTCCAGTTCTCAGTTCCACTGAGCCCTATTTTATGTCCCATTCAGTCAGAATAACTATTAATTAAGCTCCAAAAGTGCATGTTGGGTCTACCAGAGCCTTGCCTGGGCTGTTCTGTGTGCTGCCTTAGCAGCTGAGGCTTTTAGTGCTGTCTGACGAGCAAAAGCCTGTCTGATATTACCTCATGTTTTCTAGGTTGTGTTGCCTCTGAAGTCAGGAGTAATAGGAGTTTTTGAGACTGCATTAGCTGCTATTGCCGGCTAAGAGTGGATGTATGCTGGCTTTCTTCAGGCAGGAGTAAGCAGGGGAAGCAGCTAGCTTAAGAGTATCAACTGCAATGGGTGGTAGACCGCTGTACTTGGCACAGTGTGTTATGAAGCAGGGGTTGGTTACACAATGTATAGGCACTAATCCATTTCCAAAGAAGAGCACAGTCTCTTCCCTTCAGGAAATGAATCAGACTTCATAAACAAATCTCTTCTTGCTAACTTCTGCAACTGCCAGTAAATGAGTGGGAATAGATGAATCCATCATCATGCTTTCAAAATATCAACTGGTAAATGATCCTGCCGGACTTCCAGCAGGGACATCAGCTCAGACCCATACAAACGCTTACTGAACTTTCAGGTTCACATTCTGATTCCTGTTGTTGCTAGGTTTATTTGTAGCCAAAAAGCAAAAGCACACAAAATTTTGGAGAGCTTGCTGCGGTGCTTGGAGTCCCATGGCAGCCTGAGCTGCGAAGCGCTGGCAGATGAGGAGCCCCGTTGAGTGTGATGGGCTGTTGCAGAGACATGCTCACAGGCCCACTGCAGGCTGCACAGCTGCAGACGTTGCTCTGGAGGACATTTGGGACCTCATTTGGCATCTCATCCTCCACTTTGTATGCTCTTTATGGTTGCTTGTATGGTGGGGGAGCACATGACCAGTGGGAAGGTAGGAAATCCCACAGTAGCTTGTACCACTGCTTCAGTTCCAAAGTGTTGGTTTTGGAGTGGAAGATTAAAAGCAAAGGTAGGGTTTTTTTGTTAAACAAGAAATGCCATAAATGCTGGTGGTCACGATCCTTAGATTTCCAGCAGTTAACTTTTTTGGTACATCGGTGATCAAAGGAAGACTAGGGAAAATGTGAGCCCTCTCCAGAAGGAAACAGGAGACCTAGTTACCCAGGATATGGAGAAGGCTGAGGTACTTAACAACTTTTTTGCCTCGGTTTTCACCAGCAAGGGCTCTAGCCACACCACCAAAGTCGCAGAAGGCAAGGGCAGGGACAACTGCCCACTGTAGAAGATCAGATTCAGGACCATCTAAGGAACCTGAAGATGCACAAGTCCGTGGGACCTGATGAGATGCATCCACGGGTCCTGAGGGAACTGGCAGATGACGTTGCTAAGCCACTATCCATCATATTTGAGAAGTTGTGGCAGTCCAGTGAAGTTCCCACTGACTGGAAAAGGGGAAACATAACCCCCATTTTTAAAAATGGAAAAAAGGAAGACCTGTGGAACTACAAGCCGGTCAGTCTCGCCTCTGTGCCCAGCAAGAACATGGAGCAGATCCTCCTGGAAACTATGCTAAGGCACATGGAAAATAAGGAGGTGATTGGTGACAGCCAACATGGCTTCGCTAAGGGCAAATAGTGCCTGACAAATTTGGTGGCCTTCTATGACGGGGTTACACCGTTGGTGGATAAGGGAATAGCAACTGACATCATCTACTTGGACTTGTGCAAAGCATTTGGCACTGTCCCACACGACATCCTTGTCTCTAAATTGGAGAGACATGGATTTGACGGATGGACCACTTGGTGGATTAGGAATTGGCTGGATGGTCGCACTCAAAGAGTTGCAGTCAATGGCTCAATGTCCAAGTGGAGACCAGTGACAAGTGGCGTTCCTCAGGGGTTGGTATTGGGACCGGCGCTGTTTAACATCTTTGTTGATGATGTGGACAGTGGGATCGAGTGCACCCTCAGCAAGTTTGCTGACGACACCAAGCTGTGTGGTGTGATCAATGCGCTGGAGGGAAGGGATGCCATCCAGAGGGACCTTGACAGGCTTGAGAGGTGGGTTCATGCGAACTTCATGAAATTCTTCAAGATGAAGTGCAAGGTCCTGCACATGGGTCAGGGCAATTCCAAGCACAAATACAGGCTGGGCAGAGAATGAATTGAGAGCAGCCCTGAGGAGAAGGTCTTGGGGGTGTTGGCTGATGAGAAGCTCAACATGACCTGGCAATGTGTGCTTGCAGCCCAGAAAGCCAACTGTATCCTGGGCTGCATCAAGAGAAGCATGGCCAGCAGCAGGTCGAGGGAGGTGATTCTGCCCCTCTACTCTGCTCTGGTGAGACCCCACCTGGAATACTGCATTCAGCTCTGGGACCCTCAACACAAGAAAGACATGGCCCTGTTGGAGCAAGTCCAGAGGAGGACCACAAATATGCTCAGGGGGCTGGAGCACCTCTCCTGTGAAGACAGACTGAGAGAGTTGGCGTTGTTCGGCCAGAGAAGAGAAGGCTCCGGGGCTTCTAGCAGCCTTCCAGTACCTGTAGGGGGCCTACAAGAAAGAGACTTTTTACCAAGGTCTCTAGTGATAGGACAAGGGGTGATGGCTTGAAACTGAAGGGGGATATATTTAGGTTAGATCTAAGGAAGAAATTCTTCAGCGTGAGGGTGGTGAGGTGCTGGCACAGGTTGCCCAGAGAAGTTGTGGCTGCCCCATCCCTGGAAGTGTTCAAGGCCAGGTTGGACGGGGCTTTGAGCAACCTGGTCTAGTGGAAGGTGTCCCTGCCCATGGCAGGGGGGTTGGAACTAGATGATCTTTAAGGTCCTTTCCAACCCAAACCGTTCTATGATTCTATGATAACCCATATTAGATACCAGAGAAAGCAGTAGGGAAAGGGAGTTGTGAATGTACTGATTGTTTAAAAAAAATTTACATGCTGTAGTGCCTGTATGTAGAAAATGCATAAACTTTATCTGAATTCTGAAAGCTCCTCTGTGATTTAGGATGCTTTTACTCCTCCTTTCCCTCCTCCCCAGTAGGTTCTTTGGTTGATAAGAGATAAGCTTGGTGAGGATTTCCTTAATAAGTTTTCATTAACAGGAAACCAAGCCAAGAAGTCTCCATCCCTGACTAGTTTCATCCACAACATCCATTTGGTCACAGCTTATATTTATTCTTCTAAAAACCTGATGACTTAAAGACTCTTCTTTGAGGAATCAGGAGTGAACATCGTTGTCTGCTTTTTACGAGGTGTGAACACATCTGAATGAATGACCCAAGAACTGCAAATGTTGAGGTCACCACCAGAAAGCTTGGATAAACCTAACAAATGGCTTGGTCTGCCTCGGTCAGTGTCTCCCATGGTCTTTTCCTTTGCTCTAAAGCTGAGCTTGTGACATGAACAGACGTTTTTACGTGGTTTAAAGAGCCAGATTCTTTTAGAAACAGGTGTGATTGTTACTCAGCTCTTAATCACAAAACCAGGACTATTAACTATGTAGACAAGTGTTTTGTATACAGTGATGTGGGAGAACTAGATAAATAACCATTTTGATGAAAATTCTGGATGTGGGAAAAGCAAATGACATGGGTAATTGCTTAGTGATCTGTGCTGGAGTGTTTTGCATGCGGATTAAAAAGTGCAAACGGTAGTTTCAGAAAGCAGTGTGTGCGCATGCATTGACACCTCAGGCTCAATGGTATTCTTCCAGAAGTAAATGACACT
The DNA here is from genome assembly GCA_009819775.1 of Phoenicopterus ruber ruber. Taxonomy (NCBI): domain Eukaryota; kingdom Metazoa; phylum Chordata; class Aves; order Phoenicopteriformes; family Phoenicopteridae; genus Phoenicopterus; species Phoenicopterus ruber. The sequence goes on from CM020215.1 coordinate 190,614,520, forward strand.
GCCTCTGTTTGCAGGCAAGCTCCCAATTTGAAACCAGCCGTTGTGATACTCTGAAGCATTATCCTGGCAATGGTTGTCTTTTTGGTTTTAGTTTGATTTCCCTTTACGGCTGTGTGTGATGACTCTATTTAAGCCAGAAATTGCTGTTTATTCAGTTGCTGGCCAATGCCTTTACACTGACCTCAGCCTAATAAAAATGAAGGAGGGAAAGTGGGAAAATATGGACCACCTTGAGATATTATTGCAGTGTACAAGGTAACAGGAAAGGAGGGCTCTTGTGAACAGAGACAGCAAACCCCTTGTTGTTCTGACTTTCCAATTCTTCTAAACAAGCCCGGTGTTACACAGGGTGATGTATGTAGGGCAGGCTTCAGCGGGATCAATATTGTTCCTCTTTTCAATGACTACATGACCAGCTGGGAGAAATGAGCAGCTGAACCCAGGGCCAGTTGCGATGACTGTATTTCTAATAAACTAAATAGCATGAGGGTATGTATTCAGGCATGGGAATCTGGCTGGCTGTACCATATGGTTGTTGGTACCAGGCACTGTTCTTGCCATGAGCCAATTTGCACAGCGTCAAACAATCCCCAGGTAGGGTTTGGGAGGGTCCAGGTACCGTTCCCAGTACACAGCTTGGATGCAGCTGCTGGTTTCTGTGCCAGGTGGCCTCGCTGCCAGAGACTGGTCCCAGGCCTGTGTCATTTATTAATCTAGGTGTGTTTCATATCTCCGGGGCACCCAGATTGTGTAGCCATCCCTGCTGGTGGGGAGTCAGATTGCCTACAGGAAATTGGTTCTGTGATTTTAAAAAAACAGAACAAACCAAACAACAAACTAAGCCGCTGGTTTAAACAAGACATGGCCCTTAAAACTGGTCTGCCTGTAAGCATTTCTGCTGGTTTGAGATCTGTAACAATAAGTTTAAAAAGCTTGATTTTGAGACCAAAAATAGTTTGAGATTCTTAAGACTAACTTCAACCAGATGTCCGGGGGAGGGCAGGTCTCCCGGGGCTGCGACGCTGAGCAGAAGTGCACGTGCTGCCAAATTCCTGCGTGCAACATCAGCCAGCGACCCACAAGGCCGCGGCCAGGGCTGGAACCCTGCTGGAGTGCAGAAGTGGTATTCGTGGCCTCTCTGGCCACATCCTCTGGTCAGACCCCTGTGTTTGTTTGCTGCACCACCAGAGCCCCAAGCATCGGACTTGTCACACGTGTGAGTACATCTCCTCACGTTCCTCAACAGCAGTCAAGATAATTTGTCTCCACAAGCCTTTGCTTCTGACGCCCAGGGAAACATCTTTGACTGGTGTAGGCAGAGCATTGCTTCATCATGTCCTGTAGCTCTGGGAGACAGGACATAAATGCTTCTTTACTTGCCAGCTTGTTCCCTGCTTATGCTGTCTTGGGGTGGCATCCTTCCAGCGGCTTGGCGTCATTGCAGCTGCACTGGGGCTGCTCCACGTGCTGCCAGTAGAAGAGCCCAGGCCTCACTTCTGATAAGTGTGATAGTCCCTCCACTGTTTCAGGCCAAGTGAAAGTTTTGATCCTGTAGTTTTGAAGTCATAGAACAGTGCTAAGCTGTAGTAATGACCAATTTTGAAATACAAGCCACTAATAATCTACCTCTTTGAAACACATATACAGTTGGGTGTTACGTGCTGAAGAAAGAATTCTTGATCGGGGTGATCCAAATGTACAGCAAAGCTTGGAGAAGATCAAGGAAGTCCAGAGACCCTCTGCAGGGACGTTTTACCTAAGCTTTTCATCTTTGAAAAGGCCTTCAGTCATAAAAATGACATTTCTGCTCCTTTCGATCCCTAAAATACTTGAAATAAGTTGGGCGTACAGTGGCAACAGACCTTACTCCAAGCATTGTTTTCCACCCCATGTTTCCATCTTTTCATGTAACCAAAGCTTCAATAAGATCTTTGGTGTTGCTGTCAAATGACTATAGAAAACTCTAATAGCATATGTAGGTTGTATTAAACCTTCAAGGTGGACAGAAGATAAACTTTCATTTTCTGGTAAAACTCGTGGTGCCACAAAGGAACTAAGAAGTGTGCTACTTCAATAGCTTGTGAGCTTCTCTGCCTAAGAAAAGCATAGGAAACTTCAGGTACAGTAAGTAAATTAACTCTTCAAAGCATGTTTGCAATAGAAAGCACTGTACAGCTAGAGACACTTGTTCTATAACTATTGTGTAGGTCTTTCTGCCTTGTCCAGTTTACCTGCCACTGATAATGTAACAGAAGTTACATATGTCGTTGGGGCAAAGGCTTGGGGAGAGAAAGTACCTCCTCCATAGTCTTACATAGCTTGTTTTTGTACAAGCTATTTCCATTTGGGTATCTGGTTGAGGATTCACATGATATTTATTTCAGTCCTTTTTTGTTTGTTTGTTTGGTTTTTGTTTACCCACTGATGTGGAGACACTGATGTGTCTTCCATTACGAAGTAGTAATTTGCTTTTGCTTCAATATATAAACAAACACTAAAATTATCACGATTGATTTCATCCTGCTCCAGTGTCATTTAAGAGTTTTGCTACTGACCTCATTGTGAGCAGGATCAGATGAGTGCTTCAGAATGGAGCTGATATTTGAATTATTGGAGAAGCGCGTCTACAGCCGCTGCAGTAGGTGGAAGGATGATGGACATCCCTTAGCTTTCACTGCCATAGTAATTGGTGTGGGGCAGTGGTGGAGCCAGAAAATACGCGTTGGATGTAGCATCATTGTTCTGAAACTCTTTGGCATGGTGCTGCCCCATGGCAGTTGCGTTCTCCTCCTGCTCCTGAGCTTGGCCCAGGTTGCTAAACTGGATTTCGCGTCTCGGAGCTGGGCTCTCCAGTGGAAAGGAGTGTTGGGCTTTCCTCATCTTTCATGGTACGTTACTGTTCCCCCCTGGACTGAGAGGGAGTTTATTCATTTTAGTTTAGGTTTCTTGCTTGGGGTGTCTTGTTGTAGGAGCCTTTTGTGCTAACTCCTTTTCTGTGAAAAGTTTCTAGTTTAGTTTTTAATAGCACTTTAACTGTTCTCAAGATGATTGGTCTGAACTTACCCTCTGGTATGGGTCCTCTGATACTGAGGAAATTGAGCCAGATTATTTTAGACCATCCCTAAGATGTTACAAGATTATGATTGCCTTTTCAAGGTCTGAGATCAGAGGATCAAGAAAGCAACAAGATTTCCTTAGAATTATATGTACCTTGAATACCCAGGACATAAGGGTTTTACAACAGTCTTTATAGTATTTTTCTACAAAATCTGCTTCTTTTGATGTACCACAAGATTGCACTTTCTCATTCCGGACGCAAATAGAAATTCTGCTTGGCCTCCATTGCATCAAATCTTACAGAAACAAAAATTTTAACCAGACACTGAGAGAGAGAGGAGCAGATTTGGAGTCAAATAAACTTAAATTATGAATAGCTATCAATTATGCACAAGTAACATGAAAATAAACAGAACAAGATGTCTAACTTGGCTCCGCTTCCTCCTACCTAACTAAATTGATATTGTTTCCTGAAATCACAGGTCAGAGTGACACTGATGTTGCCTTTTGGCCATACATTATGGTTATGTATTATCTGAAAAAAAATTGGGCAATGGCGGGGGGGGGGGGACCCAATTGCTGAAGTTGAAAGTAGAAACTGAAAGTTTCTTCGTAGAGGGAAGAAATGCCTTGCAGAGAAGTTTTAATTCTTGTTCAATTGGTGCGTATCCAGTCTCGATGGTGTGTTTTTAACTGCTGCTGGAGGTAACTGCTGCATCTTTGATAAGTGTTATAGTGATTAGTTCCTGTTGTAGGAACTCAGCAGGCACAGGTGACTTCTGAGTCTCCTGGGGAGAATATGACCAGGCTAGTGTCCATCCTACCAGGGGACCATCAACTGTTTGTTTAATTATTTTTTCCCCCAGACTCATGTTGGAGATTTGATTCTGGAGAGGGTGGTGTTAATCCTTGCACACTTGGGAGATCTTATAGCCTGCTTTGTACTCCTAGTTCAGTGCTCTTACAGCTAAGCTCGTACAGAATAAAAACAGGTGTCATGAGACAAGAGTTTGGGATCCAGGTGCTTACACAGTCCAAATTGGGATTGCAGGAGCGCGTCTGGGTCTGAAGAGGTTGTGGGATTTCACACATCTTTTTTGGCATTTTGCATTGGTCAGTGTGAACTGCCATGTTTAATGAGAGTCCCATTTTTTAGTACCTACGTCTTTCAGGGGGGCAGTGCTCCCAGACACGTGCGCTTTTCCGAGACCTGCTGGTGTTTGGTATCACTGTACTTAAGTTCTCTTGTGGAGCTGGGTCATGGCTCTGCTTTCTCTACCTGTCCAGGATTCATTTAGAAGCATCTCAAACATATGGTTTTTATTTTTGACTAGTATTCATGTTTTGTAAATATTCTGTGAACAGGACCAAGTTTGATTCCATGATGTGTGTGTGTGTGTTTGTTCATTCAAAAACTAAGCTGCTTTGAACAAAAAATGTTTTATTCTTGAGACTCGGTAGTAACTTGCCTCAAGTTGGGGAGGGAATGAGAGAAGGAACTTGCTAAGAACTGGTGCTGAGACTTGAAACTTTCCATGAGCACTGCGGAGAAAGCCAATTGAAGTGAAGCTTTTTCTCTCCCTGAAAAAATGTACAGTGCAAACGTTTTCTTTCAAGTACAAATTTTGCAGTATGCAGTTGGAAAAAGATAACTTGAAATTTAATTCAGATAGTCTGTGTTAGACTTCCTTTTTCAAACTATTCTTTATTTTCCTATATGCTTATTTTGCAGTGATAAATAATGAACCTTTGTTTGCCTTAAATGCAAAAAAAAAAAAAAAAAAATCCTGTTAAAAGAAAACTGGTACAGCCTAGTGGATTTAGTGACCCAAGTAGCGGAGCAAGAGCTTCATATTTGTGAGGTACCAAGGTAAGTGCAAGTGCACTATCTGAAGAAGCCTGAATGTGGGAAATATTTTCCATGTTAGATATGTGGAGGTTACATGCAGGGAAATACTCAGTTGTCGAGTGCAGCTGGAAGGATTTTCATTACCATGTCTGTCACCACTACACTGCTTCATAAATGTGAAGTGTGGAGCTGGACTTCTACCTTCCTTCTGGTGACCTTGTGCACAAAGCCTTCTTGATACCTGGGTGACTGGGGTGCAGGGAGAGTCTTGGGGTTTGAAGGGTTTGTCTTCAGCCTGTTGCCTCCATTTGGATAGATCTGTTACTACCAAAATACTGTGCTGTTTCAGTTTTCTTGTCTGGGGGTTACTGAACCAGCTGCTCGCTGCCATCCTTACTGCAGGCTTTGTATCGTTTGTACTTTATAACCTGTTCCCTACTGCTTGTTCTTCCCATTCATGTTTTATCTCTAACACAACTCCTCTCAACTCACTCTGTCCTTTCCTCACCTTCCTGTTTATTCATTCTTTTGGTGGCCCTATCTTATCAATTTGAAATTCAAAAAAGGACCGCTGCCTCCTTCCTGCATGAACTCTTGGAGCAGCCACACATCCTTGCTAATGCTGAATGCTGTTAAATACCAATAGCCAGCAGTCATCTGATACAAAAGTGAAATGGGGCAGCTTGGATTGGGAGAAACATTAGCACCAGAAATCTGGTAAAAAACCACTTTGTGCATTGGTGATGGGAAAGGTTTTTGGTGTGTTTAGCTGTTTTTATCTGCCAGATGTTGCTTTCTGAAAACCTGAAGTACCCACTGTATCCTTCTGTGTTCCAGCAGCTCCCTTCCCACCAGCAGCCTGTAGTAATTCCCAGTTTATTAATGGATTTTTTTTTAACCTGCTTAAATATTACTAAAATGCATTCAGTTGTTTTGAGTAATTGAGAGACAGTGAATGTGTGATGCCTCTCAGGCAACAGGGGGTGGGCTGGGATGCCACAAGCAGTAGAAAAATGGAAATCAAATGGGAAGAGATTCTTTCCTTTGCAGTGAGGTGGAGGGAATGGCAATATCTGCCTCTGCCTCGTCACTTCAAAGCCGTGTTTGACTTGGTGAGGAAGGAGACAACAGCTGCTTGAACAGGTATGTGGGCTTGGGGGTGCACGAACACTGAAGGCTTGCTACTGCCAAGGAGAGAGGTGACCTTGGTAGTCTGGTAGCTGCAGGTTAATGGGCATTTCTGAAAACAGGAGGACTGGGATGCGGAGGGAGTATCTGCACCTTTCCCACACGCACATATGCATCTGAAGCTTATGTTCTTGCTAATAGTGTGAGTATTTTTAAATGACCAAGTCTATCAGGACTTGTAAATCACTGTCGGCCTTTGCTGAACCAGAGTGCTGGAGCCAAAACTCTGGGGAGAGAAATAGCGTGGTTGAAATGTATGTAAAAATGAAGAGTGTCAAAGGAGCAGACTGTGGGATGACTGGGAGAACTGATGGGAGTACAGAAAAATGTCTCTAAGCTTTTAAGTGCATGATTTGGAAATAGACTTATTGGACTGTCTCCTTTGGTTCCTATGTCTTAAGTAGGGGTTACTGGTCAACCACTGGGAAAGCAAGGACATAGATCCTTAACATTCAGTGACTTCTAATTAGCATGCAGCTGCCATACCATGAGCTTTTGTTTCCTTCTACAGAAATATTTTCCTTTTGAAAATTCAATCAAACAAAATTATGAAATGCTCTGGCCAAAAAAAAAAAAAAAAAGTGAGTGGGGAAAAGCAAAGACAAACCTTGACCTTTCAGACTTATGTGAGTGAAGCAAGTATTTTAAAGGTGCAGTGCCAGCGGGGAAAAGATGCATTTGTGAAATGAACTGGTTGTTGCATTTCTAAGAGCCTTTGTTAGCTTGCATTTATTTGTACTGTGCAGCATAGATGATGAAAATTTGTGTGTATTTCCAGAACAACCCATTTGTTCACTGCAGTGTTCAAGGTCATAACTGTTCTGGGTCTTTCTTGTAAACTTGCTGTTTGTTGGTATTATTTAGAGCAAGCTGTCCAGCTGATCTGTTTTAGGGGCCAGATCCTGCCCACAGGACAGCTCTGTCTAATCTCTGCATGGTATTCTCCCTCCTCCTCTCCAAATGGAATAAAAATTGATTCTAAAAATTGTTACCTGCCACTGACCTCTGAGTAAATTATTAAAATACTGCCGTCCATGTGTGCTGCCTCTCTCTAGATGCTCAGTAGTTGGGACATTTCTGAATTAAGTAAACTGCTTAATCTGCTGCAGATTGTTAATGATTTACATTTCTTGATAACTGCTCACGAATTGCGTATATCCCTCCAAAGCTCACTCCGTGTGTTTGATAAGAAGACACAATTCACTTGTATTAGATACGACATGTGGAAGAGACTTACTGGACTGTCAGGTTGTTCCACCTGGATGTTTTCAGTGTGTCTCAGATACCAGAATAGGAGAGTGGGAGGAGGAACTGCTTGACGCAGCAGAACACACATGGATTTTGAAACCAAGAGAGTGTGTTTTTAGTTTGCGGGAAGCATATCTCATGGCTTGAGGTAACTGGACGTATCGTCTCAGCCTTTTTTCATAGTAGCTTAACTGTCTGCAGGGAAAGCTGTTCCTCCCCTCCCTGCCCTCCATGTAAGGAGCAATCCTGTCTGACCTGTGAATAGCTGAGCCAGAATTACAAACCTGATTTAATTTTTCCGGCAGTGGTGAGCCTGCAAGGCAATGAGATCATGAAGGACCCTTCCCTTATTTACTGCCTTCACCCCATCTCAGCTCGTCTTTTTCCCCAGCAGATGCTGTGAGCTGATTTTATGCTTTAACTAATAACACAAGGATTTACTTGCCCAATGAGTGGCCTCTGGCCATCTTCTATCTTGTATTACCATTTAAAATCTGGTGTCCTCTGCCAAGGTCAGTGACAGATCTAGTCTATTTTAATCTGCTGCCATCCTCTGCTTCCAATGGCCCTCGAATAGCCCAAAGTCACTACTTCAGACACGTTTTTTTGCACTGTCCATGCCTATGCTAACTAATAGTCTTCTGCTGGAAGGCAACATCTCTGAATGAAGTGGTGTAAAACAAGCTATGTTCATGTGCACGCAATCCCTCTGCACATAACTCGGGCCACTATGAAAATATAACTTAACTCAAAGATCGGTGATGTGTAGTTGTCTTGATTAACACCAAGTTACCCTTTCCTGAAAAGAAACCATACAAATCATCCTCTTGTTGTCAGTAGAATAGCTTAGTCTCTCCACATCTCTACTCTCCAAATCTTTACTATTCTTTGAAGAGGATTGCCTGATTTGTTAGTAGTGGTAACAGGCAGAGCACCATCCTGACCGTGATAGGGATGGGTGGTGCAGTGCTTACGTGCAACATATGCTGCCTCTAATGGTGTAGCACAGTGAGTGATGTGCTCTTCATGCCTGCACATGCACTGTCCTGCTGTCGTAGGCCAGCTCTGTGGTACGTGTTATAAAATACTTTGCATCTGTTGTAATCTCCATATCTGTCAGTTGTCAGTGTAGTTTTATGTGAGTTCAGGAATCCTTACCTGTCTGAATTTGGGCAGACTGGTGTGGGAGATTACTGAAAGGAAGGTCTCTGGTAAGGAACCCTGTCTTTATTCAGGATGGGGAAAGCTGATCAGCTTTTTCCAGTGAACATGTACAGTTGCTCAGTAGTTAAATCAGCAATGATGTTGTAAAGTCTTTGCTTTGAAAGTACTCTGCATCAAATCTCTGATTCCTGTGAATATATAAATATTAACACCTTTATTGTGATCACCATGCCTAATAGCATGACCTAGTAAGACTTTATTACTTTTGAACTTCAGGATGTTGCCTTTTGTATTAGCTTGGAATAAGATTTAAATGTGAAGGGTTGCAAAACAAAGGGGCAGATCTTTACAGCTGATTTTTTCTCAAGACCTCAAATTTATTTCTTCCAAAATAAGACTGCTACTTCCCCTATGAATGGCAGCAATACAGATCTGGAGAATGCAAGCTGAGACAGCATCTGGACAGGAATTGCAGAAGACTCTTCTTGTAACCCTCTAGAGAAAAATAAGTCCATGATATAAGCTAGTAAGAAGGTACCAGCAGAGGGTTTCTAGTAATGTTTGATGCTTTTGCCATGAACTGGAAGCTGTCCCTTACTGCAAAGCAGAAGTTACCTATAAGGCAATAACTAGATAAAGGAACAGGAGCTGCTACGGGCTTTATTGGTTTGGTGAATGGGTAGCAGTCACCTAAGCAGTGGCCTCCTGTCAATACACAATTCCACTAGACGTCTTTACAAAGCTGCACTGTAATATATTGCGCTGTTTCACATATTCGAATAATGCATTTTTCCATACCTGAGGAGGGAGTTGGTCTTGTGTCCTCCTATGCTTATGTAATAGACATGGCTTTCCTGTGCCATCTTCACCAGGAGAAAGTGTGATGTATAGCATCAAGATTTGCCCTGGCCTGTGATTGCCTCTGGCTGTTGCTCTCCTCTATCATTTTCTTTCCACTTCTCTTTGCCAGGAACGTGTGGTTCTGGGATTGCCCCTAGGAGCTGTAGCTGGCAAATCCTCTGTTCCCTCCCTTATCAGTGCAGTCTGGGCCAGTCATCTGCCCCAAATTAGCAGATAAGCTGATTGGGTCTGGAGAGATACGAAGAACTGCAGGAGAACATAGTAAGTGGATGGCAGCGTATTGCAGAGAGAATCTAATATTGATAAATACACGTTTTTTTTCTCATCCGTATTTTGTAAGTTTCTAAATCATGCCAGTGTGAATAAAAACCATGTACAGCTGCTGCCAAATAAGCAAACACTGCTAGGGTATGTACAGGGAGAAGATGGATAAAGAAAAGGATGATAATGCTCTTATAATTCAGCAGGTTTGTCTGTGTCTGGATTGCTGTGTTTAGTACAGAAGATGCCAATTCAGACAGGATATTGCCTCATTAGAGGGATTGGAAGACACGTAAGGAGAACAGGACATAGGAACAGATTTCCCAAGAGACTGGAAAGATTGATTACCTTAAAGAAGCAGCATGTAAGAAATGATACTAGTATACACAGCAACTAACCAGCAGAGAAAGTAGAGACAACAGAAACTTCTAATCTTGTAACACAAGAGCAGGAGGATGTTCATTGAAATTAGCAATTAACTACCTTATAGATGATAGAATAAAATTAGCATAGTATGAAGTTGAATGATGAAGAATGGAAAAGCTGTAATGAGGCTATATGAAAGAAGTAGCTGGATGTGAAGAGGGGACTGCATGTTTGAGATGGATTTTTTTTAATATTAAAATCTAAAGTTTAAGATGTGAAGTTCAGTCTTGCAATACAGGGTTGAAGATAGTTTCTGTTCACTTGTGTTGAATTCCATCTCCCCATGCAACCCCCATGGGAATGCAGAGGTGACAAACTGTAACTGTCTTGTAAGCCCTTGAAATGCCAGATCACCTCTAAATTACAGAGTCAGAGGTTTGGGCTTTGCTGGCACCTCACAAGGCACTCCTCAGTATGTGCGATAAGAAGAAATCTGAGAACCCCTGGCAAGGCTGCAGTTCCTTTACAGCTGAAGAACAAACGTTTCGGGACGGGGTTGAGTTTGCATTGCTTTGCCCTGCTTTCTGTGTCCCTTTTTACTGGCACTAAAGCTGCTGGGCTTGGTGCTTTCCTTCCCAGGAGGTACCGTGACTCCCCAGCCAAAGTTGTCCTGCTGGGTCAGAGCAATGGAGTGGCTTCTTGCTTCCTCTAGCAGAGCAAAGCAGGTAGGAGTTTGGTTTCTGCAAGGACAGTGAAAATATCTGAGTCAGGCTGCCCTGAGAGGAAAATACCAATAAGCAGAAAAGCCGAGGGAACATTTTATCACCCATGAATCATTGTTCAAGTTCAGTGGTAAACTAGAGAAACTGGAAATGGGACTCCTCTGCAGAAAGTCCTTGATGCCCCAAGGAGAGCATTTCCAGAGGCATCTTGGTGTGGCGCAGTGCATGCAAATACATTCCAAGTAGATGTGTAGATGTGTTTGCTGTCTCTGGAAAAACAGTGCCATAATTGTTCATAAATATTTGAAAAACAAAAGCTTGTCTGTTCTTAGAGAGGGTGTTTCAATAAACCTTCATCATCTACAGCCACATGTGACCAGCTGATTGTCCTATTTATTGGCTAATGAACTTACCTGTACCATACAGGTATGAGGGTTGGGTTGGGTTTTGGTTTGGATTTGGGTTTTTTTGCACAAAGAACAAAACCAGAGAAACAAATAATTAAAGTGAAAGTTCATATAGCGACAGAAATACATGTGTAAATTGAGAGGTAATGGCTTTATGGGAACTGTGTGGATGTTAGGACTTAACAACTGCTTGCTTGGGAAAGGGTTCATTTGCATTGAGATATGATTGATGGTCTTCTCAAAATCTAAGAAACACAGGTTTTCCCCTACAAGTTTGTGTTGTATGAATTAAACGTTCGGTGCTTTCTGACTGAATGTATTACGTATACTGTTAGTGGAAAATAACACTTTTACAGGTGGTGTGTGCTCTTGTCTTTTTTGCAGCTAGGACCCTATTTTCCTTACACTAGGATTCTCAAATATCTGCAATGAATGGTTATATTCTGTTTAATACATTAAATATCCTCCAAGAAGCAGTGAAGTAGTTAATGATTTAATTTAGTCTTTTGCAATGGATGATGCAGATGACTTGTATCCAGAAATTAAAATGCTGAGAGACAGCATCATCCTATGGATGTGGAAAAGTGAGTTCCTTCCCCCGCAGTAAATGCATAATTTACTAGATGCTGCACTGTATAGTTAACCAAGGAAAACATTTATATGAAAAAAAATTGAGGCCTACGGGTATGACTGTTTGAGCCAGGATGTCTTGTCTTCCTCCATATCCCTTTATTACTTGTGAACTTTATTCTTCTGCCTTCATCTCTCCTCCCAGGTGCTATGCTGTTTTCTTACTGGTGCTGTGGTAGCATTTCAGAGCAGAACGGGAAAGAAGAGTAAAACTGAGGAAATTCTTTCTGCTCCAGCATACTGGCATCTATATTTGTTGTAAATTCCAGCTAGGGACTTAATTTAGTGTTTGGGATCAAATATCAATCTTTTCCTGTAAATTAACCTATATATGAATATAATTTCTTAGAAATGTCATGCTGGTGGTACGCATATTGAAAATGGGTATGTCCAGCTTTCATTTCATAGACTCAAAAGCATAAGCTTACTTTTTTATTTGTTGAGTAACAAATTCATTTTTATGGAGAGTGAAGCATGCATAACTTGCAAATGAACATTAACTTAGTTGATAGCCCATAGCAGCTTTGGAAAAAAAAAAAAATGTAGTGTGTTCTTCTAGACAGATGTTCCTACCGGGCAACTGGAAGCGGGCTGATGACCTGGTAGGTTCTCATTCTTTGCCTTTGCTACACGGATAATTTAGAGGGGAGCTGGAAGGTTGCTTTCTTGCAAATCGCGGATCCGCTAGGTATTTTTAGCATGGTTCCACTGAGTCACTTATTGCATAGCAGGGCTGTATTTTCATCTAATACGGATCTTTCAAATAACTTCCATTACTGAAACATTTGAATGTGGGAAGGAGGTGAAAGTAATTGGATTGCAATAATTAAATCATCCAATGTGATTACCTGCTAAAGGCTGTGTGTTTATGCTTCCTGAATGCAAACAGGAATTGATCAGTAGAAGAAGCACCAAAGCTGCATCTGTTCAGCAAGGAAATCATTTGGTGGGATGCGGGTGAGGAGGGGCCTGTGGCTAAGAGGGAGGGATGAAGATCATTTTATTACCCCAAAGCTCTATAAAGAAGACTGATGCACAGGTCTTAATGAGGGAGTTAATTTTGAAACTTTGCTTGAAAACAATCCTAGTGTGATATAACATTCATCATTTAATAATTCCCAAAGCTGTAGGTTGATGCTCACTGAGAACTCCAGCCCTGCATTTACCTGAATTTGCAGATAAAATTAGCTTCCCTACAGCATTTATGCTGGAATGTGGTGTAGTCACTGTACCGCTTCATATGATACATGATGAGCAGTGCTTTTGTGGAGCTGCTGACGACCTGAGGCAGCTCAGCTCTCTGAACCTTGTGCTAGTAACCTCAAGGTAACACAACATTTTTCTGTGGTTGTGACTTCTGAGTCTTTTTTTTTGGTCTCTCTTTGCTTGCCCAAAGTTTCTGCAGTGGAAACTGGTCAGAATCTGATTTTGGTCCAGTGCCTGAAGAGCAGAGCATGCATGGCTTCCAGGCATATGTGCTTGGGTAACTGGAAAAATCACTGAACTGTATTGCTTATTGTCCAGAAAACTGAAAAATGGGTGGAAACTGTTTCACAGCTGAGTAGTAAAACTGTCATGTCACTATCTTTTTTTTTTTTGAGTCATAAAAATCCGTTTCTCCTGAGATTGTATCCTATGAATCTTTGTTTTCTAGTCACTTCCCACAAAATACCCAAAAAGCCCTCTATGTAAACCAAAACTGTGTTAAATAAAGTGATGCCTTTTTCTCTTAGGTCTAAGTACCACTGATGATTATAACAGTTTTTCCCTGAGAAACCCATGCAATTCTATAGCTGCATATAATCTACCAACTTTGACATTTTCCCTATTATGCAATATACATTTGCATTTAGTTTACAGTAGCATGAATTAAATGGGGAAATATCTTATAAAGCATGGTTTGAGTTAGGATGTTGTGTAAGCTTTGCATGAAAAAATTCCTGCCTTTCAGTCCATCTGCCTGCTTGCTTGACATACTGTTCTGTGCAATGTTTTGTTCTGAAGATAGGTGGTAAATGTACAGTACTTCAAGTTTGCAGTTTCTTTGCTAGTGTACCTTTGCACTGAGCTTTAGTCCAAAACTTTTCCACCACATTCCTCCTAAGCAGAAAGGAACTAGTAAAGTGCTCTGCAAGATCATTTACCTCTGAACTTAGTAGCTTGTTCCCTGTCCTCTCTGGAGATGTTGGCTCGAAATGACATTATTCACGATCAGAAGTTTTATATAATATATGTACTTTAATTTTTGTAGGATCCAAGGTCTTGCTGGGGTCGATGGCAAGAAACTGTACTAGTGACTCTGAGAACGGATAAGGCAAGAGACATTCACAGGGGAGGATTATGAAGGAGAGCAAATAAGACTCTTCAGATTTAATAAGGAAAATCATTAAAGGTAGCAAAAATCAGTTTGCCACCAGCTGATGGTCAAAAAAAATCCATGAGTGAACCCCTTTGTGCATTTCTCCCCTACCCTACTCTTTGCACGAGACTGCAGAGTTGCTCCTGAGGTCCCTGTTCAGCATCAGGTGGGTGCCTGCATTGTAAATTCTGCATCTGGTGGTGGTGGGGTGTGGCAGAAGGAGAAATGTGAAGTCTGGACTTTTACCGACCTACATCTGACAAGTGCTGTGTAGATTATTATCATGGAGATTGCTGTAGTGATGAACCTCACCTAAAACATTCTCTACTAGCCTGGGCGTGTATAAAATCAAAGCAGTGGCATTTTATATCACTGAGTGGGATTGATAATGCACTTGAACGTTCAAGGACGCGTCAGACTCCTTGCTGCCTAAGCTATTGCTGCCAGATCCAGCTGGTGCCACGTGGGTTTTGGTGCACTCCCTGTGCTGTTCACGTCTAGGACTGTATGCAGCCGTTATTTGGTTCGTCTCCCTTGCAGCGATCATGTTTTTCCGGCGCTTCTGAGCTTTGTGCACGAGGGTTGCTGGACTGATGTCAATGGCAGCGGTGTTTTGGATACAACAGTAGGATGTCAAAGGTGTTGGCTGTTGGGAGATGGCCTAGCTTTCTCTTGAAGCCAGACCTTAACGCTCTTATGGCTTTGTTGTAGGGCTTGAAGCATACAGATTAAAGAGTGCAATTATTGCTCAAAAGGTTTTTATTTTATAGGAAGGGCGATGCTTGAGTTCCAGACCGAGGTTACAATGAAGATACTGTATCTTCTAGAAGTGCCCTTATGTAATTGCTGCTGAGAGAGAACCTCTCTAAAACAGCCCTGAAATGAGGCCTGTTCTTCAAAACTCTTTAATCTTTTCCCCACGCATTGTCCCCCTTTCCTGAACTACTAGCTCTTGCACTTCATTTTAGAAACTGAACCCGCCCTTTTGTAATGTGAAAGAACCTAGAACAGATGTACGCCATCTCATAGTCTTAGAAGGAGTCCAGTGAGTAAACCCTTGATTAGTTAGGTTTAAATTGCACATTTGTTCATCAAAACCAGTGAAAACGAGGTAGAACCTGGAATGTACCCCAAAATCGTAGGGTTTGTGCAGAACCCTCCATCAGAGTTGTGTGATGGGCTTTGTGGGGACTAGCATGGGTGAGACTGAGAGACAGTCATGCACTTCCCTGGGTCTTTGGGGTTGGGTTTGGGGGTGGTGTGGAAGTGTTGGGGTTTTGGGTTGGTTTGGGTTTGTTTTGGGTTTTTTTCAGGAGAACATAGGATAATGACCTGTTAGATAAAGTCCTCTTGGTGTCTGAGGTTTTGGCACTCTGCTATTAAATTTCTTTTTGTTTTCCTTGAAACACAGGCTGACTCAGAAATCAGTTCTGGTTTTGACTTTTGCTTTCACATATATTCTTTCAAAATTTATCAGAGAAACGAAACTCCTTGTCGCTGGTTCCAGGACACTGGCAGTGGTTCATGAGCTGCCACTAAACATGAAAGATCTTTTATTCTTTCAGAAAATCCCAGTAGCAGCTCATGTCATTAATTGATGGGAGCCAGAATCTCTTCACGTCACTTGCCTGTAAAAGTCTCTGGAGAAGCTGGGGGGTTTATAGTACTGTAGTATCTTTAATGCAGTTGTTAAATATTTTTCCCTATCCCACTTCTAATGGCAATGTCTTTCTGTTAAAGGCAGTAAAACTGTCAGTGCTGTACTTGGACTTCAAATACTACTATTGTCATGTTTATTTAATGATAGCAGATAAAGCTTTTGCTGTTTCCGATGCAGATATTTAGTTTCTAGAGAGACGTGGCATTTGAATACTTCTGAGTTGTCTATTATTGGATGTTTAGGAACAGGCGTAGTTTTGAAATTTTTTGTTTCAACACTAAAGAAGACTTAAATATATTGATGGCAAGAATATGTGCTAATACTCCATTAGGTATGCTTGAAACCCCACAGATTGCACTAACCCTGGATATAGTATTATCCTAATCTCTTTTCCCTTCTTCTGTCAATTAAATAGCTAGATGTGCTTTTAAAGAATTTTCCAGGATAGGTTAATGTCTTCCTGTTCCTATTTGGAAACTGTTCTTTAACTGTGTTAAATCAGCCCTGTTGTTAGGACCGCTGACAGAACGGGATGTCTTATTTTTTAACCGTGTAATGTCATTTGCGCTGATGACCTGCCTCCCTCTTCCAAGGAGCAGTAACGCGCACAGGGCAGGCATTGATCTCTGGATGAGCCTGATTCGACTTTAGAAAGTGACAGATGAAAATTTCTGTACCAGGTGCTCACTACAAATAGGAATAAAACTCATTTCACACCTTGTACTGGGGTTGATGCTTACTCCTCTTGGTCCCTCAGCAAGACAGGAGATCAAAAAAACCCCACAATATATGGTCCCAGGTATAAACAATAATGAGGAGTATGTTAAAGTGCCATTTAAAACAATTTCCTGAAGCCCAAGAATACCTACAAAATATTGTAGTAAATTGTATGTGTTGCGGGTTACCTCTGCTCTGTTATACAGCTGGCATATGCCTGGGGCATGAAGGCACTAGCGCGTTACACAAGTGCATCTCAGCGAAGAGTAATGTTTAAAAAGGCAGGAGTGAGGAAGGAAAACATTCACAAGCAGGAGAGGAGGGATCTGTTATGAGAAAGTGATATATCGGATTCCTTCCCTCACACTGTACAACTAGAACTGGTGGTTTTACGGATATTCTGGAGAAGTGGAGGGGAATAGGGATAACTTGTTTCTCTAGGTAATGGTGGTGTTGGACCTCCCTACAACAGAGTTCACAGTATTGCAACATACAAACATCTTGGGACAGTGCTTAGACATGTCTAATATATCTGTACTGTACGCGACACCAGTATTTGTCTTTTGCCTTAATTTCACACAAGGCACCAAGGAGAAAAGGCAAGAGCTCTGCCTATGAGTCAGTCACAGAGATTCAACTCCAAAGCTCCAAGCAACACCAAGTTTTCCAGCAGTGAGATGACAAGAAGCTCAGGCCAGACTAGGGACTGAGTAAGAGAATCTTCATCCTGCCCAGCAGCATTGTGCAGACTTTCATGGAGCACACTGCAACCTAAATGCACAGACTAGGATTTGTATGAGCAAAATGTCTTTATCAGAAAGAAGATACCATGGCATGTACCACTGATTGAGTAAGTTTCTGTAGATGGTGAAGCACAGAGCTGCCATGCTGAGGTGGACATACTGCCATTGACTTAGGCACCTCTGTGAGTAGTGGATGCTCAGATAAAGCCTACCTCCTGCACACGTGCACAGCCTAGCAGTGCATTTGAGACCTGCTAGTACAACCACAGCCACCTGGACTTGAGACACATACTCTTGAGCATAACAGAGAGAAGAAATTGCTCTTTTAAAATATACTTTTTTCACATCCCCTTAATGTATGAAGACATAGCCTGTCTTTTGCATGGCAGAATTGTTTCTGTATAGCCTGTCTCATTTAAAAATAAATCATCTCTGTTATGAAAAGACTACAAGAATATCCATCGATTTGACAGGTTCTAAAAATCTTTCCAAGGCAATTCACTGGCAGCAAAATGAAGGGACAACTCATTTCCACAGTGATGCCAACTGAATCACTCTAGAGCAATTGAAGAATGGATCCTGACCTGGGTGGGTACTGTGTTTAAGTCCAGTAATGATGCAACCAGCAACGATGGTCCAGTAACGTGCAGTAACGATGCAACTCTTCGTGCTATAGATCCATGAAAAAAGCTTATTTTCATTCATGCTTGTTTTTTTCTTTGCATTCTTTAGAAGCTTCACAAGCTCTGGATTTCACGTCTAGTGGGTAGTATTGTGTTAAGAAGTATACAAAATTGTGCAGAACTGCAGCTGAAAAAAAAGACACTCTCTTCCAAGAACATTTGGCTTCTCCCAAGTTCAGTTGTTGGCGCAGTTTGTTCTTTAGCCCAAGTCTACTTTGAGGAAAAAGTTACCTAGGAAAGTTTAATGAACTGAAGTCTGTTTTTCTTCTTTCAATAAAATGCTTTATCTAATCCAGTGATCTTAAGAGAAGAAAATCATGAGTCATCCTTTTCTGACATAAGGAGGAATTTTTACAGTTTGACATCAGCTTATACATAGATACTGGAATTCCATTATAATGCTTAACGTAACTTTTAAATGCTTGTTTTAAAGATATGCACAGTAATCATCCTTAATTTTCAAATAAATTGCTTACAAGATCTTTTGTTTTCCTTTATTTAAAATGATCTACTGGGGAGATAAGTTTCTGTAATGAGTTACATGAACTGACTTGCTGCTTAAGTTCCCTTTCGTACACCTTAGAGTTAGATAACATCATTTCATACTCTTTTTATTCTTAGAATGCTTTGTTTCTCATTTTGCATGAATTAGTCATTGAATGGAAATATATTTGACTACATAATGAAATGAGCATACTGTGTACCTACAGAAGGGGTGTTCAGTCCTTCAGGAAGGCAAAGAACAAAAAGCCATAGCAGTTTCCAAATACTGTTGTGATGTGTTCAGCCGAGATGTTGAGTACTACATGGTACCAAGGAATGGGCTACCCTCATCACCTTACAGAGGTTAATCTGAGGTTGATGTGTCAAGGCTGCTGTAGGAGTTTGCATGTTTATTTTCCCTCTTAGCAAAATAATTTAGTTTCGAAGATGGTCTTGTGCATTCATCATCACCACTTTGTTTTCATTCATAGTTAATTTTTTATTCTTCCTCATGTGTGTGTTGTGTTTTCTCTTTTGTAGAACAGTTCGTGTCTGGCTGAAGAGAGACAGTGGGCAGTACTGGCCCAGCATATACCATGCAATGCCATGTAAGTATAAGGAGATGTTTGCTATCTACTGTGTATTTGCAAAATAGCTTCTCTAGTTTTGATGAAGTTTCATGTTCATGACCATTTGCAAGCTTACCACTCCGTATTAAATACTACTCTTGAACAATCCTCTGGTTTCTGTGAAGCTTTACCAAGTTGCATGCTAATGCTTCTGAGAGGCATCAGGGATTACAGCAGCAAAAGGATACAGATATGCTAGCAAGGGATGAGCATTTAGTGTAAACATAGATTAAAAAATGTGGGAGCTCAAAATGTAGTCTTGCATTCTGCCACTAATGGAGTCCATAAACCTTTGTAAGTCTCCAGTATAAATCACTCTGCCCTTCCTACTGCATGCGCTCAGTCCATTAGAGTGCAATGGTAAATGGTTTTATTTGATAAGAACTTAATATCCTGCAGCAGCTAATATGATAGAGAGGATACTAGACAGGGAAGGCAGCTCTTCCAGTGAAGAAGCAGAATCATTTTACCCCTGCAATTAGATGTGGAAAACCAAGTCTCCCTGATGGATCCCTCCAGTATGATCTGCTGTATGTCTCCTCTCCCAAAGAGAGTGTTCATGCTTTAAAAGAAACTGCAGATCAATGTCCATTTTTCCAAGAGACAGTTGAAAAAATCACAGCCATAACTGTTTGTCATAACCCCTGTGTTGAGTGCAGGAGTATAACTCTGCAGGTCACCAGCACCAGGTGTATGCTGATGCTCCTCAATCAGCTTCAGATGTGCTGCGTTAGCCTGTCTTTGGAAAGCTTATGAAGCTGACCTTAAATCCGCAGATTGGGGAGCATTTATTAAGTCCCATTAAGGTATTCTTACTGTCTGGAGAAAGAATTATTTTAAGCTAAGATAGCTAGATTTGGAAGAGAGCATCTGTCTCCATGATACGTAAAATATTTAATAGATGGAAGCTTTAGTACCACAAGAACATCAACTTGGGACCCTAGAGTGGCCACACTATTTGACTATCTACTCTAAGAAAGCGTTCATTTGGTAGAGAGGAGTATCTTTCTTCTTCCTTTGGTGATGGACTAGCTCATAAGAATATGTCAAGCCTCAAAGGTACTGCCTGTTCAAGATTTTGCACAAAAAGATACTGGAAACCAGCTAATGATGTGGCAGTCTGTGGAGCTCTGTCACAATCGCTAGCAGTGGCCTGAGTTCCCTTGACCTGTCCTAAGATGTTTGCTTTCTCCAGTCAAACTGTTATGAAATTACTATTCTAGCAGTTTGGCAATGATACTTCTCTTTTTCCATGTGGTGTTTTTGCATACATCTGCATTTTAAAATCTTGTTAGGTCCTCCTCTGGTCTTAGCAAGGCTGCATTATTGCCAGTAATAACAGCTACACTGGAAATGATGGAATAGATCCAGGTCCACTCAAAGGGGACTATTTTAAAGCTCCTTCATAAATTTGAACACCAAACACTGCTCCTTCACTTAGAAGGCTGGTAAGCTTTTGAGCCATGAGATATTAAAATTATGCTGTGTTATTCACCAGTTTCAGGAATGATCAGGTATAATTAATGACTGGAGCAATGCCAATTGCATTGTTATCAGCCATGGCTTTAAGCTTGGAAATCATAGTAAGGGCTCTGAGTCAGCCTCCGCACAAGTCTGCAACTTGACTGGAAATGATCGTTTTGTCTGTTTCTGTGTGGATCACGTTTTTGATAGTCCTCTGCTTTAGGTTCACACTGGTTTTTGTTGTCTAGAGAGCAATGACCACCCAGAGGTTCTCTGTGTAAAAATGTAGTAGGCATGATGGTGCCTTTGTGCTGCTTAGCAAGCTGTGAGTGGCAGTCCCACCTGTAGATACCCCATTAGCATGACTTATGACTTTGGTTATGGTGGTGCATGACCCACACACTTTTATGATTTGATATCAGGTAGCCTTAATAACTGAGTTTGCATCCTGAGTGCTCTGAGAGATGAGGAGGATGAGGAGTTGGGCTGAGTCAGCCATGTGCTTTGGTCAAGCTCTGCACCCGAATGAGGCCATCAATGCATTCTGAACGTGAAACCCATTAAATACCTGGAAAAAAGATCAAGATTTTAGATCCCTTCTAAGTAGGGACACTTGCTGCTGTTTAGAGGTGGGATTTCCCCAATTAGAGTTTTATGCCCTGTCTACGGGTATTTCTGTGGTTGGAAAATTCTGGACAACATGGTGGCCACATTTTTGATCATCTTCTCTAGCTCATGAGAAAAGCAAGCTGTGGGTGTTATACACACTGTTCTATCATCAGTAAGGCAAACTAGGTAGGCTGAAAACCTCGCTAATGCATCTCCTTCACGCCAGCGTTGTCTTAACAGCAGACCTCTGACGAGCATGTTAACCCTCCTCATGGTTAGATGTGTACCCTTGGTTACACGTGTAACAGATTATAGATGTATAACCATGTTTCGATGTGTGACATTTGGGCAGTGTCTGTACAGGAGAAAAAAAACAACTTAGCAGACACAAATTTACGAAAGGGGAAGGAATTGTAATCAAGAGAAACAGGCTTTGCCAAAAAAAAGCGCCACTCAAAAGGACCCAAACCCAACCAAACAAAAACCTCTCACAGATGTGGAACAAAGTAGAGGATTTATTGTAGTGAGGAACACTGGAGTATCCAGTCTTTGAGGCAGGTAATACACTGTGTCTTATGATGGTTTTCATAGCTAACACTTCGCTTTGAACAGGAGCGTAAAAAAACTGCAAAGCAAAATATGCTGCTTCGGTCTTAAACTATGCCACTTTTAGGCACTTCAAAGGGAAGTCCTTGAAACTGCAGGTACAAAGTTTGTATTTCTTTTCTACTTCTGTCAGGCTCTAATAGTGGTGACACACTGTTAAGAGCGTGAAGTATGTAATTGGGCTTTTCCTCAATAATTCATTTTCCAAAGGCTAAAATCAGTGTGTATAAAGACTACAGCCAGACTTCTGCATTAGGAATATCCTGCCTGTCCTCTGTAGTAGTTCAGATCAATCTTTTTCCAGTCTGAAATCCAAATTATAGGTAGGTACTGAAGTAGAGGGCCTTCAGAGTGCTGTTATTTTTCCTGGCTATTATTTTTAAAAGGATCTTAAACATGTCGGAAGCTTAGGATTTGGGTTTTTTGTTTTGTTTTTTCTTTTTTCTCTTTTTTTCTTCCCCTCTTCTTAGTAAGCCTAAGTGCTTAAGTATGTCATCTTATTTTTACTAAAGCATAAGCTGCTGCAGTCTTGGTACAACTGGCATCACTTTAACTACATTAGTGTAGCTAGTGTGAACATAATTTTAGTGCTGACATAATGATTTTTCCAAGAGCACATGTTACTGAAGAATTCCCTTAGGAAAACGATTATAGCAAAATAAGTATCTTTACACTGCTATGACTGTGTACACACGGGTCTGGAATTTAGAAGTGA
Organism: Phoenicopterus ruber ruber; assembly: GCA_009819775.1. Classification (NCBI taxonomy): domain Eukaryota; kingdom Metazoa; phylum Chordata; class Aves; order Phoenicopteriformes; family Phoenicopteridae; genus Phoenicopterus; species Phoenicopterus ruber. The sequence goes on from CM020215.1 coordinate 190,636,941, forward strand.
CTTTTTTGTAAGCAACCCATGTCAAGCAGTTGCTTGCACCTTTTGTGTCTGAAGTGTTTCAGGCTATTTGGGAAAAGCATACTTCAAATAGCTAATTTACCTGAGACCTTTCCTCTGCGAGCTGTTTATTGCCTTCAGAACTACTAGTAGCTCTTTCAATGTATGCACAGTGTCTAGTGTTTGAAAGCTGATATGTAAGATATGCCTGTTCTGGCATTAAGTGCCTTTAAAAGGATTTGATGTTCTGCCTAGAATTGGGGTTTTTTTCTGTCTGTTTTTCCTACAACCGTCTCATTCTGCTACAACCGTAGGAGCCTCTATCTTAGTAATGCACCACCATCTGAAGGGACGATTCGAGTTTGCCTTTGCTCCTTCCTATACCTCTCCCTCAGAAATTTTGTCACTGTTAGTAGCCTTAATTTAAGTGTTTCCGTTCTGGTAGTTTCCTTGAACTGAAGACTTTTCTTTGATTTAATTCAATCATCCCTTCCAGGAAAGAAATAAATCAAGGTGCCTGCCTGGATGTGGATCTGGTAGGCTTTCTGCTTGTGTTGGTTGTACTTTAGGAAATGTTTCAAGGGGGAGTCAATACGGAAGGTAGAACAAGTTTTGTTCAACAGTCAACATAGACTCTCCTCTTCTTCGTATAGCTTTGCTGCCAACTAAATTATTGAGGAAGATTTGCTGAGCTATGGACTGTTTAATCCTAGGTGAGACATTACACAAGTTGAGAATATACCACATATACAGTACTGCAAAAGAGAGGGCTGCAAGCTTGTTAGTAGCAAAAACACTGTGAGTAATCACAATGGAGAGTAGAAACCAAGAGGGGGACAAAAGCAGAACTAAAAGCACATCTGACTGTACTCTATATTTATCACAAGACTATGGTTTTAAAACCACTCTTATCACTATCGAAGGAGCAAGAATGCCTGCCCCTAGCTGCAGTTGGCAATTGCTGCTGAAAAATGATTCCTGAAGGTTTCTGTTGGCACAGCAGGACTCCCAGCTGCATGCTGCTGGGTTGAGCAGTAAAAACAATCCCTGCTTTCTGAATGTAACTTCACAATTTCTCAATTAAACCAAGCGTAGCTCTTGAATTCTTGCAAGAAAATTTTGGGTTTACCCTTGATGTGAACCCTACCAGATCCTTGAGGGAGCGTAGTATGACTGACTTGTGTGCAATTTGAGAGTATATCCTGATGTTTATTACAGTAATATTGATATAATAGAACAATGGCTAGTTTTCAATACAGTCTTTTATTTTGGCCATAGTAAGTGATACTGTCATAGCATTGTCTGTGGTGAAACTAGAGTAGGGCACAGTTGGACTCACAGCCCTTAATATTGGCTGATATGTTGATTCTTACAGGTTAACTTTCTTACTGCAGGTATAGGATGCAAGCCTCTGACATAATACAGTGTTTTCTTTTATTGTCAGTAAAGTTAAGGCAAGTGTAAAAAACTAAATTATTCAGCTAAGTAATCTCTCAGATTTATACTGAAATGTCAGGTGCCTCGTATCAAAACACCACCACTGTTCTTGTATGACATGCCTGTTTTCAGATAACTAGTAAGAAAAAATGAAGGAAATGGAACAAGAAATAGCCATTGTTCCATGTCCTAATAGGATAGGGTTGAATGAATTGCAAGAACACTTTTTTTTTTAATGCTTGTCTATTGGAAAGGGCAAAATGCTGAACAGCATCATAAAGCATGTTAGCTAGTTTTAGGCTTTCCAGAACTTCAAGAAAATGAGAATCACAGTTTTGTTAACTTCATCAACATGTTCATTTTTTTCAGCTCCATGTTCATGCATGTCTTTTAACCCGGAAACCAGAAGGCTGTCCATAGGTCTAGACAATGGTACAATCTCAGTAAGTACATCCAAAGATTTCTAGTTGAAATGCTTCCCTTTTGAGAAGTATATATGTGATGTTGTGGTGAGGATATTTTTGCTAGTGTTTGGGAGAGAGAATTTTTGTTGCTAGTGGAACTGAAACTGTAGTGTAGAAAATGGCAGATTATTACAAATTTCATTCCAACTGCTGCAAAGAGATTGAGTGGGGTTTACAATATTTATTAGGCAACTAAATAAACTGTCTTAATTTGCATATCTCCTAAAAGTAACAACTCAGAAAAACAGCTGTCTTTTTATTAAATTTGAGTGCCTTGTTAATCATACCATACCAAAGTTTTCTGAAAGCAACAATTAAGAGGGGAAAAAACATCTTCTGAGAGGCAGAAGGTGGATTTCTGCTCCATATCCAGCTGCTTTTCCAAACTTTGGGGTTCAGATTTTGTTTTCCTCTCACTTCCTTCAGAGGAGTTTCTCCTAATTGGCAGTGCTGTTACTGAAAGATTTGGTTCATTAACATCTAAGAGAGATCTGTGTGCGTGGAAAGGAAGAAAGATATTAAAACAAGAGTCTGTCTTTTAGATCTGGGACAGAGGGTAGCAGTTGACCTTGTTCATTGGATTTTTCTTGTGCGATGATGAGTAAAGAGCTATATCACTGCGGAAGGGTCATGGGTCAGAGAGGTATTTTTCACCTATACCTCATCAATAGACTCCTCTTCCAGTTTAAGATCATTTAACATCATTTCAGATTTTTACTGCTGTTGCCTCTACCTTATGGGCTTTATAACTGAATGAGCGTTTGCAGGTGGACATAAGAGCAGCTGTCTGCACTAAAGCCTTTCCCAAATACCATCCTGGCTGTGTGACCCTTTTAGCTGTTGCCTGTGAGCTGTATCAAAGATGTGAAGGTTTTGACCTATAAAGCTATTAATGGCTAGTAGCAGAGATTTTTTTTGTGCCTGTAGGGGATTTCTCCTTTTGTATCTAGGAGATGGGACAGCTGCCAGAGAATTCCCTGCACCTCTGAAATTCCCTACTTCCCACTCTCTGAAATAGCTGTAATTTACCAGTCCTAGTAGACACTTTTGTTTTCACCAGGCCTTTGAGGAATGTGAAGGCGACTGTAAATAACGTACTTAAATACTCTGGCATGATGAAAGAGATGTGTCCTTTGTCTTCGGGGCATTTTGCCTTGAACAGTCAGAGGGTGCTTGAGTCTCAATGGAGTCAAATATTTTCCATTCTAAAGCTAAAGAAGGTAAATGAGATATGCAGGTGGTAAACCAACATGTGACTTTGGGTACTTACAGGTATATATTGCCATGTCTAAGGCAGATTCTATTTGTTGCTGGGCTTTTCTTTTCCCAGTCTTCTGGATACAAGTACATAGGAAGGGGGAAGGGCTTGTCTCTGTGGCTTGATTTAATCCCTTATAGCTGCAGGCAGTTATGTGATAGAGATTTGCGCAGAAAATTGGCTCCAAAAACTTCCACAAGCGATGAAATGTTTCCCTTTGTAGCAAACCTAAAGCTTGTAAGAGAAGCCACAACTGTAATGTGCTACAAGAAGCGATGAAGGTGGGAATGGAAGAGGAGCAGGGGTAGTGCCATATTCAAGTTCCTGCAATATTGGGGTGTTAGAGAAAATCCCCAGGTACTTGAAAGTGGGTTACAACCACCCTCTGGAGGAAAGGATACATTTTCCTTCCTGGGCACAGCTATGATGATCAGTTTAGCACAGGAGTATACAAGCAGGGCATGCTGACCGCACAATAAGAGAACTTACTGCAACAAGGTGACCTTAGTGCCCTTACTTTTAACTGTGTGGCCTTCAAAAGGAAAGTACAGGCAATTTACTTGAGCAGCTTGAACTATTTGGGAATTAGTCAGCTGTTCCATGTTAGCACTTCTGGTAACACAGAGCACCCTTGCATATACTGGGTGCAGGACCAAAAAAAAAAAAGCTGAAAATCATTCTGCATCTTCACTTTGACTGTGTAGAAGGAAAGGACTCTTGGCAAGGGCTGGAAGCTAATATAATAATCATGAGTGCCACATAATCTCAGAATAATCTTTTTGCAGTGCAAGGAAGTACTGTTTTTCCTTTCAGATGTAAATGGGGATAAGAAAGTGAAACTGCCTTTTTTCTTTTACATGATTTTTTTTGTAAACTGTAACGATTTTGGTTATAAGCCTGGCACCTCAGAAATGTGTATGATGCATTTTGAGAAGGATGGCCAGCAATTGCCATTGTCAAAGAAAGATGTTCCAGCAAAGCCACCATGAGGTGAGCTTGTATGGACACCTTTCCTTGTGAAACACGGTGACAATTTTTGCTTCTACAAGGACAAAGAGATTGTTTTCAACCTTTTGTAACTTCTCAACACGAAGGCTGCACAAACATTTGTGCAGCACAGTAGACTGTTCTCTTGAGCGAAAGATTGTCTAGCATCTTGCTTGAAAAGCAGTGGTACCTAAAGTAAAAAAAAAAAGGTTCTATGATCTTTTTTTTTACACTTTGCAAACCTTTTTTGAGAAGAAATGGCATTTCTGTTACTTTATGTCGTAGGAACTGCCTGAGGTCCCTTTTGGAAACCAAAAGACTTTATCATGGTCATAAATTCCTTGCTCTGCAGTAGAGAAAAACATGCTTCAATGGGTGCAAGTCTCTCAAGATACCACAACAACACGAAACAGAGGAAAGGTCTATTACTTGCAATAGACAGGAGACTTCCACAGCCAAGATGAGACTCCTCACCTAATTTCATCCATCTGAAAGTTAGCTTCCTAGATAAGGTTAATCATTAGGTTCTGCAGTCAGTAGAGAAGAGGTGAATTGCCTTTGGAGATACCCATGTTACTTACTGTGGAAACTGTTTTAGAATGGCATAAATCTCTCTCCCCATTTCTGGGGAGATTTATATGAGGGATTTAGTTTTTAGGTAGCTGAATTAAATTGATCTTCTTTTTGCTGACTATGCTTGTGTCTAGATGAAGCTGTTAAACACTGAGCAGAGCCACAAGGACAACAGGGCACCAGAATAACCCTGTCAGAATTCTTCCTTGGGGATGGTACTTATTAAGATAGATTCATCTTCCACATCATTTGATCTTGCAGGTGTCTACAGGTTTGGCCATAAACAGCACTTTGAATACCTGAGACTGAGTCAGGCTCTACCTGCTGATGTGTATGCTTTGCCCTCTGCCACTGTGGGAAGTTTACTATTTTTTCCTTCAAGAAAACTACATGATAGTTTCTGTTCTCTCCCAGCTTTTGTACTTTATAAAGTGAAAACACTGCAATAATTTTATAAAGCTTTCTTTGCAACAGACATAGATGTAGGGTCTGACAGTAGATTTAGGAGACTTTATCCTCTTCCATTTTTGAAGCAGATTTGTTGTTCTCATGGAAGACATGGTGAGAGTGCTGTCAGTCACTTGTGTTAACAGGACAAAGTCAAGCCTTTAAGGAGATCCGCAGTGTGCTGTCAAAATGGCATCATCTATCGGAGTACAAACTGTAAATTCCCTGGGGTGGGAACTAGGCTGTGAATGGGTAACATGTAACTACTATATAAAGATTATTAACTCTCAGAAATGGATTCAGTTGCCTAAGCAGAGGTCTCTAGTGCTGTTTTGGGATGCATCAGTTGGCCTGCACCTGCAGCTCTGGAAAGGCGTGGGTCTTCCTTGGGCCCTGGGCCATGTCAGCCAGCCCCATGGCCAAGGATTCTGAAATAGCACACACCTGAGTGTGGGCTTTGTTTGCCTTAACAAGAGTCATTTGACACAAGATGCTGATAATATTTCAGGGTGAAGATTTACAGAGGTCTTAGGCTCAAGAGAGGTTTGTGGTGGGTGTACGTGTTTCAGTGTGAGGGATGTGTGCTCCCTGAAGGTATAGTTGAGAGTCTTTGTACAACAGTGGGCACTAGATTGGACAGTCTTTTCAGATGCTCAAGACTTCTTTCTGCTTTGTGAAGGCTTTCATGGTGCCAAGTCACTGTTGTAATAATAAGCTTACCTGAAACAGCCAAGATTGATCACTAACATTTTGCGTGTGGCAAGAAAAGGTAGTAAAGTACCTCCAAAAAACCCGCTGAAGAGCAAAGAGAGATCTTACCAGAAAAAATGTTTTTAATCCCTGCAAGGAGGGGTTTTGGTTTTGCCATCCTGAGTGCTCTGATATATCCCAGCCCCTCCTGTGCAAAAGGGCTCTCGCAGGACTCAGAAATCTTTCTCTGTTCTGTTAACAAGCACCAACTGATCTGTGTGGGTGACCCCAGCCTTTCTAGCTCATTAAGAAGAGCCAAAAAGCTGCCTAATGAGAACTGAGCATCAGCAGCTCTGAGAGGAGCAAAACATGTACGTATGGAAGGATAAAAAAACCAGTTTCTGCTGGTACAATGTTAAAGAGATGTAGTCGGTGTTTTTGTAGTGTAGATGACACAATCTATGTGCAATAGGGCATGAATTTCTTGAGCAAGGTACCCTGTGCTAAAATACCTGTCTATTGATGCAATGAATACATTTGGCCTTGAGAGGGAGAGGGGAATGAGTGCAATGGAAGAACATGTGATAGTGTAAAGGGAAGCAGGGAGTAAAAGACCTGGAGAAAGATTACAAAATGCAAAACGAGAAAATGCATCACGAATTATCATATGCTTTCAAAGGAGAAAATGAGAAGCAAGAATTCTTCAGGGAAAGAAAAAAAAAAAAGAGAAGAAGAAATTATGTCCACTATTCAGGTTAATGGAACTGTGTTTATTTTGTACTGTGTTTGTTTATCTCTTTGGAAGGAGTGGTGTATTAATATTACATAGCTGCGGTTTGTATTAAAGCATAGAGAGCTAATCAATACTTAGGTAAACCTTACAAACTGCAGTTGTGTCCTAATGGAGAGACTTCAGTCTTCTAGTGAAACAGTGGGACTGTTCGGATCATGGAACAGAATGGCCACATCAAATTTATTAAGGGAAAAATGCAAAGAAAAATGAGAATGCAAACCATGCTCTTCATCCCGCCTGAAGTTACCAGCATCTGTGTGCCACCGCAGTGAAAGCTGGGATCAGTACCAGGACAGCCAAACCGGTGGGAAAGGCAGACACATTCTCCCTCCATGTGTTGCAGCAATTGACGCCATTTCCCTTTAGGTAACAACAGCAGAAAGTTAGCATTCATACCAAAGGGTCTTGCTTCAAGTAGGCTTTGTAGTAAAGCATTTCATGTGGTGGTTTAGCATTCTTCAGGCAGTGGTTAATGAAAACCACTTCCCCTGTAAGTAGCTAGGGAGGTATAGCAGATTTTTAACGTTCTGTGGTTTGTAGAGTTAAGGTGACCCTGGTATAGAAATCCAGCTGACTTATTTAAACAGCAGTAACAAATAATTAACACTCCCCACTGTAGTCCTCAGCTGCCAGGGGAAAGCCAATGGGGGGTGGAGCAGATCAAGGAAAGGAAGATGAAGTAGAGCAATTCAAGAGAACATATTTATAACTAATTTATGAACAGAAACCTAGAAACGGCAAAATACATAGCTGGCTCCACTCACTCACAGTTGTTTTCCTGGAAGCTGGGATCTGTAGATGTTCCACAGATGAGTACTGTAGCCTCTCCACCTTGGTGCCAAGCAGTGGATATGATGTGTTAGGGTAATCCTGGTGCTGGAAAGCCATGCAGATTACCTACAGTGACCCCACAGAAAATGCAGAGTGACTATTTTTTTTAATTCTGGTTTGGAAACTGTGGGTAAATACTGGCTTTTCGGTGGTTAGAATGTCTTCTCATGCTCTTCTGCACTAAACCTTTGGTTTGCCTTAAATATAGTCTGTAGGATCCTGAAGTTCAGTCTTCTCTACTGTTGCACAGTGCTTTTGGCAGTGCTTATACATGAATATTTCACAACTGTATGCTTTAAAATTTAGCTTATCCAGTGTTTATAATGCTTCTCTTATTTTCACCCTATTTCCAGATTAAATGAGTTAGGTTTTACTTCTTCTGTCCCCTAGGTAGATTAGCTCAGGGAGTTTCTGTGTAGTTTGCTATAAATTATTAATATGATGTGTTTTTACACTCCTTGGTTTTTTTCTTTGTGTTTCTCTGAGTACCTGGTGTACGCGTGTAGATACCTGACAGCAGTTTGAAAGCTAATTCATGTGGTTGGGCTGCAGAGCCTACCCTTTGCCTGGGTGTTTCCTCCAGAGAGATGTTGCAGGAGATTTGTTGTGGCCAGTCCAGCCATGCTTTGAGCAACCTCTCCTCTTCCAAATGAGCAGCAGGGACACCCAGGTGCTCAATCAGTTTAACCACATGGGGCTTTTCCAGGAGCCAAGGCTACCTTGCAGACTCTTAGCTGCTGTTTTCATCATTTCCTCGTGCGAAAGCCGTATCGGCAGTTAAACAGCAGCACCAAGGCAGCAGGACTGCAGAGCCGGTCCCCGTAGGTGTGCTCTTGCCTGGCCGCAGGAGCGAGCCTGGCTGAGTCACACCACGCATCTCTTCCCCAGGCAGCCACAGCCTGTGCTAAGCCACCCTCCATCCCATGCAAAACCGCTTGGTAGCCACAACGAAGCAGTAGCAAAGCAAGAAAGTCTGCTTCTGAGATACCAGAATAAGTATTAACCAACAGTGGGTAAAATGAAGGAGGGGGGAATTCTGTGTTTCTATTTGCCTGAAGCACTGAGAGACTTTTGAACAGAAACCTGAAATGTATTCCCATCATGGATTATTGGTACCTCATTTGGACTGAGTGACTTCAAGGAGCTATTCCATATTTACAGTGAGTTTCCTGAGTGTTCAGGTTGGGGCGTAGTGTATGCATATGCATGCATACGTGTGCATACACACATGCACGTGTGTGCACACATAGCTGTGTACACATGCAGGTTTCTGCCCAGGCAATCCTGAGCATTGCTCAGGGACGTGCTGGATCTCAGTTCTCTCATTTTGTGGCACCTTGGCTCATAGCCAGCCATTTCTGTCAGCTTTTTTGGCTACTTTTTCAATAGTTCCTCTTTTATCTCCACCATTCTGTTCAGAAGCACTTGTGATGTTGTTTCTTAGGCAGTTTTAAAAAGTAAAATAATTTCGTTTTTTAGATGGAGGTACTCAGAATTAGCAAAAGTATAGACAGGGCTGTGGTTGCAAAGAAGGGAGAGCTTACCTTGGTAATGAATTCAAATTAAAACATTCTCAAACACTTTACATCTCTAAGCACTGTTTCTTTTGTTTTTTCTTTCCCCTCCCTCAGGAATTCATTTTATCGGAAGATTACAACAAGATGACACTAGTGAAAAGTTACCAGGGTAAGAACCCCGATCCATGTTAATTGGTTTGTATTGTCATTAATGTTCTCTTAAGGAATGTGAATGGAGAGAAGTCTCCTTTACAGTGATTGATTTTTTTTTTTTTTAATTTTTTTTTTTTTAAACTAATGTAAATGCTGGTTTTATCAATAGGTCAAAAATTTGCTTTGTTCTGAAATTACAAGACTTTTAAAGACCTGTTTCATTTTCTGTTTTTCCTTTTAAATGTTCCTTTGGAATATCATTCTAGACAGCAAACTGTCAAAAAATCCAGACCACGTTTGGGGAAGAGGAGTATTATTTTTTAATCTTTAGTAATCCAGTGTATCTAATGAAACAATTTAGGAGACTAACTCATCTTTTAGGGCTGAGGCATTTAGGACTGTAGCTTTTGGGGTTAGTCTGGTTATATTTCAATAAATGTCTGCTTCAGTAATCTCAAGATTATCAGTGGATACCTGTCATAGTAAAAGGTCAAGAAATGCTAATCCATACCTTTTCTAATTATATTCTGGTGTTCACTAAGATATTTTAAGATGTGATGTTTTAAGAAACCTAGCTATTTATCCTTGTCAAATCTGTAAAGGACACCGCCCTTGGGACAGGTATTCTTATAAAAGTAACAAATGCATGTTACAATTTATTCTTATATCTCTTTTGCTGTTAGACTAAGAGGTATTGTATAGTATCATATCATATAATGTGTTAAGCATTATGTTTCTGTATAGAAGTTTCTGACATGTTGTCTTGAGATTTCTTGCATACATTTTAAAATATGTATTCACTCATATATTTTGAGTTTTATACCTTGAAAGGTTGAGAGGATAATTTAAATCTCTAAATGGAGGCTCTGGGGATCACTTTGTAACATTTAGATTTTAAGGTATGAAGAGAATCTTGATTTTCGCAGAGCACAGCTAACATGCATTGGCTCTTGAGTGTTTTACTTCAGCTCTTTCATAAATGCCTGGTGTGTTGTAAAATTAAGCTAGAATGCCTGCATTTTTTTGTTAGCTTGTGAAAACTGAAGAAAAATATCCAATGATGATAAAATATAAACGTGAATCTTAAATAAGATTGCTGCAGTCTGACTGTACAAGTCTTTAGTATCCAAATTTGTGGTTGTTCCACAATCACCAAAGTTTGACACACCTAGGTTTCCTGTTTAAGGGTTGTTGCACTGAAGAGTCCTACTGACTGTTCCGTAGCCTCCTTTGTTATTAGCTCATCCATTTGCATGCTTGGATTCAGTCCTGCAGGCTAATCACAGCCTAGGAAGGGTGAGCTGAAGCTTTTTCTTCTGCATATGCAGAACACCACGTGCACGAGACCACCTTTCTTGCTGAGCTCTTCAGGGAAAAGACTGAAAATTTTGGAAGGGGGGAGTATGGCAGAATAGCCAGTTGACTGTGGCAGCCCCCCCAAGGCCTGGGGAGCACCCCTCATAAAATTAAAAAAAAATTTAAAAATGAAGGAAGATGAAAGAAAATTAAGGCTATTCTCATGGTCCTCTGCTGCAGTGTGTCAGATGTGCTGCTGTTACAGAGCATTAGAGGAGGCCTTTGGACAGGAAGATGCCATGGAGAACGTCCATGGGTTGTCCTGTGGGAGAACCCCAAGAGTTCAGATAGCATCCCCCAAACGCTGGACAACAGAGGACTCTAATGACTCCGTTAACATCAGTAGAGAGCAGGTACAACTGACCACAGTCCCAACTGGAGTTACCTCCTTCCTAGACTGCCTGTCTCAACATGGGAAGATTTTTGATCATTTCTGGTCATTTTGTGCCAGGACTCTCAGATGATGTGTTGGAAGATTTTTATCTGAAAGCTGTGGACTTATTTTAGGGCAAGAGAAGCAATATTTGTGCCCAGGATAGGCATCATTTCACTTCTAGCTCAAACCACAGCGATCATTTACAGTGGATGGTGTCTGCTTTCAGGTGCTTAAGCCCATGTGTGTGATGCTCACTGCCTGCTGTGTCCCGCAGGGGCATGGAGCTCCTGCCCTGTTTTCCTCACTCACTTCGAGTTTGATGTTTGGTCTTTTCCTTGTTTAAGCTGATGAAAACCAGATTCTCCTAATTTAAAAAATAGTGGCAGTGTGCAAGTGACCAGTTTGGGAAGTGGAAAGAAAGTGTGGTGATCCCAGGCTGCTGGGATCTCCCAAATTCATGTGTGTGTGGGTGTCTGTATAGTAATCCCCTCCGTGCAAGGGCTAAAGAAGCATTAGGGCTGGTGTTCTGCTTTCTGCACATTGCCAGCCACGTGGGCAAAAGCTTGATCTTGGAAAAATACACCCTCAGGTACTGTTGGAGATGCTTTTTTTTTTTTTCTTTTCTTTTTTCTCCCCTCCACTGCTGGCTTAGGAAAGCCATACTGCTGTTAGTGCTGCAAATGGAGGTGGCAACCAGAGAGGGGGAAAGACGGGTCCCAATTCATTGCTACAGGAGGGACAAGACTCAGTGAAGGGCCATTCAGATTCAGTAGGAAACTTTCCCTGGAACAGCGGTTGACAGCTGCTATAACACAGTCAGGCAGGACGTGGGGATGGAGGAGATGGGGATGGAGGAGAGCTTCTCCATGAAGACATTCTCTGCCCAGCTTACCAGCAGTGCTGGCAACCCACGCTGAGCTACACAAACGCCTCTGGGCCACTCCTCTGTCGAGACCAGAAATGATATGGCACTGAGTAGGTTACAGCAACCCAGGGACAATCTCAGGTTGCCTCAGCTCCACTGGAAAGTGTCACTCAAAGTTCCAAGGGGCAGTTGCAGCGGGCAGGTTTTTGATGGGACAAGGGAGGAGAACAAAGCAGAGATTCCCCACTGTTTGCAGCACACCGATGACCTGAGGCTACCCACTGCTCTGCAGCACAGTGCCTCCCACCACCCCCATCCATAGAGACATGCTCCCTGATTCTCCACTCTTCACACCGCATGTTGATGGGGAAGCGCAGCACCCCGTCTGCCAATTCCCTGGGCTTGGCTGGACCCGTATTGGAGGTCTAGGGTGCTGGGGAAACATCGTGAAAGTAAGATGCTCTGGGAGCTGCTGTCAGTCACGGGTTCCTGTGGTTCCATCGGACCGTGCAGCAGTAGGTACTTCCATGCTCCTCTTGCCCAGTTGCCTCCATCCAGGACGCTGGATCTGGGCTTACTGGTCTGAGTCTGGTGGTGCTGCTGGGACACAGCAGGGAGGAAAGAGCCCCATAGTCACCATGCTCTCTGGGAGAATATGCAGGGAAGGGCCACGTAGTCCTTTGGGTAGGCATGTCATGATCCAACAGAGATGAACCTTCCTCACCTTGTCCAGGACTCCTCCCCTCTACAATCCCATCCCTGTAGTGCACCTTCCTCACATGGCCGTACTGAGGTATAGAGGTTGGCATAAGCATCTTGACAAAACCCTGGGACAGGGAAAAACATAATTAAAAAGAAACATGTAGTTTTGTTGGATATGGTGGCCTTCTAGTGGTTCATTTGTTAAAAGCCTTACTTTTAAAAAGTCTTGGTTTTGTTTAAAGTGTTTAAGTAAGGCCTTTATATTCTTTTAAAAATATTTTAGGAGGAGTAAATAATTTTATTTAGCCAACCAAGGGGCTTTAGCTTAGCCATGCTGGCGGGTTTTATGTGTGCTAGCTTTGTTTGCGAATGTTCAGCAGTGCTCTTAAAAGTAGCACCTTGCCCAGCGACTGGTGGGCTATCGATCATCTCCCACAACAAGGTGGTATTATAAGTAGCTGAAGCTGCTGTAGTGATTAAAGAACGTTAATTGTGTCTTGAAAGGCCATGAATATGCCAAATGATCTGCTAGTGACAGAGAATGACAGCACATGCATAGGCTGTGCTTTGGTCTTGGCAGCGGTCTGTGGCCAGGTCTGGCATCATACGGCAGCCCGGCACTGGCAGTGTACATGGCTGGACATGCTCTACGGAGGTTTTGCTGTGACGCTGTGGCTGGAGTTGCGAAATCTTCTGTTTCTTAAAGGGATCAAAACATAGAGATTGGGGTTGTGACATAGTGTTAGTCGAGACTCCAGGGTGGGTCATGGGGCGTTGGCCTCCTACAGGCACTAACTCCTTCTCTTGCGTGAGGAGGGGTGGTGCAAGCGTTTGAACGGTGCTGTTTGGGATGCTGTGGATGGACCTGCTTCCTTCTCCTGTCTGCTGTTTCTCTACTTTCTGTACAGCCTAATCTTCCCCTGCACATGGGCTCTCTTCTCATGCTGGCTTACATAGGTCTGCCCTTAACCAGGGCTTGCTGTGGCTTTTTCTGTACTGTGACCACATTCACCCTCCATCCCCTCTTCTCCATCCTGCTGTTGCTGCAGTAAGCAGCTTTGGAAGTGTTTGCTCCACTTTTTTTCTGCACAGAAATGATGATCAAACCTTCCATGGATAAAGGATCAGCTTTTTGTTTGCTGCTTCGCGACCCTGAACCTGTGTTAATCCTAGGGCCCAGACCTCTTCCTTGCTCCACTATTGACTTCCAACCTTCTGACATTTTTGCTTCTTTAAGCCTTACATGGGTCAAATTCCCTCTAAATGACAAGTGACTTTCTACTTGCATTTGTCTTCTCTTTCCTCCCTTACTTAGATGACCTCCACTGTGCTCTTTCACTTGGTTCAGATGTTTCTGCCAATCAGCGTGTGTGTGGTGGCACCAGCTAATACGTGCAACACTTGCAGGTGGACAACAGAGTGCTGAATTGAAAGCTCTTTTTGGAGAGGAAGGATAAGCAAAGCTATCATGTACACCCCTTCCACCTCTTGGCATGTACACATTTCTTTAATATCTACTCCTTACTTGCCAGAGAGAGCTGCCCCACCATCCACAGGCAGTACTTCTGGCAAAAGGTACAAGCCCTGCCTTTTAGAAGAAGTTTTAGGAGGAGATAGGAGGAGAGTTAGGAGAGCTGGGTGGTGCCAGCTATGCCCACAGCCAGTTCAAACCATGGGAAGTCAACACTAGCAGTAGCAGTTGCCACATGCTGAGAAAACATTCCTGGACAGGCCTTGAACAACCTGATCTCAGCCAGCTTTGCATGTCCTGTGGAAGTGCGTGGGTCTGTCTACAGCACCACTGGTGCACACAACCCCCTGGGACATGTATACGAGCCCACCAGGTGCTTGTAGGAGCGTGCATCCCATCACGGCCCTTTCTGCAGTGCACCACTCCACCAGCTAGTGCAGGTGCTCCTGGGGAGACCAACAAATAGGTAAAGACATGCATTATTCACCCATGGGGTCACTGAATTTCTTCTCAGAGAAATCTGGAGAGTGGAGAGGAGAGAGGATCTGTTTAAAAGAGCTCAAGTGACTCCTGGGTGGTCCCCACCCTTCTATCTTGATTACAAACCTGGAGTTTAAAAGTGTGTGGAAACGAGAGCCCAAATCTGAGCTCTTCAGATTTTGCCTTGTGGGCAAGGGTGAAAGCATCTGGGCACAGTTCACATCTGACACTGTAAACTGATCCAGCTGCCAATCACAGTTATGGCAACTTGTGTCAATGCATCTATTGACTTTTCTCCTCAGGGAATCTGGGTCTAAAAAGCAGTGTGGATCAGGGGCAGATGTTGGCTTGTGCAAGACTCCTGTTCTTTGCTACAACTAGTTCGCCCTTGTAGGGTTTGAACACATCTCTCATCTGTGCTGTATATTTGTATAGGACAGGCAGCAATTTTCCCATACTGTTCTGAGGAATTTCTCTGCATTTCAAATGGAGGTTTCAGGCTGATTTTTAAGCTTCCAAAGATATTTAATCTTTCCAGTGTGTCAGCTTTTACACAAACAAATACAAGCAGCCTGCTTTGTGTGACACATGTTGCTGGGTCTCAGAACAGTAATAAACCAGTAGGGCTGTAGATTGAGGGGTATGGCATTCACTGCTAAGTTACAGCTGGGAATAATTCTGCATGTCTTTCCAGTCACTTGTTTTATTAAAAAGTCAGCTCAATCAGCACTTCACAACCAAGCCCACTGGTCATTCATACAAAAAAATGTCTGCACAAGCCTGGGTTCCCTTGTTTTAATGAAAAGCTTTTGATGGCTTTATTTAGGTAGCAGTAGAAATTTATTCCTTCAGCTGTTTTATTCATCTTGCCCAGCTGTGATCTTTCTCTTTTTTTTTTTAAATTATTATTTTATTTTATTCCAATTTCTTTTTTAGCTGGTTTACATGCAATGCTAAAACTTCCCTTTGGTGCAGGGTTGTGCCTGTGCTGTAACTCATCGTTCTGCTGGGGTACCGCAATCCGCAGCCCAGCTCCACCAGACCTCACAGCGGGAGGAGCGGCAGCACAGGCATCTGCACTGCTGTCATAAAACCAGCTCAAAAGAGGTTTAAGTAGAGCCCAGAGTCCTTTCCACAATGGCAGCTTTGTTGGTGATGATACAGTGATGGAAGGAAGGCTTGCACTACTGTGGAAGATAAATGGCTGCAATAGCATGGAAAGAATTAAGTCTTGCTTCTGCTCTTTCTCATGCAAACGCTGAACATGCAGAGCAGGGACCTTACAAGCTTGCATGATAGCTCATGTCAACGGGATTATTAAACACCAGCTTCTTCTGTAGGGAAGGGTGAGTGGGTGAGTAGGGAGTGGAGGAGTTGGATGCAGCTGGTATTCGCAGTCGTCTTCTGCCCCCGTGTTCTTCTCTGCAACGTGATTATATGTCTGTCTGCTTAATTTTCAGCTCATCAAAGCAGGGTCATGATGATTCTGTTTGTCCTGGAGATGGAGTGGGTGTTAAGCACCGGACAAGACAAACACTTCACGTGGCACTGTTCGGAGAGCGGCCAGCGGCTGGGAGGGTACCGCACCAGCGCAGGTGCCTGTGGCCTGCAGTATCCTTTGCTGAGCTCTCAGTTTTATTTCTGCTCTTTGGCACTCAAACAGCCCTTTTAGTTTATTTTTCTAGTTGTCCTCCATATTTTGTGCCCTGTATAGGTTCAGTGCTTTGTGAGAGAAACTGTTATTTAAAGCCAATTTTAAAAACTGTCAGTTCTCCTTGCTTTGTCTCCTTAATGTGCAGTGGCATATTTAGGTCTAAGCATTTTTGAGCAAAACAATGGGCGATCTGCAACCTATTGTGGTCTGCTATTGTAATAAATATGGACAGGGCCTTCATTTAAACATGCAACGCATGCTTTCTTCTAAGAATTAACAGTAGCAAAGTAGGTTGGTGATCAGGTCAGCGTGCCTGTGTGTATGCATGGTAAAAATTAAATGGCTTTAATATAAAATAATGAGTACTTGTCCTTTACTCTGGTACAGCCCACTATGTATTGGGAATTTGGGTTAACTAAAGAGTAAATGGCTCCAGAAATGGCACTCAAGTGGCTTATTCACCTAGAGCTGCCCCAGCTGCCTGACAATAAAAGAAATACTAATTCAGCTTTATTGCAAATGAAAAGGGAAGTGGAAAAGTATGAGCTCTTAGGCTGAAACCAGGGGTTAGCATAAACAAACTTTTTAGTGCCCCGTAGTGTACGTGGTATAGATGATGTGTATTTTGCTAGTTCATGGGAAGTGAAACTGACTCAAAATTACCGTCTGAACATGGACTTGCTTTATATCATCTGGTCATTCAGCTAATCTAAATGGCATAAAGAGTGAATTTTTAATTAAATGATAAATACTTTTGAAAGCGTGATGCAGGAATTTGTCCTGCATTTCCTAAATCTCTCTAGAGAATGGATAGTTTCAAGTGATTCAAAATTTTGGAGGACACTTTAATTTGGGTCATCAGATCATGCTGATGGAGGGCAGGGGAAGGGAGAATCATTGACAAATGTTGCAAAAAGCTTGGCAGAACGAGGAACATGTTTTTTTTTCCCCAGTGTCTTGTGTGCATAAAATCAGTGCTAAGCAGTTGCTCCTTAAATATCCAGTATGGACTCTGAATGTGAAATTAAATTGGATAAAGAGGTCGGAATCTGTCCAGTTAGGTGATTCCAGTAGGCGGTTGAATGGGTCCAGATTTTGTTCAGTTTAGAATATGATGTGTGATGCATCTGATGTAGCTGACACTTCCCCAAATACGACATAAAACAATACCCTTTTGTTGTATTTGTAAACTTAAACTATAATGAAGAAGCAGTGTGGTGGGTTGACCCTGGCTGGACGCCAGGTGCCCACCAAAGCCGCTCTGTCACTCCCCTCCTCAGCTGGACAGGGGAGAGAAAATATAATGAAAGGCTCGTGAGTCGAGGTATGGACAGGGAGAGATCACTCAGCAATTACTGTCATGGGCGAAACAGACTTGACTTGGGGAAATTTGTTTAATTTATTACCCATCAAATCAGAGTAGGATAATGAGAAATAAAACCAAATCTTAAAAACGCCTTCCCCCCACCCCTCCCTTCTTACTGGGCTTAACTTTACTGCCATTTTCTCTCCTTCCTCCCCCCAAGTGGCTCGGGGGGATGGGGAATGGGGTTACGGTCAGTTCATCACGTGTTGTCTCTGCCGCTCCTTCCTCCTCAGGGGCAGGACTCCTCACACTCTTCCCCTGCTCCCAGCATGGATTCCCTCCCATGGGGGACAGTTCTTCATGAACTGCTCCAGCGTGGGTCCCTTCCATGGGGTGCAGTCCTTCAGGAACAGACTGCTCCAGCGAGGGTCCCCCATGGGGTCACAAGTCCTGCCAGCAAACCTGCTCCAGCGTGGGCTCCTCTGTCTCCACAGGTCCACAGGTCCTGCCAGGAGCCTGCTCCAGCACGGGCTTCCCACGGGTTCTCAGCCTCCTTCGGGCATCCATCTGCTCCTGCGTGGGGTCCTCCACAGGCTGCAGGTGGATATCTGCTCCACCGTGGACCTCCATGGGCTGCAGAGGGACAGCCTGCCTCACCATGGTCTGCACCACAGGCTGCAGGGGAATCTCTGCTCCGGTGCCTGGAGCACCTACTCCCCCTCCTTCTCCACTGACCTGGGTGTCTGCAGAGTTGTTGCGCTCACATCTTCTCACTCCTCACTCTGGCTGCAATTGTGCAGCAACTTTTTTCCCCTTCTTAACTATGTTATCCCAGAGGCACTACCACTGTCGCTGATGGGCTTGACCTTGGCCAGCGGCGGGTCCATCTTGGAGCCGGCTGGCATTGGCTCTGTTGGACATGGAGGAAGCTTCTAGCATCTTCTCACAGACGCCACACCTGTAGCACCCCCCTACCAAAACCTTGCCACGCAAACCCAATGCAAGCAGAAAACTAGTAATACTTACTTTATACAATTTGGGAAGGAAAAAGAGTGGACACCATCCAACTCTAGCACCTAAGTTTGAGAGCCTGGGGAGATGACTCCTCTGTTCCTGGCAAAGGGCTACTTCAAACGTGTTTCATAACAAAAACACAAATTGTATCCTCTGGAGTAGTCTCATTTTTTCTTACTCTTTGGTTTACTCAGTGGCTGCACTATTAATATGAACAGGTATGAGCTTGATGCCTAGAAGTACACTCTGAATACCTCCTTGAGACTGGAGCACTATTCACGAGGTTGTTGTATGTTCACGTTAAAAGAATTAACAAGTCATGAAAGGAATGCAAAGCTTGTATAAGCAATGTATTTTCCTCAGCATTTATCCAT
Source organism: Phoenicopterus ruber ruber (assembly GCA_009819775.1). Lineage (NCBI taxonomy): Eukaryota > Metazoa > Chordata > Aves > Phoenicopteriformes > Phoenicopteridae > Phoenicopterus > Phoenicopterus ruber. The sequence continues at coordinate 190,655,686 of CM020215.1, forward strand.
CAGATTTGATGTGGAAACCCGGCACGTGTTTGTTGGTGATCATTCTGGGCAAGTGACCATACTCAAACTAGAGCAAGAGTCCTGCAGCCTGGTTACGACATTTAAGGGACACACAGGTAAGGCCTCAGGAGGACACCCAATTTGGTTCTTCCTCTTTGCTCAGTGTCATGGTGGTTTGACTCTCCTATGAAACACTAGGATGGCTTGTGTCAGTGCATAGCATGGAAGGGAGATAGACCTTAAATGCCACTACAGCTCAGGGAAGTTTATTCTTTATTGGTAAAAACAAGAGCAATCAGACTTCTGATCAGACAACTTCTGTGGCAGAAAACACCGCAATCAGTAGCTGCTAATTAAAGTAGAGTGAGACTAGAATGAGCTGTGGTAATTCTGGGGGGAAAAGGATGCTCCTCAAGGAAAGACCCATATTCGTAGATGCTTTTGCCCAAGTGGAACAGACACATCTCGGAGGCACTAACTGCTTGTTTCACTGCTGGGACTTGTGCCCCATTACACTTTAAAAACAGCAACCCTGGGGTGTAATCCTACCATCTAACAGAAGAAATGGTGGTTATTCCTTAGCATTTTCTCTCCATATCCCTCCTCTCTGATTGATTGCTAATAGCTCCATCACGAGGTAGCACAAGGCAGTCCAATCCTCGTGCTAGGATACTGTGAAGGTGCCCATAGTATTCCACATTTGTTTCTCTTTTGTTATCTCCTGGGAGTGATGGAGAAGAAAGGCTGTGTAGTCACACCATGACCATCCTTCTACCATGCTTACTGCTCAGTGGATTCATCCATGCGAGTGGCAGCGGAGCCCCCTGCCCACAGAAGAGCAGGATGGGGCTTCAGTAGGTTTTCTAGGCTGTTAGTTTTCAACTGGCAAGCCCAGTGGCTGCGTGGCCTTTGCTAGAGACCTGCATTTTAATCACTCTGTCTCCATATTTTTTGTTGTATCTTTATATATGTATTTAGCTACACTCCTGTCTTCCACTTTCTATAATGAAATGACTGTTGTGTACATCTCCTATTTCAGGTGGTGTCACTGCTCTCTGTTGGGACCCAATACAGCGAGTTTTATTCTCGGGTAGTTCTGATCATTCCATTATAATGTGGGATATTGGAGGAAGAAAAGGAACAGCCATCGAGCTGCAAGGACATAAGTACGTTCAAAGCCCTTCCTCCTGCTTTTACGGGAGAAAAGCTAAAGGCAGAAGCCACATCTGGAAACAAACAGCCCAAAGGTTACAGTCTTCACAAGCCTCAAGCTTGTATGTGTGACTCCCTGTGGTCCATATACAACAGGAATGAGTTGCTTATAGTAAGTTTTTCAGCGTTGGGCCCACAGGCTGGTTTGAGAGTCTGCAAAAGGGTCGTTGAAAGAAGCACAATATATCTATAGTACTGAATGTGTTATGCCAGAGCCTGCACCTTTGTTGGAAAGAGGAGGGTCCTCAAATGAGAACAGCTGCAGGGAAATTCTCCCTTTTTAGGTGTCAAGGTCTTTACTTCCCCTAGAGGGAGCATCAGGCTTGGACAATTAGTCCCTTTTTCCTCCACGTTAACTTTTTCCATGCCGCTTTACCTACAACCTGAATTCTAAGTAATATGCTTTATCCATAGGGGCCTTCACCATCTCCTCAATGCAAAGAGGCTTCATCTTTGCACGTACAGACCTCGCATTTGCATAGCATAGTAGATGCCTTTGAAGAAGAGTAAGCCTGTGCTGGGCATTCAGTAGAGATCAGAGTGGCTCTAGTTGCAATGACCTCCTAGCCTTTTAACACTGGCAATGCAACAAATTTGTTTCAGTGTCTTGGGAGCGCATACATGTGGGGCTTGTGTGCCAGGCTCTGGTCTGGAGAGGCAAAATTTCATGGTGGGTTTGGTCTAACGGTTTCTTACATAGTCAAACATTTCTTTTCAGTGATGCTGCACTCTGCTGAACAATTTGGATGCCGCTGGGATTCCAGAGCACTGCAGAGCTCTTGCTGAAATTCCCAGATCACCCTCATACCCTACTAGCAGTGCTTGCTAATGCACTTCTGCTAGATTTATTGCTGTGAAAATTAGTTCTCCTAATACAAAGTTAGCCTCTGGATCTTAAGCTGTGGCATGGCTGTTGGCTGTACAGCATAGAGACCTGGTCCTAAGGACAGCAGGGACTAAGAAACATTTCACCTGATGGTGCCACTGGCGTCGGCAGGCCGACACTGTGAAGGCACCTGTGTTGTACCAAACTGCACTGTAAACACATTCCCCTCTGGAGGAGCAGCCATATGCACAAGCAAATGCGTTAGCATGAAAGTCCTTTGGGTAGACAAGCCCAGTGGTGGTAGCAAAGAAAACCGAATGTTGTGGGTTATTTCCAGTCGCTGTATGCTCAGTTACTGTCTCTTCGTAACTTTGGTTTTTTCCATAACACTGTTGTATGGTCTTTGTTTCCCAGGCTGTAAATAGCTTGAGATGAGGCCTGGTTTTCTTTCTTTTATGAAGGACTGAGCCGAGCTTCAGGGGTTTAAGCTGAATTATTTTTCCCATGTTGCTTTTTTCCTTAAAAGAAGCAGCATCTAAACCTTCCACCTTACCTTGAGAAGGCTTAGGAACAATTTAGTGATTCCTATATTATTTTTGAAACTCTCTATGCTTGTTAGTGCTAAAAGAAAATCTTCAGTAGTTCCTCAGTGCTTCGTTCCTAGATGTTGCAGAGATATAGGAAAACAAAGTTGTTACTGACTTTCTGACAAGAAGGTACCTAGGCTGCGTTTATGCATCCAGATGTTCCTTCGGAGAGGCCTGGAGCTGCAGCTCTGTTCAGGCTTCCCAGCGCAGCTGGGATCTCCCATCTCAGGAACAGCAAAAGCAGTTATCAGAACAGGTCTTTGCTTTTGTGGATGCTGCCCAGGTGAGCAACAGTCTGGTTCTGGTCCCAGCTGGACAGCAAAGACTGCTTTGCATCCGATGGATGCCATGTACAGGGAGGGGGGGAGGAAAACATATGGGCAGACAAGTTGTTTGTACTGCTTTATTGTATATTCTACACTTGCTTATGTACTAGCCATAGATGGTTGATTAGTAACGGTCTTGTTTCTCTTTCAGCGATAAAGTTCAGTCTCTCTCCTATGCTCACCACACTCGGCAGCTCATCTCCTGTGGTGCAGATGGAGGAATCGTCGTCTGGAACATGGATGTGGAGAGGCAGGAGGTAGATACTTGGTTCTTGTTGATTTGGTCTGAAACAGTCTTGGGAAGAAGGAACGTTTCTAAAATGTGCAACTTTCAACCTGAACAAGATCATTCCGGGCTTTAAAGATGTTTTTGGACATGCTCCAGTTGTTATACAGCAATTATGCCGTGCCTTTGATAATATGGTACAGGGGAAATTGTCTGGCAGAAAATGGGTATTAAGTAGGCTGCTAAATGACTCTTGCAATCTTTACACTACTACTCCGAAAGACATCCTCTAAGGAGGGTCTTGTGAGATGCTCTGCTTTGTTTTTGAGCACATCATAAGAAATATTATTAGTTCAGAGGTAAATGGATGGATTGATAATTATCAGGGTTTTTTAAGAAAACAAAACAAGAAAGCTCTTTGTCATGTCTGGAAGCCTGCAACCCAGGTTTTTTTCCTGTTCTTGCTAAAAAGACATTTAATTAGGGCTTCAGTCTCACCCACTACTCAGTCTTGCTTCCCTCTGGTGTAACCATGTAGAAGCAGGGTAAACGATGACTTTCCTGATCCAGACAGTAAGGTCTCACCCACACGCTCCTAACTGCTTTTGTGCTGCGCGGCCAACGAATGCGCGAGTGCAAAAACGCGCCCTGGGTCTTTGGCACTGTGTGAGCAGCCTCCGCTCGGCAATTTCTGAGACCTGACTCAGAGAGGGGGAGCGAGCGCTGTGCTGAGTGAGTCAGGCATCAGCCCTGCTCGGTAGCGTGGCAAATCCTGGTGACGTGAGTCACGGCAAATCTCTGCCATGTTCCTGCAAGGGGTAGGAAGGCACCCCGAGTCCACGCAGTGGGTAGGTCTGAACAAGGCTTTTGGCAGCATGGGCTTTCACCAGCTTTGCTGGTTCTCAAGGGTTTTGGCCTCCCCAGGTGGTGTGTGTCCCCCTTGAGCAAGGAGGAAAGCTAAGTGGAAAATTGGATTTAAAAAAACTACTGAAATACGCATAGACAGGGACTGAGCTCCCTTTTTTATGTGAATTAGCATTCCAGTTGGCTGTCTTTAATTGCTAATCTAATGGACAATTATGTCATCAGCTCCAAAAGTGAAATGAAAGCAGAGTGGCTTCCTCCTTCTCAACAGATGTTTCCTTTTTGCTGCAACTCGAACATCCAGAAATGAAAACCTTTATTTATTTGCTGCCTTCGAAAGGCTACAGTAAGGATTAAGACTGGCTTGTCGCAAAATGGGCAGCAATGCTGGGAGAAGGCTGGTTTAAAAAGTGGAGGAGAAATATAATTAGCTAAATGAGGGCTTAGCAGCAGGTGCTAATGGGTGCGCTGCTTTCTCTGACTATGGCTTTGTGGGCTTGTTCGTGTTATCAGTAGCGCAATAGGGTGCTTATGGTGCTAAACCACCCCCAAAATGTGAACGTTTGAGATTTTAATACCAAACCTTGGTTTGGGGTCCTAGAGCATTTTCTTCTGGACTTTGGCTTTGGTATTTTTGCCCTTATTTAAGGGTTTTCTCCATGTTGATGTGTGCTCAGTGCTCACTTTGATGCTATCAGATTTTCCCACATCTCTGAGATTGCATTAGAGTGAATAAAGCCAATGTAGCCCTTGATTTTTTTTATTTTCATCTCTGTTTTTAAAAAGCTTAAGAAGGCAACATCTGAAAGATGCTAGAAGCTGTGTTTCTATTTGACTACAAAGCAGTTGCTTGTCACAAGCAAAATGTCATCTTCATCTATAGTGTTCAGATGCTTCAGAGATGAAAACTTATACATGCAGATGTAATTCTGTAGGCATTAAACAGAAAGACTATCGTGGGTAGGAAAGACAAGGATTTGCCCCAGTGGAATGAACTGCCTTCAGTGTAACTGGCAGAAGAAGCTGAAGCAGGTGGTTGCTTTATTGCTGGGGGTCAAAGCTATCCTGGGAGCTGAGGGTCTCCATCAGCCTTACCTTGTCTTTGCCTGGTTTTTGTATTATTTTTAATTCTTAATTTCAACTGTATTTCTTGCCATTTTAAATTGCAGCATGTGAGAAGCCAGTGGCTCTGATAAGACAACTGCAGTTTGCTAATAGCACTTCCTCACAAAGTATTAAATATAATTTAGTGTTCGTTTAATCTCATGGGGTTGATGGGAGCATGTTGCAGTGGTGCCGAGGCAGCGCTGGCAGGGCTGTCCTGGTCTGGCTGGGGCTGCCTCGCTGGGGGGACAGGATGGGACGGACCCGCTTGCCAGCACCAGCTTTGGGCTGAGCTCTTGTCCTGGTGGGGCGGATAAAGGAGCAGAAGTCGTCTGCTGGGAAGGAGTGTCACTCCTGCTAGGCCAGGTTAGGACAGACAGACTGATAGCCAGCTGCAGAGAGGTCAAGAACCAAGACTCTTCCCAAGTCTCACGTCCCCCAGAGGGTTTCCTAAACATTGTGGGGAGACGCGCTGCGTGTCCCCCAGCAGCTCAGTGCAAGACAAGTGTGAGGGAACCCAAATGTAGGGGAGGAGATCGACTGCCCCCTCCACGTTCCCCCCTGCCACTTCAGGCGTTTCCTGAGCTCTTTCAGGATCTGGCAAGACTTGCTTCCCTACAGGGCATCCGGTCCATGCTACTCTGCACAGCAAAACCTGGCTGCGGGAGAGAGAAGTGCCTTTAATATTTTCTTTCGTTTCTTTAAATCTTCTTACCAGCTTTATCCACAGCGTGAGTGCAAAGCTACGCGCTGTGTTAGGAAACAAGACCTTCCTTCCATCGTATTTGTGTAAAAGCAGGGAAAAGAGCTGGTTTGGGTTTTAGAATCTCATCTTTCTCACCCCTTTGTGTGGTTTGTAGTACAGATACCTCTGACAGCAGGAACACCTCTTACAGTATTAAAGAAATAAATAAATAATAATAAAAAAAACCCACATCAGCATTTCAGATACCTTCCCTCCAGATGAGTAGCTTGGCTATTGGAAATACTAATTGTTCCCAGTTCCCACTAGAAGCAATAGCAGATGGGAAATGCTGTCCAGACAGGACAGAAAATTTTTATATGCTTAATTCCAAAATTGGAGAGGTGGGGGAGGCTCGTTTGTTCCTGGATTATTTTATGGTCTTATAATCAAACTCCACTTCATGATTTGGGTGAGAAGTGTTCCTCCATGTCCTTCAAGGCTCAGAGCTAAGCCAAAAAAGACATCCCAGGGAACAGTCAAAATGGCATCTTGTAAAAATGAGGATTTTTAATCAAGTTTGGTTGGCCACATACTGCACCCCAGTACATCTTTCTTGTCCTGTCTCTAGGCTCCGTTGGAAGTTTTCTGTTTGTTGCTCGCTCCCACTTTGTGTTTCTGTGTGTGTGTTGCAGACCCCGGAGTGGCTGGATAGTGACTCCTGTCAAAAATGTGACCAGCCTTTCTTCTGGAACTTCAAGCAAATGTGGGACAGTAAGAAATAGGCCTCAGGCAGGTTTGTATGTGTTCTTTGGTGTGTTGATGTGGTGCAAGTAGGCTTTTCTCTCATAATAGATCATGGTAACCTTTTTTCCCCAAAAGCCTTGAGAACTTGCACTTTGTTCTTCTGCTGAGTGCTCTCTAGTGGGGCAGTGGGCTCCCCTCTGATGAGGCTTGATTTTCTGGTTGGGAGGAACGCACTTCTTTTTTCTTCCTTTTTTTTTTTTCTTCTCTCTCTTCCCCCCTCCCCTCAGCCAGTCCCAGTACAGCAAATGCATGTAATAGGCCTTGGGCTGAGTAAATTGGGTTTGGGCCTTCCATGGCTTTAGCCATGTGGGATTTTGCCGATTGTTAGTTGAATGTGTTGTAGAAGGAAATTTGCAGCTGATTTTTGGAGATTGTGCTGGAACCAAAGCTGTTTTCAATGAGGTTGAGTAAACATCTGTAATTGCTCAGGCTGTGTTGGAAAAGGCTTATTGGTCTGTTTGGAACATGCTGCAGCATTTTCCTGCCCAGCAGGAGAGGGCTGCGGATCACAGACTTTTGGGAGAGGGGCGTAAAAATGCTGAAAGGGATGTTTTCGTGGAGCTTAGAGAAGTCAGGTGTCTGGGGCAGAGCTGAGCTGCATCTTCTCTTTATGTAATGCTCATCACTGCAGGGCCTGGCTGTCCTGCGGCCACTGAGGCAGCCTTGCAGTCCTACACAGCCAGTGCATGAGAAAACACGAGGCGGGTAGCATCAAAATGCTGGTGCTTCTGGGGCTGAAAATGGCCAAAGGAGTTGACCAAGATGATTAGATGGTAGATGTTTATACTTAGAGGCTGGGATGGGATGGGACTCCAGAATGACACTGCGCTAAAGTAGCCCTGTCCTACCTTGACCTTGGAGATGTTTTAATGTGTCACGTGCTGCTAAGTGGTGGTGTCATCCTCTACGCCCCCAAAGTGAGACTCCCAGGGACAGGGGTAATTACAGCTCCCAGCCCTGCAGCAGATGCCCGGCTGGCTGGGACACATTTCCTGAGTGCATAGAGGGGCTCCTTGTCTTGTCCTCCCATCTCGAGCTCTGCTAACAAAAAGAGGACAGCTTGGACTTCCTTCTTCCACCTTCTACCCTGTTGAAACCCCCTTGTAACACTGGTCGCACTCAGTAAGGAAGCCCTGACCCACAGCTACATCCACAGATGCTAAGTGGTGGAGGTGGCGATGATTTACTGGGTGGTGTATGGTGTCACTCTGGAGCATGGGAGAGAGGTAGAGTTCACCTAACCTGGGTAGTGCTTTATCTGCCAGTTCCCAGTGTCCATGCTAGTGATCAGCTGCTGCTTGCCCCAGGTAGTAGAGGAGGGGGAAGAAAGTAAAATGATTCTACCCCACCCCTATTTATTCTGAAGTCCTTGCTTGTTTTGTTTTCCTTCACCTTCCCTGGAAGAGTCACTTTTCTGTTTGCTGCAGCCTCAGCTGGGTCTTGCTGGAGTGAGTTGGTAGAGCCAGCGGGACCTGAGCAGTGATCTGGGTTTGTGGCTGAAGATGTCTTTCCGTGTGTTGTCTCCTACAGCATCACTGCCGGAAGTGTGGGAAAGCCGTGTGCGGCAAATGCAGCTCCAAGCGCTCCTCCATCCCGCTGATGGGGTTCGAGTTCGAAGTGAGGGTCTGCGACAGCTGTCACGAGTCCATAACGGATGAAGAGTAAGTGTGGACGCTGAACCGGCTTGCACTGGAGTGGGGTAAAACTCCTGCATCTTGGAGGGCCTGGGCGGTTGCAAGGTTCCATGAGAGAGCAGCCTGCAGGGTGGTCCCTGGCTCTTTCAGCAAGATAAGCCTCTGTGGTGCCTACCAAACCGGGAGGGATGGAGAGGCTTTCACACCCCTGCTCCTCTTGTGCCAGAAAGGTTTCCAAGTGGAGTTTACAGAGCAGTTGCTGAATTAATGACTTACAGCAGCATTCAAATACTTATTTCCTCGATAGAGAACATTTTGGGGAAAATCCTGCAGTCAGAGTCTTTGCCCATTTTGGATTTCTTTCTTCAGGCGGGCGCCCACAGCTACTTTCCACGACAGTAAACACAACATCGTTCACGTACACTTTGATGCCACCAGGGGATGGCTGTTGACCTCGGGGACAGACAAGGTTATTAAGGTAGGAGCAAGAAGGTTTCTCTAGCTCCTGTATTTCATTTCCCCTTCCTCTCCCATGTGGTTGCAGTTATGTCCTGCCTGCTTGCTTCCGCCCAGAGACCTCTCACTGATGGACTTCTGCCCTATAAGGACCAAGGAGGTCTTGGTCTATGAAGTTATTGCCTAAAGGGGCTGGGACGAGTGCTCACTGTAGCTTTTCCTCTGGGAAGACAAACTATATTTCAACATGGCGAATCTCAGTTTGTGTGGCTAAGTAAAGAAATAGCTAAAATAATGAATAAGTTTGTAACAAAGCTTGAATAATTAAAAAAAACCACCCTCACGTGTTATGACTACACTAATCGTTCAAGTCAGCAATATAGTGTGGGATTTTTGGTTTCTCTTAAGGCCAGCTATGAACCTGGCTCACAAGGGTAAAGCATAGTAACATACAGAATGTCATTTGGTCAACCTCCACCAGTCTGACATGAGTGCTGGAAAATGAAATCAAACTTCTTCAGACTTGCTGCATCCATCTCTATATGTGTAGCCTCCCTTAAATAAAAAAAAAAGGTCCAGATTATTTAGGGATGACTTTATATACTATATTTTATTATCTTTTACCATTACTCACTATGTTATTCTATTTTATTGTATTAACAGTTGTGGGATATGACACCAGTAGTGTCTTGATGGTACATCAGTGGAACTTGAAAGGTGATATTTACAGAAGAAACAGATTTCCTAACCCTAATCATACTGCAGAAGATAGATAATGCTGGGCGCATACGGCAGATGAGAAAGGAACTAATGCGTTTACAACGACTTTACATCCTCTGCTTGATCAAGGCTGAACATTTGCATGAAGACTCTTTCCACTTATTCTCAAAATATACAAGAAGGTATTTTTTTAACTAATGGTTTGTACGATCTGACTTCAGTTGTCTTGAGTTTGTTTGGAAGATCCGTGTGTGGTGCAATTTTTAGTTTTTATATTTCACTATGTCAAGATACTTGCTGCTTTGTACAGAGGGTTCTTGGGTTGTGTCTTACTATGTGAGTTTTCGGTATCAACATACTGTATAAGGCAATCGGCTCTCCCCGCAGCGAGTACCTATTGATTTGGGATGTTTCTGCTGACCATGCTCTCTTCAGTGGAGGAACTCCAGGCGCGGTGTTGCATGTTCTCTGGGTGCATCACCAAGGAGCTGATGGACTATTGCAATTCCTAAAAGGGCTCTACCATCTACTTGTCCTAGCGGACATCATCCGGAGAGCATTTTATTGGTTTGTAGTAGCTAAAATCCAGCTTCCTTGCCTCTTTCCTTGCTGCACAAGTCGCAAAACCAGGGGCCCAGGTTGCTTAGCAACTGATTTCTACAAAAGCTGAAATAGTTTTCTGGCTCAGAGCATTGCAAGTTGCACACAGACCTGTTTGAGTTTGATGAGGCTGACAGGCTGATTCAAATTAAATTATTGGCAACAGGAACTTTGGGGAGTGTATCCATGGGGGAGGGGGCAGGCCAAAAACTGGTCTAGGTCTGAAAAGTCTGGTTTACCTCTACCTCTACCTTGTGCAGCAACATTTCAGCATTTATACCTGTCTGTGTTGTTGAAGATGAATTTGATTTTCCCATTTTCCATATGGTTAGTCATATTTATTTTTTAAAATGCTGACTTTTTTATTAATTTCCTCTATAGACCAGAAACTGATATTGCTGAATGACGCCCATTGTCCTGTTGTCATATTTTATGGTTTCTTTTAAAAATAAAAAGTATTTAAAAATCTGAATTGACCCAAATTACCTTTTTAGAAGGACGTTGTCAAGATGAATAAACAAAAAAAGCTCTTTTTTCCAAAGGGATCTTCTCTGAAGAGTCAACTCTCTGTTCCTTTAATCCATTTCACTTTTTAGCACACTCTCGCTGGTGTGCTTCAAAGCAACTGGTGTAGAGACTAGAACTGCAGACCAGACCCAGGGCTTTCCTGTATCTCCTGTTTAAGCAGGCCTCGTGGTCCGTAGCTGCTATGACAGCACGTCAGTGGTGCTCAGTCTTGCCCCATTTTAGACTTTACTTTTCCCCTGTAAAGTGGGGAGGCCATGATGTTTACCACTACAGAGAACATTGCTACTTAGAGAAGCTTTGTGGTTTTGCTTGACTGATAATGCCAAAAGAAAATAGCAGTAATTCACTGCTGAGGAAACAAAAAGGTTAACACAATCCATGGCATTAATTCTAGACCGGTGAGCTGCCGCAGTAAAGGGTAAGTGGACTTTTGTGTGCGCGTCGCAGGGCTGCTATGTATCTTCAGGGACAATTCTCTTTTTCAACATCCTATAGACTGTGCTTAAGCATTTTGCAGTCATGTTCTCTGAAATGATGCCACCTTGGCTTTCCTGGTCATACAGCCTGTTGTTGGTTCCCCTCTAGGCAGCATATTTGAAAGCATATTTTCAAACATAATTCACACAGCACTAAAAAGATTCTTTTTCCAACTTGAATGTTAATTGTTTTCTAAGTCCTCCCACTTTCTCTCCTGGAAGCTAGATGCTTGTTTCCTCTTGGAAGGCTTTTCGTTACACCTTGTGCATGTTTTCTGGTGACTGAAGTGTTCTTGGCTGACAAAGCTATGCAAGATGAGCAAGTTGCCTGCCAATATTTCATTCCAGCTGGAGAAGATGTATGAAACTTTGCTGGACTACACTGTTCCACGTTACCTTGGGCTCAGGGCTTTTTGGCCAAAGACCTGACTTGCTTTGCTGTGCAGGTAGTATCTCTCACAGTGGCAGAAACACGGGAGCACCGAAGTGAACTTAAATCACTGTTCAGCGCTCTGTTCCTGAGGAGACGTAGTGGTTGCAACAAGCCAGCGTGAATTGTGCTTACACTGATGGAGCGGTGGAGTCAGCAAGCTGAGGATCTGCCCCTGGGTCAACGCCTAGTCCTTTTGAACGTGTGACGTTCAAACAAAGGTGAGGAATCGACTCCAAAGGAGACTAAATTTGGGTGCGAGGTGTGTTTGGACTGCTCTGCAGTAAACTCTTGGCCACCCCCCTCCCCCTTCTCTTCCACGCAGTTGTGGGTTCAGTGTTGCTTATGGGTAGATGCTGGGTATACAAATCCATTTTGCAAAATTTCCCTTGCCGTTCTTTCCGACTAAACTACCTGCAGGGTTATCTGAGTTTAACCTGAACATCTTATCTTGCAGTCTCAGGACAGACTGGTCTTGGCTTAGAAAGTGATATAAGCTGAAAGTGAAGCTGGTGGAGAAGGGAAAGTGTGTCCCTTTGCTGTGATCTTAAGAGCTGTGACGTAGAGATATGAAGGGAAAATAGGTGTCTCTAATTCAAACAATAATTCCCGTACCTCTCAAATGAAACAAGAAGGATTTGATGTTGGCCGAGTTAAAATGCCTGCCTTCCTGTTCTGATGTGTTAGGGTAACAGTCTCAGTTTCTTCTGTCTTCTAGATCCACACAAAAAGGGATCCCTGTTGCCTGGGCCTTTTATTTCCATTTTAGTTGCTGAATAACAAATTTGAGCTATTTTTATGAATTGCTTTATTGGGGAGGGGGGTAGGGTGTCTTTTGGTGCCGATGTAAACTATGCAGCACTCCCACGCACACCCACACACTCAAACGGAGCAAAGTCCCTTGTTCCCCAGGGTTGCTGAAGTGCAGCAGCAGGCTTTTAGTGATGTCTCCTGCTGTGCCAAGGGGCGTACAAACAATGCTGGCCTTCCTCTGCTCTTCGCTTTAGAAAAATTGATTTTCATTCCTCTCTTAGCTGGTGTTTCCTTGGGGGAAGAAGCAGTGTTCTTCAGAGCATCTACCTGCCATTCTTGGTTTTAAAATGAACGGTATCTGTCGCGCTTAGGCAGGTGATGGGGCAGGCACTGGTCGCGCACACAGTGCCTGAGCTGCTGACTTGAGCCACTTGTGTTCCAGGTGGCTGAAGGAAGATCAACTTGAGCCCCAAACTTCAATCTTTTTAAGCTGAAAATACTTGAAGTAAAGGGAAAAGCATGTGGGAAACTGCTTGCAATGATAGCACTGATGGTCCTTCTGTCCACAGGAGACTAACGTCGTAGTTAGAGATGGTTGAAACAGGGTAGTGCGTAGGGCTAAAAGTCAGCCGGGGTAACGGAGAACAATCCCGAATGGTGACGTTGGTGTGCTCAGCTGTTAGCTGCTCTTTACAGTGAAGCTCAGGTGACCTCCCCTCCTCCTCCTCTTGAACTTGAGGCCATCACCTCAATGTCAACACATTGACTCCTAGCACATCAAAAGTGATAGCTGCGCTTTGGCCAAGAGGGTGGCATGAGTATCTCCGGTACTGGGAAAAGGACGGATGTGTTCCCTCCCTGTGGGGTTGGTTGCTGATAAAAAGGTGGATGGCTGGATGCACAAAAAGGATTGTGCATGATCCAAAAAACATGTAGGGGGAAAAAAAGTTTGCTTTATGTCTGCTGAGAAAAATCACTGTTAGAGAGGAATATGCAACTTTTTTTCCCAACTGTGTCCAGTTCTGGGCTCCCCAGTACAAGAGAGAAGCTACTGGATAAAGTCCAGCAAAGGACCACTAAGATGACGAAGGTACTGGAGCACCTCACCTATGAGGAAAGGCTGGGAGAGCTGGGGCTGTTTGGCCTGGAGAAGAGAAGGCTCAGGGGGATCTGGTCAATGTATACAAATACCCAAGGGGAGCGTGCAAAGGGGACGGAGCCAGACTTCTCAGTGGTGCCCAGTGACAGGACCGGAGGCAACAGGCACAAACCGAAACACAGGAGGTTCCCTCTGAACATCAGGAAACACTTTTTCCCTGTGAGGGTGACCGAGCACTGGCACAGGTTGGCCAGACTGGTTGTGGAGTCTCCATCCTTGGAGATACTCAGAAGCCGTCTGGACACGGTCCTGGGCAACGGGCTCTAGGTGGCCCTGCTTGAGCTGGAGGGTTCGATCAAATGACCTCCAGAGGTCCCTTCCCACCTCAACCATTCTGTGATCCAAAGTCCACTTAATGTCTGCGTCTACTGCATGGGTTAGAAAACAAAACAAAACAAGTCTCTTTCTTTAAATCTAAAATACTAGGGCTACTAACAAATTAGCAAATGCTACATATGTCTCTCCTCGCTGTTCCCAATAGGATTTGGGTAAGAACAACCAAAACTCTGTTTTGTAGCACATCTGAAATAGATCTACAATGTGTGGTTCTACAGGGGCATGTCTTTTCCAGGAGACCACATTGAGCACATGGGATGTTTTCAATTAGGATTTAGAAGACTTTGTTTCTATATGTGACAACAGTATGTAAGAAGTTAACAACAAACTTGATCCTTTTTTCAGGATGGAATAATGTGCTAAGTCCCTTCAGTGTTGACCTCTTGTGTAACATTGAGGAAGAAACAGGTTTTTCTCTTCAAAATTGCATGTGAAATTTGGCAGGAAATCTTTGCTCCTCAGAAGAAAAAAGTGGTCCCTAGTTTGACAATAACCTGAAGTTCTGGAATTTCAGTTTGAGATTAACTCTGTGTGGTCACATGTGACTTTTCATTGCATTTTCTCAGTTGGGGGGATTTTCCCTTGTGACCAATCTTTGGCCATCTCTGAAATTTTGTTTGCTGCAGGACAACACTGTGCTGATAAGAACAGAAAGAGGTTGAGTTCAAAGGCATTGAAATTGGTGCCACGTGGGGACATCGAACTCAAAACAAAATGGAAACAAGAGAGCACAGTCTACTGGCAAAGTCTTTGCAAAGAGGAGATGCCAAGAGAGAATGTTATCAGCGTACTAAAAAAGCCAGTAGCGTAGAAATGAATATTCATCAGAGCTGTACGAAGCCGAACCATCCCCTGTCCCGGCACTGCAAGCTGACCAGCGGCCCTGGTCAGGATCCAGAAGCCACGAGGAGTATAGAGTTGTTCTCGTGATGGGGCGGTAGATTGAGTCTATGAAGCTCTGACTTCAGTTTCTTACTCTTTGGTTTAATTGCCCAATAGTGTTTATCTATCTCAAGTAGTGCTGTGAGAAATGCATTAAATGCGGACGCACTTTGACATTAAAATGATGAGGAAGAGACACACCAGTATCGAGATGGTGCAGAAGAGGTGTCAGGCCTTATGAAGATACAGGTTTTGCCTCTCTCCGGTTACCTGTTCCCTATACACTAAATAATCTGAATTTATTAAAGGTTTTATCACCTTTATACTTTCCAGGCTTCTTTACACAATTTTGTCATCCCTGTTCACTGAATTCTGCGCCTTTGCAGATACTAACCAAATACAAATGTTTTATAACAGGTCAGGGCTTCCCTCAGACGTGAGAGACCCATCATTAACACCTCTACTTTGTCCTGTCCCAAGAAAATTCGGTGGGGTTGCCGCCACCAAGTAATCAAGAAAGTTTCAGGAAAAAAAAGAGTTATGAAAACTCAATTCATCTTTGTCATGACCACTAGTTTCAGGTGTGGTTTAGTTTTCCGAAGGCGGAGCACTGCTTCTGACTCTCTACTTGGTAAGTTAACTTCACCGTACTGACCAGTATCTTGTGGCCTTCGTTGTCTTTCAGAATAGAGGGATTTTACGTTTAAAAAATCTGACTGGCTTTTGTTCAGGTCAGTGTTTTCTAGGAAGACTGCTCAGCAATTTGACTATCTTTTCTGCTAATTATAGTGTAACTGAATAAATTGTGCTAGTTTAACCCCACTAAATTAATTTCTATCAGCTTTTGGCTATTGCTTTTTCTTCTCTCTGTGCGTTGAGTTGTAACGAGGAATTTGGGTTATTGAGTTTTGACTGGACCCGCTCGTCTACCTGTTCTGTGTGTTGGCATAAAACTGGCAACTACTGTGCTACTGCAAGCGGGGTCGTTCCTTTGCCACGCCGCCTTCTCGCTCTGACCGCCCGCAGCGGGGGAGCGCCCAAGGGAAGCAGGGTCTTTGGGCGGTGGACGAACAGCACAGTTTTCTGCATCACCCCAAGGCTCCCTGCGGATTCTGGATTCTCAGCTGGAAAGTAAAGGGAAGATGCCCAAGAAAAACATGTTTAACCATCAAGGAAAACGTTGCTTCCTGGCAGATGCCTAAAGTTTGCGCCAGTGCAGGTTTTGCCCCTCTTCCTCCGTTCCAGCAACATTTTTGTCTGTGAAATACCGCTGCCGCTGCCGGCACAGCAAAGGTTTGAGCTGTTTCTCGCGACGGCAGGCTGAAAACCTGGCCTGCTGAAGAGCTTTGGCCAGGCTGGCGCTGCGTCCTTCTGTAAGGCTGTGCGTTGGATTCTGCTCCAAGAGAGAACAAGTTTCCTTTGCAGGAATACATCATTTTTCCTAACGTTTATCAGATGGCTCCCTCTAGAGAGAGGAACATAAATACTGACCTACTTCACAAATTGAAGTTCTTGGATTTGGTCACTTTTAGTCCCAGAAGTGTTTTTGTTACACTTCCTCCCCATCAGACTCCCTGCCTTTTCAATGCCTTCTGTCTCTCACTGTCTAGACCAGTGCTGTTAGGGTGATTCCAGGAATACAGGGGTTTCGAGTCGTCTTGTTTGCATTTCAAAATTATCATCTCCTGTAATCGGCCGCCGGGTCTGCCCAAATGCACCCAGAACTACCTCTCCCAACGAAACAAGAAACGTGAGCCCTATGGACCAAGAGGAAAATACTCTGAGCTGAGCCAGGAGCGATCTGAGGCTTCCCGCTGCCATTCGAAGTGGTAACAGCTCGTTTTAAAAGACAGTGGGTGGATGTTGACCAGCGCTGATTTTAGGTAAGTAGGATCTGGTGTCATGAGAAGGGGAGCTTTATTTTTGCATGGAGTGTGATGGGGGGATGGAAGAAGGGCACATGCAAAAGGAACTTGGGGATTAAACTGGTTTATAGCTGCCCTTCTCCACCGGAATCAATCACCACCACGTTGTTCTCTGAAAGAAAAACTCCATGTTCCCTCTCCACTCACTGAGCTAAACATTGGTTAATGAAAACTAGTACTGCTCCTGCTGCTCTGGCTTTAAAAAGTGCTGTTATTCCAAAAATGCAAGCAGTAACGGAACTGAAAATTGAAATGTCTGGCCCAGGGCTGTGTCCCACCAAGTAAATTGTTTACATTGAATTTTTCAGCACTGACTTAGGTCTGTTTACTTTGAAGTCTATAGTAAAACCCCCCTCTTTGAGCGCAGGCAGGGCCTGTTCAACATCCCACCTGAGTCTTGTTTAGTGGGAAGGGGTGTCCCTGCTTGAGTCTTGTTCCCAGCGAGTGGAACAGGGAGCGTGGAGTCAGGACAGCCCAGAAGCCGGCGGGTGTGTTGGTGCAAATGCAAACAGGCAGTATTTGCAGTTTATGCCAAAATAGCGAGGTATGTATGGGAAGGCCGGGCTATTCAAAGGCACATGACAAACAGTTGTTTATACCTTTAATCAACCACAGGTTGTTTTATTTTGGTTTTTTTTCTACAAAGAATAAACATGGCCCAGAAATGAAACTCAGGAAAAGAGTAAATGCAGCTTACAAAAGTCGTCTCTTATCTGTTACTTTGACCTCCTAAAATTTTCACCCAAGCCAGAGAAATGTTTCGGTGGCCCCGGCGTCGCTGCGGCCAGTCCCGCCGCACTGTTGATGGGCCCAGCCTTTCCATTAGGACATGGGGAAATGACTCTACGTGTGGGCAGGGGCGCAACGTTCCTCTTTCTTTGTGCAAAATCCCCAAGAGCAAAAACCTCCTGACTAGGTGACCTCACAAAATGAAGGAAAATGCGAAAGCCTTCAGAAAGTGAAAAACAACTGAGGTCAGAGTCATGTAAGCCTGAACGCCGACAGGAGAAGCATTGGGCTGAGCGTGGAAAGGGAAGGGCAGCAAGAACAGCTGCGGTGCTTGTCGTTCGGCTCCTGTAAACCAGGTGTGTACCGAAGGCCTCAGCGTGCGCTGCTTGGCAAGGATTTGTGCCACCTTCTATTTCTGGTAATGTGCCACTGGATGCCATTCTTCTCTTGCCCCTAAAATTTTATAGGTGGCACTAAATGTATTTGCTTACATGCAGGTAAAAGTCGTTCTGGGCTGCATTAACACAAAGCACCTCGCTGGCTTTGCAGCCACAGGCCCTGTCTGCTCTTGTGGAAAAGGGCTGGAGTAAAGCACCATCGGGACCGTAATACCAAAGTGTGGGAGACTTCGGATTTTGTTTCTCATCGCTGTCCTGTGTTTTAATTATTTTTCAACCAATCACAAGTGCTCTTAAACCATAGTATCTGGCGCTCTGACACTGTGACCAACTTTGGTTAAAGCAGTTTTCATACCTTTGGCTTAATTTTTAAGCTGTGACTAAGAAGAAAGATACAGGCCATTCAAATACATCAGTACAGAATGTGGACTAAAATATATGGGTTTTATATATATATAGAGTGCACTTTTGGTTATTTGTATGAACTATTTAAATACCTGTCATTAAACTTTTCTTCTATACTGCAGAGCTGAGAAGCAACTTGACGTAAATACTCAAGTATGCAAACGTCTGTCTTAGCTTTGCAGCTACTGGATAGAGAAATTTAGTTATGGTATACGCTTTGAGCCACGCTCTTATTTTCAGCAACTGCATTTAAGAGTTTAAGCCATGTAAAATGTTAATACCAAATAAACATCTGTACAAGCCTTGCCGTTGTTTTTTCTTTCACTGTAGTGCGAGAAGGAGTTAAGTTTGTTTCTAAAATGAAGCAATAGTTTGAATGCTGATCCAGCCTCTTCAGGAAGCGCTGTGACAGCCTGACGTGTCTCAGCACTGCTTATCACGGGAAAACTTATTTCAGGGCCTCTCTGACAGTAAAGCCTTTATTTCCAAGGAGACTGACAATAGGCTGAAAAGAGAAGGTTTTTCTAAATTGATACTTAAAAGGATGTCTCAATAACGAGTAAATGCCATCAGTCACTAGGGTATCTTTTGGGAAACTAAATTATGTAAAGCGGATATAATGAGTTCTCCTCTGCCCATCAGCACGGCCTTTAGCTCCCAGTCACTGCGGAGAGCTCAGGAATGCCTCTGTTATATTTGCGTCTAGGTCTTTCGTCCTGCCACACTGGTCTACAGCCACGTGTAAAACAGTAGAGCGACTTTGTTGGGTTCTGTGTGCAGTTTGCTATCAAACGCACTCGGTTCAGGAGAAAATGTGTTACCACTATTGTTGTTAATAGTCTTGGCTTTGCAGTAAATCTGAAATAGGTAAGACAAAATGAATCCCACCTGAATGCCTTAGTCTGAGCCGGCTGTATTCACCACCAGTAGAAAGATGTAGGAATGTCAGGGTTGTTTCTTAAACTAGATCCAGTCAATCACTGTGAAAAAGTCTGTTTTCTCTCTACTGATTTACACTGAGAATCCCAACGAGTAACTCAAACGTCCACAGGTCAGGTAAGACAAACCTCATCCTCTGCGTCTGGAAATAACCAGTTCCAGGCAAAATACAACCCTCTCATCAGGAGGCGGGCTTCTTCTCCGAAACCTGTGCCCCCCACTGTTCCCTTCCCCCTCTTAATCCATTCATAATGGTAAAGCAATTCCTTTTGATCTTTCACAGAAATGGCAAGCACGTACAGCTTAGCACGTTATTTCTTTTCATGCCTAGAGTTGTGCAGCCATTTCTCCGCTGGATCCCACCATGTCCGGGTGTGGCATGTCTTGAAACCTCCTACTTCATGGTGTCTTGACATAAACAGGATAATATTCAGCCCTGGCTCCATAAAATAATGTGGAAGGCATTTGGCAGCGTTCCTAAATTCTTGCTGTTTAAACATGAGGAAGCAGATCACTTCTGCATACCAGCACTGATTTATAGAAACTGAAGGCTGCGAGGAATCCTTCCATTTAAACTAAGCAGGCGATGCAAGAGAGAGTTTCTGCATTCCCAGTTATATATTTGAGCCCAGTCACCCTCACGCAGTGAAGGAAGCCACCAGCCTGTCAAATACAGCAGTTAAAACATAATTTAAAACATTTACTACTTCTTTCCTGAAGTCTTTCATGACAGCTACTGAAGGTACACTCCTCTGCAGGTTTTAAAAGATTTTGGGTAACTTCACAAAGCCTTGGGTTTTATTTTCATGCCTCCCAATTTTTCTTCCAATTCAAAGAATACAACCATGCTGTGCCTTGAGACAGCAGGTGCATATTCACAATGGGAGAGACTCTCAGCAGCAGAAAAAAAGAGTCGCAGGCACCACTCTCCCCCATGATGAGAACACCTGAACACAATTTATTTTTAACAGGCCTACGGCATCCTACTTCCCCTCAACAGCAGGCGCACTACAGCACTGTTACTGCGTAATTAGAAGCTTTGTGGTTACACTGTAGCAGCAGTGGCACTAAGTTCCTGGAGAAGTGGATTTAAACTTCTGGGACATCTCTTCCAGCACCTCCATTAGCTTCTCTTCATCCTCCGGTGGACTGTGGGTGCTTGCCAGGGGTAAGTGTGTAGCAACTGGTTGCCTGTCTGGAAGACAAAAATAGAACTATCCTTATGGGTACATTTAACTACCTCTTCTAGCACAAAGGAGATTTTTCTGCCCCGCTCTGTACTTCCCAAACATACCTCATGGTTTTGAAGCCAGGAAACTTACCTTCTAGGTATCTGTAACCAATGTTAGTTAAGCATGTCTTCTAAACTGGGAATTACACTAATTTCATTTTGTATTCTGGAACTAGAGTGATCGTCCTTTAGCATAACATGACTTAAGAGTGGGGAGCAAGACCTCACTTGCAGCTAGGGACAGGACAGATAAAGGACGGCCTTACTGGGGGGCTTACGCCTGCCCCCTGTAACCAGCGTAACTCCTGTAGACAAAGATCGATAACTTGAGATGATTGCTGCAGGCAGAGGTTGCTCCTGCAGCATGAGACAGGGTTTTTCCTTACCTCCTGGATGATGTTTCTAATGCTACACAAATTCCCCAGCTGGGACTTTTTAGTTTGGATTATATCTTAAAATGCTTACTTTCATCCTTAAAAATAAAAGGTTAAATTCTAATCGCTAAAGAACTTATGCTAATTGCTCAATCGCCATAAGTAACATGTATCCAACATAAAGATGTCTGACCAAATTTGCTCAATTTGATGCTTTGATTAGCTTCCCAAATCTCGTACTCCTCGCTCACTCTGTGTAAACATAGCTATATCATCATCCATTCTAGGGGATTTTTCTCTCCAAACCCACGGTACCTAGGTCCTGAGAACCTTATGGCAATGTTCTCAGATGCGTACGAAGCAACCATCAGGGCGCTGGTGCGGCACTGTTAGTCTGTTTAATAAGTCCAACCTCCGCAGTAGCCAGCTGAGACTAAAAGAACAAGCTGTTGCGACACTGGGCAGCAGATTTCTCTGAAAACCTATCAGGCTGCCATCAGGCTTCCCAGGGGAGCCGAGATGTTTGCTCTCTTAAGACCAAATGTTGTAACTGGCTGCACACACCACATATAACCTCTGCTCATGGAAAACTGAGGAGAGAGAAACATGCAGAGGAACGTTCCCCTCTCCATCGCTGAATATGAACTGCTTCCGATCTAAATGTAGTGCTTCCAGTAGCCTGTGCTAAAGTTTGGGAACTATGTGTGAAAGCCAAGTTCAGCATCACAGAGAAGATGCTTCTAGTCTTTGGAAAGCAGGACTCTGTCAAACATTTTTTATTTGTTTTGGCAGATGCAGAGAATTCTGGTTGTACGAGTCATGTTCTCACTTCCTTTTTTTTTCCCCTCAGGAAAAAAAAAAGCGCTGGCTTTGGTTTGCACTCAAAGGAAACAGAATAAAAGAGAATGGAGGAAATGGAGGAAAGGTGTGATTGATTCAGGAAATGGCAGCTAGGACCAGAAGAGCAGGGTCTGTTGTAAAGTGCTCCTGCACACAAAGCCCTTTACTGGAAGGGCTCAAAGAGGGCCCATGCTAAGCTGTGGCTTCCAAAGGGCAGTAGGAGAGAGAAGTAACTGACTTCATCACTATATGATGAGCACAGGACACAGATACAGGACTTACTTGCAGCCTTAAGAGCAGTCACGCCAAGACCAAAGCTCTCAAAAGTAATTATCTATAGCTAAAGAGCCAAGGTGTGTTCCCTGTTTACTAAAGCTGGGGGTAGACAAAGGCCAAAGGCAAGAGCCTGGTGGAATTATGATCTAGAGCAAGAATAACTGAGCGGAAGCATTAAGACCAGACGAAGGTGATAGGAGTATGAAAAAGACAAAGCCTGGTTCTACAAAGACGACTGACCAGCTGGGATGTGGGGTTTCTGCATGCACCACGTGATGACATGAAAAAGGTCTGGTTAAGTATCTGTCAACCAACCCTGTGTGGCTGTCTGGGAGGGGACAGAGGGGACAAAGTCAACCCAACTCCAGAGAAGTTTGAAATTCCTGCGTGTTGTGCCAGAAATTCAGCGGATCAGGATTTGAGTGCCACATCCAACAAAAGTACTGGGCTCCTGTAAGCAATTACCCTGAGCTTTTCCTTCCTCCTACTGGACTGACCTGCATCACCATTAAGACATCTGTGCTTCCAGCTGCTCATACCAAGATGCCTGTCATTTGCCTGGGAGAAAAGACTGATCTGCCCTATTTTTCCATTCCCTATGCTTACAGTGCCAAAAATGCTACTGTGCTCAAGTCTCTGCCCAGCGTGAGAGAAAGGGGGAATTGGCAGTTTAAGCTAGCATGCAACGGTAGGAAGAAGAGCCTGTCAAAGCAAAGCCAACCCCCAGCGCTCTGTGAGAAGGATGCTAGTTTCCCAGCATCATAAAAGATGCTGTTTGACTGCTGTGATTCACCTTCCCTTGGCACAGTCCTGCATGCAGTCATTTTCATTAAAAAAAAAAAAAACAATCCTCCCTAAAGAAATGCTCTGAAGTCTCTATCAGCTACTCAAGAACACAAAAGCAGGAACATGACAACTTAACACAGTCGTTCTCTAGCTGCACAATGCTCAATTGAACCTTTAGTCTTGGAAAAATTTTGGGAAATACTTTATCCTTTGAACATCAGTTGCCCGGTCGAGCCTTCATCCCCTTCCAGGCCAGATGGGGATCCTACAGTTGCAGGCAGCTTAGGGATCTCCGCTGCTACACAATGTAAAGACACTGCCGCCTTACCTTGGAAGAACAAGCCACTCGGTAACTTTGTTGCTTCAGATGATACTGCCAACCATACAACAGTATCAGCCCCCTGGGCCTCTGTGCGCAGAGTATTCTTCATCTTCTGATAGAAATCTGGCATTGACGATCTCACAGCTAGAAAGAATAACAATGGAATGGTGGGCTGCCATACAAGGCTTTTTTGATTTTTTTTTTTAAAAGAAAAGCAGCTTAAAATTGCCATTGTGAGTGCAGGAAGAAGAGAAGGCATCTCAGAGTTCATGAAAGAGAACGAGTATTTCCCCGTAGCTAGGAGTAAGATGACTTGTGGTGGAATAGTGCTAATCTGCCAGATGATCCACCAGTTGTTTGTTTGGGTCAAATTACAAGGACAAAACTAGTAGAAGCTGAGAACAGGATCAGCAAGAGGTTCCTGAGCCAATTACATTCTAAACTGCAAAGAAGACAGCCATGGGGGAAAAAGAAATACCAAAACCCAGGTATTCTAACAGGATTTTTAGCTCTTATTTTCTCACCAGCTTTAGGAAACCAGTTGCAATGTTGTATTTAAAAACTGTACGGTGAACAGTACCTAAACCAACTACATAATTCATGTTTAAATTCTGGTTTCTTTTTATTTTGTCCAACAGGTGATGACTGAAGGCCCATTCCCTGCAGCTGTTTATTTTTGGGGGTTGGAGAGTCCTTGAACTTTAAGGTGGGATAACTTTGTGGTTCATTAGGTTTGAAATTCACAAAGGATGTGCAAAAATAAACATATTTTAAAGAAAAAGAAATACTAGGATATTTAGTTGGAAAGGGCAGTTTTCAAGCATAAAACAGATGGGGGAAAAACATCAGAAGCAAATTTGGGAAACTGCATCCCTAGAAAAGACCTAGAGATCGAATTGCTAGTCTACATCCCAAGCTTGGGTGTTAGGGGCCGGTAACATACTGCGGAACGCAACATGCATACTGGATAACTGATGCTGGCCTGCCTGCTGAGGCACAGTCACTGAAGAACAGCTGCAGCTCAGACAAAGGGCTGCCTGGCGAAACACACTGCTTCTCAACACAAAAAATGTTTAGAGGAAGACCAGAGGAACAGGGCTTGCACAATGGCACATGCTGCCTCTTCCTATATGCCCTCACAAATTCCCAACGTCTGCACATTGGTACTTACAGAGGCAGAAGCTCTATCTGTGTGTTTAACAGTCCCACTACAAACGTAATTTAAAGGTTAGCTTAAAGCACTATGGCTCTGCTGTGCATTTGCACAGGGCTGGAAACATTCATGGCCCATTATTATTCTCTGGGAATACACAGATAGCAGACACTGTGCAGAACAGAGCTACCAAGGGGGTACAAAACTACTTCAAGCACCAGTTTGGAGCCAAGAAATCACCGCAACTGTTGGAGAAATCTACTACAAAGTCTCATTTCTCTTTGCTTTTAGACTAATCCCGAAAAGAAAAAAATATAGTCAGAGTGTCAAGCAGATGTTACCTGGAGTGTCAGCCCAGCCAGGGTGCATAACAGAGAAATGGATGTTTCTGTGAGCCTTTGCCCATTGCTCTGTCAAGACAACTTGCTGTCTCTAGGATAGAGCAAAAAGAGCCAGACTAGCATCAAGTTCAATAGCCTGTCCACTAAGTTAGTTCCCAGGGAGATAAACTACATCAAATGTGCTGTAAATACCAGGGCATTTATGTATAGCAGAAATATACCCTTGCTCATCCTGATTGGATTTATTGGATAATTTTCTCAGAGACCACCATGGTCACTGCAATCCATATCCTGGCCACAAGCTTACTTTTAAAGTGATTACAACACTGCTTTTACTGACCACGTCTACTTGCTGCAGACTGTAGGTAAGCAGGCAGAAAGGGTTTGTCAGCTAAAGACAGTTTTCCCCCTTGAGACTTCAATCAAACCAAATGAGAGTCTAGCCATGCTCTCCGCACAAGATGATGGTATGCACTCATAAGCGCATGCCATCATACTCCTGTAGCTCTGTACGGGTTGGATGAAATAGGAAAGCAAGAGCGAACAACTGGCTTTTTGCAAAGCAGATGGTATAAGCCGCTGAGCAAACAAGTGCTGGGCTTTGTTTTCAAAACCATGGACTGTACCTTGTTTTGTGCATACACCATAGTTCCATCAAATGTCCCATTTGACGACTGCAAGTCAGATATGTTTAATTTTTGAACTAGCATGCCCCCCGAAGAGACAGTTATCTGTAATCAAATGAATGAAAAACAAATGAAAAGCAAATGAACGAAAACCAAAACCAGGAACTCCCCACAATCACGCTCATGCATGTAATGTGGTCTTCAGGCCATATTTTGAAGTCCCTAGGAGGAGGATTCCTCTGCATACTCTTTGCACTATGCTTGTGCTCATGTGTGGAGCATACCTGAAGATGAGGTGGAAGAAATAGAATTTTTTTTTAGAAAGTGATTTTCATTCAAAGTGGTGTTGACTCCATCAGGGAACTTTGTGCTTCTTCCTTTGGAAAAGCAATGGGGAGAAAGAAAATAGCAGAATAACACTATTTGTAGTTTATGTTTCGCATTTATAGAAGCTAATTAGAAAACAAGAGCCTGTACAAAACTTGGGAAATCTCATTTAAAAAATGTACCTGCTGTCCAGTTTTATACCAAGACTCGTAAGGTTCTTTTAAACCTGTACTCCTGTTAGAGGTATTTTGCACTATGCTGCAAGAGATAACTTGCCCCAGGGAAAGGAAAAGGGGAAATTTCCAAAGGAAGTGTTTTACTCTGCTTTCCAAGGAAGGATTGAGAGTAGCAGGCAGGAGCTTTGCCTTGGAGGAGGAGATTGTTGTTAGCAAAATCCAAGAGGATTCTAGAGATGCTTACAGCATTATAACTAATCCTGCATCGCTAGCACAGTCAAAGAAACGCTGTCACAAACCAGAAGGTAAGAATAGTAAAACACCACTTTTCAACAGCATCGCAGACTCACCACTCTGGCATCAGCTTCTTTCTCCAGGAGGGGCAGCAGGGCAGTTGTCAGAACGTATGTACCTACACGACAGAGAGACACCAACATTAACTTCTCTTTTGTAAAAAAGCTTTCTTCTCTTTCCATCCCTTATCACAAAACAACATCTCTTTATTTCTGAAACTTCATCTGAATTTAATGATTTTCTTGCTGCTTTACCTGCAATATGCCTATTCAACTTGTAGCGGTCCGCATTGCTCCATACTTCTCAAAAGGCAGATCGGTTATTTTATAGACTTTTATGCTTATTGTACCTATAGAGCAGACTGATCACTACATTCCAGTCATGACTGTGAAAGCAAAATGGCTCAGGTATGGATTTCCTCATGGGTGAGGCGATGCCAGTGAAGAAATAGGGAATGCATTTCCACTCCATGTGTGGCATATATACACATATCTATGTCAGGTCACAAGAGAAGGAAACTGTGCTTCACACTTGTGTTCCTCAGGCTCTTGCATATGCACTTAACACTCATCCATTTTTACCTTCTCACTGTGAAATCACTCGGAGTACCCCAACACTTCTGATTTGTGTTGCACACAAAAACTGCCTCTTAAATCCCCAGCACAACTATTACAGAAGATAAGGAACCCTCTGAGTGGGGAAATATCAATGTTGTGTGCCCAATGCTGAGCTAAGATTACGTGGGGAAACTGAACTGTGTCCTTCCCCACTTTAATCGTGTTCATTTAGCATAGATTTGTACACCCCACACAAATATATTCCATTACAGCTGTTACCATGACCAGCAAAGTTTGTTATTCAAAACACTGTTCAACTGTTAGTGTGTTTGATTCAGACACACCTAGTGATGTTTCACCCGCTTGAGTGCAACACAGGGATTTTTGTTTTTATCTCTTCAGAGAGACTTTTTATTTTTTTCCCCTTTAAACGGCATTTTAAAAAAACGTTTAATTTAAAATGATTCTAGCCCCATTCAATCTAATGTTTCTTCATCAAGTATAATGCTACCCTCTTGTCTCTTCACAAATGGCTCTAGTTCAAAAATTCTGTCAGCGATAAACGTATTTTTTTCCATGAGCTACCGAGGCCATGTTTTTCACTAGACATGAAGACTTCAGCATGTGTCTTTATAACCTCTCTTCCACAGAGGCAATGAGATCACCCAGTTAAAATACAGCATGTTTATAAATATGCTACCAAAATCAAACATGTTACATGCTTGGTGAACAAACTGTTCATTTCCCCTGTCAGTCACAGCAGTCTTCATTTTCTCTATATAATCAGAGGGACATCCATATGCACACAATATATTTAAAAACCTGGCAAATCGAACAAAGCGAATGCACAGGATATGAGTAAATGCAGCATGTCTTCAGCGGAAAATGCAAGCAAAGGCAGTTGCCAGTGAATAACGAGAGCCCGTACGTCTCCCCTGATAGCGGCGGGGAGACTGAACGATGACATCATTAGGACAAGAACTACGACTGATTGTCATGGGAGACTGCCACGATGTTAAAAAAAAAAAAAAAAAAAAAATCACTTCAGTACAAGCTGAGAGCCTGGATTAAATTTTGATTTGCTACGGATTCTTCAAATGCAAAATAACATCATGTCTTGGTTAAATACGCTGCATTTCCTAAAGGCAGAGCTGCAATGCACCAGCTATGAGCATGCTTGATTTCACTGTTCTGCAGATTAATTTACACTTTTAAGGGGCTTCATGTTGGTTTGTTAATTCTAAAGGGATGCAAAGATGAATGCATTAACATTGCCTCATTAACAACTGGGGTTTGTTTTGTTTTCCAGCTGGATGAGAGAAATGTTCAATGCCAAAAATCCTGCTTATAGCAACTACAGCTTGTCAGAAGTTTATGTGCTTATTTAAAATCACAAACTAACTGCAAAGCCAGTGCCTCCTCTCCTCCTCAAGTTTAAGAATTCAGTAAATCCCACAGAGCCAGAGAATTCAATCTTTTTGCCCTACAAAACCACTCGCTCATTTGCTTTGAGACAGAGCGCAAAAAGACCAGTTTTGATCCCAGCTTTCTATGGTAAGCATTAGTATCTCAAAACACGCACAGATGCAACACATCAGGCATTAAGACTGAAGCATTTAATTTCTCCCACTACTAAATATTTGACCAACTATTGTTCCCGTTTTAAGTGTTCAAACACAAACCTCTTAGTACTTTAACAAATATACTTGGGTATTATAAGTTCTTATTAGCACGGGCTAGTCTGTCAGGCAAAACAGCCTGGATAAGAAATTTAGTACGATAATAGTAGAATAGATATACCTTATTAATAAGGTATATTGTTGGTGGAATACATCATCAATTGAAACCTCCACATTTTTATTCACATAAAAGCTGGCAAGTAGTTTGATAGTTACATTCAAACAAATAGGACTGAACAATGCGAAGTACAGCCAGTCTAGAGGCCTGGCACAGCCTTGTACCTCGTGGCATGTATTTGGGCAAGCACAGCTGCATTGCAGCATGCAGTCACACAGAAATGAATTTCTAAGTAAAAGGGGAAGCCGCAAATGAATGCATTGCCTGCCACTGTCCTTATAAAAACATGAATTGCATTAACAGCATAGAAACAAAAAAGAAAGATTTTCTTATTTTTAGTAAAAAAAAAAATTGCAAGGAAAACCAAGACTGATTTGGTAGAAGAAACTACATTCCTGTCTCCTGCCACTTAAGGAAATCAAGACAACATCCAAATTGTACATCCTTCTGCTAATAATTGATTATTAATATCAATATACTGGACATCTGCCTTTCCAAAATGAACACTTCAGCATTCTAGTATGTTTTCTTGACACAAAAATCAATTTTGTCTGTTAAAGAAGAAACCTCCTCCCACAAAGCTTAGCTAAAAATGGTAAAGCATATCAAATGTGATTAATGCTCAGTTATCACTGTGTTCAAACCACAGATTTTTTTGAGGCTTCTTTTTTTTTTTTTTCAATTGTTTAAAAAGACCAAGAGAGAACACAAAGGTGCATGGAGGGAAAGGTAATGATCAAGAGTGATGTGCCTTGCACTGAACAGCATCAAGCGTTGGGTATCTTGCTGATCCTGCCCTTCCTCTGAGAGGACCTTCGGGATTCTGCCAGAAACAACGGAAGACCTTTTTGCCCCGGAAAACAAGAACTGCCAATACTCCTCGTGGTGTTCTGGAGAAAGCACGTCCTTGTCTCAAGCAGATACTCTGTAAATGGAGATGCTCAGCCTTGAGACCACCATGTTTCCCAGTGCCCATTCCCCAGCAGTCGTACCCACAACAGAGGAGGAACCAAGAGCCCTCTGGGACACATGGCAACTGGGAGCAAGATGTTTCTGCCTGAACAGTTGTCCTGTACTACAGCCCATTTCTTGCACAGGTCTGAGGAGTGCCTGCAGAAAACGGCAGGCTACTTTGAATTACTCGCATGGCAGAAACTCGAGCAGCAGCCTCTTTCTCACACGCATCTCAGACCCAGCAGGCAGGGAGCTATGAGTACACCTACAAGGTGTCCAGAGAAGGGCAACGAAGTTGGTGAAGGGTCTAGAGCACAACTGCTATGAGGAGCAGCTGAGGGAACTGCGGTGGTTTAGCCTAGAGAAAAGGAGGCTCAGGGGAGACCTTATTGCTCTCTACAGCTACCTGAAAGAAGGTTGTAGCGGGATGGGGGTCGGTCTCTTCTCCCAAGTAACAGACGACAGGACAAGAGGATATAGCCTCAAGTTGCACCAGGGGAGGTTTAGATTGGAAATTTGAGAAATTTCTTCACTGAAAGGGTTGTCAGGCATTGGAAGAGGCTGCCCAGGGAAGTGGTTGAGTCACCGACCCTAGAGGTATTCAAAAGACGTGTAGATGTGGCACTTAAGGACATGGTTTAGTGGTGGACTTGGTAGTGATAGGTTAACGGTTGGACTTGATCTTGGAGGTCTCTTCCAACCAAAACGATTCTATGATTCTAAGGCAGTGCTGGACATACAGCTGTACTACCTGCATCCATGATTGTGTGACAGAGGCCAGATTCTTATACATACACCACCACTGGAAGGTCTACATGGCCTGACAACTTGACTCCCACTCGTGTAATGGGGGGGCGGGGAAGTTTGCAGTGAAATAGTATACAATGCTTCCCTTTGAAAAGGAGTATTTGCTGTGCCACAAAGGAGTTCAGCAAGATGAATTTGGGAGCTTGCTCAGAAGCAGTAGGAATGCAGAAGGGGGAGAGTAACCGTCCAGTCTATCTCCCCCACATACAGAATTTCGTCTTGCCCTGGCTGAACTCTGCTGAGGTGAAGAGTTGACTAGAGAAACCTACTGGACAAACTACAGCCCTGTTCTGTGTAATGAGGTTTGACACAGTACTTGCTGGCCATGTTTTCTCTAGTTAAAGAGGCTCCTGGGATTGATGCACATTTTCTTTTAAAGATAAACATCCTCTCAACATTTGTTTTTCTTTGGAAAAATTCCTGTAAGTTTTATGTCTTGAGGCAGAGCTCACATAATAGGAAATCATGTATAATACAGTATAATTAAAACCTTCCTA
This sequence comes from Phoenicopterus ruber ruber, assembly GCA_009819775.1. NCBI lineage: Eukaryota > Metazoa > Chordata > Aves > Phoenicopteriformes > Phoenicopteridae > Phoenicopterus > Phoenicopterus ruber. The sequence continues at coordinate 190,686,048 of CM020215.1, forward strand.
TAAGGATACAGCAACTCCACCATTACACACCATTCAACCAACTCTGTCATACAGTAGATTAGACAGTCTGGCTTGTCAGTCTGTGCATTATACATGGGAATTCCAGTAAAAGCAACAAGCAGGACACTTAATGAGAACACATTTTGTTCATACACACTCCCTCCCAAGTGCTGATCATATTCTTTATTTAAGTTTCATGTTTACTTGCTTAAAACAAACAAACAAAAAACCAAAACAAACTGAATCACCATGTATTCCCTTGTGGCCTCTTTTGTAATTGCTCCACTTGCTCTGAGATCTTCTCAATTTAGTTGAGCAATCTGATATTGTCCCCTAGTTAACAACTCCCGTTTTTAACTCCATACACTGAACTCCTCTGTCAACCTGTATGAGCAGTAATTCAGTGTTTGACAATCACAGAGTGAAACTTCAGTGATGCAAGTGTAGAAAATGAGGAGCTGCTAGGGAGATAAACATTCAATTTGTACACTAAGTTGTTTAAAACGAACCCCAAAGAACTACAAAAATCAGTCTGTCCGCTTCATAAACTCCTAAATAAAATTATGCTACCTTTTGCATGACCTGAAGCAGAAGCTGAGGGGAACTCCAGGGAAAATGCTATTGTTAGGTCTTGCAGGAAGGTAGCTCTGCAGGTTCTTGCAACAGTTAGTGCACTGTGGATCTCACCATCTCTACCACAGCATAACCAAAGTGAAAGCTATCCCCACGCAAAAGACAGAAGTCTACAGTATATTAGACACTGGTCTTTCCCACAGAAGGCTACAAATCTTTCTATTCTTTCTATCTTCATTCTAGAACACGAAACTAAGCAAAACATAGAATAGCTCTAACAGAAAATATAAACAAACACTGTGAAGGAATATTTCCAAAATGCTGGTGGTGTAACTCAGCTTTAGCCTGCTAAAGCCAGGAAGGCTCCTTAGGATGCATATATTTCAGACTTGGAAATCAACAGGATATCGCATATAATAGGAGTATGTCTTCATGTACTATCATCTGCTTTACAGATTTGAAGTGACCCCAAAACCTGTGCTTTGAAATTGATTTAGAAAGAAAATTATGGTTTCAGCAGAAGTAATATTGTAAAGCCACTACCTGTTTATAACATCAAATTAATTGATGATGCAATTATTGCAGACCCAAGTGTCTTGGTGGATTCTAGAATAGTTTTTGCTTCATGTTCTATCTGGCAATTAGTGGTAAATTGTTGGTGAGGTTTTTAATCTGCTAACATTCAGATAAGGGCAGGCAGCCAGCACCACACTCAGTGAAGTTTCCCATCTGCCTGAGCTTTGCAGTATTATTAGGAACAGTGTTATTTCAACTGTGAAAAAAGTGGGAACAAAAAAAAAGACAACTTTTATTGTACAGATTTCAATGGCTCATTCATGTGGTAAAAATCAGTTAAATTGGCTTGCTTTTCTTATGTCCAAGTCTAAAAAAAAAAAAAAAAGAACAAACTGACATTCTTCCTTGACCTGATTATCTTTTCAAGCCTTCAATTTATGCAGTTCCAAGTAAGAAACATCCCTGAGTATTTCCTGAGTACAAGATCAGGAATGAAGATTTTAGTGTGCTGTCTCTGAGGGCCAATTCCACCACACTAGCAATAACTGAGAGTGTATGGGAAGAGCTAATGAACATGAAAGACAAAACAAAGGTTTACATTTCCCTTGAATTGCAAAGCTCAGCTCAATAAGGGTTCCTCTGTGTCCTGGGAACCTAGGCTTCAGTATAGCTAGTGGATGTGCAATTATATTCAACCTTATCCTTTCACAGAGCACCTTTCATCCATAAGTCTCAAAGCTCTTTCGAAAGCAAATTGGTATCATAGTCTCCTTTTCACAGGTAAGGTTGTCTTGCCAAAGATCAGGCACTGACCTTATGGCAGACTGACAGCTGGTATCCAAGCTGCCTGACTTCCAAGCAGTTCAGAACACAGTCCATCAGGCCACGCTGGCTTGTGTGAAACACCAGTTAGATACGGTTTATGCATAGGGAAAGGAGTGACAAATATCCATACAGGTTAGGCAATTTGCCATAGATGGGCCATGCTGCTACTGTGGTAGAAAAGCATCTGATCTCCTCTGGCCCTACAGTAAATGTATATGGCTATATTATTAAAACATGAGAGCGTGTTAGACTGAAGAAAATATGCATACTGGGAGCATCATTTGTTTATCTCTAAGTGTGTTTTAGCATCCCCTTGGCTGGTACGTAGCAATAAAAATGTAACATATGTGCCATTTTTCCATGTCAAGCAAGAAAAAAGTAAAGTGAGGCAGGCTATAAAATAGAGCAACAAGGATTGTTTCAGCTAAATGTCTAGTGCTTCAATAAGAACAGGCTTCTGTTGCCTCCACTTGCTGACAGTTGCTTTTTTTTTTTCCCCAAAATGACTGAATACTGTCAGTTTGAATAGTCTTTGCTGGGAGTTTTACTAAAAAAAGTAAATTAAAAACAAAAAAACAAAAACAAAAAACAAACAAACAAAAAAAGAAGTGTTGACTCAGAAGTCTGCAAGTCTCATCAGAAGAAACGATTGCTTGCTGCTGCCCAGCTCCTGAATACAACCCTGAGTACAAGGCCAGCCCCACAGGAGGAAACGTAAGGGCAACACCACACAAACTAAAGGATACACAAATAAAATCTGCCCCATCAGGATCAGCAGTTCCCCAGGAAATCTGCTGCCATTACCCCAAGCCAGTTGCTCAATTTCATACCGAAGGTGTGATTCAATCAGCAATGTGCCATTTCAGACCCGTGTCTGACTAGTGCTCCCACATTACAGTCTGAGTGCTCCACAGCTATTCTGCTCTCAACACCTTCGCTGAGCTCCAGCAATCAGAGCAACAATTCTCAGGGATGTAGCAGGGAAAAAGGGCAAGATATTTCATGTGACAGCAACAACAGAACAACAGGCCACACGGTGTTTGTGCCTGAGCGCCATTTTAAGGATGCTAGGCACCAGCACAGATACGGCTGCCACTGCCTGCTCAAAGCAGTTTACAGTTTGAACTTGAGTATTAGACAAACCATACAAAGCCTGAACTATCAACCTCCATTTTGCATTTTCATGACCTTCACCCACCTGTATATTCCGAGAACACCAGAGAGGACTCTGCACCTCCTATTTCAGTGAGCTCTCCTCAATTAGCCAATCAGCGGTGTTTCACATTAAAGGAAGTTTACTTTCTATTCTAACTAGTACTATTTTTGTACATATCTACCACAGGACTTACGCATTTGTTTTTGTCCCACATATGTCCAAGAAAAGATAAAGATATAAAGTATGTTTCACAAGTCAGATGATCAATTAGAACTGAACTCTGACATCCATTATGCTTGAAAACAGACTAACAAGTCAGTCAAGAGGAAAATACTCCTAGCCTGGATTTGAAAGCTCCACAGCATTTTAGACACCTAAATAAGCAATTCTACAGCTTATGTAAATGTTAATCAGATACCGGACACAGAATTCGAAGACTCTGCCCTGCATTTAAAGCATGTTATAGTTCAGAGTCTTGTATTCTTAGATAGTTACAACCTACACACTCCTTTACTAGACCAGAGCTAAGATCCAGGGTAGAAACAGTGAAAGAAGGATGGAAGGAACACTCTGCATGTGAAGATCTGAAAAAAAAAATATTAATATTATTCCATCTTATTTCTGCAGAAGTCAGGTAGTCATGAGTTACTGTTTCCATGCTGCTGATGAGGGGGACAACTGCAGATTTTCAAAACAGGGGCCTTGAGCCCATGTCACCCTTCAGGCTTTAGCTTTTCTGGGGAAAGAGGCAGAGAGGGGAATTTAGTTTGTTCTCTCAGACCACATTCTAGTTTACAGCCAGCCTATATACCAGCCATATCTAATTTAGCCAAGTTTTTCTCTAAGAACCTATAACCACAGATAGTTACCAACACAGAAATAATTTCTCCAAAGTAAAGCACGCCCACAAGTACCTAGTGCTTAGGGAAATGACTTAACACAGCATCTACTCTGACATGCATTTCTCCATACAGCTTTCTCCTACTATGACTCCAGCAGATATGATTTATTACCCCATCTCTAACTTTGAAGAAAAAACCCACACTGTTCATAGCATTGGTCCTTTATGTGTGTCTGACCTGCAAGCACAGAAGCTTTCTCTTGCATAGACAGCCTCTTCCAGCTCAACCAAATCCCACTGTTCTAAAAGCTTCAAAATTTAATCCTTCTTGTTGCCTAGAGAAAACCACTCTAAGCAAACAACCCAGTCCTTGTCTGAACTCTGCAGAAGTTGGACAACAGAGGATGACTTGCCTGTTTTACCTTATCTTCTCAAATGTGCAGTCACCTCCTTGACCTTCTTATACAGTCATGCAGTGGTACACAAATGAATAAAGGAGATCTATACGTAACATTCATAAAAGATAATACAGGCATTTTCCTAGTTCTCTACAATTGTAATTCAGCTTCCTCTGTACAGCTGTATATCCCTAGTGAGGCTGATTTACAGCTGGGAAAGCAGAACTTGCTGCTTCTACTTGTGTGATAAAATCTAATTCAAGTGATGCACTAGAACAGTTCCTCAGCAATTAATTTCCTCAGTGTCTAAAACCAAACCAAAACATGCTTTCATGTTCTGACTGTTGTATTTGTTTCACTCTGCTTCTCTCTGGAAGAACTGCACCTTTGGACATTGCTGGATTTTTGTATGAAAGACCACAAGAGGGTTAAACTAATTTAAGGTGAATAAATTTCTCAAGGTGGAAGTTCTTGTACTTCTGCAGCTAATTTTTTAGCCAAACCAATTTTTAGCTAATTTTTTTCAGCCAAATTTGATGGCAAAATAAAATTCATTTTGAATTTTGACCATGAGAAACAGAGAATGTTAGCAGAAGATTAACTTGAAGAAAATGAATCTGGGCCTTTATACTTGAATTAATTGTCAGTCTAATGTAGTCAGATTTGCAGAAAAAACAAGATGTACGCACCATATCAGGTAAGCACAAGACATTTATATGTAAAGTGTTAGTTTTCAAAAGTAAATAGGAGTTAAGGAAGCAACACAGGAAAAAGGCTAAGAATAAAACCCAACAATAGTTTCCAGTCTATATTAGTTCTATAAATGCCTGATTTTTATAGCCTAAGCTTCCCCCTTCCTTGTCCCAGGTATTGATGAACAGGAGGAAAACACAGAAACAAAATACCGCATCTCCTCCTTAATGTATCACTTCTGAATACATTAAAGACAGTTTCTTGAGAAAGCCAGCTACCCTGCATGGAGGCAGAGGGAAAAGAGAGTGACTGTTGGTTGATGCAAGCACCACACCTCTCTGCAAGAGGTGCAGCTTTCAGCCCTACAGATATCAGTGGTGGCAGACAGCCCTTCTCTCGGCTGGCTGGCTGCTTGCTCACATCCTTTCCATGGCTTTTATGGGGGAACCTTCCACTTTGCTTACCATCTTCCCTGCTCATCCACATCTCCCCATTCCCCCTTTATCTGCTTCCTTTAATTTGTCCCTCCTATACCTCCACCACACAGTTCATGGGATATGCCCCTTATATGTGGGGTGCCTAAGACTTCCACAGTACTGCTCAATCACTTGACTAGATGTTGCGTCTGTTCTAGAGTGTCCAGAGCAACATATAAGGCACAGCCTTCCTACACAGTGCCTCCATCACATCAAACGGGGCTGTTCAGCCCTACTGAAACATTTGAATGTCTTTTTAAAATCCCTGAATGTGCTCCAAGCTCTATCCAAGCCACAGGAGCACACTTACTACAAAGAGAGTATCATTAGCAGCACTACTTAGAACAAAGTTTCCTAGCAAATTTCAGAATCAATTTAATTAAATCTTATCTGCATTTGCCCACTGCTGCTATGATAAATAAAGGCACTGCTATGAGAACAACTGAAAAATGGAGAAATTAAGAAAAGGCACTCCAAAAAAGCTGTAATATTGCTTCTTTTCCTTTCCTGCTCCTTTCCTGGCACAGCAATTGTACAATCGCTCTTTGAACAGAAACACACACCTCACAAACCCAGTTGTAAACACACACTACTTTAATCAAAATAAGTATCATATTTGAGAACTAAGCCTTCAATACTCACCCAAAGTGTTCGTTGCAAAGTTTTTTTCAAGTCCATCTTCAGTTAATTCTCTGTTATTTACCATACATCCTGCATTGTTGATCTGCAAGACAATTCCTGTAAACAAAAACAATCTACACAAATATCTACAAACAAAACCATACATAAAGCAGTCCATGCTAGTTTGCCATTTTCTGACACTGCAACAAAGCTACAAACTGTTTCAATAAACCATGCTATTCCAAGTCACACTACTCTGTCACTGACCATAAATCCTTTTCACAAAAGAAAGGATCTTCAGAGAAATGGATCACCACAGATGTATTACACTAAGGGCCAACAGTCATCTTAGTGCCTTACTCATGTTTTTAAACTCTTTTCTCACAGGAGGTAATATGCAAGTTGTAGAGTAGATACTACAGCATATATGTACAGTGTGGTTAGTCTCATAGAATCATAGAATCATAGAATTGTTCTGGTTGGAAGAGACCTCCAAGATCATCGGGTCCAACCATTAACCTATCACTACCAAGTCCCCCACTAAATCATATCCCTTAGGGCCTCATCTAAACGCCTTTTGAATACCCCCAGAGATGGGGACTCCACCACCTCCCTGGGCAGCCTGTTCCAATGCCTGACAACCCTTTCGGTAAAGAAGTTTTTACGAATGTCCAATCTAAACCTCCCCTGGCGCAACTTGAGGCCATTTCCTCTTGTTTTGTTGTCTGTTACCAGGGAGAAGAGACCGACCCCCATCTCTCTACAACCTCCTTTCAGGTAGTTGTAGAGAGCAATAAGGTCTCCCCTCAGCCTCCTTTTCTCCAGGCTAAACAACCCCAATTCCCTCAGCCGCTCCTTGTAGGACTTGTGTTCCAGACCCTTCACCAGCCTCGTTGCCCGTCTCTGGACACGCTCCAGCACCTCAATGTCTTTCTTGTAGTGAGGGGCCCAAAACTGAACACAGTACTCGAGGTGCGGCCTCACCAGGGCCGAGTACAGGGGGACAATCACCTCCCTACTCCTGCTGGCCACACTATTTCTGATACAGGCCAGGATGCCGTTGGCCTTCTTGGCCACCTGGGCACACTGCTGGCTCATGTTCAGCCGGCCGTCAACCAACACCCCCAGGTCCTTTTCCGCCGGGCAGCTTTCCAGCCACTCCCCCCCAAGCCTGTAGCGTTGCCTGGGGTTGTAAAAAAAAAAATCTCTCCTCATCTGAGAGATCACACTAATCCCACATTATCTGTGCTATGTGGTGACATATTCTCTCCTGTATCGGGGAAAATTCACTAAGGAAAGCTGTAGGACACACAGTAGAATAGTGTGCAGGCACCCCCACCCTCAGCAAATTAAATGAATTAGCTCCAAACTTGGCAGCGGTTTAGCCAGGTCAGCAGGTTAGCCCCGAGAAGAGCAGAGCTAACCATCAGAGGTGCATCATAATGATTTTGTGCCCTGGTTGCAGGGACCCCAGCTTTTCTCTGCCTGGCAATCCTGCACAGATACCCCACCTGACTCACGCATTGCTAAAACAGCACCATACCACACAGTACAATGGACTGTACCTTGTGAATATTAAGAAGCTTGCTGTGGGTAGCCAGCATATTCTCAGATAGCCTTCTTTCTCTGCCTTACCTTTCAGAGGAAGCTCCAGCTTTTCTTTTCCACACCGAAAAGAGATCTGCCCCTACCCTCCCTCCCTCCCTGCTCCTTCACTGCCACTCCTCACAAGCTATTTTCCCATTGCTATCAGAATTTCCTCATCTAGTAAGCACCAAAACAACTGTTCCAGGTGCCTCAGTTTTAGTACAGGCCCCAGAGCAAATTTGCACTGCTAAATAAAGAGTACTGAGCCCCTTACCATCCATGCTGCTTAACTGTTATCTCCCTCCCTCGCTCGGTTTTAGACTGCTCTAACTAGACTTTCTATAAAAGTTTAATCTTTAACAGGGACTAGCTCGAAGCAAGTATCATCTGCCCTTGGGAGGAAGCATCAGTCCCTGCCATATTCTGCTTAGCAGAATATGCATAGCCTGATATACAATCTAAAGGTCACAATGTTCGCGTGGCAAAAACCTCAAAAGATGCAGCTAAAAAATTACTGCATTTCTTTATTTTTTTAATGTCATACCTATGTATGTGAACTGAGAATAGACAAGGACAGACAGACCATGGAGACTGCTGCAGCAACATCTAGAGAAAAATCAGCAGAAAACCGCAGGTCAAATTGTAAAATCTAGACTACCCGTTGGACAAGTTCAGAGGCTACACACTCCAAAGACAGACACATGATTTAAGTATGCAAACTTACCAACACATTTAATTTATGTTCATTTTTGAATTTTTCGACAAACTTCCAGATTTCCTTGGGATTAGATATATCCAAAATATGCAAGAAGATATTCTAAAGGAAAAAAAAGTAAGTTACAATCAACATGGAGAGTGAAGAGACCCTGTTCACTGCTAAGGCCTGTCTAGGTGAAAAGGTATTTAAGGAGCATGAAAAAATATTATCTCTAGAACACAGCTAAAACACTTATGGTTAACATGCACAACTGGCAAATCTAATTCTAGTCCTTAAAACATGTTTCATCACTTGATTCAGTTGCTTCTGAGCCATAGCTTTTTAATGCCAAATTTATTAAGAGAGCCCTACTTAGATAAATATACATGACAGACAGACAGCCATAGCAGAGAACTAGAAAGATATTGCAAAGCTTGCAAAACTTCTGTTTAAACAATTCATATAGCAGCTTCCTCTTCAGCTGAAAGCAACTTTCCAAAGCAATGCTCAAGGTCACAGCATTAGAGAATAATTTAGGTTGGAAGGGATGTCTGGAGGCTGCTTGGTCCCATCACTATCTCGAGGCAGGTAACCGAGACCAGGTTGTCCAGGGAAGTTTTCTTTCCAAAGATGGAGATTCACCAGTCTCTCCAAGCACCCCACTCCAGTGTTTGACCACCCTCATGGTGAAAAAAAAAAAAAATTCCTACTATCTAGTCAGAATTTTTCCCTGTTACAATCTATGTCTGCTGTCTCTTGTCCTTTCACTGCAGAACTCCAAGGGAAGCATGGCACTGCCTTCCCTACACCCTCCCATCACGTGGCTGTAGACTACAGTAAGACCCATCTCAGCTTTCTCTTCTTAAGACCAAGCAAAACCAGCCCTCTCAGCCTCTCCTCGCACATCATGTGTCCCATCTCCCTCGTCACCTTGGCAGCCCTCCGCTGGACTTACTCCAGGACATCGATGACCTCCTCGACTTGAGGAGCCCAAACCAGGCACAGAACTCCTGCTCTGGTCTCCCAAAGGCGTAGTAGAGAGGAAGATGCACTTCCCGGGGTGTGGTTGGCCTTCCTTGCCGCAGGGCACACTGCTCACTCAGGGACAACTTGTCACCTCCAGGTCCTTTTCTGCAAAGCTGCCAGCCCAGCTAGTTCCAGCCTGTACTGCTCCATGGGGTTACTCCATCCTAGGGCAGGACTGTGCATCTGCTTTTAGTGGACTTCTGGAGGTTCATGTCAGCCCATTTCCTCACCTGTTAAATCCCTCTGAATAGCAGCCCTGCTCTCCAGCTCCCTCCCCCCACTTGAGATCATCTGCAATCTGACAAAGATTGCACTTCACTCCATCGTCCAAGTTGCTAAAAGAGATGTTAAACAGTTTTTGCCTGTATTGACTCATGGAGGATGCCACTAAAAAATTGTTAACAGATCAACTTTGTACTGTTGTTTGCTACTTTCTGAGCCAAGTGTTCCAGATAGTTTTCCACCCAGCTTGTCATCCACCAGTTCAAACACATCTCTCCAAACTGGCTACAAGGATACTATGGCAGACCATGCAAAAAGCCTTGGCAAAGTTAAGGAAATTGGCAAACACTGCTCTCCTCTTGTTCATAGGCAGAGGTATCTCACCAAAGGCAGTGATCGGGACAGTCAAGCCAGGTTTGCCCTTGATAAATCCACACTGTTTTTTTTTCTCAGTCACCTTCCTGTCTTTCACGGCTTCCATGAGGATTTGCTCCATAGTTTTCCTGGGGAGCAAGGTGAGGCTGACTGGCCTGTAGTTCCCCAAATCTTGCTTGCCTTTTTTGAAGATGAGTGGTTTACCTTTTTCCAGTTAACAGGAAGCACCTCCCGCTTTGAGGAGGTTTCCCTTGAAGATAACCAGTTTTCCCAAGGCCTTTTGCTCTCCATGGCTGTCTTGCATGTGATCCTGCCAACCAGGTCCATAAAAAAGAAAATCTGCTTTCCTAAAAGGAAAGATTGTAATTCCACTACTCATCTTTCTCATCTCTCTCAATCTTAAATTCCACAATCTCATGGCCACTTCCATCAAAGCAGCTATTCAAGACTGCTATTTATAGTAGGTCCAGCAGAGATCACCCCCAGCTGGCTTGTCCAACACTCATATCAAAAAATTGTCCTCGATGCTCTCCGGAAATCTCCTGGATTGTTTATGCCCTGCTGTGTTGCCAGCGGGTATCGGGGTGGTTCAAGTGCTCCATGAGTACCAGGACCTGCAATCACGGGGCTTCCCTAGCCCTCTAAAAAAAGGTCCCATCTACTTCCTCTACTTCATCAGGCAGTCTGGAGCAGACACCCACCCTGACATCATCCACATTGATCTGACCTCTGTGCTTTACCCATAAGCTCTCAACTGGCTCATTACCCATTTTAGAGTAAAGCTCCATGCCTTCAAGCCACTCCTTTGCATAGAGCACAACTCCTTCTCCTCCTCCTCATCTTCCCAGCTTGCCTTTCTAAAAGGGCCTGTATACATCCATTCCAGCATTCTAGTCATGCCAACCATATCTCTCTCTCTGATCTCAGCGAGATCACAGCTCTGCAACCATGCGTGGATTCCTGTTTGTCTCCTATGCTACATGTGTTCATGTACAGGCATCTGAGATGGGCTTCCAGTCATGATGCTTTCACATGAAAATTGTGAGAGCCTCCTCCATTTTGGTGTCCCCTAGACACGTACTCACTGTCCCCATGACTCCACTACTCTTCTGGGTTTGGTCACTATCCCCCAGTGAAACCAGTTTAAAGCCCTCCTCACTAGCTCAGCAAACCTGTTGGCAAAAGTACTCTCACTCCACTTTGTCATTCCTGCTCAGCAATGCTCATTTCTCAGAGAAGGTCAAAGAGGTCATAAACACCAAAGACAAAGCGACACCAGCTGCACATTCAGGTGTTGACCTGCAGGTTAAGTATGCTCTGACCCAAGCCCTTCCCTTTCACTGGAAGGATTTAGGAGAGCATTACTTGGGCCCCCATGCCCTTCACTCTCTGTAAGCACTCTTGATGAACTCAAGGTCACCCCTCACAATGTCATGGGTGCCCATGTGGTTGAGCAACAAGAGGTACTAGTCCGAGGTCCAGATAAGCGTCAGCAGACTTTCCACCATACCCTAGATCTGAGTCCCCAGCAAGTGACAAACCTCTCAAGACATCAAGCCAAGACTGCAGATGGGTGCCTCCATCCCCCACAGGAGGGAGCCTCCAGCCATTATCACCCACCACTTCCTCCCAGTGCCGACAACGGTTCAGGCTCATCTGCTTCCAACACCTCCCCTGACAGTGCTTGTTCTTCCTCATCTGTTACCATGGCACTATACCTATCCTATAAATGCACATCTGCAGGCAGAGAACGAGCCTGCCTTCTGTTGCCAGCAGTCACAAGCTTCCATTCCTCCCCATCTTAGGAGTCTCTATCCACTGCTTATTTGAGCATCGCTTCTAGCTGTTCCTCCTTCCACACAAGATGGGGTTTGTGCTCTTCTACTCTCTGCAAAGACCCTGTCAATCTCCCGTTTCTGTCAGTCTCCTGTTTGTTCCCTACAGTTATGCAGCCTGCTCACCTCCTGTCGTCGCTTCACTTGGCAGCCCAGCACATTGACCAACAGATGAGGCCACCATCGTGCTCTGCCCCAGGCTCAGGGAAAAGTACTAGTCACTCCCTGCAGCCTGACATCTGCCACATCATTCCTCTGGAGCTCTGTCTGGGCCAGCCTCCCACATGCCAGGTGTAGTCGCTCCTACCAGGGCAGGAGAGCACACTTTCAGGCGCATCACTGCGCCCACTCCAGCTGCCTCTGAGCGTCGGGTGCCTTCTGCACCCCCTTCCATGCATTAACTGCTAAGTCCTTGTTAGCCACCCCATGTCACAACAGTCTTGCAATGTTTTGAAATACTATGGCCAGGAATGCAGATGCAATAGAATAAAAAAAAAAAGTAAAAGCTTGACATAGAGCAAAGTTATAATTTTCTAAACCACTAAAGCTAGAAATTTCCTCTCTTCAAAACATCAAAAACCTTTTACTGTTTGTTACAGGCAATTCTCTTGCTTTTTGCAGACTTGTGTTCTACCTAGTACAAGCACGGTGGCATTTATCAGCATACAAAAGGCATGTCAACTCCTACTCTTCTCCTAGATAGCACTTAGTCTCAAAGACACACCACAGATAGTCTTATGATGACGTACCCCAGGAAAAGACAGTTTTAAAATAATTATGCAGAGGATGTCTTCTCATGCAAAACAACAAATAATCATTAAAGGGCCTCCTCTCTTTCCAAGTTGTTTCTTTAAATACTCATTATACAAGCAAATGAGATAAGTGAAGAAGCTGAGAAAATTATAAGGCATTATTCCCTACCTATAATTCTGCTTCCCTGAAGATAAAAACCACATGACTTTCTCTCTAGCCATTGGATTTCAGCTCCTTAGTTGAGTTAGGTCAGAATTTTCTCAACATAATGTTCACTTCTGACCAAAAACTTGACACTGCTCTACTGTTTCTAACTGGATACCTCTCTAAAAGCTTTCTACTTTAAAGCTACTACCATTATCCACTGGTACAGCAGAGCTGAAGTTTTTTGGGCAGATGTTCAGTATTACAAGTAATTCCAGAGACTGAAAAAGATCTAAATCAACACTTATCTGCTGAAGACTGTCACATTGGCTCAGAAAAAGGACCCACGGGCCTGTTCCCTATAAAAGTCCTCAATGGTAGCAAAGCCATTTTCAAAGTGAGACATAATGTCCATGACTAAATCTACTTGAACAGATTAGAACTTCCCAGTTCCCAGGTCTAGGTGCAGGTGCCTGCCAAATAATAATTCCATTTCAGCACTGAACTCTGGCATCTGTTGCTGTGGAAGATGGAAAAAATCTTTGGCATATACTACAACAGGATCTCCATCCAGATGATCAGGAAGAGCAAGTTAAGTCTGGATACAGCTTGTCAAGTTGCAGATAAAGCATTTTATTATCTCCCTGGATTGCTTCTGAATGAGTACTTACAAAGAAGGATGTTCTCGTGGACTCCTTATTAAAATGACTCTTCGCAGTGCAGTCACATGTCCCACAGGGCCTCTTCTAGAGCTCATCTAACACTTCACTGAATGCTGCTTTCTATACAAGTGCCCTGTCCCCAGGGTCACAAACAAGTTCTGCAGTGCCCTCGTACTCTTTCATGACTAGAGAAACTACAGGTTTGCAGCCTACCAAAAAGTGGGAATGCAATTGTAATTGTGCTGCTTTTAGAGGAAGAACATTATTTGCCTCAAGTTTTGTTTCACCAAATGACAGAAAACAGAACATGAAGGAACCTTCAGAGGTCAAACTCGCCTCTCTTCCCAGGCTGTCTGACTGTAGTTGGAAAAGGAGGTAACACAGATAATCACTGGTCTTACTATAGCCATGGGATTACACAGTCATAGACAGCTGGAAAGTATTTATTTCTACATAAGGACTGATCTAATTCACCTCCATTAAAGAACTGAAGTGTAATGCTGGTTGTGTCACACTAGGGAACTGAAATCAGAATGCAGAAATTTAGTCAATATGGTCTCTCTAACCATAAGAAGTCTTCAGAATTTTTGATCCACATTAAAAACTATTACTGGAATCAAAATATTGTGTTCAAGAGCCAAGTCACTGTTTAAAAGGAAGATAGCTCTCCATCGAAGTGTTGTGGGTTAACCCCGGTAGGCAGTTAAGCCCCATACAACCACTCGCTCACTCCCCTCCCAGGGGGATGGAGGAGAGAGTCGGAAGGGTAAAACAGACAAAACTTGTGGGTTGAGATAAAGACAGTTTAATAAGTGAAGCAGAGCTGTGTGTGCAAACAAAGCAAAATATGGAATTCATTCACTAGTTCCCCATTGTCAGGCAGGTGTTTAGCAATTCCCATGAAAGCAGGGCTTCATCACATGCAACAGCGATTTGGAAAGCCAAACACTGTAACTGCGAATGTCTCTCCCCTCCTGCTTCCTCTTTCTTCCCCCAGATTTATTGCTGAGCATGACATCATATGGTATGGGATATCCCTCTGGTCAGCTGGGTTGCCTCCCAACTTCTTCTGCACCCCCAGCCTGCTCACTGGTAAGGCAGCATGAGAACCAGAAAAGGCCTTGATGCTGTGCAAGCACTGTTCAGCAATAACTAAAACATGGGTTGTCAACACTGTCTTGGTCACAAATCCAAAACATAGCACCATAGGAGCTGCTATGAAGAAAATTAACTCTATCCCAGCCAAAACCAGTACACCAAGATAGAAAGACAATGACTGCACTTCTCCATAAGCACATCCTCCTGAATAACTAGCAAAAGCAACAGTGACAGCTACAGGGCTATATTGTAGAGTGATATATGCAGAAGCAAAAAGAATACGTAACCGAAGGAAGGAGGTAAGGAAGAGATATTATAAGAAAAGGAGATGGAAAAGTATATAGAGCATGGAACTAGGACCACACATAGGACTTCACAGAGCAGGCAACCTTAACAAATCAAGAGCATGTTATTCAGACACAAAACCTTCAACTCCAATGCTGTAAACTCATAGATGTTGTTGCAAGAGTGTTGTAATGCCTTAACTTTTAAAAGCCTCAGCCACATAGTTAGGAATAGTAAGTAGGACATCACAAAACATATCAACAAACATTAAATAAAACAGCATGCTGCTGGTGATGTTATTAACCAAAGAAAACATCACCTAGTGAAAATAAATCACTTCAAACCATATGGATGATAAACTACTAGATGTTTCCATGTCCGTATGAAAATACTATTAAAAACCAACATCAAAATGATGAAACAGAATATCTCAAGGCCTCTGAGGTCTTTAATATTAACAATCTAAAAGTAAACAAAAGACTGAAAAACAACTTACCTGATTGCCCGTTTCTGTCACTATTTCTCCTTTGGCGACCTCAGCCCGTTCCTTATTTCGGCAAACCAGATGAACTGTGCCACCTGGTGGATTTCGACAAGAAACACATTTGGTAATTAATTACTAACTGTTTGGGGGCAGCATCAGCAAAGAGGGAGGGTCAGGAAGTGATGTGCAATTTGTAGTTCTTGTTTGGGGTTAGTTTTTGATACAATCCAAATGAAACAAAAAACCTTTTGTGATTGCATTCCAGTTTGTGGAAAAGCTATAGCCTGCTAGTAGCAGTGGCAATACTGGTCAGATGGTCACTGAAATATTACAGGAGCTTCCCAGCAGGCAGAATGTTCCTGAGCTGTGCACAGCCAACAGTCCCACTTCTCTGCTGCCAAGAGCTGAGCGGTGGCTTTTCATCAATGCTGCTGAAGCTCAAGGTCTGTGGACCTCTCAGGGCTCCCGTGACACTTGCTGATGAGCTGGGAGCAGGGAGCTGGTTAGGGCCATAGCACCCCATACCAGTCCCAGGTCCACCAGCCTTGGTCCATTCTCAGGGACAAATTGCCCCCAAAAGCCACCAACCCAGCAGTACCATCAGGCAGACCGGCAACACCAAGAATCCCAACAGGGTCTGTGAAAAGACTGAGGTAAAGGTCCTTCAAACAAAAGGTTTAGGACACAAAGAGTGGATATAATAAGAAAGCTTGAAGACTTCTGCTTGCCTCTGGCCCCTGTGAAGGCAGGCGGGAAGGAGAAAGTATCATAGTGTAACAGGGTCCTCACGCAAGCCTGCACGTATGGAAAAGGCCACTGCACTCTAGGTACTGTCTGCTTACACCATTTTCTGTCAAGTCTCCACATCATGTTTAGTGTTGATAAAATACCAGAGCTGTATTGGAAGTTGAAGCTAAGGCATCTGTATTGTAAATGCTTCTTTTGGCACATGCCTTAGAAAGTTCAGTAAAGGGCTTGAACAACACAAGTGACTGGAATTGCTCTGCAAAAAGGAAATAAAAATGCCTTATCAGAATTCTTCTCAGCAGTGGGAGATATGACAAGGACCATGGCCACAAATTGCAGCTTAGGAGCCTCAGGTCAGGCATTAAGAAAAAAAAGTTTTCACTAGTTTTCTTCTAAACAGATCAGGCTGTCCCAAGAGGATGCATAATTTCCATCCTTGCGGGTTTCAAGATCTAGCAAGACAAAACAATGGCTGGTTTGATCCAGTGCTGGCAACAGTCATACTTCAAGTGAGATGCTGGGCAAGATGACCTCTAGAGGTCCCTTGCAACGAGCTTTTCTATGAAAGGAATACACAGGGCAAGGCTCCTCTCAAAGGCCTGGATACTTATCCTGACCTCATAACTTAGCCACATTAAAGAGAGCCTTCAAAAAGAGGACTAAAGTACAGGTAGGCATAATTCTTTATTTTTATGCTTTGTATTCTCTGATCATTACAAGTAATGTGTTAATCTCAGTCACAGGAGTACCTGCACTCTTTACTTCTACCTATTGTTAAAGGTGTTTTAAGGGTTGCTAGCAGTCCACCACTAGAAGGCTCAAGCAATGTAATCCCAAAGGATTGACCATAGAAATAACGGTGCCGGGTCACTCTTCTACTGCTCAGAACCCAAATGCAAGGCACCAAGTCTACCCTAGGGATAGAGCAGTCGCACACTGCACAGCCCAGCGTGGGGTCTGATAATGAAATTTTCTGTTTACAAGAGAGTTTTTTCCACTGAGCACCACTACAGCAAGTACACTTGGCATGCAGCTGATGCAGGCAACAAACCTCAAAGTTCTTCTGAAATTGTCTAACAGGGTCCGATTCCTCCACTGCACTGCCAGAGCTGGCTGGGTTACTTTTACCAAGTGCACAACTGCAGGCAGCAGTGGGAAACTCCCAAATCTGGGATAATCATCCAAGTGACATTAACCAATGTTTAATACAGTTTCATCTTCAGTTTCTGTTACACATATACCATCCATGGAAGGGACTGTGCACAGACAGGCACTGAATATATACAGACCAGAATGAAAGACAATCTTTGTCTCAGGGAGGGTAGATTTCATGAGTGAGAGAAAAGGCAATTGGAAGGGGCAGTGTCCAATGCTCGCCTCTTTGGCTATTCTCATAGTGGCTGCAGGCTTCACTGCAAAGGAGGGCTTTAATTACAGATCTTCAGGCAGTTAAGGATGTGCATTTGCAGATGTTTAAGGAGCTCTTCCCAAAACACAGAGGACAGCACAAGTAATGTGTGCAGGTACAAATTAAACACATGGAAGAAGTAGCTGGCCTTCAAGCTGATCAGGAACATTCTCATAGTCTACAGTGGAAAACATTCAATGAAAACAGAGGTGGGTTTTAAGGGCTTTGAATGTGAACTTTTTTTTTGCTGTTAAGAAGAGAGGGAAGTTTTGGTGTGACCTATGGGCTAGGAAAGGGATTTAAATATATTTTCCATGGTAAAGATTGAAGTTATTTGAACTTAAACAATACATGGGAATCGTCAGTCATTGGGAGAAGACTGCATCAAACTGGAAGTGCAGTTCACAAGATATACAGGAAAGCCCAAATCTGCCATACCCATAAGACACCGATTCAGAGAAAAGCTGAACTCAGGCTAAAGAAATTGTAGATAATGACGGTCTTGATGACAAAGATCTGAAGTGCTTGAAAGTAAAGCCAGCATAGCTTGGTTATTCTTTTGCAGAGTTCAAATTCCTTATTTTCTTGTCACGGTGAGATTCAACTAGAAGCCAGAGCCCCAACAGCTGACATTTAGTTTCAGAGTGACATATGCAAGGATAGGATCAGGAAGACACTGTTAAGTCATTTTAAGTTTATATGCACAGCAATGCCCACACAAGGTATCAGAGAAGCCACAGGTTGTTCTTTAGGCTCCAAACACTAGACATGGCGACCAAATCCTATGCAGATCCAGCCAGCTCGACAGCTTGCAAAACCTGGTAGGTATATCCATTTGTGAGCAAAACAGTCACGAGACAAAGGAATACTTACTTACTACACATTATATATGATGGCAGTAGTGGGAACCTGAAATCAATCACATACCAGCACTGACAGGGATCTTTAACCCAAAGGTTCTTTGACGCTAATAATTTTGAATTCGTTTAATTTAACTGAGTCGCCACTTTCCTTCATAAGATAGTTATGAAACCTAAGTAGGCAAAGAGAGAGCAAAGAGCCACAAGCTCCTCCCTTTTATTCTACATGCCAAAACTCCTATCACTCTTGCACAACAGGAATTATTTTGTCAACTCAAAGGGATTAGGTTTATCCTTAAACAGTAGCTAGCTCTAGTTCATACCATCTCCTTGCTTACAGAGAGCAACAGAAAAAATGGTTGCATGTAATCAGTTAAAGGGCACAAACTCCAGGTTATTATCATTAAGATCAAGCACAACTAAGTTGCTTCTTTTATGCTCTCCCATCTCAGCTTAGCAAAGCCAATTGTTTTCATTCACCATATGATACATTCCTAAGTTTTTCAAAACAGTTCAAATTCAGCCAGGCTGCTACTTGTACCAAATCAGCCTTAAACAGACCTTGATCCATCACCAACATCCTTAGATGCCACTATAACACAGATAGTTTGGGTAAACATGCGCTTGAGAAACAGTTTGCAGATCCTCTCCACTAATTTTGTTTCATTATTCAGTTTTCACAGCACTGATCATGCTTAAACCTCTAATCCACACTAACAGCCCTGTAAAATAACACGCCTGACCCCTCATCCCAGGGAGTTGTGTCTTTGTGTTTGCACTGGAAGGCCAAACCTGCTTCCTTCCATTCTCTGTGTAACGACCCCTCAGAGCTCCTCGTTGCAGCCCGGCTCACCTCTCCTCGCTATCTCTTTGGCTGTGGCCTTGCCGATGCCACTGTTTGCACCGGTGACGAGAAAGGATCTTCCAGCCACATCCACCTCCACATCAGCTGGATTGAAGTGCTTGGAAGCAGACTCATAGCCACTCCTGAATAAAGCAGAGACGCCTGTGAGGAACTAGAAGGGAGTACTTCCAAAAGACACAGGGGAAGGTTGAAAAGCACTCTCCCCTCACAGCTCAGCTTATGCTGAACGCCTCCCCTCTCCCCATTACTCTCCATACTCGTGGGACAGGCCACATACAGTGCCAGTGACACTGCAACAAGTGCCGTAGCAAGAACTCAAGGCGTTTGTCCGCCACAAGCCACACGGCCCAACTTTGACACTCGGAGGCAGCCCGGCTGGGCCCGAGGGCGGGTGGCTGAAAGGGCGCGGGCGGGCCCGGGCAGCGCCGCCGGGCAGCTCTCACTGATAACGCGTTGAAATTTGTCCGCTCTGGCGGCGGTAGGGAAGCTTCGATTAATAATATAAAAAAACCCAACACCTCGAAATGGTTAAACGCCCGCGGACGCACAGAAACGCCCCCAGCCTGGCCGCAGCGCCCGCCCCGCCGCAGAGCCCGCTGCCGCCCCACGCCGCGCTCCCCGGGGCCGCCGCCGCCCGTACCTCGTGTACTCCCGCAGCCCCTTCACGAACCACACGGCGTTGCGGTACCAGGACATGGTGCCGCTGCCGCCACAACAGTGCTGGCCCCGCCTCTGCCCTTACATAAGGCGCCCGGCCCGGCCCTGCCCGCCCGCCGTTAGGTAAGGGCCGAGGGGCGGCCCCGCCCTGCCTTGCCCGCTGCCGCCGCCATTACTGGCTGGCCTCGTGAGGGGGAGAGGGGTGCGAGGGAGGGGAGTGTGTGTCTGCGTCTGTGGGGGGAGTTGTGCCCCCTTCCTCCCCCACAGCGGTTTGTGAGTAGTTTTTTCTCTTCCATTTCCCCCACTTCTTCGTGAGCCAGCAAGGAAATGGGGCTGCTTTTCCCCACCCGACGTGGGTGCTCCAGCCATCTGGGTGTTTTGGCGAGTGCCGTGGTTAGCCCCTACCTGGAGGCTGCTGTGCCTGGTGAAGGTGGTGGCAGAGGAAGGAAGGAGAGTTTCCCAGGACACCTGCTCGGGGTAGATACTGCTGTCAACCAAGCTGAGGCTGGAAGCGGTGTGTCATGTTTTGCAAATGGGGGGCAGTGCTACAGGACCTGGGCCTGCATCCTCTGCTCTGGAAAGCTGTCAAAGGGACGCTCTCGCAGTAACATAAACAACTGTGTTGTGCCACACCAAGTAGCATTTTATGTAACAAATAAACCCGTGAAATTCCTGGCTCCTACTGATGGGGTAAAATAGGCCAGCAGGAAAGGGTACACAAGTGGCCATTGCAGTAGGGGGAGTGAAATTTAAAATGTGTTTTCAGTTCTTCTGGTATGTGCTTTGGAGCTATGAAGCCCAAGAGAATCACTTGGAGTTGCACATCTGGACAGCCTGTGTTAGCCATAAGGAAATTGTCATTATAGCTATAACTAGGTTTTTAACTACATTAAAGGACTATGCACTTACAAAGTTCAGTGTGCAAGTTAGATAAATTCATGTATTTTATGCGGTATGCAGGGCCACACACAGAGCAGCTACTTTGGGAACCCTATCTAAATTTTCAAGAGTTTAAGTTTTCTATTTTCAATAGCAGAGATAGGGGAGGAATGGGAATATTCTGTCTTTTTTGGCCCTATATGATAGCCTGATACTTCTTTTTCTAAATCTCTTCACTCTGGCAAAGGCCTCATACTAAAAATCTTCCACTTTCTCAGCACGTTGTATATTAGGCTCACACAAAAGGTACTTCCCACCATGAAGTTAAAACTTTTGAACTCAGCACTGCCTGCTCATACTAGGTATTGTGCGTGATATAAGAGTTTTCAGAGGGCAAAAAGACAGGTTTTCACAGCAATACTTTCTTCCATTCAGAGACTGTCCAGATAAATAAACCTTTGCATGAAATCTGAAAATGATTGTTCTTATTAAAACAGCTGAAAGAATTTATTTAAAACCAGCAGCCCGAGTCTTTTTTAACTGATTTTGTTCTTAGAAATGGCTAGGAGTTTTTGACTGAAGTGTTCCTAAACAATTCATCCTGATTCTTGAAATGGAGACTTCTGGCCCAGAAAGGAACAGCTTGGCAATAGTATGAGTGGCAGAACGTTGTTTCCTATAACGGAAAATGAATGGCAGCCTGAACTACAGATATGTACTATGATGTCTGTAAGTATATAATTGTGAGCTATATGGAATAGTTTTGTGATCATCACCTACAATGTGCAATTAGCAACCAAAACTGTACAGCCTAGACTGCTATCATGATGTTAGATAACCACACTCGCTGTGAACAGAGAAGATGTTAGGCTTGTGCGAGTCCTGCGTACAGGCTGAGATGATGTCCCCTCTTCCTACTTTCAGTCCCTTGCCCTGCTAGCCCTTCAGCTTCTCCCTTTCCCTCACAGCCTGTACAAGTCTGCCTGGTTACTTTCCTCAAACCCTAGCTCAGGGAAAATACACAGCAGCGGAAAACCAGAGAATTATGTGGGCATGCCTGCTGTTACGAATACCCAGGCAGAAAACTGCAGTGCTGCCTCACATTTTTATGCTAGTTAGAGAATGTCTCACCTTGGGCTTTGTAACCCTCAGTGCATCTCAGTGTGCTATTAGGAGAACACTAATGTTCCACGATTGCTTACGCCACAGAATTAGCTGCATTCTTTACAGGAAATATGGTTTCAGTTTGAAAAACATTAGCAAACCCCAAACAAAACAAAAAGCCTGTGGAAGTGCCTGTGAGTAAATGCAGTAAGCCAGGTTGTGCTTTATTCCCTTGCCATTTCGTTTACCCAGTTTACTTCTTAAGCACTGTGACTGTGGCTTAGTACAAGCAAAAGTGGATGATTGCTCTAATGTATTTTGTTCGTAGTTTCAGTCTATGTTCTCATAAATTAGGGAGTACATCTCTCGGTCGGCAGTCTGCCGACCTCTGAAAGTAAATGGGGTGTATGCAGATACACAGAATTCTTTGCAGGCTAAACCATTTGGACTGTAATCAGCAAGATGCTGGATGGTGCAGCTCTGAGGTACTAACCAATGTGAGTATGCATGGCAGAAGCTGTCCATGAGTCAAACACAAAAATACATTACAGCAGCCAGACAATGGCAGCAGCTCATAATATTTTGAGGTTTAAGCAGTAATGGGGAATTACAGCATATTACTCCTGTTAACATTAGAGAAGATAAGATTGTTAGGAAGACGTTTGAAAGCAGGGTTGGGAACCAGTGTCACCCTGGTACAAACACAAAATTCTCTGAGGATATTATATAAATACTGTAGCACCACTACTGTGGTGTTAGCCATATCCTTCTAACGAATGCCATTTTCAGGAGATTTTGTAAACGCTGAGAAATGATGCCCTTGCCAGAGTGCAACAATCCCTGAGCACACTCAGCTGAGAGACTTCTGCATAGAAACACTTGCTTTTTCCATAGTGAGGGCCTAAGCTTGCACCCAGAAAGTAATCATCACAGCCTGGTGTTGACACATCCGTGCATAAATATTTCAGCCATGAAATCTCTCTCTGTCTGAACAGTTTCACATCAGAAGCGAGCTGTTGCACACTGTCCTAACACCTAGATGTTTCTGCTACCTCATTTCACCCCCTGTGATGTTTTGCTTTTGTATTGTTGTTCCAGAGGCAGGAGACTGTAGAGATTGTATGAGTGCTCTCTGCTAACCCAGCCATCACAGCGATGAGGCAGTGTGGGTTGTGTGCAGGATAAAGGTAAGACATAGTTTTGCCAAGAATTGGCTGGTGTTAATGAAGGGCCTGCCTTGCAGTACTCCCATAGGCAAAATTTCTGCCCTCATCAAGAGTTTTGGCTGCATGTTGCCTTTTGTACTGAATTCTAGGTTGATACACCTTGTTAGCTGAATTAGAATCCATTCTGGAGCTTTGGAAGTTTGAACGTTACAGCTTTTGGTTTCTTTCATGATTGCTACTAGCTCAGCATTAAACTCTGATAGCACACTGCTTTGAATGTGAGGGATTTTTTAGGCAAGGAATTCTTCTCATGGATTGGCAGCCAACATCTCAGGTAGTTATCACAGCCAGCAAGTGATATATATGTGTAGCCTGGTTCCCCCACTGGAAGCGGGGGATCAAGAGGGCCACAAGTCTGTTGAGCTCCTGACATTTCCGTCATTTGAGCACAGAACAAAATGTCTTCACCCTAGCTAAACACAACCCAGTGTTTAGCCCTGATAAAACATACCAAAGTTAATTGTTCCCCTTGAGGACTACAACACTTCAGGTATAACTACCTTATAGCATATTCCCAGGTCCTGATCCTCTTATTGCCTGTACTAGGCAAACGATTGTTGATGCCCAGGCTCTCTTTAAGTATTAAACAGATACTTCTGTCCAAAACAAGTTCAAACATTGTTGGGGAAATAGTTTGCTCAAGGGATAATTCGTTCCCAAGTGCTATGGATGAGGCTGCACCAGGGTTAACACCACACAGCTTGGCTTGTCACTGGTGATCCTGCGTTCAGGTAGATGCATTTACCAGCGTAGAAGTAGCCCCCGAGTCTGTTGTGCAGGCCCACCATGAATGCAGATAATCCTCAAAGCAAATAAAAATTCTGGAGTGTTGTGACTGTGAGCCTCCAGATACTAGGATTTTTCATACAGTAATGAATTGAGAATCTCAGTGTTTTCTTAAAACACAAGAGCTGGTGAAAAATGCCTCTCTGGCCCCCAGCTGGACTAATGTGAAAAACACACCTTAGACTTGATCCATCTTTGTACCTGTCAAAGAGCAAGGAGTTTTAAGCAAAGTTTTAATTGCCTCCCAACACAAAAGAAAAGTTGAAAATACTGATTGCTGTTAAGGGCTGTGTGTTTCAGCATGCTTCAGATTTTCTTCCCAGGGGACAGATCTAAAAGGTAGATAGAGCACTCGAGAGCTGAAAAGCAATTATATATTATACAAGATGTTTAAGAGCAGCTTCAAGGCCATCTTGCCAATCTCTTTTATTATCCTTTTATTTTTTGGAGAGGCTAAAATCCCTGTCTTAAGGACAACTGGCTCCTTTGCTTGCTTCCTACCGGAGATCTGGCAGGCTGTTGTGCATTCTCTCCTTCCTTGCAGTTACCAATTTTCTAATTAAGTCTCTGTGCCTGCCCCCATTAAATCAATCAGAACGTCGCCACTGATTGCAATGGGAACAGGAGCAGGCTGTAAGGGCCAGATTTGCAGAAAAGCTCAGCATCTATAATGGGGGCCAGGTTTTCAAAGGAAGTGGTAACCATGCACAAGCCACTGTTGCTGTGGGAGCCACTCCCAACCCTGCGTTTGCCATGCTGGCCTCAGCTCTGGGTGCAGAACGCTTAAAAACTCCAGCTTTAGCAACTAGCACTGCCCCAGTGAGTGTAATAGCAATTAAGAGTTGTCAGCAGCCTGGGGAGAGGCAGTTGGCGCTCTTCCTTTTGCCTGGCTGAAGCAGAGGGTTTGGCGGGTGGTCGAAGAGGAACATCCAGACCCTGAGGTCTCAGGGACATGTTTGAAGTGCTTATGCTAGTAGCAGGGCGAGAGAAGCAAAAGCTGCTTGTCCTGAATGCAGGGAGGGGTGAAAGTTCTGGCATGTGTGGTGTTTTTATGAACAGTAGGGTATTTTCTTTGTTGTGTGCTCTTATACCCAAGTCATCGCTAAGTTTGCCAGCTGCTGTCATCAGCAGTGTTGTTTCCAGTGAGCAGTCAGGCTTTCCCCAGACCAAATAGCCTTTTGTTCTCAAGAAACAAATGTGGCTGTATGTCATCAGCTCAGCTCAATCACTCTTTTTTACTCGGGCACCAGTGAAAGGCATCTCTTACTTTGCCTTATCAGAAGTATAGGTTCGCTCCATCAACTGCTGAGGGCCCTGGTCTCTGAGAATCTGTGGGGCCTTCCAGGGACAGGCATGTCCTGACAAGGAGAGGGACCGCTGAGTGTCCTCCCAAAGTGAAAAGAATTGACTGGGAGCAGCAGATAAACCTTCTGCTAACCTAATTAATCTCCCATGTATGAAATGGTTTATGCATGCTTTAGTATATAACTGTTTCAAAAATAATACGAGCTTTATCCTTGATTTTCATCTTAGAAAATAAAAATTTTTAGTCAATAGAAGATCAATTTTATGATTCCCATGACTGAAAAATTATCTTTATGTCCTTACAGTAAGCAACATACTTGAATGCACACATTTGTTTCTAGGCTGTGACTAATGCAGTTATCTGTACTAATATTTTCTTCAGCTACCGGTTTCTCTTCTTACTGCTCTTCTGGATCTTACTGTTCTTACTAGTAGCTGTTTCACAGGGATGCTCATGGGCTTACTGACTCAGGTGAGTTCTGCTATACTTCATTCTTTTATTTTTCTTGTTCTTCTGCAAATCTTACAGCTTATTAGTGTTGTTTATTCTAGCACAGTTGTTACCAAATTGCAGATGCTATCCAGTAGTATCTATCTACCAAGAGATATCTACAAGCAGGGCAACAGACACACCTTGGCTTATATGGTTGCTGTACGTTGTGTTCAAATGCCAAAGGAATGGACTGAAGTTTTGTGTCTGCGAGCTGTCCACATGCTGTGGTAACAGAACCCACAGAGATGTATAAAACTTATCCATGTAAAGCTATGGAGCCAAGCCCTCCCCTGCAAATAACCGCCAGACCTGTTTATTAAAAGTCTTATTTCACCTGTTGTTGGACAAATTTTTTACAAAGTCCATTAAAAATAATGAAGCAACTCTTTTTCTGATATATTCTGAAAATAAATAGAATTTGTGAACTAATAATGTGAAATCCATGCAGAAGTAGAATAGCAATACAAAGAGCAAAAATAAGCGATGATGATAAAAAGGCATTGTCTGTAGCAACTTGGGAATAAGTGTGCGTAGTGGATTTTTTTTTCTCCACTGTTTGCACCCTGTGTACTCATTTCATATTAATACTAAAAGGCTCAATATTTTTTTCCAAAGGACTGAGAATCAAATCCATAAGATATGCAGGTACCTAACTCACATGGACATCAAGAGGACCTTGTTAAAAAAAGCTTTCATGTACGTTGGCCTACAGGCCCACAGTTTGCATCTCAGAGCATCTCTCACATTGGAGCTGCTATACTGCAGCACAGGCAAAGGTATCACAGATTCCCTCTTTGCTTGAGTATTAATGATCGTACAGAAGAGTCAGTATGGCTTAGATTCAGATCCGTGGGCGAAATCAGTCTCTGATATAACTATTCATCGCAGTGAAATGGCAGCAGGGTTGATTATAATTAGCATGACTGGTAAATGTAAAGTACCTTAATTTTTAAACTCCGATCACATAGGCTGATGCACTTACACTGGTCAGTATCTTCCTTTCTGCATTTTTATTCAAATGAGACATTTGGTAGAAATTCACTGTTGCAAACGTGTATATGTGATTTCTCAGAACTTCATACAATTTTCTCAGAAACCTGTTCTTGCAATATAACATTGTTCTTTTTAGCAGTTTTCTTTTACTTTGTTTTCTTGTACTATGCAATGTCAGATGACACTTGTCAGCCTTTTTTATTTTCCCTCAAGTATTATACTTTCTAAAAATGTTTTCTTTTTCCTCTTATGGCTAGCACCTGTGGGACTTGCCTGTACTTCAGTAGTGAACAAGAACCTCAAGAAACATAAGCCAAGAAGCAACAATTTCAAATTGCAGTCCTGTTGTAACAATCCTTTCTATATTATATGTAGAACATACATGGGTCTTCATCGTGATGCAAAGTCCCTATCAACCAGAACCGGGGAAGATGAATAAGCAGAGATAAGATTCAAGATAACTTACAGAAACTGATCCGGTTTAGAATGTTGTACAATGTATAGGAGTTATCACCAGTTTAATCTTCATAGCCCTTTGCCTTTAAAGTCAAATCATTTAGGCTCATTTATATCACCTGTTCACATTTCAGGATCTGAGACATTCAGAACGGCTCTTGACATAACCTAAAATACCTTCTGCTTCTTTATTTTTTTCTGCACAGTCAGCTTGTAGTTTTAAAGTCTGATGTCTTGGGACCTCATAAAGCTCAGAGCGAGTGCTGTGCAAAAGATATCTGCTTCTCCTCTCCAACAGCACAACGTTCCTGTTTCTGCTGCTGAGGAGATGAGGTCTGTGGTATGTCTGATGCTCATCTTTCCTCTCCTCTTTGGGTCAGCAGGTAGGAGCTGTGTTCAGCATTTGGAATGAAGGAACCAAACATTTGCCTGTCTTGCTGCAGCTTTTAAAATAGCTGTGGGAAGCTGCTCCCTAGAGCTTTGCAATATTATGCCCATTGCTAAAGAAGGTGGAGCAGTGGGAGGAGAAATACACTGTGGGCAATAAACTGTAATAAGTGTGATTTATTTCATGGCTGCTACCATTGCACTTATGATATATATATGTCTAGAGTCTGTGTGTGCATGCAGAAATGTCTTTGTGTCTTTATATTATTAGATTTCTGTAGTATCCGCAACTAGCAGTAAGCAGGCTATCTAATCCATTGAAATTATGTATATTTTTTTCTGTAAAAGCTAGACCTTTGTTTCTCAAGAAGGGGAGATGATTTAACTGGAACAGTTACAGCTGGTTTCCTGCATTGTAGTCAACACATTTCTGAGTTCATAATAATTAGCGTAAGGGTATATTTTGTTCAATTTCCAGAAGACATATATATTACTGTGAAAAAAAAAAAAAAGAACATTTTGAATTTGTAATTTTAGTCTAGTGGCAAAATATGAAACATTTTCATACCAAGGTGTAGATTGTATTTTCAGCCATTTGACCTTTGGGCTGTAATGACTTAATTCCCCCACAACTGTTTGCTTGTTTGCTGAGGAAACGTGCCTCCTTCTCCAGGGACTGAGCGTATGTCTGGGACACCATCAGTTTGTGGCAATTTAAAAAGTTTCTGCTTGCAAGTTGAGGTGCTGTGGACCATGCACGTGTTCCTAGCTCACCCCAAAGTGAGATAAAGTGCCTTCAATTAAACTACTTCCATTTGGGTTTAAGCCGAGTGCTTTATTTAGCCATTGGAGGAACCAAAGAGAAACTATGCTGCTGATGGTGGGTCAGGAGAAGAGTGGTAACTTAGTAAGTCACTGTAACTCAGTTGTATTTAATCATATGCCCAAAACCAGGTGTTCCTGCTCCACACCTTATTGTTGTACACAAGTAAAGGTAAATACTATCAATTCAGAATTTTCCTCTCCCAGTCCTAACAAAGCTTTTTGTTTACTCTGTATAACTTCAAAGTATTTCACAAATGCCTTTTGCTTCGTTAATACCTCCTCTATCATTTTGCATTTGTGCCAACCAGGTACTGAACATGAGCACTGTGATTTGGCAGCACTTTCCCAAGATGTCAATGAATGCACCGGGTTCTCATACCTAAAAAAGTGAGCCTCCGTGGTAGACTGTAGAGAATCAGTCAGTCTTAGCCTGCCGTGAATGAGACGTAGGCCTCAGGCTTGCCGTTGTGTGGCTGAAGTTTGATACATCATTGCATGTCTGCTGAGCTGCTGTAACTATGCTCACACATGCACACAGAAAACACAAGGCAGCGTGACTTAGCTTACGTCTCTTCTCCTCCAGGCTGAACTAAAATCACCTCATATTTGCTCAGATAGGAGTGCACATATCATCACTTGCTGCAAGGTCACTGGATGCGCAGTGACATGGAAATCAATTCAGACTTAATCAGGAGTATGAGCCCTTAATTCTTTGTGATCAAGAATTATTCTAGCAGCATTTTGCAAGAACAGGGAAGTTTGTAGTGGAGTCCTATGGGTGGAGTGTGTGTAGCTACTTTCTTGTTAAATTTCTTTTGCGTTATCAACTGGGCATAATTTTCTTTTTTATGCCTGTTCCAAGCTTTTGGGTAAAGTTCATGTGTAATGATAAACAGCTGCTTTGTTGCATTCAAGTGATGGATGGAGTTATGCCTGCTGATAGGCAATTTCTTAAACACTTCAGCATCTTAACGAGTGAAAGTTGCTCTCCACTGAAGGTAAAATCACTTAGATCAATTCAGAACTGAACACTGAAATCCAGGAGCCAGCGTGCTGAGCCAGTGAAGCATTTGGGGTGGGAAGGAGGAATTCTAGCATTCCACTGTTAGCAGCAGTTATGTTTCAGAAATGTTTAGTACCTTTAGAGAGGCAGTGGAGAGCCTGGGGTGGAGCAGCTTTTGGGAAAATACAGCCTGTGATTTCTCCCAGACACGATCTGAGGCCCATGAATAAAAGGAAAGATTTCCACTGGTCATATCTCCCTACCATGCATGGCCTAAGTCAGCCAGCAGTGTTAGTAATTCCCATTCCATGGATTTCTGAGCAGGGACAGCCTGACTGTGACTTCTGAGTGGCTGCTGCAGAGCAAGGGAATGCTACACTAATGCTGCCCTCTTGTCAGATTATTTCACCCTTTATCCTACCTTCTTTCTAAGATTAGTTTTCTGGAAATAAACAATTCTTAAAGCCAGGGCCTGAATTGAAATCCTTATGGACCAAATGCACTCGTAGTTATCTATACAATAGCCCCTGAGAGCAATGTTCATGGTTGAAGACAGGTGGTTCCCACAGATGTTATGCGGTGTTCAGCCTCAGTCCCAGGAAGGATGGTTGAGCAGAGCCTCTTCAGCTGTGGCATATTGTTGAGATTCTTTTACAGATCTCACCCTTCCACGGGCATCGTATAACTCTTTTAGGTTTCTCTAAAACATAGGTTTCAGCTGTGTGGGTTTTAACTGAAAAAATACCCAAAACACACATCCTCTTCCTGTGCCTGGGGCTTGTATAGTGGGGAGCCCCTCCATTTTGACCATATTAACAGAAATGCATAAAAGCAAAAGCAGAAAGAGCACTTTTACACTACATTCATCAACACATGAAAAAACAATCTACTGGGACCAGTTATGGGCTTGTTCCATTACATGTCACAAAACAATTGTCTCTGTGCATGCTGGTGCTTTTAAAGCTGACACTGTTGTTGACTTAAAAGCTGTTTGCGTTACATCTGTCCCTTAAGTATAGATCTCCATATGTACAGCACCAAGGTGAACAAATCAACTGTACACACACACCACAACCAGAGAACTGCTGTAGCAAACACATCCGCCTGAAATTCTCACATCCCTGCCCACATTGTCTTATGGTGTTTTATATTAAAAATACCAACATGACATCATCAGTTTTTCTATGAACTTGATCACAATGGTTTGACAACCATCTTTGTGTTGGTGTGGTACTGACAAATTACTGCTATACAGAAAGTGGAAAAGAGGAGTCTCCCCAGCTTGGGGAATGCTGAGCCTTGGTTGAAGCACTGGTCTGATACTCAGTAGCTCAGTTCCTACTTCCGCTGAAGACTTGCAAAGTGGCCTTGGCTCAGTTTGGATGTATTGGATATATGTGGATATATTCAGACTATCTGTTTTAGCACCAAAGTTAGATATAGATGCTTTCTAATCCAAGTTCAGAAGAGACCTGGGGGCCGTATTCAGGCTGGCTTTTATACGTGCTCGTATTGCTGTCATAGCTACTTACTGGCTGGTCTAACGGTGCCCTGAATAGCTCTCTAGTGAGCATCTCAGCTACTGTCAAAGTCCATGCGCCATGCAAGGTGGTCTGAATACAGCCCTTAATCTCTTTGGCTCAGCTCCCTCATCTGTAATGCAGGGACAGTAACAGACCTCAGCAAGGCTACGGAGACATTCAGATCCCAGTGAAGAGGACGACACGGCTACTTTTATAGGCAAAGAAGTACTATGCTGAAACAACATAGGGGACCTGGCTTTAGAGGAGTTGGCCGTCTGCAAGAGCTTACTCCAGATAGAATATCCAAGAGTTAAAAAAGGGATGTAGAAGTTAGCAAGAGTGCACCCTGGCATCTGTAGCAGCAATTTTATATTGACTATGCTGTATTCCAGCTTAGCTATTTCCAGATGGCACTGTATTTTACAATTTCCTCTTGCAGTTGACTGCTATCATACATATATATAGTACAACAAAGATGTACACGAGGGTGAATTATTGCCTGTTGTTTGTTGTACACTCTTTCCCAAACATCTGGGGCTTTATTTATGGGGCATTTAGTCTTCCTCAGAAGAGTATCTTTGCCTGGAAAAACAATATATGCAGCAGCTACAAAAGATAAGGAGAAAGAGAACAGTATGGCTAATAACGAGAACACCAACAGCAAAAATGTACAGGGTTTTGTCACAGTAATCCTGAGGTTGATGGAAAGGTGGGATGAAATTGGGCAGGTACACAGAAAAAACCCAGTAGTTCCCAAGAATGAACCAGAGAAAGAGGAAAAGGCTGAGGGTTAGATGGATGTAGTACTTGTGAGCATTCTGCCTCCAGGGATATTCGTCATCATCATCATCATCAATCACCACAGACTTGGAAAGCAGCTGCCTCATCCTGGTTGAGTCGTACAGCAGGAGAGTCACCTGGAGGCATTGGGGGAGAAAAGGGAAAAAGTACATTGGCTGTGAAAAGTCTGAACACCTTCT
The DNA here is from genome assembly GCA_009819775.1 of Phoenicopterus ruber ruber. Taxonomy (NCBI): domain Eukaryota; kingdom Metazoa; phylum Chordata; class Aves; order Phoenicopteriformes; family Phoenicopteridae; genus Phoenicopterus; species Phoenicopterus ruber. The sequence goes on from CM020215.1 coordinate 190,717,812, forward strand.
GGCCACTGCCAGCCTTTGGGCCAAATTAAAATTGAGTGTGGAAAAATCATGTAAGAGAAAGCTGAGGAGCCACAAATGAGGCAGATCCTGCTGGAAAAGAATGCATTTTTCCCCTACAGTTTATTCAGCAGTGAGATTTAGGCCAGACATTGGAAAAAACTTGCCAATGGTAAGGATAGAAAGGCATGAGAACAGATTGTGTAGGGAGATGGCAGCAGCTCCCACGCTGGAGACTTTTAAGAACAGATTAGGGTAACTGCTAAATGACTTAAGTAGAGTAGTTCCTGCCTTGAAGTGGGTGGATTTGTCTCTCCTAACTCTATTTTCCATGGCTATATAGGTGAATCAGCTTAAATAAAATTATGAAGGATCTAGACTTTGACCTAAACCCCAAATAAATTGCTTCAGATACTTGGAATGATTCTGTCAAGTTTTTCTTCAATTAAGCATCATTTTCTCAGATTGCTCCATTCCTGCCTTCAGTCAGAACCAGCAGAGAACTAGGTGGAATACCATGATGCCGTGAGGCTAGGAAGGTCTGGTCTACAGGGAAATGCAGTGGGGCTCATCAGCAACATTTAGAAGATTTCTAGTTTAGTCATGACACTACAAAGTATGTAGTAGGTTGACCACAGCGTAGAGAAGCTTTCAAATTTCTGTCCCCTAAATGACTTTCTTAATTTCGGTAGATTTATAGGAGAGGTGTGTACAGGGCCCAACAAGGATTTGGGTCAAACATTGTAAAACTTGTCTTATCTTGCTACACCTGAAGCACGTGGCCCAGTCCTCAAGGCACTAGATGTTGTAATCACAAACCCCGAGCTGTCCTCCTTGCAGAAACTTCAGTCAGTTTTTAGGTACTCAGGTTCTTGTGCGGGTCTCCCTGCAGGGAGCTGTGTCCTTAGGAAAGGGACTCTAAGAAACTGACTGAGGAGGAAGCTGCCTTGGCCAACCAGGAATGAAATTTAGAGGGAAAGGTAAAAGATCTAGATGGGGAGGCTATGGGGAGGGCCATAGTGTCCGAGCAGGGGTCCTCAGCCATGTTCTCTTTCCCAGAGTTATTCTATGCTCATTTTTCTGCTTGAAATGAGAGAGAAGAGCACCCCTCGGTTTACACTCTCCCTTCTCCATTAGTCAGTGATTAAGTGACACTGGCTAAGGAAAACCCATTTGGGTATATGTTCTGCCTGGTTCAGATTTTAGTCCATGTGCCCCATTTTTTAGAGGCAAGGCTTAGCAAGAGGATCCAGGACATCCTGGATCCCTGTAAAACTGTTCAGTTTTGCATAAGTGATTAAATATTTGTTCACAAAACCAGCTGTTTTCCTAGCCCAGATGCTGGTACCAGTTTGTGAGAAATGGGGATTAAAGTCCCAGCACCAACATAGGCAAAAAAATGGTGTTTCCACTGGATGTCTCAAATCCAGCTGAGCACTCAAACTGCTGGGCTTGTTCAGACCAGCAGGGCATCTTCTTTTTCTCAGGTGAGCATTTATTTTAGGCAGGCTCATGACACACGGGAGGGATAAACCCACCTGGCCAGTGGGCCTGAAGTTTCCGCATGGAGACCCGTGGCTTGACCTGAAGCTCTGTGCAGCTCATTAGCTTTGAGGTGAGCTCAGCACATAGGCAGCTGCCTGTACCCCAGCTTTACCAAGCTCAGCAGTGGGAATGGGGTTAAATGGCAGGTGAGCCTTGGTTTTGAGGAAGTCAGAGAAACCTCCCAGGTGGATTTATGGATCTCAACTGCATCTAACAAGTTCATGGAAAGTACATTTAATTCTTACGGATATTGCCTTGCCAAGCTGATTGAAGCAAATTCTGGCTGTTGCTCACATTGTTAATAACTGTTGAATATACATTTATGGAGCAGCATGAGATTAATTCAGCAGGCCTCTCTGGATGCTGTAGAAGGATTCAGTTGTCTTGGTGGACATCTGTAGGTTACCATTGCCTTTTAAAAAACTGGAGTTGCTAAAGAAGCAGATGAGGAGCCTACAGATCTGTATAGATCTAGGCCAGAATGACTTGCCATTAAATCATGTCCATCACAGGACAGTGTTTATTCAGACTTCATCCTATGCCCATTCACTGACCTTTCAACTCTTGGAGGTCAAGCAAATGTGCTGCTCAGGCACCGCTTCCGTAAGCTGTTATTGAAGTTGGTGCAGTCTGATGAACATAACAGAGGGCAGAATTGAGACAGGTGGAATTTGGCTACAGATCACGCACTGTGAGATGACACATGAGTTAGGCCAATCAAATTCTGACCAAATGTATTGCCAGACTGCAAAATAGGCCATCCTGCTGTCAGCTGAAGCCAAATTCAAGCCATTATTTGATGTCAGGAAGAATATTAACTGACCCATTTACCATCTTATTTAGGGTGAGAAAAACTGACTTCAAACCAGAAATAGCTAAGAAATAGTCAACATTTTTGATGAAGGCTTCAATTCATTAGCATGAAAATTTCCTTTCCATTCTGCTCTAATCTTTTCTAAACTATTATTAAATGAACCTTTGATTATACAGATAAGTCCAATGGTGTGATCAAATGACTAAGCATTTGCCAGTAGAACTCATAGCATAGCAAATTCATTATAACAAGATCAAGCATTTTCTTTTTTTCTCCATTTACTTATTTACTGACCAAAGGTCCTCGGGGGGATGATTCATATCCCAGTGATGTACTGCAGTTTGGTTACCACTGTGAAAGAGTGCAGGGGATGCAGAGACCTGCAGAGGAATATTCTTTCCCCCTTCTTTCGATCCTGGCAAAGAAAAGGGGCTAGAAACATTATCAAAGAGGAACGTGGCCTGCTCCTGTCTGCAGTGTCTGCTGGCTGCAATATGCAATGCTGTCAAGTCAGAGACTAGCAGGTTCCCTTTCAAGGGACAGGCTGCCTGTACTGAAACATTAGGCCACAACCCGTTGGGTCTACCCTGTCTGCTCTGCCGGTGCCGGGCTCCTTGGAAGGTAGGCTGGGTGCCAGGTTGCTGCTGCCCCCGTTAGCTATGTGGGACAGCCAGTGCTACCAGTAGAGATGTTCCCTCCAGCAGCAGCACTTGCTGTTCTTAGCTCTTCATGCCCCAGCAGTGCCTTTCCAAAACTTTTCCTTCAGCTCTGTCCCTTTTCCTTCCTTTGGCAGGAACATCTCTGGGGCAGCAAAAACCAGTTTTGCTTAATCCTGCTGAGAAGCCTTAAAGTAGCTCTACAGCCTGTTGTGACAAGCCTCTCCGGGCCCACTAACAGCCAGCTAACACGGTCTGCAAAGGGACTGTCAGAACAGGGTGGTCCTTTACCCTGGAGTCAACACAGAGTTATAGCTTTATAGTGACCAGGGTGTAACACGGGTATGGGGGTGTCTCTACTTGTCAAGCAGCCAGGCTCTGGCTCAGCAGATATATAAGTGAGCACAGTCCACTGGAAGACAGGTAGCTGTGGCTAGAAAATGCTGTGCCTAGATTAATAAGCCCTGCTGTGAGGCAAGGATCTATTTACTCTGGAAGAAAGCCATGCTGCTGCATAGCCATTGCTTCTGACCAGGTCAGAGTGGGAGTAAATTGAACTTGTGAAGGACTGTGTACAAACACCTGTAGTTTTATAGTACTCCCAAAGCTAGGAGAGTAACTTCACTCTTTGTCCAGGCTATGTGTCTGAAAATGAAGGAGAAAGGTCTGGCAGGCTTGGAGGACTGCTTGTGGAAATAGGACCCCATTTACCAGAGGCATCCATGTTATGTAGTCATTTCCCCCAGTAGGGATGGTAGCACAGATGCTGTGATGTAGGAGAAAGTCACACCACAGTGTGTGGGACAATGCTGAATGCTGAACTCATGAGCGTCTCACTTGACTGACAGGTGCTTTAGGCGCTGGAACAAGCACGGTTCAATCCAGATAGCGCTCTTCAGTACTGCATGCACATAGCTGTCTGGAGCCATCATTATGTCTTAACTAGCAAGTCAAAGTCTAGTCACACAAAATATTTTTCACACGTAGAAGGCACATTACCTTTAAGCTGCCAATCACGCCACCCACCAACAGATATAATGGAATTAGTGGCTGAACTGGGCAGTCTTCCAAAAACTTCATTCCTGAACAGCAAAAATTAATAACATTTGTTATCTCAAGTGATCAAATAGTGCAACAAGCTGTACAGTGAAAACTAAAGATGCTGTAAGTGACATGTAGTGCTTAGACCCAAGACTTGCATCCAGCTTCTATTGAAATGGGGGCCAAATTAAACGGGGTTTGCATCTCCCACTGCACGAGTGAGGGCCATGAACAAGCAAAAGGCAGGAGAAGGAAGAGAGAGAGCAAAGGTAGCAACAGCATTACTGTTGTTCTGATGTTACTGATCTGAGACACGTACACGGGTCATTAGCTGCAGCCACCACATCTTTGTTAAGTGAACGATTGACTGAGCTGGACGGGAAATTTTCATCAGCAGTACAAAATTCCTTGAAAATCAAAACCATTTGTGAAAAGAAGGAATTCTGATAAGCGTCTGTCAGGCCTTTCCTGCTCATTGGCACCTGCGTGTGGCATGTTCCCGAGTCAGATGCCTCAAAGCTTGGGAGCCAGTGCCCGTGGGAGCGCCTGGAACCATTTTAGCTTCCCAGGCAGCTGACAGGGAACCACAGAAGCTCAAGTTTCCAGGCTGTTTGGGTTGCTGGAGGCTAAAAGCATTGGTTGTTATGGGGCCGGGGATCCTGGCAACCCTCAAATCTACTGCTAGAAAGTGAAAGCTGGGTAAGTTTTAGGGAAGGGAGTGTATGGCAGTATAAGGATGTTGCTGGCAGTAGACACTGAAGCTTGTGATACAGGTCTGTGGCAGTGAGACTCATCTGTCCAAATATAGATGTCTGCAATGCAGACATCCATATCTGAACTAGTTTCCTAGGCTCTCTTTATAGTCAATAGGGAGAAATAGACACTTGTAAAATTCAATTCATCTCATCCTAAGATAGGCGTGTAAAATAGGTCAGATGAGTTGGGCCCTGAAAGCGCCTCTTTCCCTCCATGGCTATACAAGGAATCTAGACAGCCAGCTGTAGATATCTAAAGTTAGCCAGGATGAATCCCCTGCCTAAGTCTCCTACCCAGTGGTATCTTTAATCAATTTTAAACTGTTCATTACACTATAATTTTATCGTTACTGATCCCATGTTCCAGGGCTTCTACTGATCAGTTGCAGAGGACAGAAAGGATTTTCTGTTTTCTTCTTGTTGTATAAGTGATTTTCAAGGAGAAATTTTGACTTTTCTCTGAATAATGGGGGTTATCTAGATGCAGGCTACTGAAAGCAATGTGCTGGTCTTAGTGCTAAACATCTCTTAGGTGGAACGTCTTGCCTCTGTGTTCAGAACTACACTGAACACGAGGGATCAGGAAAGAAGTACCAGCAGGGTTTTTTTTTTTCCTTCTTCTGTAGCTGTAATCCTCTTCAGCTTGTCAATTTGCCCCCCAAATCCACTACTATTGCTGGTCCAGAACATTGCTGGTGTCCAGAACCTCTCCTGCGCTCTTTGCAGAGCATAATACAGGTGTTCTGGATTGTGGTTGCTTGCTATAGATCTTATGTTAGTCATAGGATACAGGGCAGTGTTTTGTGATCTGCTGTGTGTAAGGGCTATGGAGTCCAGTGGACTCTTCTACACTAAGTATTTATTACCAACCTTCTCATAATTGAAATGGGCTGGACATAGATTGATTTGGACTCTCTCCCTTTTTGTCCCCTATTGCAAGGCTGTAATTTTTTGTCCATTTTGTCACTATGTAACACCGAGACCTACCTGGACTCCCAACTTTACAGGAGTGGGCAGCAGGGAAATCGTCAATAATCATTTTCAGAAAGCAGGTGCCAGGGTTTCCAGAGCCCTCGGCCCTGTAATAGCCTGCCACAAAAGCAGCTGGCCAGGGATCTCAGGGAATACATTTCAGTTTAGGAACCTAGGCAATTGCTATTTCCAGTGTATTACTGAGATTTTGATTTGAGGCCAAAAAAAATAAAATCAAGAAAACATGCCAATTTTTTTTTCATGGAGCTATGATTCTGTTTCCCTGATAAATCTATTATGGAGTCCTTTCATATATGTAACATGACAGCAGTCAGTCTTGGGAAGGATTTGAATGACAGGCAGTGGTACTCTGTAGTTTTGGGGAGAATATTGCAGGCAGATATGACAGTAGAAGAGGAGGTGAAAGGGGGTAATACAGTAGTAACTTTAAAAACACAGCACTATGGGTGAATAGGAAATATGGACCTACTGTTAACAGATGGGCACTGATATTTGTTACAGTGAAATCTAGGCACACACATCATGTGCCAATCAATTCACACATAGCACATGCCTGATTTATTTGGGAACACCGAAACTAGTAGGAGAGCATCAGTGCTAGCTCTTCTTTCCCATGAGCACCAGATATGTTTTCCTTTGACTGTTAATGATGGTATATATGGACCACGAGAGATCAAAGCTCTGGTTCTAGTCCAATGCTCTCTGCAAGCCAGAGCAATCTGTGGTTTAGAGTGAAGAGCAATGGAACCTGACCACTACACAGACCGGTGTGTGAGTCCAGATGAATAAACCAGCAACCTTTGCAAGATCAGACACAGCAAGCATGTCCAACAGCTTGCACAGTGTCCAAAGGAGAAAAAGAGATGGGAGGCTTGAGGAAGCAGAGGTACTTGCACATTTTACCTCTTGGCTACCACAGAACAACACTGCAGTGGGGTCCAGGACACAAAGTCCAGCCAGGTGGAAAGAGCACTCATGAGCGATCAGGATATGAGCTTCTCTGAGGACACCGGTTTGGGCAGTGTTGTGGCATGGCCCACACGAATCTTTACTAACCAAGTGTCCTTGTGACTCACGATTATCCATGAGATGAGGGGTCAGGATGAATGAAAGCCAATACAGCATTGGCCTCATTTTAGCTGGTTTGCTTTTCTCAGGCAGCTGAAAATGGCTGAAGTGCATCCCATAGTAAAGGAGGGCTGCTGTATAGCAAGGCTAATCTGGTGTCTGGTGCCCGCTCCTCACCTTCTCTTCTAATAGGAGGCAGAGGACACAACATGCCAGGCCATTTTCAGTTGTCCCTGGTGGATGACTGCAGCTGCCATCGCTTAGCGCAGAGCTCAGTCAGGCCCTGGACAGTGGGCTTTACACTAGGATCTGGGTGCCGCAGAGGATTTATCTCAAAGTAATTGCTTCTGGGCACCATTTTATCAGAAAGCATATCAGCAAATCAGAGGAAGCCTACAGAAATGGTGAGTGGCTGAAGGACTGAAATGCAAGGACAGATTAAGTTAACAACGGTTAAAGAATAAAACCGGCTCCCACGTAAAAGTACAGAGTATGAGAATAGGCTTGAGGCAACTATTAGTAGCACTTGAGAGTTGAGGAATTATTTGGTGTAGATCTGAGAATGAGGAGTAGTACTGGGTTAAATTTGAACAGGGGAAAATTTGGACAGCCTATTGAGAAAACGATGTCATCAGCTTTCAAATGTGATTTAGCTACCCCTGGGGAACACTGTGTATAAAGGTAGTCTGGACAACGTACAAGAATGTATTATTGGGAGCAATACTTCACTGTCCTGGAAAGTAAAAAAAAAAATTCTCAAAAAGAAGCCTATGAGGTCCTTCCATAGCTCTTTCTGTTTTTTGGAGTGTTTAGTGAAAAAAAGGTATCATCGCTACCAGTAAAATTTAGGAAGCTGCTAAACAATCCATGGCTTAAATGACGTCACAAGTCTGGAGCTTGGGAAATTTGCTGAGTCCTTTTCATGTATCTTGAATTATACTGCGATTGACGTTACTACCAAATTTTAAAAGTATATAATGTTAGTGTGTAATTATTACCGGAGCTACCAGTTATTTATCTCTGAGTTTTAATAAGTATTATTATAATTTATTTGTTAACATTTGAAAATATCTCACAGTTTTCCTCTGCAGAAAGCAAGAGCCAAAATGACTGGAGGCACATCAGCAAGTTATTCTCCAAGATCACAGTAACAGAATGTTAGCAGAAAATCAGAGGCTTTTGCTTGGGTAATAAATATCTGCATTTTCCTTGACATTTCATTTTCCTAAAAATGCCTTTGCAGATATGTAGCTGCAGGAGACCAATATCCTCTGACAACACTATATTACAGTGACATTATCTCTTAATTTTAGTAAGTTGTGAAAAAAAAGGGCTCTATATCTGATGCAGGAGATACCCAGAGCTCCAGGCTAATATCGTACCATACACTTTCCACTTCTCACTGATCTTAAAGATGTTATGAAATATTCCCAGGAAATGATATTTATCAGTGGTCAGATTCCAGCCCTGGATTCATTTCCAGAAGGCTGGCTGTCGATATGCATGCAAGCTGTACCACACTTTGAATTATACCTTCCCACCCCTATTCCACAGCTCAGGCGTACTCAGCCTGGGGAAAAGCTAAAGCAAAAATCCTCTTATGGGATAAATAGCCATTTTAAGTCATGGATAAGCATAAGAGCCTAAGTGTTGAGAAGTAACACTTCAGTCCATCTCCCTACTTCCTAATTGCTCCTTAATCCCTCATTAGAACTCCCTAATTCCTAATTAGGGTGCCCTAATCAGAATCCTAACGCAGTCATCACTGGTACTTGGAAGGCCCCAGATAAAGAAAGCAGCACTGACCTTTAGCTGAACAAGGGGTTTGTGGGTTTGGCCAACTATAGATGCCGACGGGCTAGGTGTCCTGACTCCCTTAAAAGTCATCTCATCTTAATGCAGACACCTAAAAGAGGGCATGGGACTTTCACTGGCCAAAACGCCCGTTTCTCTTAACCACCTGCCAGGCGCTTAGCTTGGTTACAGATGCGTACAGTTCGGATCTAGGTGGGATGCCTCTTGCCCACAGCAGCTGCATCTAGAGTTCATTTGCACCATCTTTCATGAATAATGAGGCAGAAGGTGACCGACTTCTCAAGGACACCCATCTGGAATGATTGTAACGGCCCTTGAGGACAAGACTTAAAATTCAAAGTGATCTGGATACGCTGGAAAAAGACATTCCAGATCTACAAGATGACAGCCGATAAAGCTGAACACTGCGTATAGGACAGGAAACTTCAATGTAAATAAGAAGTGAGAAATGTCTGATAGGGAGCGGCACTGCCAAAAAATATCTGCCTTACAATGCACCATAAACTAAATTGGAGCCAATGAGTTGGTGCAGAGAGAGCATCTTTCATTCTGAGGTGTGTTTGCAGGAATCCTGCATGTTAAACAGAGGAGCTAATTATTTTGCGCTGTTCATTCCTCAGGTCTCAGCTGGAGTCCTGTGTTCCATCTTTTTTTGTTTAAAGGGAAAAAAACCCAGTTACATTGGCCAGAGGCCAAAGGAGGGAGGCAAAAATGAAAAAGAAAAAAAAAAAAAAGGGAGAAAAAAAAAAAGAAAACTACAGAAACAGTGACCTGTGAGGTCAGGTTGAAAGAAGTAGGTTTTTGAGATCTCTGGAAAAAAAAGAAGATGGAGTGGGGTTATAATAGCAGCCTTCAAACAGTTCAAAGGTTCTCTTGAGTAGGATGGTGACCAATCTGTCTTTGTGACCACGGTGTGTAGGACAGGCTGTAATCTGTTTAATTTGCCATAGGGAAGATTTAGGTTGGATATGGGGAAAAATATTTTGTCTGTGAGAGCAATAAAATGCTGAAATAGGCTCCTTGGGAAGCCGTGGAATTTCCTTGAGCAAGGGCAAGTCAGACATCTGTCAGGGATGCCGGGAGCGTGTGAGCCTGTCTGAAAGCAGAGGTGGGCTGGTGTCTCTACCGATGTTTCTCAAGTGGGGGTCACAACCCCTGTGGAGGATGTGAAAGGCCCAAAGGGAGCAGTGAAGTGTTAGAAAATGCTCAGTTTTTTAAAACAACAACAAAAAAAAAAATCTGTGTTAATGATAAGGAAAAGGTGATGCTTAAAAAAGAAAAGAAGAGCCTTATACAGTTTAAAAATGTACAAAATTCTGCAGCTCAAAGGACTTTCCTTTCCTTTCTTAAATATTTGATCTTGAAATGCTATTCGCAAATCCAGCCTTTGGGGGGTTATACAGAGACAGATCAGCCAAAAAACAGGTCTCACTTTCAAAAAGGTGGAGAAATAGCAGCCTAGATGAGCTCTTCTTCCTTTCCAGCCCTATGCTCCTAAGATTTTTGCAGTGCAGTTAATACAGAAGGATCCTGATTAATGAAATCTTCTCATGTGTTGGATTCTGAGCTTCCTCCCACAGACAGAGCCAAAACACCCACAGCCCTTTGCCAGGTGCTGGTAGCCTAAGCAGCAGTTGAGCTGAAGTAAATACGCCAGTAAAAAAGTGAGTTAAAATCAGTGTGAGGCTCAGAACATGCCAGCAGCTTCGTGGTAAAAAGAAATAATGGGAAGTGCACCCAAAATAAGCAAGGCACAACCAGAAATTTTGGAGTTAGGTTAAATTTAAAGAAACCCAAATCGTGTGAGGTACAAAAATGTATCAGTAAAGTCTCCAAGTACCCTGACTCCTGCCCTCTGTTGAGGTGAGACACACTGGAGGGGTATTTAAGACAAATAGGGTCAAAATTCAAGCACTGCTTCCTCCCCACCATGCAGTGTGGGCTGGGATTCTGTCTGAAGCTAAAATACCAACACACAGGTTTAACAGTGGGAAACTTTAAGTTTTCTGACTCCTTTTTCCCACAAGATGCGTTAACCTGCGACACAGTGCCGGGAGGTTCATATTTTTAAATTGCTTTAGTAGCCAGCTTACCTGTAAAAGTCATGGACAGTGGTAAGGCAAGGAAAGCGAGGAGCCCAAATATAAAGCATGCTGTGAATAAGAAAAGAAAGACGGTGTTATTGGGGCTGGTTGAAGTGTAGAGACCTGCAGTTCCATCCAGTGCTTTACAGATGCCCTTCATCCATAAAGTTGTGTAGCAAGAAATGCAGTGCACTCGGTGGGGTGGGAATACCGTCTTTATGGTGCAGCATTTGAGATGATGGGACCAGCGAGTGGTTTATCACTCTCCCAGAGCTCAAGCTTCCATTTTTTAACTCCTACATCATTAGTCCTTGTGTCAGCGGAAAAGCAATGAGAGAGACAAACTGCTTTTGTTGCTGCTACTGCTGGCTGTCTTACTGCAAGGGCAAGGACTCAGCCCTGTTGCCATAGCCTGCATCAGCTTCAGAGCCATCGCCAGGTGACTGCACGGTAACGAGTTACTTTGCATCGCCTAATCCATGGCAACTGATGAGCTGTATCTGTTTGCTAATCAATAGCAGCTTTGATGCCATCCCACTCAGTTTTCACTGACAGCCAAATAAACTGTCTTTATTGCAGATGTGGAGAGTTTCTGGCTAGTCTAACTCCCTGACCCGGCTCAGCTCATGAACACAAAGGCAGCAGCCCCGCTGCAAGGAGTAGGATTTGTCACTGGGATAGATCAGCTTAAGCTGCGTGGAAGGATACTCTTAGGGGTACACATAGACTATTCCCACAGATGAGTGGATCTGAGGTGCTTAGTAACTCCCCAGCGAGCTGCTGGCATATCTGAGCCCTGATAATTTCCCAGCACAGCCTGATGCTGCAGAGGATGAATGCTTACCTTTGCAGAAAAGTGTGAAACAATAGCATCAAGAACTGTGTGAGCAGCCTGTCTTACAAGAGCTGTCTCCTCTGTGCCTAATCATGAACACTGGGCAATATTAAAATGAAACGCTGCCCTGCAAAATGAAGGTAAAACATAATGAGGACATTCTGCAGTGAGCGTCCCTGCAGAGCGCTTCTGCAAACGGCTCAATCTGCAAGTAGATGCCTAGGGAGGCAAAAGGGCGAAAGCGGAGGTGGGCATAGATCGCAGCGGGGCTGAGAAGGGCATGGATAAGAAAAGGAGTAGGATGTCTCCTGGGAGGCTTATGAAAAAAATCTTGGAGCAAGCATTCGGGGTTGGTTTGGGACCAGCCCTTCCCCAAGCAAACCGTGTCATGCGGTTCCCTGTGGCAGAGAACTGCAGCCTCTGCGAGGCGATCGTGTCCTCCTCGCCGCGCGGGAGCGGGGACGCTGCCAGCACCCTGTGTACAGTGCCACTCTGGGAAACCGCAGCCCTGCCAAAACATCACCCTCCGGGTGCCTTAGGGAAAAAGGGAAGCATCGTTGCCTCCATTTTACAGAAGGAGAAACTGAGACAGAGGACATAGGAGTGGCATCAGAATTCAGGGCAGATGCACCAGGCTTTCTGACTCGCAGACACTTTTCATGGGAACACACCATCCCCCACACGCTGCTCGGGTTTTCTCGGCAGAGCACGAGGATCTTGCACTTCAGCGCTTGAGAGACATCTTTCTTTCTCAGAAGCAGCATGTTTATTATCTCTACGAATTGGTAAAGGCTGAAGATATTTTGAGCTGAAGAAAGCACTTCTGTTCCTTTGTGCCACCCCCTCCTCTTCTCCCCATCGGCCAGTCTCTCTCTCACACACACACATTTCTGCTCAGGCTCTCCTATCTCTTGAACGCTGCACAGTACAGAAATTCTTCCCCTGCTTGAATAGTGTCCTACACTTGACTAAGCTCTTTCAAACGCTGACAGCCTCTCATTAGAACAACTCAGCCTAGAGCCTCCCTTTTCACCACATGTCACATTTCATGCTAGGTCCTCTTGCTGCTACATTATCTAGACTATTATTTTCATATTCAGAAGCGATGTTATTGTAGCTGAGTTGGGCTTCTAACGCACCCATGAACATCACCTGCAAATAGTGCCCACAGCCTGGGCAACTCATTTATCTGGTATCCAAATGAGCGCAGTCCAGGTGTGCAGGAGCTGCGTCGGCTGCCTGGCGTTGCCAGGAGTCCTGTCATCGCGGCTCTTGGAGCGGCGTCACCCCTCTGCCTGCGCTTTCAGAGCTGCCTTCTGTTTCTGCCCTTGCTGCATGGGCAAGCACTTAGGAGCCTGGTACGAGGAGGCATCGTGTCATTTCTTAATCGTGCGGTGCGCGGTCTGCCTGACCCCTGGGGAGGGATGCTGCGGTAAGCTCTGTAAAAGGCTCGGGGTGGCCCGTGTATATGTGAGGCTGCACATCTGGCACACAGGTGTCCGTGTTTGCTTGTGTCTAGCATCTACCCGATAGCTTGATGTTGGAGGGGAGAAATGGGAGGTAGGGACCACTCGCAGCTCAAGAGAAAAAGATAATGGTTCATTAATTCCCCTCCCAAAGCAGTCGCTGGGAATGTGTTTACTCATTATCTCCCCATTCAGCTACAGCCTCTTAGGTCTCGAATTGGAGGGGCAGATGCATAGTCTGGGAAGGCTTCCAGATCTGTGTTTAACAAAGTGAGACTCTCAACAATTGACTACACAACTGGCAGGGCTCCGCAGCCGCTCTCAATGCCGCTAGCAGCACTAAAGACTCTTTTCCCTGAAACGTGTGGGGTTTTCACAGAAATGCTGCTCAGTTGGGACACACGCACTCTCTGCCTGGATTTGTCTGGGTTGTGCTGCCCCGTTCTGGTCCGAAGACAAATTGCTCGAGAAATTGGTATTTGCCGCAGGATAGCACAGCTCTGCAGAGAGGACGCTGCTATCCGTGCGGTTTCATGCGTGGTGCTTGTGAGGTTTTTAAGTCGGTGATATCGCCTCACAGGCTGGTCAGAGAAGCCCCTGGACTTAGTCCTAGATAAAGTAGGAAAAAAGGGCTGGTAGTGTCTAAAAACACAGTGGGGGGATGGAAGAGTTTCTGGGCACGGCTCAGAAGGACATCTGCTCCGTGAAGCTGATGTCGGGGCATCAGGCAGGAGAGCCCCTGCTCTGTACCGCCGGGGCAGCGCGTGGTGGGGCAGCTCTTCTGCGTTTGGCACCGGTGAAGTCCTGCTTCAGGAGACATTAGCGAACAAATCCTAACGTGCTGGGAAACGGGTGAAGGGAAGAACTCATGTCTGGGATCACAACAGAGGAAAAGGGAAGGAAGCAGAGGGAAGGGATGTATATCTTGGACGTCCCTTGAAATCTGCGGGCATGAAAATCAGATCAGTGGGTGCGGATTTTGTGTCTCCTGCCCAACAGAACGGTGAGCTGATATAAAACTGCTGTTTAGCTGAGTTCCTCGTGCCGGGGTCTCCCCACACTCTTCTGCATCACAGAAGTAAAAAAACTTGAAATCACCATTAACATTATGGCTGTACACCATGGTCTCTCTTTCTTCTATCTGACGCCTGAGCTGCTACATCTTCCGTAGCGATGCCCCTGCACTGCAGCTCTCCTCCCCTACCTCTGCTACTCCCCTGTTCTCCATCCCGAATTATGTGCCTGGCCTCAGGGCATGCAGCAGCAGAGTTGTCCTCTGGTGTGTGGGACGGATCTGGAGGCAATATTGGACATGACACCAGTTCGCCTATGGGCTCCCCAGACTTTGTTTTGCTGCCATGATTTTTCCAAGCACTTGGAAGTTTCAAATCAGCTCAGACTGTCCCTATTTACTTTGAGATAGAGAAAAGTTTCTTTCTTCTCAGGTAAGAACAGTCATCACGGAATTTTCAGAAGTGATTTATGAGTGTAAATCTCAACTTACCCACTCTTCTTAGGTAGTATGCTAATACAGTTGTAGTGCAACCTACTCAGTAGAGTGTGTGACAAGCTCTCTGGTAATAAATACAGTAATAAATGAAGTGTTGTGTGCATTAGCCATCACTCCCAAACGCTGTTTGTTCTATAGCCTGACAGATTTTTGCCGTGAGTCTATGTCCTGATAAAAAAGGAAAAGATTTTTTTTTTTACGAGATGCTACCAGCTTCCACACAAATTCTGCAGCTGCCCCTGGATTTATCTGCACAGACAAGCTGAGGAGCGAAAGTCTGGGTGTAAACTTAGAGTACTCCCTTCAGCCGCCCTATGGGAGCGCTGATCTGAAGGGGACTGACTCTCAGCAGTTCGGATGTTTAGCGGTTGGACTCGATGATCTTGGAGGTCTCTTCCGACCAGAACAATTCTATGATTCTATGTGAGTAAATTCGTGTCAGTTGGCCCGGCCCCAGGACGGATCGTGCCCTGAGGCAGATGCAGATGGTAGTGCACTAGCTCAGCAAGCAGCGTCACGGTGTGCTGTACAGCAGCACGGACACTGGCGGTCTAACAGGCTGGAGTGCAGACAGGTAGCGGATATTTTCATCCATGTTTTATTCCTTCACGGTATCTGCTGGCATCCCCTGCAGTATTGAGAGGCACTTGGAGAAAAGAAAGGATGCAGTGTGTGCGAGTGCTGCGGTGGCAGAGCAAGACTCAATGGATCTCTCCAGGGAGCCAGCCCCAGCAAGGTCCTGTGTTTTACAGAGCAGGGACCACTCTGTCCATGGCTTTGGTAGCTGTGGATACTGTGTGTCTTTCTGGGATTTTGAGTGACAGGAAAATGTCACTACATCAGATGGGATATGCAGAAAAGACTTGAATGAACTACCTTTAAGGGAAAAGAATTAAATCTATTCAGCTTGGCTAGCCAAATGAGAGAAAATAACAACAAGGTTTGAGCACTCAAAAAAGACCTGTGAGTGATCCAAAGAGCTGTGAAGGTAGAGACATGAGGTGAACTTGAGCAGAAACAACGATCGCTCTGTCCATGAGACTAAGTGCCATAGCGAGGAAATTTATTGATGGAATAGTCTCTTGGGACAAATGGCAGGAATTAATTCATTAATTAATTAATGATTTAATCCCTTGACCAAACTAGATACTCAACGGCTACAGGGCTCAGTGTAAGGAACAGCCATTGCCATGGAGGTCTCTAGTCCCAGTGCAAAGCCACTGTAGGAGGCAGGGGAATCATGGAATCATAGAATCGTTTTGGTCAGAAGAGACCTCAAAGATCATCGAGTCCAACCATTAACCTATCACTACCAAGTCCACCACTAAACCATGTCCCTAAGTGCCACATCTACATGTCTTTTGAGTACCTCCAGGGATGGTGACTCAACCACTTCCCTGGGCAGCCTGTTCCAATGCCCGACAACCCTTTCAGTAAAGAATTTTCTCCAAATATCCAATCTAAACCTCCCCTGGTGCAATTTGGGGCCATTTCCTCTTGTCCTATCACTTGTTACTTGGGAGAAGAGACCGACCCCCACCTCGCTACAACCTCCTTTCAGATAGTTGTAGAGAGCGAGAAGGTCTCCCCGGAGCCTCCTTTTCTCTGGGCTAAATAACCCCAGTTCCCTCAGCCGCTCCTCATAGGACTTGTGCTCTAGACCCCTCACCAGCTTCGTTGCCCTTCTCTGGACATGGAAGTGTGATAACACTGCCTTGCAAACCAAATTCAAGCTCAGGGCCACCAGCTGTTTGCTGCCTGCCATCACTGTTGGCTTAGACAAGGTTGTGCTACTGTGAAATAGCACTTTGGTACCCAGATAAGCTATGCCAGCATCACACCACTTAAAATTTAAGTTCCAGGTTCCAGCGCTGACACCAGCAATGCTGCTCTCATCAGAAATGGTGTAGAAGAAGGAGGTGCCAGTAATCTGGGAAGCTTCAAGATGGGGAGGACGTAGATGTAGAAGCAGATGTAGATGTAGATGCAGATGTAGATGTAGATGCAGACAGGTACTTTAGGGGTTAGGCAATATTGCAGAGTGGCTTGTCTGAATGTTATGCCATGCCTCTAGCTACTGAACTACAATTATTCCATGGTCTAGGTTCTGGATTTAGCCCCTTGTGATTAATTTCCAGATGTACTTCTTAAACAAGATTTAGGCATTACATAAAGAGCCACCAGTTTGCTTTGCAATAAACCCAGGGTAGTGGATTAGCCTTTTTTTTTTTTTTTTGTCAGTTAATTAAAGACTGCCCTAATGTTCTGAACTTAAATTGCTGTCCCAAGAATGAAAAGAATTTAAATGATGCTGCACGGGTAGGTTGACTCTTCGGAGTCATTTAAATATCAGGAGACCATAGGTACAAATGTGGAGCTGTGCTGAAATGCTTTTTGAAAAATATACATGGGATGATGAGAAAAAGTGAAATTAATTGTCACTGCACTTCAGGAGGGTTTGCATTTTAATGAACAGAAAATCAATTTTGGATGCACTAGCTGATCCATAGCTAAAGCTGAGCTGATTTTGAACTTAAATGTAGTGAAAACCTAAAGATAATGGATTTCCTGGAATGATATCACTGAGTTGCCTTACTCATGGGTAACTTTGTGGGTACCCAGGGTACCCTGTAAGACAGCATAGGTGAGGTCAGAACTAATCCTGTTCTTTCAAAAAAAATGTCAGAAAGATCATTTATTTTCTCTGTCATCATTAAAGTCCCAGTGGCAATTTAATACCAACAGGGAACAGTGACATTTTGTTTGTAACCGGTAGGAACAAAAAATCAGAGAAATTACTGCTTTTGCCCTTTTTATTGTGATATTCACCAAAGGACCCAGATCCCCCCTGCATGTCCTTTCTGTGGGGCGCGAGGGAGCCCATGCCAGACTGGCCCCGCTCCCGGGGGCTCGTCGGGGGTAACGAGAGCCCCACATGCTCCGTGCCCCTCGGTGTTCATCGTTCCCCAGCCCTCCTTTTCCTTGGGGCACTGACGAGCATGAAGAAGCGGGCCAGAACCTGTCGTCTCCTTTCCTGCTTGTGGCAGGTTCCTGCAGGTGTGGGCACTTTGAACCCAGGCCAGCGCTGTCTGTCCCCCCGGCTTGGTTGTGTCTGAAGGGTTGTAAGGCAGCAAGGAGTTAAGGGGCTTAATCATTAATAAAAGTTCGTTCTGAACTTTGAGAGCCTTTTAAGTGAAACCAAAAGCACAAATACAAAAGACCCCAAGGTAACAGCCCTAGGCTGGCAAATGCAGAAATTAGTGTGGGTGAAGTATCAATTATGGTGAGTGGTCAAGGGGTTTCCTTCTTCTCATATTTGAGTGGAATTAGAAATTGCTACTGCCTAAAAGTGAAAGCAAAAGGCACCTGCAACTCGGAGTGAAAAGGAGATGCAGTCAGCGGGAGTGAGCTGCTTTAAAACCCTTGGATATTGACCTCCTGCCAATGACACTGTTTCCCTGGTCTCACAAAAACCCACCCCTGCAGTGTATTTCTCCTGTGCCTCTGCACAGCTTGCACGGCCCCCAGCCCATGTCAGCTTTCCGCGGCATTGCTCCTCAGAGAGCAGGAACCCGCCTGTTCACCCAGCCCAGGAGCCGTCAGCTCGTTACACCCCTCCGCATCCTCCACCCTGGGTGGGACGAATCAGTTGCTTCAAAGCCTGAGTGATCCCAGGCTGTCGTGCAAAAGCCTCCACTCAAACCACTGATGCTTCCTATCCACAACACGTGGCCACTTATGAGGGCTACCCTTACCTGCGGTGGCCATTGTGGCAGGGGCTGGGCAAGGAAAGGGAGGGAGACCCTGTCCCAAATGGCTCTGGGTGGAAGGGGGGCTATTCCTGACTGTACTCTGTCCCCCACCTCATGTCCCTGTGTCAGCACACAGGCTGGCGGGAGTTTTGCTTTGCAGGAATTGCTCCTGGGGGAGCTGGTTCCCAGGCTGGCTGTGCTGCTCTTTACCAGGCGGGCTTCCCTGCAGGTATTTCTGCTGGACTACATGTAAGGCATCGCTTGAAACAGGAGACAAACCCATTATATTGCTTAGATTGTCTGCTGCAGCCCATTTTAGGTGCTTGGTGGTGTTTGTATTTGTTTGAAATTTTACACTGGTCTGCTATAATCCAAATACTGCGGCAGGCAGGTGCTGTCGGGATAGAGTTACTATTGCGTGCTCCATCAGCGCCCAAAATTGCCAAGGAAAGGAAATACCTCAGAAAGGAGGGAAGAAAAGGAAACTTCAGTGGAAGATTCAGGTGGGACTTGGTATCATCTTAATTCCTTTATATACTTGGCTTAGCGACAAGGCTGCTTAAATACAGAAGGCGATTACTACCAGAACTGCCTTACCATTGCTGGCAATTTTAGATATGCACCGGTGGCAGGCTTTCTCCAGGCCAGCAGTCATTGTGAAGAGCCTTTCGGGGTGTCTGTGGGGATACAGAAATGAATATGGTTATGCAAAGTGTCTTTAACTTACTAAATATCTTGACTCGGAGTCACTCACACACTTCAGCAGGCTTTCACTACCATCAAAAAACTCAAAGCATCAACAGCCATCAGTGTAGCGTACCCAGAGCCAGGTACGCCTTCCAGCAGCTTTGGGCTTGCCTGCTGGTGATGCTAGAGCTTTGGGGTCACAGGAAGCCTGGGGGAGAAGTATTAATGCTGTCTCCATGAAAACTGTAAAAGGTTCTATCTTGACTTTGATTGGGGTTGGGGCAGGACAAAGTGTATTTAACTGTTATGAGAAAACCCTGTGAAACTGGTAAGGTTCACTACACAAACCTCTGCAAAAATTATTTAGTGAGCAAAAATGAATTAAAGAAAAGGGGAGAAGAGAGGACGAAAATAGTTTTAAGATCGAGGAGGGTTTTGAAGAGGAATATAGAATAAAAACTGCAAACCACAGGGAGCCCAGAACAAGATGCCTTTGATAAAAAAGTAGCTGGATTAGAAAGCAGCTCTTTGTGAAGAAGAATTTTTACAAGGTGGGGTGAGGGATGAGCAAGCAGCTAGGCATCCAAGGCCTGGACGTCAGACAGCACCAGACAGCTAAGTAGCATCCAGCGTCAATGGGAGTGTGGAAGGCTCACACACAAACACGCTCCAAGCCGCAGGCTCTGGCCAGGCTCACCACAGGTCTACCACCAGTACCTGCTGTGTGACAGATGAAGGTGTGTGCGGAGGAGGCCAGGATGGGGGGAGCTGCGTTTCTGCATGTGCCTCAAATTAGCCTCTTCAAGTTTCCTAATGATTAAAGAGCAATATTTTAAGTTTAGCCTCATTCTGTTCTAAGCTGGTGGGATTTCTCATCATGCAATGCTGAGCCCAGCCTGGCCCAGACTCTACCATGGACCACAGGGCCCCAGATATGTGTTGAAGATACTGTCTTGTGCCAATATGTCACCATACACCCCTCCATAGCACATCCAAGCCCTACCAGACGTGACTGAGCAGAGCTGGCTGTCCCCTGGGAGCCTGCTTTCTCCTGCAAGCCCAGAGACCCATGAGGTGCAGCAGCACAGGGCCCTCTGCTGCCATGGGGAATGGGACGTTGCCCGTTGGCCTTGCAGTTTCTATTTCCTGGCAGTGATGGCGGTAATAGAGGCAGGTCTGGCTTTACTTGTTGATGAGCAGCCAAGCAAGTAGCCAGGACTGAGGCTTTCGTGGACGTCCCACCGGGTCAGTAACCCATGCTGAGACATCTGCGTGGAGCAGCCAGCCACCAGCGTACATACCCAGGTTTCTAGTGGGCATCATCACATCAGGTGTCTCATGAATTTTAGCTCTCCTTCTCAAGCCCTCATCTTCATACTATACCACAAGCCTCGTTTGATGGGTAGGTGTAACTGCTGTCATAAGCCTTGCAAATCCCAGTGGACATCTCCATCGATACTGAACGATGGACTGGAATGGAGATTCCATATGAGTGCCTGACCTCTGGGGAGTGCATACTCCTTGTCCTGGCCACGAAACCTTCTTCAGAAGAGCAAATACTGTGCCTTTGGTTTGCAGCTATTAACAAGTATTTTAAGGAAGGAAATGAGCACTGTTGCATGCTTGGGGAAAACAGGAAGGAGGAAAGGAAACTGGTAGTTTCCACAACCAAAGGACACATTAATGTTAAACTTTAAAACTTTTGGTGCAGATTTGTTCCTAGAAAGTGCACAAACAGGCATTCATTTTGAGTATGCCATTGGCTGCTGACAAATATGTTCTAAATTATGCAGATATCAGTAATATGAGTCTTTATATAAATGTCCATGACTAGAATTACTTTTATAGCAGTAATTCGTACAGAAACCATGTTAACAAAGCCAATGCCACATTAAAAATTGGTTGAATACCAAATTATCTTGAGCAGAATTGCATGTGGCTGGGAATGCTGTATTTCCATAAGTGAGGGTAAAACATATATATGTTTTGTCTAAATTTACTGTTATTTTACACTAAAGGAAAAAAGCGAAGACAAACTGAAGGAGGACTCGGTATCTGGGAGCATGTCACCATCTAGTGATGGACCCCAGAAATGACTGTGAATCTGAGCTCTGTGTGTGCAGTTTTAACAGGTGAGATAAAGAAAGCAAATTCACGATGGCTGCACACAAAACATGTTCACACAAGGACACAACACACAGAACCACCAGGCGATGGTTTCAACCCTTCCTCGGACACTGGCTTTGACTCCTACAGGACTGACAAACCCCTCGGAGAAGTCATTATGTTTGCTGGATAAATAGGTGTTGCCCCTTTCCCCCAGCCCTTTGGTGATTCTGCAGAAGCTGCTGTGGTTGTTAAAGGTGAATATTTTCCCGTGTACCAATGCATGAGAGTGCTAAAGTGCAATTCAGCAGCCAGGCAGCTGGGGAATGGTTTCATTCCCCAGCTGAAACTGGGGAACGATCACTAAAATTCGCAGGAAACTGCAAGTGGTGCAGCATGAAGACTGGTGGCATGCAAAGGCAGAGTGGATGTCCCACTGCACGGTGCCTGCTCCTGGTTTGCTGGAGAGTTGGGAAAGTCACATGCAAACCAGAAAACTCAGTCACAACTAGAAAAAAAAATTAAAGACCAAAGCCAACTTCTGGACCTCCTCCCATTAGTCCTTCCCTGGGATAATTTCCCCGAGGTGAAGGGACCTGCTTACGTGTTCACAAGGGCCAGCACAGTGCGGGACGAGTTTCTGAGCCCCTTGCAGGTGGCTGGTACTTGTCCACACAGCCATTTTTGGGAGTGACAGGTTGCAACCCAGCCACAGCAGAGCCACAGCATCCCCGTGCCTTCCCCCAGCTTGCCCAGCATTTCCTCATCCAGCGTCCTCTCTGCTGGTGGCCGGTGGCCAGGTTTGCCCCGGAGTGCTGGCTGTTACCCGCCTGGCACTTACGCTGTGTCCCACATTGCTGCCTTCTGTTATAACTCAGTTCCTTGTCCCCAACAAGCAGCAGTGACAAGCCTCTATAGCACAGATCCTCCACCCTGGTTCCTTCTTTATTTCACCCAGTTTTAGCTTTGAACTATTTTTCTGGTCATTATTCTCACCCTAAATGTTTAGGTTACACAGGTCAAAAGAAGAGGAGCACTGACCAACTGGCTCATCCCTGACCCACGGCAAAGCCTAAAGGCAGCTTCACGCTGGCCCCACCATACGTCAGCCCAAACAAGAGCCACTTCCATGCTTGTCCTACGGTGTTCAGTCTTCTCAAAGTGAGCTCTGCCCTCTCCCAGCTTCAGACGCCCCACGCTGCGCTGATGAACACAGCAGGCAGATTCACTGGGGCTTCCTAGACCCCAGTTCCCACTCAACAGCTTCCGACTGCCGGGACACAGTAGGTGCACGTGGGCCAGCAAACCCCACCAGAGCAAGGTCTCTTCTCTGAAGGCTGCTAGAGGGATTGTTTTGTTTTGTTTTGTTTTTTCTAAAATATTCAGAGCAAAGTCCTCTTCCAGAGCTGATTTCTTCCTAACAAACCACAAAGCCCCACACTAGCTTTTATCCCAGCACATTGTCCACTGCCCAGCAAATCCCTCTTACCTGAGAGTGCCGTGGGTGCCGAATCCGTTCACCTGTGCGCGTGGCAGACCGGGCAGAGGAACCGCAAAATCCAGCCTTCAGTGAAAACCGGCTGGCAAAGTCCTCTCTGGTGGGACCCCAGAGCCGTGCTCGGCTCCCCGGGACCCTGCCCGCGGGTGGTGGTGTGCAGGGGGGTGCTCAGTTGCTGTTATTCCTTCTGGCCGCCCGCTCGCACACCTCTCGGCGGCAGCACCGTGGGAGCTGTGGGATGCGGAGCGCTTGCCAGCAGAGCCCATCCTCATTAGTTTCCCCACTCCCACAGTTGGCTGGAGTCACAGCCCACCCTGCGCCGTTTCAGGGTGTCAGCAGGGGGAAGCAAAGGACCCCACACATCTGTGACTGTACCACAGGGGAAAAAAAAAAAAAAGACATTTCCCTCACAAAGTCTTTTATTTTAGAAAAAAAAAAAATCATTTATTCAAAAATCAGGAGTGAATGGCAAGTACTTGGTTCATTCTTTGTGCAGTTTATCCCCCTTTCCTATCGATGCAGTCGATAGAGCTCTTTGCAAACTGCCACATATAAAAGCTTAACTGTTGGCTAGTTTATATGTCTTCTGTCACCCTGGCAAAGGTCTATTTGTTAGATGGTTAGTTGCTAAGTCGCCTTCCCATCGGCAGGTGCCAATTTGGTATCTCACGTCTAATTATAGGTGTGGCATCATTTTCTGGAAAGCCTTTGTTTCTGTACAAGAGAAAGCAGGTTTGGGGGAGAGCACCTCTGCGGGAGGAGTGACGGCATTAATAAAGATTGATGTGTATTTCAAATCCTTTCAAAAGGGTCCTGCAAGGAAAAAAAAAGGTTTCCTGCTGCGTTAGTCACTGGCAGGGAGCTGACAAAGTGCCTGCTCCGGCTCAGGAGGAACAATTCTGCCTTCAGCTGTCAGGTTTGCACAGTTCATTGCCAATATCATTCCCAGTGCTAAAGATCTTGCATTAAGAAAAGAGCATCCACACCGGGGTCAGCCAAGGGAAGGAAAATGATGGTGTTCATGGCTAACTTTGCATGCCGCTGGGTCAGCAAAATATACGTGCCTGTGCACAAACACAAGCGCTTGCTGGCTTTTATACTCTCCATGCTTTTCCCTGCTGCATGGCCATGTGCGCTGGAAAAAGCACTGGCCACATGGTTGTGTGACTGCCTGTTTTCCGTAGCCTAGCAGAGTGACAGAGGTGAAATGCTGAGCCCTTCCCCGCTGCTTCATCCCCTGGATGTTCCTATTCTGAGCACAGGTAACACTGGGCAGCAGAGAAGCTTGTACCATGCCTGCAGTGCTGCCTGCGCCCAGCCTGCTCGGTCCAAACTAAGGTTTTAACACATAAAACATAGTGCAATCGAAGCCTTTGCTCTTCTGGTTTGGCTCTTTAGGTCACATCTTTCACACACAACGTGAGGCCTCAGAGGGGGCTCTGTGGCTCAAGGAGACCTGCTGCAGGGCATGGCGCTGTGGGAAGACCACCAAATATTATTAAATCTTTTTGATAAAATGGTGAGAAATGTCAACACTGAAAGCAAGGGATCAAAAAAGGTCCAGCCTCCCACACAGATGGCTTGGCACTTCCATGAGCCGTCAGCTCCATGTGAAGAGCTAGCAGCAACTCCTAGGGAAGGAGTTAGATGCAGAACGTGGGGCGGCAGCAAATGCAGAACAGGGTAAAATCCCAACTAGAGCTGATTCTGCAGCTATAAAGCAAGATAATTTCAGAGAGAAAAAGAGGAATTTTGCTAGTGCGTCTTCAGGTCCAAGGCTGGAAGACTGGAAAGTTTTGGTTGAGGAAGTTCGGCAGTGAAGCAGAGGGTGAGACTAAGGCTTTCATTCATTGCACTTAAGCAGGGGTTTAATTGAGCACTTAAAGAGGGAACCCAGCTGTTCTGTATAGTCAACGAAGACAGCGGGGAGACACTTCTGGAAGACTCAGATGCTCTCCACTGGTTCTGGAAGAGACGCAGCAGGAAAAGACTGAGACATGCTGGCCGAGTGGCCAAACCGGACAGCTTGGCTTTACGTGGTCCTAGTTCTTTGCTACAGTCTAATAAAACTCCTCTTCCAGCGCAGAAAGCCGCTCTTCCCGCGGTTGTTCCCAGGCCCCCTCTCAGACCGTGAGGGACTTTTACATCCCCCCATAGCACGCGTTGGGGATTCCTTCACCAGGTGCCTTTTTGGAAGCAGTTGCACCTCGACATGGATTTTCCTGGCTACTTAATGATTAGCGTGGAGAGGGAAAGGGCCCTGTAGAGATGCTTTCATTTTCAGGATATTTTCACCCTCTGTATAGGGTGAGTACTTTTGCCACAGGGCTTTCTCCTAACTTGATTACTCAGAAGTCAAAATCAACATAAAAATAGTCTCCCATCTCCTACGTTATTTTGTTCTTTTCAAATTGGAAGAGTCTGACTGTTTTCTTAAATGCCGCGTGTAATCAAGAATGTTACATTTTCTTGTATAAATTATCCTTGTATATTGCAATATAAACAGCCCATGGGAAAGAAATTCAGTGTACATTTCATTTCTTCCATCGTTCAAGGCAAAAAAGTGTATTTATCTGCTAAGAAATACTCTGCTTCCACAGGGGAGACCAATCATCAATACCGACTTACCAGCATTTTAATGACCGCCTGTGGGGATCCCAGGAGTTATAACATGCAATCATCACAAGAAGATCATGGCAAAAAATAATGGGGACCAAGAGTCCCTGTGGCAAGTGCAGCCAGTGTTGACAGTGCCACTTTGGGGTACTATTAAACTGCTTGATTCTGGTGATTCTAAAGGAAGATTTTAAGCAGCCTTAGGAAAATAATGGGACTAGAAGTGCTGTCAGTGCAGCAAGTCATCGCATGCCTGGTCCAAAGTCCCCTGGACTGTGAGAGCCAGGAGGTGACCGTCTCCATCTCCTGGGGTGGTCTGGAAGCCGCAGAGCTCAGTGCAGGGCAGACGCCGAGAAACGCTTTAGCCTGCCGACACACACAAGATCAGACCAGACGCTTTCTTCTCACCCGCATCACCGAGGAGATGGGTTTGTGTGGCTGTCACAATAAATTACAGATCCGCGTGAAGCCTGCCGCTGTGGATGTTTCAGTTCCTCGGCTTCTTCCTACAAGACTGTCTTGGGGAAGTGAGGTTTATGTGCCGGTCTCCGCGGCAGCTTACTTGGCCAATGCCCAAGAGGCAAGGCAGAAAATGAGAAAATATCAGACTGTCCGCTTCACGCTTCTCCTTACTTAGGACAATTTATCATAATGTAATCTAGGCCTAAGAAACAGAGAGAAAAAGGACAAAATGTGCTGGACAACCTGTGGGGAGAGTAACTTTATTAAAGTCTAGTGAGGGATAACTGCTCATGTTGCAGCTTTCCCTCAGTTGGGTTACTTAGAGGGTCTCTTTCTTCTACTTTAAATATGCAACACGCAAAGCGAGCAAGATGAGATTGGCCTTGTTTCCGTAGCAAAGTAGATTACAAGACACA
The DNA here is from genome assembly GCA_009819775.1 of Phoenicopterus ruber ruber. Taxonomy (NCBI): domain Eukaryota; kingdom Metazoa; phylum Chordata; class Aves; order Phoenicopteriformes; family Phoenicopteridae; genus Phoenicopterus; species Phoenicopterus ruber. The sequence continues at coordinate 190,743,928 of CM020215.1, forward strand.
AAGGTACCAGCTGTGGCTGAGGACGTCTGTGAGCCTCCAGCCTGTGATGCTGAGGGATAATCCTGGGAAAGTAACAGGAGATGTTCCCTGGGTCCGTAGCCACTGTCCAAGGCAGGGTAACGGGCTAGATATCCACACATTATTTGCTTGTATCTCTGAGTCTTCAATTACTCTATCAAATTTGATCGAAATCAGCACATAGAATCCCAAGTTATTAGAGGGAACAACCAGACAGCAAGACCCAAGGCTACAAATGCACACAGCGTGTTTCCGTAGGAAGCCAGGCTAAAACAAAATGCCGGTGTTTGAAAAGTTACTAATGAAATTACTTCCTTAGGAATGTTTGCTGGTTTCCTACAGGGGAAAAAAGCTTTCTTTCATTTGTATTGAATGGCATTCGTCAGAGATTGTCTCCCACTGGTAATTTGGGAGGTGAACCTGCGTGTAGTTCTCCGTAAAGAAAATTTTCCTTGAAATAATAAATACGATGATTTAAAAAAACCCAGTCCTCTGTTCCCCTGCTTACCCACCGAAGTAACAAATTGCACAAATTAACATGAGCAAAATTCACCCGTAAGCCCAGAAAATTAACCAGGAAATTCCAATGCTCTTCAAACTTGCAATAATAGAAAGTGGAATTACTAAAAGTATAAAAGCCAAAGCCCCCATTGAGGTCCATGTATTCTTTGTTTATGCCACTACAGAGTGTGCTAGACAAATATGTAGAGTTTGTAAAATCCTTTGGGAATCTCTGAAAAATGAAGTGGGGAAAAAAAGATTAGCTCCTCACACAAGGGCATTGTAAAACTACTGAACATTTCTGTCCTAATTGTGCTTCGTGCTAGAGTATAAGGGAAAGTTATCACAGCTGAATAAAATGCTGAACTCCTAGCAGCAAAATGCCTTCTTTAATGTAATAGCAGGAATAAACCTCTCACTTCTAAAATATAGTTGACAAAAAAAGGCTAATAACTCATAAAGGTTTTACATACAATGAAAAGAAAAAGTCAAAGCCTGTAAAGTTACTATGCATGAAATATGATAATCTAAATCAGCAGTTTAATTTGCACTTCTGCAGATCACAGCTAATATTCCCATTGCATACAGCCATAATAAAACATACTGTTCCACTGACAACAGAAGAAAACATTGTGCATTTTTATTTGTTTTATTTCATTTTCTCCCTCATAAAATATGCCTTTTGCCACCTGTCAGTGCATTTATCCTCCTCAGTTGGAGGATAGCAAACCATACTTGACATGGTATCTGTTCAACAGAACTGAAAATACTAATCCTCCAAAAGTGAGGACCACGATCCCTACTTGTAGCCTTAACTCATGGGAAACAGAACCATATGTTTAGTGTAGAGTAATTATGGTGAACGATAATGAGAAAAGTTGCTGAGGGGATTTCGAAGCAGGAATACCGCAGAACAGTTAAGTGACTGCAAACGAGTTAGGATGGAGTTCAGTGCAGTATTGAGATGTGTGGAGTTAGGACTCTCCAGTGGAGTTGTCTACCTATGAACTTCCATTAGGGTCTGGGGAGAGTGATGGCTTGATTTAGTTCCCTAAATGCATCCCACCTGGGATGCTCTAGGTATCCTGCCTGGCCCACAGCCACCAGACCAGAAAGGTGTGGGTCTCCTGTAGGCCCCATCTCATATCTGACAGCCCTGGATAGATGTCCTGGGTAATCGAGGGCACCTCAAACAATTCTAGAAGCCTATATTTATCTGAACAGCTCTTGCATTGGCTAGGCCTGCACTGTGATGTGGGGCTGGGCACCTACATCGTGTGTAGATGCCCATATCGCTGACAGCCTCATTTAGTTATCTGCAGTCTGGATCCCAATGCCACCCCTGTGGTCTGTGCAGGCAGGAAAGGCAGGAGTTGGTTGTGTTTCTTTCTTCTGTAGGGCCATGTTGAGGGGGAGGGAGGTGCTGAAGCCCCCCATGCAAGGGAGAAATAACCCTCCCCTCCATGCATCTGTATATATGTATATTTAGGTAATGCATTCAAATCTCTGCTTTGGGAGATGAAATCTTGCCTTCTGCAGCCGCTCCAAGTCCCATAAACTAGGACTCACCCCACTGGTTCCTGATCCTCATTGCCTGCCCACAAGCTTGGTCCCAGGCTGCAGCCGAGAGGTTCAAGGTGGGAGCCCGGGCTCATGGGATGCTTGTGAGAAAGGTGCTTCAGTGGCAGCCAGCCCCATGACTTCTCACAGCCATGTGCTTCCATGCACAGAGCATCATCTCATGGCTGGAGAAGGCATCCAGAGCAGGCCCTAAGCCCTTTGTAAAGAAAACACCTACTTCAACAGCAACATTTCATTCCAGGCCAGTTTCTATTTGAGCAAGAGCTCAAGGGGATTCCCTGAGGACCTCGAGATCTTCCTCCACAAAAAGGGGGTGATAGCAGATCTCCAGGCAGCTGATGCAGTATTGGCATGGCATAATAAACCCAGTAGTTTGGGCTCCCTTTGGGTCTGTTCAAGAACTCTCTGTATCCTGGGCTTCAGGTGCCAAAAGATACAATTTTAGACCTAGTTGCAGTGGATGAAAGCTGGGTTAGGAGCCAACTTAGCTTGGAGCTACAGTAAATCCGGCCTCTGGCTGATACCTGAGCAAGCAGACTTGCTCGTGCAAATGATCCATTTTTGGTGAAATGCTAGGCCTATCATTGCTTCTCCTGCTGAAAATCTGTTTCAGGCGTGTGCTGGCATTTAGGCCCAGTTTTAAATTTTACTGCCCCAAGGGGTATGAATGAGATGTGACGTTATTTGCCTGGGCTGCACGAGTATCTCAAGTCTCACCAGATGGCACTATGCTCAAAGGTTGACTCTGGACGGCACAGGGGAGGACAAGGTGTCCGAGCAAGAGGTGCAGAGGTGTTCGTATGGAGTGTAGATACACAAGCAAGTTCCCAGTACCTCGCTGGCAAGCTGCAGCTCCTGGTGCACAACCTTAGCGTGCCCCAAATGAGACTCCACTCAAAAGTGGGGGAAGATGTTGAAACTAAGTCATGTTCCTTTGCACGTGGGATGGGCTCCAAGTGCCTCCAGCACAGCCCTTGGGGAAACACCACGTCCCGCGCATTGAGCACACCAGATGGCAACCCCATTCACAACGTGTCCTGTGTTTTGCATACTGTCTCCTTGGGGTGGCACTTCCAGAAGTCCTCCTTGACTGAAATGAGTGGTAAGACTCATGCAGGTTGGTGTGTGAGGAGCAGTGGCTTTGTGCTGTCAGAGCGGGGCCTGCCACAGAGCTCTGCTTACGGCCATGCCCCATGGGGTTAATGGGTATGGAAAGGCCTGGACAGTGGTCTCTGCACTGGGGACAGTTCTTGCCCCTCTGTTGTAGGTGCCATTGGGAGATCACCTGTCCTGCACCACAGTGACCAGCTCTCCAACACGTGTCCAGCTGGCTGCAACTGTGCTGTAGCTGCCTGGCCACGAAGCTGTATCTGGCAGGGCCATGGTTGTAACCTAAGAGAACTGGGAAATGAAGGGAAGATTGAGCAGGCTGAGATGGGACTGAGCAAATACTGTGCTGAAGAGCCACAGTGATGCTGAAACACCAGTGCTTGTCTGATGTCAGACGGTTGAGCACTCACCCACCCCTGCGCTGCCCCAGCCCTGTGCACGGTTCCCCTCTGCAACGAGAGTTTACTCACAGGCTTCATTCACGTTCCCCCATGGCAGAAACTGAACAGCTATCTCCAGAGTGGCAATCCTCAGGAAGAAGAAATCAATCATTTTGAAATTCATCAGGATCCTTAATTTGTATGGAGAAATGAAGAGTGGGAAGAAGGAAAGGGAGAAGGAGCAGAAGAGATGGGGACATGGAGCAGAGGTGTTGGATATGTTGCTGTTTACACTGTGCTGTTCTGCTCTATACCTGCTTCTGGTTTGCTTTTTGGTTCGGTTTGAGAGTAAGTAGAAGACTGAAATACCTAAGGTGCTCATATTGCTTGGTCTCTTCTTATTCACAGGTGGAAAAGAGAAGAGCAGCGAAGAAGAACATTTTTGACATACACACTAGTAACTGCAAGAAGCAGAGTCAAAGCTACTTTTAAGGGATACCAGATTTGACACAGGCTTCGAGTAAGGTCCCCAACAGGAACCCAGCACAGAAAGATGATTGCAGTGTGCTTTTGCTCTGAGACGGGATAGAACCAGATTATTCAATATTTTCCACTAGCCTTGAAAAAGGGTGTGCGTATAATGCCTGTAGTGTTGATTTGCAGTAGACTGTATGCTCCATGCCATTTATTCGAATTACAGTTGGGGTCCCAGGATCCTCAGATCTATAAGACCAGAACTTGGCGCACATTGAGATTTACCTAAGAATAATTCAGGACTAGAGTTTTCATCACCTGTAGCCAAATTAGCTAAGAAAGCATGTCACAAGATGTACTTAATATCTCTGGGGGGTAGGAAAGGTGCACCAAAGACCGAGCATGACACTTTTGTGTCACTGATTACCCCAGGTTACTTACAGCCTACTGTTTAATATTTTATTTCCAGAAAAGTTCGCCCATGCTTTACCTGACCTTTTGGCCATTAATTTCTTCCACAGGAAATATTAATTGCCGATGCTGTTCTTTGACGTGTGCCTGGTTCATTAAGCCATTCAAGGTGCCACTTGCTGCCAGCTACAGAAGAGGCCGAGACAGAGGTCACAGCAGTCCTGCGCTGAGCAGGACAAGACAGCTCTCTCCACTTTGCATCTCTTCTTCCACACATATTTAACACCCGCTGGTGGAAGAGAGCATGATGAGCATGTTTGAAAACGCTCATCACTTTTGCGGACTATTTGGAACAAATCAAGGGCTTTACGCTGGCAGGGAAGAATGCAAAGAGCCTTTTTCCTTTGCTCCACTGGACAGCTGATCAGGCTTCAAATCTTCTGTCATCAATGTGGCAAATTGACTATTCAAGAACATCAGATCCACATAAATTGTAATATGCACTGAGCTTTTCCTTAGTGCGTATAAGGCTTTGATGGTCAGTCTTGCATGAGGACATATTGGTCATTTAGTAGCTGTGAAGGCACTTCTTACCTGGTCTTTGTTTCCAAGCTGTGAAATAGAGGTGATGATGCACCTTCTTCCCTCCCCTCGAATGTCTGTTTAGTCTATTTTGGCTACATTCTCCAGGGCAGTCAGTGTACTGTTTTGTGCAAGCAACGTGCAGTCTGAGCACCGAGGCTGGTGGGACCCCTGTGGGTTACTGTCATGAAGAATAATAATAAAAACACGTGGTGAGTCTTTTTGATAAACACTGCTGACTTGAGTTTATTCAGTATTAGGAAAATAGCGATATTGATATTTGCTAAAAATGATAGCAACAGTAGAGAAGAAGAAATTAAAAAAAAAGACAAAAGCCATTAGAAAAGACAGAGGTGCAGGGAATCTGGTTTTTTAGCTGAATCTACAGGGTTCAGCTAGCTTAGCCTACTAAGACAAAGGCTAAGGGCATATACTTAATCTCTGTAAATATACCAGGAATAAAGAAAAGAAGTGCTTATAAAAAAAAAAAAAAAATTATTTAGAACAAATGAGTATAAATGGGCCATGAAATAGAAGCTGATTTCTAACCATCAGAGCAGCAAGGGTCAGAAACAGCTTCTCGCTGCCTATAGGAAATGTCTTTTATTAGGCTGAGAGGACTGTCAAATGCACAAGCTCTTCATCTGGTCTGAAACAAACTGGTCTGAAACTTCAGACCATCTACAGTTGCTCTGAGTTTAAATTCATTAAATTAACCAACTGAAGGTCTTGTTGGAGGGTTTTGTTTGGGGTTTTTTTGCTGGCATTGATGTGTTTGGGATAGGTTTGTTAAGATGATTTCTCATTATTTCTGGCGGTGCATGGCCGTACAGTGCACGCAGGGTTGTGTGCAGTGGTCAGAAGGCTGCCATGGAGAGGCCTCTCTGCATCATATTACTGCTTTTGTAAGGTGATGATGTGGTGGAGCATCTGTGAGAGAAGGACACTGAACCTGAGAACTCCAGATGGCTTTTTTTACTAAAGCTGAGACTTACAAAATGGGGTTGTAACCAAAACTTGGCTTGATTCACCACTGGAAGGTGCCCGAAGTTCCCTCCACAAAACATATGGCATATATGGCATATACAGAGCTTTGCTTAAAGTCAATTAAGATATTTTGTGATTCTGTAACTCCTGTCATCTCATTTTCTCTCTAAAAATACCTGCTTCCCAAGTCCAAAGATACTTGAGCACTTGCAGCACCAACAGGCGGTCCCTCCTGTGCATGTTAATGTTTCCAGGAAGACAGATGCTCCCATGAATGATTTAGCTCCACAAGGGCAGAAATTCAAGCCTTTGGACAGGTGAGGAAATCTGGCCAGGCAGCTACAAATGTTGGTCAGAAAGTGATTTCAGCTATTTTAGTGATGGATGAAGGACCACTGAGGCAGAGCAATCACGCACCCACCCACCTTGAAGACCCTGCCCATTGGCACATGGTGGAAATGGCAGTGTCGCCAAAGAGCAAAGCCTGTCCTCACTGCACAGAGCCCTCGCTGGGACAGCAGCAAATGATTGAACACACACACAGACGTGCACACACACAAATTTGTCTGTTGCCATCTAATAGGTGGCATCTAATGACCCAGGAAGGGCATGAACTCAAATCCTGCCTCTACTGGACTCCTTGACTGGGAATCGGGTCGAAATGGCAGGCACCAAAATATTGCTGTCAAGATGTCCCAGATCCTGCTAAGGCCCATGGAGAGCTGCTCAGTACAGCCAGTGGGGTCTGTGGTGGGATTCAAGTCACTGTGAGGCAATACATGCCTTTGGCCAGCTGAATCACTCTCTGGACACCACTGGCACGGAGACACCATCACTTGGACATCTACATGCAGTCTGGATCTGAATTGTACCCCCTATCTCATGGCTTTGGATGGGCGTCATGCTAACACACAGTAACTCGTCCCCTGCGGGCTCCTGTTTGTGAAGTGTGGATGAGCCTCAGAGTTTTATCCAATCCAGTCCTTCCCAGGAAGATTCTTCTGGTAGCAGTGATGTTGAAAGCACTTTTGAGTGAAATCCATCTCCACATTTTACCAGGAAATTTGTATTGAAATGGCAAAGGATGAGGAGTTGAAAGCTGAAAGACCCTCTTTGGCAACAGAATTTACTTTGTGAGGAGGAAAGAGGCTATTGAAGAAAATCAGAAGAGGAAGAAATAGTATATCCTGCTGCTGCAACTCCAAAGATTAATGGCAAGAGCTGGAATGTCAAAAATTTATACCCAGAGGTTTTGCCACGTCACTGCCACACAGTGTTTATTGTGCTGTTTGCAGCATTTGCATCACCAAAACCTCTTGTCTAGAAAAACAATGTTTTCCTTAAAGTTCAGAAGGTATTTGACTGAATGGTATTCTTTCCATCATCAGTGTTTTCCAGCTATAGTGTCAAATGGGGAGCTATAGTGGGAACATACGGCGCATGAAAACATTCTGGAAAGAAGAAGCAGCCCCTGGAGGAAGCGATGAAGCAAATTGAGAGAAGGAAAAACCTTTCCACAACCCAAGGCAACCCATTTGCAAAGAAGGAAATATCTCATCTGGGAAGAAGAATAACAAGAGGCTTGCCAGGACAGCAGGACTTTCTTAATGAACAGGATTGTATCTGAACTATTCCCATATAAAAAAACCCAAACATTTTCTGAACTTCAGACAAGGAACATCAGAGCCATCCCACAAGAAAGAAGTATTTTGATAGAAGCTGCTTCTAGCTGAAGTACCGTGACCTTTGAAGGTCTGAAAAAGCCTTGAAACAGAAAAAGCTGGAACAGATTTCCAAGGGTTGTCTCCTAGCAATCATGACACTTTTTAATCTTGGTTTCTCCTACAGTCTTCTGAAAGCATCTCATTCTTTCTGCCTGTCCTCAGTTGCTAGCTGGATAGTTGTTTTTATTGTCAAACAAGCTGGATTACTGAGATGAATTTGGCTCAAGGTCTCACGAGCAGAGATCACTGTGACTCAGTGAAGCACTCTACAACCAAACAGAAACTAAACAGCCTTCTCTAAATGTTAATACAATTTCAACGGAAAAATAGAGACAACTTCTGTCAGTAAAGCACCTCTTTCACATCCTGCAGTATCAGGGGCTGAGTTGCACTAAATGCATTTACAGCCTATATAATTAAAACATTGCACACTTTCACAGAGAAGTTGTTCAACTGACCAAAATTTCAAGGGCTAGGAAAATAAATCCAGGTTAAAATACCTACTATAAAGACAGCCCTGATTTTCAAATCCACTCATCCACCACTTCTTCCCAATGACTTTAGTGGGAGCAACTCATTTAAAAGTCAGGCTACTCTTGTAAAGCAAGCTTGCAGGTAGATTTAGGATCACCAATTTACTTTTGAAAACCATCTGGTCTTGGCTGTATCTGTGCTCAGCTTTAGCTCCATCACTTGTTTCTGTTCAAATAACACAAGAGACAGTAGTGCTTACATTGGGTGCCAAATTTAGACATATAACCAGGACGATGTAATCTAAGCATGTGTCTAACATTTAGCGTAAGTGCTGTTTGTGTCTTCCAGCCGACTTCCCTAAACCAGGAGGGGAGCCAGCGAGGGTAATATAGTCAACGGATGGGTGTTCTTCAGAAACAACTAGCATGAAAATGAAGGAAAGCACCAGTCATGGCCCATACTCTGCCAGGAGCCCAGCGACTCCTTCCAGCTCCACCCAGCATCACTTGACTTTCAATCAATAGTTTCAAACTTTGTGAAATTACGTCACTGTAGGTGACCAATGGGTCACAGTCACCAGTGGACATCAGAGACCCAGGTGCCATAAGGACTCCACTTCTGTAAGTCTTACATGTCTCTCTTACAGAGTTTTACAAGTGCTAAATTTTCCAGTAGCATGACCATAATTACTAGATATCTTTGGGGCTTTATTTTTTGGATAGTAGGAGATGGTAAGAGCAAAAAGAATAACAAGAGTCATACCAAGTAAAGAGATAATTTTATCAATTTTATTTTACATGTATCCGTCAGACCTTACTCTCATAAGAGAACAGATGTAAACTAGCATCAGACTTGATAGCCATTAGTTCTGCACTCTTAGAGATGTCTGCAGAAACCCAATGACTTATTATTTTGATGACAATTGAAAGAGCATTTGCAGACTTGTGGAACAAAATGATATAATTTAGTAATTTTCTGTGAGATAATAATGATGTTCTAATTGAAAAATGTACTCTGATACAATTATCCTACATCTTTATAAGCCTACCTCAGGAGTGCAGTAAAAGAACAAATGGGAATATTTTTACTGTACCATGTGAGAAGAAGCTCTCAAAGTTTTATCTGTGTCACTCAATGCATGTTCAGGAGATGGAAGCCTTGTAAAAGTCAAATGGTTTCCTGATTTGGTCTGGTAACCTCTCGGGGCAGGATCCAAAGGAAACCTTAGCCACATAAATCAGAGACAGACTTAAAGGTGGGACTCATGGGTGTCCTGTGCCCTGGTATGCGTTGGGATATCTCCCCTGGCTTCCACCTGCAGCTCCCAAAGAACATAGCTCTCCTATGTATTATCTTCTGCCAGACCATCTGTAGATAGGTTATATATTCCTGAGTGTCTAAAATGGCACTAGATGCCTGTGTTTAGGCGTCTGGGTTGCTTCCTCCATGTCAGAATCAAACTTCTTATCCTAAGGAGTTATCCAGCTGAACCCTGCCAGGGCAGGAGGGAAGAGGAAACAACTCCTCGTTTTTCCCTGTCCTGGGTTGTTGCCCTGGGTTGCTGCTCCTCTATCATCTCCCATGGTTTCAAGAGCAAGTCTGCTCTGCTTTTGCAAAGAAACCCGTCTGAAATTGCTGTGCAGGGCAGTCTGCCCCCAGGACAGCCTCAGGCCCTGGATCCATGGGGCAGGGCAGGACAGGACGTGATCACCTGTGGTTTCCCTGTGGGTTAGCTCTAGGAGATCCCATTTCTGCGCATGGGTTTCTGTCAAAACAGTCATCTCTGTGCATGCTACAGCCGCACATTAGCTCTGGCTCTTCGACTCCGGTGCAGCACTGACACTGACTTGTAAGCACGTATGTCCTCCACGTGGAGCTGGTTTGGGGAACACATCCTAATGTATAATCTGCCTCATCCTCATCTTGCTAGGAGTAACGCTAGGCAGAGTGAAAGCCCATATGGCTTCCTACCACCTGCAGCAGTGCGAGTGCCGGGTCGAGCAGGGCTATGACAGAGCCCGTGCAGTGGGACACTGGATATGTGCACAACTTTTTGTCTAGGCTACAGCGGACCTCACCTAAAATATCAGTAATATGTTCCAGGCATGGCAAAGTTAGCTCAGCAGAAGCAACAAAACTTTCATTTTAAAGAAGAGACTGTATTTGAAATTGTTGATGGGCTGGCAGCTGCTGCTGGGGCTTACAGGGATGGCCAGAACTGAACTGCCATTGCCCTAATTGCTGCCAACCACAGTCCTGGGGAACAGAAACACAGCATGTCCTATTTACTGACATTTCTGCTGCGAATGAAGAGGAACTGCCAACCCAGGACCCCACAGAAAGCGCAGGGAGAGTGGAGCCGTGACTGGAACCCCTTTGGTGGAGAAGAAATGGCTGCTACTTCAGCAGCTTCTCTGAAACTCGAGTAATAACAGGCTCCTGGCAATTAGTTTTTTGGCACATTTACTCACCTAATTTTTCTGGTCTTCTAGGCACACGATGTGGTACCACTAACCCCCCCGCCCCGAGATGAGACAAGCCAGCTGGGTGTGCACACTACTTGTTGGGATCCTTCTCACACCAAGCAGGGACAAATCAGTGGGCCCAGGAGCCCTATGAGAGTGAAGCTGAAGATGCCTGCCTTCCTCCTTTATCCCCTCCAACCTCCCAGGGAAGCCCCAGCTGTAGGAGGAGGGTTCAGGAGCCAGGAAGCAGCATCAGGAGGAAACAGCAGAACCAAAATTCTCCTGTATTCACCCAAAGTCCGCCCACAGGTGTCCCCTCTGGCTTGCCACCCACAAGAGCTCATGCCAGCTGCTGTGAAGGAGCCATCCACTCTCTGATCCGTGCAGTGATTACAGAGCTCAGAAGACACCTTGGCCATACCCAAAATGCCAGGATAGAGGATGGGGCATGTCCCTGCCAGCATGCAGCTCAGCTTTTGGAGAGGGGGAAAGCTAGGATAAGGAAGGTCTATGTCTCCAGCACAGCAAAGTTGTGATGGCAGCATCACACGCTGGTGGGCACAAGGGCTCGAGGGGTGGCACGTTTGCCAGGGCACATGGGAGGTCTCACAGTTTGGGCTGTCTGTTCCTCCTGTCACCGTGCCCTGGAGCCCCCACACAGGCACGGGGCACTCCCCACCTTCTCGATCCCCTTGCAGAAGAGGTGCATATTGCCATTAGCTGCATTGCATCTGCTGCCCCTGGGGCAGGCTCATAATATATTAATAAGCAAGAGCTTTTTTATTTATAAGGCAACTTACTCTTTGCTATGGAGCTGGAGGCACTGTGCAATAAATCATAATAAATCTAATGAAACGGTATAAATAAGTAACCAGCTTTAATCCTCGCTGTAGAATCATTAGGCAGATTAGTGAACGGAAAACTAGATTTTTTGTTTTCTCTTCATTGTTGAAGTTTCTTGTGATTCTGGAAGCTGTAAATTTTTGGAGGGAGTCTGTGAAGGGACAGGAGACATAGCCAAAGGTCAGAGAGATGAGAGTGCCTCGAGCACCAGAGGGAAAAGGGCAGAGGCGTCTGTCTTTCAGATTGGGAGCCACTGAGCGGGGCAGGCAGCGCAGTGCCAAAGGCTGGTCCCAGCACAGCCCCTCACTCCTCTCCAAACCAGCAGCACCTGGAGTCACAGTGGGAAATGACTTAGGGAAATCCCCCCCTTTGCCCTGCACGGCACAGGTTGACTTTCAGGTGCCACTGCAGTTCGTGCTGGCTGAGTCCTGGGCAGAGATTTCTTTTTTCCTCATGGCAAACATCTTCACTTGTGGTATAACATCATTTCAAGCCAGCTATGACATAGGTTTGGGTGATGTCATCACTGACACTCATCATTCCCCTCTCTGTTGAGCCACAGGGCGAGAGGTGGGGGACTGGGTCTCTGCCCCTTCCATCAGCGACGAGCACGCAAACCAGAGCTGCTGTTGCCAGCTGATGTCCCGCTCTCCCTGCTGCACCCTCCTGCCAGTGAAAGCTCGTCAAGAAGCTGCAGGCTGAGAAAGCCTTTCAAGAGGAGATTCAGAGTTTTCAGGAGACAATGAAGAGCTTTTGGGAGAAGATCAAGGGCTTTTGGGAAAAAATCAGAGATTTCAAGATGGCCATCCAGGCCTTCTGGGGGGAGGAAAAGCCAGTCTGGGAGGAGGAAGCTGCCTTTTGTGAGGAAGAAAATGCTATTCAGAAGAAGGCAGAAGCCTTCTGGAGGGTGTATCATGACTTCTGGAAGGACTATAATGCTTTCTGGAAGAAGGCTAAGGATTTCTGGAAAGAAGATCAGCTCCTCTGGGAGAAAGACACGGTCCTGGATGAGGACAGTCCTATGGGCAGAAGCAGCAGCTCTGTGGGCAGATGAAACAGCTCTCCTGGAAGAGGAGAATGGTCTCTGGGAAGATGAGGAGACTATCCAGGAAGACAAAAAAACCCTCAAGGAGTATGAAATACTGATCTGGGAGGAGGTCTTCGGTCCTGAGAGAGAGACTATCTCCAGGGGTGCCACTGTCCACAGACAGAAAGCATAAATTGTTCTGCTAGGCTCAGAAACATGTGGAAAGCCATATATACTGATCTGGATACTTTATTTAAACAGTACTGCACTTCAACCAGTTCTCTGAAATAGCATTTCTAGTTCTAGGAGTAAATCAGAGTAGGTTTTTTTTAATGCAATTTGCTTTAAAGCCATTGTGCTTACATTTTCAGGATGTTATTTATTCTTTTGAGGTCCTGTAGCCTGAGGAATAGGGTAAATAGGGTAAAATAGGGTTTCCTGGCCTGTCACCAGGTGGAGGAGTGTGGATGGGTAAAGCCACAAGAAGCTGAGGGCTTAATTGCTGAGATTATCTTCTGGAGCTCACAATATCTCACCTGACTCAGTGCAGTTTATATCAACTGAGTCAGTGCCAAAATAAGGCACTGATAAATGATAACCTTCGGATCCCCCGTATTTAAGAGTCACAGTTAACACTCCCGAGTCTTAATGAGACAACTCATACTGTTCCACCAGGTCTGGGCTTTGGCTTCCCGTTTAACTTCCCACTGCTCTCAGGAGCGTGATGGGAACATTTACCCACTCGGATGAGCCTCCTGCATCCGCTGTCTGGCTACGAGCGGCTTTGGCATCAGCCTTGCTGACATGGGCAGAGGACGGGGAGAGAAGTGGGAGGGATTACAGAAGTCAGCAGCATATGGGAAAAGATGCAAGATGGAGGGAAAGTTGGCAGCGAGTGCTTCAGCAAGGGGGAAATAAATTTAGCAGTGTGAGTATATGTGTGTGCGTGCACGTCAGAGCAGGAGAGGGTGCACACAGGGACTGGGATTATTATTCACCTGCTGAGCACCTATTGCCAGTGTAGCTACGGGAGCCTCTAACAGAAAATCCTCGATAACTGCAGTGCAACACGTGGCCAACATTTAGCAATATTTTATGCGATGTGAGTACAGAGCCAGTGTCTTCTGCTGAGCTGTGGCACAGGAATTGCAGTTTTTCTTGCCTCTTGAGAAACTGAACTCAGATGCTTCATGTTTTCGAAGGCTGAGGTGTAAAGGCTGGTCTAGAGGCAAATCTACATTTGACCCTCTGTACATCTGGGAGTATGGGGGACAAGAGCAACAGTGAAAAGTACTTACCTACGTCAAACCAGGCATTGAATTTTTCTCTGGTATGGTAGCATTAGTAGCTCATTCCCCTTCGGTACGGGATTTTACACTGAAAAGGCTCAAGGACACAATGTAAGAAGCCTTTACAATTACTGTTGAAGAATCTGATGACTTCTGCAACTGTTAGGCTGCCTGCAACCGTTAGGCTGTCGCTCAAGTCCGTCACTCAAGTTCCGTCCTTTGTGATCTGCTGTAGGATAAGGCTGCCTGTCCTGTTTAATTGTGCTCAAGACAAATTATGCACTATGTCTTTCTTGAAAAATCCATGAATATTTATTGCTCAATGAATAACTAGCCCATTAAAAAAGCCAGCTGATTCAGCCAGAGTAGGAATGTTTTGCAACCTTTGTTATTATTATTCTACTATTACCGTGTAAGCCAGAGATGAAAATGACCTATTAGGCCATTCAGTGCAACTTGCTGCAAATTCAGGACTCTTACGCATTAGAGTTTTATCATTAGATGCTATAGAGAGAAAGAACCTTTCAGAAAATAACCGTATGCAAAAAGCACTTGTCACATAATATATTTTAATGTCAAAAAGCCAAGAATTTATCTCCGTTCTTCAAATCCACATGTCAAATTAACATCCATTTAAACTAAAATTAGGTATGCTTTTTCTTGCAAAGAACTTGAAGCACATGAAATGCTCTTAGAAGAGCTCCTAGGCACTTCTTCTTTCACAGGAGAGCAGAACAATGTTTCTCTGGTGAGAGTGCTGTCAGTATAATACAACAGTTGTGAAATTTAAGGCATTATACAATGCAGCACAGAGAAGCCAGAATTTTAGCCAGGGAAAAGCATGTACCGATATGGTTTTAGACTGCTGGTAGCTCCCCTGAAAGTACTCCATCCACCTGGTAGCTTCAGAGTGGCCCTTCCTTGGGTGGCATTGCTGGAGGGAGACCACATGCAAAAGGCTTACCAGGGCTGGGTATCTGAAGTGGGAAGTTAGAGGGCACCTGCTCTGCATCCAGCAGCTCTGGACTGAGGATGAATTTCAGTCACGAAGCCGGTCCCTGCTAACTCCCTGGAGTGGTAAAATAACGAGGGGAAAAAATAAAGTAACTACTGTAAGGAAAAGCTCAGTTAGTTACATTTATCACCTCTACAACATGCACACAGAGGCTTTCGAGCCGTGAAATTCAGAGTGAAAAAAACCACATAAGTACACCTCTCTTGGAAGAGCATGTCTGCTGATCTGGCGTAGTCTGGCTGTTGGCACCAGGAAAGAATTGGGCGTGTCTGAAGAACTGAAGATGTTTGAAGCATGGACTCACCTAAAGTAGGGCGGAAGGTCCTAAAGAAGCTGCCAAGCCCACCTGTGCCTCAAAAGCAACCATACCTGTAATGCTTCTCTAAGCTGTTTTGCTTGTTTAATTCCCAGCACTAGTGTTGCACAACCGTCGCTTTCTCTCTAGAGCTTTACTTACATTAATTTTTTCGTGGTGTCTGAGGTGAATCTCCCTAATTGCAGTTTTGCCTTCTTATCTGTAGTCCTACCCACAGTGGACATGGGGAACAGCCCTTCCATTTACCTTGTATATATCTATCATCTGAAACCCGGTATTGTCTTCTCTACCCAAGTCTCCCTAGACTAACCCACTCCATCTCCTTCTGGCCTCTGTAACTGACCAAGTGCTGTAGGTATCTGGAAGGCTTCTGTCCTCCCTTCTGGCCCTCCCTCCAAAAGGCTGAAAAACCGAGATAATTTGCAGCATCCAGACACAATCCCTGAAGATGCCGAAAGTCCAGGTTGCGGTGCTTGTTTTGCAGAAGAGATTCAGCCAGGAGTGATGCAGCTGAGCCCTTCAGACATCGAATGTCAGTGCCAAGCTGCACGGGTGCCGGTGGGTCCTTCTGCAGAGCGATGCCACCGCAACGAGCCGTGTCCTGCGCCCTGTGGTGTCTCAGCCCCGTGTGAACAGAGAGCACACCTGGGACTTAGTGGCACAGTCAGACAGAACAGGCGCCAATGTAACTTTAGACCATAATCAAACTTCCTGTGGTTGCTGTTCAAATAGAGAGGCATTAAAGATAAAAGCGGAACAATTAGTATAATTTCAGAGTAAACACAGGGATAAAACCTAAATACAGGGAAACGCAGTGAACCCGAACGAGCGTTGTATGTTGGCAGTGCAATTAATTTGAAGTCAATGAGTTGTGTGCACTCAGGAAGGTTTTGAAGGCTTAGCAAGTCCTACACAAAGCGATCTGACAATAGGACACAGACATGTGATGGACTGGCTGGGCTGCAAGCCCGGACCTCACCTGCTTTCTGGTGCAGGCAATGCAATTCTTGCTCCCCTTCCCTGGACAAAAAAATATGGAAATACTATGGAAAATATTACAGAAAATATATGTCGGGGCAAAAGGGTCTCACTTTATCCACACTGAAAGGGACATGGACCTATTGGAGCGAGTCCAGAGGAGGGCCACGAAGAGGATCAGAGGGCTGGAGCACCTCTCCTATGAAGACAGGCGGAGGGAGCTGTGGTTGTTCAGCCTGGAGAAGAGAAGGCTCCAGGGAGACCTCCTAGCAGCCTTCCAGTACCTAAAGGGGGCCTACAAGAAAGCTGGAGAGGGACTTTTGACAAGGGCATGTAGTGCTAGGACAAGGGGTGATGGCTTTGAAAGAGGGTAGGTTTAGATTAGCTAGAAGGAAGAAATTCTTCACTCTGAGGGTGGTGAGGCACTGGAACAGGTTGCCTAGAGAAGTTGTGGATGCCCCATCCCTGGAAGTGATGGGGCCAGGTTGGATGGGGCTTTGAGCAACCTGGTCTAGTGGAAGGTGACACTCCTGTGAGGAGTGGCTGAGGGAACTGGGGTTGTTTAGTCTGGAGAAAAGGAGGCTGAGGGGAGACCTTCTCGCTCTCTACAACTCCCTGAAAGGAGGTTGTAGCTAGGTGGGTGTTGGTCTTTTCTCCCAAGTAACAGACAACAGGACAAGAGGAAATGGCCTCAAGTTGCGCCAGGGCAGATTTAGATTGGATATTCGGAAAAACTTCTTCACTGAAAGGGTTGTCAGGCACTGGAACAGGCTGCCCAGGGAAGTGGTGGAGTCACCATCCCTGGAGGTATTCAAAAGACGTGTAGATGTGGCACTTAGGGACATGATTTAGTGGTGGACTTGGTAGTGATAGGTTAATGGTTGGACTCGATGATCTTGGAGGTCTCTTCCAACCCAAACAATTCTATGATTCTAAGGTGTCCCTGCCCATGGCAGGGGGGCTGGAACTAGATGATCTTTAAGGTCCCTTCCAACCCAAACCATTCTATGATTCTATGAAAGGCAGCTCTGGGCTCAGTCACAGTGAGTGAAGATGCTGTTAAAGCTGATACTCATATTTCTAGGTGATACTCAAGAGTCTTTTCTTTCAAAGTTTCTGCTCAAGTGATTGACAGCAGGCTGTTTTCTGCTCAAGGCCACAACAAAGGTGGAAATTATGGACTGCAGCTTTGTACCTGTAAAACCACAGAACATCCTAAAGCCCAAAGCGTCTTACAGAGGGATGATGACAACTCCCGCACAGAGCAGTAAAGAGATTGAGTCATTAGTGCCAAATCAGCATAAATACTTGAATGGGGGAAAGAAATAGCTCCTGAGCTCACCTGCATATTTTTTAAATGCAGCATTGTCATCAGAAGGCATTCCTGACGCAGCTGTGGAGCGGAAAATGGTAAAGAGTCACTTAAGTCAAATGACACGTCTACATGTGTCATAAACTGGAATGGTAAGAGTGACAGAAGAAAATTCAATTTATTCAGTATATGTATGTGTGTATATGTGTGTGTGTGTTTATGGCTATAATTTCCAACTCCGCGTGTCAGTCATTGCATACGAGGAATGTAAAAATGCTGGGAGGCAGGCCTGTGACTCATGGGAAACTGGAGGTATGGAGAGCATCCAGCCACAAATATAAATCCTGCTGCTGTTCTGCCAGGAAGTCGGGCTGAATGGTTGAAAAGTCAGTGCAGAGGGTGCCGTGGAAATTGAAGGAGGAGATAGAATACTGTGGCTGAAAATATCAGATGAGGAAAAAATAACTGCACTTTCATCCTTCAGAAATTAACTTCTAATGTGGGTTAAAGAAGAGAAAAACCACAAAGAAACTGTATTTTTAAAATAATTCTATAATGCTGAAAATCTCTGTTTCTCCCTTTGTCTCTCTGTCTCTCCCCTCTTCTTTTTTTTAATCTTCTTTTATTTATTAATTGAACTAGGAGCGTGATCTGCAGAGAGGGAGGGAATTCCAGATTCTTGACATTTGGGGATTTTTGCGAAGGTTTTGGTCCTGATCCAGCAATTCACTCAGTCTATGCGGTCCCTGAAATGTTCCAAAGTCCCATATAAATCTGTATTCAGAATTAAAACTGGGATTCTGCTATCGCTGGTTCATAGGCAGTATGAGAAGCGGGCAAGGGGAGCACTGAGAGGTGGTGGTGAGTTTGAGCACAAGCATACATGTGCTTGATGATGTGGGCTCTTATCAAACTAAAAGACAATTCAGATTTGCACCTGGGATCTTCAGAAACCGTGGCGGCAGCCCTGGAGTTGCGAAGAGGAACACAGCTTGTATCTTGGATCTTCAGGTTTGCAATACGTGACACAGAACCACCAAGCAAGCAACCAGCTTCCCTTGGCTGCAAATTGCCCTCTTATTTGCGATTTTTGTGTGTGCGCCGGTGTGTGTGAGTACATGTAGACACACATTGAGAGAGAAAAAGAGGCTTTTTTTTCAAAAAGTCAGCGTGTGCAGTGCAGGCAACACACTACGCCCCTGCCCTAGTCTTCCCCCCGCACTGCCTCTGCTATCAGAAGTGTTGCTTCAATTGCTAACAGCAGGAGTGTCCTGGTTTAGGCTGGGATGGAGCTAGTTTTGTCTCCAGCAGCTACTGTGTTTTGGATTTAGTGTGTGAAGAACGGTGATAGCACACTGATGTTGCTGGTTGCTGCTAAACGATCAAGGACATTTTGCAGTTTCCCAGGTTTTGCTAACGTGCAGGTGCAAAAACTTGGGAGGTGTAGAGCCAGAATAGTTGACCCAAACTGGCCAAAGAGAGTATTCCATACCACAGACGTCATGCCTGGTATAAGTGGGGGTCGGCTGGTGGGCCGCTCCCCTTAAGCTTCCCTTCTGGTTGCTTTTTGTTCCCTGCTTTTCCTTTTTTTTTCCTTCGTTCAGGCCTTCTCATTCATTCGTTCGGCTGTTCGTTCCCTCACCTGCCCTCTCCGGAGCTTGCTGTTCAGGGATAGCTGCGGGGGGGATGCCCCTGCTCCCTGACTGCTGCTGGGGATGGGCTGTATCGGTTGTCAGGTGGTAAGAAATTGTGCATTGTTTGTTTTATATATTCTATTATCCTTATATTATGATGATGATGATGATGACGATGATGATGTTTTTCTTTGCTGTCCTGGTGAACTGCTTTTATCTCAACTCGTGAGTTTTCCTTTTTCTCCAATTCTCCTCCCCACCCCACCGGGGATGGGGGGAGTGAGTGAGCGGCTACATGGTATTTGGGTACCAGCCGGGGTTAAACCACGACAAGGAGCTGGGCAGCTACTGACTTACCAAATCTCAGCATTAACGCTGTGGAAGCAGGTGACCTCAGCACGGGGCCGTGACAACATACCTTTCATGCCATCAGCTTCATTAGCACCCCGTGCCTCACCATGCTGCTCGAGAACAGTATGTAAAAATTAATTAAGGATCATATTTCTTTGGTCCGAATGGAAACACAACTGTCCACCCTCCACATTTTTAACGTGAGTTATAGCGTCATGATTTTGTTATCCTGCAGCGCAGCTTTCTGAGCGTTTTGGCGTGGGAGCTTTTCAAGCAGAATTACTGTTATTATTATTATTATTCATATGAACGCCACATTTCCAGAGCTCTGCTTAGCTAGCCTGAGAACACTGAAATAGAAATTCGGTTGAAAAGCTGTTATTTGGCTGCTCACCCTGCCAGTAAATTTCCAATTCATGTGCGGGTTTTCTTCCCTGTTCTTCAAGATCGCCCGGCACATTTGTGGCTTCACTGCCGTGCCGCAGGTGGGAGGAAAGAAGTGTGAACCAAAGTCAAGTCTCGCTGGGAGCACAGCGGGTGCCTCTTTTGTGAACGTGCCCTCTCTCTGCTGACTCACAAAAAAAAGCAGCTTTCCCTGCAGACTCCATCGCAATTTCAAGCTGCAGCCCAAACACATGAAGTCCCACTGAAGAGAGAGCTATACATCCCCCGGTTGCTTCATACCTGTTATATATGCACTTAATTTTTAAAGTGACCTACATTGGCTTTACATCGTACCAAGATACACAATATTTTCTCCTTCTCAGTGGCACTCAGATTTGCATCTATGCAATTAGCGGCCGTGTTTAATTTAAAAAGCCAGCCCAAGCGGCAGCCTGATGGAAAGTCATTAATACTGTGAAATAATT
Organism: Phoenicopterus ruber ruber; assembly: GCA_009819775.1. Classification (NCBI taxonomy): domain Eukaryota; kingdom Metazoa; phylum Chordata; class Aves; order Phoenicopteriformes; family Phoenicopteridae; genus Phoenicopterus; species Phoenicopterus ruber. The sequence continues at coordinate 190,764,269 of CM020215.1, forward strand.
GAGAGATGAAGAAACGATTCCGTGACCTGACCTTTCGTGCTGATCAACTGAGGAGCGGCACTTCCCCGAGAGCAGATGCAATCAAGGGCTGATAGAGGTGGAACTGATTAACGGGGTGGATATCGCTTGAAGCACCCATCCCTCCCAAGGATGGCGAGAGGGAATTTGTGTGAACTGATCTTCTTTCTAATGAAGGCATAAATAACAAAGCCTGCAAGGATCCCTCCGCAGGGAACCATCAGCCCTGCACCAGCCTGCTGAAAAGCAGCAGCAGGGTACTTCGCACTTATATGGTATTTATATGGTATACTTAAACGGCCTGTGGTACTTCCCATTCAGAGATCTCAGTGTGCCACACCGGGAGTGCATTTACCTCACAGCTCTCTCGGGAGCTGCGCAGAGGATGTTATTGCCATTTTAAAGAAGGGGACACAAAGAGGGGATGAGAGGTTAAGGCTGAAAAAGGATTTTGTGGCAAATGCAGGAAACGGAACTCCCTCCTTCCAGATCTCCTCCACCCCATCCATGACACCAGCCTGCCAGCAGCACTTAAAACACCCACAGATGATACCTTTCAAAAAGCGTGGTGACAACTGAGCATCCTAATCCATACCACTGTCTCTTACGGCTCCTGGCATACATATCTCTGTGATAGATAAAAATCTGGTGCTTTTTACTTTTGACCCACCCTGTTAGCAGACATTTATCTATTGGGAGCTTACAGTATATCACAGGTGGGTATGTTCCACCTCCTTAGTCTCATGTTTAGACCATTAATTATGGCATATCCTTATTTTCCATTTAAACAGGCCAGTTTCTAGCCACTGATTCAAGATACAGCTTTTTCACGAGGCTGAATCAGTTTTTCAACACCTGGAGTTTTCTCTTGCCAGTCCAAGGGTGACAGCTGACTGCAGCCCGCACCAGAGTCATGGTCCATGGCCTTCCCTGAGGAGTCCTCCGGAGAGCCCTGCTTTCCAGAGCATGGCTCTCTTGATCCTGAGTGAGTAAAGACACTTTCCTCCTGCTGCCCTAGCTCTGGAGAGGACCATGGGGTTTAGTGTGCATCCTTCGCTGGGTGGGTTTGGGACTGGCTGGGAGCAGCTCCTGGTGCTTTGTCTCAGGTCCCCGCACCTAACTGGCCTCACAGAATGTACAAGGAATTTACTACCCACCTTTTGGGTTGTCTTCCAGTTGATCTCAATTGTCATTTCAAGACCTCAGCCCTTGCATTGAGTCTGTCCCCAACTATGTACTGGCTGGACATGTCCTACATTTGCCCATGCCGAGTACAGTCAACTCACGATCACAAGTCTCCATGCAACCACCAGCTTCCAATCCCATGATTAATTAAGCCTTATCACCCCTATATGAAGCCCAGCGTTGGGTGCAATGTGTGTCACTATGCATGGGAAGTCAGCGCCTCTGGCAGGCACAGGTCCACAGCCCTGGTCCACTCATTGGGGATGGTGGAGGACCCCATCCATGGGCAGCACCATGCTGCCAGTGGCACGGGTCTCGCGTGGGCAGACACAAGCTGAGGTAGCCTTATCCACAAGTCAGGGCATGGCCATGGCTCCATATAAACAGGTAGGATGGACCGATCCCAGATTTTAATGCCAGAAATGGGTCTTTGTGATCATCTGCTATTTTTAGCATCCGACTCAAGAATGTCACAGAACAGCATTTATAGTCTAATCCAAACAGAAGCTACCTTGTAGAAGGGCAAACAGGTTTGGCTGCAGGACTGCAGGCGCGGGGGTACCTGCAACACCTCTGCATGCATATTCCCATAGGCTGCTCTCTTTGCATTGCCTCTCCGAAAAACATTTGTGATTCAGCTCCCATCGCGAGAACTTTCTACTAGTGAACAGCTGACATCTTCCAGCGGTTTCATCCTACAGCTCTTCTGTGTAGTCAGGATACACACTATGGTACGTACACACATTACTGTGCCAGTGTAGCAGTCTGGAAACGCAGGCACAGGGTCTGTGCTACCAGTGTGCGTGGCCTGGGTGCATCCTAATGCCATACTGGAAGCCCGGGGCACACCAGTCTCCTTGCCCAGTGCCCTGGTTTACATGGCAAGGAAACAGAAGCAGACAAGAGAGATCCAGATGGGTCTGGATGTCAAGGGTAGGACTGCAGTCACTCTATAAACCTTAGGTCTGGGCTAAGGTCCAGAGCTTTAAACGATATTCAGGCACCAAATGTGATTAATGTCACTGCGCATGAAAGTCCTGCACACTTCCAAGGGTCTGGGCTGGGGTGACCTGTCTGACAGCAGAAAGATGGCTCTCAGAGGGCTGACCCTGGGGTTTTTGAAGGATTTCACAGCGCACAGATCACAGCCGCCTTCTCCACCTCTTGGCTGCAGCCACGGTGGAGGCCCCAGAAACAGCAGTAAGAACAAGACGGTGCTGTACAAAACTCCTAAGTGCGACACGGTGATTTCCAGGCTCATGTTTGACCAAGTGATAAGATAACCCTTGACTTCAGACGCTTATGTACCATTTAACCATACACTTAACACCTCTGCAGCTTGTTCACACATTATGTGCTCACAGTCTTACTGCCAGCAACAGGGCCAACGTCTCTCGTGACAGCTGCAACAAGAGGAATGCTATTTTTAACCCAATTGCTGTTGATAGCACACCGCAGACGTTATGGAAAACCTGTGGGCTAGATTTCCTAAAGAACAGCTCAGTCATCAGACAGAGACCCATGCTCCTGGCAGCAGGCGATGCCACCTTCATCCCTCCAAGACCCACCTTGGCAGCAGGAGCCACCAACTTCACCCTCCAGCACCCCCTGCTACACTTCGTCTCCCGTCTCCGCCCCATCTCCTCCCCTCGCTGGAGCAGCCCAGTTCAACCCCAACCCTTCCTCCTCCACATGGGATTTCTTGATGCATGGCGGCCTGCCTAGAGGCAAGTGGCAGGTTATCATATAACCTAGAGATAGATGTTTTGAGAAATAGAGAAAAAAACAAAAAACCAAAATAAAGCAGGCAGAAATGCTGGCTGGAAAGAGAGGATATGGCCAGGAAAACCCAAATGGGTGGCAGCTACAGCCAGCACGACCCTGCTCACAATGCACCAACAGCAAACAGTCACAAATATATGTAATGTTTCATTGCTAAAATGATTTTTATTATAGGTAGAGATGCTGGGCTCCTCAATCTAACGCTGGCATGTGAAATTATCAGTTCGCAGCCTCGAACACAGAGACAATAACTGGTGCAGCACACATTGTTAGTGCTGCATATTTTTAGACTGCTGTAGGCGTTTGCAGTCGTTTCGAAGTGCCTTGGTGATTTTTCTTGTGTTTTTCCAGCAGGAATGAAGATTGCTTCCTGAGCTGGGATATAATGAATAGTGTGCAAAAAAAAATGACCAAGTGACTGTATTTTGCCCTCAGGTCAGGGCAGATTTTGGGGGGACAAGAGCAATTCTGAGGCTGTGCAGCCATTCCTTCTGCTTTCTCTCTGAAGGGCTTTGTGATGTTGGCCAGAAACATTTTTCATTACTCTACCTATTTTACCATGCTCTCAAGCAAAGATGTGCTTGTCAGGGGGGGTTGCAGGGAAGATTTCGCTCACAGATGTTTAGGCAGGGGCTGGTTTTCTCCCTTGCATTCCCTGAAGGCAGGCTGTCCTTGGAACAATGCCAGTTAAACCCAGATGCTTTAATTTCATTGTAAAAGAAAACTTGTGAAAATTTGATTTTAGTGGGTAGCAGGTTCACAGCTCCTACAAGATCAGTGCCGAGTGGTTCAGCAAATAATGTTGTTTTTCCACAGGACTCTGGCAGGGCTGAGACCGAGGAGCAGCGGGAGAGCTGGAGGGCAGCACTCCGCTCCTTGCAACTCACCCGTTGCAAGGACGCCTCAATGTAATGATTGCATGTTGATGGGTTTTAATATCTATAAATATATGTGCATTCATGTGTGCAAATGTGTCTGTGCAAACAGGTGTCTCTGGGTGTATAATCACACCCACAATGAGACTCAGACCTGCCTGAGGCCACATACACTTTAAAAAGTGCTTTTTGCTCAAAGATTTACTCTAAGGGCTCTAAAAGCTGGATGAAATTTCTAGCACCTCTTCCTGCAGTGCTTGGATGTTTTTCATGGCCTGAATTTGGGCTTCTTTGACACAGGGATTCATGAGATACCAAAGGGAAAAAAACCCAGGTTTTTAATAGAGTCAACTGATGCTTAAAACAATTGTGCATACCTGGGTGTGCATGGAAATCGCAGGACCCAACCTTGCTCTTCAAATTGTCCACATTTGTTTTTGACTAGTGCATAGTGAGCCCTGGACTTTAGGAAAGTGGTGTTGGAAGACAGTACAGGAAGATTTCAGGTCTTCAGAATGGTCTGTACAGAGCAGCTGGCACCACCAAGATGGAAACATGGATGTGCACAGGGTTACAAGCACTGCATTTTCACTGCATCATAACTCGATGGGTCCAAAAGGCATGGTAGGATCATTAACTTGAACCCAAACCCCACAGCCTGTCGGTCCATCTTATCCTTGGCTGTCCTGGGAGAGAGGGCTGCCAGCAGTACGGTTCTGCTCACTTCTGTCAAGGAGGTTTTACTGATATGAGGGAAATGTGCCCTGTGATGTTTGGAAAGGGCTTGGGCTATTCTCTTGAAAATAATACGTTGTCCCTGTTGGATCATTTCCAGGATACGTTGCTGTTTTTCTATCTAAGAGTCATAATAATCATTCACATGCATTTATAATCAGTTTGCTGTGATTTAGCAACAGGGAACGTAAAAGGCAGAGTCATGTAATTACACTCCAGGAACAATGGGTCTGTGTGAGCTTAATGTCAAGGTGTTCTGCGCACGAGGTGCTGGCGATATTTTTGGATGTCTATCCCTTTTTTTGGAAGAGATCCCTGGAAGAGGAGGGTGAGGGCAGTGGGCAGTGAAAACCGGGGGCAACTGGGACGGGGAGAGGGGTTGGGATGGAAGGTGGGGCCGGGAAGGGGTGGGAAAGTCCCAGCCAGGGTGAGTGGGGGCTCATGGGTGGGCAGAGCAGGAGCGCTCGGACCAGCCAGCTCCACACATGCAACTCCTACCCGGCACTGCGCTGCTGGGGAAGGATGTCGGTCCTTCCTCCCTCTCCTCTGCCCTGCCCTGGGGGTCTGGGCTGACTTCTCCGGCCAGGAGTGCAACTGGTGGGCTGTAATACACAGAGCAATTCAAACATCAACACGATGATCAAAGGGGGCCAAAGAAGCAAAACAGATGTTGGGAATTAACTGGAAAGAAACAGAGTAGAGCAGAAAATGTAAGTATGCCACTGTAGAAGTTGATGGTGCGTCACCTTTCAAACAGTGTGTGTGGGTCTGGTATCTCTATCTCCCAAAGCAGAAAGGATGCAGTGATGGGAACCTGGGAAGTGGAAAATGTGGGATGGGTCCTGTACAGCTCAGCCTGGAAAAGAGGTGAGTGGAGACAGATATGAAAAAGGTCTGTAAAGTCCTGAGGGGCACAGACAAAGCTACTAGTCTCCACTACTACAAAATTCAGGAGGCATCAAAAGAAACTAGCTGTGTTGGCATGAACATTTCGTGGTTTCCAGAAATTTAGTTTTAAACACTAGCCCTTTCCAAGTCTTCAGAGGTTTGAAGTGTGTGACCCGAAACATAACATACCAGAGACAACCTTAATTCCCCTTTAACCAAGTCCTGCTGCGGGGTTTTGCACTGAATGCCAGCCAACCAGCCCTTTCCAAGGGACTAGAAGTCTTGTAGCGCCTGGAAACCCATCAGAGAGCTCCTGTGTGACTTTTAGGTGACGGTACTGTGAAAATCCTCCCACGCCAAAGGATAAAGTCTGTAACCACGAGGGATGTCAAACACCGCAACCAGCTCCACTGTATGTCCGCAAAAAGAAAAGCGAGCACAGAGCAGGTGGAGAAGGGAGCATCCATGCAACGTCACGCCGCTGCTGTGCGGTGCCGTGTCCCTGCTCCCGCGGGCTCTGTCTAACCTTACCGCATCGCTGCCAGGGCTGGCACAGGGCACGGCCGCGCAAGGACGGCCAACGCAAGGAACACAAGGAGCTCTCAGCAGCAGCCGCCTGCGGGTGGCTGCCCCGGGGCTTCCCAGGCAGCCCGGGTATGCAGCACTCCCAATTTCTCACCGCTCCACTGCTAGATAAGCTTTTATTAGAGCTTGGTAGGAGTTTAGGTAAACCCATTTATTATTTTTATTACCGTCTCAGCAAAAGCATTCCAGCTCTCAGCAATATCAGGGAAGTTTTATGTGTTCATATGGAAAAGACAGACCCCAGCATCAGTAAATTCTCATCGTTTGTATTATTATATGTCCTAAACAACCTCTTTGCTGTCTGTGTTTCTTGTATTAGATGCCATCAGTAATTCTGTCCCCCTCACTCATCAATTAATATTCATAATGAAAATCTACCCAGCCAGTTTATCTCACTAAGCAACTCTGCTGTGTTTGTCATCATGGCATCTGAATGTCCAGTACTGCAATTGCAATCAAAGGGAGAGATCCTCCATAGTAGGATTTTCTCTCATTCCCCAGAGCCAGCCAGAAGAAAACAGCAGTGAGAGACAAAATTACCCTTTTGCTGCTTTTAAACATCAGCCACAGCCTCCGAAGACCTGGAGAAACAGACCTCTCTTATTAAAGTGTAAATTGCTGGTGCTGTATCTAAAGGGCTATGTTGGACTGTTTACATTTTACTACATCAGATCAGCACTGTCCTTTTCTTTTTTCTTTACCCGGTTTGACAAAAGAGCTGGATCCTGACTACTTTGATCAGTTAAACTCTTCAGGACGTGAGGAGCATGCCCAACCAGTCGTGCCTACCTGTCTTTCTATGTTAAGGAACAGCTGCAGAGGTGGGATCCTTTCCCTACCCCAAAACGCTTGCAAGGAGCCAGGCTGGAAGCTGGTTACGTACCCTAACTAATACTGGTACCTTCTGCGGTTGTGTCACGTCCCAACTTTCTGCCCGCAGCGATGCTGCGTCCCAGCTGTGGGTCATAAACAAATAGTAGCAGAGAAGAGGGAGGAGTGACTCGGGTTCGCTGATCTACTGTGTTGGAATTGAGCACAGACGGTGCTAAGGTTCACAATTCAGGCATACAATTTATTCATTCAGTAACTGGGCGTACAGGTTGTCATTCAATATCTGGGCATACAAGTTATTCAATATCTGGGCATACAAGTTATCATTGAATAACAGAAAGTTCACTAATTGCTAATCCTGCTTTTCAGCAAAAAGGAAGAGAGAAGGAGAGAGAGAGAGAGAGAGAAATCAATCATCAGTCCAGGGTCCAGCGTTGGTCCAGCCAACGGGGGTCTCTGGTCAGCGGTCAGGGAGGCCCTCCCGTTGAGTCATGAGGTTCAGAAAGGACCCCCTTGCTTTCTAAACTCCTTCTCAGAGAGGAGTCTAGGTGCGGCTGAGTCCAATCCTAGTCCCAGACTTGGTCAACGGTTTATGTCTAAAGGAGTATGTCATGTCCTGAGAGGGCCGTCCTGGATGACTCACTTTGAGCGGGATACCCTTGGGCTACATTAAAAGATAGAGACAGAGTAAAGATAGAGGTAAAGGAAAGATCACCACCGTGGGTTCCAGCAATGTCTCTGGTCCGGTTCCGTCGGATGGTGGGCGCGCGCACCCAGCCCCTCTGAGTTGCGCTATTTATTGACCAGTCCCACTGCAGATGCTAATTACTTCGCATGCGTAGTCTGTGGTTCTCGAACCTTCTCAAAACGGGTCAGGGGGTTGAGGGGTTGGAGGGTTTGAGGCTAGTGATTTCGGTGCTGCCGCCCCACCCCCCTCCTGTCAGAGATGCAGGGGCGATGCTGTCTCAGGCTTGTCTGTTTTTTAAGCAATTACTCAAGATAAGGCCCAGAAAAGCACTATCCTGCCTCCGCAAGATCCTTCCTTCCAGCTGCACCTTATCTCTTTAGTGTGGTGGTCCTTCACACCAGGTCCTCCTTTGTCCAGACAATAACTCTTTCAACTTCTCAGTTTCTTGAAGGTCCTTCTTTGCCGAATGTTTGAGACATTAACTCTTTCAGCCCCTCAGTCTCTTACAGGTTGTTAAAGAGCTCGTAGATGTTTTGCCTGAGGTGGGGGGAGAAGGCGAGTACTTACAAGTACTTATTGTGTGCGAAGGTCCAGATGGCAAAATACTACATCAGCAACAAAGCCGCGCCAGTGGTCCGCTTGCAACATAGCTGCCCCAAAACACAGTTAAAAATATAGTGGCACTGGGATCTTACTATGTGTCGTGGTTTGACCCTGGCTGGACGCCAGGTGCCCACCAAAGCCGCTCTGTCACTCCCCTCCTCAGCTGGACAGGGGAGAGAAAATACAACAAAAGGCTCATGGGTCGAGATAAGGACAGGGAGAGATCACCAATTACCATCACGGGCAAAACAGACTTGACTTGGGGAAAAATTAATTTAATTTATTGCCAATTAAATCAGAGTAGGACAATAAGAAATAAAACCAAATCTTAAAACACCTTCCCCCCACCCCTCCCTTCTTCCCGGGCTCAACTTCACTCCCGATTTCTCTACCTCCCCCCCAGCGGCACAGGGGGACAGGGAATGGGGGTTGTGGTCAGTTCATCACACGTTGTCTCTGCCGCTCCTTCCTCCTCAGGGGGAGGACTCCTCACACTCTTCCCCTGCTCCAGCGTGGGGTCCCTCCCACGGGAGACAGTCCTCCACGAACTTCTCCAACATGAGTCCTTCCCATGGGCTGCAGTTCTTCATGAACTGCTCCAGCGTGGGTCCCTTCCACGGGGTGCAGTCCTTCAGGAACAGACTGCTCCAGCGTGGGTCCCCCGTGGGGTCATAAGTCCTGCCAGCAAACCTGCTCCAGTGTGGGCTCCTCTGTCTCCACGGGGCCACAGGTCCTGCCAGGAGCCTGCTCCAGCGCGGGCTTCCCACAGGGTCACAGCCTCCTTTGGGTATCCACCTGCTCCGGTGTGGGGTCCTCCACAGGCTGCAGGTGGATATCTGCTCCACCATGGACCTCCATGGGCTGCAGGGGGACAGCCTGCCTCACCATGGTCTTCACCATGGGCTGCAGGGGAATCTCTGCTCCGGCGCCTGGAGCACCTCCTCCCCCTCCTTCTCCACTGACGTTGGTGCCTGCAGAGTTGTTGCGCTCACATCTTCTCACTCCTCTCTCCGCTGCTGTAATGTCACAGCACTTTTTTTTTTCCCCCTTCTTAAATACGTTACCCCAGAGGCGCTACCACTGTCGCTGATGGGCTCTGCCTTGGCCAGCGGCGGGTCCATCTTGGAGCTGGCTGGCATTGGCTCTGTCGGACATGGAGGAAGCTTCTGGCAGCTTCTCACAGAAGCCACCCCTGTAGCCCCCCCCCCGCTACCAAGATCTTGCCACACAAACCCAGCACACAGTGTTTTATGGGTTTTCTCAAATACCTGAGAATGGTAACTATGGGCACAGATAAAGAAAGATTCTAGCAAGGTTTATACATGGACTTAAACCACTATGTTTTTCTCATTATTATTTTCATTCTTAAAAAGGACTTTTAAACAATTTCAGGAATACTTAGTGTATTCAATGTATGCACTGTCTGCCTGTGGAGGATGCCCTGAAGGAGGCATCCTCCAGGTCTGACCATGCCATCCAGAGATGATGCCCTTCCAGAGCTGTGCCAGTGGGAAAGACCAGGGGAGCAGATCATTCAAAAAGGGAACAGCTGTGCAAACACTTGGTAAAGCGAACTGTGTGGTTGCCCATAAAAGCATTTCTTCGCTATGCTGGTGAGTGTTAAAGAAAACCTGCAGCGCTCATCATGGCAGTGTCACCTCATGGTCCTCTGCATTGTGGTGAGCAAACCCCAAGCCCTTCTGTGCTGCAGCTGGGCTATGACCACGGGTGAAACCGGGTGATGTGGCAGAGCGCAGGCTGAACTGCGCTATTTAAAGGCAAACCAGCAGATTCAGGCAAATCTCAAATTAAGTAATGGCTGGGATTTCAAATTAAGACTAAGGGGCTGCACGCTCCTCCTGGTGGGGGAAGCACAGCTAAGCTCCAGGATCACCAAGCCTTCAGGAAGCAAGTGTCTGTGCTAGAAGAAGGAGGACTCCAATTGTGCTGGAAAGAGCAGAGACGACGAAGTCCATATCACTGAATTGCCCCTGCAAAGGGTCAGCCTGGATGATGTGGCAGAGTGTACCCTCAGCAAGTTTGCGGATGACACCAAACCAGGAGGAGTGGCTGATAGACCAGAGGGTCGTGCTGCCATCCAGAGGGACCACAACAGGCTGGAGAAATGGGCTGACGGGAACTTCATAAAGTTCAACAAGGAGAAATGCAAAGTCCTGCACCTGGGGAGGAACAACCCCTTGCACCAGTACATGCTGGGGCTGTCCAGCTGGAAAGCAGCTTGGCAGAAAAGAACCTGGGGGTCCTGGTGGACAACAAGTTGAACATGAGCCAGCAATGGGCCCTTGCTGCAAAGAAGGTCAATGTTACCCTGGCCTGCATTAGACAAAGTATTGCCAGCAAGTCGAAGGAGGTGATCCTTCCCCTCTGCTCAGCACTGGTGAGGCCACACCTGGAGTGCTGGGTGCAGTTCTGAGCTCCTCAGTACAAGAGAGACAGGGACATAGTGGAGAGAGTCCAACGAAGGGCCACAAAGATGGTTAAGGGACTGGAGCACTTCTCATATGAGGAAAGGCTGAAAGAGGTCAGACTGTTAAGCCTAGAGAAGGCTCAGGTGGGATCTTATCAATATATATAGATACCTGAAGGGAAGGTGCAAAGAGGACGGAGCCAGGCTCTTTTCAGTGGTGCCCAGTGACAGGACCAGAGGCAACGGGCACAAACAGAAACACAGGAGGTTCCCTCTGAACATCAGGAAACACTTTCTCACTGTGAGGATGCCTGAGCACTGGCGCAGGTTGGCCAGACTGGTCGTGGAGTCTCCATCCTTGGAGATATTCAAAAGCCATCCGGACACGATCCTGGACAACCGGCTGTAAGTGGCCCTGCTTGAGCAGGGAGTTGGACCAGATGAACTCCAGAGGTCCCTTCCCAGTTCAACCATTCTGTGATTCTGTGAGTCTAATTGCTCCCACCACTGTGTGGTCTTAACATATTACTATTTCATATATTAAAACTTTCTTAGCAGTGAAGTGACGTGGAGAAAAACTGGTAAATGTTGGTTGCCGTTCATGACCTCTTTCCAAGTCTCAGCTTCTAGAGGCAGGGACAAGCAGCACATTCCCGTACGGCGACAGGAGTGGCTCTGGGAAATGCGTGTTCCCAACATGGTGCCACGTGATCCTCGGCACAGGACCAGCGATGATGGGAGCAGCACATCTGACGTGGACAAAGAGACAGGACATCCACATGGGCTTTTGTGGCTGAAATGGCCTCAGCTCTCCAAGGCCATGGGAAATGCTGGGTCCTGGCTTGTCCTGTAGTCAAGCCAACCTTTTTGAGTAGGAAAGCCACCTCCCAGCTCCCTGGTAATTGCTTTTGTGGTAAATACAGTTGGGGCTGAATAACACTAACAAGGATAGCTTTTCTGCAATTAATTATTTTCAAAAGGAACTGGGATTCAGCCAAACGCTAATGAAGTCAGAAGGAAACGGGAGCTGGGCCATGCATGAAGCAATGAAAAAGCTTTACCAGCAGTTTAAGAGCTGTATCATCTTCTTCACAAAACCAGATGGATACAACTTTCTGCAGCCCTTTGCAGTCACTTTGGGCAAATGCTCAAAGTCTTCCAATGCCATCCCAAGTTTCTAGGCAGAAAAAGAAACCACCAGATGTGGAAGAGACCCAGGCATATGCCAGCCCCAATTACATGTCTGGGGATAATATACTCGAGTCCCGCTCTTCTAAATAAGGTACACTAGCCCACTTCAGCTTTAGCAGGGTGAAGAAAGGTGAGATGGACCTGAAGTCAGTGCATGATGACCCAGGCCAACAGGGTCAGCATTGCTGCAGTCTGTGCGTCACATGGGACTGAAAAAATACAGACGATGCTGGGATCTGCTAAAACTGCACATCACCCGCTGGTGATGGTGGAAGCCACCTTCAGAGGCAGCAAGGAGGCTATTTCTCTCAATTAGTAAAACAAGAGAGGTGGCGTAAGACCCTGGCAACTTAGGCTTGGTTTCTCCAGGCTCTGCCCTTGAGCTGCTGTGCATGTGCAGCCTCTGCTGCATTTCCACATACAAATCCCAAAGCATGTTACACACGGGACACCAGCTAAACCTATAGAGGGAGGTGAGAAACAGAGAAGTAAAGTACTGTCACAAGTGACAAATTTAACTGACCTGTGTGCGTCCTCTTGCCAGACCAATGACTTAAGCTTGGAGTGGCCTTATTAAGTAAATGGAAAGGTAATTTTCTTTCTGAGGCAATAGGAGACCCTCAGCAGAGAAGAAACCATGGTCATCAAAGCACTGAACTCTGTAAACAGGAACCTTGGGATCAATAGAAAATCGAGAAGAGAGAAGAGAGAGAAGAGAAGAGAAGAGAAGAGAAGAGAAGAGAAGAGAAGAGAAGAGAAGAGAAGAGAAGAGAAGAGAAGAAGAGAAAGAAGAGAAGAAAAAAAAGACTAATGTTCTCTCAAAATAACAGAGGATAAAATGGGATAGCAGGTGATGCAGGTGAAGCAGCCCTCGGGGGAAATGTGCTAGCACTTTCGAGTTACTGCTTTGGTACTGCCCTGTATGCAAGCAACGGTGTCAAGAGCTGGAATTACGTGGAGCATCACGGCTTGCTCTGTGCCCCAGTGCCTGAACAACTAACCAGAATAAAGGGAATATATCATTTGCCGTGGTTTGCCATTTCTGTCTCTGGTTTTTGGTTCTTGGGTGTTAAAAGTGCTTTTTTGCTGAAGCCAGTGTATGCGTTGCAAAAACACTGTGGCCATTCACAGCACCAGATGTGCGCGTGTACAGCATGGTAAATTAAATAGGGAGAGAGAGTGTTAATACTGGTATAGGCGCAGCCATTCTCATTATACATACTACCATTTCTAAACATGTTTTAATTAATAAAGAAGTAAGTGGAAGAAGAGCATTCAGAGGAAGCGTTGTCATTGGCGCAGATGATGGGTAAACGTGATGCACAGGTAAAAACACACACCTTGCCAGAACTTGTAATCTGCTCATTCCGTTACTTTTCAGGTCTCTTAATACAGGGTTTTCCAACGTGTCTCTTTTCTGACTTACTCACACAAGATGTTGAAAATGATGGAAGAGCTGGTGAGGATGGAGAGGGAGAAGAAGTTGTTGGGGAAACAATCATATGTGTCTGAATCAGAGACTAACAACTTGTCTGCTGGTGAGTTATGTCTTTGTTCATTTTAACAAAGCTAAGTAAGTTCTTTTAAATTCAATTTTTATTTTATTTGGTTTTTTGCAAACAAGCCAAGCAATCGGGAGAACAAGGCGAGATGGTGGCGAAGAGGCAGGGCTGAAACGCAAAACATCCCAATCCCTGCTGGGGTCAGACGCTGCTCAGGTCGCTTTGCCTGAGCCTCAGTTCAGCCTTGTGTAAGATGCAAACACTTTCCTCGTGGATGTGGCTTGATGTTTTATTGCTGTAAAGCACCTTTATCTCAGGGCTTATATTTAATAAACATGTAGGGAATTAAATAACAGCAATGATAGTGCTACCAGATCAGCAGTGTGCTTTTCTGTAGAATTTAACACTTCTTCAAAGAAAGAGAATAGTGAAACTGCTTTGGGCTCAGCCTTGTTTCCACCTCCCTCCCCATCTCTCCCCCTGAGCAGTGCCATAGAGGCTCTGCCCTCTCCGGGACAAGATCCCAGGATGAAACTCTCTGAGTAAAGCTGCTTTTCTTGTTACTTTAAAGGTCGCTCAAGAGTAAGCCTGATTTTCTCCTGCCTTACCTTTGTCCAACCTGCTTATTATTTAAGCAAGAGGATCTTACCCTGCAACCTAATGTGTTCAGAAGGGAAAGTTCTCAGTCAAATTCCCATTTCATCCCTTCTCTTCAGGCATGCGGGGTTGTTGCTGGTTAATGGCTTCTGCAGGGAAAGGGACCTGATCTGCTGCCTCCTTCACTACAAAGGTGCTGTGTGAAACCTGCCGTGGACTCGCAGGTTTTGGGGTGCTCCTGGCTCCGGCTGTAGGCTGCGGTGGGTGCTGGTCAGACCCTGGCTCCCCTCTGAATGGCTGAGGCTTTCCATCCTCTCAGATGCCCCAGCAAAGTGCCCCGGTGGCCTGAAAATCTAGGTGCCCCCTCCTACAAAAGCAGCCCTCACGTCCCAGTTTCTCTCTCTGCTCATCACAGGTCATGGTGAGCAGCTCCTACCCCCTTTAAGATACCTGTGTGCCGTGCAAATATTTCTCCTCCTTGTAGTTTCCCTTTCCCACCTTATCCAGTAGCGCTATATAAGCCCATATTTTATGGTCCATGGACCATATAAGTCATACTTCCCTGGCTGCACAGCTGTTACCTGTCACGGTGGTCACAAGCGAAAATCAGACACGCTGTTTTCAGAATAGACAGGAGTCGCTGGTGTCCCCGGCCCTGCCAGCGAGGCCAGGAGGGGGCTATAGCAAACCTTGATGGAGGAGGGAAATAAGAAGTTATGGCAGAGGTGCTCTGGGCACAGTGTCCCTCAAGGAGAGCTGCCGGTCGGCGGGGCGGGCACGGCGGGAGCTTACGCCCAGCGCCCACTGCCGGGTTTCTCAGCCCACCCGTCCCAGCAGCGGGTACCTGCGCCAGCAGCGGCAGGCGAGTGCAGGCATCTTCCACCAAAACTCCCCTGTCAGCAGCTTCTTGCAAGCTACAGGCATAAACTTTCTCACTGCAACATGGCCTTCACCAGGGCAGCGTCGGCCAAGTTACCTTTGCAGCCAAAATCTGCCTCCCCCGTGGGCGTGAAGCAAGCAGCATGCTACCCAAAAGCCTTGCCTACCTCCCTTTCATCCGTAAGACGATGATACGCTTCATGAGCTCCATGGTCTGTAAAGAAAACGATCGAACAACAGCCTCTGAGTAAGTTACTTGTGGCACGAATATATTGGCAGGTATATGTGGTTTTTTTAATCCTCCTGCCATCGTGAGAGGATAAAATTCCCAACACAAATGACAACTCTGCAGCAAGTATCTGACATAATTATAGTAATTATATTGTCTCCGCACTCTCTTATAAATCAGTGACAGTATATATTTAATGAGCTCTTTCCCATTCAGCAGGTTGCTCCCAGCCGCTCGGATTTGCAACTGCAATGCAGAGGTGTCTTAAAGTAACGTTAACCCTTGGAAGCGCTGCCCCTTTCTGCGGGGAGGCAGGCGGGTCTCTCAGAGCAGGGCCTGACTCTGCACGCCCTTCCCTGCGCCGCTGGAACACACAGGCAGGCTCCGGAACAAGCCCCAGCGCGGGTCTGATTTGCCCTGGTGAGTAAAATTTTGCCAGTTCTGCCTGCGTGAGCTGGATGCGGTGATGTGAGCACTGTTGGGACATAACCTGCTTGTAACCTGCATGCAGGTTACAAGCAGCTCATCCCACAGTGGTTTGTGTTGTATAGTCTGACGCCATGTCCTGTAGGCAAGCCAAAGTTTTTCTGGCCTTTTCACAGCAACCAAATATTTTTGCAGCCCCTGGGCTAGTAGGTGTCCAGAAAATAGTCCATGGGCTTTGCCCGTGCAGAGGCACCTCTGGAGGCACAGCAGGATGTGTGTGGCGGTGCCGATGCTCTCTGCACGGAGCATATAGCTGGGCAGGGCTGCTCGGCGCATCTCGTGCATCCTGGTCAATGTGGAGGTAACACGGGTTGATCCGGGGATGTGCCACATCTGGGCCATCTAAAATCCAGCACTCCTCTGCAGAGAAGCCCGGTAAATTTTCACGCCAGGGACAAAGACAAAGCTTATCACGTCTGTCACCGGGAGCACGTGATGAAGCAGTCCCCCGGCTGGCAGGAAAGTCAGCACAAACCTGTGCACTAAAGCACCTACACCCAACCTTCACTGTAAGCTCAGAAGTCCTCTGCCCTCCCCGGCCAAGATGCTTAGTTGTGTCTCCTGCTTCAGCCCCATAAACCGGCCCACTGACACGCAGGAATTTAAGAGCCAGCTCTAAAAACTGAAAACGAGTGCAGACAACAGGACCACAGCCAACTCCCTGCCCCCTGGCAGCCCCCAGGCACCCGGTGTCCCCGGCGCAGCAGGGCAGCCCCCCAGCTTTTCCCAGCAGTGGGCTTGGCACCAGCTCCTGCTCGCACACCCGCAGCAGAACCACACCAGGTCCCCCAAGGGGCCTGATTAAATCTGCAGGCTTGAGCGTGGTGAAGGCATGTGGGGAGGAGCAGGCCCCTCACCGAATGCAATTAAAACCAGCGCAGAGCGGCCGTCCTCCCTTGCTCCTTGCCTCTGCACCGTGTGTGTGTGTGTGTGTGTTGTGCATCTGAGCCCTGTCTCTGGCACCACGTGCTCCCCGCTGCCCTCCGGGCAAGGAAAAAAAGAAAAGGAAAAAAGGAAAAACCGAGCTGCAGGACAGCTGGGGAGTACCGGGTTTGCTGTGCAGCCCCCTTGTGTCTGGCCAGAGGGGACCTTGCCCTTCTCCTGGCACCCATCTCAGGGTGCCATCTCCAGCCCTAACATGTCACCCTTGAGTGCAGGTAGGAGAGAGACAGAGAGCTCAGGGGACATAGATGCTCAGCCAGCTCTTCCTGAGCAACAGAAATGTCTAAAAAATAATGGAAGCAGAGACATAAATGCTAATTTTAAAGCAGCTTGCTTTAAGAAATACTGCCACAAACCGTCTTCTACCAAGGTAAGATGATCCCTTTGATCTTGTGTATCCCCAACAGCATCTTTGGCGTTGGCCAGGGACCGCTCCTCTTCCTCTCCAGCAGCTGGTGTCCCTGGGAGCCCCTCACACTGCTGGGGGCTGAAGGCGAGCAGGGTTACAGAGGTTTAAATAACAATCCAGAGCTACAGTGCTTCGTGACAGCGGCACTGCTGCTTTTCACAACAGTGACGTGCCAGTTGCCAACCACACAGACGCATCCTGCACCATGCCCATAGTGAAATGAGGTGACAGTGGCAGAAAACCAGTTTGGAAAACTTCTTTCAAACCCATTCTATTTATTTATTTTAAAGAAAGAAAGTCATTTGAATTTTGGGTAGCTCCCTAAGTGTGTGGAGGCCTCAAATATTCAGATTTATGCCTAAGATTTTTTTAATATCCATCATGAGACATGTGCAGCTGTAGTTCAGAGGAGCATTGAGCACCTGCCTAATCTTCATTGACTTCAAAAGGATTTACGCTTGTGCTTTGGTGCTCTCCTGAACAGAAACCCATTCCTGGAGTCTTATGGCGGGTTTAAACAGTGACTTCCCCCACGGTAAGAGTCTGCTTAAAACAGAAACCAACCAACCAAGCAGTCTTGCACCCTCAGCTGCCCGGGGAGTTTAAACTCACATCGCAAGGTGCAGGTTTGTTCTGAGGGCGCAGGCACAATGCTTCACCTTCCTGCAGGCGCTGCTTTTCTTCTTGAATCTCAGCTCATCAAAGCAAAAAAAAAGCTAACAATAATTTCAGCAGACAGCATATGCGGAGCTCAGGATTTACTTAAGTGTCAAATAATACAAACAAGGTAGCAATTCAGAGCTCAACGCAAATAAACACTTGCCCGAAATCTCTTCCCAGGCTATATAGTGTCAAGTCAGCCCAAATATTTGACTTAAACTGCTCCCTTTGCATTTTTTCCCTCGCTGCTAACCAGCATTGAATGTATTGGACTTTCAGATGCTTTAGAGATTAAGGGGATTCCCTGGCTTGGGCTGGACCTGCAGTGACATCTCGTGGTCCCCCACAAGGCAGGGTGCTGGCTGCCAGGCGGCACAGCCCCCCGACCCGAATCTCACACCGGTGCCCCGGGACCACAGCACTGACCAGCACGAACCTCCCGGGGGACCCACCTCCACCTGGGGCGGCTGAATGTACAAGTGGGGAAACAAAAACACACACCTCCTCCTGCGGCATCCCTTCCCCTCCACCTGCAGCACCAGGGGAAACTTCAGAAATCATCCTTTTATGCATGGAGATATAAACAAATCATGAAAATCAGATCATTGCACGGAGAGCCTGTGGATGGGCCATGCTTGCCTGCAAAGCCTGAGTGCTTTTAACTGGAGACAAGGAGAGGAATTGATCTGCCTCCTCCCGTGTTTGTGCCTGTCTGAGACACACACGTGAGCAGGACGCTTTGCCCTTCGCCACTTCTTCTTTTGTTGTGACTCTCAAACCGTTTCCCACTGAAAACCAACACGCTTGCTGTTGGCGTCTTAGTAGAGGAAATTAAATCCAACATTTCGGTGTTAAATCTGATTTCCCATCCCTGTACACCATTGTATAATTTCACCACCTACTCCTTTGTTTTCTTCACACACAAGTGCATTTAGACAAAATACAATCCTTGGAAGAATATTTAGTCAGAGAAAGGTTGTAATCAGCTTGGACAGAAATCAGACAGTTAATTTGCTTGAAAAGGGGGAAAAGGAGGAGGAACTGAAACGGAATAATTTCTTTCCTGTGAACTTAGGGCACCAAAAAATTTCATGGTAAAACTATAGCATGAGAAGGAAAATAGTTGAAAAATTTCATGGGAAACACTGCCTCTGAGCTATTGCACGAAAAATAACATGAAAGCCAAAGTAGAAGATCTGATTCATTAGACGTCTTCTGTGTTCATTACAAAAAAAAAATAGTTTCAGGAAAAGACTCACAAACTTTTCCCAGGGCAAAATAACTAGACGTCCCATGTAAATCATCAGATATATCAACTTTTAGGGTCAGATCGGCAGTAACTGAGTCCTGCTGGGAGAACGTGCAGAATGTAGACACCTAAGGCCAAAACTGGGATTTGAAAAGCCCCTCCACACTGTCTAATCCATCAAAATACTCGGTCCTGGGAAAGAAGAAGCGCGGTGTACTGGCGAGCGGCCGGGGCACCGAGCTTAGGGATTACCCGGAGAGCCTGTCCTCTCGGGCACCTTCCTCCAGCCCTTTTACTGGACCTGGCTCATAGCACGGAGGAGCAGGAGTCACGGGCCAGCAGCCCGCTCTGCCGGGGGCTCTGCAGGCAGATGGTCCTGGTGAAGACAAGGAAAGCTCGTAATTATGTTATGCGGAAATGCAGATGCTGTCCTCCATCTCGTACGTCCCTCCAGCGAGTCAGCTCAGGTTTAACAAGAGCACGTGATCACAAGTGTCAGGACTAGCACTGACATTTCTTTTTCTTGACTATGTGTAGCTATTCTAACTTCCTCATAGGCA
The DNA here is from genome assembly GCA_009819775.1 of Phoenicopterus ruber ruber. Lineage (NCBI taxonomy): Eukaryota > Metazoa > Chordata > Aves > Phoenicopteriformes > Phoenicopteridae > Phoenicopterus > Phoenicopterus ruber. Next base: position 190,783,591 of record CM020215.1, read on the forward strand.
TTTATGCAAGTTTCACAGCAGTTTACAGTCTAAGACATTATGCAAATATAGTTGGGAAACCTTAACATGTTTTCCAGTTCATTTCAAGTTATTAAATAAAGTCAAAGCCGATCTTTCTTCCAGTCCTTTGGCACCTCTTGAGAGCAGGATAGCGTGGTCAGTCCTCTACTCCAATAATTTTCCAGTTTATATTACATTCACAGAAATAAGAGAAAGCCCAGCTGGAGAGAAGGTCAGGAGATTATCCAGGGCGGTCGCCTGCCCCAAGGCAGGATTCACCTCTGGCTAATGCATTTTCATCAGATATGTGCCTGATTGCCATACACATCCGAAGAGCCCCCCTGGGCGATCTCTTCCAGTGCTCCATAATCTTTCCTGTTACATAGTTCCTCCCTAGTGACTAATCTAAATCTTCTTTGATTCAATAAGCCCATTATTTCTTGTTCTAGCCAGCACGAACATAAAAGACACTGAAAAGATGAAAGGAATAAATTGTTCTCTTTGTGTTTGGAGACTTGTACTTCCTTTGAGTATTCTGTAGGCAAACCTACTTACACTCCTTCCATCTTCTTCTCACATTTCTCATTCTCGTGTACTTACGTTCTCATGTTTTGTAGATTTCTGTTAAATCTCATTGTTCTTTTCTGAACTGTCTCCGATTTTTCCTAACAAGTGTGACCTAAAAAACTAGACCTGATGCTTCAGCTGATGCCTGTCTAGAGATGAACAGAAAGAGGTATTTTATGTCATATGGATGATACAGTCTTTATACATCTCAATGTTTCTGTTCATTTTGCAGCATCACTGTGTTGTTAGAACGGGTCACAAAATGAATGCCAGCCAACTACCTGACCTTTTTCTGCTAAGCTGACCTTTAATTCCTCTCTTTCCTGTTTCCGAAGTTTGTCAGTTCTGTCCAATTTCTCAAGACGATTTTGAATCCTAATTCCACCCTTCAACATGCTTGCACCTTCACCTGCCTCAACATACAATACAACACTGTCTCCTTTCCCCCTGCCTCATCATACAATACAACACTGTCTCCTTTCCCCCTGCTTATCCCTGCCTGAACTAGATCACAAAGCAGTCGCATCAATCATCCACAAAATCTCTCTTATCCCATGTACGTTGTAATTATGAATATATATATCATGATCTTTGACTTGTGCTATTTTTCATATTTGTTGCATTAAGAAGCAGAAAACTGCACAGCAAAGATTCAAAAAGTGAGGATCAATTCAACTCTATAATCAAGTCAGTCTTTGTTCTGCTGAAATCTGTCACAGAACGTCTTGCAACTTCAAACAGCACACAGATGTGGCCCATCACAACAGATTAACTGATTGAATTTCTTCATTTTATTTTTGTCAGTGGGAAGCATGCCGAGTCAAGCTCAAGGACTTCTGCACACCATGTCATAGACACCAAACTGCTCATTGGCAATGATATTGTGCGTATGCACCCTGCAATCCAACAATCACTGCTTATGCCCTTTTTTTTTGCTGTACCCCTCCCAGAAAAGAAAAAACAAGACACAAAGTTGTTTGTTTGTTTGTTTTTAAAAAACCACAATATTTTTATTGTAGGCACTGGTAAGAAAACATAAAACAGTGAAACAGTAGACCATCTTCCCCACAGGGACATGTATAGGCACCTACAGCATGTTCGAAAAGTGTGTGAGCTGTGAAAGTAATCTCTAAACATACAAAGAGATTTTACAGTTTTGAAACTGATTTGTAATCATATTTAAGACAGTCTGTTGATGTTTGCTAAGGAAAGCTCAAATACAATATTAAGAGGAAGAGAGAATAGGAAGACCTGCTCAATGCTTTAAGAACAATTCTTTTCCTATCTATCTATCTGACTTGTTCTTCATTTTTACATTAGGAGGAGCAGGATTTGAACTGGTGTTGGAAACAGTTCTCTATTTAAGTCAGTGCAATGAAGCGGTTATTTCACATTGCTTAGCACAGTAATTCCTGTTCTTTTTCTTTTTAGATTAGACTATAAAACTCTGGTCTGCTTGCTTCAGAGTGCCACAGTTGAGCAACGCAGCACCCCAGGATCAGATTCTGTGCACTGAAGCTGTTGATTCCTACTGTCCTGACTAAAAAGTGTTAAGGGACGAATTTGATGTTCACAGTGATAAAGTTACTGCAAGCTTTGGTAAAGACATTAAAGTGAGAAAAGTGTTGTTCAGCACCTTGATTTCTCATTAAACTAGAGCAAAGAGGGAAATTAAAACTAATTCAAAACATGAATACAAATTTACATTAAAATTCAAGCTATTACAAATCTTCTTAGTTCAAGTCCTGCTGCCATCAGAAAAGGTTATTTATACCGTAGCAAATAGAAGCCCCACGTTTTAAGGCCATTTTCCCACCTTTACCATTTAAACCTTTGGCTCTATTTTAAGTAACCACCAAGCTGGGGTTAACTTCTGCAATAAACCCACTCCATTCAGCCATGCTGGAGTCATACCAGTGCTAGTTCTGCTCTCAGTCACGCCGTGGTAAATACCACCTTCGCTCACACTAGCATAAATTCTTCACTCTGTCAGAGGGAAGAGACAGACAACCGCCCAATTGTCAGGAGCTTCACAGGGTCCTGCAAGGTATCCACAGGAAAACGATATGATAACTTGGACTAGGAATTGCTCTGCCTTTGTGGACTTCAATAGGAACGGAAAAGTTCCTGGTGACTTAAAGGAGTTTGTCCCAAACAGGAGTATCTGTAAACATAATAATAACTCATAGAAGACATCTTGTGCAAAGAAAGGGGAAAAAAGAGCTTATACGGAGCAAAAGAGAAAAGCTAGGGGAGCAGTGGGAATAACAGAACAGGTTTAGCAGTGGAAATGTGCATCAAAAGGATGCGATACCTGAAAGCAATGAAAATCTTTGAAAGAGAACTTTCAGAGAGTTATAGTCAGTGAAACACTGAAGCATTTTTGGTCCAAGGAGACGCACGTGAATCCTAAATACAAAGTGCTCTCACAGTGATGTGACTAGTTAGGATTCTGTGTAAAAATACAACTTCTGACCACTGAGCTGCTTATGCCGTTGCTATTTTCACTTGGACACAGAAATTAATATTTGGCAGCTCTGAAAATACTTTTGCTTCATGTGCTCTTGAAAGAATAAAGTTAGAAAGAGTGAAAAGCATGAAATTTGGTGCCCAGCAAACAATCCAGAAGAGAGAAACTGTTTTAGACCCTGAAAATTACGATTTTACATTATTTCACTAATCACTGTGTGCAAAGAAGCCAGTCCGTTATAGAGCCACAGATTCTTTCCGTGACTAGAAATAAGTGGTGACCTGAAAAAATCCACAATCCATACAACGCAACATCAAACTGAGTTGCAATTGTTTTGTGAGCTGATGGAATGACTTCACTTACAACCTTGAAGCTCTTGATGACATAACTTGGTCCCTCCCGTCACTGGTGAGGAGGAATGTTTCCTGCTGTACTAAGAATGCAGTGCTTCAGATGTACTGTTCTTCATCTCCTCCATTCATGAGCAACGACCACTTGTCCTCTTCCTCCTCAACAAAACCGTTACGTCTCGGCAGCTTGTCTGAAGTCAAGGAAGAGAGAGACACTTGACTAATCTGATCCCAAGGAGCCGATCTGGATGAATCCCTCCTCCTATCATCCATTCCAATATGAACGCTGATTTGGGAAGGAGTAAGTGGCTTCATGTGGCCTTGAGCTTGTGCTTCATAACTTTCTGTGTCTGGCTTCTTATAACTAAGAAGAGAAAGAGGAAAGATGTTTAGTACCAAGAAGTCAATGTGTAGAAGCAACTTCAGCATTACAACAAATCAGAAACTTCTGATAACCTAAATGTTACCTGCACTTCAGAAGCAATGTTAATGGCTAAGAGTACTGGTCACACGGCATTAAGACATTTCAATAGTAAAAGAGAACTCTCAAAATGAGGTTCTTTAAGAAAAATTATGAGTTTGCTGAATTATGAAAGGGTTCATAGTAGTCAATTGCAAGGGAATGGATTTGATGACCCAAAACCCACTTTCTGATTCAATGTATTCTAGGTCAAAAAAAGCCCAGCCATGGCAAGCATGCACGGTCTTCTTCACATATATATATTATTGTGTTCTTTGGAATCTGAAGTTCTGTTCAGCTGAAGTGAAGCTTCAAGACAGATTATTGTCCTACAGAGTATACTGGAATACAGCTTCCATGCGTCTGCAGCCAAATATGTTTCAGGGTGTTCTCAATATCTAACCACAATGGTGTCCAGTACTTAAAGTAATCAGCACAACATCAAAAGAATTGAAGAATATGGGAATCCCTCTATAGAAATTTCTCATCCTTCGGATAAGTACGGACAGGAAGTTCTTAGGATGAAAATCTGGTAGTGATAAGGCTGATTCTGCAAACAGACATGAGCACGTATGTAGTTTTCATTCTAGATTGTGGTCCCATTGAGCATTTGCAGGATCAGAATCATGATGCAGTAACAGATATCCTGTATTAGTTTATATTATACTATACTACACTACACTACACTATACAGAAGACCCCAGCTACAGCAGGAATATTTGAAGGTTTGGACTAATTTCAGACACTGTAAAAAGTCTTATTTTTGAAATTTGTTTGCTCACAATGCTGTTAAAAACTGGGCCACTGTAACTGCACACGCAAAAATTAATAGAATTTGAAAAATCTTGTTATAGTTCAAAAATTAGTTCGCTTCCAAAAAACCACGAGCAGGGTACTTTAGCTGTAACAAGATGCAAAAGAATAAATACACTTTGCTTCTCTGTTTCTCTCTGGCTAAATTAAATAGACAAAAACATAAAAACAGGTACAAGCCTTTTAAAAACCATCTACTGCTACATTATGGAGAACTGTCTTTTGAATGATTTATTCACTTGATATTCACAGCAAAACCAGTGCTGATCATTACCTTACTTGATATTGAACTAGACTCCAACACAGGTGCCCAGGTGGCATTGTCACACTTTTTGCTGCTAGTTAAAAAATGCTCAGTATAATCTTAGTCCAGGTGTGTTCACAGTAGTGACATCTGTCTCTTTGGGAGCCAAGGATTAGACAGAACGACCCCAAGCTAAAGGACTGTCGGGTACTTTTAGGTATACAAAGCCCAAAGTAACGCCTCACTTGAGTCCCAGCATCAATGCTGCCAGTGGTTCCCCCATTGCTTATGTCCTGGTATAGGCTAGGACGGAGCTAGTTTTGTATAAGTCAACTTGCCATTTCAGCTGCAGGGAAGACAGCACGACGGACACAGAGGAAGCTGCCATTGCAGCTGATCCCATCCAAGGCTGAAGCACGAGGCCAACAGGCATGAACACACCTAGCAAAAAAACATACGGACATCAGCCAGAGCAGCCTGTCCCCATACAGACATTTCTGTCCCTGCATATCATAGAACACATCAGTAGTGCTACAATGTGACTTGCCGAGACCTCCACAAACACAACTAGATCAATATAAATTTACTCACTTATTTTTAAATATGTCCCTTCTGTTGCAAGGGATGACCTTTGCACCAATTCAGCTATGAGACTGCAGCCACAAAGTAAGACTATTTGTCCCTTCCAGCTATTCTGCACATATGAAACAAAGCAAAAGCAACACAAAGACAAGGCAATAGTCCAGGCAAAGGAGGGAGAAGTTACTCATAAAGTAAAAGAGGAATACTTGAATTAAGTTTTAAGGAGGAATTTGGAGCATGAGATGTCTGACAGAAGCAGAGAGAATGCAAGTACTAGGAGAGAAAATGTGTGATTCAAGGTGAATAAAAGAGGGAGCACCCAGAAGTGGGATGGTATCTCTGATTAGAGCTGGGTTTGCATATAGAGAAACTAATCCCCAAATACTGCTATGTGAAATAAGAGCATGGTTTTCATTCCATCATATAAGAATTTATTCCTAAGAGTTTAAAATTTGGGGAACAAAGATTTTTTCTACAACATGAAAAAAAAAAACACGAACGTATTTATTTTGTCCTCCTTCTGCCAGGTTTTAAATACTCTAGGAACCTCTCTTTGGTTCCTTGAGCAGGAAATCCTGTAAGAGGCACCACAGAGCTCAACTGTGCTTCTGTCTTCAACAAGCTGAGCTCTGGCAGTCACATACCTGCTGCTATGGGTATTCCAAGCAGATTATAAATTAAGGCAAGAATCAGATTTATTCGTATTCTTCGAACTGTTCTCTTTGATAAGTGAATACTGGCAACTACATCCAGCAAGTCATTCTGCAAGACAGAAGAGCATTGAAAGTTTTCCACATGCAGTCTTCAGAATACCAAAGCAAAAAGAGGAATGTCAGTGATAAAAGAGGACAGGTCAAAACTGTACTGCTCACTCGGATAAGAACAACATCTGCTGCTTCAATGGCAACATCGGTGCCTGTTCCAATTGCAATTCCAACGTCGGCCCTGGCTAGCGCAGGGGAATCATTGACTCCATCACCAACCATCGCAACCTTCCTCCTCCCATTTTGGAGCTCCTGGACCTTTGCAACTTTGTGAGAAGGAAGAACCTCAGCAAAGACTTTTTTGATCCCAACCTACGTACAAAGAAAGAAACACACCCCGGTTGGTGATATGCTTCATGCTGAAAGGAAGAGACATTTGCTGTTCTGGGTGAAGAGGAAACAAAGGAAGATCAACCAAACTGATTCCGGTGGAGGCAACACTTGCAAGCTACACAGAAAGCTGAAGAGCAACATGCCATTGGCATAAGAAAAGGACTGATTAGAGCTCCCTTCATCTTTATTGCAGAGATGCTGGCAAACCATGCTCTGCCCTTAGCATCATGCCCTGCAGGGCTTCTGAAGCTCTACTGCCCTGGCAATAAAGGTTTGACGGTTAAAAGAGCCAGTTTTTAGCTAATCATGCTGCTTGATGCACCAAAAAAGGTTTCAGTGAAATGCAACACAGGAACCATGTATGATCAAGGCAGTTATGCTAGGGGAAACACAGAAACGCCAAGTATGTGCAAGTCTCAGGGAGACTATGAAAATAAAGCAGATGGCTGGCTAAACACTTCTACCCATCCACATCTCAACTAATATGGAGTTGCTACCAGTGGCTTTAGTGCTGTAGTTGAAAAACAGGTGGGTGTACTCAAGAGCGCTGGGATAATGCCCCTGGTTTGGCTGCCTCACCAGGCAGAGAGCAGCTTTTCACTACACAAGGTAGAAGCTCTCTTCTAACCTTTCAAAAAGTAAAATTTTTAAAAGTTTTTAGGACTGGCTTACCATTTTTCCATTGGAAAGGAAGTAAGTGCCAAAAATTCAATGAAAATATAGGTTGGCACAGACTAAGCTTGTTTGAAAACTTCACCTGAGTGCCTGGAAACATAAATCGAAGCTTGTTTCTGAAAGACGAATTCTCTTAACAAAGAAAGTTGGGTGGGAAAGCACTTTATCACAATTGAACACAAAAGCGAAAGCGTGAAACAAAATAGGAGAAGGATTAAAGCATCACACTGAGAAACAGAACAGACCTCACAACATACCACAGTGCTGGCCGAGTTAGTTGTGTGGTGGGATACCTGAGGAAAGCAAGGTGGCACATAGTAGATTAGTAGACCGATGCAAAGGGAAAGAGGGAAATGAAGATGGAGAGGGTGGGAACGCAGCAAGGTAGAGTGAGAATTTGGCTTTGCTTTTGGAGCAACATTTATAGTTTGAGATTAACAAAATCTCATATAAACCCAACCTCTTTTAGACTGCTATGCTTCTTAACAATAATTCTTACTGTTATTACTATGTTACCCTTAAAGATAATGACAAATCCCAACTTCCCTTATTGGGAACCAGACTGGACCTTAAAGAAACTTTCCTTTGTCACTAACCAAAGACAACTGCCCTTCAGTGAAGAGAAGCAGGAGGCTTCAGTTCCGCAACAGACTAATTACTGCAAGAAACTCTACCTCTGGAGAAGTACTGACTGCTTGTCTTCAGTGGGATCTTAACACAGCCACTGGCCTTTACTATGCCATAGGACCTGACCTGATTTTCAGTCCAATTCAAGAAAAGTTAGTCTTCATTTAACGTATCCAGGGAAACTCTGAGTTCCTGCTCTGAATTCACTGGGGTAAGCAGAGTTTTAGAACCTCATCATGTATCTTTTTTTGAAACACAGAGAAGTAGGTACCTGAGTAGCAATGGCTTTTGCAGTTTTTCTGTTGTCCCCCGTTATTAGCACTACATCTATTCCCATGTTTTTCAGGGTGTGCACAGCAAGGGCTGCCTCCTGCTTGACAGTGTCTGCTATTGCGATCATTCCACACAACACACCTGCACAAAGAAACATCCTCTGTTAGAGAGAGCTGCGGAAGGCAAAGTGGCAGCAAGAGAACAGGACTTCCCCTCCATCACACCGTGGTGGCTTGTGAAATAACACGTTCTGGGCAATATTGACACTCATAAGCCTGAACAACTGTCTACAGTTTTCTAACTTATGGTCTCTTTCTTACATACACACACACTTTTCTCATTTATCTATTTCAGATCAAACAACAAACACCTTTGATATTTGGGCACCAGGAAGAAGGGGAGAAGAGGAGGGCAGCTTTTAAAAATGCCTGACTTCTAGTTTTATGGTTTGGACAAATACAATAGTGGGCCAGAGAAAGTTTTGGTATTTGTGCCCAGGTCAGATGTTGAAGCCACTCCTCCAGGAGGAAGCACATAGAGAATCTAGTTTTATGGTTTGGACAAATACAATAGTGGGCCAGAGAAAGTTTTGGTATTTGTGCCCAGGTCAGATGTTGAAGCCACTCCTCCAGGAGGAAGCACATAGAGAATCCAGTTTTATGATGTCCCCTAATCTTTCAGGGTTGGATCTCTATTATAATTAATTACTTTCATACAGAAGTGTTGCACCTGCCTTCCAACACATATTGACTCAAAGGTGCATCCACATTTCCTTCATGTGACTTACTTACAAAAATCTCACATTGGTTTACCATTGCATGTTACCTTTCAAAAGTAAGGCCTTAAGTAGGTTTTGCACCCCTGTATCTCTAGTTGCTATCACTAGCAGCGATAGGAACGCCAGCTGTACATCAGGGCCCCTATTTCCATGTTAAAAGCACTTGATTTTGCTGGACTGCTGGCAGAGCCCAGGCTGCGACATGCAAGTGCCTCGCAAAATTGCTCTGTAGGAGCACCAAGAATATTTATTCAGTAATTGAATCAGAGGCTCCATTTCAAGATCACAGATGCACTGGCAATCTATCACCGTTACAGCAGTTTCTCATATTAAGGTATTGTCTGGGATCTCAGAGCACTGTAACAGGCTGCCCAGAGAGGTTGTGGAGTCTCCTTCTCTGGAGATATTCAAAACCCGCCTGGACACAGTCCTGTGCAGCCTGCTCTAGGTGAACCTGCTCTGGCAGGGGGATTGGACTAGATGATCTCCAGAGGTCCTTTCCAACTCCTACCATTCTGTGATTCTGTGATGTCTTTCTGCGTAGCACAGAACAGAATCCCTCTGGCAAAACTTATATAGTTTAATCTATTATACTTGAATGATCTAATGAATCATCATAATCCTATAAACACTGTTCTGAGGTGAAAGCTTCTTTTAAGAACACCTTGATACTTCGCAGTTCACAAGTAGTTTTGCACTAAAAGATTAGTAATTTCCTGACACTAAGTCACTGATCAATTGCTCCAGAGTTTGTTTTTATCCTTTCCATGGTAGAATCAATTGATATTTATTAAGTCACTCCAAAGAACAGCAGTTACCATCTATAGCCACTAGTATGGCAGTCTGTCCTTTCGTTTCGTGGTCTGTCATTGCATCATTTACATCATTTGCAATATGCAAGCCATTGCGTCGCATCCACTCACGATTTCCAATCAACACCAAGTATGTATGAGAAGCTGATGGACCTTTGTGCATAGACAAAAAGAAAAATGAGCAACTCGAAAACAGTGAACACAAGCCAGAAATGTTTGAGGATAACAATGTCAGGCTGCATTAGCTATAGAAAGATATTCTGAAGAGGTTTTCCTAAATTTTTTTCGTGTTCCGCACTGGCAATGGTCACACCCAAGACAAACAGAATTAGTCTTGTTGAAATGCTGCTGTCATGGCCAAACACAAATGCATAGGCACTACCTGAAGACAGCCTCATAAAACTTTTCTCCTTCAAGACTCAATCTGTGCCTGTTTATACACAGAACTGCGTCATGAACTTAATAGAAGTATTTGCCTGTATTTGCCTTTGCCATTTGGCATTGTTTTTCTGGATAAGTGCACTATGCACATTTCATAAATGCCATGCTGCTTTGTTCTCACAACTAATGACTTCTTTCAAATATAAAGGCTATTTCTGGTAAGAAAAAAGTAGTTTTGTTCTAACAAACAATGAAACAGTATGTAGAGCACCTCATTATGAATTCAGTCCAACTTTACAAGAGCCGTATGAAGCAGGTGAGAAAATACTACATTAACACCATTCACAAATGGCACAGTTCTGATGATTAAAGTTCTCATTTTATTTAATTCTTCTAATAGCTTTCTCAAAAAGGTCAGGAGAGCCACAGCCTTCTGAAGAGAATTGATGAGCTTCTTAAGGAAGGCTTTAAATAATACTTTTTCTTTCTCTCCTACACTACAAAAGAGCAAAGTGGCTTCCACAGAGCTTGAAACAAAAACACATGTATTGGTCTAATCAAAAACATCAGGCACTGAAACTCGGTTTGCAGATATAACACGCTTTATTGTGCATCTGCTGAATAGATTTTTTTTTTTTAAATTAAGTGCCTTGAGGGCTATATGAACAGAAAACAAAAGGTCCAAGTTAATATGGAACTAAAGGGTAGGATATAAAAAGTAGCAGTAAGATAACATATGTTAAATGTAACTGCTCTAAACGGGAAGATAATGCTAATTGGTAAACTTTGCTCTCTGCTGGACTATTCTTCTATCCAAAAGGAACATTGCTGGGTATGCTTTATTGCCTGTGTATTGTATGGACTTTTTGAGTACCCATCACTGTAGCATCTAAATTCTTATTTAGGGTTCTGAATTGCAGAGAGATCAAGAGTAGGGGAAAGAGAGAGCTTCAATTTTTGTTAAGGTGCATTTTTGTCCCTCGTGTTCTTTCCTTTCTCCTGCCATAAATCCACCTTTCTGTTGTTCCTAGTCCGATAGGATTGTTTCACAGTGATTGGCACTGTTGATTCATTAGACCTCGCATTGCAACTGGCAGTCACTTCGGGGGCAAACATACCATGTAATTCGGAGAGCGTGACCAGCGCGTTATCTCCCAGAGGAGCACTACTGTCCCCACTCCTGTTAGCATCCAGCTCATCGAGATCCTCCTCGTCCGTACCCAGGACGGCCTCAACACCTCCGACTTTGCAGCTGATGCCACAGCCTGGGACTGCCTGGAAGTCGGTGCAGTATCCCAGGCTCTCAGTGCCAAGCTCCTGTGAATGTATCCAGAGTTCATCATCAGTCTGTGCTACCCACATGCGGTACAAATATTAGATTACTCCTGCCAAAAAGAGGCCTCATTCCTCTCCTTGACAATGACCGACCGGCTGAAAAGCAGCATGGAGTATCAGTAGTGCAGAACTAAAAATAAGGATGTTCTGGACGTGCTGTGGTTTAGACTTCTAGAAAAGGGCAGCCATACAGATCACATCCAGGTCTCAGCCCTAGCACCGGCAAACCATGAAGGACAGCTTTTCCTGGTAGTTCAAGGATGAAGCAGCTACATTGGTGGTTCATGACCTCAGCCAAGACCAGGAACTAAAGAGAAATACTGTAACAACAAGCCATGCAGCTTCTGAAAAGATGCAACTTCTAATTAGCCTCACAGACAACTGGCTGTGAGGGATCAGGCCTTTTATATATATGTAAAAGTACAGTGAAAAACTATCTATCTAATTCCAGGAGTGATATGGCTGGATGATAAGGAAACTGGGTCTTTCTGTTGAGTTAGAGAGAGAGCCAGTGAGTACCTTCAAGATGAGAAAAGGGATTACCAGGACCCTATGAGTTACAAAAAGAATGGAGAAAATATGCATTTATAAACAAGTTATTCTGGGTTGTCTCTGGAAGATAAAATTACATGTACCTTTCAGTGACCTTCTTACAACACAGGGATGATAAGGCAGGTGGTAAAAATATTAGCAAACAGTATAACATTGCAATTCATATAAGCCATGATCCAGTAATAACTGGTGCATGGGATGACTACAGAAGTATCGGGGAACTAAGACAAATTTGAAAACAGAAAATGTAAAATACGAGAGAGGCAACTGAATCATTACCCATACTGTCTTTTTCCTTCTAAATTTATATGTTAACTTCTAAATTTTACCACTGAAAGACCTATCACTAATAAGTTTGATATATTCTTGCCAATGAATTTTTCCATAAATCAATTAATGACTTGTCTTAGCAGAAAGAAATTATTTATTTAAACCAGGCTTCCTATTTTGGTTGCTATTTGTGCTTTCATTCTTCCTGAAACATTTGAGGAACACATGCAATATATAAATGACCTTTGAGGATTTGCAAAATTTGCAAAGACTTGAGTAATCTATTAATTCATTTGTGAAATTCACAAATATCACAGTTTAATATTCAGGTTTTAAAGCTTTTTGCCTAATCTATTCAGATAAGTAAGTGACTAATAGAAGTGAGTATAGTCAGGTAACATATGAAATGTCACCACACACATTTGCTTCACAGTGCTATTTTAAGCATAAGTATTCCTCCTGCACATATTCCATAATCCTTATTTTCCCACTAGTTCAGGAAAAACTTTGTAAGATCTTGCTTGAGAACTGCACAGCATTACCAGAAAAGCAAAGCTTAGAATATGCTTTCTGGTATTGTACAGACTAAGATGCACAATCAAAAAATCTGCCAGCTTTCCAGCCTGTTACTTTTCAGACAGGCCTGTCCCTCTGGGACTTGCTCATTTTATACAACATTGCTGCATGTGCACAGATCCCTTCAGGCCTTAGACGAAACAGAAAGGCTAAGTACCTCTTTGCAATATTTAGTGACTGCCACTCCTAAAGGATGCTCGCTGCTGGCTTCTGCAGTGCCAACCACTGCCAGTACCTTCTTCAGAGAGAGCACAGCCGTGTCTCCCAGCAAAAGCACCCTCATGACTTTAGGAACTCCGCAGGTGATGGTCCCAGTTTTATCAAACATCACAGTCTTGATCTGCAAGAAATAAATCAGAGTTACTGCCTAAGCCCTGCGAGCATAGGGATGCTTATATGCTTTAGGCACATAAATGCAGGCAAGACCTTAATTATCAGTTGACTATATTCACACCAAGACAGAATAAACCTACAAAAGTAGAGATTCCTGTATGTACCTTGAGCTATCCATACAGTAGGTCTCCTTATGCTTTCTTATTCATTCCCCATCCAGTGATTTCACTGAAGCTACAACATCATCCCATACCTATATCAGGATCTTAGACAACAGAGTCATTGCAGGACTTTTACTGTCCTTTGTGTGTGCATGTATGTATTCACATGCAGGATTCACGTAATGGCACCTTAATCACTTTTACCAAATGGTATATGATGCAAGGAGGGCTTTTATGAATGCTGTTCTAAACAATTAACAATAGCACTTAGGAAAGAGGACTCAGGAAGTTACTTAGTGATAGAGCAGGTGGGAAGAGTGCAATGAGCTGCAACAAGTTCCAGAAACAACAACCTAACCAAAACCAACCTCATGCTATTCACCAAATTCAGCAACCACTTGTTAGCCAGCCCAATGGATCTTGAGGAATCGGGAATGAACAAAAAACCACAGCCCCACATACACTGAAACCCAAAGCTAAAGTCAGTTCTAAGCCTGAAAATAAACACAGCACAGAGAAACACAAGAACAAAAAACTCAACGAAGTAGGTACTATTTCCATTCCCGGCTATTCCAACCCACCAACCTTGCAGAATCGAACAGGTCACCTAATTTTCCAAGCCCTGACCCTAGCCTCGCTTAGATTCAAAAGGTAAAAAGTCCTGACGCTAATTAGCAGACATTTTGGGGGTTTTTTTGCAGAGCCTTGGAAAAACTTCTGGTCTATGCTTTATAATGTCCAGTAAGAACAAGGATTATCGATCTGATTAATTTATTCTTACCATCCTTTTCACTTAAAATGCTCTGCGTATGTCTAATCCAGTCTACCCTAGCATGGTTTAAACTCATATTCTTTTCACTGGTTGTGGACATGTCAAACCTCCTCCTCCTTCAATCTCCTCCTCCTCTTTTCATCAGTTTTCTGTCTTTGAAGGGCTGCTTCTGCCTCCCTTCCATCTTTTTTCTATACACTAAACCAACTCCAAATCATTCTGTTTTTCTCTTACATCCTACACTTTAAACTACTAATCATGAACAATATACATTTCACAACAGCCCTCTGAGGAAAGAAGGAAAACACTGGCTTATTGGGCTCTTTTGCAGAAGAGGTAAAGAGAGTGCAAAAGTCAGAAACCTCTGAGGTCATGCAGAAGATTAGCAGCCTCGCTGGCATGAGATTGCAGGAACTGTTGGCTCTTAACACTTTGCTGTAACTACTTTGAAGAAAGAAGGTCAGATCTGTCGTCTTTACCTTCATGAGCAGCGACCAATAGAAAAAAAAACCCAAACAACATTCTGCAATCTTTCTCTGGATCAGCGGGATTTCCTGGGAAATTATATTTCATGTAGCAACAGCTGGGTGAGTTACAAAAGTACAGAATGAACTATTAACCTTGTGTGCCATTTCCAGGGGTTTTCCACCTTTGATGAGAATACCATTCTGCGCAGCAACTCCTGTGCCCACCATCACAGCTGTGGGGGTAGCCAAGCCTAAAGAACAGGGGCATGCAATGCTCAGCACAGTGATTGAGGTTTGAAATGCAAACCTCAGTATTAGTTCAGCTTTTGAAACGTGTTTGTTCTGATTCTGCAAGAAGAGGGAAGAGAGAGGGGAAAAAAAAAAAGAGAGATGTATGATTGCTGATGGAAGATAACATAGATGTACAATCAATCCTAGTCATTTCAAAAAACACATTTACCTGGAAACCTCCAGTATAGGAAAGCAATCTATTATTGTTACTGTAATGGCAATGTTATGAATTGTTTATGGCAGTATTTTCTGGCTTTTTTGCTGCTCAAGCACACATATGCTTGACTCTGCTCTCAGGCTCCCAGATGACAATATAACTTGCTGGCATTTCCTTTACAGCTTAACAAAGGAGAACCCTATTTCCAGGTACACAGATCCCCCGCCATTGCTGAGCATAGCAAATACATATCCTAAAGATAACAGAAGCTCATCTTCTTTCTAAAGCCAAACCCACTATCTGCCATCAGGAACAGTGATGTCCAAAAAAATTTCAGGCATGATAGGAATGGCTCAGCTCCTTGCAATGCAGCTACAGATCACGTTTAGTCCAGAAAGACTGCCAGTAATTTCAGTTTGTAGGAACGTCATGCAGAACTAAGGGGTAAATGCAAAGGTATATTTATACCTGCAGATAGATTTTAATTAGTGTAATTATCTACTCTGTGTAGAAAACACCACGTTGTACAAAAGTATTTGCCAGGTTGCAACATCAAACCCTACACACAGAAGGTATGTTAATTACACTGGAAGATATCCTAACAGCAAAATCCAGCTCTTAATGAAATTACTTACAGGAAAATATTTTTGAATAACACCAAAATTTACAAAACCAATTGTGATCCATACTATCAATGTCGCTGTTGAAATGATGATGATAAATGGAACAAAATATCCACTAAACTTATCTGCCAGTTGCTGTATGGGTGCCTATAAAAAAGAAAAAAAGGTATTTGCATTTTTATGATCAAAACACATAAATATGTAGAGTTCATTAAAATATCCAATAGTCTTTATCTGATTTTTTTTGAAGTCTGGAAAAATACAGTTTTCTGAACAAGTAAATAGATGAAAATACAGAATCTTTTTCTTATTTAATTAAAATCTGTGAATAAGGTTTTCTTTTCTATTATTTTTACCTTTGACATTTGAGCTTCCTCCACCAATTTCACAATTTGTGCCAGGGTGGTATCATTACCAACATGAGTTGCATTAACAAGAACTGAGCCATGTGCATTTATAGAACCAGCAATCACTGTGCTCCCAGGCTTTTTAGTGACTGGCATAGCTTCCCCTAGAAAAAAAAGGTAAGAATAAATGAGCCAATATCCCTAATAACAGTGAACATAGTCCATTAGCACACAGCTCATTATATGCTAGCAAAATCAGTATGCTAAGCAATAATGACAAGAAATCACATATTGTGTATCTCTGGCTAGTAAAGACGTGTATAAGTGGTGTCATACTTCTATAAACCTTTGTCTAGGTTTAGTTTCAAAGTAAATGCTGTTTTCTTAGTCCTAACCCTCCAGTATGCTATCCCTCAAAAGGGCCAGGAGCAAATTGGTTGTAATTGCTAGGAATTTCTCCAATTAATACTTCCAATACTTCCAATACTTTTCCAATTAATACAATAGTTTGAGCAATCTGTCTCTATTTCCACCACCCTCAGTTTTCAAAGGTTAAAAAGTTGTCTCTGTGGCAAAGCTCCTGTTCTCACACTGGCTCTTCAAGAATACTGCCTCTACAAAATCTTTATTTTCTCAGTTTTTAGGGTTAGGGTTAATGACTGGTTCTCTTAAATTAAGGATGTCCCTGTTCCCCAAGAAAAGTAAATACATAACTAAAACAAGCAAGCTAATGACAATCTAAAGTTTTTATATCCTTTACCTTATTTATAAGAACTGCATGATAAAGTAAATCCTTATTATATTCACAAAATGAAATTAGAATTTCAGAAGCTGTGGAAAAGTCCCATGGCCCTTAATGAGCATAAGTCATGAGGCTTTCTTTCTCTCTCCTTGCTCACTGGGCGATCCCTGATGGAAGCCCTGTCTGGTGCCCATGCATACACACCCAACATCTCAGCAATATTTTCCCATTGCCCTCTAGAAGTTATTTCTGAGAAGGTACCATCTCTACAGATATGTTTCAGGGAAAATTCCCACTAGATCTCTGGAATAATGACAATAGTGTTTAGACTCTACCCATCCCATCAGTACGTTATTAAAAGTGACCAAACAGCTGAAATTCTTCAGCTTTTTAGGGTGTGTGCAGACATAGGATTTGGATTCAAGCTCACAAAGGTCAGGCACACTGCCTGTTAAGGCGGGAGTTTATTCAGTTGGGTCTGCTCTCTTTTCTTGTAAGAAAACGTTCTAGATTTCACTTCTTTGCATAAGTGAAAGGGAAGTTACCAGTAATGAGAGACTCATCTGCCATAGAACTGCCTTCAATGACCTTTCCATCCACTGGGAACTTTCCACCAGGAACAACCTTTACAATATCACCCCTTTGAACCAGTTCGACAGCTATTTGCTCCTCCCTGCAAAAGTCACAAATAGAACAGACACATTATTTATGCTGTCAGCTTCAAAAGAATAATAATGCTTTCACATTGACTGCATCAAGCCTAGTCTGCACACCCAGACAGGCTGAAGGGGTTTTAGTTCATAAATACATACCTGACGATAGAGTGGTCAGGCCCAAGAGTCACCACAGTGGCTTCTGTGGCTTGAAGAGATATAAGTTTAGCAAGAGCTTCTGAGGTCTTACTCTAATAAACAGAGATAAATATTTAAGATATACTGAGATATATAAATGCTGAAGTCTACTTAACACAATGATCCGTGAACTCTAAATGACCATAATATAGGCTACTACACATATGAGAAACATCTGGCTCAAAATTCCTCTGAATAGTTTTATTCTATTCTCATCATAAATGCACAATATTTAATGTGAAGATGAGTTACCTTTGCTATGTGTTCCAACCATCTCCCAAGGGCAATGAATACAAACAGCATTGGAGGAGTGTCAAAGAAAGTGACAGGGCTTTTCTCTGCCTTTTCAATTATTGCTACCATCAGGATCACACACGAATACACATAAGCAATCGACGTGGCCAGTACAATGAGCACATCCATATTGGCCGTCTTGTGCTTCAGTGATTTGTAAGCTTGTACGTAAAAATACCATCCACCAAGAAACTGTTGGTGTAAGCATGGACAGACTCGTATTAAGATCACAGAAGTGAAAGCAGAGAGTACATAATACAATATAGTAGACTTACAAAGATGTAGTAGATAAGGGAACGCATTGCTGTCCCATGCAAATTTTATATTGATAACTTCAGTGGAGTGGTCTACTAGGAGGCTGACTCCATTGTCATCCTCTCACTTGCCCTTGCTTGTTCTCAAAACAACTCTGTCAGCTAAATAGTATTCTTCCTCAGCAATGAAAAGTAAACAAGGCACAGAAGTTGAAGGGATTTACCCATAGCTACCCAACTAGTTGGCAGTTGATCAGGTATTTCTTCATTTTAACACTACCTTCCCCACTTGGAAAACTATCTGACACAACTTTGGCAGGAGGAAATGCTGTGAGCAGAATGGCTAACTTGCAGAAAAGTGCCACTTCATTCTGCACAGGTGGTATGGACAAGAGGGCAGGCCTAATCCACTAAACCTTTCCAGTCTCCTGTCTTTTATCACATCAGATTACATAAATGGGAGGTGAATAGAAAGCAAACCCTTAGGAAATACTGTGGACATACCTGAACAAAAGTGCACAGGACAAAGAAGAGAAGATTTAAAATAGATAATCCAGGAATGAGGTTCTGTTCCAGCACCATAGACCCATGGTGCTCACCGTTGGGTATTAGCATATAAATCATTAGGATTAAGACAGGGATACCAAACAGTAGGCTGCACAAGAAAGATTTCCTCCACCTGAAAAGCAGAAGCTGTAAATCCCTGGTTGTCATACACCCTGCAGTACCCAGGCCAAACAGTGTGCTTGCAGTGCAGAGCTTGGGGTATTAGTACTGTACTAACACACAGCTTCAGGATATTTGGGAAAGATCCAACACTTCAGGACAGTTTCTGTGTCTCCTACATGTTTAACTGTATAGACTTCCATCAGTTAAAAACTGAAACTAATGAAAGTAATAAAATTACTTGAACCAAATGGCAAATCGTAAAATTAAATATGCTTTACACAAGGATAAGCTGAATTAACTGGGAAGGGGCCGGGGGGGGGAAAGGGGGGGGAGTTACAAGAGATGATCTGTACACATTCATTAGTGAAAAAGAAAGAGAAATACTTACTGCTGTATTTCTTTTTTATGATCCAGGTTATGAGCATTTGGAACTCTTCTAGCCACGGAAGCATGAAAGCCAATTTCCTTTGTATTGAAAGGGAAGGGAAGATGAGTTAGTGTTGATTAAACTAATCATATTACTTATAACATATTTAAATGACACTACTTTTAGAAGAAATGTCAGAAAAGGACACTGTTCCATATTTAATAAATGCCAACTTCTTATTTATTTTTAGATCTTGCCAACATGAGAGGATATTTCAGATAGTACTCAAAATGTGGACTGCAAAGGATTTCTGCTACCTACACATGGACACAGTGTATAGATGCAGTAAGTGTCCCAGGTTTCTTAGGCTCAGGAAGCTCCCACTGACAGCTGGAGTTCTGCTGCCCTCCTCCTCAAGGGAAATTTATGCCCTTTCATCTCCACTGGAATAAGTAGGAGAGAGGGGAAATACCACAAGGGGAGGTAAAAATGTACAAGCCACTGGGCTAGTCAGCCTTGCAAGCATCTCCTTAAACACTACAGTTGAGTAGATACACCTGAAGTTCAAAATCAAAGTGGCTAGAATCAGTTTAAACCTGTAAAACAACAAACTGTAGGGCAAAACATCCCAGAAACTAATACATGCAAAAAGCCAGTTTTGACTGATGCTTCAGTGAGTTACTGCAGTAGAACCACCCCCCTGCCCCAAAAAATCCACAAAAAAACCCAAAGCACACTTGCAAGCATAATACATTTAAACTTTGTATCTGCACCATGAGATGCTCCTGTGGCAAGGTGCACTTTACAGAACTACTCTGCCAGCCTGAACAGTCTGCCAGTTAACATGTTAATCACTACTGCCACATCACTTCGGTGGTCTAGGAGCTTTTTTCTGAGTAAATACTCTAGAATATGAAAGGCAAACAGTCTCTGCAGTCCTCCTGACTACTCACTGTGTGTGCCTCATACAGTAAGTTCTCTTCTCTTCTGGTGAGACAAAGAAGGAAAAAGTTTTGTCCACACCTGGGTCATGATAATGGCAGATTTTACGATCTGTGTGGTTACTGGTAAGGTGGGTTTTTTTTTCCTTTAGTGGCTGTATCACAAGCTCTTTTGGTTTAAAAAGTTCTTCTCTGAATTGATGTGGGAATAAATGCCACTGTATACAGAGATGTGTAATACTTGTGGCATGAGCTGTTGCAAAACTTCTTTTACAGCCTCTTTAACTGGCTAGAGAAAGTAGTATTTTTTTCTGAAGTATCAACACTTTACTGAAATGATGAAATCAAAGACACATGATTCTACATACAGAACTGCAAAGAATGAATATATGACACTTTTACCAGATATAGATAAAAAGGTTTCTTTTTGTAGTTTTTAGGGTGTATTTTTAGAGCTGGGAGACTATGCGCTACTGTGGGGCACAGCAGCTTCACCACAAGAGCATAAAAACATATGGCAATAACCATGTCGTCTGCAAAAGTCAGTGAAACCTCTCAAATATCAGGTGCTTTATTTCCTTGTTACCTTCACCTTATAATTGTTCACACATAAAAAATTTCTAAAGCCTACCTCAATTATTTTTATAATATCTCGAGGTCCAGTAATTTCAGGATCAAACTGGATGTGAGCTTTGCAAGTAGCAAGTGCAACTGAGGCGTAGAATATGCCATTTGTTCTCATGAGTTTGGATTCAATATTGTGAACACAAGAAGCACAAGTCATCCCTGTAATCTAAAGAAAAGATAAATTTAGGTACAGTTAGCAGTCCCCTGCATTCACTCAATATTTGTGGATGAATTTGAGACAAGGCCTCCTCATGTCACAAAGGTACTAATGACTATTCAAGCTCTGCTGGTACTGACCCAAGGCCTCAGCATGAAGATTTTATAGAGCTGTCTTAAATGAAACAAAGCTGAGAACATAACTATCCACTTTTATTATAAAATTCTGCAACTAGCAGTTATAGTCACAGCTATATATTTGTATAGCAGCACTCGTACATTGTATTAACTGTAACACTATAGCTAATACAGTTCTATCGGCAGCTATATTAACATTGCCAAAGTCAACCTCTGCATGTGTAACTTCATCTCTCTTACTTAAATTTTCCTGTGGCTTCAATAAGGCATGTTCCCACTTTCTGATCTGTGCTAATAGCACAACTGCAGACTGTTGTTATCTGTCTTGTAGTAGGTATATGTCAGAGAATAAAAGTAGACTTTTGAAGAACCTGTCCTTCAAATAAAAAATTTACTAATTTTACCTGAAGTTCTCAGACCTCTATACAAAGCCCCAGGCATTATCAACATGTATTTGATGATACATTCTCAGTTGCTCAGAGTCTGTACTGTTGACTGAAGTGCCTTCACAGAAAAGTTCTGTTTCATTTCTCCTTGCTAAGAAAAGTCTGTTCTGCACATACAACTATCACTTTATTTCAGCACCTTTGGACAGGTTCTTCTAAGACAAATTGATTTTGTCTTTTCAGCAATTAAGAAAAAATAGTGTCACCAGCCAGAACTGACCTGCTGAAGCCACAACTCCTTAAACAAAAGCCTTTGCAAGAAAATGATTCTTACAGGCCTGACTTTTCCAAAACCAACATATGATTTCAAATACACGTGACTTACAAGAAGCTCCACATTTCCTTCTCTTTCTGCATGATCTTCTATGACGGTAGCTTCAAACCCCAAATTCTGGATCAGCTGTGCTATTTCAAGAGGCTGTATGAATTCTGGCTTGTATTTTATCTCTGCTTTACCTGCCATCAGTGCTACCAACACTGAAACAATTCCTGCAGTTGCAATAATAAAAAATATTAGATAATGTAGGTCCTTTGAGGGGAAGAAATATAAAATATTACAAGTGATTGTCAATGAGGGCTGTAACAACTTAGAGATGTTATAGACCTAATGATTTCTCTCTGCCTCCTTCTAGTGTTGTTCCCTAGTCACAACAGCAAAGTTTTTATTGAGATCCAGCCACACTGTAGTTCTCTTTAGCAGTGAGAGGAACCGCGAGAGTTACACAGGGAAGGAGGTGAGTTTTGCTTTGACCTAATGAGACAAAAAGGATGTTCAGAAGCAATCTTTGCATTCATTGCTGCAAGCTCTACCCTGGCCTCACTAAGTTTGGAAAGCCCTAAGCAAACCTCACAGCACAATGCTAGGCTTTTTTGTTTTCCTGTTTTTTCCTTTGTTTTTTTTTCTTCTTTTTTAAAAATAAATAAAACCACAGAAATCTACATTTAGAATTGAAAAGCAAAACATAAAAATGATAGGCAAAAAAAATTGTTCTGAAGTGCTAATGCTTTCTTGGATTTTTAAATCAAGGCAGTGAGACCATCAATGGGAGACTGGGGGTGCAGGAATGAATAAGCAAAACCCTCCAAAGGCATGCCTACACAGATTAAATGAGACATTGCTGAGGCTCATCTGTTCATCTTCTATATGACCAGAGGAAAGGCAGCTCCAGTCTGCAGACTTCTAACCTAATAAGCTTTGCTGAGCCTAAGCTAATATGATTACCTAGGCACTGGAGCCACGCATTTGTTTGTACCTGCTGGTGCAAATGTGCCCTGAAGGGTAAGTTTCACATCACAAATGTGTCAGAGCTCTCAACAGCTCTGGAAGAGATGGATTGCTCTGTAAAGCAATAAGGCCCTGAAAACTAAATGAGAACCATTTCTCTGTTCTTGTCTTGAGCCTTATTTGAAATTTTGATCACATTACAACAATACTGTTGTTACAATACAAGTATGTCCATAGGGTTTGTCCACCAGCGCAGTAGGATAGTTAAACAGTGAGGTAGTTACATGAACACTAAGAAAAAGCATTAAGTCTATTTAACCTCCAGATGTTGTACCACAGCCTCTTCCATTAATCGCATAGAATACCTTTTCCTGGTAGACAACAAATTCACCATGAGCCAGCAATGTGCCCTTGCAGCCAGGAAGGCCAATGGCATCCTGGGGTGCATTAAGAAGAGTGTGGCCAGCAGGTCGAGGGAGGTTATCCTCCCCCTCTACTCTGCCCTAATGAGGCCCCATCTGGAGTCCTGTGTCCAGTTCTGGGCCCCCCACTTCAAGAAAGACGAGGAACTACAGGAGAGAGTCCAGCAGAGGGCTACGAAGATGATGAGGGCACTGCAGCATCTCTCCTATGGGGAAAGGCTGAGGGAGCTGGGGCTGTTCAGCCTGAGGAAGAGAAGACTGAGAGGGGACCTCATCAATGCTTATAAATATCTCCAGGGCGGGTGTCAAGGGGATGGGGCCAGACTCTTTTCAGTGGTGCCCAGCGACAGGACAAGGGGCAACGGGCACAAACTGGAACACAAGAAGTTCTGTCTAAATATGAGGAAAAACTTCTTCACTGTGAGGGTGACAGAGCCCTGGCATAGGCTGCCCAGGGAGGGTGTGGATTCTCCTTCTCTGGAGATATTCAAAACCTGCCTGGACACGGTCCTGTGCAACCTGCTCTAGGTGAACCTGCTCTAGCAGGGAGGTTGGACTAGATGATCTCCAGAGGTCCCTTCCAACCCCTACCATTCTGTGATTCTGTGTGATTCCATCCCATAGTCCCTTATAGACTCATTATAGGAATCTTAAATTTATTACCGTCTTCTTTCTGCAAATGTCTTTCAATGGCAGACACACACGACGCACAGGTCATGCCTGTGATTTGTAAAAAACACTTTTCAGCTGTCGCTTCGCTGGGCTGGTTTGGACCATCAAGGTGAGGACTGTCTGGGAGAGCATCTGAGGCACAGCCTTGGCGAGGAGGCTCTGGAGGTTGAGGCTGCACAGCAGCATTGCTGGCATCAGGCTGGTTCCTACATTCTTCAGTGGCGGTATCTTGAATAAATGCACAATACACTGAACAAACACTATTTACAGTGCGTTTGGATGATGCAAATCTACAAACAGGTCACATTTATCAATCATGTAAAGTCTCTTACTTGTTTGAAAGGTGACATGTTAATCTTGGTCTCTTCATGGAAACAATACAGATTGTTACTATGCATATAACAATATACACTCACCAGTACCACTTGCATGACCGTTTAACTCTACAGAACTAGTTTTCCACTTTCCGATGGCAAAAGATTCCCTCCAATTTCAATGCCTAGATCTGACAGCTACCTCCACTCGATAAAGATATATTGGTATCTAGAGGGTCCTTATCCAGCACAGAGAATGCAGCCCAGTCATATCCATTCTGTCCTTGTTGTCATCTATGCAGGACTCACAGCACTTCATCTCAAACAAGGAAAAGGACAAGTTTCTCAACAGGTTTCTCTTTATGGCACAATATTTACACTGCAAGTACTGCAAAATGAGTAGTGGAAGGATTTGCAGCACCCAGAAGACCTCCACACATACAGGCCTGTTGCAATCATTTTTGTTCTTTACCAGATACTGAACAGACACCCAACAGCTCCAGCTGCGTTCACACACTGCCTCCCTTGGGCAGAGGTTTGTGTAAAGGAGCAAGAGTTGCTTCTGAACACGTCAAACACGGGGGGTCCCCTCCTTTTCCACAGATGGATCAGGAGGTCTCCCACCAACAAATTATAAACCAAACAAATTATAACTAAACACCACATACAGGCTCCTCCTCATTTGTAGTAGTACCGCAGATTCAAAGGGATTGGACGCATGAGAAAAGCAAATAGGATGTGGTCTATTGTGATCAAACGAATTCATTCCAGGTAACCTATATCAGCATCTCAAAGCAAATCTGTTGAGTTGAAGCAGATAAATATTGCCACATTTGAAATTTGCTAGAGAGGAGATTGTGCACCATAGCAACTTCTTAAACATTGAGCATATGTACAAAATGTACAAACTGTTCTGCAGCTGACATGTAAAAGCACCTGCTCCCACCAAAGAGTACCTGCATTTTGGTACTTACCTTGCTGAAAGTAAAGCTTAGTAAAGTAGGGCTAGTAAAAATACTCAAGAAATAAAGGTCAAAGGATTAGCACAGTAAAAAGGTATTTTATCTAGGTAAAAAGTGGTTATAAATGAAATATATTTCATTAAATGGTGGGGGGGGGTAGTATTTTGGAATGTAAACAAAAACATTTGCTTTGATAGATCTGCTCACAGCAGCCTGTAGACATAGTAGGAAACCTACTTCAGCAGGTAAGAGGATCGGCTATTTGAAGGACTTTGTACCAACTTCCAAACCTTTTGGCTACATAATGTAACTCAACTCTTCCACCCACTAGTGCAGTTATTAAAGGCTGAAATAAGGTGCTTCACAGCTGAAATCTCTCTCCCTTGCTAAGTGAGATCAGATCAGGCCAGTCCCTTAGAAAAGATAATGCCAATGTGATGTTTTAAGAGTTCCTCTCCAGAAGAGAGTCTCAACGCAGGTGTCGCATGGCCCAGCTTGGCACACCACCCACAGAAGAAAAAACACTATTACCTGTCAGCACAGATGCATCGAACCCCATGTCTTCTATGGCAGCTCTTAACTCTTCTCCATTAGTGACAGCTGGATCATAATGTATGGTCCCAGTTCTGTCAGCTAGAGAAACTGCTATACGTTGCACTCCTTGTCTCTGTGATATGGTCCCTTCTATGGACTGTACACAGGAATTGCAGGTCATGCCATCAATCCTAATAACAGCCATGCATGTCATGTCTTGCAGCGGCTCTCTGAAGAGATCGCATAGCAAAGTACGTGATGGAGATGCTCCCTTATTAACTTCTGAACCATTAAGGAGACATACTTTAAAGTTTCCAGGTGGAAGGGATTCAATAGCTTGTTGCAAAGCTGACAGGGTAATTGAATTTGGGCTATACTCTACAACAGCACGTTTATGCTCCAAAGACACTTTAATCCTTTGTACGCCAGGAAGATCTGATATATTTCCTTCAATGTTTCTGACACAGGACTTGCAGTGCATGCCTTCTATCCGTACAGCCACCACAGCTGCGCCACTCATCTCAGTGACCGGTGGATCGGCCCCATCACTCTTGAGACTTGCTGGTTTCTCCTTGGGGTTTTCATTCTGCAGGCACCCGAGATCGAGGACACCCAGCTTCAAAGGGGTTGATTTACTTTTAATGGTGCAGTCATATCCCAGGTTACTGATATGGCTCTTGAGGTCGTCAGGCTGAATGATGTAAGGATAGTAAGCAATAATTGCTTCCTGGTTACCAAGTGACACCTTGATTTTCACCACACCATGCAGTTTCCTAATCTTTCCTTCAATGTTAGTGACACAGGACTGGCATGTCATGCCTTCTACTCGAAGCTTAACTACTGCTTCTCTCAAGCACGACAAATTTATGGTTGCTGTTGTCAACCTCTCTTCTGCTATGTTGGCGTCGAAGCCCATATCCTGAATTTCCTGGCAAATCTGTTCAGGACTTATTTCTGACAGCAGATACTTTATTACAGCATTGTTCTGTTCAAGGGAGACTTTAATACTCACAATGCCCTTCACCTTGGAAATTCGACCTTCTATTGACTGTACACAAGATTGGCAAGTCATTCCCACAATGTTGACTGCCACAGTGTGTTCTTGGGAAGACGGAGAGGGCACCGTTTCAAAGCTCTCCTCGTAGCCCATGTTGTCAAAACCAAAATTGTGTTTCATTGTAGGCTCCAGCTCACAGCCAGGAGGAGAATCAGTGTTGGGCAAAGCCTAAAGAGCAAGAGGAAAAATAAAAATAAAATGCATGTATCTTTAGCACTGTAAAAGCAGCAATATTCTGCATGTGCTCTCAAACACATACTAGAAGTGCTCTCAAGTCAGTCTATACTGCCGAAATGCTTCACAACATTAACTTACACTTTGAATGTATTACCGCTGAGCTATGCCCACGATGATGAATCAGGCCTCTGACACTTCTCTTGAGCAGCAATTTAAAAAATATTCACTAGGGATATGAAAGTAAAATTGTCTCAATATTCCCACCCCAATCCAATCATTTAAAACTTGAGCTCTCTGCAGCCATGGGGCACTTTCACCATGCAGCCTGAGCCCTGCTCTTCAGAGCAGTCACCTGCACAAAGGGTCACAGCAGAGTGTGCTGAATGTCTCTCCACAAATGTCAGAACCCGTCTCAGTTTGGCCAACCTGCTATTGCTCAGCAGGAGTTCAAACCAAACCAAACCAAACCACTCACAGAAAACAGAATAAAGAATTTCCCAAGAGCCTGAAACCAGCTGGCGCAGGGAGGACCAGTTGCATGATGTCTGAAGATCTGCACGCGTGTGCACAAGGGCCTGGGCTGTCTGCATATATACAGATCTTTAAGTTAAAATCTATATCTGACAAAGATTTTAAGAGACACAGACCTATATGCAGATACTTCCACTATCGTTTAGTTTCATCTACCTCTTTGTGAGGCACCTAAGAAAGACCATGCATTGAGCTGGAAGAACGCACTGGTTTGATCCGACACCAGTTTTCAGGATGTAATGGCCAGTATTGAAGTAGATTGGCCAGAAGTGGCCTATCCATCAGCCAGATCACAGGCTCCACAGTACTGGGACTCTAGAGTTTAGTGCATTCAATTCAACTGAAAATGAAATATTTTTTTTAAAAAAATAGTGATAAAGGCAATGCTTCTCGCAGAACAGGAAATCGGAGCACAGACTCTGTCATCAAAGGAAATTGCCGACTCCAAGTGATAAGGAAGATTGAAAATGTGAGGGACAAGTCCCAGATTGTCAGATTTCATGGAAAGAACATCAAAATTGATGTCTGTGACCTAAGGCATCTTTAACTACTAAATATCTAGATGCAAGCTACTACGATGAATCTATTCACTCGCCTGCGATGCTGTGGGCTCTCCACTACCCAATAAAGCACTTAATTCTGGCCACTACTGCAGGGAGGAGGCCACCAGATCAGGCTCAGTACAGCAAATCTTGTTCCTACCACCAAGAAGAAAACTCCCTCCTCAGTACCGCGGCGCAGATGAGAAGCATTTAGGCTGCTTATTAACACTAGACTGCATCCAGTTCATTTGATGCAGTATTCAAAATTCATTAACTTGATTTTGTTTCACGCTTAGACAGCTTGGGAATAATGAGGTCTAGGGTCACAATCAAAACAGCAAAAATTTAACATGAGAAATTTGCTTTCAGCCTTCTCCATACTATATTTATTAGAACAGGAAGAGAAATGAGCAACTTCAACTCTTCAGCATTACAGGGCAGCCCCTTGCTACCCCGACTGTGAGCTTTCCTCCCATACCCCCTCTCTCTCCGCTTGGCCTCAAGGCTATGCTCTGGGGATGCTGGGGAAGAAGAGTCACAGGAATATTTTAGCCCCAGTACCCCCTTTTACCTCTCCCTCCCACAGGCCTTGCAGTGCCCAGGGCATGTACCCCTCTCCTTGCACTTTCCTTCCCAGAAGTTACGGAAATCCCCAATGTACATAGAAATGTGCAGCCAGGCCCTCCTTTCAAAACAAAACATAACCAGTTAATTGGACCTCCCTGCAAAGGTGGTTCCTTGATTAAGTGCACACAAAGATGACCACGTGTTTATTTCCTCCTATTTGTGCCTTCCCACCGTTTATAATAATAATAATGCCTCCTATACGGAAAAGAAGCCGCTCTGAAAATGAAAACAGTCTCTCATCCACTGCATTTCAAATGCAGCTTAAAATCAAACATGCATTTATTGTAACGTCTACCTCGAGAAATGTTATTTGAATATAGTCCCTTGTCCCCTCTTCCCTATCTTCTGTCCCCAGCCCCCCAAGGACACTTTGCTCGCGGTGGCCAGCTCTTCTTGTTGCAAACATCCATTAAAGCAAAAATCCATGTGCGAGTTACAGGATCTCACCCTGTACGTTTACTTTGGCCCGTACAACAAAGGTGTTTGCCTTCTGCATCCTTTGCCGAAACAGAGCATGAGAGACAGGTGAGACAAACATCCTCCGCTCTCCTGCTCCCCATCACTGCGTTTCTGGCAGCCACTTGCAGATGAAAGCCAGGAACCATCACAGGTCTTACGTCCTCCACTGTGTTGCCTCCACCTCTGCACTCACCAACCGTCTCAGTTTTCCTAGGTACCCCGTGATATAAAAGCAATTCAAATTAAATGTATAAAAAGATTAAAGGGTATTTCTCAGCCTCCAGTCTTTTGAAAAACATAAAAGCAAGGACTGATTCTGCTATTTCAATGCATTGTACACCACAGAAACATCAAAATTTGGCTGCCGCTTTATATTTTGGACAAAAAACTATCCCAACATTCAGAAGAATTGGCAAAAATATTTTGTTTGTTACTTGACAAATCCAGATGTTTATGCTCTGTAGGAGACAAATCCTTGCACACAAATTCTTAAATTACAAGGAAAAAATTAGAGAGGGGACATGGATATATAAAAAAATAGTATTTATTTCCCTTTAAAAAAAATACACACACACACCCCCCCCCCAAACCACCCCACCACAAATGACAAATCATTGAAGAATCTCCCCCCAAAACCCAGAAATGTGCACAGGTTCAAATACAGTATTTACAAAGCCTTTAGTATTGCTTAACAGCTTCCAAAAAAAAAAAAAAAAAAAGAAGGGGCACAAATACCTCTATGTGTGTATTTGCACGAGGGGGTGTTTCTACACTAGATCAGAGGGAAACAGCAAGTTCACATAAGGACACAAAGACAAGGCATGCAGAAATGTGCCTGTAGTTTTCCTCAGGCACATGCTAGGTCTCAAAAGAGGGTTTCCTGATACCAGCTAACACCCACACATAAAATGGCATCTATAAGGCTGTATAGTAATTCAGAGACACCATCTGCAAGAGGATGAGAGAAGCAGTCACCTCCAAAAATGCCAAAAAAGGTGCCTGGGATTCCCAGGTGTTGCCCCTCCTGCTTGCTTCTGCCTAGAGAGAAATCCTAATGAAATCATGAAAAAGCATCTGACTCCACATCTATACAGGAGTGTGAAAGAACCGGCCGCAGTTACCAATTATTTTGTCTCTCACACCAAAGGAGCCCTGCTTACTTTTAAGAGGGGGTGTACACCAAGTCTGTTTGCTCTACCAGTCTCACACATATTTTTACAGTGACTATATAAAAAATATGTAAATAATGAAAATATGAAATTATGACAATTCTTTCCCTCCCTTGTTCTGCACATAAAAGTTTCAACTCAAAATGCCCAGCAGAGCAAGGCTCTAGTCTGAAAGTAAAGAATCCCTACAGAAAGCAGTGTTACAAAGCTCATCTAAACAATAC
This sequence comes from Phoenicopterus ruber ruber, assembly GCA_009819775.1. NCBI lineage: Eukaryota > Metazoa > Chordata > Aves > Phoenicopteriformes > Phoenicopteridae > Phoenicopterus > Phoenicopterus ruber. Next base: position 190,814,004 of record CM020215.1, read on the forward strand.
AGAAAAAAAGAAAAGAAAATTAAAAAGGGATTTATTGACATGGAAGCAGCAGCAGCTGGGGAGAGCTTTAAAGGAAGTGCCAGAGCTGGATGGAAAACATTCCCACCTGACAGCTCTAAACCGGACCCAAGACGAGTAGCAACTGAAACTGATGATGTGTAGGAGTGTGGCATCTGAAGCCCATCTCCCAGTATGAGGATTTCAGAGCAAACCCACCAGCATGAAGAGCAACCCTTGGTGCCCCAGACAGGAGTTGGAGCACTTATGCCTGCCCTGGGGCAAAGCAGGGCTTGGGGGCAGCAAGAAGCAGCAGAGTCTCCTGCTCCCTGGCCTGACCGACCAGCTAGCAGGAAGGAGATCATCCGACAGGAATATGCCCCGGGGCTGGACTAACTTTTTGGGAAAGCATGGAGGTGGAGCAGGGCAGGGAGACACTGCTGGATTGGAAGCACCAAGTCTCAAGCCCTGGCTTGGCATGCAGCTCTTGGTGTTATGGCATCCAGAGCTCAGCAGCAGGTCCGGGGAGAAAGGTGGTCATTGTCCATGGCCTGTGCAGCTGGTGGGGCTGCCCTTGGAGGCCCAGCATCAGGCTGCCCCACTGTCCCCAAAAATGGGCTATTTCTTTTGGGTACTCCCAGTCAGAAGTGCAAAGGCCAAGAGTTTAACACAGCAGTGAAGGGATACAGTATAAATGCGAGAAAAACAACTGAATTGAGAAAAAATAACCAAAGAACAAGAAACCACAGCACTGGGTGAATCCCTCCCATACAGCACATGGTGACCGGCATCCTGACAACAGATGTAACCCCATGGCTGTGAACTCAACAAGGTTTGTGCCCTCCTTGGCTTTGTGCCCTGGCCACTAGCTGCCCCTGGCCGGGTCCCCATGCTCTCTCCACCCTTGTGCTCCATGGTCACTTTATGGCGTGGCTTGTCACTGGGAAAGCCATCCCTCTCCCCCACACCTCCCCATCCCAAGAGGTGCAGCCACCTCCGAAATGCCAGTGTAAAGCTCTCAGCCTCTGCAGCACGAGGCTGAGGCCATGCCAGGCGCATCCCGCAGCTCCCCGAGCATCACCCACACAGAGATCTTGCATGGCTGCTGCTCCTCTCTGGCACTCCAGCAAGGCTCTCCCCCCAGGGCTGGCACTGCCCTCCTGCCCTCCTTTGCCTGGCCTGCAGGGATGCCAATTTTCACATCCTGAAGCTCAAGCACCGAACCCCTCACCGTGATGCCAGGCAGACAGCCCACGAGGAGACAGGGACCGGCCCATTCAGCGCCTTCCCCTCTGCCTCTCCCCGTCTGCTCACCCATGAATGCCAGATCTCACTGAACCTCTCACCCGGCGTCTCCAGAGGTTTCAGGCTGCACTTCTCCCCGTACCTCTGCAGGCCGAAATAAGCTATCACCCTCTCATCATCGAGCACACAAATGCCAAAGAACTATCTTATCTTTGTCACTGTTTTACCTTTCCTGCTTCATTCTTTCACAACCTGCTGATTCATGGCTTTGGATTCAGGCAGGCAGTAACACACAACTGAAAAGCCACATACTATTAATTAAATGCTTCAGATGCTTTCCCAGTTTGTTATAGGCAGCCAGTGAACAACAAAATGAGGACAGAGCAGCCTCAGGAACTTCAAAGGTCCCAAGTCTTCCATTTTGTGCTTATAACAGCAGCACTTCCGAGTGCGTAGAAATTCAACCCTCATCCTCCTTAACAAATTTCAGTGCAACTTGTCCCTCCATCTTGTCAGCGCATATTGTTTAAATGTGTTAGATCTTAACTGGTTGTTTTTCCTTCCCTCTTCCCCCAAGCTTAGCGAAGATTAACAAATATCAGTAGCTACTATTTTCAGTAACTACTTGTAACACAACTCGTTATTTTTCAAACAGTTCCTGAGTCTTAAATGAGAGAAACCCCCCCTCTCCACCTGGATATCAAGATTCAATGAAAATATTACTTTAAAGCAGCCTTTATGGTGCTTTTGTTTTCAAAATACTAAGTTAGTTGCCCTCCTGCTTGTGCCAAGGGACTGCTATTCCCCATCTGGAAACAGGCTTCTCCCAACAGTACAGACAATGGGGAAAGATTTAGGCAGTTGCAGCTAGTCTTACTGAAATGATACCTACATACACCGCAGTTAACAAACCTTAGAGACCTTAACAGGTACTTTTAAATTAAAGGGAGCTATGTAAAACACACTTGGTTTAGTGGGAAAGGGGAAAGCCTTGTTATAAACGGATTGTTTCTAATTTAGAATTAAAACAAAGCAAAACACTTTGTGATGTTCTTCACGGCTCCAGTACAAGCAACACGTATATCCCAGTGAACTGAATACAGAAAAGAGATCCTTTGGTAGAACAAAGTCATTTATGTCATGATTGTTTTCTAGCAAACATTTATAATATAAGAAGTAACTCGAAGCAGAAAAAGCCTTCAGGTATATTCGGTCTGTTCTGGCTGTTGTTTCATTCCAGTCTGACACTAATTATTTAAGCCACTCTAAGCATACGCAGTTTCAAAGGACAGAAGATTTGTTCTGAGAGTTTCTTTTCCTTAAATATTCACAATATTCACTGATCCAAACTACATTACTGTAATTTACATACCTTTTAAATAGCAAAAACTCTTTTAAAAATGTCATCATGTTTTTATCAGCATTAATCTTTCTAAGCCTCTTCTCCACAACTGTTAGTCTCCAAAAATACCATAGTTATATACAACACTGAATAAAAAAAAAGAAATAATAATGTTGCCACAGATGTATTATCTAGAATGTTCACTAGCTTCCACTTTGTAGTTATAAATAAACTACTTACCTACAATTAGGACTTTTTTAATGTTTCTGCAATTTCTATTATTCCAGAGAATAACCTGGTATGAGCTGCTGTCAAACTACCCAAGCAATTGCAGTTCAAAAGGAGAAATACTAATATGTTTCCTTACTAAGAATCACCACTCTATATTATTAGAGGCGGAGTTGAAAAAATGCTCATTAGTTACTACAGCATAACTCATCATTAACATCTGCTTTCAAAAATTACTTTCGGAGGATCTCCAGAGGACTTTGCATTTGTGTACTGCTTGTTATGGGGCAGGCATACATGCTGGGGATTGAGACAATTTAGATAAAGAAGGTTTAACCTCCTTTAATATACAACCCGCATCCAACATGCTTTGTTTTAAATTCTCCAGTTCAGAAACACCTCTTCCCTCCCAACACACACACACCAGCTCACTGACCTGTCTTTCAACTGTATTGACTTCTGGCATTCCCATGGAGTAACTCTGCACAAGTTTCTCTTCTTTCTGCAAGTTACTGCTTGCTTTTACCGGAGATCCTGTCTTGGACTTTTCACCAATAATCAGTAGTTCAGGCACATCATGAGCTGCCTGCCGCTTACGAATAGACACCAGGGTTATGTTTTTGTTGTTTAAAGTAGCTAAGCAGGACAGTTGCCTTTTTATTTTATTGTCCAGTTTTCTCTCCATTATCTTTCTGAGCTTTAAATATCACAACGCCAAAGGAAAGCTTTAAGAGAGCAGTTATTCGGTGTCTTATCAGCCACACTTCTTTCAGCTACATTTACAACGGCTTGAAGAGTTCTGCCCATCTAATCAATGTGCTCATTAGGCATTCATCACGAAATCTCACATGTAACCTGTGATCCTTGTGTACACTGCTCGCTGCACTCAGCTACCTGGTTGTCCTGCCAGTTTAAATGCTTCCCACCAATTGACATCCCTTGTGCTTACCGAACTGCGTCCAGCACGGCTAATCTTTGCACACGGCGTTGCAGCAAGCTCAGCCAAGGCTGCCTTTCACAAGCTAGTCAAACATGACCTGTGTGCAGCAAGCCAGTGCATAATTAACTCAGACAGGCATTAGCTCCTTGTAGCCATGTGCATAATCACGGCTCCTACAAAGGGCAATGCTATCTCACTTCCTTCTATGAAATTACCAGGGATTTCGTAGATAAAATGTGGTCCCTTCTAACACTGAAAACGTGCTTATGATTGTATCGTTAGATAAAGTTCCTACACTGAAGGTCTTTCACTCATTTAGGGCATGAGCACATTCATTCTTTGTTTCAAGGGGGGCGGGGGGGAAGAGTGAGCACAGTATTTATACTTTTTAAAATGTGCCTCTTTACCATCAGCAAGCTTTACTAAAAAACAAACAAACAAAATTAAACCAGCAATTAGTGCCAGAAAGTAAAGGAAAAAAAAATAAAGATAAGATATTCCCTTGGCAAACTCAGTTCCCCTTAAATCCTCTGGGAAACTACACGAACATCTAATTTAGACAGCCATACACATGATAGGTACCATCACTAGAAGTACCTTAAGCGAAGCCTGGATATATTTCTCTGGGATTGCCTGCAGCAAATTCACAGCACTGTGCTAACTTGGTGAGTGGGATCTCAAGTTCCGTAAGCCCACAGTAGTGCAGTCGACTTCTGAAGACACCCTTGAACAGGGGCACCTAAAGAAAGGCCATGCAGGGAATTTATACAATATAGTCGATGTGTCATCAATTCACACCCTCCCTGGCTATGCAGTGACCTCACTGCCCAGGCAAGCCTTAAAATAATTGCTTTCTGTTTAATCAGAAGCTCTTGGACTTGGAAAGTCACCAAATTTACTCCTATGCAGAGGTTAGCATACAGGGCAAAATCTCAGCATCTCTCCGTCACATCACGAAAACCTGAGAGAACAGATGACACTCCACCTCTCTGGCAGGACAAATTCAGATTCTTTTTAATTCCAAAAGCAGAGGTACATCCCAGTGGTCCAGAAAGCCACCATGCAGGACATTAGCATCCTGGCTTGTCTTCCTGTCACAGCTTCCCCACAAAGATGAATCCTCTGCTCTCCTCACACCATCCAGTTCTTGACTCCGCTTCAGAGTTAAGAACCATCTTTGGAAAAACAAGGTCTTCTGCCAATGAAGCAAAACCCAAAATACTGTTGTAGCACTATTTTGTATCATTGTCTTAATATACAAGACCGGTGATAATATTAAATGTTAAAAAAAAGGGGTTATTTTGAAAACGTTTTGAGAAATGGCCCTTCTAAAGAGCATTACTACAAAGACTAAAGTATCCATGTTTGTTCTGTATTTATCAATGAAACAAATTAAAAACACACCTGACCAGCTAGAACACTTTTCTGAAAAAGTGTTAAAGGTGAAATATTTTCAGGAATTACTGATTTTAACTGGTTTTGAACCAAGCAATTAAAAATCGTACAATTTGACTTAGGTGAAAACGTTTCAGTACAATGTTGTCAAATACTAAAGCTACATCTACCTACTAAATATATATATATAAAAAGTTAAAACTTATTGTCTTTCTAAACCAAAACAATTCTCTGATAGCAAATCAAAGATATTCAGAAATTCAGCTCTGCATCCTAATTCCAGATAATGGAAATTTCAAATTCTAGATTGTCTTAGGGAACAGAAATTCCAGTTTCTGGCCAGCTCTAAAGTATATACTTGATCTACTCATCTCTGACAGTATCTTTACTATTAAAAATATCCCAAACCCTACCTAGCATGTTTCTACAATAACTAATATTCATGAAATTACCATGTGGTGAAACATGCTGTAAAAACAGGTTGGTTTTTTTCTTCTTCATTTCAGGTTCACCAGCAAAGCTCAGCTTAAGCTGACAGAATAAAGAGATGTTTAGTAATTATCTTCTCTCCGATTCCCTTCAATCATCCTTTTTTTCCCCCCAACTTCTGAGCAACTCTAAGGTAAAAATCTGTTTGTTTCTAAAAGCAGTGGAGACAAGTTCTTACTTAGTGCCCCCACAGTCCTTTGCCTTCGGCAGAGGCTTGAACACTGATTTGGAGGTAGAGAAGAAACACACGAGGTTGTGCGTTGAACACGTTCAGTTTACAAGGTATTTATTTATCCACATTAAAAAGAATTATTTGGCTGGGAAAAAAGTTTGCTATAGTTCTTCAGATGAAAGGGGTACAAGATATATTTCAACCTGTCTAGCTGATTTAAAACACCTGGCTTAGCTGCGAGCTCAAGCAGAGCTATATGGCAATGGCAAATGAAACCTGTGCAGCTGAGTTACGAGCACCAGCTCTTGGAGAAGAGTACCATTCACAAAGCAGAAACCGCTGAGCATCTTGTAAAACAAACAACAATTTCCATTTGCCTTAATACACCAGACTGAAAGCTCAGAGGTCCTGCCTCATCCCAACCACTCCACAACTCTTTTACGGTTCAGGAGGCAGTTCAGGAAGGGATCCGATGTCGGCACCTCAAGGGTGGCAATGTCTGCCGGGGGAGCGAGGCAGCTGCTTGGAGTTCACTGCTGTGATCGCCTGGTGCTGAACTCCGACAGACTGCTACTGGTTTCTGAATTATTTTTGTCATACTGGGTCAATTAATTGCCCCTTTAGAGTTGATGCTAATTGTGTTAGCAGCGAGTTGGGGGTGAGCATTCTAGTTAAGGCTGAAATAAGAAAGGCAATGTTGCCCGTCTCATCTGATAACAGTATCATTCCCTGGTTCAAGGCTAGATTTTGCACAACTTAGGAATTTTGCCAGGAAGAATCATTCAGGTTTGGTAGTATGAGATTTAGATGGCAAATAGAAAATATGTCCGCTGCCTTCACAGCTCTCTGCTAGTATTGGGCAGAGAAGTCTGCATTTTCATGTCAGAAAATGCAGAACATCCCAAGAAAATTAAATCCCTTTGACTTAAAGCCTCAAGAGCTGGTAAAACATGAGTTTTCCCCTTTACATTACCTGCTACTATCGGAGAATATGATAAACACACAAGAACTATGTGTTTGCAGGTAAATTATGTTTCCTGGGTGCATTCATCCCTGGCTTTATAGGATGTTCTGGCCTGCGTCTAATCCCTCTGGCTCCTTGCCCAAAGAAAGCATCTTAAAATAGTCTTAACAATCCCTTGAAAGATGAGATGCTTGGGTTAGAGGAAAAAACTGTGGGCCTGGAGTTAAGGGGGTCATATTGCCTTAATCTGACAGACAGACAAGAGGAACCGGTTCAGATACGCACACATCATGTCGATGCAAAGAGGGATGTATTAGTATTAACACATCATTCTAGAAATCCAGTCTGCCTGTTAATCATTTTCCTACTCTCCTCAGACATCATTTTAAACCACTGAAAAATAATCCATCCTGAGGCATACAAACAATGACATGAGGCTAAAACCCAAGCAATTTCACACTTGGCAGTATTTTAAGTTCTTTTTAATTTGTCTTCCGGATGCAGTCAGCTAAAATTTTTGAATTTTTTTCCCCATCATAACAGAGTTAGATTGACTTTGGTTTTTACACATACAATACAACTGCAGGAACTGGAGCTTTAAGAAAAAAAAAGGGAGGGGGGGCAAAGTATTGCAAAGCTTCTAGTAACATCACAAACAACAGTGCTGGTAACTCAGAGTTATCAACAAGTTGTTCACAATGTTGCTTGTGGGGGAACCTGTGAAACACCCAGCCCTTGTGTGAAACAACTATTTCTCCTCTGTGAGTGTCCTCTTCAATCCAAAAGAGAAGTAGTTAGTAAATGTATGCACTTTTTCTTCAAGCAAATCCCTGCACTTGCTCAGCAGCCATTTTTCAGTCCCACTAAGCAACACAAGCCTCACATTTCCCCCATGAAGTCAATCAGTTGCAGCTGAAAGCTCAGTGGAAGCTTGGGCAGATTCATGGTACATAACTATGTCCTTGACTTCTCCAAACTAACTTACATACTTATTACAGAAAGTTAAAAAAAGGCCATACCGTTTTAGCATTGAAGAGACAAAACTCCCTCTTTACCTACATTTGCTCCTAGTTTTGAGCCATGAAATCAGAAAGAAAACTCTTTGGCTACAGTCCTAAGAAAACTAGCAGCCATCAGATACACAAGCGTTTCTATAGCATGAATGGTATACATATTTCTTTCAACAGATGAAGAAACATGATCATAAGTAATATTTCTTACACTGTAAGAAAAAAGGAAAGCAGACATAACTCTGAAATACAAGGAATCGAATTCCTACCTGCCATGAATAAAATTGCTTAAGAGTTGATGACCTCATTTCAAATCAAAGCAGCTCAGACTTTGGCTTCAGTTTTTCAGGAAGCAGACTCAATCTTCTCTAAATATTTAAAAAAGGTTTGTTTGCTGTAAACCGGCAAAACTCAACAGAGTATCTCTTTTGTAACAGGGCCCCAAAATGTGTACTAATTTTTTTCATTCCATGGCTTCTAATATGATTGCAAACTGTGTGGACTTGGTACTTTGTCTGCTTTTAGCAGTGTTGATTTCATTATAATAATTTCTGTTATCTGTCTATTTATACTACAGGAATTTGTTTTCAAGTGCCTGGAAACTACCAGGCTGATCATATTACCACAGGAAAAGGCACACCTTTCAGGTCAGGGTTTAAGTGCAAAGAACAATTGCAATCTGCATGAATTAATTCGAGTGCAGATTTCCAGTAACGTTCATTCACCTAGCAGGTCAAGAAGGCTGGCAGAACTCGTTGGGCAGTGCCACAACGAAACGAGTATTTTCACTTCTGTGTTTCCAACTTAATTTTCTGATGTTGTCTATGATTTGCTCTTGCTCAGAGCTGGTTTTGGCTTGTGAAGTTTGAGCAAAAACTTTTTTGAATTCCATACAGAGAAAAAGGACCCACATTTTATCCATCTTAACTGCAGTATTTCAAATATAACTTGAGAATGAGTAATATTACAAAAGTAACTATTTTTAAAAGCTAATTTGAGAAGACAGAAAAACCTATTACTTGTGAACTATATCAGTCATTGCTAAAGATCATAGCTTTTGTCACCCACATTTGCTATCCACATTTAGAAATAAGACTCAAGTTCTTAATTCCAGTTTTATTTTGTAAATTCCTCAGTATTTGTTGTGGGGTTTTAAAAATATCTTTTACACTTCTTGTGAATAAATAAAGTAGTAAGTCTCTGAATTGTGATTTAAGTAAATGGGAAGACTGATTTTTTTTTCCCCCCAAATAAGCAGCTGTTTACCCTGTAGCAGGCAAACTAACAGCAGACCCTAAGATGCCCTGCCAAATCTGCAATTAAATTTTCCCCTATACAGATCAGGAATGTAAGTCTATGTCTTAAGTGACCTCCATATATAATAGATATCCTGTAAACTGTCCCCAGCTCTAGAGTCCACATCACTTAGATTTACTATTAGTTCCTTGCCAGCACTTGTTTCAAATCATTCTTGTGATCATGTTTGACAGCCAGAGAAAGAGATTTCACTTTAATGAGACACCTGACACTATATAAAGAACATAAAGCACATCATAGTTGTAAAGCATACAAAAAAAGAAAAATGACCAAAAAAAAAAAGGAAAGGAATGTAACTCTGATTTAAGTCTGTATTTCTGGTTCTATGGCCAGTGTTTAATCCCAAGTCAAACTGCTCGGCCTCTGAATAAAAGGTTAATTCATCCCATGTCATTTATATACACCACAATCACCTTCATTGCAAGAAAAAAAGACAAAACAGCACCTTGTGTTTGCATTACAGATGCCATGTCCAACATACAAACATACTGCCTTTGTTAGGAAAGGCTAGATATGTAAAGGCAAGCCCAAATTCAGTTTCTCTTAACAGTTGTTTCTGGCTATCTTATCCTGGCAGAAACCACCTCCATACAGAAAGAGAGGAGTTTCCAGCAATTCCTAAATCCCTAAGAAAGCTTGAAAGCAGCACTCCTCACCAGAGCACCTGGGCTCCTCCAACAGAGTCCTGAGCAAAGTCCTATCTGCTTTCTTGGTGTTCCAGGCAAAACTCTGCCTGGGAAGAAGAGTTTCCACTTTTTACAGCATCCACTTGGTTCTTTTACTCTTTTTTTCCTCCTCTCCCCGTGGACTGGTTGCATTTACTGGTAGAAAAAGGCATGAGGGTGTTAGGGTCCTCTCTGTGATCGCACCCTTGCAGACAGGGTAATCTCTTAGGTGACCCTATGGCCGCAGGGGCTGAGACACAGCCCAGCCAGACTGGCACAGAATCACAGAACGGATGAGGTTGGCACGAAGGCCCTTCTCACCTGTCCTCCACTACTTGGACTCTGCCACATGCTGCCAAGACAAGGCTACTGCCCTCCTGTGAGTGGACAAACCAGGGCACTGCTCACACGCCACTGACCTCAGCATCACCGTACTCCTGGTGGGACTGAAGGGACAGGAGGGGCAGCGGGAGGGGCCTCCCTAACTACAGTGCTGCCTTTAGGCGGGTTTTTCCTCCCAGTTTGGAGATGGATGAAGATCTGCCAGCTCTCTGGCTGACTCCCTCTGCCACAGCAGACAAGAAGTGAGGAAGGAAACCTCTGATGAGGACGCTATAGGTGCACAGGGTAGAGGTTTTGCTGTTCCCAGTTGTCAGAGGTCCAAACTGTAATGTATGTGAGCTGCTGTTTAGCTGACTTATTTTTCTACAAAAATCCTGTTAATTATTTGCTCTTCAGGGCTAGGAACTATTACAGCACTGCCCTGTCCAGGTCTAATATCTCGCATGAACTTACAGTCAAGTCTCAGGCAAGAGCCACAAGCAGGGAGGTGACAGTTTCTATCAGTGGACAAAACATACTTCCAAGTGACCATGAAAATAAGCGGAACTTGTCTGAATAGAGCCATACTGATTCACTGCAGAGGCTTATAGAAACTGAGTGGAGAAATAAAAAATAAAGATGAAAACATATTTGCTGTTATTTTTTTCTGCTGGAATACCTGATAATAATTCCCCACTACATCAAATAACACCGTCAGCCTACAACAAGTAGTGGGGAAGAATTCAGGTGGAAATGTCAGAACTAAAGCGACAGTCACGGATGAAAGTATCAACGCACAAAACTCTGCTACTAATTTTATGCAGTCTCTTCCATACAAACAGATGCTTCAAAAAACATCTAAGGGAAATGACAATACCGACTAAATCTCTTTCCATTTACAAGTATTTTTATCTGAAACATTTAACACCTGGATTGAAACATGCAGTTAAAATCCTGCTTTAAAATGCAGATGGGTTTTCTCAGGTCGTTTTCTGTGGCATGCATACTGGCTCATCACGACTCAAACTCACTGTAAAAATAGTGTTTGTTTATTGCATGAGCACAAAGAGGAAACTGGAGACACTTGACTCCTAAAGAAAGAGTTCCTGGGAGCGTGCAGTTGTGAGAGAAGGGAAATACAAAAAAGCTTTCCAACAGTGAAATGGAGGGTTTTTTCAGCTTTCGGCAATCCTGTCATTTCCAGAGCTCACCTCACTCTGTTGTCCAGACAAAGAATGTTTCTTCCAAGGACACATTTAGTCAAAACTGATGCATTCTGCAGCTCAGTATAAAAGAAGGTAGCCATCCTGAGAGTTGCTGAGCAACCTTGTGAGATTTATTAACTGCCCTCAATTCCTGGGAAGCAGAGATGCTAATCCATGGAAATTTAGGCTCAGTTCATTTATCATTCCCTCCTGGTACCTCTGCTTGTTGAAAGAAAAGGTAGTGCGGCAGGGAACTACTTTTAAGCAGCCCTAGTTCACCCCCCAGAAGAGAATATCTGATTGAATCCACCCCATGGGAAAATCACCAACCTTTCAAGCTTTCTTCAGCCCCAGAATAGAAATAAGTCAGAGGAGGTGACGAGGCACAGTGCCTGCATCTCTCATGTCTGGACTAGCCAAACAGTCTCCTCCAATAATTGTAACTCCCTTCTGTCCTGCTCCACAGCCAGTTTCTGGCTCCTTTCTCTTTCTTGATCAGTGCCAAGGAGCCAGACGTGAGCACAGAATGCAAATCCTGCCTTGTCCTGGCTTCATGTGAAACAATTTGGATTTTCATCCAAATAGCACTCTCCCTTGCTTCCTGAAACAGGCAAAGAGAAGCACGCAAAAACACATTTGCACAAATGCACCCTGAACAAGTTAGTGCAGGGTGTTTCTTTTTCAATATGTGAACCCTTTAAAGTCTGATGATGGAGGTGTCTATTTCAGTAAAAATTTCACACTATGAATTTTTGCAGCTTCCTGAGCAGTTTCATAGTTGATTTAAAGAGATGTTAAGGTACTACTGTGAAAGAGGTGGTCCTTCATGATCCCGTTCATGTCCTTATTAGGTGCAGATGGCCATAGAGACATTAGTATCTGCATAAGGGAGAAGGAAAAGCAAGAAGGTTTTGGGTCTGCTATCACAGACACTCAAAAGTAGTCCCCAGCCCCTCGAGAATCCCAAACTTCCAGATGAAAAAGCTAGGACTTAAGGTGAGTCTACATGTTATTTTGCAAGCTCAGTGATGTTATCAGTAGGGCTACTTCATTTGCCATCTCATCTCTGCCTGTGCTCTGAGTTGCTTGACTATGTTTTCTTCACCCACCCTAAAAAATGGCAGACATTTTGCTTTTTCCTGCCGATAACTGTTTAAGAGAACTGACAGAAGCGTCCATGGGAGGCTAAGACACTGGCATAATCTACAGAATTAAACTCCAACAGTGGAGCTGACTTGTTTTGCTACATGGTCCTTGCCCAACTAGGACAATTTGTGTGAAAATAATCTTCTGTTAATCAAAAGCTATGGGTTCAACCTGCTTAAGTTTCCTGGTGGTACAAATAAACGTGGTTTATAGGAGCTCTTGCAAAAATTCTGTGTAGATCCAAGCTGCTTAATTCTTCATTGCTTGTGCCAAAACAAAAAGGGCAGCCTTTGTTCACAGATATATGGTGCAAGCACCCATGCCCTAGAACATCTAGCTCAAAAGTAAAGATGACAGTTAAAAAAATTTTACTAGAATTGCTTGTATTTAGCAACTTTAATATTACAACATATCAGTAAAGACAACACCATAGTGGTTTTGCCCTAGATATCTAAGTGCCACAATTTATTTCCAATACTTGTTTTTTGCTTTGCAAACATTTAGCACAGAACTGGTGCAACTTTATTTCTGCCTCCTGTTACTATGCACTGAAGAACAAATGTACTGTAACATTTAACAACCTATCACAAGACAAAATGAAAAACTTACTGTGTATATGAATGATCTAAGATTCCTTCTGCTAAGAAGAGTCCCAGGCATTTTGGTAGACGAGACAGCAGCCCTGAATGAGAGACTCAGTGCTACACAGTGCATGTTTCTGAAAGAAAGTAGCAAACAGTATAAGAAAGTATAAAAGAGCACATGACTGTCATATGAATATCCTTACACAATATTAATCCAGTTTCTTTGTGTTATTACTTGCCAGTAGTTTTATCTTACCAAGTTACTCGTATGTGGAGTACTCAGCAAGAATGGGAGTTACAAAAATATACTTTAAAACTGTCTCAAGTGCCTTGCAGGCTTGCGAAGAACACACTGTGAGTGGATTCTGCTATTTATTGTGAATACCACTCACTTCAGAAGGCCTGTTTGCATGGATTTTCCTTCAGAGTAAGGACCTTAATATGGAAAGCAAATAAAACAGGACAAAAATGCTTACAGAGGCAGCAAAAGATTAAAAACTTGGTACATCTCTGGGAACGTGAAAACAAAGCCAACTTCATGACGAGGCTAGTTTAATTTCGTTGGCACGTCAGCCACATGGAATTTCTACAGACAAGGGTTTTAATAGCATTCTCACTGCTGGAGTGGGAACACCACAGAGAGCTCAGCGCTGCCCTTGCTGAAGTTATTGCCAATACCCTAAATGCATGCATACAATATGGTCTGCTACATATGCATTAAGGTGGGGAAGTTGTTAAGTAGTGACAACTCAATTAGTCTGTGCTGAACGTTCACACATTAAAGGTATCCCTTGCAGTCTGTAAGGCTGCCAGCAACACAGTTTTCATATTGCTCAGGTCAGAAGCTGAATAGCCTGTGACTAAAGAAAAGTTAACAAAAGAACTTTGAAAGTATTAATACATCTTTTTAATTACCACTAGATGGACTACAGACAAAATAAAACAGCTAAGATGATTAAGAGACCAGAGCACCTCTCCTATGAGGAAAGGCTGAGAGAGCTGAGACTGTTCAGCCTACTGAAAGCTCAGGGAGGATCTCACTGATGTATATAAATACCTGAAGGGAGGGTGCAAAGAGGACAGAGCCGGGCTCTTTTCAGTGGTGCCCAGTGACAGGACCACAGGCAATGGGCACAAACTGAAACACAGGAGGTTCCCTCTGAACATCAGGAAACACTTTCTCACTGTGAGGATGCCTGAGCACTGGCACAGGTTACCCAGGGAGGTTGTGGAGTCTCCCTCTTTGGAGGTATTCAAAAGCCTGGACATGGTCCTGGGCCACCGACTACAGGTGGCCCTGCTTGGGCAGGGGGGTTGACTTCCAGAGGTCTCTTCCAACCTCACCCCTTATCTAATTCTGTGAACTATAAAATATTAGAACTGAGAAAACTATTTGATACTTCCACCATCACACAGATTTCTCCCTGCAACAAGCAAGTGCACACAGCTTCCAAAATAAAAATAGCCTTCCATGAAAAGAAAGGCAGTCTGAGGTGACTACAAAACACATAGGAAGAACTGCAGAAGAAACAGGGGCCATCAAAGGAAAACATCTTCTGACTGCAAAGTCAGGTCTGAGGAAGTTGTGCCAGGAATGGCAGAGGTTTCAAAATTATCAGTTGAACTTGTGTGACAGTTTGTGTCTGTACCAACTCATGAAGTTTCTGCAAAAAAACAAAGACACATCTAAACCAGGCAGAGAGTACAAGCAGATGCACCACAGCTTTTCTTCACATCCTTTTCTACCTAGTCTGATTGTCTAGTGAAGAACTCTTCTTTTCCCCTGTTTAGCATTGGTAAGGATCTGAAATAGTTATCCAGATCCAGAATATCTATTTGTTTATGCAGATGCTTTATTACCATGTGCCTGAGCTACAACTTACAGGTCACACACAGCCTGCAAGGACATCATGTTTCCTAGCCTACTTCACCTGAAGGTACCCATCAAGAAACGAGTGCACATGGTAAGGAAAGGGCCATGAAGCTTAAAAAAAAAAAGGAATATAAATCAGAGAGGGCTGGTCCTACCAAAACAATTCCTCTGGCCTATCTGTTGTTTGCCCTGGGAGTAAAAGCAAGACAAGAACAGTATCTATCAATTGTTCTCCCAACAACAACTCCCTCAGTTTGCCGTCACTAGTAAAATTACGTGACTGTATATGCTGTGCAGCACTTACGCTGGACAGTCAATCTGCATTCACGCAAAAACTTCAATATTTCGGGGAAGTGCCAGACTTATGTCTCACACTGGCTATGCCGTGCACACAGAGCATGTCTGGCTGTACAGCTAGTTGAATCAAGTCTGAGGCTCACCCTGCCGGAAAGTTCATGCACTGCAAATACAGTATGCTGCCAGGAGACAGCTGTTTCCATTGTGACCATGCAAATCAGTCGTCTTCTTCCAGCTGCCAAATGCACAGGCACACGCATTCATTAATAGGAGATTTGGGGAACTTCCAAAAAATTGATTGGGTGGTTTCAGAAAAAGCAAGATATTTTGTTGGGTTCAAGCTAAAACATACTTCTGACACTTAGGACTGAAACCCTGAAGAAACTGTGGGACTTGTGCTGGAAGCTTCATGGGTTAAATCCTGTTTTCAGTACAGCTAACCCTGCAATGAGCCTTGACTGGAAAGAACAAGTTGTACTCTTCTAGCCACATGAAGCCAAAGGCTTTTCCAAGTACTTTCTTTTGCTATATGATTTACTGAACAGAGAGCTCAATCTAAACCCAAAACACTGCATCAGCCATTTATGGCCCAGGCAACTCAAAAGTCAGGTATGTAGGTGTCTCCCTCATTAATTATTCTTCTTGCTTCCTGGAACTCTTCAGCATTACTTAAGTCTCATCTTAATTAAGACATGGCTTTAATTAAGACATGGCTAACCTGTGATCCTTCAGCTTCATAAAGACACTCAATCTAAGATTCATACCTTCCAACGGAGTGGCCATAAGTTCCTTTTCAAGTCAGCAGGGAGACACACAAATTTCATCATCTAAAATAGACCGGACTTCTTGTTCTCTAGAAGAACTGTGCCTCTTCTCTGAACTCAGGCAATTATCTTCAAATGTTGACATTACAAGAGAGGTGTTCTGAGTTGAGAGATATCAATCCAGCAAAGGTCTCTTCTGCAAGCATCCCACATGCTTCTCAGGCAAGTGCTCTGTCAGGGAAGAGGAAAAAGATTAAGTGAGAGAAACCAATGCCTGTGGCACCTTACTTATGAGAGCTGTTGGTACAGAAATGAAATGTTACATCATGCTTGCTGGACCTCCCAACAGAACTCTTCCAATTTACCTGCTTACATAAAGGCAGAGATGCCCCGGTAAAACCTATAATCAGTGGTATTTAGGACAGTGAAGAGATTTAAATAAAAACACCACTAGAATAACCAATAAAACTCTAACATTGAGGGCTTGACACATTTCCAGTTCCATTCCCACATGGTGAGTCCTCATAAGTGGAAAACTCAATCCAGGCAGGTCAGAATCAAATAACCATTACTTAAGATGAACTCTTCTCACTCCCAGTACAGTAGAGATTTTGTCTCTCTGCTTCAGGCTATAGCAACAGCCAAATAAATAACAATTCAGCATTTTCCAACCAGCACTCTTCTGACAAAGAAGACACAGGATGACCTTCATAAGCATCCCTAACAGCTTCAAGACCTCAAAATGCACAGGCAGCTATGACATGAAAGAGTTCATGCTGACCTCAAAGAGGCTGAAAGATCACAGGTTCTGGAGAGGTCCTGTTGAAAGTACATACACTTGAAATGCCCTCAAATTTTGGACAACCTCAACTCTGCAAGAGAGTGGAGACCGAGTTATTTTGATCAAATTTGCCACTTTAAAGCATTTTTTGTAATGGAGAATGTGGTGGGGAAAAAAAGCACATAGGGATGTGACAGGAGATCAGAAATGTTTTGGCCCGTTCTGCCTAAGCCCCTCCTCATTTTCACTCAACACTTTCCAGGAGAGCAGGATGAGTTTCTTACATTGTTCCAAGGGAAGCCATTTTAGAAATACAGTCTTGCTGTTCACTGACACATCATTAGTAGCATTTTAAAAAACAGCACTGTTCAGTCTTCTCTCTACACTAATCCTTTGGTCTGTGCATATACTCACCAACGAAGACAAAAAAGGAGACAAAGTGTATTAGCCAGAGACAGCTCGGATATCCACCAGTGGAAATTGCACCCGGTGAGCATGTTCATGGGGATCCTTTTAGAGATGGCACCAGGCACAGGGTGTTTTGGACATCCCGTCCTTGGCCTCACAGAGTTAACTTGGTAGGCAGAGAGCAGGCAGGTACCTCTCTATAAAGAGGGATTCACTTACAAGCAGGAGATTAAGGCCAGAAGACAGGACATCGAATACCATCCTCTTTTGGCCAAAGTGGGGGGCACTATTCACAGAGACAAAAACTGCATCTGGTGCACGGACGAGAAGAAACGCCCTGTGCCAGGGAGGCCGGTGCCTCCGCACACACCACACCGTATACCCCCCTCACGGCAGGGGCCGCGGTACCGGGGCCTGGGCTCTGCCCGGGGGAATCGGCGGGAGGCGCTGTCCCCTGAAGAGACCCGCCGCCGCGGAGAAGGAGAAAGAGGAGAAGGAGGAAGAGGAGGAGGCGAAGGCGGAGGCGGAGGCGGCAACGACTACAGCGACGGCGGCTCCGCTCCCGCCCCTCAGGGGGCGCTGCCAGCCCGCGCAACCGCCCGCCCCACCCACTCCCTCAGGCATGGCCACGCCCCGCTCGCCGCTCCCGCCCACTCGGCAGGGCCGCGCCGCTCCTAGCCCCGCCCCTTTCGCCTCCCTTCCGTCTATCTCCCGCTGGAACCAATGAGAGGGAGCGAGTGCCCGGCTGGTCCCGCCCCCGCCAGCCGGGAACCACCCCTTCCGGCGGAAAGGCGTCGCGGCGTTGTCCAAGATGGTGGCGGGAGGGTTGTGTCTGTGTGGGCTGATCAGGTACCGGGGGCGCGAGGGCGACCGTGCGTGGGGGCGGCGAGTCCTGGCCGCGGAGAGGGAGGGGCGAAGGAGACCCCGCGCCTCCATGGCCCCCTGCCAAGCGGCGGCCGCGCTCCCCCATCCTCCCCGAGCCTGCCCCGGCGTCACTCACCCGCCCCGCCCCTCCCCGTGCCCCTCCTGAGAAGAGGCGGCCGCCGGGCAGGGCGAGGTGGGACGGGTCCCTGACTGGTTCCTCCTTGCTCTGCCGCCGGCCTCGGATGGGTTAATGTGCTTTTCCGTTTCTTCATCCCGAAAATGAAAGTGGTTTCTTACCTTGCGTGTCAGTCGCGACGTGCAGCTCGCCGTGGGCAGCCCCTTTAACGTCGAGTAAATGGTGTTTGTCATAACGTGTAGCACAACATCTGAATCCAGGCCTGTGAAGCTCTGTAGGCCATGAAGAGACTCCTGTGAGAAACCTCTCCTGGGTTAGGAGAGCTGTGTAGGGAGGCAGTGGTGAGCAACGGGAATGCCCGTGTCAGAGAGTGCTTCAGAGACCTGAGGAAACGGGTCTCTAAAGAGAGAAACTGCTCTCTGAGAGAAAGAGCTTTTATGGGCAATTGACATAGCTCTTCAAATCTCAGGGGAATGGGAAATGCGGGCACTGGGTCATGCACTGCAGGCTGGCCCAGGTAGCTCTGCACCAAAGCAGTTCACGCCAAGGCAGGCCAAACAGGAGCTTGGACTGAAGAAAACTCTTACAAATCTATTTAGAAATTACTTCACTAATTGTGTTTTGTCAGATATATACACTATAAAGGGCATACAACCTTTATAGTGTATATAGCACATGGAGATAGATACAGATATATGGCATGAATAAACAATAATAAATGAGAGGTAACAGGGAAAAAATATTTGGCTAAACAATGTAGAATAGTGATTTTTTTTTCCATAATTGTTGAAATGATACACAAATATCGATGATTTCTGAGATCAGAAGAACTCAAGAAATTGTTGAACTCCCTGTAGCTCTACCTGTAAGCCCATCTGTCTCATTTTCATACATAGTATTTCTTTAAAGCAATTTTATATTTTAAAATTTCTGCCTTGTTTCAGATTGCTGTGCTCATTGTTAATCCCTGCATTATTTCTAAGTGGAATTTTGTGTGTCTGCTTGGTGGTGCTACTGTGGGGAATACGGCTTTGGATACAACAAAGGAAAAAACAGTTGACCTCAGCAGGAAAAGATGGGAAGCAGCCATTGCTAGTTGCATTTTTTCACCCATATTGCAATGCAGGTGGTGGAGGGGAGAGAGTCTTGTGGTGTGCCATAAGAACGCTCCAGAAAAAGTAAGCATATATGTTTATCAAATACCATATTTCATTCTCAGATACTGATGGTATTATTTATGCGCATTTTGGCATTTTCCATATTTAAATAGGTATCATTAATCTACTGGTCCTACATTTTTTTTACATCTGAGTTTCACCTGGTTGCACCATTCCACTTCATCGCTTTACCCAGATTTTGATCTGTCCTCCTGTGGTATCTCTCACTTCTTCTTTCTCTCCTTGGGAGAACCCCTTGTCCCTCATCAGTTTTCCGCTACTGGTATGGAACTTTGTATAGGCATAACTCATCAGTAGATAACTGATAATCTTGATACTTGCCTCTTGGTGCAGGAGGCAAAACAAGTTAATATCTAAAGTGAATTTAACATTGGCACATCCACTGTCTTGCAGAGTCTTCTGCATTTTACTCATGCTATGCACTAGACAGTCATCTCCTAATGTAGGGCAAGGTGTTCTTAAGTCTGTAGAATAATACTGAGCTCCTTTTATGTTTTACTCAAAAAAAAAATTCTTCAACTCCTCAGCCATATGTTTTTCTGCAGATCAGAAAAAAATGTGGAAGTATAAGGAAAAGTATAATTTAGTTAAAATCATTTCAGAGCTAGGCCAGACATTTGTTCTCACATACTTTTTTGAGTAATTTTGCATGGATAATATTTTAGTTTCATGTTACAAAATTTGAAGAGAAGAATGTATGAAATTCTTTTTCTTTACTCTTGCAGGTACAGAAATGTAACATGTGTTGTTTACACTGGTGATAGAGATGCCACTGGAGAAGAAATAGTAGAGGGTGCTTTCAGAAGATTCAATATTAAATTAACTCATCCTGTGAAGTTTGTGTTTCTAGAAAAACGCTACCTTGTGGAAGCTTCTCTTTACCCTCATTTCACTTTGCTGGGACAAAGTTTAGGATCAGTGTTTCTCGGCTGGGAAGCTCTTGTAAAGTGTGTTCCTGATATTTATATTGACTCAATGGGTTATGCCTTCACACTTCCCCTCTTTAAGTATATAGGAGGTTGTCGCATTGGATGCTATGTCCATTATCCCACTATCAGCACCGATATGCTTTCTGTCGTTAGGAACCAGGCTACCAGGTTTAACAATGCAGCCTTCATTACAAACAATCCTCTTTTCAGCAAATTTAAACTTGTCTACTACTACTTCTTCGCTTTCATGTACGGATTGGTTGGTTCCTGCAGTGATGTGATTATGGTTAATTCTTCTTGGACACTAAATCACATCCTTTCCCTCTGGAGAGCTGGGGCTTGCGCTAGCGTAGTGTACCCACCGTGCGATGTTCAGACCTTCCTGGATATTCCACTGGAAGAGGAAAAGGGCACCACTGAATATTCCATTGTTTCCGTCAGCCAGTTCAGGCCTGAAAAAGATCATCCTTTGCAAATCAGAGCCTTTGCTAAGCTGCTGAAAGAGAAGAGACTGGGGCAGCAGCCATCATTGAAGCTTATCTTAATTGGCGGCTGTCGTAACCAGCAAGATGAAGAGCGTGTAAAAAACCTTAAACGTCTTTGTGAAGAGCTGGGAGTTAGTAAGGATGTGATGTTCAGAATAAACATTCCCTTTGAGGAGCTGAAGAGACACCTGGCGGAGGCCACCATCGGCCTGCATACGATGTGGAATGAGCACTTTGGGATCGGTCAGTATCTTTCCTCAGTGTTCAGCCTTTTTTCCCAGCTGGGGACACAGTTGGGGAGGGCTTCAGTTCATGATTAAGGCTCCTCAGCGTAGGTGTCTAAGCATAGAGGTCTGCGTGCCAAGCAGGTGTCCAACTCCCATTCTCCTCAGAGGCAATCTAGCTGAGGTAGAGCCTACAGGACCAATTCAGATGGCTAACCACTAGGTGCTACTGTAGTGCAAGCTGAAGCGCTGTAGGTGTTGTAGACTGTTAATTATGGGCATCCTTTAGTCACCTAAACAGCCAGCTAGTCCCATTTGTCGTGCCCAAGACGTTCTGCCTGACCTGCAGCTATTGCTCTGCAAGGACATGGGTCACCCTAAGGTCCTGTGTTAGGTGTGCCAGGCTTACACAGATGCCTTCTGTCCCCAACAGAGCCTCAAAAGGCACCAGGTACTTCTGTTTAAGCACCTTAGATTGTGCCTTGTTGGCTCCACTGATGGCAGGGGGAGCTTAGACACACAGTCCACATGTAGACATCCATGTGTAGAGCATGTTTAACCTGCCTCAACTGCCATTTGAAATGTCTAGTGTATGTCATGGGACTCCAGCTGCTGTTTCAGAAGTGTGAGTCTCCCACAGATCCTGTCTCTTATTTGTAAGCCCCACGTAGGTGCCACCAGGTAGCCTTGGTCATCTCATTGCACTAGGCATCTGTGCTAAGGCAGTTAAATCAAAGCCTTAAATCAGTCGCCGTAGCATGGAGCAGAATGCCAAAGGAGAGCTGGGACCTGGTTTGCAAGGTGCTATCATACAGAATTAAGGTATTGCGCTCAGTTTATTGGGATTAATTGAGTCCTGACCTTGAAAGGGAATGTAAGGTTGCCCACCTGCCATAAATCTACATGAGGGTAAGTTAGCAGCCAAGCAGATGGATGCCGTGCTAGGCTGTAATGTGACTAAACTGCAGTTAATGTCATCAGACTTTATTAGAATACAAGTTAAGTAAGTACCAGGAGTACTAGTTTATAGTCTGTAGGAACTTGGTGTAAAAAAAATTTACTCTGAAGCGTCTCCCAGAAGCAACTGCCACAAAATGGAAATAATGGTTTCTTACATTTTTTTTGCTCACAAAACAGTTTAATTAAGTAAATTTAAAAAAAAAAAGGTGATACAATCACACTGTGATTTTGAATTTCAGCCTGATTTCACCTTCATCTCCAATGGCTTTTTACTTGTAAAAAACATGTTCCAAAACTTTGGAGCATTATTTATAGTTGGCAATTTTTGAGCTAGGGCAACTTTTTAAAAATCAAATCAGAACTGAGAAGAATCAGCAATTAAAGTGATTTCTGAGGTTTGTTCTGGAACCACAGAGGAGAACTGAAGTTGCTGTATATATTATATGCTATTTCTATCCCACTGCTTTTGGCTGAGGAAAGCTTACTATCAGATTCCCATTTCATTAAAACTTCTTCCATCAAAAATACAGATGTAGTGATAACAATTTTAACTAGTTTGTCTTGCTGAGTTGTCAAAAGCTATAAAGATCTGTTAATCTGCAAAATACTGAACTTCTGAATATCATCTGATTGAAATGTGCATAGTCAGCTTTTCTCTCAGTGTCTTTCTAAACGTTAAAAATCTTCATTGTGAATGAGAAAATGAATAGTTATGTTCGGCTCTAATTTTTAATTATTTTTTGCAGCTGTCGCCATACCATAAAACCTGAGTTGCAGTGTTCTGTCACAGAGCAGAACAGAACTATGCAGTGTTCTGTCACAGAGTTACCTTCCATGTTTACATTGGTTTCAATATCTAGCTTTTTTTCCCCACCATATATACTGGTGATATAATCTATCTCAGGTAAATCCAATATATTACAAGAACCACAACTTAAGGAATTATATCTGATTTCTAATTTCAGTTTTATGTGTTTAAGGGAAACTATCATTTCAGTCCTTAGGACTGAAAAACTTAATTTTGTTTTTCTTATGAGACCATTTACTCTGTATTTTTCAAACTGATCTAGAAGAGCAGTCTATAGTAACTTATAATTCTGGATGAATTTTACTGTGGTTTTAACTTTCCAGTGCCTTATTGAAAGCCAAAGTACGTGATGTGCACATTCATATCAGCATGTTTTGTATCTTTGCAGGAGTAGTTGAATGTATGGCAGCTGGCACAGTTATCCTGGCTCACAATTCTGGAGGCCCCAAATTAGATATTGTGGTACCCTATGAAGGACATATTACAGGCTTCCTAGCAGAAAACGAGGACAATTATGCTGAGACGATGGCTTATATCCTCTCTTTGTCTCCTGGAAAAAGGTTAGAGATCAGAGAAAACGCTCGTCGCTCTGTGCACAGGTTTTCTGACCAGCATTTTGAAGAGACATTCCTATTATCTGTGGACCCGTTATTTAAATAAATGTGTATGACTAAAATTAACTTTTTATATTTGACTATGTGTCACCTGTAAATACATGTAATCTATGATCTCTTGGTCCCATTCAATAAAGAGATTTTTTTTCTTTCTGTCAGGGTATTTGCTTTATGTAATAGAGATTTTTTTACTGGGAAAGAAATGCTCCTGAAAATTTTCTGTGTTGACTACACGGCAGTGCGGTGCACTGCAAAACTCTCTGGATTCACAGAACTATCATATTTCCTTGCTAACAGAACTACATCTGGAAGTTCTTTTATTCACTGAATACTTTACTTTGTCTCCATCCATTTCATGACTCTTCACCCACAGTCACACTTTTTAAAATCAACACTTTTGTGTGATAGCTTTTGTACCCAGAAGATTTTTTTTCCAGAATCTGTAGCACATTTTCAATTTGCTGTCCCCCACTGTGTGGCAAAATTCTATTATGTGGGATTTTAATTGTGGTTCTGGAGATTTCATTACCTACAGTGATTCCTTTAGTTTAATCACATGGTGGTTTTGCTAGCTTGCTTTTTAATAAGTGTAATAATTGCACTTGTCTATGATCCTTACATTAGCTATTTCCTCATGCCCTTTCACAGTATGACAACTTAATGGTATTTTTCCAACCCTACTCTATTGAAATGTTTTCTATTCCTAGGGAATAGAAAGGTCTTGATTAGAGGGCATAATTAAACGCTATACAAACATGAATGTTAAAGCCCTAAACTAGTGCTTATTATAAAACTGAGAACACAGTGAACAAAATGTTCAAAAATTGGACA
The DNA here is from genome assembly GCA_009819775.1 of Phoenicopterus ruber ruber. NCBI lineage: Eukaryota > Metazoa > Chordata > Aves > Phoenicopteriformes > Phoenicopteridae > Phoenicopterus > Phoenicopterus ruber. Next base: position 190,838,176 of record CM020215.1, read on the forward strand.
TCTGCTTTTGTATCAAAAATGGAAAAACATAATACTCCTTTTTTGAGCCATCAAAGCAGTATTTAATACTTTAGCAAACTAAGAGAAGTGCAAAAAGCTACTGAAACCAGACTTTAGAATGTGGTTTTCCATCTAAGCTTCACCCAGATTATATGAAATTTTGTATATGAAAAAATATGGTTGGAAGAACCTACTGCTCCATGTTTTATTAGGAATTGGGGGATGCACAATTCTCATGGTGCTAATAAATCCTTTTACTGCTACTACATGAAACTGCTGAGCAGTTGGTGACACTATGTAGGGTCAGTACCGTGTAAATGAAACAATGGATTATAAAGCTGTATTGGCAGTACATAGAGGTTATGAAAAGCTGGAAGAGCTGCTTAAAACAAGGAGTTGATTGAGCTAGTGAAATACAATATACTGACTAGGAGACTTCGTTACAGAAATGGTTAAAGAGAGTATGCAATCAGAAATTTGCTCAAGCAAGTGTTGTCAGAGGTGTCTCAGGTAGTTTAGAACAATAAAGATGAAAAGTGCATTTCAGTCTAGATCAGGATTTTTCAACATTTAGACATCTGAAAAGTAGCCTGATTTTTTTCCTTTTAAACAAAATAGCAACAACCCTCTATTAATTCCAGTTGAGTGTTTAGCACTGTTGGAATGCAGTTGATTTACTTGGCATTTACTGTCAGCTATCCTTAAATTTTGTTACTGATGTGGCTGAAATTTCAAGCAAGTTAAAGTTTTGAAACAGTAACTGTGCTGGTGTTCTAGGTAGCTCTTGCTTCCTGCTTGCCTTTTTCATTATGTGTGTCACCACTAAATGACCCATGGTTATTTTCTAAATCATCTTCAGATTTTCCAAGTAGTTTGCAAGGTGAACTCATCTTTTCTTCATCTGTTTGACCTTTATTTGTTGAAAGGATGGGAGACTCTACGGTTCTCTCTGCTGGAGAAGTTGCCACTTTTTCCAGAGATTCCTCCAGCTCATGTCTGAGTTCATTTTCAGAATCTTCAAAATTTCTGTAAAGTAAAACAAGATCATTATATTAATTAAATGCATGTTTGTTACAAGCCTTTCTCCTTTCAGGGCCTTTGAGGGTTTTTTTAAATGACTTATAAAGAATATACAAGCTACACGCATAATGTGAGCTGTTTCTTCTTTCTCCATGAGATTGTTTAGCTGTATTTATAAATTAAGAGAACAGGAGCTGCAAAGCCATGTTAATACTTCTGCATAACATTTTTAATGACAGCGTTGGCATGTGACATATTAAATTACAGAATTAAAAGTTAAATTAGCAGACTCTGTGAAACAAGTAAGTTTTCTTCAGTTATGAATTCAAAAAAACAGAAGAAAAGCTTTAGGCAACGCAGCCTGTCATTTCATGAAAACTGTTCGGTTGTATGGATTTTTCTTCGATGTGCTTGACTTACGTGTCTTCATCATCTGATCTTGGCTCAAGTCTGCCTTCATCAACAGCAACTGCAGAACATGTTTCTGAATCATCTTCCTTGTTTTCTTTTGGAAGCAATGTAGTTAATCTCCCTTCTGGAAAGGAAGAGAAACGTTCCTTTATTTCTATATTAGCTAACTATAAAAGTGTATGTAAAGTAATAGCAAATAAGTAAATGTTTGAAATTTGTGTGTGTGTGTAGAAATTACAACAATGTAAATACCATGCTTCTGTTAATCTTGATCACACGTTTTATTTAGTGGTTTGTAACTTCTGCTCATCAGTGGAACCTAGTGTGTTTGCAGACTATCTGATGTTAGTAGGTTAATGCAGCGTTCTCCATTTTCAGTGGAAAACTTCGGGAAGTACTGTTTGGGACTGAAAATTACTGCTTAGATGTAGCTGTGGTTCCCTAAAAATGCTTGCTTTCAAAGACTGAAGGGCAACCCAAACCTGAAGGTGAGAGAACAATGCCAAGAGTTGTTGTTTCAGTATAAAGACTCAGTTCTGCATGTGACCCAACAGAAATCTGTCAGTTTGGGTAACACTGTACTCTACAATGTCAGCTTGAGTAGCAGGGCAGAACTGGGTATTGAGTGCCGTATTCTAATAAATGTAACTGATAAAAGCAACAGCAGTTAGAATACCTGTGTGACTTATTCTTGCTTTAGCCCTATGAACTGCTGACATTAGTGAAAATTGGTTTGAACTTAATTTTCTTTTTTTATTTTTTTAATGTGTAAGCAGTAAAGCTAGTCTTAGGAGAGGAATTTAGCTGGTACATTTAGCTGGTTTAGCCTTCAGGATGGGGCAGTTTTAAAAGAGCTTGTTATGCTATGAGAAAACATGTACGTGAGGCGTAATTAGCAGGAGACTGCTGACTGCACAGTTGAAAATGAAAGACATTTCTCACGATCCATACAATTGTTGAAACTTGGCACGTACAATTTAGCTGGCTTTAAAGTCCTGTCATCCGATTACACGTTCAGTAGATTGGCAATTGTGCATAAAACCACAATGTCCGGTTACATTTACGGCATCTTTCTGTGGAAAATGGCTTTTTAGCTTACAACTTCGATGCAAAGTAAACGTCTTTAAAGTAAACATTTTTAAAACAGTCTGTTACTTGAGGAAAGCGTGCTGCAGTATGAGTGAGTTTGAATCAATTTCAGTTTACAGGGTTCTTCAAGAGTTGCAGGGGCTAGATCCAGGTTTGTGGTACCTGCCAACTTGCTGGCAGTAGTAGCTTACCTCTGTCTACCCAAGCAAATGAAAGAATTACATATGAAGTAATAGCTGGTAAGCAGGGCTTGCCCTTTTCCCCGCCATTGAAAACGGCAATGTCCTGAAAGAGGCCTTTCACTGCTACAGGACAGAGCAGTGGCTGCTGGGACTGGCTGCCCATGTTTTTCTAGTTTGCCACCTGCTGCAAGATGTTGGTTCTCATCACAGACCCTCTGCCAATGGTAGAAGAAATAATACACTAAAGAAAAACTTGTAGAATTTACAGTAACAAACATCCTACCTATTTCTTCTTCAAGACGGATGAAGGAGTCATTAGACAGCTCTGCTTTTGTTAAGATATTCAGGAGTGTTTCTGGTGGTGTTTGTTTCCACTGCTTCCTGTTTTCTGGGATGTCTTCAGGCAGAATAGCATGGTCAGCTGAAGGACAGGAAAGTTCTCGGGTCACGAAAGCATGACTGTGGCTTGGCACTGTCTTTTGTCAGATTCAGACTTTCTAGTCTCGACACTGATTTCTTTGTTTTGGTAATGCTGGAACCTGTTTGGGTTTTTTCCCTTGTGGAATACTGATTTTTTAATAAGTATTTGGTCTGATTGATACCATAGATAAAAAAATAGTTTGGGCTATTTGTCACTAAAAATTTCTAATACCAATTTTAATAAAGTAAAAGCTCAAGTAAGTGCTTATTAGGCCTGGAATAGACAGGTGCAGCTTCATTGAGCAGTCCTTGGTCTCAAACTTGTTGACTTCTTGGGGCTGAAAAAGCTTCAAAGAAGTTCCTGTTTCTTTTGTGCCCTACACTCTTTCATCTTAGGCAGAATGAACAAGAAGTGGCATATTAACAATATTCTGCTTTGTCTTCACTGTCCATGCAAGCTCTTCAGGTTGTTCCTGTGTATATCTAGGGTGTTGGGAGTATGCTGGAATGCTGCAAGAGCCTCTTGTTTGCAGGAACCTGTCACTGGAGATAGCTGGCTGCCTGGGAATATATGCACTGGTAGTGTAAGAAACATAGCAATTAGCTGCTGCTGAAAAGGAGCATCACCACAGCCACACCTGTGTGAGGATGCACTTGTGACTGGGTAGCAACACTGGTGTGTGGAGTGCGAAACCGGAACTCCACCGCGCTCTGGGATGGCATTGGCAACTGACTGCCTCTGTTCTTGTGTTTCATCAACTCAAGGCCCAAGAAAGCGGTGTTGATTAGTTGCATAGACTGGCATTTTTAGCGCTTGTTACCCAGGCCACAGAGTGATTCATAAAATGCAGCCCTCCTAATATGTATGAGCAGCACAACATGATTGCAGCACTAGACAGAGGGGAAAATGATGACCGCATTCTATGGTTTAACACATACAATAACCTCAGTTATTATGAAGTCCTGCAATTAAAACCTGCCAGATCATGTGAACGCTCCGGTGTGGAATTGTTTTGGCAAAGGTCTGTAAGTAGTCTGGCTGAATTTTAGCAGTTCCCTACTTTCAATGAAAAACAAAACTTTCTTACCAAGTTCATTTTCAGCTGTAGTAGGACATACCGATGTGACATCAGCATCAGCTAAAAAATTCAGTAGTGTCTGAGGGGGTCCAGCTTGCCAATGTTTTCTGTTTTCTTTCATATCATCTATGTCATTGGACTCTAAGGGGAAGAAAAAGAGAAGGCAAAGTTATTTCATTTTTTTAAGTAAATTTCAGTGTGATTATAGTATTATGTGATATAAAGAGAGAGCTCATCAGATAAACTTGCTGTAGCTTGGAGTTACTGAATTTACCTAACTCCTATGTAATTTTCAGGATTAATACTCAGCATTGCATTTCCTCAAGAAATACCTGTTTGGTATCCCGATAGTTCTTCCAAAGCTCTGTCCATATGATCTTCATAAACTTCCACCAATTTCTCCTTAAGATTCTCACCATCCACAAAAGTTAAAGTCTCACTGAGTTTATCTAGTACCTGAAAAAACAATAGGTTACTCTGGAAAGAGAAAACAAATATGGGACAATAACTAATCACTTCTCATTTTACTGTGTTTGCCAGCCCTCTTCATGTATTCACAAGCAAACTGTGTAGCAAAAAGTGAAGCAGCAGAACTCAAAAGTCACGTTGTGATTTGTGTATCAGAGAGCTGCATGGGGCTCTGCAGAGATGGAAAACAACAGAATGACAAAACAGTGCTTTATAAATTGAGAATATATATACTAGAAAGAAATTATATTTTCCATGTTGCTGTTACAAGTATTTTAGACATTCTAATATACTAATAAAAATCTTAATAGGTAGCTATTACATGTCGATCATCTAGAAATGTCATTTTAATAAATGAAATCACATAATGTTGTCTGTAGTCTCACTTCCACTTTTTCTAAATAACAGCTGGTTCATCACAATATTATTATTGCTTTGGGATGCAATACTAGTGAAAAGAAACAGAAATGTACTAAAACAATTTACAAATCAAATTTGGCGTTTGCAGACTAAGTCAGTTTTGAGATGAGTTCTTCCCCTCAGCCCAATTTACAAAATTTAAGTATCTGCACTCCTTCATCTTTTGCCATGTGAAAGATTGACCCAGATATCATCCAATTTTCTTCTAAGCAATTATCCTCTTGAAGAAGATGATATATGCAATATATCAACAAATCCTCAATAGGAAGCTTCATTATAACAAAGGTAGAGGATGATGGTAAAGGAAACAATTAAACGTTAGATCATGGAGCTACTGTCATGGTTTCAGATTACTAACATAAATGCTTTGAATATAACTACAACATACCTCTGCTTCTTGAATGCTGTCTTCCTCAGGAACACATACATCTAAATTAATTTCAAACTTTACTCCTCCCTAAAGAAAATTTACACACTTCATTAATTTATTAAATAAAAACATTTAATTAAATGTACACAGTTTATATGGAACTACAAACTTCAAAATTATTATTCTTGTATTGAAAATAAGTTTTATTTAACAATATTTTCTTCAATTTAACAAGATCAAAGTTGAACAAATTGGACAAAAATAGACTGCTCTGAATATAGTTTATGGATATTTTTAAACGATTGCATCCACTACACAAGGCTGGAATATTGTTGATTTTAAGGGAAGATGTCTTTGATAATCATTTAATTCAATCCTTGCAATAAAGAGAGTTGGTTCTTACAGCTCGTTCTCAACCAGTATTAAAATGTGAATACTGTACTGCTTCCGTGCAGTATTTCGCAAAAGGCCTTTAGGCCACTTCACAATGACCTTATGGTCAGAAACTTTCCTGATATCTTATGTGCATTTCCATTCAGTTCTCATCCCCTTCTACAATTTAAAAAGCACTGTAGAGAAAACTGTTTTACAACAAAATGTTAAGAAATTAGTAGCCTGACTTGACTTCACTTAAACTTAGAGTAAACATGAACAAGAGGAAATGGCCTCAAGTTGCGCCAGGGGAGGTTTAGATTGGACATTCGTAAAAATTTCTTCACCGAAAGGGTTGTCAGGCATTGGAACAGGCTGCCCAGGGAGGTGGTGGAGTCACCATCCCTGGAGGTATTCAGAAGACGTTTAGATGTGGTGCTAAGGGATACGATTTAGTGGGGGACTTGGTAATGCTTAGGTTAATGGTTGGACCCGATGATCTTGGAGGTCTCTTCCAACCAGAACAATTCTGTGATTCTATGAGTTTCCATACACTACTAATGCAGTTTGATATAAAGATGAATAGGTAGGGATTGATGACTATCTGGGAATATCTAAAGGGAGTCTCCCTCAAATGATCACAAAAGCTCTGCTACACATTTCTTAGTGATTCGACCTTCTCATAGAAACTTTTAATCAGCACTCTTAATTGACTTTCAAGTAACTTGATTTCCAGAGCTACTGTGATAACACAATCATTTGAAACGTACAGGTATAAGAAGAAAATGAAAAAAAAAATACAACAATAAGGATGGATACCTTTGTGTTATATTTCTTTTCTAAGATTTTTTGGTCTTGTCTATCCTGAAGTCTGACTTGTTTAAAGTTTTCTTCCATGTCCTGGAAGGAGGACAAAAAAAAAACCCAACAACTTACTCCTCTTCATATTCCTATGTCCTATGTTAGAACATGTCAGATAAAAGCACAGTAAATACTTGCATGCAGCTCCTTCAGTGATATGCTGCAATTACGGCACGTCCTCAGCCTCAGGTGAAACCACAACAATTCACAGATTTTACTTTTTTAAAATATCTATGTAGTTTCTCCAGTAGATAGAGTGCCCATGAACTAAGGTGACACCAAGCAGGTGCAAAACCTAGTGTTTCTTTCTCATTATCATGCATTTCCCATTAAATCACTGGGAATATAATTTCTGTCCTATCATGGCTCCGGTTGCCTATAACCTATTTTATCCCATCAAGCGATGTGTGAATTCATTTTAGTAAAAGCCAGATCCAGGATCCATGAAAATCACTGAAGAGAATCCTACTAATATCGGCAAGTTTGGCCCAAGTTCCAGCTGCAATAAGGTAGCAATGCCTGTCACTGCAGGAAGTCCTACACCACGTGAGGCAAATCCTGACTGAAGAATCTTAGTAGCTAGATCAGGGCTGTTTTCCCTTCAGAATAGGCTGGGAATTTGCACACCAAGATTAATTTTCATAAATTGAGGCTTTCATTCATTTCACTTGATGAAAACTGGACTTGTTGCTGCAGAACTCCATGTGGTCTGGAAACCTCATCTGGTGTTCACAAAGCCAATACTGCAAAGTAAAAGTGGATCAATTCTGAAACTCCATTCCAGTCGCTGCTTTTGTAGTATTTGATGAGAAAGAAGTGAAGGAGTCCTGTAGCTGGAAAGCTTTGGCTCTGCCTCTGCCTCCCGCTTCTCCCAAATTTTTGTTTAAGTAAGGAGTCCACATAAACCTGGATTCTCACTTCCCACACAGTGCTACTCTGGGCTCTCATGAATTGCTCTATCTTTGCACAGATTTCTCATGAAGATTTGCTCTGTGAGTGGCTTCTCCTTTACTTCACTCAGAAAGCAAGGAAAAGAAACAGACCACAAAAAGAAATTAAGTAAAAGTACATCCTAATATTTACAGATGAAAAAGAATTACCAAAACAAGTCAGGACTCAGCCAAAGAAACTTTCCAGGCTATTCATGAAGGGAACCTAGGGAGACTTTCACATGCTGTGCAAGCATCAGGTGAGATTTAAGCTTTACCATTTTTCAGGTTTCTCACAGAGAGTGAATCAAAGACCACACGGGACTTGTATAAAAAGTTCTGTTTAGACTAGGAGACGGTACTGATACCTGAAATGATTCTTCTCTTGTTCCAGCTGTACCCTTGGTTTCAGACTGGTCCTCGGCTTTCCCTTGCCTCACAAGATAGGTTTTATCTTGTATTTTTTGATTCTCCTAGGGAACATTTTTATAAAATATTCATTTCAATTTCTAATTAAGTGTACTAGCTTAAAAAAGAAAAAAGAAATATGACTATGTGTATGTTTGAACTTTGTCACCTGGAATACTCCTGCTCTAAATCTGAATTCTTTTATATCGCTGTGGTATTCTTCCCGAATTTTCTGCAATTGTTTCAGGTACTCCTATTAAAGAACAGTAAGGTAGAATACATATGTATTAGAAATACATACAGAAATAACACTAGCTAAACGAAATATTCTATGGATATCAAACTATGTATATACGAGAAAAAGGGATCAGTGTCTGCCAATTTTAAAAGATTGCTTGATACGTCCTATTAGAGGACATTTTGGAGTCATAATTCTTCCAGACTTCAACCTTTTTGAAGTTTTCCAGACTGTTTCATGCTAGATGTTCTGTAGAATTATATCTGAACCAACTAATTCCAGGAATAACCTAAGGACTGAGTAATGACTCTAAGGTTGCAATCCAAAAATAGAGGATTGGAAATTAGGAGGACAAAAAACGATGTATTATTTATTGTATTGCAACCTGCTCCCCAAAACAAAACAAAATTCATTGTTCATAAGTCATACTATGACATTTAGAATGTGATATCATAGTATGGGATGCATACTACTTTCCTGGTATGTTATAACTTTTGGAGATTATTTTATACAGAAACAATGTACTTTTCTGGATTTGCTTTTGGGTAACAGAGAAAACAAACTGATACTTCTTTCTTACACGAACACATGTAAATACATTTAATCTTTCTATTTTTGATTTATAAAATAAAGTCAGAATAAATATGAATATATTAACTTTTACATAATGGTCAGACTTTGGAATAAGAACATACTCATCATGTACACATTCTTCAGAGACTGTTGCTATTTAGTTCCACAAAGTCTGTACTAAATATGCCAGAAAATGAAATTTTACAGATTTGTCCATTTGGAACATGAGCAAATTGGGATAGACTCATATAAACAGTAACAGAGATGTCCTGAACACAAACATTATCTTTTGGCCAAATTTGAAGTTTTTGCTTCAAAGTATAGGAATGTTGAAGCTTCTCCAAGAAAACATACATGAATAATGCACATATGACTATTTTCTCTGATTTGTAAATGTGATCTATTGTCCTGCAACATTAGTTTGTTCAGTGATGTAACTCCTCTAATCTCAGTAGAACTGAAATCAAAATCAAGGCTTTCACATTATGGACATCAGCTTTTGTGTAAGTTTCACCAGTTTATGTAAGATGGAACCAGATGAAAACAGCTCATATTTTCCTAGTGGTCAGATGAAAAGAATCAATTCTCATGTAAAGAACACTACTGTCAAGGAGTGTAAGAAAACAGCTTTCAGCAGCTAAGGAAGGTATTTCATTTACCTGTTCTTTCATTTCATTCTTTCTAGACATGTTCTGCTGATGGTTTTTGAGATGTTCTTCCTTTATTTTCTGCTGCTGTATTTGGTCATTACATGGGTCAGCAGAGGATGGTCGCAGTCCCTATGGATGTACAAATAAATCCCAGAGCAAAGGAATTTTCATTTAGAACCCTTTCCTTCAGTGCTCACTCAATTCACTCTCCCTGTTCCACTGAAGAGTGCAGTAAGGCAAGTGTATATTTTTGGAGGAAAAAAGTTATAGTAGAATTTTACATTGCTACAGTTTTGTATTAGAAAATAAAACCTCAAGATGAGCATTGTGGAGCAGATCAATGAATTCGCTAGAGCAGAACTTTCTACCTGTCAGTGTTACAGTCTGCTATTAGAAAGACATCAGTTCATCTTTTGGATTTTCATTCAGTTTCTTTTACAGATTTTATTCTATGATTCAGTATTTACTTACCAGCTGTTTTTCCACTTTTATCTTGTACTGTTGGGCTTCAAAACGCCTTTGAAGATATTCGGCAGGCCTGAGAGAAGAAAATGATGTTCACGTACTACATTTTATTTCACAGACTCAGCTATCTGCTTCTTCTGCACAAATAATTCTCTATCAGTTCTGTCACATATGACAAACTGAGCTCTCTTTGTACTACAGGAATATGTAAATGTGGATAAAATATGCATAAATATGGAACAACAGTAAAAAAACAAAAAGAAAACATACCCACTTCAGGCATTCCCCTTCCTAGTACTTCAGTTACATTAGCCTTCTGAAGAGTGCAGCAAAGTCCTTCTCTGCCTTTTAATTGATAAATGGTATGTGAAAGTCTCAGCCTAACTTTGCACTTATGTAGTTTTGTGTTCTTTAAATATTTATCTTTTTTTTTTTTTGCTATAAAATAACCAGCAGTCAGTTGTAAGCTCCTTGATTTCTACTTATTTAATTTCCTACCTTCAGAATCCACTTGTGCCTCAGGGAGCCAAACTGAATTGACTTTGTCCTTAAATAAGGCACTAGAAACTCAGCTCAGACAAGGTGTTCTAAAACTGACAATGCTTAACTGAAACATTCTAAACACTGCCATCATTGAATGGAAATTAATTCAGTCAACCTTAAAGGAAGGATCACAAAGTAGACAGTATTAAAAATTCCTTACATTCCCTTCTCAAGGTTTTCAAAGTTCATCCACACCTAAAATGGCCAATCATGGAATGGACAGGCAATCTCTAAAGTAATAAAAAGGTTGTACCTCTACTTTCTAAGAGAAAGGCTCTGCAGTAAACAAACTGCTGGAGAAAAGATCTTTGTATCTGAAACCAAAATATAAGCTCTGCAGGAAAAAAAACCCAAAACATTTTCATGGCCTGCCTCCCACTCTGTTCCCTCATGTGGAGAACTGCTTTTGGTCTTTATATCGTTCTGATCCTGGTGGGAAGGAAAGACAATGTTTATCCTTGATATAATCAGAAAGTCTACAAAAAGCCTGTGTTTTATTTCTCACTCAATAAAATGCTGAGATTTGGGAGACATTTTGATAATGAAATGTCAAACATCAGGACAATACGTTCAGAAGGAACTTCTGGATAGACAGGAACAGGAGTTATGTTGTTGTGCAATAAACTTATGTAAAAAAAAAAATCAAAGACCAAGCAGAGAAGGAATTATACTGAATGAGCCATGTCCAGTGTTACCTAATCAGGAAGGCTGGTAACTCCAAACATGCATGACAGTTCACTACTAATAAATAGAGTGAGAAAAGTTTACCAGTCAGGTGGTTGGGGTGCAGATGCAACTTGTCCTTTTAACTTATAGTATTCCTCAACTCTTTGGCTGATATGAGAAAGGTCATAATGTGCATTAGCTTTCCTCTGCAAGTTGTCAAGTTTGTCATAGTAATGACCATAATGGCCATGTACTCTAATACTTTCTGGCCTTTCTGTCATCTTAAATCTGGAGCTCTGTGGCTGAAAACATAATAAAGGATGTTAATTTACCTGTTCTCATTTGTATCAGTACAAGTTTGAATTAACTTCCTGTTCTTCTCCCCAATCTGAATTGCATGGTAATATAGGCTGTCTACAGTATAGTTAGTGTAAGTTTTCCAAATCCTTTCACATATAACCCAGAAACTTCCTAACTTCTCAGGGCATATGTAATCTTACTATTGGCTTTTTCTTTTCCCCTGTTCCATCAGCTCCTGTCATTAAGCAGCAGCCCATATTGTTGCATGAGTCAATCAGCATGGGGCTTTGTACCCTGTAGTGTCGTTGCCCTAGAGTCACTTCATTGTTCCGAAGCCTAAAGCACTGAATTAATTCCAGGAGAAACTTATTTTGACATGTGAGAGCAAGAGGAATCTGGGATGTAGTTTTGGACAGTATGCACATTGACTGCTGCTTTCAGGGGAGCACTGTACTACTTCATGTCACCATCTCTTTGATTATGTGCCTGTGGGAGCTTGCCTTTCATTTCTCAAAGTCCTTACTGTGATGAAACATCCCTGTATTTCTACTTTGTGACAAGACTGTCTTTTCTTTTTCTCATAAGAACAATGGAGAGAAGGCAATCATCTTAGCTGACACTGCATGATATAAAAGAAGTGTGGTAAGACATTCACAAACTTTTCCATGGTGGGAGACTAAAAACCACTATATGGTGTTTGAAAAAAATGCTGGATTTTGCTTATTTTCTTACATAAATAAAAAAGCATCTAAGTATCCCTTCCTTAGATAGTAAATACATTAACTATTACTCTGTTTTCCTTCTTAGAAACACTGAAAATAGGCTTATCTACCTATAGTCCAGATTACAGTAGAATATAAATTCATATCTATGTAATAAGATAATTTTCCACTGCCAATAATGTTCCCAAGGAAGAAGTAACTTCAACAAGTATTTATCTTGTCCCTTATTGAAATATGTTTTACAGTATGGTATCCAGAAGCATGGCAATTCCAAGTAATAGGGAGAACAAATCCGGCCATCTAAAGAAATATAAGAGGATTGAGAACTGTGACCCGTGAAGCAGGCGCCCTGGTGACACAGGCCATGGAAAAGGCTGAGGTAATGAATGCCTTCTTCGCCTCAGCCTTTACTAGCGAGACCAGCCTTCAGGAATCCCAGGCCCTCACGACCAGGGGGAAAGTCTGGAGCAAGGAAGACATATTCTTCGTGGAAATGGATCAGGTTAGAGAATACGTAAACAGACTGGACAAACATAAGTCCATGGGCCCTGATGTGATGCACCCATGAGTACTGGGGGAGCTGGCAGATGTCATTGTGGTGGCACCCTCTATTATCTTTGATTGATCATGGTGATTGAGAAAAATGCTCAAGGACTGAAGGAAAGCAAATGTCACTCATATCTTCAAAAAGGGCAGGAAGGAGGACCCGGGGAACTACAGGCTGGTCAGCCTCATCTTAATGCCTAGCAAGGTGATGGAACAACTAATCCTGGAAACTATTTACAGGCATATAAAGAACAAGAAGGTGACCAGGAGTAGTCATCATGGATTTAGCAAGGGGAAGTCATTCTTGACCAAGCCGGTAACCTTCTACAATGAAATGATTGGCTTGGTAGACAAAGGGAGCGCAGAGGATTTTGTCTACCTTGACTTCAGTGAGGCTTTTGACACCGAACTGGGAAGAGTAGCTGATAGACCAGAGGGTCGTGTTGCCATCCAGAGGGACCGCAACAGGCTTGGGAAATGGGCTGACAGAGACCTCATGAAGTTCAACAAGGGGAAGTGCAAAGTTCTGCATCTGGGGAGGAATAATCCCTTGCACCAGGGATGCCGGGGGCCAATTGACTGAAAAGCAGCTTTGCAGAAAAGGACCTGGGGGTCCTTGTGGACAACAAGCTGAACATGAGTCAACAACATGCCCTTGTGGCAAAGAAGGCAAATAGTATCCTGGCCTGCATTAGATAAAGCATTGCCAGCAGGTCGAAGGAGGTGATCCTTCCCCTCTACTCAGCACTGGTGGCCACACCTGGAGTGCTGGGTGCAGTTCTGAGCTCCTCAGTACAAGAGAGACATTGTGGAGAGAGCCAACAAAGGGCCATTAAGATGATTGACTGGAGAATCTCTCCTATGAGGAAAGGCTGAAAGAGCTGAGACTGTTTAGCCTAGTGAATGCTCAGGGAGGATCTTATTAATGTATATAAATATCTGAAAGGAGGGTGCAAAGAGGCTCTTTTCAGTGGTGCCCAGTGACAGGACCAGAGGCAACAGGCACAAACTGAAACACAGGAAGTTCACTCTGAACATCAGGAAACACTTTCTCACTGTGACAGTGACTGAGCACTGTAATAGGTTGCCCAGAGAGGCTGTGGAGTCTCCCTGCTTGGAGATACTCAAACGCCGTCTGGACATGGTCCTGTGCAACCAGCTCTAGGTGGCCCTGCTTGAGCAGGGTGCTGGACAAGGTGACCTCCAGAGGTCCCTTCCAACCTCAACCATTCTGTGATTCTGTGAATCCTGAAGCAACACATTCAAAGCATGTGAATATATACACTGTGCAAGTATCCCTGCAACCCTGTAAATGGATTGCTTCATTTGGATGCTGAAAGAATGTGGGAACTTTCCCAGTGTTAATATTAGAGTATGTCTCATAGATCAAAACACTGTGGACAAAATTCTGCCTTTGATTACAGCAGTGCACAGTGAAAGGAAACTTAATCTTCCTAACTTAATCCATCTCTGGATTTGCATTGGATATGCACAAATGTAACTATGAAGAAAACTAAGTCCTATATTCTGCACAGGGCCAGTATTATCCATAGGTAGTGTAAGTGATTGCTTGAGGGTTGTGGTTCTGGGAACTCCACAACTCCCCACCATCAGTTAATCCACCATAACTGCATTGTGCAACTACTGCTGGCAGCTCCCAGATCCTAAATGTGCTTTGCTCTGTGTTCACCAGCACCCAAGGCAGCACTACATGCTCTTGAAGATAAACATAAAGGTATGAATTGATATCAAGCAAGAGGCTGGAGACAGCATACAGCTGATATCCAGCCTGAGGAAAGAAGGAGGAGGAAAACAAGTGAGGGACACAAGTGGTTGTGAACAACCGGAGCTTTCTGCTGTAGGGTTTGATCCCAGTTCATTGTAATAGTATCTGAGACAAGTGCAGTGGATGCCCGTGGTTTTGCCCATGAATGGGCTCTAAGAAGGTCTGAGGTAAGAGGATCAGTGTATTTGCTTGTATAGCAAAAATGCAAACACAGAGTTTATTTGCCTTTGTGCAAATGTAAATGCAAAGCATGCCTGACTCCTTTTGTTACAAAGGACTATACTGAAGCAGCCTAAATTCGGTATTTCCCACTTAGGCTTTCTAAAACACCTCTTCTGAGGCTTCAGAAGTGCTTAACTGTCTCTACTGACTTAGTGTGGACATTAAGCTGAATTTAATGCATCTTAATGAGGCTTCTTAAAGAGTCTTTTCTAAGAGCAGGAATTTGCCTTCTGAAGATTATTAAATATTATGAGAATGTGGCTGCACAGTACCTGAAAAATAGGCTGTTGCGCTCTTGAAGGAGGTTTCCATTCATTTCTTTGAAATAATTCCTGCTTCTTGACAGGCACCACCATTCCAGATTCTGGAGAAACTTGGTCTTGGACTCTCCTTTTTTGAAGGTCATGTGCTTTTTAACAATAGAAGATTAAAAGGTTACCTTCTGTGCTCTCTACACAATTAATGATCATGTAGTTGCAAATCACAGTAGGGCGCATACACCTAACACTGACAGGTTGAGCTGACAAACACTCCTTACGTCCTTTCATCATCATCACCTTCATCATCATCACCATACTTCACACTTCCTAGGCATTCTGCCTTTCATTCTTAGAATGACATGCTTTTGAAAACACTATGGTTTATCACACTCATGTAAGGTGGATCTTATTGATTAGTTTTGCAAAGAAGCACACTGAATAAAAGGGAGACCTCTATAAACTAGAGTGCTGATTTGATGCTAGTAACAATAACAGAAAATAGGGGGTCTGATTCTTAGGCTCAGATTTCACTGGAGGCTAGGTGTCTACCTGCTTAGCCATTCCCTTTCTAAACCTAGCCCTCGGTATTCTACAAATCGCTAGACAATCTTGGAGTACTTGTGAGATTTGAAAAGAAGGGCTGAAAAGTGAAAAAAATACCTTATCAGTTCCCCATGTAGGAGAAAATAAAAGTACACACCATTCCAGTTTCGTCAGTAAGTATTTTGCAAACACCTTAGCTGCATAATGAAAAGTAGTGTCTTTGCTAGGATTAAGTAGTTTCTAAGTGAGTTTTAAATCTTTCCTAAGTAATGATCATGAGAGATGGCTGGCAGATAAAATATATTAAAATTATGAGTAATGACCATAGCTATTTTTTAAAATGCTTAAGTAACTTAGGTGTTCAGGTGCCTCTGTCCAAATTGTATTAGACCTGAAGGCAGATAAATCTCACTGAAAGTCATTTCAAAAATAAGATGGGTTCCTACACTACTGAAGAACTTTTTATGAGGAAAAAAAATGCCCATAGTGTAGTTAAGTAACTACATAGCTTTATTTTCACAAATCTGTTTAAACTACTTTAAAACTTCCGAAGATAAATTTGAGGAATAATTATGATATACTGAAGAATATAGAATGAGGAAAAGGTTATGCTGCCAGAAACATGCCAGATGTTCAGCAGTTCATACAGAGAGACCATTTAGTCTCATTCATGTTTTCCAAGAATGTGCATACACAATCTGATCTGTCAATGAGCACTAAATCCAAATAGAGTTCACTGTCTCTCACAATTTAATCTAATTTGTGGTATTTGGTAAAATACATTTTTAGTCTTTTCTAAAATACCATGGAGCACATTTTGCAAGATTTTTGCATTTTTGCACATAGCTTGGCAAAATGAAGTAACGATGTTTTTCATATGACGGACTTAAACCGCATCTAGACCAAAGCCTCTCAGTTTTGTAAATTCTGTTCTTAAAAGAATTATGATTAATGTTTCAGTACTTTCCTATGGCAGCTTTTCTAGCTGAGCGTTGCTAATGAGCTGCTCTTAAAGTTGTCTTTTCCTGAACAGGACAGCAATGCACTGTCTGGGGTGAATGTTTCTGCTGTTGCAGTTCTCTCCTCTTTTTATTTTTAACTTTGTGTAAAACTCTTGTATCCAAATATGCAATAAAGACTACTGGAGAAAGTTATAGCCATCACGTATATCTTAACTAACAAACGTTAGTGTAGAACTAATGTTAAATAATATTATTAGCATTACCTTGTATCAGCCTGGCTCCAGGCTGTGATGCTGAAGGCCTTTTTCTACGTATCATAGTGTGACTGAGTTCTTCCTGTGTTATCTATAAGAAAAAAGGTATCTGATATAGAACTGTTTATACTACTTTGGTACATATTTTTCTCTCAGCAAGCAGCAGTACAAGGCACTCACCTCAGGGGGCAAATACCTGAGAACAAGCTTCTGCAAGAAGGGCTTCCTTAGAATAGAGTTGATAGATGGTCGATCTCTTGGAGATATTTTAAACAACTGAGAAATTAATATCCTCAGGTCATATGAATAGTTGGGAGACACTGGCTGAAAACGTCCTCTGCAGATCTTCAGCACCAGCTGGTGCAAACTATTGCCTTCAAACTTAATCAATGAAAACAGTAAAAAGAGGAAAGTAAGTACTGCTGGTTGGACATGATGGACTAGACACCCCAACTTGAAAAAAAAGGTACTTGCTGACAGAAGCCCTGTGCTATGCAATCTCTTCACAAATCCTTTCTCACTATCTATAGTTTGCTGTGGAAAATTAATATAACAAATCTCTGAGGGTATTTTCTGGTTACATTCTACTTGTTTCAGTTACACAACTCAGCAGGTCTCCTAGTTTTTGTACCTGGAAGAGTTTTATTCATACTCTGCTGTCATACAGTAGCAATTTTTCCAGAATGAAACACCTTTTTTTTTGCCAAAAGCTGTTCAACACAGACCTGCATACATACTATCTTCACAATGTTGACCTTCAAAACCTCACTCCATACAACTTAGCCTCCGCATTCTGTGTTCTTCCAGGAACCAAGGCATAATCTGATTTTTAACAACTGATGCCACTCAGACAACTCAGCCCTCTCAGTTCAGTAGATCTCTTAACAGGTCAGCATCAATATAGTTTTTAGGGCCTTAGACAGGCAAAACTAATTTTGAAAGCAACTTCTTTCTAAAATTAGCATTTTATTTACTTGGCTATTTTGAACATGTTGTAAACAAAATTTGCCTTAACTTCACTTGCATTTCCTCTCTACATCAGCATCTAGTCCCAGCCCTCAAATTAAAAAATGGGCAGCAATACAGAACAAAACAGCTAATATTCCTAAGAAGTAATATTCATGTTTTCTCACTTTATGAAATCTGGAATTTTCCTCAGCAGTATCCCCTTGCTGTCAGCTCAGCACAATTGCTCTCCCTATCAGTGCTGCTCTGCCTTCTCCTGCATCCAAGCCCAGTAAAGGTCAACTTCTGCTGGGCCCAGGAATCTGATCCTTTTCCTGTTGTCGGGATTAGTCTCTGCTGTGTTCCCTTCTCCACCTAATACGCACAGGCTGAGGATTATCTGAGGCTCAGATCAGGTTAAGGACAACACAGCTTCCTAAACATGCTGTATCTCAGTTATCTTCTGACATGAATGTGCTTCCAAACAAAATGAAACCTTTAGGAAAATGCTTCTGGGGACTCAAACTGCTTGATGGGGAAATGTGGGTTTCAAACTCTTTAGTAAGTATAGACTGGTATTTTCAAATAGAAATTACTAAAATTATATGCCTAAAGCGTAACCTTGAAGTTTGGCTTTAATTCTTTACACTGTTCATCTGCCTTTTGAAAAAGTTTTGTATTTATTAAATAGTAAATGTATGTTTGATATGTGTGTGTATATATGTATAAATTGTAGAAATACAACATAATACATTGTATTTTAGTATGCACAAAATAGATAAAATATGAAAAATTAAACGCTGTGTATTGGGTTTGCGTGGCAACGTTTTGGTAGCGGGAGGGCTACAGGGGTGACTTCTGTGAGAAGCTGCTAGAAGCTTTCCCTATGTCTGATAGAGCCAATGCCAGCCGGCTCCAAGACGGACTCGCCACTGAGCAAAGCTGAGCCCATCAGTGATGGTGGTAGTGCCTCTGGGATAATGTATTTAAGAAGGGGGAAAAAAAAACCCTGATGCGGGAACGTAGCACAAGAGAGAGGACTAAGAATATGTGAGCGCAACAACTCTGCAGACACCAAGGTCAGTGAAGAAGGAGGGGGAGGAGGTGCTCCAGGCGCCAGAGAAGAAATTCCCCTGCAGCCCGTGGTGAAGACCATGGTGAAGCAGGCTGTACCCCTGCAGCCCCTGGAGGTCCACAGTGGAGCAGATATCCACCTGCAGCCCACAGAGGACCCCACACCGGAGCAGGTGGATGCCCAAAGGAGGCTGTGACCCCATGGGAAGCCCGCGCTGGAGCAGGCTCCTGGCAGGACCTGCGGACCGATGGACAGAGGAGCCCACGCTGGAGCAGGTTTGCTGGCAGGACTTGTGACCCCATGGAGGACCCACGCTGGAGCAGTCTGTTCCTGGAGGATTGCACCCTGTAGAAGGGACCCACACTGGAGCAGTTCATGAAGAACTGTAGCCCATGGGAAGGACTCACATTGGAGAAGTTCATGGAGGACTGTCTCCCATGGGAGGGACCCCAGGCTGGAGCAGGGGAAGAGTGTGAGGAGTCCTGCCCCTGAGGAGGAAGAAGCGGCAGAGACAACGTGTGATGAACTGACCGCAACCCCTGTTCCCTGTCCCCCTGTGCTGCTGAGGGGGAGGAGGTAGAGAAAATTGCGAGTGAAGTTGAGCCCGGGAAGAAGGGAGGGGTGGGGGAAAGGTATTTTAAGATTTGGTTTTATTTCTCCTTACCCTACTCTGATTTGATTGGTAACAAATTAAGCTAATTTCCCCAAGCTGAGCCTGTTTTGCCCGTAACAGTAATTGGTGAATGATCTCCCTGTCCTTATCTGGACCCATGAATTATATTTTCTCTCCCCTTTTCAGTTGAGGAGGGGACTGATAGAGCAGCTTTGGTGGGCACCTGGCATCCAGCCAGGGTCAACCCACCACACGCTGGCAGTCATTCTTTAATATCAGTAAGTAAATTGAAAATAATTCTAGTAGCTGCCTATGAATACCATTATTACTACAGTTCTGGCAGGCTGCCCACTATCTGTTTTAATAATATGATATTGATCTGATTCTATGGTACTTACAGGATGCTTTAGCGCACATAGCTCATAAAGCACACAGCCAAGAGACCAAATATCTCTGTGAATAAAAAGTAATTAAAGTTTCAGGGAAAAGACTATAATATTTTCATACATGTAATCAGTACTTAATCTCAGCTCTCAAATTTATTAACATTATTCCATCAAGGATTAATATTGGTACAACTTTTAATTTTGCTTAAGATGCACTGAAAAGAACAACCTGAAATTTCTTTCTAGTTGTGGTACCAATGTTTTTATATACCTAAGTAGGTACTACAATTATCACTGGAAAAGGCACATGACATAAAGAATGCCTGCTTAATATTCCTAGCAGGATGAAGGACAAAGCTATCCCTGGCTGACCTGATAGTTAAGGAGACAATCGGGGAGTAAACTTGTGTGAATAGCACCTTAGAGCTGAGCTGCTAGTCTGGGCTCCAGGATATTTGGTGTTGATCACATCCCACACAGAGAGAAGGGGGTCTATCTCACTCAGCTCCTGACTTTTCAGTGCTTCTCATCTTGTTATTTTGGTATTTTGTGTTAAGCCTGAGTGAGCCTTTACAATTCTCAGACCTATTTGTCTTTCCTGCAGGTGGCTACTGCAAAGTTCCAGAATTGCCAACCTAGCAGCTTTCATTTTTTTTTAATATATATATATGTGTGTATATATATATGTGCCTGTGTGTACATGTATTTATATATATTTTTATAAATCACAAATGAGTGTATCAAAAATTCATAAACTTGGAATTGAAAAGATCCATAATTGCATTGGTTATTACATGTTGGAAACACAGAGAGAAATTTAGTATTTGATGAAGAACCAGACAGAACAAAGGAAAAAAAAATCTATTTTACATTTCACGCCACTACTAACATGGAGTATTAAAAAAGAATGAGATTAAACTTCCAGTTTAAAGTACAAGTAATTTTATAAAAACAAAAAATATAATTATGTTAAGCCTGTAGATTAATCACAACATATTCATGATTGCTATACTCTGGACACTGTGAGTCAAAATACAGCTGACAGTGTTGTACAGTATAACACAGTTGTATATGATTGATGCACCTAATTATTGTACACAATAATACAAAACTTCACAAAGGGTGACACATGAAATTCCTGGTGCCTGTAGAAATACTGATTTAAACCATGATATTACTAAAATAAGTTCTCTCGTGCCTGCATGCCCTCATGCACAAGCATATGAAGGAAAGACAGAGACTTACGTTTTATTGTTATATGGTTGATTTTCACAGATCTCAGGTGACAGATAATAGGGAGTCCCTACACAGGTATGGGCAAACTCCATGGTGCTAATGAAACACAATGAACAAAAAGGTGAAAAAGTTTACAAGCAATTGAACTAGAGGCTTCTCTGCCCCAGGTGAAAAGGCCATGGGGGACATTATTTCTGCTCTCCAAATAGTTGAATAATGGAACACCCCAGTAAAACTAAAGTATTTCCCAGTTCTGTGTAAAAATGACCAACTATTTTAATAGTGGAGAGTGTTTGCACTTCAACAGAAAGCACAAGAATTCTCTTTTCCCCACTTTTCACCAGCATTATAATCAACATTTTCAAGGAATGTTTATCATTAACACAGAATTCCGAAAGCTGTCAAAGACACTGCAAAATATTAGAAGTCTCCAAGACAGTCACTGAAGTAAGAATATGGGAGGTGGTAATCAGTCACACAAGCCAGAAACAGTGGAAGGAGGAAGTGCTGTCCAGAAACTAAAGCAGGAGTAAGTGAATTCTAGTTCCATCTTTGCTGCTGACTTGTGAAGTTGTAGCCAAATAGCACCAGTTGGATTCACTTCACTTGTTTGTTATTATCTACACTGTGGATGTCATCAAGAGTCACTGGGAAGTCAGTGGAAAGAAACAGGTACTCACAGAGTGTGATTCCTCTCACTCTACACTAGATATCAATAAAAGTTGTACGTTACACTCTTCATAGAGTATATGTAGTCTGAGTGCCAGAGGCGCCACAGACAACTAACTGCAAGTAAAAGTGTTTGACACTATCTTGCATTTGGAAGTGGAGAACTCAGATGAAAGTGCCTTTGTATATACCAGGGGAGGGGAGAGACTGAGAAACTTAATTCACTTGTTATAGGAGGAAAAGTACTGTCAAACTCCAATTACTCTGTTGTATAAGCCTATTAAATAATCTTTAAAATGTCTGTACTTGGACATTCAAATTCTGAGGTTTACTTCCTATCTGCTATGTACTGTTGTGCTGTGTAGGAGCAATCCTTAAAGCAATTATCCCCAGAACACTTCCGAAGGTAGGCACTTTCTGCATAAGTAAGTAGTTTACATGTGGAGAGTTGAGGCACTGACAGTAGGTCTACGCTCCACAAAGGAACACACTACAAAGGTACAAGAGCTGGCAGAGACTGCAGCTAGAACAGTGACATGGCATATCCCTGCAGATGAGCAGGCTTGGATCAAGGTACTATCCAAACATGCTAATCCAATACACTCCAGCTCTCAGCAACACTTCCTAGCTCTGATGCACCACTGACCTTGCAAGGTTATGTGGGCCTAAATCCAAAGCCAATCTGATGGGGCCTTAGGAGAAATTACATGGGCTGTATGTCCACGTGAAGAATGTATAAAGGTACCTAATATATCTACACAGTTAAGTACGTCTGAAGAGAATGAGCAAATTGTCTATGTTGGTTAACGTTATCTGTTCTCTTTACTGACGCTGCATAGACAGAAATGTGATTAAACTTACACTGACTTAATTTAGGGATGGGAAAAGTTTTAACAAGTGAGTTGCTGCAGGTGGAGTACAAAGCAACTGAGAAGGACTGATATTGATCTGCAAAATGATCAACAGAGGAAATTACCTTTTCGCACAATACCCAATTAAATTGTGGATCTCCTTTGCCACAATATCCCGCCAAGGTCAAAGACAACCAAGCGGCTCAAAAAGAGATCCAACTCAAGAATTGTCCTGCTGTTAGCATGCCCCCTGGCATGTTTTAGCCACGCCAAAAAGCACTCTTCTAGACACCACCTGGCCCCTATGCAGGACAGGCCAACCTTGTCCCCAAAGTCAGTAAAGATAAGGTCACCCTCTTTGGAAGAACAGAGTTTAGCCATACGGATGCAAGCCATGCCATGCCATTTACTCTCAGGCCTAGAGAGTGGGTTCTGGCCCTTTTTTAAAAATTAATATAGGCACAGTCTTGGAGGACATACAAACAAAATCTGTACAAACTTTTCTTATACTCTTTCCTAAGTTTTTAACGCTCTTCACTTTCCTTTTCATGAGGTACCAGAAGTGATTATCAATGGCTGCAAGAGCAGGAGCTGTGCCTCCAGAATCTCTTTATGTCAGTTCCACAGAGAACAGGGAAAGACTGGAGCTTCCCCACCCTATGTCCTATACATAACAGAAGTCCAGTTACTAGGCTAGATACATCTGTAGTTTCATGCAGGATGGCATGCTTTAGGATAAGAGAAAAAAAATGTAGTGTCAGACCCTTTGTATCCCATACCCCTTGAAGAAGCACAATCCACAAACAATTGGCACATTCAGGTTGCATTCTGAACATTCATAAACAGTCCTATTTGGTGTAGGTCATAGACTAATTAAAAAAGGTGCTTACCTGTTCAGCTGTCTTGCTATGCCGAAGTCCCCAAGCTTTGCTATCTTTCCATTATTGCTAAGAAAAATGTTCTGCAAATAAAAACAAAACTGGTACGCAAAAATGAAACATGGCAGAGCTTCTTAAGCATACTTTTTACAAGATGAAATCACCCCCTCTCCAGTACCAGTTTTACTACCTGTGCTTTTACATCTCTGTGTAAAATCTTCTTGTCGTGAATATGCTTCAAGCCCAATGAGATCTGCACAAACCAACTCAGAATCTGCAGTGAAAGTTAAAGGGAACAGTATCTATAAATTTGTGTGACTCTAATGTCCAATGAGGCGTATTACTGAAATAAATAAAATAAAGACAACAACAAAATCTAAAATATGTAGAGCATATACAATGTAAAATAATAAAAAATAGTATTTTTAAAATTAATGCCACAGACTTTTCCTTTCCTTTTTTAGTGCTATCACAAAACTAAATGGAAATAGATACCTGCCCCACTTCCCTTATCCTCATCAAGTTTTCACTGACTGTGACAGAAGTACTTGAACAAGGACTGAAGAACCATGTCAAAGGACAGTAAGACTATTAGACCTTTATTTAGAAATGAGTGAGGTCAAATAGCAACTAAAACAGAACTGGGAAGTGTCTTCTTAATCCTCAGTGGTGGAAGTCATACCACCCAGTTATAATATTTGTAGTCTTACTGAACGTGGTCCAGAAAAAAAGAATGAAAGACTGAAACGTGGTGAAAGAAGAAACTTGCATAATAAGGAAGTACACAGGTTTATCCCTTGACCTTGACCCAGTACAGCTCTTAAACATATATTTAACTTCGAATATACATGTTTTATTGAATAAGGGCCTTTGGACTTAATTCAGAAACAAAAGCACAATGTGCTTATATGCTTCTCTACTTAGGAAAATTGATGGTCATGAAAGACTGATTCAAGTAATAATCTTCTATTTAGCAATGTGTCACATTAAGCAGATGATTTACTGAATAGGGCTGATGCCACAAATGAGACTTTCTTAGGCATACATTTGAAAATATAAAGATACTTTAACAATGTTATGTTAAATAGGGCAATTTTCTTTCCTTTCCTGATTGGCAGATGTATCTTTAGTTTCTATAATCCATTCTTCTATCTGTACTTCCTTTGCCTTTCTTTGGATATGTATTATTCTGTTCCATTTTCAAGGGGTTTGTGTGTGTTGGTTCTCTCTTTTGTGTTTTCATGATCTGTAGTTCTTTCCTCTCTTTATTTTCTCTCATGTTCTCTCTACCGCTAGTATGACTCCCAATAGGATCTTAAAATTCGTTATTACTGAACCAGTATTTCACTTCCAACTGACTTGTACACTAAGGAGTTCCTCTTTTACTACTAAAGCAAAAAGAAAAGTCACAATACCTTTTTTCCCACTTCTATGCTTTAGAGTGTATTTCCACTAACAGGTTGGATACTATCTATCTAGTTTCTAGGTAAATTTTCATTGTACCTGCAAAAGTGGAAGACTATACATGATTAAATAACCTTAGAGTTCAGTACACTAAGTCCAATATATGAGAAAATTTCCTTCAGAAAGCTAAGAGTTAGTAAAAAAAATAAAGGAATAAATAAGAAATAGTGGGAAATTCTGTTCCTATTTACAAAACAAAATATATGTGAATATGCTCCAAAAGCAGTCAGAATTCTGTGCTTGTTTCTCTGGTGCTGGTTTAACAATTTAAATGGCATCAGAGAAGTCTTGACCCAAATGAAATGAATGAGACATTTACCATTGACTTCAGTACAAAGCAGGATATGCCATGATGCAAATAGCATAAACGAATGAAGAACTCGTATATAATATATTCCCCCATAATTCTAAAACACCATTTAAAAGAAAGTCTTTATGGTTTAGTAGGTATACTACTAATACAAAGAAAAAGTGCATCTACAATGGAAGGAGCAATGGGGGGCTGGGGAATGGCATCAAAATACTGCTTATTAATCAATTAAAGCTCTTAAACCACTGTAAAAAGCAAACTCTAAACTCCCATTAATATTACCAAAGTTTCTTTAAAATGTTCAATTATTTTAACAGGTCAGAAAAGAAACAGTAGCTAGTACTGGGTAATTCAAACCACGCATTTTACATAACATGTCCTTTCCTCTAAAGATAACTTCTTTTACCTGGTCCTCGTCAAACAGCACTCCATGCTGCATATTTATCCGCTTCATTAAATCTCCACCATCACAGTATTCCATCACAATATATAGCTTGTTCTTTTCTGAAAGAAGAAGTACAATTTTTCCTTTATTACTCATTAATACAGCAATAAATTCTTTTTATTTTATATGGTCCTCCTTTTAAAAGGGAGTAGTTAATCCTCTACCTACTCCTCCATTTCAAAGAGTAACTGAGAAAAAATGGATAGTTCCAGTTAAACCTGATGCAAAACTAAGATATGAAAATATATTTAAATGGAGATTCACCAAAATATCAAATACATGAGAAAACCCTCAAGAGACCACACTGATAGAAAGAAACAGATGTTCTTACGGGCAGCACTTAGCAGAATGCTTCCTAGTTGGGATTGTTCCCCATTAATAACTAAATATACAGTTAGGCTTAGGGAAAAGGTTAAAAGTAGACAGTGTCCAAACAGTACAAATAAACAGCAGGGGCTACTTAATATGAAAACTCACCCTATTCTTGCCTCTCTGGGGTCTGGAAGACTACCAGATTTACAAGTCCCTTAAAACATTTACAGTCCTGATCACAGAAAACAATTTGAACACAAGCTGTAACTATAGCATTCATTACATAAGGCATTCCTTATGACAGATGTCAGCAGGACAAATAAATATAGCGAATTAGTTTTTATTAGAACAACACACTTCTTTTGATCTCTTTCAGTCCTGAAGAATCCTGTATCCTTGAGTGATACCTCAAAACATGGCTCAAGACAAAAGGCCAACAGAACCTATTTCCTACTATACTCAAAAGCTCTCTTGTATTGAAACTCCTGGAGAAGTCTCATAAAACTCTGGACTCCTATTGAGGGTCCAGACTAAAGTTCAACTTAAGCAATGCAGGCACCCCAGGATCTAGCATTCGTGCCACAATACCTTAGGTCCCACCCACACACATGAAGAGGGCAACTGATGACAGAATCTGATACCTTGTGTTCATTTTTAGGAGTTGGGACCTGTCCCCACTGGTGAGGAAGGGGTTGGGGACAGGCTGAAGGTTGGGCAACATTAACAAGCTAAATTTTGCTGCCTTCCACTCCTATAATCAGAAATAAAACAAAAATGTTAAAAGTAAACCTTGCAAAGAAGCATAGAAAGTTACGATATTTGCATGCTTCATCTTGGCCAGAAGAATGACTTCTTTCTGAGAGGCTTCTTTTTCTTCCACAGGCATCTACAAAGAATTAAGAAACCATATGCTAGGAATGATCTATTTAACTCTTTTCAAAAATAGTTACATCGTCATCAAACCATTCCCACAAATACAAAAAGACTGTGTACCAAGGTGATGCAGAAATATTATAAAATAGGATGTACACCTAATGTAAAATATCATTTGCGGTGTATGCTTGGAAGTATATTGGAACGTTACCAAAGTCAAACCAAATTATAACATTTTGCAAACAGAAAAATGTATACCTTTAAACTTTTCACACAAATGCTATTGCTAAGCTAGCTGATGAATAGAGTTAAACTCTAAAGTTAAACTTCCCTTAAGTATTTGAAGAATAAGGGTCTCGATGATTTTGTATTCTTAATATGAGTGATCTCAAAAGAATAAAGTAAAAAGAAAAAAAATCCTGTTTTACTGATGTTATGAGTTCTTGCAACATTTCAGGCTAACTCTTTGCCCTGTTACATTAAGCAGAAAACTTCTATTTGGTTCATTGTGATCACACTTTCATCAATATTACTTCTTAAAAATTCATGTCTCTGGATATCCATCCATAAAAATTCCCTCTTGTATTTATAAAATGTTTCTTACTCTTATTCTTAAGAAATAATTTTGAAATGTAATCCTCAAAGATTCAAAACTCAGAAAGTTAATGAAACACACTCTACCACATAAAAAAAATCTTATGACTTCAAAGTAGTAATTTTCTGCATCTAACTCCTGATTTTTGAATGAGTGGGATCCACAATAATATTTTATTAACTTCGATTTTTCTATTTTGCATACATCAAAATCTAAGATTCGAAATGCTTGTTTTTTATTGGTCATGAGCGTAGAGAGAAACTATTTATTTTTTATTTAGCTGTCAATACTAGCACATCATTTTTTCTGGGTGTGAATCTGCAATTTATACAGCTCTTTCTAGAACTGATGTATAAAAATTCATTCTTCTATTATAATTCTCTAATATATTAGAAATTCACTAGTGTGGCCCAGAATAGCAAAAGACCTGTCACAAGCATGTAGGCACTCATTGAAATTGACTGTTGAAACCCCTATATTGAAATCACAGGGAGTTTAATTGCCTGTTTTTCTGGAACTAGATATAGGAGTGGTATCGCTCTGATACCTGAGCTAGTCACCCTGATCTGCCTCTGCAGTCAACGGAAAGAAAGAGCGCGCTTTTATGGCCCGATTCAGCTCATTCTAAAACAGAATTCTAAACCATACACTATAAACAGCATCCTAAAACCACGTATTTCTCTTGTTCTCCTAGAAGGGGTGTCTAGCCAAGCAGCTCAGATAATGGACATTTAAAATTAGATGAGGTGAATCAAACTGCCATAAACATAAATGAGAATTGGAAAGACTGTTGTGAATTACTCACGTCTGAAAATATGGATGTGGAAAAAAAAGGAAATGGAAAAGTTTAGAGAAATGTATCACAAAATTGTGATTTGTTATTTCAGTGGCAATAGTTTCATTGTAGGTGAATCATCTGTTATAAAAGTTGAATTAGGTAGTGTCATGCATTGTAGGTAGAAGTTTTGAAAGGAACAAGAATGCAGTAAAAAGTAAGCACTGTTAATATCAAAATACATATTTCTTCTATGCTTGTGAAATCACCAAATTAGCAAAGAGTATAGTCTTCGGAAAGTTTAACTCTATATAAACAAGATAGAACTACAATGGAGATAAAATATAACCCAAGTTCATACCCTAGCTAACCGCAGTTATCACAATCAGCTAAATAACTACCGTTACCATCCAGGTTTTATTGTTTTACCTTAGTTAAATCGATCTCTTTGATAACACACTGCTCATTATCCACTTTTCCTTTTGCCAAGAATATTTTGCCAAAAGATCCTTCTCCAATTTTTTTAATGATTTCATACTTATCCATGATGTCTTCGTCTTAACGAAGTGTCTAAAATAAAAAATTCCCAAATTAGTACTGCATGTACTCAGTGCTGTAATATCTAAGTTTGTACTACTGAAATAGACACTACCTTTTAAGACTGTCATTTTTATCACATTTTTATCACATCACATTTTTATTACTGCTGCTGCTTCTTCCTCAAAATGTCATCTCCTGGAAGTCTGCAAATTATTGTGGATCTGAACTTTCAATAAGCAGCAAGTTTATGAGTGTCTCATAAAGAAAAGCTTGAAGCTTAGTCCTAGTACATCCTAACGTTAAAACATGAGAAGGCAGTAGAAAGCACCGTGTAAGATTAGGATGTGATTTTGCAAAGTCTGACTTACTATTTCTTGAAGTTAACAATATCAGAGACTTGTTCTTTTAATGGAAAAAATAAAATGATAATGTATTTCACGTTGATTTAGTTGGTACTAGCGTGATCTAATGTTGGCAGCAAAAAGAACAGCCACTGCATTCTGCAGGAGACCACAGCCAGGTGCAGTCGGGCATTAGCAGTCATCTGGAAACCTCTGGCAGAAACGGCAATGTCACCGGGTACTTGCAACGTATCCGTAACCAAACTTACACAGCTAAACATGAGCAAACACTATAAAACTGTTCTTATTACTTGGCCTGAGTTTTAGCAAGGGAGATTTGCCAAGATACTAGACCTTCCCTCTCAGGACAGACAGACAAGCTCTGTAACAGGCCACCTCGGGAGCCTGTGCGGGCCCGTGACTGGCAGTTTCTGAGGACCACTTCGACAGCGCAGGTGGGGTGACCTTCAGGCATTTATAATTTAGGTATTTGGGTCAAAGCCAGCTCCTGTTCGTAGCCACTGGCGAGAAGCAGCCACTCGGGACAGGTGGGCCTCTCACACAGGTGTGACGAGCTGCTCCGGACGGGCGTGCGCTGCCCGCCGGGGCCCGGCCCCCTCGCCCACCAGGCTGCCCTCGGCCTGCGGTGCACCCGGGCCTCTCACCCCCCAGGGCCTTGCGCGGGGCGCTACGGAGGTGAGGGCGGCAGGGCCGGAGCTCGGGGAGGGTGGTGGGGCTGACCGCCACCGCCCGCCCGGGGTGACGGTGGAGGTGTCACCGCCTCCCTCGCAGCAGGACCTACAGAAAGTCACGGGCGGCGGTTTACAGCCTCCCGCTCGGGGGCTGGAGGGGAGGCACCGCAGCGGGCACAGGGAGGGGAAGCCGGCGGGGGTGCCGCTCTGCCCGCCGCGCTGGGGGATCGCTCTCCGCCGCTCTTCCCGCCACGGCTGTGGTGCCGTCGCCATGGCGACGGGGCGCGCCAGCCGGGCAGCCCTAGCCGGGGCCTCCCTCCCCTGCGGCCCGGCCCGGCCCGGCGCGGGGGGACGCGGTACCTGCGTGCGCCCAGCCGCCTCCGGAGCCCCCACGGGCAGGAGGAGGAGCCCTGCCCCGGCTCCGCGCTCCCCCGGCGGAGGTGTGGCGTTTGAAGCGGTGTGGCGGCAGCGCCCGCAGCCAGGGCCGGGGCGGCGGCCAGGAACGGCGAGGGCCCGCCGGGAGCAGCGGGAGCCTTGTTTCCTTCACGCAAACCGCACCTTCCTCCCACGACGAGCGTCTTTTGTTTTGGGTGGTCAGTAACAGGAGTTGGGTGGCCCAAAACAAAGTCTCAACTGCCTCAAGTTCCTGAATCCTTGGCAGAGCCTCACATACCAGCCTACATGGAACACGGGAGGTGTGGGATGAAATAGCACCATACCAAATCTACAGATTTTTCTAAAGCTTTTCATATTTATTATTCTCCAGTATGATCTCTTAGATGGATGCAGTCCAGAACAGCTTCCCCAGGAGAACTCTGCTGAGAGTGTTTCTGCGGTCCCCTGCCATGCTTCTCTCATAAAATGACTATTTAGTACCCAGTAGCCAGCATCGAGGCCAAACAGGACATTGCCCGTCAAGCTTTCTGTAGCAGAAGTGTGTCTTCTTACCAAAATTGGAAGTTTCATCCTTATTTATGAACAAATTAGCTTCCATTCACACATGCAATGGGATATATAAAAACTTTTTCATGGAAGTAACTAAGGCAAAAGCTCAGCCTCAGGAGTTTTCAGAGGATTAATAATTGCATGAACTAAAGCCTCAAATATTTAGCGTAGCTAAATGTTTTCCATAATATGCCTCTCAGACAAGATCAGTTCTTCCTATTATGTAGTATTTCAGTATGTAGTCAGGAAGAAAAACTTTACAGGCTCTCATAGTGTTACACCATCTCTTTGAAATATGACGAGGGGGCAATCTGAACAATGCTATTAGCACTAATGCTTTTGACTGAACATTTCTGCAAAGCTATTACCAACTCCAAATATATTTAATATCTAGACTTGTTTAGTTGTTTGCAAGTGTTCTAACTAAAGTTTGTTACGCATTTTCCACTCTCAGTCCTGTGATACAGAAAAGATGCCCACTCAAATTTTTTTGACTGAAACAATTTTATTAATAACTACAACTATTAAGAACAATGATTTGGATTATAAATACTGGCAAGCCTAACGTCAGTTACTGTAGGTAAATTCAAGTTTTCAGTCACTGTGTTTCAATACCATTTTCAGTTCCGACACCCAGTCTGGGTCATCTTCCTC
Organism: Phoenicopterus ruber ruber; assembly: GCA_009819775.1. NCBI lineage: Eukaryota > Metazoa > Chordata > Aves > Phoenicopteriformes > Phoenicopteridae > Phoenicopterus > Phoenicopterus ruber. The sequence continues at coordinate 190,869,534 of CM020215.1, forward strand.
GAAGTCCCTAAAAATAGATTTCAAAATGTTATTTTGCAAAGCAAAATACAACTTTATAAATCTTTATTTGCTTTTTTTCCCCCCTAAAATTACCCTACAACTAGGAGAAATTATGTTAAAAATATCAACACGAGAGAGTTATTTCCTGCACCATTGTGATTAAGGAACCAGTAGATGTTCTCTTTTGAATTTACCCAAATAAGTTTTATCAAAAGCACAACCAAATGCATATACTAAGAGACTGCAAATGTGCTGATATTAACAGCTTGCAGCTGAACTGCAGTAATACAAGCCTAAGTAGTTCATCTCCAAGTGCCACAAAAATAAATGACATAAACTGAGATTCTGAGAATCCAAGAAATGCCGCCAAAACATACACAGATCTGTAAAATACTGTATTTCTGTTCAGAATGTGTTGATGTACACTCTGCTCTTTCAAAAAAAGAGATGGGTGACTAACGTAAACAGAACATAGAAGTTAAAAAGTTTCTACAAATATGTCTCAATCAGTAGGTACCAAAGTGATTTTATTGCACTACACATGAAAGAGTAGGAGGAATAATACACAAATACAGCAGACATACCACTAGGCAAGTAGATTTGCCACTGGTTATCTGATTTCAAGGTCAGAGTACAAAGATGTTTTATGCACAAAGGTTTTGCGCTTTACTGTGAATCTAATTTCACCCCATGCTTTCATTTTTGCAAAGTCATTGGCAAATTATTAGTATATCTGCTAATAACAAGCAACCTGTTTAATCTCAACACCATCAGTAACTATAAACATAGCAAAGAAAACCTGTAAGATATCAAATGCTACTAAATTTTAATAACATTATGTAAGAGAGGGATGAATTTAGATGCTGAGAAAAATACTGATTTTTTTTCCAGGGGGATGTCTTTTTGGAAAAATCACTTTGAGGAACCAAAGAAAACAAAAATACAAGGATGTCATTTGGACATACGTGTCATCTTCATCAGATCTAGGCTCAAGTCCCTCAGAATCTATGACAATAGCTTCATGTTCACCATCTACTTCATCAGATGCTTCAGTTTCATCAGAAAGTGGACCTCTAAATATATTTTCAGAAGCTTTGAAAGTATAAAAATGAAAATGTCACCAAAATCCTTTAATTTTAAATATATAATTATTAAGAATATAAATACAATATAGTCTTTCTAATTTGTGTCCAGTTCTTAGCAGATTCCAGTACAAGCTGTTACCTGTTTCAAGTGAGGAGATAAACTAATACCGCAACTGAAGTGCAGAACAAGTATTTATGACTGTGGCTGTGCACATCCATAGACTACAGGCACCTTTTGCCATGCCATCTTAACCACCCTGCCTTCAAAATCGGGCGCCAATCATTTAGTGAAGGTGTATTTACCCGATGGGGCTACAGCCTATCTATTGCACCTCCCAAACGCATACACCATGCTGCTTAGTAGGATGGAGACCGCATGGCTCTGCAGTCGCTACGTTTATGTCACAACCTCATTCAGCTACTGAGCTGCAAGTGAAAGTTCTTCGTAACGAGGTGTAGTGGAGGTGTACAATCACTCATGAATTCTCAGCTTGGATTTTTGTAAGTCCACATTTCATTTGGCAAACTTTTTAAAAAAAACAAACAAACAAACCAGCCTGTTGTGACATGAAAACAAGTGCACAATCTCTATACATAGGGGCTAAGTATGTAAAAAAAAAAAAAGTCTCTATTAATAAACCTGTTTGCAAAAATGTTTGCCCGCAAACTGAGGATTTACCTGGTTTATAAATTGTGTATGTCTTAAATGCTAAGCTGACATCTGCGTTACTGAGAATGTTCATCAGGGTCTGAGGAGTTTCCTTGTTCCACTGCTTACGTGGCTTATTTTGACTGTAGTTTATAACACAGCCACCTAGGTATAAAATCATTAATAAATACTACTTAGATAAAATTGCATTAGCGGTGTGGATTACAAAGATCACATTCAAGAGAGAAATGCAGGAAGAAAAGAGCCTAGATGATTCCATCTGTAGCACTGCTGACCTCTCCACGTGCTGAGGTTGACACCATCAGCATTAAGAGGAAAGAAAATTACAGAAGGCCACAGTGGAGCCAGCAGAACCTGGCTGAGGGGTGCGAGGAGTCAGAGTCTCTGCAAGCTTATTTGGTGGCTCTATAAATCTCACAAAACGAAGCCTGTGGCCACTTTTGTGCCTTTTAATAGCAGAACACCTAAATACATGCATTCTTTTGTCCTCCTCCATTGCCCTGCATATAATTATCATGTAACTTCCGTACCACAGCTTGGGAATTTTCTCACTACTCATATCTTGATTATTTATTTCAAAGCATCTATTCACATTTACTTAGAATACATATCCACAATCACATGAAATAATTATAAGAATTGCATACAGTGTGGGGCATCTTAAAATTGACACATTTTTCAGAAGAAAGCCCATGTTAAGTGTACTAATTAAAAGCTGTTGATATGGAAGAAGGAAGAATCTCTGCCTCACATCTGAGGTACATCATTAATACTTCTTGTCATTGGCATTAAATTGGTTAAATAACAACAGAAGTAGAGGTATGTATGTTATATGCTCCTGATAGCATGCTGTACTTGAAAGACAGGCAGCTGCATTCTACATGAAATGAATTCCTCAGTGTTACGCCCACAAACAGCATATTAAAAGGAGGGTTGGTGACTAATTTCTTAGAAAAAATTATAATTTTAGGGTTGCTAGTGTTGTCTGTGGCTTTCATCACTCTCTGCAATCCTCCTGTCACACAAGACCACTAAGAAATTCTCTTCAGCACAGTGGGCTTTTTGAGTGTTTGTTAATAAAATATTTTCAAATTATTTTTCCATAATTTTAAATATGCCCTGTAAAGTTTTGGCTTTTAACATCTGTAAAGAATCACTGACATTACTTGAATTAAAACCACATTTAATTAAATCTTACTTTTAGCCTCTTCAGATGTAAAACTGGAAGAAAGCAAGGATGCATTTTCCAGGACATTCACTACAGTATTGGGTATCTTCTTTTCCCATTGCCTCCTATGGGGATGTGACAAATCAGTAATTCCTGGGAGGACATCAGAAGTTTCTGCTGTAATTGCAACGAAAAAAAGGATGATAACCAGCATCTAAATCAATTCTCTGTCCACACAAACTAGTACTAAGCGTACAGCACTTCACTAACAGTGACGTTTGATTCTGTGGGTACAAGTCTGAACTTGGTAAAAGAGTTCCCCATACATTTACTCTATACCAAATGTTTTCAAGCAATCATTTTTTAATACTTTGGCCAAGATTTTTTTTTTTTCCTAAATCTCAGATGAGCAGTAAGAATCAATGTAATTGCAGAAGTAACAGACAGTGGCATGGTTTTTGATAGGTGCAGACTTGTACGCTCTACCTGTTTAAATGGCTGGATTATTGACATTTAGGTATCACTGCATAGAAGGAAATGTGTGAGCCTTAAAACTGTTAACACTTACCCTCTTCATCAGATTTCCTTTGTTCCTTTGTGCTTTCACTCAAATCCTTATTAATACTTTTCCTTTCTAAGGGGCTATGCTTGCTACTTTCATCTTTACTTCGCTTTAAAAGAATAAAGACTGTATTAATGACTATCCTTGTTGTCCAGAAAAACAAAGCAGTAATATTAACATGGCGCTAATTATTTTAGTTTTGCTACAAGATGGCTGGCCTAAAGATCTGAAAACTAAACCATGGACACCATGAAGGCAATTGCAATTGCACTGTGTCTGTTATTGCACTGCATTTCACACTGTGTGCCCCTTTTTTGACAGACAATCTCAGTTTTTAAAGCTAAGCACAGATGTAGTTAAGTTACTTGATGCAATTTGTCATTTTATTTTTTTATATTTAACAGTAGCAATATAAAGATAACTGAGTCCTATTCCCAGGGAAAACAAGATGCACCCAAAGATTAAGCTTCTCAGATTGACAGGTCTATTAAAAGAAAAAAAAAAGCCCTACTGGCAACATGTTTTGAAAAATATACTCAATATGGCTGAGCCAGGCTGTGCTATAATGTACCCATAGGTGACTTCTTGGCCACCTCTGACTTAATTCTCCTCACCTGAAATCTCACATGGGCCCTAAAACCTAGTGAGAATTATGTCCAGACTAGACTGTTTCCACAGCAGCCTGTTCAAAACGTGTCCCTAAAGCAAAGAAAATGCATCAATTTTTGCAGTATCCCAAAACTTAGAAAAACAGGAGAGGGTTTTGTTGGGGGGGGGGGAAGGTGACAGGGCTATAAGGAAACCCACTTTGGAACTTAACTAAATGTGGGAAGCATCAAAAAATTACAGTGGTGGGAGATGCACAGGAAAACTCTGGAATTTGAACACAGATGACAGCTGACCTAGCAGGCTGATCTATGGTTTAGCATACTAATAATTTTCCATGTGAACTTTTCTATAATACAGAACATTCTAAATTACTAAAATACAAATATTGTATTTATACTTGAACACTTACCCTATTTTCTTTCTTATTATTTGAGCTTCTACCAGCCATGGCATTACCTGATACATTAAGGAATAGGTTCAAGAGTTAATACCCTTGGCAAACATTTGTGGTAAAGTGGTGTTCCAGAGGCAAGACAGCAACGCCACTGAATCGAGCAATGAAAATTATGTGAAAGCTTCTTCATAATTCTGTCAACGTAGCTCATTCTCAACAGGGAGTCCCTCTACTATTCAGTTCCAAATGTGTACAAATTCTGGTGTAACTAAATTTATGCAGAAGAAAAAAATCCAACATTCTCTCTAAAAATTAAATAATGAAAATAACTTTCTTCACCACATTCTGGGAAAGAAACCACTGTCATATTTAAAATATATGCAACAGCTAAAAGTTTTGCTTATTTTAAAATTGAAAAGTTTTATCCTACCGCGTCTTAAGACTTACAATGTATGTATTGCAGCTCTGTACTGTACTTCTCATGTTGGAATATAATTTACGCCCTTCAAGCATTTTTCCATACAAGTTCAATAATATGAGATTTTGAAATAATTAGAAGTAGATTTGAACATATAATACTAATGCTTTATAGCTGTATTTAAGATCTTACAATTCCTAGTCATTTTTCCATTCCTTACATCAAGAAAAATGTTGCTGACTTACCCTTTGGTCTTGCTGCATTGCCTTCATGTTTCTTGGTCTCCTTTAGTACCTGCTCAACCTCATTTGTCATCTGGAATGTGTATGAAGAGATGCAAGTACTGTACCATTTTAAATTTTCTCAAATTACTGTATATGCTATTGGTTAAAAACAGACCTACTATACAAAAGCGCTGTTACAGCTAACAGCTAACAATATCTAATTTTAGCAGCATCATGTCAATGTTCAACTTCTATTTTGAAAACAAACCCTTCTAAAAACTCAGTTTTCTGAGAAGTCTGCAACTGTATTTATGGCTTTTAGAGTAGGACCTACATAACAGTACATTTCATATTGCTATATACTAACAAACTACAAAAGAAACTGATTTAATACCTAAAATGTAGATACTATTGTTTAAATCTAGAGATAAAGAATATACCGTACCTCAGAAGGCAAACGATTTTTTATAAGTTTGGTTAAGCAACCTCTTGCAAGAATAGTACTGGCTGATGGACGATTCTGGGGATTTCTCTTAAACATCTGTTTTATTAAGTAATGAAGTTCATAGGAATAGTGAGATGGTAGTGGATTGTAGGACCCTTTGCATATCTTAAGGATGAGATGTTTCCAGCTATTGGCTTGAAACTGCATTAAAAATAAATGAACATTAGAGCGTGGAGTTTAAGCATGAGGTAAAAAGAAGCTGACATAATTTAAGAGCAGCTTTAACATTGTTTTCTAACAGTTAAGAAAATTCAGTGTTTCAGAGAAGGGTCCAACCAGTGCAAGAGCTGCTGAAAAACAGAAGACTTATAATGGAGGAGGGGTGGGAAGGGTAGAGCAATACTTCCCTCTTTCAGAAGCAGCAGCAAACATGTCAGTCAAATATATAATTGACTGTGAATCCATCAAACTACAGCTAACCGCTAATTAAATTTTAAGGAATTCCAAAACTTTTCTGATAGCAATAAAGTTATACTTACTGGATGTCTAAGAGTGCACAGCTCATATAGAATACATCCCAGAGACCATATATCACTGTAGGTATAGAGAAAGATGAGAAATTTTGAGCCAAAAATTACAATTTAATATCCTGCCTAGAAAAAGTGAAATTCATTATGTGTACATAAATGAATTGAATAAACTAAAAATAAATGTAACCATAAAAGACAATACAATTATGTGTTTAACCTCTCCAGTGGAAACATTCTTGCTTATTTTATCCCACCTTGATGTAAAAAAGGATGACTGTCATACAGTTGTAGTTGGCTTTTTATTCCCAGAATGTCTCCTAAGCAATTTGCTGCAACAATATTTTTCCTTCCACACTTCAAAGCCTTTGTATTTCACGGCCCTTAGCATCAGATGGCAGACACACAATCCTAAATCTGAGAGTTGGAATTCTGGCCTTGCCAATGAGAATTCTACTGAGGAAAAAAACCCATCATCTTCCACTCAAAGTGAGTACTGCCACCTACACCAGAAGCAACTGATGCCTTTCTTGCAAGAGCAGCAGAAAAAACTTAAGCACTAGAAGGTTTTTTCCCTCCTGTGGAAAATGAGTCACTTGGTTCAGGTACAACTATGGTCACAGAGCAGATGTAGGGGAGGGGATACAAAATGACTTAGTATTTTGGAGTCTGAGAGGAAGCTGTAAACATCATACTATCAAGACACTCTCAGAAGTTCTTGCATAAGGACCAGAATAACTGAGGTCTATAAATTTAAGTCATCAGTTTTGTAGCCATTACCCCTACATTATCAGGACTGACAAGAAGAGCTTAAAAAATAAGACCAGCCAAAAGACACAAACACATACATATGTATGTGCATACATACATAGATACATGTGTGTATGTTTGTATGTATATATTTACTCTCCCAAATGCACAGAGAGGTCTGCACATCAGTGCAGTTTTAAGACTAAAGACACTGTACACTCAGTTACCTAAGTAAAGCGGAATTTAGGCCTTTTCATCTTAAAAAAACTGTAATTACCTCTTTCTAAATATTCCTCAGCTCAGTATCTTCTCCAAACCAAATACGGATAAGACACAAAGCCAGATTGAGACAACAATAAAAAGACATACATCAGTCAGGCATTATTTATGACCACTGAAAACACAAATACCTTTTGTTGTTGTATGGCATGCTTTCCCATATTTCTGGAGGTACGTAATAAGGAGTTCCCACATATGTGCAAGCATATGACACTGGACTATTGACATGACAAAGAAGAAATGCCAGATAAAAAGTAAATAATTAAGAGATCTGTACTATTTATCAATGGTTAAATAAAACTTTACACCACTGAGATCAGTGGAGATATTCACATACTGTGCAAGAAGGCGTGCAGATCCAAAATCTCCCAATTTGACTTTTCCATTTTGAGTGAGGAAGACGTTCTGCATTTCAAGAGAAGGACAGATTTACATACTTAAATATCCTTCTAGGAAACACTTCTGTAGTTTGTATATACAGAAAACACAGTGACCATCACTTCTGATATTTTATCTTTAGATTTCCTTTTACTTCCTTCTCCTAATACTTCTACCAAAAAAAAAAGTTAAGAACTATGCTGCGTTTAAAGGGAGATGGAAAGATTATATGGGCCTAAAGCCCCAGCATCAGTAGCAGAGGAAGAATCAGACCTTAGAAATGCCTTAATCTCTATGCTGTACTCAAGCTACTAAGGTAATACATTCTTCTGAATTTCTATCTTTCTGCTAGGAAAGAGTAAAAAAGAAAAAATGAGAGGCAAGGTATTTACAAACTGCATACTCCATACACATTTTATACTTCTGTTATTGTTTTAAATTATATGCAGTCTGTCAGGAGCAATTGGCACTATCAGCAGTGTGGATATGAAGGGTATAGCTATACTTAGACGATGTTTATGCCCACAATATTACATCATCCCATTCACTCAACAATTTCATTTCCCTAATACTCTTAGCCTAAATGAAAAACATAGCCTAATTCTTCCCTAATATTCTTAAGCCTAAATGAAAAACATAGCATGTAGCAGTAACAGGAAATTATGAAAGAGCGAGCTGAACTTTTGCATGCAGAAGGCAGTTTATTAACGGCAACAAAACTTGCTCTGTTCACCTTGGATTTGATATCCCTGTGCAACACACGTTTATCATGAATGTGCTTCACACCCAGGCACATCTGCACAAACCAGTGAAGGATCTGAAAAGAGTAACTAAGAGTTATAACAGCTCAATGCTGTATATAATGAATACTTTACTAATAGATTAAAAGCCATTAAGAAAGGAAAAAAAAAAACAAAACTTGTTCAGAATCCTGGACGTTAAAAGTAACTCTAGAATAATGGCCTCCAGTCAGCATGAAAGACTGAATTCTTTAAGATAAAGTATATTTTAACATGGCAGAAAGAATGTTTGCTACCTGTGTCTAGAAAACCCTAATAATACGCAACAGTAACAAAGCTAGGGAGTTACTACATGGCACTTTATAAGCATGCCAATTACAATTTCATAGTAAATTAGCAAATTAAAGAAAATCACACCGAGATAACATACTGTTTCTAAAAGGAAACGTATTCTTTTTAAAAGTACAAAATAAAGTTTTTAGAGATGCTTGGCCAGTCTAAATATTAGATTAGGTGAGGATTCTGGTCTTTTCATTTTAACAAAGATGATGCTTCTAACTGTGGCAAGAAGTAGTTTTCAATCACTACAATGTCACTTTGAACCTTCTCCTAGGTAATTTTATAGCCTCTGTGATAAAAGGAGTTAATGCCTGCTGAATGGTTTCAACATTTAATTGCTACATAAAATGCAAGCATTTAGTCTCCTGGCTAGTTTCACTTATCTTACCAGAGTGCTTTATTTACTTTTCATTTGCAGAACCTTTTACTTGCTTTAAATTCTGGCTGAAGTTTGTGTTAAATTCTTACTTAATTGCATAAATTTATGCATGCAAACCCACCTCTGTTTTTCACATTGCCTGCACATTCCTCAGGTACAGACAGCAATTTCTTTTTTACTACTTTCAGTCCAATTCTCTTCTTGTTCTGCTGGAAATTATCAAAGAAATAATGCTTCTATTCTATCTATAAGTATCTTTGTTTCATTTAAGGTACTTCAAGGTGTTTGTATATGTATAATTTGTTTTATTGGATGCAGGGTGCTTCGGTTTACATGAAAAAAGATTCCTAGGTCCTTGGTTCAAAATTCTGTCTTTTCTTACCGTATCTTCAGGGAACAACTTTCCTCTTTGGTGTTTAATCTTTTGCATTAGATCTCCATCATCACAATATTCCATCACTATATACAGATGTCCATCCGCTAAATTTTAGGTAATTTAAGAATAATTAGTATTTTCATTAGCAGGGTAAGTGTATTATTTTTTCTATAAAGCTCCGACGACATGCTATGTATTCTATATTACAATAAACGTATTTTTAAACAACAAAAAAAGTAATCTTGATCCCTCAGGAGTATGCAACTTTAAACAAATAAAGATATTTTAAGTTTTTATATTTACCTTCAAATGATTCTTTAAAGGCAACGATATTTGGATGTTTCATTTTAGCCAAAAGAACTGCTTCCTTCCTAGAGTTCTCTACATCAGATGAAGACTGAAAATGGAAGTACACTTATATAAATGTCGCACTAACGGATTTTCATATATACACATGATGAACCTCACTTTCCAAAAGGAAAATATTTTTAAGAATTGTTCTTCAGTTATTTTAAGAAGTCATTTGGAAACTTGAAAAACCCATCATTTTTTAATCTATGGTTTATTACTAGCTGAAGACTTCTTTGGGTTTTTTTTGTTTTGGTTTGTTTTTTTTTAATTTGACAGGATATTTTCCTACTTCAGTTAATGACTTTTTCTATTTTAAAAACACAGAACTATGTAACAAAGCAGCACACACTGACTTTGGAACAGCTGACAGTCTACACTGCACGAACTCAGTATAAAGCCAAGTGCCCAGGCATTAACTGAGCTTCAGCCTCAATAAAGCCAGTGCCTCCCATTTTGTGATATTTTGATTAGCTAAGTGCAGAGAAGGTAACCCGAATAACTGATTACCAGCAATAATATGAGGCTAATTTCCTCATTAGCTGTTGCAGATGAAATCTGCGTTCTAGTGAAATCAACGGGAATCCAGCCAAAGGCATCAGGAGAACAGGGGTTTCATCTAAGTGTCTTCCGATGTTCAACACTTCCCAAAACGTAACCACACACTTTCTTAAACAGATCAGATTCTGCCACTTTACTTATTGTCCACAACATTGACTCAGTTATATGGTAGCCGTACCATGCAACTGTCTAATACACAAAACTCTCAGCAAAAGTATTCAGTGTTTCAAAAATATATCCAGAATTATGATTTAAAAAAATTTTTTTTAAGTGGTGGGTGAGGTGATGTACATGTCACGCTTACCATGGGAAGTCGTATTTCCTTCATTGCATACTTCTGGTCACTGATTCTATGATGAACTAGGAGAGCTCTGCCAAAGGATCCCTCTCCTAGTACTTTCAACACGTTGTATTCTTCCATTCTTTGTAAGCCTATGTCCAACACTTTTCTTCAAACACTCTCTTTCACACGATGATCTTCTAAACTTTGTTATGACCTCGATTCATTTTTTGAAATTTGTGGTTAATCTGCGTGAGAAAAAAACCCCTGCAAAATAACAAGAACGGAGCGTAAACCTGGGTACCTACAACCATTCAGCATTACCATAAATACAATTCTAACCACTGTTACTGTGATTTTGCTGAAAATGAGGCCTTCAGAAAGTTTAACTCAAAGTATCGTACAGTGTATCTCTGCATTTTTTTATTCTGAATGCTAAAGCATTGTAAATTATAATGTAAATTATAGACCTACAACTTAGCATCTTCTTTTTGTCACCTGCACTTCTGCAGGTGGTGTCATAACACTAAACAAAACTGACAGGCACAGTAGTATAAACAATAAGCTTCAAGCTTCCAGTGACAATTCTCATCTAAAACAGCATAAGCAGAATCAAACTGGAAAAAGTTACCAGTGTTCATGTGCAAAGACATCAACGACCGGCAGATTTAGAATAGAATAGAATAGAATAGTTCAGTTGGAAGGGACCTACGACAATTATCTAGTCCAACTGCCTGACCACTTCAGGGCTGACCAAAAGTTAAAGCATGGTATTGAGGGCATTGTCCAAATGCCTCTTAAACACTGACAGGCTTGGGGCATCAACCACCTCTCTAGGAAGTCTGTTCCAGTGTTTGACCACCCTCTCGATAGAGAAATGCTTCCTAATGTCCAGTCTAAACCTCCCCCGGCACAGCTTTGAACCGTTCCCACGCATCCTATCATTGGAGTTACAGACTACGTGCTTTCTTCAAAACATTGGTACTTTTAAGTTAGTTATCCACGATTCAAACATCGCTTTATGTATATACCTGTATGCACACCGTGCTTTAATGGGTTGATGAGTTGGTTTTAGAAGGCATCTCAGGGCTTAATTGTTTCTGAAAGGTTAAAATGCTGATTTACTCAGAGGCTGAAAAATAAACACGTTGATTACAGAATCACAGAAACGTAGGGGTTGGAAGGGACCTCTGGAGATCATCTAGTCCAGCCCCCCTGCTGGAGCAGGATCACCCAGAGCAGGCTGCACAGGACTGCGTCCAGACAGGTTTTGAATAGCTCCAGAGAAGGAGACTCCACACCCTCCCTGGGCAGCCTGTGCCAGGGCTCTGTCACCCTCACAGTGAAGAAGTTTTTCCTCATGTTCAGGCAGAACTTCCTGTGTTCCAGTTTGTGCACATTGCCCCTTGTCCTGTCGCTGGGAACCACTGAAAAGAGTCTGGCCCCATCCCCTTGACACCCACCCTTGAGATATTTATAAGCATTGATGAGGTGCCGTCTCAGTCTTCTCTTCCTCAGGCTGAACAGCCCCAGCTCCCTCAGCCTTTCCCCATAGGAGAGATGCTCCAGTCCCTTAATCATCTTCGTAGCCCTCTGCTGGACTCTCTGCAGTAGTTCCTCGTCTTTCTTGAACTGGGGAGCCCAGAACTGGACAACTGATTAACTTACTTGAAAACTCTGAAAGCACCTAAGTAATGACTAAAGACAGTGTTTTTCAGGAGAATGGGCACACTCGGTGTGTGCTTCACATTAATAGCAGTTACACCTGGTAGCTACCTTTAAACTCCCCTTACCCTGCCGCAGGGAAGCCTAAGCCCACCCCGAAGCCCCACCGGGCCCTCAAGGTGAGAGGCGCGGAGGTGGTTACTCACCTCAGGGGGCCGCGCAAACCGCCGGGGCCTCCACGCGGCGCCTGAGGGAAAGGCCCTGGTGCAGGCCCGGCGCTTGCTCCACAGCCGTGCCGGGCAGCACCTCCGGCCTCTCCGCGCTGGGCTGGGGAGGACGGCGCCGCCTCAGAGGCTGGGCGGGACCGGGGGGGCGGGCGAGCAGCCATGTTGGCTGTTTCTATGGAGGGTTTACCGCTTTTGTTTTTCAGGACAAGCAAATGGGGCTTAAACCCGGTATTTATTAACCATAAACAGCTCCCTCCATGCCCAGCACCTCAGTAGGAGGCCTGTTAATACCTCAAGAGTCTTGTTAGATTCCACGTTGCAGAAAAGCCGAGGCACAAATCCCTGTTAACAGTTTCACAATCATTTTTTCTAATGAGACTAATTTGTGCCAGAGCTTAGCACTAGTGACTGAAGTAAACAAAGCCTTAGGCTGCATGAATTGTACTTTAACCTTGTTTTTTATCTATGGAAATGTAACTGGTAGGTAAGAAAGCCTAAGTAAAACAAATTACAGGATATGCTGTAACAAAAGATAAGGAAATGTCTCAAGACAGACAAAAACAGATAACCTGCTTGCAAAGCATACAAGTCTTGGGCAGTTCTGTTGGCAGGTGTGTGTTTGATTTCCACCATTTTGGTTTCCATGCTGGAAAAAGCATTTCCACTTCACAGACTTCCAGGTTTAAAAAAACCCGACACACACGCAAAAACACATCACCCTGAGCCTGACTCCAGGCAGTCCCAGTCACTGCCCATGACAGAGCAGAACTGGCACAACACAGATGCCCTGGTCAGCATATGATCCACAGGATGCAGAGGAGTTGAATCCTCCACAACAGAGAACCAGAAGTGCCTGCCTAGACCCTGTCCTGACTGGGACATGTTCAGTCCTGTGTTACTCCTTGTAGTACTACAAGTGGATCATCAGTGCTCAGGAGAGTTCTCTGAAGAAAACGTAGTGTAATAGTACACTTAAAGTTTAGTTTGTTGTTAGATGCAAAGAGCCTGTCCCTTCTGCAAAGAGAGGATTCTAGGTAACCATAAGGACCAAGGTCTGTTTGACACCAAAATCTGAATGCTCAGCTAAGGTTTAAGTTACAGTTCATGTAAACTCTGCATACTGAAGATACGCACTCAGCTTCTGCTGAATGTGAAAAATTTCACGACGTTCTGCTCTGACAGTTCACTTCCAAGAACAAACTAAAATAACTTCCAGAAGTCCAGTCTCAGGCCTATAGCCATGCTCTACAATTAGTTTCCAGCCTAAAGCCCATAAATAAAGAACAAATACAACTAAGTTGATTAGTTTAATAAGTCTACCATGTTACAGACAAATGCAAACCAACATTACAACAGTCACATAAGTAATTAGTGTATCAGACCTCATCTAAGGGAGATTTACTTGATCATGAATAATCCCAGTAACTAAAGGGATTAAACTCAGTTGTGTTTAAATACCCCCTAAAAATGGATACAACAGTTTAAACTTAGTGTACACCTTACTAGCTGTTTTCAGTTTTCAAAACTAAGTGTTTCCGTAGTAGACATTGCCCTATTGGAATGTCTACATTATTTGTTTCTTAAAGTAAAAGTTAGAGATTGTGCAATTCCAAGGTGTTTGAAGGAATTGCAACAGGAAAAGAGTAGATATTAGCAATATACTACAATCAAACTGTTACATGAAGTGTTAAACCTAGTCCTTAATTCAATATTTAAATGAATCATATTTAACATGACAACACTGATGTTTATAAGTACTAAAACAGACCAGATTTACCACAATTTTGAAAAGGCAGAAACATATAAATTCAAAAGTTTACTGATGCAGGCAGTCGAATTTCATCTTAAGCCATCCACACAAGTTTTAGATAGCTCCTCTCTCAAAGCTGCTAAAAAACAAACACCTCCCTAACTCCCCTTAAAAAAGATTCAATCTTTAACCCCCGTGTAGCATTAATGCTACTTGTTACTCTTCTATTTCAGCACTTGTTTCTTTGAGCGCATTGCTCTGTTTGTGGATAAATGCAGTGGCTTTTGATTCCAATTCTCCCAGCTGTTCAAATGAAGAGACACATGGACCTTGATCTTTAACAGTATCCGACAGCTTGCACATCTTCTCCCGAATGCGTTGAGAATATCGCAAAGGGGTTACAAAGGACTCTTTAGCACTGGAGTCATTTGCCTCACGGTGCATCTTCAAACTTAGGAAAAGAAAAAAAAAAAATCACTAAACATAGGCACACCATCATACAAATTACCTCTGTAGCATCTAGCAGAAACAGCAAGTCATGATTCCTATTCAACTCTTTCCCCTTCCCATAGCCAAAGGAAGCAGGGAAACAGGCCCTTTCCCATTCATACAGTTAAAACCAGATGTACAACTCTTTCCTTGGGCAAAATATTTTAATCTGGAGAACCTCCTGAAAAGAGTTTCCAAAGGAAGATTCCCCTCCCAATTCCATCAGGGGGAAACTGTTCTTCCTGCTATGAGGGGCAGTGGACAGCTGCCAGGAGTCCAGCTTCATCAGATTCCAAAGCTGAGCCCAGCTTTCCTCAGTCTGCTATCTTACGAGAAACCTTGTGGCAAAAAAGAATTTAAATGTTATCTGTTTTGTCCTGAGATTACCACCCAGATTTTTGCCTCCAGATACAATTAAGACAACCTTTACAGGACAGTTACATCTCGTTCACTTCTGTGTTGTATGACATACAACCACATCTGCATTTGGAAAGGGGAGGACTACCTACTTTCTCTTCACCTAGCTCAGTGTAGAACTGCTACCTGCCGTGCCAGCTCTGGGAGGGGATCCTAAACCTGGAATTTATGTCTCTGCCACAAAGAGGTTTGATTACTCTGTAGTGAGGCATTCAAAAAGCAAAACAGTTTGAGTAAATACAGGAATTTATTTTAAAATACTTCCTTCTGAAGGAAGAGGAATCAGTCCTGAAAAACTAAGTTCTTGAGAGCTTTTAACTATGTCTTCACAAATGCAGTGCTTCCCTGTTTCAACAGGACACAAACATTACTGTTGCCCCAGACACTGCAAACTTTCCATAGTTACCTGAAGTAATCTTACCTTTCCAAGTGTGGTGTGGTAGATGGATTGTATGTCATTAAATAAGATGTGTCATTCTTCTCAGGAGAATTAACTGCTCGGGCTGTATCTTTTACTCTCTCCTCATTCTGCTCTTCTGTTTCGCATTTTCCTTTCTTTTTCGTACGTTCTTTAGTCTTGTGCTTTTTATTCTTTTTTGACAAGATTTCTTCTCTCGGTTTCAAGTCTATATCCATTTCTTCTTTTTTGATCACTTCACTGCTAGCCTCTGCCTTCTTGTCATCACTCTCTGCTTTTTGGTCATCATCAGGGCCAAGATCTTTGAAGACCTCCTGAACCTGCTCTACAGATGCATTTGGTTCGTTGCTGACTTCCACTACCTCGCTTAAATGAGCTTCTATCACAGTTCCCCCTAAAATTGAAATATTGAAGAAAGTACAGCTGTGATTAGTTACAACTAAAGAGAAGTTAATGTTTTAGAGAGATCTCTGAAATCTTAAAGCCTTACATGAGAATGGAAGTTAAGTATTTGTTGAGTCTGAGCCACAGCAATTTATGTTACTGAAAATTTTAGTCACGTTCAAGAACCTGCAACCTGAAAACTCAGTAAAACTCAGAGAGCTAAGTACATCCCGAGAAGTCATTCTCTTCCTTCCCAAGTGCAGTCACTCTGAACAAGTATTTCAGTCAGTTTCTGGGATCAAATACTTGTCAGGTTATGTTATACTGAACAGGGAAGCATATGGCTACTTTGCTTCCAAAATTGGAATATTTACCGCCTTTAATTGACACTATGGCATAACACGACCACGCATCCATGGTGGAAGGAGTTTGCATCAAAGAGAACTGATTTTTAGCTCACAAGAATGTTTTTATTTACTCTCTATCGGGTTAAAATAGCTGGACAAGATTGCTTTGATAGAGTTTAAGTAGAAAGTTTGAATATGAAAGCTTCTCCACTACTCATTTTAACATGCCCACAATTGAAAAGGATTAGTCTAGTCAAGGTTGTTTTCAAAGACAATTGAGTACAAAATGATCACAGAAGTTTCCATGAAACAGAATTTAATATAGGCACAAATAGTTTAAACAGTTAGCTTTGGTTGCTTGGCAAGTCAGACATTTAACTAGAATACTCAGACTTACCATCCTCAGACTTAAAAAGGCTTTCAGTATTTTTCATAGTATATATTAGTGTGTCTCGGAGTTCATCTTTAGGCTGGAAAAAAATTGTATTGTTTTAGAAAAACAATTCCAAAATTAATCATCATTTCAGCTTATTTGGTATAACAGTTACAGGGAAAGCGGTAC
This sequence comes from Phoenicopterus ruber ruber, assembly GCA_009819775.1. Classification (NCBI taxonomy): domain Eukaryota; kingdom Metazoa; phylum Chordata; class Aves; order Phoenicopteriformes; family Phoenicopteridae; genus Phoenicopterus; species Phoenicopterus ruber. Next base: position 190,886,325 of record CM020215.1, read on the forward strand.
AGACCACATGATGTTCATGTTACAAACCCTTTATTTAATGCTGTTCAGACATAAGTCAGAACAAGTGAATCCTGTATTTTCTGTATTTGAGGCACTAAGGCTGTATTTGATGCCCTGACATCTTGCTGATACTAACACACAGGAATTAAATCCATCAATAAATATAAAATGAAGTTCTGTTTTGGGTTTCTAGTGATACTGTAAGTCTCAGCCCTTAGTTTCTTCTAGGCAGAAGATCATAGGGTATTTCGATGATCCTAAACCTTTGTTCTTGAAAGTAGTATCAAGAGTGGTTACAGAGCAAACCAAATCCTTTTTTTATGTTCAAGTAGGTCACATGGCTCTCCTACTATAAAAGGATTTATTAAAATCAGAAGTAGTTGTATTTTATATACCATACTTTTGTGCCTTTATATTTGTTAATCTCAAACTTCAAGATAAGCTGCTCACCATTGCTCCTGCCAAAATGGCCTCCTCATAGACAGCAATAAGCTTCTCAAGAGGGCCCATCTGTTCAAGACGCATACAGCAGATCCAATATTTTGCAAGCTTTTTAGCCTCAGGAATGTCCTGTGTCAGATCTTCCAACATGGCACGTACTTCATCGCCTTGACATCCCTAAAGTCAACACAAGAGCAGAGATTTAAATGCAGTGAATATTTTGAGGTGTGTTATTTTAGTTGGTTTTGAACTAGAAAGCAAGTATTTTTTTCTTTCTTTGGAGAGTAACCCTGAAAGTTGAAGATGGCAAGTATTTCCCAGACTGAACTATGAACTTGAGCGGAGAATTGTCATTTACCTATTCTTCCAAACGAGAATTATTTATACAGTATTGTAAGTAGAAGGGATAGTAGAATGCATAGACATCTTCAGAACTACTTAAAAACATACTTTTTCATAAGTCCAGGCAAGTTTCTGCAAATGCAAACATGTTTTAGATTAAGAAATTCATAGCTACTCCTATTACATTATAGCTTTTCTACTTTATTATGTTACCGCTATGGCCTAATCTTATTGGGTAGTTCAGTAAGTTAGTGAAGCTTCAATGAGAACTAGTTTCTTCAGGTGTTGACAAAAAGCTATGATACTGCTTAACTAGTTGCTTGAGGAGCAATTAGTCCCCTGCATCTGATTCACAGGTCCAGCACGCCCATAGAACTTGCATGTTGTAGGGACCTATATGATTAGAACTTGGTAGGCAAGGGACTGAATACCTGTTCGGTTAACTGCAGACATTCTGCGAGAGTCTTGTTGACCTTTTCATTATGTAATACACGCTCTAAAGAATCACCAGAAGAGAATTCTTGTTCTTCACTTTTAGACTGGGGTACCAGAAGCACAGATATAGGAGGTCTCCTCATCACTTTTCCTCTGGATGCCCTCCATTCAGCCAGGCGAGCTCTGCATTTAAGAATATTATTAGCTGAAGTGACAGATGTTTTATTTTTTGCATTGACTGACACTAGCTAGGGTAAGTCATACAAAGACACATTTTCCAGATAGGATTGAAGGGAGAGGACTCAAGACCTAAAAGGAACATAGCTGCCATTTAAACCTGCATGGATGTTTCAGAACCATGCATATCACTATCTGCTTTAGGTATCTATCAGGTCAGAACACTTTAATCTCTCCCTTTCCAGCAGCAACAAGAGACTTAGGCTACAGACCCTTTTTTTCAAGAGACAGTAAAAAATGCTTCCGATTTATTTGTCTGTGCCACCTCTCTTCCCTAATCCCACTTCAAACCAGAAAACTAGAAACTATCTCTGAAGACACAAAGCATGGAGAGCAGCCCAGAATAACTCTATCACACAGCTTTTAAAATCTGAAACTGATGTATAAGTGTAATTCGGTCTTCATACACATTTCATTTCAACCTCATCACCCTAGACCACCAATTTTCAATAAATGTGACTTTCTACAAGGAGCTTTACCAAGAATATTAAATAACTTTTAGATTATGAATCTTCACCCCATCGTCTAACGTGCATTCACCAAGCTGAGAAATGTCATTGACAAGTGCTCTCCTTCAGTCCATAAACATGCTCACTTTTATATACATCCTGTATCAGTCATCTTTTTTTAAAGCAGTGGCATGCATGTGCAATTCACTTACAGGATTATCTGTCATGCTTATAGGCTGTCACAACACAGCCTAAAAAACAGAGTTTGAGCAAGGTACATTTTCTATTTATAACCACACAGGACAAGCTGTAAGACTGAAGAGCTACCACAATTAGTCTGACTCTTGATTTCTCAGTATTAAGTCTACAGTTTTAGTCTGCTGCCCTTGGGCATCAAGTTCAAACACTCAGTTCTCTTATTTTTCAGCAGCAAGAAATAGATCAAAATAGATATTCTTGGAAAGAAGGTCTAAATACCTCCCAAGATCAAGCTACAACAGTGAGTAATTCAGTTACCTTCTTTCTTCTGCTGACTCTTTTGGCAAAATAGATTTTCTGTTGCCATTAGTTTTAGAATCCTGTCCCAACTTTGTACCAGGAACAGAAATTGGTTTTGCTGGAGCTTCTAGTCTTGCATTTTCACAAAAATCCGCACATTTCTTCACTCCTAGGGCTCTGCGGTCAGAATTCTTAGAAGCAGCCTTCGGTGGCTGTGGTCCCCTTCCACCCATCATTTTTTGGACTGTTACTTTCTTTGGCGCTACAGCAGATGTCAGTTGCCATTTCTTCAGACTGGACTCTGAGTTCACAGCAGCTTTATCAGATGTTTTGCTCTGGAATGGGAGGACGCCATTTGGTTTTACAGAATTAGGGTACTTTGTGACTTTGACGGTCTTCAGAACTACACTACAGCTGCTCGTGGACAAAGAACTTGCTGGTTTGGTGGCAGAAGGAAGAAGCTTCTTTTCTGGCAAAGAACTCTCTTCCACCTCATTTTTTGGTGCTTTTCGAAAGGAGTTTATCTTCGATTGGATAACTTTGCCACGGTAAGTACCAAGCACTGGTTTCTTTAGTAGACCGACACTTGCATTTTGTTTTTCTGCAAGTAATTGCTTCTCTTTTATGCTTTTTATTTGCAAAAAGGACTTGCTAAGTGACACATGCTGAGATTTTATTTCAGTAACTTCATCCTTGGAAGCATGATCTTCAGGATTATAGTCTGTCCCTGATATGGAATTTGTCAGTGTGATTGTAGAAGAGTTTAAAATAACATTTTTTTCTGAGGTTCCACTTGATTGGTCCCATGACAGTTTATTAACATTCTCTTTATTTTCCTGAAACCAAAAGCATATCCATGGAGATGTTAGAAGTACATTCATGCTGCATGTTACTTTTTTTCAAAGAGTCCTGTAAATGAGTGAAAGCCTGAAGTGATTAACAGTAAATGCCACTTTAAAAGTATCTACAAAAGTAGAGTTTATGTACAGAGTAGAACATTTGTCAACTATTATTGCAGAATTAACTTCAAAAAATTAAATAAGGATTATTTAAACTCTGCCTTGGCAGTAAGAAGGCCTGAGGGCTACGCTCTTCTTACAGAAACAAAACTCTCTTAAAGCACCTGCTGGCTTTTAACTGCCAAAGTCATCTAAGAAGAGTCAAAGTAGAAACTTGCTTTAGCAGTATCTCAGTTTGCATACCCCATCACTTAATGGCAGCACCATTCCTTCACTTAGTGTGGATAGCCTACTAGCACAAGGTAGTCAGTAAAGCCTTTAACTAGGGCATTAGGATATGTTACCAGAAAAGGGAGAATTTTTCTTACTAATGAGCTGTAGGATGCTGTAGTTAAGAATAAACACATGAGTTTTATATGGCCTTACTACTCCCTGAAACTCTCAACCGTATGTTCTCAGCATAACCCTAGCCCAGAGGCCATGAGAAGTGGGAACTAGTCTTTTCCTCCAAAGACGACACCCTACAGCAACTAACTCAGCATTGTCCAAGCAGCAGTTTATGCCAAAGGCAGGAAAAAAAAGCGTGAATGACATAGGGAAGTCTGCAGAAGCTGATACTCTTCTCCTTTAAGGAAGATGCCCTTCAATTCTAAGAAAACTATGCTGCATCTCTTTTTCAGATCTGTCATTCAGGCTTAGAAGTTAGATTTGACCACGCCAATAACTAGAGCATGAGTACAAGGACTGTGATTTAAGGAAGCTGTGATTTTAAACTTGAGTTAAACTACATAAGAGAGACATTAATACAGACCAAAATATCTCCCTTCAGGAAATTTCTAACACACCTTTGTTTGCACTTTTGGAATTTTTCCCCTCGACACTCAGTTTTGAAGTTTAAGGTTTTTGCTTTCCTCCTGAAATAACCCCAGGTCTCTCAAATCTTTTGGAACCCAAACTCAAAGCCATCTAACACACACACAGATTGTGTCTAGTTTTTTCCTCACCTTTCTCTGAGAACAAGCCTGGAGAATAATCTGTATTTTGCTATTTCTAAGCAGCACAACCGTGTGCATCTTTATTCTGGAAAAATGACACAAAATGATACAGGGAAAACACTCCCTTGAACTCTGATTAGGTATTAGCATCTACTTCTGATTACATTGGATTTGCCAGCATCACAACTGAAAATGCACACACATTCAACAGCTTTGTTAGTTGTTTGTTTTTTTTCCCCACATAACTGAGTACAATAGAAGAATTCTCTACTCTGACAGAAGACCTTGCTCAGATTTTAAATAACTTCCCTGAAGGCTGGAAATATATCCAAAAAGTTCTGAGAGTCTCAAGAAATGCTGTTAAAATTGAATCATTATTTCAGCAATAACGGTATCCTCTTTAACCCCCTGTCCAGTGAAGTACAAACTGGATATCAATATGATCCATTATGTAATGTGGCAGCTCTCTAAAGCATATATTAAGCAGTCACCAAATAAAGTTTTAACTAACTGAACCTCTGTACCTGCAAACTTCTCATGCTCTGGAAGTCATATAACTTAAATACAGTTTAAGTGAGTGGGATGTTGTAGCCACAGAAACAGGGTGCCATCAGTATTTGAGTATCAGTCAAAAACTTACCATTCCTGGCTTTGAAGATGTTGAGAGCTGTATTTTGTCTTGCAGTTTATTGCTAGTTGCTCTCCTAGTTCTGCTACTGCATAAAAAAAGAAGACATCTTAAATCATCCTGCAACATAACAAAGGAATGTATTTTTAGAGTAAGTTCATATGGTCTAGGTGGCAGTCTGCAGGCTGAATTCACACTGAAGCATTTTTGTTCAGCTTGTACTCTTCCTCCAGAAAAGAAAATAAATGGCTAAGCAACCACTGATCAGAGCCTAGGCTGCAAAACATGCCTTCTTGCACCGTAAAGAGTTGTCTAGCAGAGGGGAGGAAAAGAGAACAGACTATTTACTGCAGGTGCCATTCTCATGTTTAAGGATGAGCACCAACCTGTCTGGCCTGATGCATCTGCTACAGAAGGTCAAGTGTGCAAATGCTACAGTTGAGGGGGAAGGGGGAGCAGCACAAGGAGTTGAAGCTCAGCTACTGCAATCCTCAGAGGCCAGGCCATTTGAGGCGAGTCTGAACAAGGTTACATAGTTCCTGCCACACTGACAGGTTCCAAATCCTGCAGTCAGGCACCAGAGCTGGCATCAGACTACCCAGTGAGTAACAAAACCACCAAGACCAGTATTGTCTCCTAGCAACTATGAAAATGTATTGACAGCTCAGAAGAAAAACATCTCAGTTAAGTTACAAATTCAAATTCTTCCTCAAATGCTTCATGATGCATTACATGAAACGTGGCACTGTTGCACATGACTGAAAGTTAACGTTCCAGTTAGCAACTGATATCTTTGCATCAGATGATCTTCTGGGGGCTAGCCGAGTTGAAAATGAAGGTATATTAGTGAAAATAAAGATAAAGATACATTAGTGACTTTGGAAAGCTGGAGAAAGCAGTCTGCGTCATGCTATCACCTCCATGTCATCTATGATAGAGAATACATGTTAAGGGAACTGATCAGAAGTCAACAGTGTGGAACAGTGATAGCTTCACAAAAGGGAAGTATCTGCAAAATAAAAGCATTAGTCATACCCACAAACATGATGGCTCTAAACAATGAGCTATCTGAAGACTATGAAAAGCCTTGGAATTTAATAGCCAGAGAAGAAACTGAAGGCAAGGAAAAGTGAAGTAGATCAAGCGCTAAATTAAGGAGTATTGCTACAATGAAAGTAGTTGGCACTGATTTTCTAACACAAGATAGCTTTCTACAACATGAAAGCACTTGCCTTTTCCTGCTACACAGAGCAAGTCTTCGGCAGATTGTATTTATCCTTGTTGTTTATGCCTATTTTATATTCAAAGGTCATTGTTCAGTTAGATTTGTACTACCAAGTAGTTCTGTGCTGTTGAACATGGGACCATGCCACCTCAAGTACACAAAATGGTAAGCAAGACATCCCATTTAGATGGGAACAAATTTCAGACAAATTTACCATTTGCAAAAACATTAAAATAAGTGACAAAGCTACACCACCTCTTTAGTTAGAGCTAGAGCTCTCTGTACTCCCGCACACCACTGTCTTCTCCAGAGAAGCTTCTGTTGCTTTTTGGAAGGTCTTATACTAAATGTCCAGACTTTAGACAACAGCAGGAAGATTTAAATATAAGGAAATAAAAAGAAGCACTACTAATTGGTGATAGGTGCCCACATTCTGTTTACAGGACATTAGGCCTACCTGCTGACCATTACACAGGCTGAGTTTTATTACAGTACATTTGCTTTTAGCAGAAAATAGTGAATCAGTAGCTATAAAAATACAATGAAGCTACATCAAGTGGATTGTGAACACATGCAGCATAGCTCAAGTAGTAAGAGGGGGAAAAAGTTATTTGCAGAAGGAAGGTTATAGAGGCAAACAACAAAGTGGCATCTGAAATAAAAGCTCTGCCATGAAGGTATCCTGTTCTGTCTCAGCCTGTAGAGGAGCAGATAATATACTTAATGAATTGCAGCTATTACGTGTTTGCTGACAGTAAAAGAACTTTAGGAAATCCATGTGGTTACCAGTCTCATTGCATGGTCTCACCTTTTGGTTGAGGTTCTCTGCAAGAACTGCTATTTATGTCTTTCCCACCAACCATGGGCCTTTCTAAAGGAGTGTAAGCCATAGCAGAAATACTACCTGATCGATGCCTGGTTTTCTTGAATGGGCATGCCAGAAAAGGTCTTTTTTCTTGACAGATACTCTTCAACTTTTTGTCGTCTTTGTTCTAGTGGGTTTAAAAAAAACAGACTTATTACATTTTCAGCTAAAGTAGTAATGCCAGACAAACTTTGTCTCTTAGAAATAATGAAGTGCAATTAGAAAAGCATCAAGACATTATAAAACATAGACACTGTGGATTAAGATAGTCTTTAGTTTCGTATTCACATCTTATGTCTTACATGTTCTTTCATTTCTTGAGAAAGGCTATATTCAAGGGATGGTTGAATGTAATTTCGCAGCTATATATGATGGCTGTTCTGCTGCATTAAGCTAAGAGAAACAATTTTGTGATCTGAAGAAATCAGGCTTTCTTTTACCTTCTGGATGCCTGTCCAGTATTTCACATACTTACTGTTGGTTCAGCAAGCACTCTTTTCACTTGTGACAATGGTGAGGTAAGTATAGCACACATGGAAAACACCATGCACATGAACCCAACTGGCCATCTGTAAAATCATTTGCTTCTCTTCTGTTGTCATCTGGGCATCTACACAAGTGCTGAACCAATGGGAGCATTAGTAACAGCACAAAATGATCCTGAAAGGGTCTTAAGCCAGCTGTCACTGTCTTACTACAGAAAGTCATTCCAGAACAGGATACTATTTCCCATGTTTTCACTGGTTAACTGCACACTAGAGACTTACGTCCTTCATAGGACTACATTGCTGATATTTTTCAGAGACCTTTCCTTATTCCTGTAGGGAGCTAGCGACCTTGGCTTGCTGGAAGCAGCTGGGATAAGATGGTCCTACCACCCAAAGCAAGCTCAACCATCCACACAGCCAGTCTAGACAGTTAAGACTCCAAGTCTTACAACAGTTTCACATGCAGTGGGATGCGAGAGCAAGAAGTTAAAGCATTATCTTTGACTCAGAACAACAATTCCTTTATGACATTCAGGAACTCATAGCATTGCACCACCCTCCATCATAGAGAGGCTCATTCAGCAGTGGAAGTCTTCAATGAACTCACATATAAAATCCAACTTCTGCGCCTCCTAGGCAAGCATGAGTCCCCTTTTGAATCTGTTTGTACATGTTCTTTATCTTTCATATTTTGTCTTGCCCATTGTTTTCTTGATTCATACTTCAGAAATCTCTGCAAGGTCCATCAACATGTTCCCTCAATGCTGAGATATTTCTGTATCACTGAAGTTCAGACAGTAGAAATTGCTAAAACATTATTGCCTTTGAGAACCTGAATGTTAATCCTGAAAAGAATCAAGCACTTGATTGCACACTCTCTGTGGTAAAAAGTTGTCATCCCACAGAATGGGGTAGTCACCCTTAAAACCTCTTCCTAGCGTGGGAGAACTGAAAAGTCAAGTTTCTTCATGCCCAGGTGCACCAAAGCCTGAAACACACAGGCAGCAGAGCGGATTAAGACTTAGGCTTGCTGCAACACTGCATTTCATTTAGGATACAGTGCTTTTTTTAGCATAGCTGTCCAAGCCAACGAAGTCCAAGGGGCAGTGTACATCACCTGCTTCTGAAGGGGTGTACACCAGCTAGTACACCAGAGGTATACCTGCCAAGAGATGCTGCACAGCAGCGAGCTCAGTATGCATCCTAGAGCCTTCCAGGCACCTTCTGCTTGAGGAACTCGGGTCTCACCGTTTCCAGACAGCAAAGCCCATCAAAGCAATTCAGTTCGTTTAACTTGCAGAAGCTAAACCGGTCAAAAAAGTAATAACCAGAAGAGTGCAGGTCTAGATCGGAGTCTTTGCTTGCTTCGGTAGGATGCTGTTAAGTTAAGGCGTGCCGCTTATCGTGAAGAGAGGCTTTCACTCCAGAAGCCCTGCCTGGGGGGGAGAGCACCGGCCCCAGGCTGCGAGGGGCAGGTGAAGTCTCATCGACCCGCTCGCACCCACCAGAAGCTCTAAGGTCACAGTAGCGGGCGCTGCTGCCAAGACCTGCCCGGTCTCCGACCCCACCTGAGACGCTTGCCCTCTTCACCCGCTTCCCGGGAAGAGCGACCAGCTCCCATCTCCCACCGGCTGCTCCCGTACCCGCCGCGGCCTCACCCACCGCTACGCGGGGCGGTAACGACGGACAACCGCGACAGCGACCGCCTCGGCTCCACGCGGCCGGGAGCGGAGGACGGTTCAGCCCCTCGGGGTTTTGTCTCCCGGTGCCCGCCCCGCAGCCTTACCTCGGTACGCCGGCTCGGACCTGCGGCTGGCCGGGAGCTGGGGAGGGGAGCGCGCCGCCATGGCCACCGGCGATATAAAGGCGGTTGCGAGGGGTAGCGCGCGGCGCCGCCGCCGTTTGAATCACCCGCCGCACAGCGCCTCCCTGATAGGGCCGGCTGCGGGACTTGAACTGGCCAATGGCGAGCGGGAGGGCGGTGCCGGCTGCGCCTGGTGCGGCGGCCGGGCCGGCAGGGGGCGCGCGGCGGTGTCCGCTGGGTGGGCGGGGCGGGCGTCGGCGCGAGAGGCGGTGGGAAGATGGCGGCCGCTCCTCAGGCCGCCGCTAGAGGGCGCGGGGCGGCCGGGGATGGGCCCTGCTCGCCCGGCGGCTGCGAGTGGGGAGCGGCGGCTGCGGCCTGGTCTGCCGGCCTCAGCGAGGGAGGGGAGGGGGCTGCGCGCCCGCCATGGACAGGTTCGCGTGGACCAGCGGGTTGCTGGAGCTGGGGGAGACGCTGGTGGTCCAGCAGCGCGGCGTGCGCCTCTGCGACGGGGAGGAGAAGGTGACGGGAGCGGCCCTGCGCGGGGCCTGGCGACGCGGCGGGGCCCGGGGAGCAGGGGCGGGGCGGGGGGCGCACAGGGCACGGTCGTGGGCCCTCAGCTGTTAGCGGTAGGGGCGGCGAGGAACGTGACTAAGGGCGGTATCGCGCAAGGGGTGCGAGAGGCCTGGCTGACGGGGGGCGAGGCGAGGGGTGTGATGGGGCCTGGGCTGCAGGAGGAGCGTCGGTCAGAGGCGTGGGGGGACGAGCACGTTTTGCTCCAGGGTCTGGCAGGGTTTGGCTCTGTAAGAAGATTGTTAGGGAGGAGATCCAGGCTTTGTGGGACCCAGAAAGGCCTTGGACGGTGTGTGACAGATGGAGGGAGGGTTGGCGTCCCCACAGAGCCTGTGTAGGTGGTGTCACTGTCATGAAACTTGATGTCCCCTGCTTGGGCTGTCACTTCCTGCCTCAGGGGCTAAGCATTCCCCCGTGTTGCTCTTTGGCTTTGATGCCATGTACAGGGCATGCCATACAATGCACACCTGAGTCATCCTGGTAGCCATAAAATACTTTTTAACTCCGGTCGTGAAGGGTGCGCTCTTGCCCTCTGCTCTCACCTGAGCCTACTCAATTATTTTCCATCACAGCTAGAGGAACTCTTTATTTCTCCTCATTTTTACTCACCAGAGTAGGTGCATACCCTCATGAAAAGCTGTAAAAACATGCCTCCAGTTTTGCAAGTAGGAAGCAATTTGCTAACACAGATTTTTCCAAATACTGGTGGCTGTCTGATAAAGAACTTTTCAACAATGAAATGGGTAGAAGCAATACTTCTATATCATAGGCCACAAGATTTTAGACTGCATGTAGCATCTTCTTATTAGGTTGCTTTGCTTTTTTGCGTAACTTTTACTTTCTTTGTCAGCAAATAGTGTTCCAAAGTCAATAGCCCTGTTTAAAATACGATATTTAGGAATGCTTGTATATCTTGCACAGCATATGGAGGGAGGATACTTCAGGATTTCCTGGGGGAAAGTTTATACAGTTGAAAAAGGAAGTTTGTGTATATCTATCTAATGCTTTTATACTAATTTTCTCCATTGTTTCCTAAACTTAATTTATTGTGTTCTCTGAAAAAAGAAGAGTGTTCTCAAAATATTGGCTTGTTGAATCTGCTATGTTGTGGTAATGTGTAATGTTTCCAAGATCAGTGTTTATGCAACTTACTAGTTAAATTTGTTGTTAATCTGTTTTATTTTTCCCATTTAGGTGAAATTTGATAGTGGAGTATTACTGCTTAGTACACACAGACTAATCTGGAGGGATCAAAAGAATCATGTAAGTCTCACTTTTGTCTCTTTTATGTCATTCCATTCTAAATTCCATAATAAACAACAGGTAGCTTGCAATTAAGACTGCACACAGAGAGGAGATTTTTCTTTCCTTTGTGTGTGTTTTGTTTTACAAGTATAGTCCATTTTTTGGCTCACAGTGGAAAGAAAATTATGTACAGAAATGTTCTTTCATCTAATTCTGCTTTAATAAAATAATCATGCAGAGATGAGGAGGGATGGGAATGAATCGTACAAATTTTCCTTTTCTGTGGCACAAAAATAGAGGAGAAAAGAGTGTGGTATCACTCAACTGAAGTTGAATGTGTCAGGCAAATCATAATGCGAACTCCTCTCCCATGCTCCTTGTCTAGCAAGGCCTTTTCTTCCTCATGGTGTTTTCAAGTCCGAGTTTCCCTGTCTTCTACTCCCACCATATAGTCCCAGGCCTTGATTTGATAATAAGATGTGTTCGGTGGCATTGTTTTGTATGGGTTTTACCTTCCCAACTGCCTGTTCTTGTGCTGAACCATCCCCTCAATAAGCCAGAACATTTGTCTGTACTGCGATGCAGAATTGACTCAGAGGTTAAGTGGCAGTGGCAGAACTACAGTGTAATACTGGTGCTGAATGCTTTGTATCATCAAGCCACAGCCTGAGATTGCAGGGTAGAAATGGGTGAGAAAGACTACGAACACATACAAAGCTCTAAGCATAGGCTGTGACAACGTGCACCACTTTGCAGCTGCAGTTGAAGGATGAGTCCTCCTCAGGTTGGATTATGCTTGGTTTGGACACAGTCTTTTAGAAAAGTAGCCCTGGAAGCCAAAGTTTAGACAAAGCATGTTCAGATGACAGCTCTTCAAAGGCATATTATATTCCACTGGACTAGTTTTGCGCAAGGCTAGCTGAAGCACCTCTCGCACCCAGAGGCCATTCCCTACCAAATATCACATGCTTGCTCCAAAGCAGGGAGCTACTAAGAGCCTTCTAAAGGTAAGATCACCGAGGATGTGATTTAGCAAAGCAATATATTTTTTTCCTTAGGGATTGTTTGCAGGAACAGCAGAACTATTGTTAGTACAAATTTTTCAAAATGTTTTGAGAGCTGGTCCCCAGGGTGGGGTTAGTGTTAAACAAGTCAGGGGTTGATTGTCCAGACAGTGAGCTATTCTGTATAAATTAACTTTTTTTTTGGCACAGTCGGTGTGAGATAATTTATCTGTGCTAAACTGTCTGTGTAAATCACTTCTTATTTCTTCATCAGTATCTCTTCTTGAGAGGTGGGCAGGTACTGCAACAGGCACTACTTCTAATCTTCTCACTTGGACTTTTCACTTGCTTGGAGTAACATTGTGTGTTACAGCTTCAGCAAGTCTAACAACTGTCCATATCCCCATTCTCTCCTTCCCAACAGAAGGATGACATTTGTCTGTTCTCCCCTACTTCTCCCCCTGCTCCTAGGCCACATGGTTCCTTGTACTCTTCCAAGATCATTGAATTTGCTAAATCAGCAGAGAAGAAACTTGGAGAATAAGAAAATAGTTTTATTTTAACAAATTAGTTTAACTCGGCAAAGATTCTGACAAGCTTCAGGCTTGATTAAGAGAAGGGGCAGAAACATGGCCAGAAGATAAGCAAAAATTACCCAGTTCTGATCTAATACAGACCAGTTCTGTATTAAGAATAGAATAGACTTGTAGACTAGACTTGTAGACAGTCCCCTTTTATAGTTTCAGCAAACTTTAGTGATAAATGGGGCCCTTGTTAGCAAACCTTTTTACAAAACCAGACAGCTGGGTTTTATAGCTGCTGTTGTTACATACCATCTCAGTTGAACAGTATAGAAAATACAGCTATTTCCAAAGGAAAACGTATGTAATTCTTTTAAGTTTGTTACGTAGCTAGATTTGTACAACATTTCAAATCATAAAATGTGAACATGGGATTAGAAAAAATATCCAAATAAACTTTGATTTCGTATACCCACAGCATTCTTAATGCATCTCTCTTTTTGGATCACTTCCTCTTGCTTCTCTCGCCAGGAAGGGCTGATTCAAATGCCTTGGGCTTACAAGAAGTTCATAACTTTTTAGCTGTGAACTAAATGAATGAATCATTTTGACAGTGTACATACTATATGTGGTTGGGCTCTTTTGTAATTTTCAAAAACTCTCTTTTTTTTTTTTTTTTTTTAACAGAAGTATTGTTTTGCCTATATTTTAAGTGTCCAGAGCTGTGTTGGTGTATTACAAACAGTAACTGTTCTATACACCAGCTGTAAAATCTGGGGCCATAGAAGGCTCTAAATAGCTTGTATTAAGAATTTTTAGAGCAGGAAGTACAACCCATGTTTTTCCCCAATGAGAAATTTACTCATTAGTCCAGGTTCCTGTATTTATACTTCCCTAATCTCTGATTTAATGAGTATTTAATCATTTCATGCAAAGAGGAACAATTTTGGTAGCAGGGATTGAGAGGGCCCTGTAACAGTGTTCATTGTGACCTGGCATTAGGCACACCCTCATGGCACATGGAAGAGAGAGGTTCAAAGAGGGAATGTAACCCATGTTTCCTGTATTCTGGGTGACTGTGTTGGTCACCAAGCTATTGTGCAGAAGAGGACCAAAGGACACTCCCCAAAACAAGACCAGGCACCTAATTAGATGCTGTAAATTGCTCCCTTGAGGAATTTCTGTCTCAAATGCACATAGAAAGAGTTTAGCCTGGGTAGGTTAGTCTCCCACAGATGGATACGGTTTTGTTTCTTGCTCCGCTTTGTTTTATCTAAAGCGCAGTCCAATAGATCTGTGTTGAGATGCATCAACTGCTGGGTTAAGTCCTTGGCTCTGGGATAATGGAGAAATTCCTATTCGGTGTTTCACCACTCAAAAGGTAGGCTAGTTTTTTAGACGTTCAACAATTCCGTTGACTGGTGTGTTTGGATATTGTTTTAGCTCCCAAAGTAACATCAGTGCAAAAATTTTAAGAACCTATGAGCATTGTGCACCTACAGGGATAAGCTGCAGTAGTGTGGAAATTTTAGTGTTTAAATTTTGAACTTAGATACTAAAGATTTGTTAAATTCCCAAGTCCTATGAATCTAGCTTGAGGTGTCTAAAGTCGACACATTGACATTTAAGTTTGGTTTTTGATCACCTAGAACGCAGTTTCAAGTTTGTATTAAGTTTTCTATTTATATTTCTCTTTAATAGATTGTTTCTATTGTTACCATCATATTTCATATGGAGTGCCTCAGGCAACACCTGTAGAAATCCGTACCGTTTGTGAAACGGGGAAAGAGAACACTTGGTTTTACAGAATGAATAGTCAGGATCTGGCTTTAATTTCACTTGTGTTTGCATTATTATTCCAGGAGTGCTGCATTGCTATACCTCTGTCTCAGATCGTCTTTATTGAAGAGCAAGCAGCTGGGATAGGAAAAAGGTAAGGTGATAGTCATTGTCTTTTTCAGATGGATAGTTTGCACATGCATGTTACGTGAGGTACCAAAGATTATATATTAATTCATGGTGGGTTCCATTTGCAATCCAAGTTTCCAGATTGACAGCCACAGGAACCTGCTTTCCTCACTTGAGGTCAAATGTGTAAGACAGTCATGACAAAGCGGTGTTCGATGTGATTTGTTAAATAACTGTCTTGTAATCACTAAACAAGTATGTGTTCTAGCTTGCCATTTTCATTTGATTAGTCATAAATGACAACAGTGATGTTGCTAGATCTAAATTTAAAAGCTAATTTTAGTCTTTTGTGCCACAGAACTGGTTGGGGATAGAAACTCCGCCAGATCCCGTATTATATAACTTCTCATGACCATATGATTGATTTTGAGCATGGAAATGCTAGCAATGGTGAGAAGGAACTCAAGTGTTTCCACTCACTTGAGTAACTAATTCAGTACGGTATGTGTGCAAAGAAGTTTCGCAAGAACAAGAGAAAAATATTAACTGGAGAAATAGATATGTAGTTGACATCTGCTTGCAGCCTACAGTCAGATGGGTACGGTAATATGCTGGGGGTATCCAGAAGAAATCAGGTAATTCGCTAATGCTGGAGAAGTCAAGTAAATAAAGACCTATGAAAAAAAAGTATCAGTAAAATGAAATGGGAATGGTGGACTTGCAGTCATGCTGTGATAGCAGTCTATTATGTTCCTAAAATAATGCTATCTCAAGGTTTGTTTTGGTGATAGGTGTCATTTTAGACTGTTATTTCCATGCATGTTACCTTTCAATGTTGGTTTTGGACAAATTCACATATAGTGTTCGCAAGTGACATATACAAGTGGGATAGATTAAACATAATATTGAGACCTTTTGTTTTCCTGTGACAAAGATAGTGTATTTTGGCAGTAGTTATTGCAAGTCAAAAGCCAAATCAAATGACTACTTGACAATTAGTTTTTATCTTAACTAACATTTTCAGAAATCATTGCTTGAAATGTTAAAATTCGTTATGTTTATTTCTTCAGAATTGATGGTGGGTACGTTTTAAATCTGTGAGATGTTGCTGGTTTAGAGGTTATAGTATTTTTTATGCAAGATCTACTATAATACTGAGTCAAAATGGTTAAAAGTTGATGCGCAAATGTAAAGCATTATTTGATGTACTTTAGCTCTTATGTGAGGTAAAGTTAATACAGGTTTTGGTTAAATGGTTAACTTTGATTGTAGAAATAATTTTTTTTAGATACTAGAGAAAGCTGCCTCTTCTCTTTCCTTTAACTTTTTCTTAGTGCCAAAATAGTAGTTCATCTTCATCCTGCTTCTTCAAACAAAGACCCTGGTCCATTCCAAAGCAGCAAATATTCCTACATCAAACTTTCTTTCAAAGAACATGGGCAGATTGAGGTAAGTTTTGTACCATGCAAGCCCAGCACATCAGATCTTTGGACATGCTTTTCTCCTCTTGCTGCCTTAGTGATAATTTTCCGTGATCTTTCCATGTTTACTTTTGAGGTGGAGCTTTTTCAATACATCCTTTTTGAAGACAAACACTATGAGCCTTCAGGATTCTATACTTTGGTCAAATAATGCAAAGAGTTCCAAAAATGTCAGGAGGCATTATTAGGCTTTGTCCTTATTTTAGTAGTTTTAATATAATCTCATAACTTTTTTTTTTAATCTTTTAAATTGAACACAGGATTTTCCAAAATGACATCTCTGAAATCTGTTAGATGTTTAACAGAGTAAAAGATGTTTCTTTGTAGCTAACCCTCTACTGAACAGGAGTCAAGCAACTTATTCCTAATCATCTCTCTAATTTTGTTTCTGAACACTTTTTGTTGCCTCAGAGCTTTGTTTCATTTTATGTTTTATAATTTTTTTTTTTTACCTACACCAAATCTCAAAGGCTTTGAGCATTCTAAAAAATGTAATATATTTTTAAAAGAAGGCTTATCCTAAAAAACAAAGAAATTGCACTCTGTAAAGAAATTTCACAGTATAAGATCCTCACTTTTAGAGACTGAGAACTTTAACTTTGAACAATGAAAAAAAGCCATACCCGTTCACTGCAGAAAATCAGATTTTCAACTTGAATTAGTTATAAATGTCTCATAAATGCATGTGCTTGATCAGACTCATTTTTATTTCTTTGTGGGCAGTTTTCCGCTTAAGACAAGTGTAGATTTATGCCTAGTTCTAATTGTATAGGTGTTTTGCCTAATCATAACCTTATTTTATTTTAACGTTAATGTTCGTGTCTGAAAATCAAACCTACTACACTTACTGGTTACCTAGCATATCAATTACACTCCAGATCTTTTCTTTATGACTTCAGAATGCTTTCCTGTGAACTCTGAACAACCATAAGAATGGAATAGATTTTCTTTCGGGATTTTGGTCAGTGGGATACACTTACTGTTAACTAATTAACTAATGCCAGCTTCTGGTATTAGCAATAAACAAATAAGTGTAATTGATCTGTGTGGTTGTCTTTATATTATTGAATTAACATCTCAATAGTAATTGGATTGATCAATTTTCCTTCCTTTTAAAAGCATCAATGTTTTTAAAAGCCTTTGAGCAAACCTAGACATTTTTAACTTTAGCATGTTTTGGAACATTTTGAATATCTGAAAAGAATCTTTTACAACAGAATTACTTGTGTGAGTTTAACTAGTAACTACATGGCTCCCCCTCTAATGTTTGTATTTTTGAAGATTGGACATAAGAATTTCCAGATAATGAATGTTGTACTGTGGATGTGTCAGTGTTACCATGCTTTGTCTTACAGTGAAGTTTGTTTCATCTACCACCAAGATGCTAAAAATACCCAGAGGTACTCTGCAGCGTTTATGAAACATCTGTTGTCACTCTTTAATGTTTGCAGTTCTATAGACGATTATCAGAAGAAATGACGCAAAGGAGATGGGAGAACATGCCTACTGGTCGGACCATTCAAGTTAACAAGGATCCACCGGTATGTGCAGAGCTTCTGACATCCTTCTGTATATCACAAGTCACTTTGTTTAGCTTAAGTGCAGAATCTGTACGTAATCTCTTGTTCCATTTCTTGCTGCCCCCATATACTGCGTCTGGCACACCTCTCTAACCAACACTGTGGGCACATGTAGGAATTCAGCTTTACTTTGCCTGTTTCCTCACTGGCATAAAGTAGTTTCTCCTTTGCAGTTTTCACCTGATAGAGAACACTGTGGCCTCTCTTCCTTGAGTGTGGTTAGACTTGAATAGTTGATAATGAGCTCCATTTTTTTAATGGAGTCAGACACTCGCACACACACATATATAATTATGCAAATACTTATATAAATATATATAAATATTTGCATATAATTTTATTCAGCATGAGAGGTGTAATAACTGAAGGGTTTTAATTGTGATTTCTGGGTGTTTTTTGTTTTGTGGTTGGAAGTCGAATATATATCATCTGACTTTTATATAACTGTTTGGAACCTATATATATTTGATTTAAATGTATGTTCTAAATGGATGGTTGTTATGGAGAATCTCTTTGTCATATGTTAGATTCCCTTCTTTATCTGTTTGCATACTTTAGGTTATAAACTCTGATAAATATGTGGATGTTGTTTCTGTATATGAATATGTTGACTGTATGAATATATTGAACATACAGTACTATGAATGAAACAGGATGATTTTCAGGGTGATTGTTCGATGTCAAATCATATATGTCCTCCTTTGTAAATGTAAAGCCTATAAACGTAGTTGCACTTGATGGACTAATGAGGAAGCCTGTACTCTATGTCAAGAAACACTTAATGAAAATGCCTTACATCTTGTTCTTATTCCTAAGTCATAGCAAATCATTAACACCAGTGCTAAGCATTGCAGTCAGAGTTTTGGGGGCTGGCACCACTGCCAGTTAGGTACCAGCCTTTCTAAAACACATTTGGCATCAAACGAAAGATTCACCATTACCTCCATACTGATACTTCTCAGCAAGGTAAATTAGACTACACTTAGCATTATGTTTCTGTGGCTATGTTTCTTCAGGCTAGATTTTTTGAGGTAATCATGTTTAGATACACTCGCGCAGTTCCACAGCTCTAGTATAGATGTGCACATGGACGTGGGAGGCTTTAATTGAGATGAGCTGGAATGCTCAGTCTGGATCTGGCTATTAAGCATCTTCATATTAATAGCTTCACTATAATAATCTTATTATCTGTCTACTGCAGCAAATTCATACGTGCTTTACACTTAGTGTTTATTTTTTGACACTGGTTTAAAAAATACTTTCAAGAAATATATGAAATATTGTATGCGTGATACCAGCTCTTTGGGGGAATGTTTCCTGTCTTCTAATGTAAGGTTTTTCACAGTGAGGCAGATGAGAAAACTTAGCATTTCCTATTTTGATTCCTTTCCTTATTTTCTTTTGCAGGCAGGAAGAATAAGAGCTGTAGGAATTGTAGGGATCGAAAGGAAATTAGAGGAAAAAAGAAAAGAGACTGACAAAAACATTTCCGAGGTAAATACTACTGAAGTTTCAAGGTCAACCACCTGTCTGAGCTATTTACATTCATTCACACTTTCTTTTAGGGGCAGCTGAGACTATTTATTGTTTTTGTTGAGAAGTCTGAATTGATTAAGAGTGTATAATTCACAGTTATTTACTTTAACTGGCTTTTCAATATATGTAAAGGTACTTCATTTAAACGGTTCCTTTCAAGAATACTGTTCTCTGAAACTAATGGTGTGTATTTATGAAATTAATTTTGATAGAATTAGAAATCTGAGTTCAGTGACTTTTCATCAAGGAAAGCAGAACACAAAGGCATCTGCGGAAAGAGACTATTACAAGTTTGGGGGTTTTTTCCTTTCCTGTTTTTTACAGCTAATTTTGGTTTCAATTGAAAATGTAATATATATTAAGAAGAATATGCTGATCCAAGTGTCTGCACATAACTCTGGTGAAGTTAGGTTTTCATCTTACGAATACTCAGTTTTTAAATGTTAGATTTAGGCTTACAATTGTAGTAAAATGTTCTGCAGTCCAGGCATTGGCAAGGTGTTGCAAGTATCTTTGCAAAATACCTGGGCTAGATGGAGACCATCCTTTTCCCCAGAAACAGCACAGTAGTTGAATTCCAGATATCCATACTGATGAACAACAGAGGCAATTAATTTCTTCATATATACCTGGGAGCAATATCCTTAAAAATAGTCTGGTTCTGTCTTGGTAGTAGAGATTAATACAGAGTTACTCATAAGCTACATGCAACAAATTCGTTTTTGTGGCAAAGCTTTATGGGATTCAGTGTACCACAGTAAAAAAGGCATTCACTGCTCTGATATATAAGAAAATTACAGCACCTTTGCAGGCTGCATGCTGTTTCAGGTACTGCTAGCATTAAACTTTTTCTTTTCTGTTTATGAAGAACATAATGAATGAAGTTCTATGTGTAGTTCAAAAGGCATTGTGGTTACATGCGTGTGTATATAGTTCAAAAGGTATTGTCTGGTTATTTTTTCCTTTCGTAGCTTTGTCAGAGAGTAAAAGAAATCCATTTATACATGTTGTATGAACGGAGGAAAACCATGACTTGTAAAATCCTGCCTTCCTCCAGCTTTAAATGTTGTAAATGACTTAATTTAAAAAATGGTGCCCTGGCTTCCAGGAAAAGGCTTCCTGCATCTGCTGTTCACTGCTGATAAGAATCCAGTTCTTTAGCCTTTTGTTTATCTGAGGAAGTTCCTGTTAGGTGTGTGCACATTCCCCTTTGTTTCCAGGCCTGCCCTCGGTGAGTCAGGCAGAGGAGGAGTTAGACGCAGCATGCTGTTTATTTAGCTAAATCAAGGGTTCTTTTGATGAATGATGTTTTCATGCAGGTTATAGAGATTAGAAATAAGCTGGGAAAAGCCTTGTTAGAAAACTTTTTGTTGATATCACATACAAGTACAGTAGAAGGACTTTGATTTACACTAGAGATTGGGAAATCTATTGTAAATTATTGAATTTGGCAGATTAGGAAGTAAAAAGAAATACTCCAAAGGGAAGCTTTTGTTCTGATAGTGATAGATTATTGTTATATGGTGGTATATTTTCTTTTCTCCCCTTGGACCCAGCTTTGTTCCACTTAATTTTGGATACCTAACTTAGATACCAAGTGTTAAGAGGCTAGACTTCTTCAGTCAGTAGAGAAACACTGGCACCATTAGGAGGGATTCGGATGAAAAGCAAACCCTGTCCCTTCCTGGAGGCATCTCTCTCTCTCTTCTTCGCATGTTGAATCTCAGACCAATAAGCTTCTAAGTCAGGTGCCTAAACGCAAATGGGAACAATTGGGTCTTCCTATATAAATTCTGCTAAAGTGTGTCTTTCTAGTGGAGGATTAGTCAGAATAAGCTAGGAATTGCATAGAAGCAATGGCTAGAAGCTGTAGGCAAGATACATATCTGGTCATTTGACGTACTCTAACTGAACAACCTTCTTTGCTTGTGGCTGGAGGGGTTGGGTGCTGTTGTCAGGCAAGCTTTAGCTGAAAAGGCTCAGGAATTTTTCTCACACCAGTTGTTCAAAAAAGGTTGTTTGAAGAGGTTGACCACCTGGGCATGCTGTCAGGTATTTGAGAGAAGTGGGTGAGAAGGCTGAATATGTGTTGCTGAGGATGGGAGAAATGAGAGTTGCTTTTTAATATAGTTGCTAACTTTTTTTTTTTTAACATGATTTTTTTAATGCTAGTTGCTTATCATCACTAAAACTTTTGAATTTCAGTACACCTTCAGCTTTTTTTAAAGTATGTTTTATTTAAACCTAAAAATGCCCTTTGTGGGTTGCTGTAGAATTGTTGTATTTGAGACCATAGCAGTTTACTAAGCTTAATAGACTTGATATAACTGTGGTCCTATGATGGATGTCCAGTTTATTACATATTTTTTGTGGAAACAAAATAAAAGGTGTTTTAGATGAGAAAAAAAATTATTTTCTACAAATAATTTTTTCCCTTGCTTGTAGCAGGTATTTTGTTTTTTTAGGTCCAACAACCAGGGTTTTCAGAGGATGCTTTTTATCTATTTTTTATCTTAATTTATTTAAATCTGATCATTTGTCTTGTGGACCTTACTTCATTAATTTTTTAACTGTTTTTTGTTTATTAGGGTAGTACCACTGCTCCTATGTATGCAATACTTAAATGAAGAGAAGTTGCCGTGCATTTTCAGAGGTTTTGTCTCTTCAGTTAAGCATGCATGTGAAAGCATATACCTTCCTCCTTGCTCATTTTAAATGACTCTTTCTTTCTTAGTAACATCTACTGATTAAAGTAAAATTGTCTTGTCGGGAGTACTTCTGTAGCTTTACAGCTGGCTTGCTACTGGCCAGAAACAATAGATCTCCTTGAGTGAGGGTTAACTGTTGGAAGAAAACCTATCATCACTACCAAGAAACCTTCCCCCAGCTTTTAGGAGAGCGTAATAAACTTGGACAGTTGAATCTTTTCTGGGCCACAGTACCTTATTGTTCCTTTCTATCATATGGACTTCATAAATCATATTGAACTAGTGTTCACATACTAGAAAAGTGTGTGATTGATTCTTTTCTTCATTCTTTGTTGTTTATGGATTGTGTAATTTTGATTTTAAGACCTGATATAAACCATATATCAACTAATTATATATAATATCTCACATTGTAACATACTAATGTAAAGGGATAACAGCTCTTACGAATAGCTTGGAGAGGTGGACAGTGGCAGCTCACTGTTTCCATGAAGCTGAATGCTGTAATTATACTGATCTGCAATGTCTGCTTTTCATTTCAGGCTTTTGAGGACCTCAGCAAACTAATGGAGAAGGTATGGCATGTGTCACTTATCCAAGTAGACTTATGCTTGTTTTCTCAGTTTTAAGCATGTTTTCACTGTTGAGCTGAAAGTTGACTAATCTATGTGTCTTTCTTGATAGGCTAAGGAAATGGTGGAGTTATCCAAGTCAATAGCTAATAAGATTAAAGAAAAACAAGGTGACATCACTGAGGATGAGGTAAATGAATTTTGTTTTTAAAGTCAACAGAAATGTTCTTATGCAAAGAAAAAGCTATCCATTTAATACATGTAATGTTAATAAAGAACACTTCATAGTTGGGGTTTTTTGTGTTTTAATTCTACATAAAAAGTGACTTACTTGTTTGGCGTTAGCTTTTCTTTTGACCCTTTCTTAAAAGCAAAGATTTTACTGCCTTTGTGTAAATTTTTGTATTTTTGACCTCTGCTGGTCAAAAATAAATTGTATTAAGTCTTGCCTTCTCTTTGCTAGTAATTGACTTTATTGGTAGTCATAGGTTTATTTGGTATTCACCAAAACTGTCTTATAGTAATAAAATCAAAGACTTTTAAAAAACGGAATCATTCACTAGCTGATGTAGTAACTTATTTATTTGTTTAGACTATTAGGTTCAAGTCCTACCTACTGAGTATGGGTATAGCTAATCCAGTTACTAGGGAAACATATGGATCTGGTACACATTACCACATGCAACTGGCAAAGCAACTAGCTGGAATACTGCAGACACCATTAGAGGTAAAGTACCTAATTTTGCATCAGCATTTTCCATGTGTTGCTGAATTTTGATGTAAATATGTTTTGGCTGTAGTACTGTGCCCGTTTTTAAAGTCTCAGATTTAGCAGCACAGCCTCATATTCAACATTTATTGAAGGAATATATATCTTCTTTCTGAATAGGAAAGTTTAAATATAAGTAAGAATTAGTCTTTGGAGTAATGGCATCTCAACTTCTAATATGCAAAATATCAGTGATATTTAGAAAATGACATCAGCAGTCTTTCTTCTATTTGAACAGCCCTGTATTTGTCCCTTGCCACAGAATACTACTTTTTTAAAGAAGGAGGGAAACAACACTGACTTTGAAAATATAAGTAGTCAGTCTTTAAAATGCTTAAAAAATACATATTTGGCAAATATACCAAAGATTTATTACATAGATTACCCCCCACCCCCTTACTAATATCTATTATTTGAATTTATCTGAAGCTATTACAGAATTCAGGAGTCTCACCAAAAAGTTAGATTTCATGTTGAAACTTATCAGGCTGTGTGTCTACTAAGAAGCATACATATTACAGTATTTTTGTGAAAGCTGTGTGCTACCTGCTGTGATCAAAATGGAAAACTGAGTGTGTCTGAAAAGTAAAAATGGTAAAGTGATTGATAGATGTAATATAATGAAAGTCCTTGTTCCTGTGATTTATTCTCTGCTTTAAATCAAAGTAATTCACAGTCTTTGGATGTAGTATCAGTGGTTTGCATTTTAAAATGATTAGATAAAGATATAATCTAACAACTTACCTCTCCTGCTAGAAATACGTGGTATGGCCTGGGTAGTTTATTTCATTAAAGCTCATAATTTAGCTCTTCTGTTTTACCTGTTTAATCAGTCAAATGCAAGTTGAGATACTGTGTTTACAAGATTAATGGTATTTCTCTTACCAGTCTTGTGCTTAACACAGGAGCGAGGAGGGATCATGTCACTTACAGAAGTGTACTGTATGGTAAACCGCGCACGAGGATTAGAGGTGAGAAATTAGTTTTATTAAATATTTTATAAAATGTACTTCAGTGATAAGGTAATTAAAGAAAAAAGGTAAAAATGTTCCCTACCAATTGCTCACTTTACCTGTCTAACAGCATGAAGTGATCAGCCCTTTATTAAAATTAGGGATTTTCACCTTTGTCATTTCTCCTTCTTCCATGTAGTGTTTATGTATCCTCTGTAAATTGTCATAATGTATGCTGCTTTTTATAATACCATATAAAAGGGAAAATTTGTCCTTATCTGGAAAGAAAACTGAAAGGACAGAGAATATTAAAGAATGGTGAATGTTGGGTTTTTTTATAAAATACATCAATTCTTTCTGTAAACAGGGCAATAAGGATTATTATAGAACACATAGTAAGGGAACAGAAAAGAGCATAGAAGCCAAGAAAATAGACTGGACAATAGAAAGGAAGAAAATTAACAATACTGTGTAGCCTGGTGTATTTTATAGCTGTAGTTATTAAAGCTGTTTGTTTTGGTGTTATGCCGTACACTTGAAATGCAAGCTGTGAATAAAGATGGTTTACTATTTTAATAGTTGCTGTCACCAGAAGATTTAGTAAATGCTTGTAAGATGCTGGAGTCGCTGAAATTACCACTAAGGTAAGAGCTTTACAGATGTATTTATAAAACATGGCACTCACAAGTCAAACCATGGTGCTTGGATGACTTAATATTTTACCTGCAGTAGATTTTTGGGGTTTTTTTAAACAAAGTCATCCTTTGCTTAAAGGATGCCGCTGTATGCACCAACACCCACTCTACATTAAAATATCAATTTTTAACCATGGTTCACTTTGCTAGGAAGACAATATTCTTTTCACTTCCGATACAGTTTTTTCAGACTGGGAAGAGTGTTTAACTAAGCCCAGACATATGCCCGGCTCTTTTCAGTCTCTTCAGATTTTGAGGATGCTTTTAATGTTAAGTTCATTTTACAGAGCTTTTTTTTTGCTTTTGTAATGTGGTTATAGGTGTGGATGCATTAGAAACGTGACCATAGGTGATGTGCACAGGGTTTTTAGTTACTTTGACTCTCTCTTTTGATTTCAGGCTTCGGATATTTGATAGTGGTGTGATGGTGATTGAACTCCAGTCTCATAACGAAGAGGAAATGGTAGCTTCTGCTTTAGAGACAGTAAGTGTAATTCATTTCCTTCAGTGTTCTGACCGTGCTGGGGAAATTCAAACACATTAGGTATAAAAACTTGAGGTACAGGATTTCCTTTTGAGATTTTGAAATACAAAATATTCCACTTCCAAATCTTCTAATACTAATACTTCAATAGCACTTTTCATCTTCAAAGTGCTGTGCAGGCAATAATCTTGGTCATTGGTTTCTCCTTAAGGAACAAATCACTTTTCCATCTCTTTTCAAACTTCGTTAACCTTCAACCTTCCTCCAAATCGTTTGCACTGTAGGATGAAATTCATGGCATGTATTAAGCACTTAATTTAACAGCCGTGGACTTCAGACACTGTACCTAGTGTGCTTGAAGGCAGTGAAAGTAGCTCTTAAATGTTGATATAGGCAGTTGTTTGGTTTGAGTTTATTTCATAAAATAGCATATTGTATGTGTAACGTCTTGTACTGAGTTTGCCGCTGTGAAGAGCGCTGAGTTGGAGAGTAGTGCTTATAGAAGTAACCTAGCTTCATCAGGAAAAAAAATAGCATAAATTGCTCAGTGTGGTAAATCTTCATGGTCTTGCTACCTCTGGACTCTTTAAAGCCCTACTATCCTGTTATTTGTTGCATTTTCCTGTGTCTTTTTCAGTGGGATGTAATTTTTTGTTTTTCATAAAGTTGAGTAAAGGCTTATTCAGTGTATACAAAGTTAAACGTCAGAGTAAAAGAGGACTCGGACTTGGGCAGTCAAGAAAAAGTAGAGCTGTCAGACACCTTCTCACTTGATACATGAGGTGGACTCTTCAGTGTGTTTTGCATGATTGTTACTGTATAGCTTTCTCTCGTCAAAAAGATTTTTAGATAAGAGAAATGTATATAGCCGTCTAAAAGATTCCATCCTAAATTATCAGAACTAAAACGCTTAAATCTTTCAATATATGTTAATCCTTTCAGTTTATTTTCTTATATTTACAGAAAAATACCTAGTCCATTTTAAGGTTTTTTTCTGATTATTTTTGGGTTTTAATTAATTTGTTCCCTTCAGTAAGAGTGCTTATCTCTTTGAAAGGAAAGGAAAAACCTTTTCTTGATAACAAATGAGGTCAACTGCAAAAAGCAACAGATGGTGGATTTATTACTGAAGTGCCTTTTTTCTTTTATTTTCATAATATGAGACTTGGACTCCATAGAAAAATGTAAGGGAGAGGCTCTGAATGAGGAAGGCTAGCCCATAAGGGAAAGGGAAGATGAGATCAGACTTGTGGCCAAAAGCACCCTGTACTTAATGTATAATGTACAGTAACATGAAACTTCTGAGAAGAAGTGAAAGGAAGTCACAGGGTTTCAGGCAGGAGGGAGATGTGGTTTTGAAGGGCTGGTGAAGACAGGAAATGACACGGAAGTCAAAGGAACCCAAAGTGACCCTTGATGAGAGTAGTGGTTTGGGAAGAAAAGATAATTAATCACCCATATGCATATTAGATTGTATAGCTGACTTCCATTACTCAGATTTGCTCACTTAGCTTCATAAAATCTCAAGTTAGGACTAATTTAATCTTGAGTTTCTGTAGAAAGACTACTGCTGAGAATGCCGCGGAATAGACCCCTCCCCACCCAGTTATGTGGGAAGCAGGAAATGGCAATTACATCTGGATGTACAAGTTTGCTTGAATCTGAAGCAGTGGAGAAATGGAAGAATTATTAATTTGTAGGATAATAAAACGTGTATCTGGGAAATTCAAGGCAGTAATAAGTCTGGACTTCATATCTAGTATTTTAAGCATCCACATGTCCAACCTATGTGAGAAGGCTTCATTTTAGCATGTACTAACTAGCGTGGTTGAGACAGTGGGACCTAAGTTTTCAGCCCCAAGACTGAACCTATCTTTTGTGTCATCTGAATGTGATGGTGGCTTTTCCTGATCCCTCTAGTATGCTGTAATATAGGGTGGAGTTCTAAGGTTTGGGGATTTTTCTATAGGTAGTGGGGATATTTTAAATCCCATTAAACTCAAATTCTCCACTTCCATCTGACATGACTTCAATTTCTAGATCGATGACCTGCCCTGAACAGGTCTTTAAGCTTAGGCTTCACTGTTTGCAGAATCACTTACTATATTTGGGCTGTGTAGATACTGATTGTAACAGTATACTGCTGTCTGAGCTATTCTAATTTTTCCACTCATTTTGTCCCAAGGCATCTTTTAAAAAAATCCAAAGAGTACCATGTGATTTTTTACAGATTTAACTCTTTTCTGCATTCCTTTTTCTATACTTGGCAATTTTCCAGGACACAAAAGAGGTATTTTTAAGGGGAAATACTCATAATTATTTGTACTTTTTAAAAATGTAAACAAACTAGTTGTCTTCACAAGGGATGTGCTACCAGTTTATCACTTCACAAGGCTAGATCTGATTCAGTAGCTGAGAGAACTTCATTGTTCTTTTAATGCCATAGTTTGTTTATTTGTGTGTTTGTTTTTTTGACAGGTATCTGAAAAGGGTTCTCTCACAGCTGACGAGTTTGCTAAGCTGGTGGGAATGTCTGTTCTCTTAGCCAAAGAAAGGTAAGTCATAATTGCTGTGTTTAATACCTTTATTATCATGTTGTCCTCAAGTAATAACAGCATGTCTTCTTTTGCTTTCTCTAGGCTGCTTCTTGCTGAAAAGATGGGCCATCTTTGCAGAGATGATTCAGTGGAAGGCTTGAGATTCTATCCAAATCTATTTCTGACACAAAGCTAATGTAGTTTGTGTACAATTTGTCACGTAACAGTTGAACAAGAGAGCAGAGGGCAGAACCCTTCCAACAACTGACTTTAAAATGTTTATTTTGTTAGTCAACTGCAACAGCGATGAAAATTGCGATGCTTTACAGTTCTCAGGTATTTCAAGTGCTGAATCCTCTTACGTGGAACTGAAAGGAAATAGGAATCACTAAGTCAGAAGCATGTTAATTGTCTCAAGCTGGCTAGCTTGTGTTTCAAGTTTTATTTGATGTGCTCTGTAGTTTCTCATTTCAAGAGAAGTCAGATGAAGATTCCACACAAGTGAAAGTGGAGAGAATATCCCTGTAGTCTGCCATGAGGATCGACACCCAGAAGACATGTTACTGCATACTCCAATTTCAGTTTGTTTATGTCTAGAGCAACAAAGCAGACAGATGTATCCATAGCGATAAGAAAAGTGACTTTGGTGTGTACTGAGGTATAAGGAACAAACCAGTGCAGAATAACCCCTTCTCCCTGAAGTGATGAACAGTTTTCTAAGAGAAGATCTTGGGGTTCTTGTACTTTGAGATGGAAGGAACCTGCTGCAGGAGAGATTAACCTATGTTACGTGAATCTAGAGAACACGGTGTTTATTTTGTCATGTCTTACGCTAATATCTCAGATGGAAGCTTTGTTCGCACAGACTTCCTCCCTTCTCTTTCCTTGCCATCTTCCTTCCTGTCTCATTACGTTGCACTTTGGGTGCCCTTTCTCTGTCCTCTCTTTACGTAGCAGAGTGGAGTAGCCTCTTGTCACTGTACCAGACTCTGTCCTTTAATGTGCTTGGTTTTCATCTTGTACTTGTAATGAAAGACCATTTATTCGTTTCATCAGCCTGTTACCTGTTTTGGAGAGACAGTTCATTTGCTTATATCTCCTGTGCGAAAATTAATATGCTTTCTATATTGAAGGAAGGAAGAAGACTATCTCCCTGTGTTTAATAGTCACGAGGTATCGTATTGTTTGGTATTCCTCACCCTGTGTTCACACTGAATGCAATTTGATAGTCTCAGCTTTCATAACTCCAGTGGAGTTGTTACATTACTTGAAGATCTGTTTTTGTGGTAATAATGGTAAGTGGATGTTTACAATCCACGTCACTTAAATTTTTGGCGTTTGAAATGACCAGTTTTAATTCATTCAAGGTATGGGCAAGGACAACATACATGTAACTGCATTGTGGTTGTAATGGCCAAATTGACATTACAAAAAAGGAGAAAAAGGCTTTCAAGAGCCTGAAAATATCTTCAGGACTATTTCAGTGTTACCATAGCTTGGACAAGGGTTAAGAGCCTACCAGTTAACGAGTCAAGTGCAGAGATCCCTACAGTGATGATGCTTTTGGTTCGCAGGATGCTCATTTAGATCCAGGGAATTGCATCCTCTTATCCTTGTCATAAGCAAACTTTTATGCAGTGCTTTCTTTAGGGCACTTTTCCTCTGTTTCATGAAGGTGCTAAAACTGATGTATTTGACACAGCTGAAGGTTCCACACTATTCTTACTGTGTTAACCATCTAGTATCATCTCTTCCGGAGCCTTACAGCTTGCTGCTTTTCTTCATCCTCCCCACAACCCACAGAAGAGATCTATGCCAGGTACGCCAAGCATCATGCATCTAAGGAGGGACTGAAAAGTGAGAAATTCAGAAGCAAAAAGCTGGTTTGTGAAAACTGTTTCTTTTGCCCAACACCCAAACCTGTCAAGGGAGACCAGTGGTTATGGGCCTGAACCTCTCCCCACAAGGGGGCATGTCTTCTGCAGAAAGAACACCACCAGAAAGGAAATGCCAAGTGTAAACTCCCAGCCTCTGTTGCTCCAACCCCGAGCATTTCATTATCTTAATTAAGCAATAACAATACAGCCTGTTTAGAACGATGGTACCTTCTCGAGCTTTTCTTTCCCAAGATTTTCCCTTGACTTTTTTTTTCTACAGGGAAGAAATCTATAGGATAAATTGTATAGCTGGTTTAGAATTTAAACATACACATGAGAAAATGACTACTAGAAGGTAATAAAAATTAAAAGATTTTCTTAAATAGACTGTTCTGTCGGGTTTTTTCTTCTTAAATGTGTTGGGCAGCTTTAAAATCTTTACACATCAAAATCTTGTTGTTCCATGGGGCAGCTTTTTAAAGCACATCATATTTTTGCTGTCTCCTTTTGTACCTAAAAGGGTACAAGATAGTTTTGATTTAAAATTAAAATGCAGAATTAAATGTAATTAGAATGCCCTGGTTCTGTTGCTGAGTAGCTTGTGACTTATCCCAGCCAGAATCACAAAACTATAGATGTCTACACAAGCACCAGTGTCATGAGGGAGCCAGTCTGAGTGTGAGCCAAGCATATATCCTGTGCTAGCGTTGGAAAGGCGTTTGACACATTCGAATGTGTTTTCCCAGCTGAAAGACAACAGAAATCACGTACCTGATACCATACTGAGAGCCAGCTGTTGGGAGAACAAATGGAGTGACATATTTACGGGTGGGTGGTATCGTGATAGTACATCACACTGTCCTAAACTGTCATTGCCCAGTCCTATTTCCACGGGTACTCCCACAAAAAAAAAAATCTATTGAGTGTATTGAAGCGGGATTATTGGAGAGAGGAGAATATAGGAGCTGCCATTCTCACTGATCATTCCAGTTTAATACAGAAGGTGCCTATATGAACCTCATTTTCTTTCATGTTTTGATTATTCCTAGAATATTTGTGTCGCAATATGTGAATATTACCTCATTTTGCCAGGGTTGTCTAGTTATACAATCTCTTGAACAAAGGTCTGTTCAAAAAGTGATTGTTTTTTTATGGAGCAGTCTTAAGTGATGATTATGCTTCTCATTTGAAAACACGGGCCTTTTTATGCCTCTGACAGGAGAAGAATGCTCCTGAGGAATCTGTACATCTCCATTTTTCCTTTGCCTTTTGTTTTCAGGAATACTATATTCAGCCTATGGAAACGTGGATCTAATCTGAACCATATTTTTGATGTGCAAGCATTTTTTTTCTCTGAAGGATATGTGTGTGTGTATGTATATTTGGAAGTCTTTAGAAGTATCTTTAATAATTACTACTGGTTGCATATTGATTAGCTAAACTCTTCCGTGCTCAGTTGTTCTAACAGGACCTTTAGATTTTGTCCAAAGGGCCTGACTGTGCTTGTTGTAAAATTAGTGGAAGTATTGTCACCGAATTCACAAGGACAGTCGTGGGAGACAGCAGGAGCCTGTTGCCGACAGCAGAAGTTCCTGCTTCCTCAAGGCTGGGAGGCTCTCCTTTGCAACTGGACAGTTCTTTCGGAATACACGCTGAAAAGGCAGGAATGGTTGATTCAAAAATAGTTGTGGATTTGATAGGAAATCATTGTTTTCTTTGGGAAGACCCCCCTCCTCGATGTTTTTTCTGAGCTGGATTCACAAATCTGACAATTACGTTGCTTCTCCTATTCTAGCAGTTCTCATTTCATCCTAATTCTCAGTGCTTCAGGCATTCACATGAAATGCAAGACACTCTAGTTCCAGGTCTTCTTCTGCTGGGAAGACTTAAACTATCATTTTGTTCTCCCAAGAATGAGCCGCAAGTACTCACGCTAAGAGCATATTCTGGGCATGTCTGTTGGCAACGTTCCTCTTTATTTTAAGGAAGTACTTAAAGGCTTTTTGGAGCAGAGGCCCAAGTGTCCCAGCTCCCAGGTAGTTGTCCTGGCCAGCGGGCTTGAGAGTCATTTTTGTGGTTTAGAATCAAATATTAACAAACCACAGAAACACAAAAACTTCAGGAGTGAGTGAGGAAACCTCAGTTTCAGAAAACCCCGTAGCCTGCTAGTTCGCACACACTCATGAGACATAGACCTGATACAAACCACCCTGCTTCATACCCCTGCTCCAAACCAAAGACCAGGTGGGATCTTGGGTTCTCCCCCTTTCCCACTGGACTGCGAATGCTGTGACTTCAAATTCCCACTGATGGAAGAGCGTATTAAACCCTGCACTGCCCTGCTCACAGCAACGATGGACAGCAAGGTCAAGGTAAAAGGGTCTGGTACTGCTGGAACAGTCACAGAACTTTTGTGAATCTAGTCCTGCTCTGAGCATAAGGGCTCGGACTCTTTAGATGTTTTGTATTGTTTTGTTCAATTCAAAGTATTTTCTTTACTTGGAGGGGTTCACTAGGCTGATGCTGAATTATCATCAAAATGATCTCAGGGAGTAAGTAAAGGAGGGGACTGATATAATCTAAATGCTGTTTCACTGTATTTTTGAAGTCAACAGTCAAACAAATCAGTGCTCCCATGTCCCTTGCTTCACACATGGCAGAACGTTCCCAGAAACTCAAAGACAGGACTTGTTATTTTCTTTTAACCAAAAAGTTTGCAGGAGAATACATTCTGTGTGAAGTACTCTCTTTTTGCAAAGAACAATAAAGGCAGCACAGTTGCACAGAATAAATTTGTGTCTGTTGCTGGTATGGCATTTCTACTCTGGCTATTGAATGATTCACTTCATGTTGGTAGAATTCTTTTCAAGTGTTGCCTAAATATAACAGTATTTGACACGGTATATGAGGAACGTCTGTTCTTTCAGCCAGACTCAGCAGTTGTGTGTGTGTGTGTGTGTGGCATAATTCCCCCGAGTTTCACTTCACATCGGATGGAGAATTTGAGGTGTGTCCTTAAATTGCAAAGATACTCTGGTTTGATCCACCCATTGAGTGAGAACGGCAAAACTCCCACCAACTTCAAACCCAACCTTTGTTACAATTATCAAATGTTGACTAGTTAACAGCTCTGAAAATGGGTGTATTGGGTATGGCTGATCTCTGACAGCAAGAAGGAAGAGCTTAAAAGACATTCTGGAATAAGATCACAAAATGTTTTGGTCTCTTCAGTACAAACACCGAACTAGGCACAACTGTTGCAAAGTGACTATTTCTGATCTTTCTGCATTCCTATTGTTTTTTCCACAGTGTTTTGGGAAAGCCCGAGATAAGGATAATTTCTTTTCCGCTGGGACTCTGATCTATTTATAGGTTACAAGGCCAGAAGAGACTATTACGGCCATCTCGCTTGACCTCTCGGGTAACAGAAACTGTAGGACTTCCCTTAGTTAATTTGTGTTTGAAGTAGAACTCTTCTTTTAGGAACAACAAGAGATGGCAACTTCTGGGAAATCCCACTGCAGCTCTTGGCAAATTATTCCAATGACTATTACCTGTTGTAAAAAATGTTTTCAGTGTACATAATCAGAGTTTGTTTAGCTTCAGCTTCTAGCCACTGGACCTTATATTTAATAAGTCCTCCATTAAGGGTGAGTTCCCTTCCTGCCGACTGTCCTGGAACATAACTGTTTCTTAAACAGAGAAATCATTTGGAGTCCTTCTGCCCACCAGGTTGTCTTATTTTCTGCTCTTCCCAAGGTTTTCTGTAGTTACCTAATAACCACCTTAAATTGTGAACACCAGCACTGGACCAAGAAAAGCTATTGCAAAAGTACTAATTGCAGAGGTAATTTGTTTTCCTGGTTTTTATAATCCCAGCCATCACATACAGACTGCATGCCCACACGATCAAATGTGCTTAAACCTATGTTCGTACTTCATTCAGTCCCCATCCACGTACCAAGATGCGAATGTGACTCAGCTGGCAGACTTGTGCTGGACTCTCGTTCCCGTGGGTACCTGAAGAGGGAAAGTGGGGTTCGAGGGTGGTCTCCTGTAAAACTGCGCTAGACTAAGCGCACTGCAGCCCGGTTTCCCGGTGGGTGTCCCAAGCCGGACTGTTCCTAAGCACAGTATAAAAACTATGAGCTTGAAACACAGTGGGGTTATCAACCAGCAGCATGGAGGGAAAGGCTCAGGGCTTCATATGATTAAGCCTGCCCCGCAGGTTCCCCAGCAGCTTACAGATCCTTTCCTGCCGACTTGCTTCCTCAAGGGTTGTTCTTCATGCTATGGTTGTGTGATTATTTCTCATAGTGACAGAAGAATTTCACTTGATCCGTTTT
The DNA here is from genome assembly GCA_009819775.1 of Phoenicopterus ruber ruber. Taxonomy (NCBI): domain Eukaryota; kingdom Metazoa; phylum Chordata; class Aves; order Phoenicopteriformes; family Phoenicopteridae; genus Phoenicopterus; species Phoenicopterus ruber. The sequence continues at coordinate 190,920,477 of CM020215.1, forward strand.
GATATCAATGGTAACTACTCTCTCCCTGATTGTCCTACAAGTTTTCTATTTCCTCATAGCAATTTGATCAAGGTCTTATTTCTTGCACTCAGTCATAATAATTTCAGGTGGGACAGTGGCAAAAGACCTGTCAAAGTAAAAAGCAGTATCTTTCTCTCTTCAAAACCTGTGGGCAGCAGCACAAACTAACTGATGTGACGGGAGGAGCTCAGGATGAGCTAACAACTCAGTACGATCCCCAGATCTCTGTAAAGTAGTGAGTACCCAGGAGGGAGCCGCACATCCTATAAAGCATGTCCTGCAGTCTTTGTTCCTAGGTATGTAATTTTATGGGAGCTATATTAAAATATGTATTGTTTGCTAAAGCCCAGCTTACTCAGAGATCCAGATTGCTCAGTGGTAGTGACCTGCCTTCAGGACTTACCATTCTCCCTGTTTGTGTGTTACCCGAAAACTTCAGCAGTGATGATGTTACATCCTCTTTTAGGTCTCTAATAAAAAGTTTTAAATTGCTAAAGCCTAATCCATGCTTAAATCTTTAGGTAAATACATCCTGCATGAAGATGACACATTAAAATAACATTTTGAGACCACTTAGTCAACACTTAATATTTTTAATGCATGCTGTGCTGATTTCGCAGAAATGTCCTTGGTGGAAAAGTCAGGGGTTACCAAGCCAAATGTTCTATGGAGATGTAAAGTATTATTTATATTACATTATACCTTTACTCACCAAACTTGTAACTTTATCTAAAATACGTTTTCCACCAACCTTTGTCAAGTGGTATATGTGATGGTACTCTGCCTTTTTATGATCAGCTTTTCCATCCCCGTGTCTGGAATCGGGGTAAGGCTGACAGGTCTGCAGCAGCCTGGGCTGCTCTCACTTCACAAACCAACCAAACCACTAATACCCCGCACACGAGTACTCACCCGGTGGTCTCAAGCCTCCACAGCATCTCCAGACCAACTGATCGCAAAAAACAACGTTACAAGTTATTGGATGCAAGTTTATCCCGAGCTGCTGATTTTCAGTTGTTTAACTGGAGCTGCTCTTATTTTACATTCTCAGGCTTGCATTGGAACAGAAAGTATTTTGTTGCCATGCTGGAATATGGCTCTATCATCTGTTCCCCCCCCCAAAACAGAACAGAAATATTTATTGAACATCTGTGCTGCTTTTGCATTCCAATTGACAAGTCAAATTTTTCACATAGCAGTAGATCAGTAGGATAGCTACCATTCTTTTGTTTCAAATATGTATTAAAATCAGAAAAATCTTTATCACTCAACATTGCCAGCTGCAGATCTCATCTTCTTTTAAGTTCTTTACCAGTTTTATGCGTCTAATTTCTAACAATTCCTGACAATTTTACCTTTTTTCCTACTTATTTTTATTAATTTAAATTTTATATTAATTTTATTAATTTAAATGCCTTCAGCAGTTAAATTATTAGTATTCTTGTCAGTGCTCCAGTCAAGACTGTAGTTTTTGCAGCCAGTGCAACCTTTCGGTTTTTTTGATAGCTTGAGAAATTTTCTTGAAGAATGCCAAGGTATCATTTCCAAAAGGACACGTTTCAGTTTCTCCCTATTTCTAGCTTTCTGAAGTTTCCCCATAAACTACTAAATATTTACCTTACTGTTTCGGCCTTTACCTTGTTCATCCATAACAGATGACTAGCTTGTATCCCAGCCAGCACTACTTCAGGGGTTTCACAATTAATTCTTCTTTGCCAGCGCGGATGAGGGCAAATAGAGATTTCTCTTGCTTGCACGCTTTTCTTCCTGAGTCAGGATATTACTACCGCTCCCGTTAGGAAGCTTGAGGTCATTTTAATATCAGCAAGAGGAGAGTTTTAGCATATTTTGCGTAGATAGATAGAAATCAAACACCACGTCTCCCCCTACACAGAGCAGAGAGGGAATTCGGTAGCCAGCCAGTCTGCCTTCACACCTGGTGGTCTGTAGACAATATGTGCTACTACACAATCTTGGTTTTATGCCAACGGGAAAAAAAAGACATTTTCTTCCCAACCCAACTGTGCCGGCAGGGGAGAGAGCCACGAACCAACACACCACCTTATGCCCACTGAAAACCACCAACACAGCCAATCTGGCGGTGGTGCCCTTCATACAAGTACCCTTAATTTGGTGTGGGTAAAATCAGGCAGATCGATTTTGGCTCGCGGCTGGAGTCAACGTGGCTGCTCTGGCCTGGCTAAGCAGGGGGCAGCTGCCTGCAGCCTCCGACACTGCCTGTCACTGCACGCGCAAGTATTTTCTGCACAGCTGCCAGCAGCTGGAAAACAGGTGATCCTGTTTTTACAGGCCAGGATGCTTTTCCCTGCTTGACCTTCCTGTCACGGCTGCCTTTAACGTTTCAGCCACGCGGGCCACCTCAGCACAGCGCCTAGCTGGGGTCTGCGCTCAGGTGGGATCCGTCTGCACGCTCCCCGCTTGTTTATCACACCGGTGGCTGGCGCTACGGATCAGCAATTAAAGGTCACTCTCTCTTTGTATCCTTCGATGTCTAAATTCATTTTGTTCCCAACATTACGGTTATGGGCTAAATGAGTATTCGTCTGCTCCCTCTTTCCCCTGTCCCTTCTGTTATTAGTTTCTCACTCTCCCGGGAGACCAACTTTAATGGCAAGGAACCCGGCATTTCATCCGCCGCTAGCCAGATGCCTCAGAGACCAGCTCCGCTGAAGTATTTTAATGAAAAATATGTTCCTGATGAAATTTGGACAGCACGTTAACAAAGACAGATCTTAGTCCTTAGCATCACAGCAGGTGTCTTATGTGCAAACATAACCCAGTGTGCTTCAAAGGGTTTAATAATGTAGCCTGTGTATTTATTCCATGCCCATCCTCCTGTTATCTGGGGTCTTTACAATTTCTATCATGTAATCATAGGGGCTGACTTGTGTTTTTTAACCACTGTTTTTTGGACTGTCCCTTTTCGGATATATTGACACAAAGGTGAGATGGGTCTAAAAGAAGGCACGGAGGGGCAGCAGTGACCTCAGCTGCAGTCTTGGTTTTGTTTCTGGCTTTACAATTTGAGCATAATCTCAGCAAATCAGTTTGGCAGAAAAATGAAGACAAAGCCTTTTTCATTGGGAGTGGGAAACAAGAAGACCAAAGATCACTCGTAACTCGTAAAACATTCTAAGGCCATTGGATCAAAGGCACTATAGTAAGTGCAAAATACTGTGATACGAGTTAAAACATCTTGCCGCATGTTCCAGACTCTTTCCTGCTGTGTGGATTTCTTCACTTTCTCCTCTGCATTACGATGGAGGAATTACATTTTTTTCTTAGTGATCAAATTTTTAAAAAGTTGCATTCATAGAGGAAAAAAGCCTGGCAATACACTCACCGATATAAGATTTTTCAGATGTTAAAAGTAGGCAGCAAGTGAGACCGGAGTTTCACTCCTGGGACTTCAGCAGACCTTTTGGAGCAGGGAACCATTTGCCGCACACTTCCTCTCCTCTGAACTTCCCCATCATCTGTAATCTCCTTACTGTATTATTTTCTTTATTACCACATGTGATTTATTACCTGTTTCATTCAAACCAAACCCAGTGCTACGACACCTCCAGTTGTGTCAGCTGGTACCTTACGTGATCAATGTGAAAGGAGCTTCTGGCACGACTGTGTACCTGCGCGCCTTAGCACCTCCACGGCGGCACCGCCTGGAGCCGAATCCTTGCTGCCAGACGAGTCACAGACCAGACCGGGCACGGGAAGCTCCTTGGCAGTCAAAGGAAGGGCTAAGCTACGTCACCGTGAGGCATGGAACAGATCGTGTAGCCGCAAGTGTCCGATGGCAAAATGCAGTGACCTTCACTTATTAGACTGGACACACACACGTGTGTATCTGTTCTCCTCCGAAACATCAAACAAAATCTTACAGACACCTAAAAGACAGCTGAGTTAAAAAAACTGTACACACCTCTATTAAAACAAAACAGGAGAATATTAGGAATTTGGATTGTTCAAATGAAAATGTTTAATAACAGGCTGGAAAATCTTTATGATACCTAAATACTTCACTCTCTGCTGTCCAGAATACTGTCCGAGTTCTTCAGCAAGTGTTTATCTTGCCTTCCTGAAGGTTTTTGACAGTACTCCAGATGGCAGTGTGCCTGTGAAGCGTTAACCACCGCAGACCCCAGCGAGCATATGGAAAAGGGGTTTAGCCAAGCAAAAGTGGGAAGACAGGGGATGACGGGGGGCTAGGGTGGGCAACAACCCTAATCAGCTGCTCGGGCTCAGAATTCACGTGAGGCAGGGATACTTGGGTTGTGTGGAAGTTGTATTTTCTTGGTCATATAGATGATACAAGTTAACTAGGAGAAATGTTTTGTTTTTAATTTTGGACACCAAAAGCTGACAATTACTTCCTCTAGAGCATTTATAGAATCATAGAATCGTTTAGGTTGGAAGAGACCTTTAAGATCATTGAGTCCAACCATTAACCTAACACTGCCAAGTCCACCACTAAACCATGTCCCTAAGCGCCACATCTACATGTCTTTTAAATACCTCCAGGGTCGGTGACTCAACCACTTCCCTGGGCAGCTTGTTCCAGTGCCTGACAACCCTTTCGGTGAAGAAAGGTTTCCTAATATCCAGTCTAAACCTCCCCTGACACAACTTGAGGCCGTTTCTTCTTGTCCTATTGCCTGTTATTTGGGAGAAGAGACCAACCCCCACCTCCCTACAACCTCCTTTCCAGTAGTTGTAGAGAGCGAGAAGGTCTTCCCGGAGCCTCCTTTTCTCCAGGCTAAATAACCCCAGGTCCCTCAGACGCTCCTCATAGGACTTGTGCTCTAGACCCTTCACCAGCTTCGTTGCCCTTCTCTGGACATGCTCCAGCACCTCAGTGTCTTCCTTGGAGTGAGGGGCCCAAAACTGAACACAGTACTCGAGGTGTGGCCTCACCAGGGCCGAGTACAGGGGAACAATCGCTTCCCTACTCCTGCTGGCCACACTATTGCTGATACAAGCCAGGATGCTCTTGGCCTTCTTGGCCACCTGGGCACACTGCTGGCTCCTATTCAGCTGGGTGTTGACCAACACCCCCAGGTCCTTTTCCGCCGGGCAGCTTTCCAGCCGCTCCCCCCCAAGCCTGTAGCGTTGCCCGGGGTTGTTGTGTCCCAAGTGCAGGACCCGGCACTTGGCCTTGTTGAACCTCATACAATTGGCCTCAGCCCATCGATCCAGCCTGTCCAGATCCCTCTGTAGCGCCTGCCTGTCCTCAAGCAGATCAACACTCCCGCCCGACTTGGTGTCATCTGCAAACTTACTGAGGGTGCACTCGATCCCCTCATCCAGATCATGGATAAAGATGTTAAACAGAACTGGCCCCAATACTGAGCCCTGCGTCTTATGTCAAGCCCACACTTACTGTAGATGAATTAGGGAAAGCAGGAAGATTCATTACACATAACACTGGCCCATTTAAATGCCCTTCAAAATCCTTTCGTAGCTTTGTGGGCGTGTGGGTATCCACTGATCTGTACTCAAATCACAGACTCCGTGTCAGGGAAACAAATTTAACAGTGGTTTGAGATAAATGGATGAGCCTGTTGCGTAAAAACAGATGGAAAGTTTTTTTTTTAAAGAAGTCTCTCTGCAAGAGGGTAGTTTAATCCTGTCACAACAGTCCCTGAATATTATCCACAAACACTGGACACGACAAATACCCATGCATACATGACCTTTGGCTGCAAATGGGCATGTTAAAGAGCCGGCACTGCTCTTTGCCGTTGATGAGGTCGTTTGATGCCTTGCGTTCACTGCTGCAAGCTGACTCTGGAAAGTGGCCTCTGGTCTGCCTGCTGCTCTCTTCACAAGACAACAGCCGACAGCAACGCCTGGCTCCAACGTGCAAGCTTGTGCGTGGACAGATGCCTCGACTAACACCCAGCAGGAGGGCACTGATTTTGTGGTGAGGACTCGCTACTGACCAGAAAGGAAGCTTGCAGAGAGGTGCGAGAGGTGGAGACAGCCACAGATTTGAAGGCCTGGCCTGCCTCCCGAGTGTCGCCTTGACTCACACCGCGGCTCTCCAGCTTCTTCATGACCGAAGGGAGGTCCGTGACCATTCACCCTGGGGCCATGCAAACCGCACCGCACCATGAAAAGAACCGTTGAAGGCCGGGGTACGGCAGAGCCCTCAGCGGGACTGGCCGCCGGCCCAGCGCGGCCCTGAGCCTGGGGCACATACGGTGAAGGACCCCGGCGCGTCTCTCCCTCGGCCGGCTCCCCTCCCGGAGGCCCCTCTCCCCCAGGGGCCGCCACACCCCGGCGGCGGGCGGGAGGGCGTGTGAGGGCGGCGCGGCCCCGGCGGGGCAGGGCAGGGCAGCGCCTCGCCTCGCCGCGCCTCGCCGCCAGGGGCGCGGGCTCCCCTCGCACGGCGCCCGCCGCCGCCCCGCGCCCCGCTGACAGCCGCCCTGACAGCCGCGCCGCGCCGCCATTTAACCCTCCCCCCGCCGCTGGCCGGGCCGGGCCGGGCCGGGCGCTGCCGCCGCCGGAGGTGAGTGAGCGCCCGCCCGCCGCCGAGGGGCAGCCCCGGCGGTGTTTCTTCCACGGGAAGGATCACGCTTCAGCCCCGTCCCTGCGCGCCCGTCCCGCCGGCGGCGCCGGTGCGGCGGCCGCTCCGCCCGCGCAGAGCCGCGGGCAGCAGCGTGGAGGTGAGCGCGGGCCGGGCGGAGGGGGAACGGCGTCCCCTGCCCCGCGGCCCGGCCGGAGCTTCCCCTGGCGGCGGGGGCGGCTGCGGGGGCCGGGGGATCCCGGGCCTCGCTGAGGCGCCGTCCGCGGGGCGCGGGTGGGTTACCCCGCGGCGGCAGTTGCCTCGCCTCGCCGCGGGTGAGGAGGGACGCGAGCCGTGGGGTGGCCGCGGCAGGCTGCGCTGGGGAGCCCCGGGCAGCCTCGGGCTCGGGGCAGGCTGGGTGTCGCCTGGCGGCGCGGACCCCAGCCGGCACAGGCGGGGGACAGCCCGTAGGTCGCCTACGAGGGGTGCTAACAGGACCGTGCTGCGTTTGCCGCAACGCTCGGCGATTTCGGTTTTAAAAAAATACGCGTGTATTTCACTTCAGGTTCTGGTTTTGTGTCTGCCCTCTGTCTGGATTTTCCCTGTCATCGCCTCTGCCCTGAGGCGATCGAACCGTCCCGCCGGGGAGCCCCGGTCTTTCAGCTCTGGCGAAGCGCAGGTAGCGCTGACAGTAAAGTACCTGTAATGTTTTTGTCGCTCCGAGTGTGTGATAAGTAGGATTAATTTTAGCGTTTTTCAGTATGTTTAGTGATTTCTACTTTATATCAGTCGCTAGACCAGACGAAACCCTGTGAGTATATGACAAAATCGGTGTAAAGCGTAGGAGACAGCTTCCCAGTTCTCTTTTTAATACTGATACTTCATAATATTTCAGACCTGCTTCTCAGACATATTTCTAATTATTTAAGCTGTGCAATATATATTCCCCATACTATGATCTTTAAGATAAACTTCACTAAAAGGGGAATTCCAGAAACAGTGAACAATGTCTATATTTAAAAAAAAAAAGTCTAGAGGGGAAAAGAAAGAATTGATGACTGCATTCCAACCCTTATGCCATAAGGGGTGATCTAATGTATTTAATTCTTTGCATGCATTATTTATTATTGTTTGGACATTTTCCCAAATTTCCTTATGCTTAATAAACTTATTTTCATTGTACATTTTCCAAAGCAAATCTCACCCGTGTATTCAGTCTACTGTAGCCCTTCAGTTGCAAAGGATGGATGTTGCTGGCCAGCTAGCTCTTGAATTGCTGAGTTGGTATCAAAAGGAGCTGAGAAATCCCAGGATTTTGTGAGATTAGACCCCAAATGTTGATGAAAATAGGCTTTACCAGCTAATTATTGGGTTTTTTTCTTGCACACAGAGAATCTGGTGCTGTCAGTTTCAGCCTGGTGAATTTAGATGCATAATTTTAATAAAGCCATTATCTGATAACAATGTAAAATTGTCTGATGTGTAAATAAGAATGAAAGATGCCTTTGAGGATGTCAGCTCTAGCCCCCTGCTGTGGCAGGCATCACATACATACTTTTCTTGCTAAACTCACTATCTTCCGAGAAGCAGCATATTTTTGGCCCTGACCGCTCTGACTGGTCAGCAGTGATTAGATTTTGATAAAATGTGATGCACACCTGAGGTGCTCCCTCTTTAATGTCGAAGGGGGAGGATTATATGGGAAGTTCTGAAATTCCCAGCAGGTGGTAACACTTCAATAGCTGCCTAATCCCACATTGCAATAAGCAAATGCTGGTTGAAAATAATTAATCTCTTTCCTGCCATACAGATAAAATATCTTAAATTTGCAGAAATGTTGCAGATACACATTTCTTTCTGCTGTTCGTGCTGCTTAGCGTCCCTCAAGTGAAATGTAGGGAGGATTTAGGGACTTGCAGGCTTTTCCGTCTCTAGCCTATTTTACTGTCAGCCTCTTATGCATAACCAGAATTGTGCAAATTTCGGGTTGCAAATACAACTGAAAAATGTTTACTAATGGACAACTATTAAGGAAACTGGTTTTTATCTGTTTGGCTTTTTTTTTTTTTCCTTTACATTCTGGCAATGTTTTGCTTGTTTTAAATTCCAATAGATAACTTTATTTTTCTGACAGCATCACTCCAGACACTGGCTGGTTCCCTGGGTCCATTGAGGCAGGCAGGGCGCACGCTGCTGCTCAGAGCAGCGCTCGGGGGGGAGGCAGGCTCTGAGAGGATCAGTCCTCAACCTGACCCCCCACTTTTTCCCCGAGCCCTTCTACTGCCTCGCTCTCACTTTTCCCTGAGTTGTGGGGGTCCTGTGCCGTGGCTGAGTCCACCTTTACCCAGAGCTGCAGGGCCTGGGGGATGCAGAGGGAGCGGGTCTGTGCTCGGAGGAGAGATGAGCAAGGGCCGTCCTCTTCCTGATTCCTGAAGGAGGATGGAGCGAGGGTAGGGGAGGGCTCGGCTCTTGTGGGGACTGCAAAGAGGAGGAGAACTGAGGATACCCATGGCCAGGGCAAAATACGGGATGCATCCAAGTGGCACTCCCCTTCGCGTGAATGAGGCTCCAGAACACAGAGGTTTCGAGCTCTGTGCGTTTGTGGTCTCATCAAACCCAGTGCTTCGTCATGGAGTAGCTGATTAATTCCTGATGGCCCTTTCTTAACTGCTGGGCTCCTTTGCCTCTCATCTCTCTTATGAAGGGGGAGTAGCTGCTGAATGCTGTACTGTTGCAGCGGATGAAGCTGGTAACTGGTTAGCTGTGCTAAATCAGCAGGTGACAGCACTCGGAAGAGGTGGCTGGTTTGTGAAGCATCATGTCTGCTCTGTGGCCTTGGACACTGCTGCAAAAAGTGCTGGGGGTCATAAATCCAGTTGGCTTGTGGTTTGTTGCTCTTTAGGGTTTTTTTGTAAAACCAAAATGATCGCAAAATGCTTTATGATTTTAATGACATAGAGAAATAGGGACATTATTTGAATAGATGCACGTATGTGACTCTATTAGTGGATATATAATTTGTTACTTATTTGCAAAATATATTGTAAATAAAATTGTAAATTGCATCTTTAGTTCTTATATGGATCCTGACAGTATGGTGCCTGTAAGCCTCGCAGCTCATGGTGGATTTATTCTTATAATACCTGTACTAGGCAGTGAGGTACTATTTCCTGTGGAGAGCTATGACACAGGAAAAATAAGTGATGTGACCGAGATCGCACAGGAAATCTGTTGCAGAGCAGGGACTTGAAGTTTTCCTCTGTCATTTGTTTTACACACAAGCCTCTTGGTCTTCATTTCCAAGGCCCTTTATGGCCTTTCCCGTCCTCATCTGTCATTTCCAGTTCCCTTTGGAGAGGAAGCCTTCCACTTCCAATCAGCCCATTACACCGTCTCTTGGAAGAAGAAAGCATCTTTTTATGTTGCTGTGCTTCTGCTGCATCTCACACAATAGAGCCTTAGTCCATGCTTGTCCATGAGAGCAATAAATTAAAAAAGCCAATTATTCAAAATCTGATAGCCTTCTCTGTTCAACCATTTTTCATCTCATTAAGTTAATGAACTTGAGGTAGAAGATCTGAATAGAGTAGAAACCATTTAAGATGTACTGTCTGCCTTGAAAAGCAAAATTTTATGTGAGTATGAAAGGCAGAAAAATAATAGTGCGGGGGACAGGAGGCAAAGATGTGGAGATATTTGAAGAAGACCTAAAAATGAGAAGAAATCTAGAAAGAAGTTGGCTTAGAGAAGACTGAGAGGAGAGGGGAGAAGTCTGAACCAAGCCTAGAGGTCAGCGTAAGGCCTGTCCAAAACTGAGGCGAGGGGAAGGGAGGGAAAACTGAAGGAGGGGAGAGGAAGAAACGTGTGGGGAAAGAAAGGAGAAGGAGAGGGGCAATACCACACCAGAAATGGGCCGGCAATTCTTGCATTCAAAGTTGCTATTAGAATTGAGCTAGCAAAAGTGCAAAAACTCAGGGAGGCTTTGTGGAGACACATTCATCGGAGCTTTGTTCAAAGGTAGGGCTGTATTGCAGCCGGGAGCCTGAAGTAGCTGTATGTGAGGTGGGAGGGCTCCCGCTGCAGCGCAGCGACGGCGGAGGCTTGCGGAGGGTGAAGTAGCCCCGGGCTAGGCTTCCAGAGGTACCTCATCTCACTAACTGGAAGTTAGTTTTGGTACCGTTTCAAATACTCCAGTTCTAGCCTGGGTGTTGCCCGTGCTGCACACCGGAGTCTTTTCCCAAGCGAGCCAAGATAACACGGAGGGAAGGGTGAGAGGGGAGGAGATTTTGCTCTGACGAATGATCGGCATTACCGAAACACCCAAGGGCCCTGGCACTGGGCTCCGTGCGCGGGCTTGGTTAGAAAGAGTCCCTGTCCTGAAAAGTCTGCGCTATAAATACAGAGCGGGAGAGATGGGGTGGGAAGGAGGGGAGCAGATCAATGCTGCAGTTCACTGACGTTGTACGCCTGGCGATGGCAGGAATAGGAACAGAAGTCGGGTCTCCGGTGCCTCCCGCCGGCGCCCTGTCTCGTGAATCACGCTCCCTTTGCCTTGGTCGAGCTGACATACGCAAATTGAGATGCAACGTGACTATCTTGATTGAGAGTGTTCTCCCATGCAGGCTTTTTTCTTTCTTCCCGAGGATTTATTCTCCCTTCCATAGCTTCGTTTCCTCTCTACAGTGTGTCGCTCATTAGACTGAGATTAGGATTACTTGAATTTCACCTGTCAGTGTGTGACTCTCTGAAAAGTATTTCTAAAAGCCATTTGAAAAATACACAGCTAGGAAAGCTAGAAATGGAAAGGACCCATTAAATCATCCAGCACAATCACAGTTGTGGCCCACAAAGCGTTTTCCACCTCTCAGTTTACAGCAACACCACGTAATTTCTGCTGTTTTCCTGAGCAGTTACGCTAGAGGCCAAGGCGTCTATCGCAATTTTTTTTTTTTTTAAACGAAACCTGCTTTTTCTTCCTTGGACCACTGTGATTCTTTGTTTCGATCAACTGATGAAGGATCAATAATGATGCGGGAAAGGAACGGTGTCCCCGACGCGGTGCCGTGCCCGCTGCCGGCCGCCCGGGGAGGCAGGCTGGCTCTCCACCGCCCTCTGCTAGCAGCCCGCCCCTGTCTTGAGGCATAAGGTTTGTCTTCCTGTAATTTACAGCGTATCAAGTGAAATTGTGGGTGGTGGCGGTATCACTGTCCCTATCTAATTCTTTCTGGAGCCTTGTCAAGTTTGTGGGCCGGATGATGATTATTGCCTTCAGATATGTACACCTATTATTGTAATGGGCTTTTACTGAGCAAAGCCATGCTGTTAGTCTTTTCTTAGAAATTATTCTCTCCAGCCACTTGGCACAGAGAACAGTTTAAAAAGCTTTCAAATAACACATCTGCTGTCTCTTAGTTCAGCAAGTCTAACAATGTAATTGTTGAAGTATCTAATTTGTGATTCCTAAAGACGTACCTGATCTTTGCCGTACCTGGTTCCTACGTTTTAGCTTTATGCTCTGCAGTTTTATTCGCTCCTAACTTCTGCCTGCTCCAGTGCCAGATTTCTCTCATAAAATTAGGTCGTAAACTTTATGGAGCAAGAACTTTCTTGCATGTCTGCTCACGGTGAGCACAGTAAGACTAACTTGCCAGCACTCCTATGCAATACAAAAGAGCAATTCTTGTATTTTGAGAATGGTTCCCTTGAGCTGGATCTTCTCTTTTTAGATTCTCCCCTACTTCTGTTTCTGAAGCAAACTGTTGGTTTTGCTGCTATCATTGTGCTTCCAACCTGTTTTATGTGATTGTTACGAGACTCATAAAGACTAGTTTAAAGCACATGGATATAAAATTGTGAAACTTGCCAAAAGGAACTCTATTTTTTGTCGGCTTAACCAAGGCTGCAGAGAATGTAAACTTCAAAAATGTTGGAGGAAAAATTGGAAGTTAGCACCTTCTTCGTCTGATCAGTCTGAATGACATGAAAGGCAGTTATAGATCTTTGATAAATCTAGTAAGATAACTAAATATATTACTAGACCTGAATAACAGGGCAGTTTGAGGACCAAAATGGTAGTTTTCTACTGAGTCTCTTTCATGCTTGAAAGCAGTTGACAGTAAGTGATATGAATTGTGTAGCAGCAATGAATCTCCAATGTCGATATGTACTGAGGTCAGAGTTACATTTTGTATAAAATATTTGTTATTTTGCTATCATAAGTCTTGATCTTAATACAAGACATGCACAGCAGCAGTTACTGCAGTGCAAATGAAAATTGTTGTGACCTGTCTTTGTTGTTCTGTCTCAGGAGCTGGTATTTCAGGAGGGGAAATTTGTTGTACAGTGAATTGTAGTTGTGCTTATTCAGATCCATTGATACAGTATTAGTAATTGTTAAGTAAATGGGAGAAAAGTGTTGATTGATAGTGGGGTTTTTTTACTTGTTAGTGGGATGTTTTCCTTCTTGTATTTTATGAAGCAAAGTCAACACAGCTGTAATTTTTTAACTTTCAGGTGTTCTTGGAAAAAAGTGCCTGCACTTCGGAGCTGAAGAAAGGACATGAGGAGTAAAAAGACCTGGGATCTCACTGGTCAGAATGAAACAGATGTTGAAAGATTTTTCAAATCTATTGTTAGTAGTGCTCTGTGACTACGGTGAGTATTAGAGCTGTCAAGGGAAAACTGAGAGATATGTATTCACAGAGTGGGTTTGGATGGTGCTGCTTCCAGGTGACATGTTGAAATCAGCTGCCACAGAAGCCACCACTAATGTACGCAGAATATAGTCTAGATCTTATGCAAAATTTAGGTGGAAAATGCAACTTGGATAAACTGCCCCTTTAGATCAGAGCGGCAGAACCTTTCCTGCTGTAAATTTGCTCGGACAAATAAGATAAATGAACAGATTTCTGTGGGCATCATCAAGGGACTGGCTGTGTTAGAAGCAGTAACTGGAACTCTGCTCTCTTGTAAGACTCATATTTCATAATATTTAATAAACATCATGGAAGATAGACCTATTTTAGGTATCCATACCAGGATGGGTGGAACTGCACCATAAAACTACCTGTTTCTCTCCATTAACTATAAAAGGAACCTATGGTGGTTGGCTGAGATGTAAGCATCTACAGTACAGGCAACCTCCTGTGATTGAGTAAGCCCCCATCCGATGGACCTAAACTGCCACTTAGAGAACTTTTGAGAACAACAGAGGTGTTCTTTCCTCTTATAATAAGCCAAAGGAAGGTATTCATACTCACTCAATTTTAGTCATGTAAAATTAGGCAGCTAGTCAGAGGCAATCAGTCTTGTTTGAGTCGTCCACACGCAAATCGGCACATATTGAAAGCAGCTCCAACCCATCTGCAATCTGAGATGTGTGGAATGAAAAAGCACCTCCTTCTCACCATCAGCTGCCAAGCAGGGAGGCTAGACATCTAAGTTTAAGTCAGACAACTGTAACATGTCTACAAGCTGAGGGGCATCCTATGCATGGCGTCTTATTTTTTCCAAGAATGTACTAAGTAGGAAGTATATTTGCAAAGGGAATTAATTCCTTATTGCACAGTGAATTAGAAATTTTGAAAATGGGACTCTTAATTCCTAAATAATACATACGTTTTTGAAAATTATATTCCTAATTTAAAAGCAGGTGTTCTGACGGCTGCAGTACATTGTCAAACCATGCTAAAGGATTAAGACACGCACTGCTGAGATTATTTAGTCCCCACTTATGGAATGAGCTGTGGTAGCAGGTAGTTCACACACCAAATGGCTGAAGATGTCTTACAAAGGAGAGAAATGGACCAAAAATGTATGCAGTTTGCTCTCCTTGTACGAGTGAGAAAAATCTGATTATAGGTAATGACTGAATACTAAGTACGCTCAGCTACTCATGCCCTTGTACTTGGTCCATCTCCACTCTAGAACAAGGGATCACTAGAAGGTGTAAAGAACCTAGAATTGCCATCTTTTAGATGAACTTAATTCCAGTACAAGTGGAGACACTTGTCTATGGCTTTTAGTATCATTTCTTCTTTTAATAAGACAAAGTTAACTAGCCAAGTTAGGAAGACTGCACTGAGTGGGGAACACAATGAAGGTAAGTATTAAATTCACTTAACCCAAGAAGTGAGGTGAATGATTGCAATATCCACTGGTTCTTGGTGAGCCAGTCCCGTAGGCATTCACAACTAGTTGACTCAGAGGTAAAAGCTATTATTCCTGAACTTTATAGAGCGTGGGACAGTAGGTGATTACAAGGTACAGTTAAAGAGCTAAATCTCTGCTGCAAACTTTAGCTGCATCATCTTTTGCCTTATTTCCAGTTAAAAGGTAGTCCATAATTCAGAAAATGACTTCCAGCACTTCTGTGTGTACACATCTTCAAGTATCACACGGTTACATAGTTTTTAGATAGCTATTTCACTCATATACTTCTCTGTTTCAGACCAAGACTGTTTTTTAAATGATCCAGTATGCTCCGGAAAATTACTGTAATGCTAAAAAAAGCCCTAACATACAACAAAACAGTATTCTCATTTCTTATCAGTTTTTCTGATGTGTTTGTTCTTCTTAGCTCTGTGCTACTGGTGGCTGACAAGCCAAGAGCACAACCCAAGTTGACTTAAACACAATTAAAAATAAATAAATATCAGAATAGCACCCTCAAATAATTCTTCTCGCTCTTCAGTGAAAACAAGGATTTTTCTTTTGATCTTTCTAAGCGTGAGTTCTTGCAAAGACTCCTCTGGCAGGTTGTTGGCGCCACAGCCAGACCCCATTCAATGGTAGACCATTGTAATGACAACCAAAAATATACAAATGCATTGAAAGCTGCCCCTGACTGGCTGTCCAAACAACTGGGACCAAGTTTTGGTATGTGATACAGTCACACATGCACAGTAGGCTGGAGGAGCTTGCAGTGGAAGCTGGCTACTTCTGACTGGTGCCTTTTGGAGCGTCATGAAAAACTGCTATGTGGGCTGTCCATGAGTGCAAAGTTCTTGTGTTATTAACCAAAGATGGGGGAAAGGATGCTGTGAGCTGGGGTGCACCAGCCAGAGCTGTGCAATGCTGTAACAGCATCCTCCAGTAATGCTCACTTTCCGCACTTCCCAAGTGATCTGCATTAGGGTTGATGGGAGCTGCTTGGCAGTCCACTGGCCTCTCTCCAGTCCTCCCACACACATACACAGTGGTGTTACTTCTTCTTCTCTGAGCCATTCCAAAAAAAAAATACTGCAAGAGAGTCAAGACAGTTGTAAAAAAGAGTAAGGACAGTAGAGCGCTAGGTACAAACATCAATGCTTTTTGTTACTATGTCTTTAAAGTTTTTGCTCTAAGTTTAAAGCTTGAAGTTGAAATTTTTCATGCTGGGTTTTTGCCATGGTCTGTTTTCTTTTTCCTTTACAATGTTTCAGCTAAGTTGAATCTAGCCAATTCCTTTGTAGAGAAATGCATCATTTTACCCATGTTCAAAGAAACAAAACCCCAGCAACTTGCAACCATTTCACTGGGAAACTCTAACACAGCTGTGGGAACTTCATGTTTGTTAGAGTGCTCACAGTGGCCCGGGACGTGCTTTCTGCTGTCCTTATGAAGAGTTGCCCAGACTTGGTCCAGATCTAAGTCCTTGCAAATGAGTTAGTGATGAAGTTCTCTGAAGGGTTGAGCGTGCCTCAACTCTCACTGGCTCCTCTTGCCAGTCCCACACAATACTGTGTGTGCTCCAGCCCAGGGCAGCAGAGGTTACCCCACATTTGTAATATCAGGCGCTAGAGTTGCTTGTCCTGTGCTCTCTGCTGTCATGCCAGCAGCGAGCAAGAAAGGTGGGAACTTGCTGGAGTTAATTGCAAGCCCAAGGAACAGGAGAAAGTAGAAGAGCTATAAGGCAAAGAGACGAGGGCGGGAGTTTGGAGAACCGTGGTAAATGGGGATGGAGTTGGGATAGTACCCAAGAGATACTGACAGCAGATGACAGTAGGAACAGGGCTGGAAAATATAGACAGGCCCAGATGACAGAACCAAAACATGAAGAACAAGGAGAATGTGTTGCTGGGCAATTCATAGAGAGCCATTTTTCATGGGCATCCAGGGTCTGGTTCCTACTCTCTGAATGTCTGAGTTGAGATCAGGTTTGCTGGGGTGCCATGTGCTCACCACAGTTGGGATCAATGGGATCCTGCTTTGGATGTCTGAAGGACCGTTGTATTTAAAATCAGGTCCTGGGTTTCTTAGGGCATCCACAATTAGTTGATACTTGACAGTTTTCACCTTTGTGCCTGTGCCTTGGTTCCTAATACACTAAACAAGAATAGTGACATCCTCTCATCTTTCCGGGATATTGGAACGATAAACTCATTAATATTTCTAATGCACTAAT
Organism: Phoenicopterus ruber ruber; assembly: GCA_009819775.1. NCBI lineage: Eukaryota > Metazoa > Chordata > Aves > Phoenicopteriformes > Phoenicopteridae > Phoenicopterus > Phoenicopterus ruber. The sequence continues at coordinate 190,937,411 of CM020215.1, forward strand.
ATATTATGATAAGAGCACAATAGAAGAGTCCATGGGGGAAATGAATAATTCTGTGTTATCAGGATGGATTTTGGATGGTGTGCAGTCAATAATACATAGGACCACCCATGGAAGAGTGAGAACAAAAGAGCCCTCTGGTAATGAGCACCATCCATCTGCCAATGAAGCAGTGTCTTGTGGAAAAAATAGTACTGAGTCATGCAAATTAAAGACTGAGTTATAGTACATATATGTAAGAGTTTATGCATGATTTATATGTGTAAGGCTGTGCATGCCGCCTTCATTCGGACTTTATGGATGTGGTTGGAGCTGGTTATTTTAAGGACGTGTTATAGCTGGTGGAGGGTAATAGGCTCTTCTAGTGCACACTGCACCTCACCCTGATGTATATGTCTATAGCTGGTCAGATGAATTTCTTCCAGAAGATTTTTCCTGCTGACAAGAAAGTGAATCCAAGGTGACTAACTCAAATTGAAGCTTAGAGTAGTAGGCGTCTAATATTATGTGAGATGAGTCCTGCTACTCCTGACTGCTGAGTGCTTGCCTTGGCAGTTGCAATGTTTTTCCAGCAAAGCTTTCTTTGAGGTAATCTTAAGACATGTGTAACAGATTTAACAAGTCAAAGTATTGTTAGTTGATACTACTTATGAAAGGATTGCTTTAACTGAAGTTTTACACTTCCATAGCACTTTCCATCCGAGACTCAGAAGCCTTTTCCCAGACAATTAATTAAATAAAGATGTCTTACAGCACATTCTGTGTCTGAAATAGATGTATGCAGTTCCCATTTTTCAGATAACCTTTCTATGTCTCAAATCCTTATGTTTCGAGCAACGCAGAAAAGCTAGCTGAGCTGAGAATGGAAATGTGATCTTCCCAATCCATTGCTTTAGATATCATCTATCCCCACTAGTTACAGCACGTCTCAGGATACTTTGGCAACTTGCACAAACATGGTCATACAAGAAGTGCATTTAAAAAGACTGCTCCATTTATAATGAAATGATGTCATTTAGACATGTTTCACCAGATCTGAGCAAGAAAAGTGCTGCAGTCACCATCACTGTTATTTTCAGCTCTTTCACTCAAGTGTCTCTGTGATGCAAATGAGCAAAATGAAAGATTCATAAGACAGAGCAAGAGAAGAGGCTTCAAAAAGCATCATGCAGACTTCCTATTTTATTTAATTTGAGGGACATTTTTCATGTTTCTATATTAAGAAACTACTGTCCTTTTTTGCTAAATTATAGCTAACGTAAGTGGAACCACAGTTGGCCAATGTGAGGTGGATTTTAAGAATCTGTTAAGTGAAAGAAGTTGAGAAGTTTGAGAATCTATCCTGATAAATTAAGTTTTCTGTGAATCTTTTGGGTTTTGTTTTTGTTTAAAAAAAACCCTTGTTTTTAACCTTCCTGAACATGTTACTGCAATGGACTTTGAGCTGCTCCAAACCATGTCCCTGCACAAAGGAGAGGTGGTGAGCTTTAATTGCTATAGCTAGGACCTTTTGTGAACTGATTCACTTTTAAAAGTTTGAGAACCACTTCTTAAATATCCACTTCATAAATCTTTTTTTCTTCCATAAGGTAGATAAAAAATCAGTTGTCTCTTTCATTCTTAATACTGTTGTGAAACTGTTTTCCTTTCAGTTCTCGGCGAAGTGGAGTATCTCCTGTTGGAGCGTCCAGGTCATGTAGCCTTCAGCAATGACACAGTGTCTGTGGAATATCAATACTATAGTGGTGGTAATGTGACAGCAGAGCATCTGTCCGTCCTATTACTGGATGCCAGCACCAATGAGATAATTGCAAGAAAACAGCTTCCAGCAAATCAGTCCCAAGGGATGGTAGAGTTCGAGTGTTTCCATTTCAAGAGTGCTGGGGACTTCTTGTTCAGAATGGTCTCTCCCAGTGATAACGGCAGTGCTGCCCAGTGGAGCAGAAGCAGCATGTCCACCCTCCATGTGGAATGGCCTGTATTTCACATTGATTTGAACAAGAGTTCAGAGGTGCTTGGGAGCTCCCTTCAGGTTGGACTTTTTACAAATGAGCAGTTGTGTGCCATGAATGAGACAGTGGTTTCACTGGATGTGATATTCACCAGCACCCTTTATGAATTTGGAAGAGTAAGCTCTGATGAGACTCTGGGCATTAGAACTAGCAAAGGAATCCTGCTCTCTAGGTCCCAGTGGGTGGAGTTTGATTGCCCACTTGTTGGTCGAGAAACATACATCACTGTGTTACTGAAATCATTAGAAACACATTCCATCATTGCCTCCATAGGACCCATAGATCTCCTCCACAAATTTGGATACAGACTGGTTGTGGCACCAGAAGCAACATGCAAAACTTTGGTTCAGGTCTTCGTAGTCTCTCCACCGTGCACTTCTATCAGCGGAAAAATTGTCGTCTATAAAGAGGCTCTCAAGCATCCTAGTCAAAGAACAGCTTGGCTGTATGAAAACACGCTTCATCCGGGAGACAACAGGACAGAATTTAACTGCACTTTGTTTGATGTGGGGAAGAACAAATACTGCTTTGACCTCTTTAATTTCTCAAACCGAAGCCATTTCCCAACGAGAGTTAAGGAGTGTATGATGATCCAAAGGAATATGGGTTTGTACTGATGTTTGTCCTCTTTTAGCCAAAATCAGCACTCTTCCTGGCCAACATGGGTAATGATAAATAGGTCTGATTGTGGTGTCCCCTATTGAATAGCTACTTTTGGGGTCTCCTACACCAGACAACATAGTTGTAACGTCATATGCAGATGGGAACAAGATGGAGTAGACTGTTATGTGGAGGCATGCATGAGGACATTTGGTAACAAATGCCACTGTGATAGCTTAAAACTGCACTAAGTTAGCACTAAGTACCAACCAAAACTGTTTGTGGCATTCTGAATGATGTATCTTTCTAGTCCAGGTAAGACTGAAACTTGGCCCTTTCAGTGAGGTAAGAAGCTACTGCAGTAGATCTGTCCTGTTGCAGACACTAAGGGTAGGATTAGTCTTACCTGCATCTAAGTGTCTAAAAGCCAAGGGTCCAACATTAAGTAGTTGTCTAGCTTTTTAGTCAAGAGAGACAGGCACCTCACAAGGGTAATTCATGGGTATAGAAGATACATGGGCTGAATCCTCACCTGGATGTCTTTTTCTCTACCCCATTTGCTGTAGTTTAGAGTCCTGCCTGTTAGATGATACACAAATTTTGGTGAGATGAATCAGGATTTGGCCATAGCAAAAGACACTGTCATGTCACTTGGACAGCTTGCAGGTTTTTCAAGCAGCCTTTCAAGACATGTCTCTGCTGCTGCTTAAAACAGACCAGGGTGCATTTTCTGACCCATGAGGCCACCTGGCAGATCATGGGTCACATTTGTATAGCTAAACTTTTCCTCCCAGGAAAGATTAGAATCATACAAACTGCCAACTAGGGACAGTCTGTGGTCCATATAGTCCTTTGGGCCATGACCAGACACGGTCTGGGAGAGTGCCGGTTGGCAGAAGCTAAAACCATGTCCAGGAATACGAATGATCACGGTTAAGGAGTGATCACAGTTAAGTACGGTCACAAGACAGAGCTTGATCCCATTCCTCAGCCCTGTTTAAGGAGTATCTATACATTCTATTTATATCTATGCATCTTACGCAGATGTAGCTTCAGAGCTGGCAGTCCATAGTTTGGCAGAGTCTACAAATCACAGTAGCATGGCAGAGGAAGCAGATGAGACAAATACCCTTCTCATCCCTCATTTGTGGAAGGCAACCACAGTGAGGGATGGGCTATATGTGCATGAGGGGATTGGGGTTGAGTTGGATTGGGTTAGGTTGTGTTGCCTACACCCTGGAATGGAAAAGTAAACGTTCTCATTTGGAGCAGGCTTGTGTCCATACGTAATGAATTAGTCTTTCCCATCTGCACGCTTCAAAGAGTTTGGGTCGAAAGGTTTGAGATGTACACCATTTTCTACACATCCCCACCCTGATCTCCCTGAAAAGCAAAAAAAGGGAGCCCAAAAAGGGTCATTGCACTTCGTGGGCAGGTCTCTGAGTGGGGTCATCAGGAGACCAGGACTGTAGGGCATGCTCCATGGTACACAGTCCAGACACAGCCTACCTTAATTAGGTTCCTAGTGTCATGTGGTCTTACTTTGTACTATTTCATAAATTCTAAAACTGCTAGCTCTTTAATTAACACTCTGTGCTAAAAATGACCTCTCAGTTTTCACCACATGCCAGACTTGGTAGTTCTTCTCTTCATCTTAGCTTCCCATCTGCATTCTCTGTTGGCACTCTCTCTTCCTTTGGCATAAGAAAGTCTATCTAAAAATGAAAGCATATTATTTTCTTAATGGAGATAATTCTCAAGGAAAGAGGAAGAGAGAATTCTAATTCTTTCTCTGTGCTTGGGTGGTATGTTACACTGATGCGATCTAGATAATTACCCTGACAGATGAATACCTAGGATATGACATAGATATGTTTCTGTGTCCAATATTTGACTGTTTTAATTGATGGGATCCACCTTAAGGAATGACTCCCTGCAATCTGCTTTGTTTCCTTGGGTTCCCCGATAGCACCATCCTTACAACCACAATCGAAAGAATCAGGCTGCGCCTGTGAAGAACAGAGTTAAGTCAATAGCTGCCAAGTTAGAAGTGTCAAATCTACAAAGCCGATAAAAGTGAAACCACACGGCATAGCCGTAAATAAAATGTCAACCTGAAATTAATTAGACTGCGGCACACCTGACTTCGTGCCTGTATCTGCGAGACTTCAAAGCCCGCAGGCAGCATTTGAAAGGAGCGGGGTGTTCTGGGAGGGGTGCGTCAGCCTGAAGCCGTGACAGACAAAGTCAACCTGCACTGCCTGCGATGGCCATCCACCTCCCGGCTGCTTGGGAAGGCCCTCTCCTGGGCTCAGAGGTGCCCCTCACCCTGCTGCAGGGCACTGTGAGATGACGTGCATAGACCCGGACTCCTGATAGCTGTGAGTGTAAAATGTGCGGCTGCTGCGCAACAGGCACCTCTCCTCAAGTCACTTATTTTCTGCTTTGGACTTCCTGAACTCACTCAGTTTAAGGCAAGGAGAGGTGATAAATCCTCTAGTCTGGGCTCCTGTGCAGCATGGGCCATCACTTTTCATCCAGTTAGCCTGATGTTGAGCCCCACAACTAGTCTTTGCATTTGATTGCCACTCATCCTCCAGAGAGTTATCCAGTCTTTTGTTGAAGGCACCACGAAACAGAGACCCTTCTAGTAATTTCTCTCAATATTCTGCTCTGATTTTTTTTTTTTAAAAGGGAAACTCTATGTGTTTCATAACTAAAGCTCACCTAGCTTTATCCTCTAGTGACTGGCTCTTAGTCTACTGCTCTCTGCTAGAGGAGGCAGCTGTTTCCTATCCACTGTCTTCCCCCCCGTGAAGGTGTTTGCACATCCAGACCATCTCAGTCCTTCCAGACAATCTCAGTGTTCTTTTTAATAAACTGAAAAGATTGAGTCTTTAATCGGAAGGCATTTTCTCAGGATTTGATCAATCTTCTGGCTCTTTTTGGCTCCATTTCCATTTTTTTAAACAGTCCTTTTTATTTGACGACAGGGGTACCAGCTTTGGGTGCTGTGTTCTGATGTCCTCCTCACCGATGTCGCTTGAGCAGTAGCACTCTTCTTACTGCTACTTACTGCTCCTCTGCTTTAATTTCCACCAATTGCATTAGCTAATTTTGCCATAACTTTTATCCTGTAAACTCCTCTTGAGCTGTTTTTGCATATGACCTTTCAGTATGTAGTGTACCATCCTGCAGGTACAGTTTGTATTCCTTCTTCCTACGTTTTACATTTTCCTGATTTACGATCTACTTTGCTTGAGTTATCCTGACTTAGCAAGTAACCTACGTTGCTCCATACAACTGCACTGTCTACTTATGTCATCACAGGAGTGACATATTTTCTCAATAATGGTTTTATATTTACTTTTGTGTCAACTAAGCAAGCATTGTACAGCACTGAGCCTTATACTAATCCCTTTGGAATCTCTCCAAATGCTTTCCCACTTGGTGATGGTTTTCTCTTGACAATTGCATATCAAATCTGTCACTCAGCCAGTTCTTACTTCATTTAGCATATGCTCTATTATTATGAAGCAGAGATACTGTCTTGTAAAAGATCAGAGCTCCTAAATCATTAAAATTATCTTCATCCAAACCACAGAGGATGAGATAAAGATTATTTTGACACACCCGTTTTCATAGATCAGGCATCAGTTATATTCCTGACTCTTTGTCAGTCCTGCTCTTTACTCCTCATCCTGGCCAGGTTTAGTCCAGCCTGTGGAACAGGAATCTGGCTTGTGTCTGGAGTAGGAAGGAGAAGGCTCCCGGTGGCCCTAAGCCAGCCAGGACAGCAGCTTTTCAAGCCCAGGCCATCAGCTTCAGAACAAGTGTCGCAAAAAGACCTATGCTATCTAAGACTGTGGATATATCTATTAAATGTGGGGAATACGCCTATTAAATGTGAGCCAGCACTTGTGCAGCTTTCTGTAGACTCCAGCTGGAGAACCTGTGAAAAAATAAGCGAAATGTGAGTCACTTCATTCATCTCAGTGGGGGGTTAACTGTTTCACACAGGTGACTTAGAGAGAGTCGTGCAGCTGATTTTTTCCCTATATTTGACTGGATTATTTGATTGTCTGAGGTAGGAAACTCTGTTAGATCATCTTACCCAGCAACAGACGCATTACAGGCTCATTCTTTTCAATGCTTTATCCTGTGCTTTGCTCATCCGGGATTTAAGTGTCCCCAGCAGTGAGACTTCTGCACTACTTAGGAGGATGTTCCATGTCCTAGCCTGTATCCCACTTGAAACATTCAGGATGAGACTGATAAAATTAATCGTTAATGCTACAGCATAGAAATGGGCATATTTTCCTCATATTTCCGGTGTTAATTAACTTTCTTTTACAGTTCTTAGTTACACTCTGGAGACTGGTTTCAACTTTGGTGTGACTCCCAGTGAAGTCTTTTGCACTTGCCGACAGCAGAGATGAATTTTATTCATCTGACTTTTGCTAACTGTCAAAAAAAAGCTATTGGGAGGTCAGCAGGGCATAAGAAGTGCAGCTGTTGCCAGCAAAGGGAAAGAGGAAGGTAGGGGAAGACCTTCTGAAAGGAAAAGTGGTCAGCAAGGGAGGAGAGAAGTGGAATATCTAGGGGTCAGGCAGGGATGTACAACTTCCATCAAATTCTTGCTTCCTGAATGAGACTGTATGAATCAAACCTGGCTACTATCTGTAGGAAGATCTGGGAACCAATTAGCTCTATTGTCTGAATCTGTACCTGGTTTGCATTTATTTAGAAACAGGCAGATGCAGGGGATCCAAGTATGCCAGGGCCGGTTTGTGCCCCATCCACTTGTCCTGTGTCAGTGAATGCTTCATCTCCGCACCTCCAGCATTTTAGGAATAAATCAGGTGTTACGGATGCACTTGGATAGCTCTTAGCTTCTGAAAAAAAATTTTTAGGCTGTGCCTTCGCAGTTTTTAAAGATGCCTGTTTGTGGGGAAAAGACTGTAATTTGCCCAGGCAGAGTCTAGGTTTTCTTCCTTTAAAGGGATCCTTGTCCTTTCGTTGTCCGAGTTAATAACGTGTTGGAGCATGCCACCATTTCAGCGCACCCAGGCTTCATTTCCATGGAAATAGAGAAACTCAGAATGGGTGAGAAGGGTGTTTTCCCAGGTCTTATCCAAACACCAATATAATGTGTATACACCCAGTCTCAGGACATAAAACTGAACTCAACTTCCACAAATACCCTGCAATCCCCCAGGCTAGTGTAGGCGTTTACATGAGTCTGTAAATAATTAGTGATTTTGTCCCATATCACTGGTCTTGTTGAAGTGCTTAGGACTATCATGTGCGTCAGGCTTTAAGGATGATGCTGAGCATCCCTCGCTGACTGCGCCATTGGATAGCACTGCATGCTCAAAGTCTTATGAACACGGAAATTTGAGGGGAGATATTTATGCAGAGCAACAATTAACACAGTTAATTGCGTTTATCTTTCATGTTGGCAGATCTGCCAACTGTCAGCTATTTCAGACTAAAACTCATCAGTTAGATGCCTTCACGTTGATAATTGATTCCTCAATTGTATGTGAAAAAATTCACACTTATTAGAGCTAGTTTGCAGTGCATACCTTCTGGTTTTTCCCCTGGCGCTTTGGATCTGTTTGTCTTAAATGGAGGTTAATCATTTCATTTCCTTGGGGGAGAATAAACTATGCTTCATTTTCTTTTACATTCTGGTAATTGCAGGAGGTTGCAGAGCAAGTTGCAGGAGTTTAAATCTCTCGTCTTTCACGGGAGCTGGAGCATTTCCTGCTCTCCTGCTGCTTAAGGCGCATATTCTTAACCCCAAAGCTATGGATGCCAAGTGTTTTTGCTAAGGAACTCTGTGCCCTCAGCTGAAGCCGAAGTCAGTGAAAAGTGCCCAGGAACAATGGGCACATCATAGGTTTGATGTCAAAAAGTTAGAAAATTACTCATCCTAAATGTTCTTGTATGTTGAAGCCCACAGGCATCAATGTGGAGGCTGCTGAGCACCCTCCACTATCACCAGTGTTAGCACCGGAGGCAACCAGAACCTTTCTGGGTCTGGCCCTATATCTGACTGTAATTAACAGAAGTTAAAACGAGCAGGGAATGTGGAGACAGGGAAATGAGCTAGATTTCAGGCACTGGAAATCACTTACCATGCTGCTCACATAGTCTATGAGGAGGTGTGTGCTTCAGCTAGCCTACCTCCCTCTGCCAGTGATGGGGGACACTGCTGGAGTCTTTCATGGTACTGATATCAAGAAAAGTATCGTGAGATCCCCAAATACTGTGATACCATGAAGTTTTTTGGAGGAGGGATCAGTGAGCCCTGACTGACTATTGATTATGGCCATTTTTTCTTGCTGCCCTCACTAATGGCTTTGCTCGCTAGCTGATGTGATTTTGCAACGGTCCAGGGTCTGTACCTTTGCAGGACTCCTTGCCCGAACAAACTTTCCCAGTTCCTTGGCATCCTCTGACTCTTTCCTCCTGACACCACACACCATCCAGTCTTGCTCCGTTTCGTACTGTACTGGGAACTGGCGCAGCTGCGAACTGGAGGAGGAGTGTGAAAGCTCAGCCTGCCTCTGGGCTCCTCTCCCCTGCTTTAGCAGCTCTCCAGCTCCAGAGGCAGCAGGGTGAAAGCAGAGAGGTGCACAAAGAGCACAAAGTGAAACGCAGCCTGGGATCACGGATGTCTTGAGTCAGTGGCAAATAGCCAGAGAGCCAGAGAGGTCACTTGGTGTTGTGTGGACTTAAAACGGCAGCACCACCAGAGTGTCTTGCCGTGCCCATCTCTACTCTGCATTAGGCGAGGCAGATGTACTCGAACATGCATGCACACAGATGTGCGTGAGTATGTGCCCACACACGCTTTGCAGCCTTGGCTGACAGCGCAAGTGTAAGCTCAAAACCTCTGGGCCCCATCCTGCAATGCAGGTGAGTACCTGCACCCAGGAGAGCAGCCCTGCTGGTTCTTTACGCCGCTTGCATTAACGTTATTCATGTTGGCATGCTCACAAAAATTTGTAGGACAGAACCCAAAGCAGTTAAAATTTCATGTTTATTAAAACATAGCTGTATTTATTTTTGTTTGAGACTTTTTAAAATAGTAACACACTATGAACAATACAGCAACCAATATAACATGAAATCATAAAACCATTTCCAGACATGCAACACTGTCTAGTCCTTTAACATCATAAATTGTTCACTAATCAGGAGCTCGGTGGCATGCTAGCAGCAAAGCAACAGTGTAAGAAAATTAAAGATCATGACCTGTGTTGGCAGTAGCAACACCATAAATTATTTAAAAGAGCAAACTTCAGCAAATCTAATCTACATTTTGTGATTTAGCTGATTTTCCACTTTATCTGTGACCAGTGAAATGGAGTAAGTGGTCTATTGTTTTTCTTTCTGGCACATTTCAAAGCCAGGTCACTGAGTCAACTGACCCATAGGAGGGTCCCCAGGGTCCTTAAACATTGTGCCTGGACTTGTGCATTGGTTTGGAATTTAAAGTTGTGGTTCTGTTTCAGTGTCACAGCTGTCATATTTGGGCAGGAATGATCCCTTCCTGTCTCTGGGTTCTCGATGCTGTAAAGTTTGAGTGTTGAACACTGGATGAGGATGTTGTCTAAGCAAAAGAGGGATTTCATGACACATTAAAAAATGATAATGTTTGAGGTAGCATTAGAACCTGAGTCTGCCTCCACTTAAAATAAATAAATGAACCTGCAAAATTTCATCTTGAGTTAATTGCCTAACCATAAGCAATAAAACGATAGGAACCTGTAAGCTGTCAAATGGATGATTCAATAACACGTTTGTGTGCTGAGAAGATAATAAAGAGAAAAACCAATATTGCCGTTTCATTAGCCTTGTAGGCTTATCCTCCTTTCAAATCATATAAATCAGGAATAACTACACTTAATTCAATGAAATTATCCTGCTGTAAAAGCACTATTTGTCAGGCAGGAATTGGATGAATATATAAATTACTAACCCTTTCCAAAGATTTGTGGATTAATTTCCGTTTGCTGTTGTTCCAGGCAAAACCTGCCTGCCGGTTGACTGACCGCTGTGTTGCTGGCTGGTACTGGAGTGAAAAAAGGAAAGCAAAAAGTGGGAGCTTTGCCCCAGACTCTGATGGGAACAGGAGCAGGTCCCTAGATGCTGCTTGCTCTTTTGGTGTTGCCATTTGCATTGTTTAGTTATTTATTGCTGTTTTTCTTAAATAAGAGAAGACAAATGGCTGTGTCTTTAAAGGTAAGGAGGCAGACACATTTCTCATTGCTGTGAGCTTGTGTATTTGCAGAAACGTGGAGCCCGTGGCAGCCCTGGAGCCCCTGCAGCGTCACCTGCGGCGATGGTGTCCGGGAGCGCTTCCGAGAGTGCCTCACCTCCTCACCGGCAAAACCAGGCTGTGCTGGATCACCGAGGGAGACTTCTTTGTGTTCACTGGAGGAGTGTTTGTGTACGTAGCTCTGCTGTCCTCTTCCCTGTGGTTGCATGTCTGCCCTGGCAAAAGCAAAGGGCCTGTTATTAGAAGGGCTTTGTAAAATGGAAGCATTCGATCTCTCCTTCAGTCATATTGATTTTAGGGAGGTGTCACATTCCTGCAGTTGATGGAGTAGTGCGGGAGCCTACATGCATTTGTGGGACAGCTGGAAATAGGGTTCCAAGGCAGAAGAAGATTTCTGCATGCTGTGAGTGCCATGGAAGGGGTTTAAAATCTCCAGCATGGCTGGGGGGTGGGGAAGGGCTGGAGGAGAGATCTCAGGCCGGCAAGACGTGTTCAGTACCAAAGGCCAAAGATGCCAGGCAATGGAAACGTGTTAAAAAGTGGAAACCTATTAAAAGAGGGCTGGTTGCATCTCGGACCCGTGCTGTGGGGTTCCCACTTTGGGAGTTTTTTGAGGTGGCAGTGCCAGGTCTCCCCCTGCTCCAACCTGCCACCGCTGTTGTCCGGTGACAGGGCAGGCTGGCTGGCGCTGGCGAGTGGCAAGTGGGTGCAGATACAGGAGACCTGAGCCTCCTGCAAGGCGAGAGGGGGTTACGGCAGCCACATGGCCCCAGTGAGGCTGGATGAGGCTGTGCCAGCACCATAGTCGGGTGCTTGCAGCCAGTGTGAGGGATGGGAGAAGTGGCCCCTTTTAACGGGACAATGGTGCTCAATCCACACAAAACTATTGCCTCTTGCAAACTCCCTGCTGAAAAGGAGGGTGCTGATGCCGAGGGGCTCTGGGCGTCCATGTGGTCAGAAACTGGCTGATCTACAAGCTCCAGTGCCTTCTCCATCCCACAGGTGCCACAGCCTGGCAGGGATGGGGAAGGGAAGGTGCACAGGGCTGTGCAGGCTCTTAGGCTCTCGGGTTGTAATTTAACAGCTACTTTAAGCTATCACAAAGTGAGCAATGCCTTACCCCTTACCTTAGCTGCTTCCATGCCGCTCACTTCCTTGTGCTGGCAAAAGTGTGGAGAACTGGAATGGATCCAGCTAAAAATGGACAGTCTGGGGATGTGGGGAAGTTGCTTATCACATGGCCATTGCAATGCTTGCGCCACTAAAAAGGGAAGGACAGCAGAGGGGGAGAATGTGTAGCTGGAGCAGAAAGAGGGCAGGACTGCTTTTTTGATGGAGATGTTGGCTTGAACCAGCTTCAAGGTGTTTGTTGAGTGAAAGCCTCAGAAGTACACAGGCAGGACTGAAATGTATTGTGGAGCACTGTAAGGAATGGGTTGTATTGAAAAAAAGGTTGAGTGAAGGGAGAATACTAAAAATTATATTCCACCAAGCCAAGTATTGCATTTTGTCAGTTTTGTGCAGCACTTGGGATGTTTTAACAATTTGTTGTTAAGGTATCTGATGTTTTTAATGACTAGAAAATGCTGGCCATGTGAGTTTGGTTATTTTGTAAAGCTGAAAGTGTAAGCAGAGAGGAACAACTCAGATGTTTAGAGACCCGGCTTAAAACTAATGCCCTGCTCTAAGGCTGGTTGTCTTCTCTATGCCAAACTCTGTCAGACTGCTGTGGGCAGTAATGTCACCAGTGAAACGCAGTGGTGTAGTTGGTGTTTTTTCTAAAGCTGATGCTGACCTGTGCTATTCAGTGCCTCCTGTTACCTGCTAGAGGGGTATTTATTTAAGTACAGTGTTTGGCTTGGCTCCTTCCCTGCCAGTTTGACCCCACTCCTCTGGAGCTCAGAGAGCAGCCTCGGTCCACAAGGCTCCCCGGAGGGGGCTCTGCATATGTGAAGCATGTGCTGGACGTATGATTTGGGTGTGCACCTTGCTTTATGTGCACGGAAGTGACAGGCCTCTCTGGTGCTTCTCGGAGGTGTCACTCTTTCTATGCAGGTGTGCAACTGTATAAGGCACATGATGGTTTCCAGAGAGGTCAGCTGTCGCGTGCATATGCAGTGCACATGCCCGTGGCAGTCTGGTTGGAGTTGCTGTGGGACAGCACTCAGCAGGTCTGAACAATCCTCAGATTCCAGCGGGGTCTCTGGGTTAATAAAGAGAGTTTATATAGAGAAAACCCAGATGCACAGGAGGCCTGCATCTGCACCCATTACCATGGGATCATCTGGAGGAACTACCTCGCTTCTCCCTCGCACATCATAGTTTCCAATCTTCCTGCTCCCACGTCAGGCAGCTTCCTTTACAGAATCACCTGTGTGATTTCATCTCATTGAATATTAGGTTGCTCAAGAAGTGACTTGACACTGTGATCTTACAGTGTTCGTTTGCTGCTTGATCCCAGGCTGGGAGTGTCATCACCCCAACCCCATGACTGTCCGCAGCTTTCCGAAGCAGGCAAGCTTTTTTTCTGCATAACCATGTTTGCAGTCGTTAGTCCAGCAGATGGAGCAAATGGCTGAATAAATGAAACCAGCACGCAGTCTAGGGGCAGAGGTGGATGATGTGGAGAGAGAAGCAAACCTAAGTGACTTAAGTCCTGTTTTGAACCTCGCTGTTTGCTAGCTGTTAGCTTTCTACTTCAAATGATGATATAGCACAGTGTGCATTACAGACAGAAAATTGAGTCTTTAGAACATAATTGTGAGACTGAGAGAAGGATGAGCAATGAATGAATTGCTCTGCTGTGGTGGTACTGAACAGGGCAAATGCTAGTCCTGCCTTCTCCCCTGAGGTCAGCTTGTTCACTCCTCGGCTCAGGCCCCCAGAACGGCAGTGCTCTGTGCTCCCGGCACAGGGGCATTGGGGCATTGGTCTGAATGCAAGTCATAGGAATCCCCCCCAAAAGATTCAGTGGGCAGTGGTCTTGTTCTTTATGCTGATGCAAGCTCTCAGAGTGACATGAAGATCAAAGTTAATCCGATGGCAGGATTTTTCAAAGGGCTTGGGGCTGTCAGGTAGCCCTGAGTCAAAGAAATGGGTCTCCTGCCCACCTGACACCCTGCACATCTGTTATTGTAGCAGCCTGAGACCTTCTGGCCTGTGTTCATCAGTGCATTTGTGCATCCTGCACACCTAATAGCTGTGCTACCGGCTCGCTGTTGAGTGAGTGTTATTCCAGATTATGGGAAGTACACAGTGTCTGCTTCTCGTTATTCTGCAGACGCATTTCCTATGGCTGGATAGTCACTGTGGTGCAGGCAGAAGCACCTGGCAAGTTTGACAGTAGACTGTCCATCACCCTGATGGAAGGCTCTGGGTTCTGGATAAAACTAGAGACTGGGAGAAGGTTGTTAAGTGGTTCAGTTCGAGCTCACAGCTTCATGGGCACCTCTTGTCAACCACAACTGAGCAGCCTTGTCTTCCAGCAGCATTTTCATGGCCTTGTGAAGCTGATATTTGGCCACAAGAAGTTGGGAAATGGGTGCTACCTGGCACTAAAATTAGCTGCTGGACCAATTCAGCCATCGACTGTGCTGTTTTCTGCTCAGGGTTGCCCCTGAAATGCTGGAGACCTTGTCCAAAAAAAGAATTATTAATTTCTCATTGCTTCAGCCATCTGTAGTGTGGTGCAGTGCACAGGTGAGAGGTTTAAATAGGGCTGTGGAAAGCTCTGAGATGTTCACATTACAGGTTTGCAGAGTATTCGTAGAATCATAGAATAGAATCATAGAATCATTTTGGTTGGAAGAGACCTCCAAGATCATCGAGTCCAACCGAGTTCTTCCCTGTTTGAAGGCCCATCTCCAGTCCGTGACAGAGGAGTGTCAATACTAGAATGCCAGGGGCACCAGAGCAATGGCCTTCTCAGTTGGGAGCTTGCTGTGGAGGGGGAAGGTTTCGTCCTCTGGGGCTGTGACACCAGGCAGTGGTGGAAGAAGCACCCTCAGAGGACTGCTTAGAAAAGTGACACTGCCCCTGCTAGTGCTGCCTCTCTGCTCTTCAAACTCACTGCAATTCTCATGCCCACTTAAGCTATCCTAAAAATAATTTTGAAGTGATACCTGAAGTACTAGCCTGGATTGGGTTATTTTTACCCCTTTTATGGCACTTTTCACCGGGAGATCTTAATGTACTTCATAAAGGAGTGCAAATATTCTTATCTGGTTTTACACATATTTAGGAGTGCCTTATGGAAATGGCAGAACAGGCAAAAGTACATTTAAAAGGTCTGTGGGAGCCTTGGTTTAAAGTAAATAGATCTGTTTCTGCCAGTTTGAAGTCGTCAGTAGTAAGTCATCTACAATGAGCAAATTTTAACTTCCTGTACTGTATTAAATGGTTATTTTTCCTTTGTAGTAAAGTATCCATCCTAAAATACCAAAATGCTGCTGACAGTGCAACTCTGACAGATGTGTGTGCTCTTTGTTACAGCTATCAAGCCTCCCACCCCACCTTCTGTCCAGCCAGGAGAGGACCAGAAAGCAAATAATATAGTCACTATCACAGGTATCTCCTTATGCTTGTTCATCATCTTTGCCACCGTTCTCATCACCCTCTGGAGGAAGCTCTGCAGGGCTCAGAAGTGCAGCACTGCCGTGCACCGAAACTCCGTCCATTCCCCTGGCTTCCGCAAAAACTCCGACGAAGAGAACATTTGCCAAGGAAACAAGCAGCGGGACAGCTTTGCTGAAGGAGGGGATGCCCCTGTTAACATTCCTCTGACCTACAGGCGAAGCCTCCAATTTGCTCAAGAAGATGATGCCTCTGGAAGTGAGAACTTTCAGCCGAACGCCCAAAAAATAATCCCTCCGATTTTCAGCTACCGCCTCGCACAGCAGCAGCTGAAAGAGATGAAGAAGAAGGGCCTGACTGAGACCACCAAGGTGTACCATGTCTCTCAGAATCCCCTCACGGACACGGTTGTTGGTGCCACCACAATGCTTCCCCTGAGCCCAGAAAACCAAGAGGAGGCAGTGGCAAACAAATTCAGGATCAAATCTCCATTTCTGGACCAGCCAGCCAGTCACCCCAAATTCCCAGGGGAAAGCTCTCACCCTAGGCTGGATTTTCCATTCTCGCAGGCCAATCCTGCAACGAGCCCTACCCAAACCTTGGTAAGAAGAGCTCATTTCAAGCACCAGGATAACAGAGGGGACTTGTCCGAGAGAGGCTGTCACAGAAACCCACACTTTAGAAGAACAGCCAGTTTCCATGAAACTAAAAAGGCCAGGCCTTTCAGAGAGAGAAGCATGTCCACCCTCACCCCCCGACAGACTCCTCTCTACAACTCCAGGACCAGAATGTGGGACCAGGGTTTGGAGGACAGGACGCGGCCAAAATCGAGAAACGCTAATCCAACTTGTGAAAAGCTGGATCAGCCCCACAGCACTGTGCTGGGGTGTGACCCGCAGGGCCACGGCGCAAAGTGCCACCACAGGGCAGGTCCCCCGGTGAAGAAGCTGGACCTTCTCACTGACCGCCAGCCTGCCAGTCAGGAGAAGGCAGCTGATAAGCCTGAGCCCAACCGAAGTAAGAGGGGCCCTTCACCTAACCCCAGAGGTGCGTGGCGGAAGGAAACGGGCTCGGCTGGCAAAGATAATTCCCAGAGAGGCCTAAGTGTAAGCCCTGCCCAGTACCGAAGGGACAAGTGCCAGAGCTTCCCCTTGGACCCCGAGTTTGCCTTTTATGATAACACTACTTTTGGCTTAACGGAGGCAGAGCAGCAGATGATCGACCTCCCTGGGTACTTTGGCTCAAATGAAGAGGATGAAACGAGTACTTTAAGCATTGAGAAGCTGGTGATCTGAGTGACTCATTGCAGCCCTGCAGGAGGGGCATGCGTGGGAGAGGATCTGCAAGATCTGTTGACTTCTGGTGGAAGAAGCAGCGGGAATCGCATTACCTCCACACGGAGCAGGAGGGAATAATGCCCCAAGTCTGGCTTGTGGGAACACATTCCTTTCTAATTACTGGAAAGTGCTTTCATATCATTATTTTTGGTATGTATGTGTGTACAATACGCACAAAATACCCTGGGAAAGCATGTGTTAGTGAAGGCGTGACGCAGGAATAGCCAATAGATTTTATTGCATAAAGCAGTCACGTTTTGTGCATCATACATGATGAATGCCACTGATCTAGCCTTTCTCACCTTATGGACCGTGTACTAGTAGATTATGATGTCCTGAAGCATCCATTGTCCAGTATCCTCAACCATCTGTCCTAATTAGTGAATCATTTCCCATTTAGAAAACACAAACCTCAAGTTGTGAGCAGTTTTCATCGTTTTTCTGGTAGTCATTATTGAACTGTGTTGATTCGTCGTAGTTGCTCATATAAGTCATATGGTGGTGTTTCTTTTAGCTGGTTGCATGAAAGTGCAAACAATTGATGCTGAATACTTGGAGTGAATTTAAAATTGAGAGAGCATTTTTCATCTTTCAAGACTTCAATATTTTCTTTCTACCAGTATTTATACCAAGAAACCAGTAATGTACAAATATTTGCAGGAAATGAGTAGAAAAGGGCATGCTACTGGGAGGACAAAGAAAATGGATGACCAAATTTTAGCCCTCACATAAATGTTACTGCAGCATTTAAGCACCTGTAAAAGGCAGTGAGAGAACTGTTGAATCACCCATCCTTTTCATAATCATCTTCACCTTTATTAAACTTTTAAAAAATGTAAATAAATTGACAATAGTATTACTACCGCAAGCTCAAAAAAAATTATGAACAAAACCAGTGAACAACAAATTTATTTGATGAATACCTGTTTTGCAAACAAAAAGAAAAAATAAAATGGCTTGACAATAACTGATGATTCCCAGAGAATCTTATGGTGAAGTACAAAAGTTACGTTGGTTTTTTTGTTGTGCTTTAAAACCAGAGATCAAAAACTCACGATTACACACTGCTGTAAGTATTCAGAGCTGGGTTGAAACCCGTTAACAAGAGAGACAGAGCTCAGGCCAGCAAGAATGACTCAGAGAATTACTTGCCATTTGTAAAGATAACCATCTCTTCAGGGAGTTTGCAAAGACCAAGGGAATGCTATTGGGCAAAACAAGAAAGAGGAGATGCTGCCCGTGGAGGATGGAGTGAGAGAAGGTAGGTTCAGGCAGAAGACTGTCAGTCTTAAAACAAGTCTCCCATAAGGAGCCCAGTCCTACATGCCCTTTAACCTGCCTTGTGGGTGTGAAGGAAAAATGAGCATGTGCTCAGTTCTCTGGCAGTAGGCTGCTCTGTTTCTCAAAACTGGCTTTCTGAGCGGAAGGATAGATTTCCCAATCCCACACTCTTTTTTTTTTTTTCTCCAAACGAACAACAATTTTAAAGGGAGAACAGCATCGCTGTGCGTTAGCCACTTACCGATGGCACCCCACTGAGGTGTCCAAAGCGTGCGCAGGTAACTTGACAGGCGCGTAGCGGGAGGGCTTGCTGTGACAGCCTAGGAGGAGCAAGACGCTCAGCATTTAGCTGCCAGAGTCAAACCTTGCTGCTTGAATGGCCTTTTTGATGGGTAACATTTTGCAGCTGCTGCTGGAGCACTGGATCCGACTCGCGGGGGGGACGTGAGCTCCCTCTTTCCCAGGAGCTGCGCCAGCATGCTGCATTGTCGATGTTCAGCCCTTCGGCCCAGCATGGCGTTCTGACTAGCTACGTGTTCCCATAAACTGTCGGCTTGAAATGCTGTTTAAAGCATTTGAGAACGTGCCCACACTTGAGGGCCGATCCAAGACTAATCAAATGTAACAAGTCTTTAAATTGACTTAAATGAGCTGGAAATCAGACCTCTGAAGCAATTGCGGCTCAGGTTACTTATGACCCCTGTGCTAGGGTAAACTCCGCTGTGTGAATCGCGTTCGCCCTGAAGCAGTGATCTGTCAGCATTAGACCTACAGTGCTACAACATTGATTTACAGCTTTGGTGAGCCTCTCAGCACAGGAGACCCTGGAGAAATGGGAGATCAAATGTACAGCACAACAACATTCAGCAAGCATTTCCCTAACCTTCAGTGGGAGTGATTTGAGCTTGGTGGTAGCCCTCAGATCAAATAAGTACTCTGCTAGTGGCATTTTACCCTGTTTATTAAGTTAAAGAGCGTTCTGAAACACTTCCTAGGGTTTGCTGTGGGAGTCCTGCACAGAGCCCTGTGACCCCTGCATCTCCAAGGGCAGAGGGGGAGCCTTGCTCTAGGACAGGTGCTGCTTCCTACAACCTTGTCTCAGTGCTGGGCTGTGTTCAGAACAGCTACTGTAATGCATTGGATGTACTTAGGTACATCTTACATCTAAGACAGCAAGGCAGACCCCTTCTGTCCCAGCTTGTCAGATCTTGGTCCCTTTTTCTCTGAGAGAGAGAAAAAAGCACCGTAACATGTTGATGCTGGCTGAAGGCATTCCAGCTGTAATGCCTGCCTCTCCATATTGGCACAGAAGGAAACAGGCTCCATGCTCTGGGCTTTACATCGCTCACTGCTCACTCACTGGGGAAGTGGATTGGGTAGCAGTTGTCTGACTAAGCCCTGTTGACTTTATCTCCAGCTTGATACTCTGTTATCGGATGGGTTATTGGCTCTCAATGAACTGTCAAACCACCAATGCTGTCCCTTTGGTGCTGTAGTTGATTTCCAGCATGCAGAGTTGAGCATCGCCAGTCTGTAATCTTTATCTTGCTTCCCTAGCCCTCTACTAAGAATAGGATTGAGCATCATCTGCCAGAAGGCATTAACTTATTTCACTCAACATTTCCCTCTGTCTTCTGCCTAGATAAAACCCATCCTTACTGCCCTCAGCACTGCATCTGGGGCCACATGGTTATAACACGTGCAGAGTGATTCCTCGTGTTCCCCACATGCAGTTACAACCTTGCACTAAGATTTTACCGTAGTAAAATACAGAAGTAGCGATCAGAAAGGACATAGTAAGTGCTGGCTGTTCGCAGCCCTTTCTTCACAAAGGCAACCTCATTTCAGGGATGTAGGTGCAAGTTTCGTTCCACGTGGGTGCATGCCACCGCTTGGGAAGAGGGCAGCGGTGCAGTCTTGCCAGGGCACAGGCTTTGGAAGCACGGCTCCCTGGAGCACTGGCCCACTGCGCTCCAGTGTCCACGTTTGCAGTCATTGGGATGTCTAGGAAGAAGTGAGAACAGGGTTTACCTCTTGACAAAGCAGAGGAACCAAACCAAATTTTACACTGAACGTGCACGTGTCTCTGCGTTGTCTCCAGGACAGCTTGAGTCATGGAAATTAAACTTACCTTGCAGACCCTCTCAGCTACCCAGGACAGCAGGTGCAAAAGCACCAGAGACAACACCAAAAGAATGAAATTCTCGTATTATGAGCTTTCTCAAGATTTTAATCCAAATTTCCGTTCAACTTCCTACTGTTGAAAACCAGATACAAAGTGTTATTAAGTCCTACTTGGATGGTTTTATTTCACCCTTTATGGATATATAATACAAATTACAATATATATGGATCTAAAAGCAAATAAATGGAAAACAACTACCAGTTTAAAAAATGATTGTATTTCAGAAAAAAAATAGGCTCATTCTACAACATGGTAGTTAAATGATTTGCATCAAGCTGATATTACTGTTCATTTTTAACTGTTGTTATTAACAACTTGTGGAAAATAAATTTTCAGTATTCCATTTCTTTCAGTCCTTTGTGGTGTTCTTTCGTTTCACTCTGATGAGACAATGAAAGCAGTGTGTCTTACGGTTCAGTCACTGTCCACTTACTGATTCCCCTTCACTAACTCAAAGTCATCTGGTAAATTACACGAGAACATACAAATGAATCATGGCTGCATTTTATGAACTAAGAATATCTGTGCTTATCTTAAATTTAGTAAAATCTGCTGAATTTTAATCTGGGGCTCAAGTCTGGCCGGCAGCATTGTCTTTGTCTGCATTAGTGTGTCACAGTGTGCTGTAGAAGTGGATCTGCAGAGGGAAGCTGTTGGCAATGAAACCCAGTGTCCACACTGTCCGTGTTGTGGGGGTTCACTTCAAAGTAGCCTTAGTCTGGATGCACGTTAGCAGTTGGAGCACGTCCATCCACTGGTTTGGTGTCACACGTTCTGGGAGCGTTCTACAACTGACGTGTGGCAATTGGGGACCAGAGGGAGAGTTGCTTGAAAACATGCTCCTGATCCAGAACAAAGCACTAACGAAGACACACCAGATGTCCTCATCACCTTGTTTCTGTTCTTGTGTTCTCGTAACTGGGGCACTGACCGTTAAAATCGAGATGAGAAAGATTTAGCCCTTGAAGAGTACAGGTAGCTAAAAGAACATGCTTGATCAAGGTCCAGACAGCTTTTCATAAGCACTGTCCAATGAAGTCCTGAAGATTGCTGAAAAAGAAAACTCTGGTTATTCCATGACTGAGATCCATTTATTTTCCATTGAATTGTTGGCTGGCTGTGCTCAAACAACTCGTGACATTAGCTTCAGCTACTAGAAATAGGTGCAACTCCAGTTACCACAGTGCAGCTTTGGCAATTGGCAGCAGCAGAGGGCTGGCTATTAACATACACAATTCTTTTCAGCCTGTACTTTTTTTCTTTCCAAAGCAGCAGGTTTCAGCTGCCCTGACTGTTCTCACCATCTCCACTCTCACTGTCAACAAAGAACGGAGCCCTGATTTTCATGGCCGAGTATTTAAGCGAGTACCACATCCCACGCCACGTAGACCAAACCATGCCGTTGTCATGGGATCCATTGTACCTTCCTGTTCTGTAGTACCGTCCATTGAGGTTTACGGCATGGCACCTTGTAATGATGTAGGAGAGGGAAAAAAGGAGATTAGATTTCTCGTGGGAAGACATTGCATCAGTACAGCAAGGTATAATTTTTTACACAACATACGTTTAGAAATACCAGGGCGGGATCCATTGACAGGTTCAGACACCCAGATATATCTGTCTGTACTGAACTGGTTATCTGAAGTCCTACAATAGCCTGTGGAGATCTGGTTAATGCATTTAGTGGAACCCAGAGAAGTATGTGGGTCATCCTGAAGTAGACACCTACGCTGGTCAGATAATTCAACCTGTTGACTTCTTCAAGTGACTAGGGACATGATTCAGTTGCCTAAACAGAGGGGTGTAGTGCCATGTGGTAGGCTCTAGCTGAAGTGTAGGCAGCTACGTATTGACACCTAAAAATGCAGATGCCTTTTAATCAAGGTAAATCCCACTATTGATGTACATTTTTGTAGCTCCACTGATTTCAACTTGTATGTGATGAGGGCCTGGTCAAAGAAGAGGCTCATCCTGCACTAAAGCAGAGAAAAACTGAGTGCGGTGTGTCCATGCTCCCAGGGCTGGTGAACCTGAGTCCCTGTCTGTTGATGTATGGGCTGTGCCCAACTAGCAAACATACCATCAGGGCTCTGAAGGGGTACTTCACCCCCTAGACATGCTCCACGATGGAGAAATGTCCTTTGTACACACTTCACCTTGCAGTGGCTGCAATTGTTTTCTTTCCTGGGATATAACCCAAAGCACTTTAAGGAATTTTAATTGGGCTCTTTTCCTTCCAGGTCATTCCCCCCTATGCATCTATTCTGACCCATTTTCTTTAAATGAATGCAACTTACCTGCTTTGCTTCTTAATGAAAGAAGCAGATTGCTTTCCTTTGAGGATCTGTAGGTGTTAACATCTTAGATTTGGTTGTGCGAGGTGGCATGTGCACACAGCAACCTCCAGCTGCTGTAAGGCAGGCAAGTCCTCTCGGCTGTACAGCCACCCACACCCTATGCATCCGAGAGGAATCAACTGTTTTCCATACCTGTTAAACCACCAGCCACCCTTGTTCTCTAATGCACAGTTGCCTGCCAGGAATCGATCGTGATCCTTGTCAGATGTGGTGAACTGCATCCCTCTGTGAGAGGCTGACCATTGCTCTTCAAAATTGCTCCCACCAGACAGAGCGTCGCCAGCGTTACCAGAATAGGTGCCAAACCATAACCTGTAATTGTCCTGCAAGAATACGTGAAACATGTCTTTGATATCAGCTCTTTCTGCCCTTCCTCCCATTTTTGAGATCAAATCTGCTCTGGCCATTGCATCCACTGTCAAAGGTGTGACTGTTGAAGTCAAGGGTGACTTTTGGCCCCATGCTTTAATGATCCTAGTGTAGATCACTACAGGATTTAAACTTCCAGAAGGGATTGCTGATTACTGCTGCTGCTACAAAGGGCTTCAGGCGTTACTGTCTTTCAATAACCATTTGATACACTATACAACAAGCTGGAAGGCTCTTCCTCATTCAGAACAACTTGGCAGGAAACTGTGCCAAGTAGTTGCCTTCATAAACGGATCAGTTGTTCAGCAAGAATAATTCCTTAGGAATTTTGCTCCTTTAAGAACTGGAAGCTGTCTGATTTCTAGCTAAATGGTCCTGTCCTGGCAGGAACACTTGGAAGAATAGTTCCATTGTGTACAGCTAACAGATCTAAGAGACTATTTGATATGAGATGGATGATTACTTTCATGATGTGGGCTTTTCCCTGTCATCATATTCTACTTTTATTTATGAGAAATAGCTGTAAGGTATTAAAATGAAGCTGTTCAAACTTTTCATAAGAAAACTCTAATTGCAAACTGAATGTAATGCATACATTTCTGGAGCGGTGATGGAGTTGGAACTAGGACTGGTCTATGCAATGTAGCTCATGTTCTTGGGTATTTGGGCTACTTACGCATGGTGTTCAGAAAGGCAAGCCTGCAAAGAACAGCACCTGCACAGAGCAGGACGCTGTCTAGCACTACGCTTAGTGCTACAGGCACCTCTCTTTGAGATAGGAACTTACAACTGCTCTTTCAAAGCCTTGATTAGAGTCCACTGTTTTCTTTTAAAACAAAGTAGAGAGGGTTTGTTCTGGTGATTGCCTTTTATGCAACAGTGTAAAATACCCTCCTAGGAAGTAGGAGCACAGGGTCCAGTTTTCTTGCAGAGGTTCAAACCCTTATCTTTCCTCCCTCACAGAAGGCTCTTTTAACCATGAGGCCAGAGGCAGATGCACATGCAGCAGCAGAGTTAGCAAGAGAGTACGTGTGATCCTGTCACCCAGTGGCTTGGGCGCTCAGCGGCTGTGAGGAAGAAGTCCCAGACTTACGTCCTTGCTCCCAGGGCTGCTTGGCTGTCAGCCAAACCAGGAATTCCAGGGAATCAGAGCAGGTAAGTTTTGCAGAGCTGTAATTACAACCCTGATCCTGAAGTCTGATGCTGCACATGCAGATGCCCCACCATCACAGATAAGAAAAGCAAATTGCCACTCTCTCCATTTCTTACCTGCTCATTTGCAAGCTGGAAGTTTTCATAGACTGCATAACGTCTTTCCCCATGCCAGTCCATCAGGTCAATCTTTAATGAGCTCTCTCCTAAACACAAAGCGGTGTCCTGTTAAATGAACTATCATCTCATGCAAATTGGAAAGAAATTTGAGAAGGGAAAATACTTGCACCTCTAGCGAGCAGGTCATAGATGTGGTCATTGCCCAGCCAGTATTCATCATTCTTGCCCTGGAATTTCCCAAATCCCAGTTTGTAATCATCCCATTTCCTGCAGAGATACAGGTATCAATTTCAGCATGCGAGGGAATTAGACAGTTTGTGAGACTTAGCTACAGTAACAAGTAAAACTTCAGCTGTATCTCTAGACATTGTTTTCTGAAAGTATCTGATTCACCGCAAGCTGAGCTGAGATTGGCACTCTGCCTTAGAAGTAAATACAACTCACGGCTTACTTCTTTGCCTGCTAAACCTGCACACACGCATATATTGGGATCAAACCTTCAAACTGCCAGATTGCAGTGCTCACAGAATGAGGTTGTCAGTTAGATGGGAGGAGGAAGCAGCAGCTGTCATATTGGTCTTCAGCAACGCATCTGACATTGCTCTTCAGAAAGTCATAACGCAAATGCACTCCTGGCTGGAAATTCATGTTGCAGCCTAAAATATGCTACAACCTTGGCTGTATGATGTCATATGGTGAAGAGTCAGAAACTGAATAGAAGCTTCAGACAAAAGCTTCCAGAAGAAGTTAAAGGAAAATACCTGGTTCTGCTTTGTGCTCCTGTTCCATTCAAATCTATTTCTGATTCAATGACCACTCTCACCTCTGCTTTTTCACAGGATTGCTGTTTGTATGTGGCAATTTGTCCTTCAAAGATATATACTTACTACCATGGCTAGACAGCTACCACTCTCTGGGCAAGCCATCTTAGAATCATAGAATCATAGAATCATAGAATTGTTCTGGTTGGAAGAGACCTCTGAGATCATCGGGTCCAACCATTAACCTAGCACTACCAAGTCCCCCACTAAATCATATCCCTTAGGGCCTCATCTAAACGCCTTTTGAATACCCCCAGAGATGGGGACTCCACCACCTCCCTGGGCAGCCTGTTCCAATGCCCGACAACCCGTTCGGTGAAGGAATTTTTACAAATGTCCAATCTAAACCTCCCCTGGCGCAACTTGAGGCCATTTCCTCTTGTCCTATTGCCTGTTATTTGGGAGAAGAGTCCGACCCCCGTCTCTCTACAACCTCCTTTCAGGTAGTTGTAGAGAGCAATAAGGTCTCCCCTCAGCCTCCTTTTCTCCAGACTAAACATCCCCAGGTCCCTCAGACGCTCCTCATAGGACTTGTTCTCTAGACCCTTCACCAGCCTCATTGCCCTTCTCTGGACACGCTCCAGCACCTCAATGTCTTTCTTGTAGTGAGGGGCCCAAAACTGAACACGTTACTCGAGGTGCGGCCTCACCAGGGCCGAGTACAGGGGGACAATCACCTCCCTACTCCTGCTGGCCAGTTGAGGTAGCTTTGCAATGGGCTGCACTCACTATAAGAGACACTAGACATGCCCTGAAATTGTGTGTGCTGTGATAGTGAATTAATCTGCATGGGGATGTTTCTTCTTTACTGTGCTACCAGAGCATCTCTCCTCCTGGAGATTTGCAGGTGAAAGTCACCTCTCTGGGATTTTGCATAGAGAAAGGACAATCTGGACCAGTGGTTTGGCATCTTTTTGAATGATCTGAATAAGCAAATAAATGTTACACCATGCGGAACATAAATCTTGATATGAGAACAGATAATAAGTTCAACAGGTCTTAGTCTATGCACTGGCAGCAGATCCCTGCCAGTTTGGAGCCTTTGACAGTCTCCAATAATGATAAAACAAATATGCACACAGGTACACACTTACTCAAATGCAGAGAAGCTACAGAAAAAGTGTTATAGGTCCATTTTGAAAATGGTCTCCTGCTACAAATACATACTTCCACATTGTCCTAATGCACAGTTATCATCAGCAAAGTACAGTCTTGCATACCCTGCTTCTCAAAAGTTGGGTTTTGCCAGGCAGCAGGACGGGGAATGGGAACTGGAGGCCTGACTGCAAGCCCTGTTGATGCAACCACGAAGCACCCACCTGTTGAAATTCTCCTTGCCATTACTCCGCCGCTGAATGACGGTCCACCCGCCGCCGTCAGACATGTCACAGTACGCCAGGAAAGGCTCTCGGTCTGCTCTGGGCCTGATCCGGTAGTACCCGTTTTTGGTCTTCTTCCGATTATACACTGCAGAGCAATCTAGGCAGAACGGTATCGATTTGTTAAATGGGGAGGAAGAAAGCAAAGGGGCATGTACAGCCAAGAGAAGACATTGCTAAGAGGCTACATGGGACAAGGACACTTGGGCAGCGGGTGTATAGCTCTGCAAGCCCCACAAAGCCAAAGCACATGGTTCAGTAATGTACTAGCAAGGCTGGTTTGCAAACTGCTGGGCCTGATGTAGAGCAGCAAGGCTTGAGAGCCTTTACAGCCATGTCCCCTGAGGGAGTCATCCCCAAATCTCTGGTGAGATAGGGGACGGCTGCAGTTCAGGCTGGGGCTATAGCACGGGAGCGATGCAGGACCAGGGCTGCCTCTGTCAGCAAGATCATTTGCAGGGAAGCTAATTTCTTCATGTGGAAGGTAACCTCAGCTGTACTTCAGATTGGATCAGGGCCCAAGATTTCTAAAATAAGAGGCTCAGTTCCCGTGACCAGCTCTACCAGGGCTGTATCAGGAGAGTGCCTTTCAGGACCTCAGTGCTTCACACATTCAATGTAATGCCCATGAGGAGAAATCATGGCCATAGGCCGCAATTCCAGTTATGACCATGTTCTCAAAGTGGCACCAAGGAACAGAGCATGCACGCCTGCTACTGTGGCGCAGAAGTGATGGAGGAGCCGAGGAACAGGGAGGCTGGGCTCCTCCAGACAGGCTTCAGTGCCTGCAGCTGAGCCAGGCACTCTGGGCTCCCGAAATCACTTGGGGAAAATGGGCTCTTCAAGAGCAAGACCCATCTCTTCCTAAAGCATATGTATAAAGCAGGTCTGATGGAAAACATGTGAGAGGTGCCTGTTCCTCTGCACCAGAGTCCCAGGTGAGAAGCCCAGCTGCAGGTGTCTGCCTTGTACCTGCACGGTAGCTGCCTAAAGCTGGGCCAGCTGACTCTGGCCCCAGGGAATGTCTGCTGGTACCAGGGCCACCAGTCTGCCCTTCTCCTTCCCATGTATCTGGCTGCATTTTAAAACACAATCCACTTTACAAATTCTAAAACTTTTAGCAGCAATAAAATATGACACATGGGACACTGCAGAGAGACATAAACATTGTGGCAAGCTGAAATTTCCACTTACGCTACTGCAAACCGTACCTTGGTCATAGACTATCAGATTTCCACTGGTTGTGGGCAAAAGCACCTCATGCTGCACACTCCTGTTGCCTGAGAACAGTCCACTTTTTGTTCTATGGTAAGTGTTCTCCAGGATGTCCTTCAGTTGCAGTTCATACAAGTAAAGCAAGTCTTGAAGCTGTTTTAACCTTTGTCTTAATTTATTGTTGTCTAGGAGGCAGATATCTTTTTCCTATGGAGAAAATAAAACAAAAAAACCCTGCACTTCAGTCAGTGGTAAGAACAGAGAGGCAGAGAGAGAAGGAGTATCTGTCGCCTCTTGATCCCAACGTGTCACGCTGCCTCTGTGGATCAAGACAATTCGATGGTGGTCTCTCTCTAAGATACATGAATCATGCCACAGCATGGACTGTTGAGTTGAACCAGTGAAAAAGGGTTTTCTACAATGATCTTGCCCCTGCTCAGAGCATCTCAGAATATGATCGGATATGCAGAAAATTACTTTGAGCAAAAATCATTTGTCTTCACTCCCATTTAATGAACTCAAAGGGAGTGTTTGCAGACTATGAAACTGCTCAGGGTAGTAAGAGGGGGAAAAAACAGCTCTTGGACTGCAGCCAGGCCAAACCAGCGAGGTTCCAGAAACATCTTGTAAAACTGGAAGATAAAAGAGCTGACATTTGGTGCAATCAGTGGAAAGCAGTGAGCCTACCAGGATCAGCGGAGTAACTTCAGAGCTGCATTACCATAACCAAGACCAGAATCTGGCCCACGCTGACTGGGATAAACATTTTCAGCAACAATCTAGTCTGTGACTACTGTTACTCCATTAAAACCATAACAAAACAGAGCAAAGTCTCTTCCAAGACAACCAAACAGACCCATGCTATAAGAATCAGTTGCTATTCTCCCTCTGAGCAAGCTGGCTTGAGTGATACCAGGTCAGGACCAATTCTAGGCATAAGCAAAATAAGCAGTTGCCCAGGACAGCAGACCGACAAGCATGCTCAAATGTGGCCTCCCAGCTGCCTCTTGCTTCTCTTAGGCCTGTTGATTTTTCCTCCACAGAGGATTTCCAGGCTGGAGGCACACAGGGACCTGCTGCAGACAGCTCTGAGCTAGCCAAACTCTCCTTGCCAAGCTCTGTACCTCCTCGGGATGGTCCAAGAGTAATTTGCTCATCAGAAGAGTACAGATCGCCTCAGACTATGCATACCACCTCTTCCCCTTCCTGCCTTTTAAATCACAATGAACAAATGAAGGCAGTTTTCCTGAGGAAATGCAGCAGAGTATTTCTTCACTTTTTTCTTTAAGGGGCTTTTGTTGTTGTTTTTAATTCTTGGCAATGTCAGTCCAGCCATCCAGAGAGCTGCCCATCCTCTAGTGCCATGAAACCCTGCATTATCAAGACAGCAAGAGTGACTTTCCTTTAGCTGCAGGCAGATACCTTTTTGCTCTGCTCTTGCAGGCCCACGTCCCTTTTGTGGGGGAGCACCTATGCCTACATGACTGGGAATGATAAACCATTGAGAGGTTGTTCAGACACTGGCTAAGAGATACGCACCGAAAACCTGGGTGCAGGTGAGCCGAAGCTGACCAGGAGAAGGAGCAGCAGCAACCAGGGCATCATCACACTCATTCTTATCACCTGAAAAGAAGCATTGACAGGCTGCACTGGAGGTTTCTTTAGTTCCTCTCACAACTTAATCCCCCCTCACAATCATGTTTAATTCCCCAGAAATGCTGCAGGATTTATCAAGGAGTTTGCTTGAAACTACAGGCAGGACAAAACTGGTGATGTTGATCCCTAAGATGCATGTTAGGGAGAAGCTGAAGCACCAGTCCAGCATGCTGGCAGGGGGACCGACGTTTGGGTCCAAGTTCCTGCTTCCCTGGAGAAATAAATACCAGCGTGACTCTCCAGCAGCCTCTGCCCCTTTCCAGAGTGCCCACGCAGGCGGGAAGTTACTCAGCAATAACGCCTCCTTGCAGCACTCCTTGACAAACGGGATGGCCAAAATCACACAGTCCTTATTCAGTCCAAACTCCCCAAACCTAAGAGGAATTTTGCCTCCTCGTTAAGTGAGTGTAGGCATTGCCCCTCCTCTGTCCGTGGAGCGGTCTGTCAGGGACGGGATGACCTTGGAGGCTGAGGGCAGAAGTCAATATGGGACAGAGTGGGCATGGGAGAGTTTTTGCTTGGATTTCAGTGGAAGAGATCTCCGCTACCGATCTGCCCCAGCGCACAGATGAGGCATTGGTTGAAGAGTCTCAGCTAGAAAAAACACTAAGCAACTGCCACTGGGAACATGCAGCTGAACATGAGTGAACTGTACAAACTGTTCGCAGTGTGCTTGCAACGGTGCTTTTAAAGAAAAAAACAGAATTAAAAAACAAAACAAAACAAAACGAAAAATCGGCTAAAACCAACTCCCCCGCTTCACATCTGGAGAGTGCTGCAGAACTTGGCTGCCCAGCTCTACGCTCTCAGCGACGTGCTTTGTTTCAGCTACGGCTCTATTAGCATCCCCGCAGCGGCTGATGCTCGGGCTGCTTCCAGAGCCGGCAAAGACGCTGCGACAGGGGAGCCAGCCGTCTGCCAAGCCGGGCAGGCAGGGCCCAAAAGCAAGCCGAGAGAAGAAGCGCCCTGTGGAAGTCACCCATAAAAGATGCTGCACGGGTGAGCGTCCCAGCACGTGGCATTTTTTCAGCTCACAGAGAGAAGAGTTCAGTATTACAGCAGGGGACCCCCCAGCCCGTGACCGCCGGGGCTGTTCATTCGCACCGCCACGCAGCAGCCGTGATGGTGGCTGCAACACCGGCGCTGAGTCAGAATCAGGCCCCATAGCACGTGGGGTGGAGGCAAAAAGCTAACAGGAAGGATGGGTTTGAGCAATGGCTCCTGAAAACCAGACAGTGCAGACCAGAGGCAAAGAAAGCAACTTCATCTACGCCCTTTATCAACACATATTAAATGCACATACCTGTAAGTCTCCTTTCCCTTCAGACCTCCTCCTGATAAGATTATCTCCCTTAAAAGTCAACTGCAAAAGAAAGCGATCATAAACCTGGCTGCCTTTCTAGATGTTGATGAGATTTTCCTCTCCAGATGGCCCGCATCAAGGGTGCAGACGAAGAACTTTCACAGCGCTAGGCAGTTCCACAGAAAAGACACTTGCAACTCCTCGCCTGAAAGAGTTACCCCAAACCCTGGTTTATCTCTTGTTACCCAACACTCATCCTGCTGCTTCCCAGTGAGGATAAACGACTGTGAGGTTTCTATCAGCAGTGCTCTCCAAAGGAGAGGGGCTCTGCTGGTTGCGCACCATTACCCACCTATTTGACTAGGAAGCTCAACCAAGACTGACTTCTTTAACTGTTTTAATGAATCACTCAAACTAATGCTCCCTGTGGGAGTTTTATCTCACGTTTAATACAGCCGGGCTCATTTCAGTAAGTCCTGCAAGGTGGAAATAACACAGCTTTCCGTTCAGCATTCCTTTTGCTGTTTAAATCTGATTTATATGTAAAAGCACAGCACAGCTGTAATGCCAAAGGAGCTGCAAATCTGAAGCAAGAAGCGAACATGGGGGTATTAAGCAAGATTTGCTATTAGACTGAAATCTCGGAGGTTTGCAGTTGTGTAACTCTCCTCTGAGCTGGATGATAGATTTGCTAGTTAACACAAACAAGGACATTTGTGGAAGCGAGGGAAAAAAAAAACCCAAACAAACAGATGGGTGCCTCCCTTTGCGTTATGGCCAAGGAATTACAGATTAGTTTAAAGAAAACAGCAGGAATGTTCCATTTTACAGAGCTGTGTTCAGAGGAGAGGACCGTGGGGCAAAAAGACAAGGCATATAAGCCCATCATAAACTTCTGTATTATTCTCCAGGAAAGCAGGACTGCCCAGCTATTACCAAGTACAGCGATGCTGTTTATTTCTTAAAAACTGCATTCCTCTTCTCTCGCAAGAACCGCTGACCCATTCCACTGCCAAGGATTATGTAAACAGAGCTTTTCTTCTCACTTGTCTCTACCCCCAGTTTTAGGCTGGTTTTGGAAGCTGTGAAATTAAATGAGTGAAACGTCTCCTCTCCTCCTTAGTGGGTGCTCGGCACTTTCTTCTCCCTTCGGCCAGCGGCTGCAGCTGACAGCAGGATTGCGCGGGTACTGCACTCCTGAGCACAGGAGGCTGCAACGCCATCCCCTGGGGCTTTAATCCACGGCAGCCTCTTCCTCAACTGGAGCCAGTCAGCCAGCGCTTGAGACGCTGCGCACCAATTTATGCTCTTGCCTTAATGGCCAACAACCTCCTTGACCCATGAGCACTCCTGATCCTGGGTGGGATGGACGACGGGCCTGGGTCTGTGGTGGCAGCATTGGCGTGACGGTGTGGGCACACGGTCAGCCCCCACGGCTGTCTGCAGGGCCAGACGGCCAGGGAAGATCGGGCCACACGTCCTCTAACTCTGCTGGTCCCTGGGTAGGAGGGGGCGGTGGAGCTGCAGTCCTGGTGGGACTCACACATATACGTTATGCGACTGCAACTTTGCAGGAGCAGAACTCAAAGCCCAACTCTCCTTCAGGCACCCCCCAAACGCCTCTCAGAGCCAAGACACCTGGAGCACTCTCATGCTCTCTCGAGGACTCCACCAGTGTTAGCCTCACCGATGTCTGTATGTGAAAAATCCGATCGGCTGGAACGTGTTTCTTGCATACCTGCTTCATGATGAACTTATTTTCCCAGGCTAGATGAAGCTTTAGGAATATCCAGAGCACAAGAAAGGGATTGCCATGAGGCTGAGTTCACGTGAGGTGGGTCTAGCAGGAGGGTGTGTTCATGTACTGCACCACTGGCCCAGAGCTAAAATAATCAAGTCATCATAAAGAACATGGACACTGTGATCACTGATGTTGTTTCCTCACAGATGTTGAAGTCCCTAGGCAATGGGACTGTAAACGCACTCTTTTTTTTTTTTTTTCCTGGAATACACATGCTTCACACATATTCTGCAGTGCAAATTCCTGTTTAGTTACTTGGAAGGAGATCAAATTCCCTCTTCTTAAGATACTCGGTGATCTTGTCAGCAAATAATAACAGTTTTATTAACTAAAAACCTCCCCACCCTGCTCTCCTCCACCCTCCTTCCAGCAAAAGTACGTAGGTGCTGAATAACAGTCATAAAAACTATTATTCATACATTAAGCGCACAACCAGCACAGCAAGAATGCAAACTGGTGGGTAAACATGAATGAAGAGAGTGGCTCTGGGGCAGCTCCTGATACTCCTGCAGTCACAGGGCACTGGGCTCCCCTAGAAAGAATGGCTCGAGATGAAGACGTGAAGATGACACCCAATGGACCTTCACTCCCCCAGAGCCCGATGGAACATCACTGCAGCTGGAAGACAGTGGTGGCCTCTCAAAACTCTCCCAAGACCAGTTCCTCATTGTTTGTTTGTTCTTAAAGGGGGAAGGGAAGAAATGAGGCAGACAGCTTCAGACTCCGAAGGAGGTACGGAGACCTGAGGTTTTCACAGCAAGAGTCTGACTGCCTAGCTGTGCCCTAGGAAAATTCAGAGTAGTCTAGAGCCAGCTCCAAGCAAAACCAGCTCATCTGCACTGAATCCAGGTGCTTTATGCATTTGCCATTATATTTATACTTCTCTATCACGTCCCACCTTCCATGAACATCCTGCTCACTGGGAAAGACCGTGGACCAGGCTCCTTTGCAGGCACTGCAGGTGTGGAGGTCCCAGGGACCTGCAGACTCTCAACGTGTGAGCTACTATACATCTCCTGTGGGAATCTCATCTGCCAGGTTTTTTAAAACAAAGTTAATGTATGAGATCTAAAACAATTTTAAAAAAAAAAATCTAACAATAAAGGGTTTCATCAAAAGTAAGATAAATTTAAAAGATCAGGATGACATCAGCCACCACAGTTTCAATCTACGAAATAACCGAAACCAGCATATGCGGATTAAAAGCCTGTGGTTTGTTAGCAAGGAGTACCCACAGTAAATCTGTGTACAAAGAAGGAGTAATGGTGGCAGGCCATGAAACATGCTAGATCTGAATGTTTTGATAACGTTCAAAGAGCAAAGACATAATTCAGTCTAACTAATGAGTCTGCACGCAGCCTAGGAGTATCTAATGGGTTGACACAACAAATGTAATTAGTGTATAAATTCCGGAGGGCAAGCACAGGTCCGAGCGGATCTCACTCACATCAGGAATTAGTACCAAAGGGAATTAGTCACAAGGCCAGAGGGAGTATGCGGATTATCTGCGTGATCTTCTACCTACCTCAGGTCAGAGAACTCCCCTGATCTAATTCACTCCCGTTTGAACTAGAGCATCTCTGAGAAAAAGACATTTTGGTGTAAAATATTCAGTGTTGAAGAACCAGCCACAGACCTTAGCATGCTCTTCCACTTACCCACACTGTTAATTATTATTGGTTTTTGTCCTGAGTCTGAACCTGCCAAGTCTCATCCTGCAGTCTTTTAATCTCATGATGCCTTACTCTGCGAAGGGGAGGAGCCCTCTGCTGCCAAATGTCTTTTTCCCTACTGGAGGCTAGGTCTAAGTACATACAAGCTGCGTGCCTGCCCCTGCCTGGGAACCCAAACCCCGGTAGCTGCTTCGGCTGCGGGCGTACGTGCTGGGGGTAAGCCAGCAGGGTCACAGAGCGGGGTTGCAGGGAGCTTCTCCTGGGCAAGGCTGGGCACCATGGCACAAGCACATCCCGAGGGAAGAGCACTAGTGGGTAGGGCACTCAGCTGGCATGGCGAAGGAGGAAAGGCAAGAGCAAGTTCGGCTCCTGGGGTGTTTATTCAGGGTTGTTGAATGCAGAACGCGTACATAGAGGTGAGAAGAGCTGTGTGGTGTACGGTAGTGTGTGGTGGAGGTGGTCTCATTGGGCTTGTTGAGGGGGCTCCAGGACTGCAATACCCCTCTGCCTAGTTTTGGGATCCTGATCTGCCCTGGGCAGGGGCAAGCAGCAGAGATATGTGGCCAGGACAGTCCAGGGCACACACAGGAGCAGAACTGCAGGTTCCGGGGGCATCTCTGCAGCCCAAAAGAGAGGTACTAAATCAATTTAATTGCCTCTAGGGTTAGGCAGCTGCTGAACAAGCACCTTTCTTTAAGAGCTTTAAACTAGATTTGAAGGGCGAAAGGGATAAAACCAGGTTCACTAGAGATAAGCCTGGGGGCGGCATGCCAATGTTTGAGGGACGGTGTGCTAGCAAGGTCCTTTGGTCTGCCATCTCAGTGGAGGTAGGGGATGGAGATCCATGCGGCAGCAAAGATGCAAGGGTTATCAATGTATTAGAAACCATGGAAGTGCCTGAGAGGAGCCAACTAGGGAAGGCGCCCCGCTGGACCTGTTGTTCACGAACCGAGAAGGGCTTGTGGGCAATGTGATGGTTAGAGGCCGTCTTGGGAAGCGATCACGAAATGATAGAGTTTTCAGTTCTCGCAGAAGTAAGGAGGGGAGTCACCAGAACTGCTGACTTGGACCTCTGGAGGGCAGACTTTGGCCTGTTTAGGAGCCTGGTTGACAGAGTCCCTTGGGAGGCAGTCCTGAAGGGCAAAGGAGTCCAGGAAGGCTGGACATTCCTCAAGAGGGAAATCTTAAAGGTGCAGGAGCAGGCCATCCCCATGTGCCAAAAGATGAGCCATCGGGGAAGAAGACCAGCCTGGCTGAACAGAGAGCTTTGGCTGGAACTCAGGAAAAAAAGGAGAATTTATGACCTTTGGAAGATTGGGCAGGCAACTCAGGAGGACTACAAGGATGTTGTGAGGTTATGCAGGGAGAAAATTAGAAGGGCCAAAGCCCAACTAGAACTTAATTTGGCTACTGCCGTAAAAGACAATAAAAAACATTTCTATAAATACATTAGCATCAAAAGGAGGGCGAAGGAGAATCTCTCTCCTTCACTGGATGCGAAGGGAAACGTAGTGACAAAGGATGAGGAAAAGGCTGAGGTACTTAATGCCTTCTTTGCTTCAGTCTTCAATAGTAAGACCAGGTGTTCTCTGGGCACCCAGCCCCCTGAGCAGAAAGACAGGGACGGGGAGCAGAATGAAGCCCCCATAATCCAAAGGGAAATGGTCAGTGACCTGCTACACCACTTAGACAAACACAAGTCTATGGGACCGGATGGGATCCACCCAAGGGTACTGAGGGAGCTGGTGGAAGTGCTCACCAAGCCACTTTCCACCATTTATCAGCAGTCCTGGCTGACTGGGGAGGTCCCAGTTGACTGGAGGTCAGCAAATGTGACGCGCATCTACAAGAAGGGCCAGAAGGAGGATCCAGGGAACTACAGACCTGTCAGTCTGACCTCAGTGCCGGGGAAGGTTATGGAGCAGATCATCTTGAGTGCCATCACGCGGCATGTACAAGACAACCAGGTGATCAGGCCCAGTCAGCATGGGTTTATGAAAGGCAGGTCCTGCTTGACTAACCTGATCTCCTTCTATGACAAGGTGACCTGCTTTGTGGATGAGGGAAAGGCTGTGGATGTTGCCTGCCTAGACTTTAGGAAAGCTTTTGACATCGTTTCCCACAGCATAATCCTGGAGAAACTGGCTGCTCATGGCTTGGACAGATGTACTCTTCGCTGGGTAAAAAACTGTCTGGATGGCTGGGTGGTGATGAGTTAAAGAGTGGTGGTGAATGGAGTTAAATCCAGTTGGCGGCCGGTCACAAGTGGTGTTCCCTAGGGCTCAGTATTGGGGCCAGTTCTGTTTAACATCTTTATCAATGATCTGGATGAGGGGATTGAGTGCACCCTCAGTAAGTTTGCAGACAACACCAAGTTGGGTGATGGGAGTGTTGATCTGCTTGAGGGTAAGAAGGTGCTACAGAGGGATCTGGACAGGCTGGATCGATGAGCTGAGGCCAATTGTATGAGGTTCAACAAGATTAAGTGCTGGTCCTGCACCTGGGTCACAACAACCCCATCCAACACTGCAGGCTTGGGGGGGAGTGGCTGGAAAGCTGCCGGCGGAAAAGGACTTGAGAGTGTTGGTCGACAGCTGGTTGAATACAAGCCAGCAGTGTGCCCAGGTGGCCAAGAAGGCCAACGGCATCCTGGCCTGTGTCAGAAATAGTGTGGCCAGGGAGTAGGGAAGTGATCGCCCCCCTGTACTCAGCCCTGGTGAGGCTGCACCTCGAGTACCGTGTTCAGTTTTGGGCCCCTCACTACAAGAAAGACATTGAGGTGCTGGAGCGTGTCCAGAGACAGGCAACGAAGCTGGTGAAGGGTCTAGAGCACAAGTCCTATGAGGAGCGGCTGAGGGACCTGGGGTTGTTTAGCCTGGAGAAAAGGAGGCTGAGGGGAGACCTTATTGCTCTCTACAACTACCTGAAAGGAGGTTGTAGCGAGGTGGGGGTTGGTCTCTTCTCCCAAGTAACAAGTGATAGATGAGAGGAAACGGCCTCCAGTTGTGCCAGGGGAGGTTTCGATTGGATATTAGGAAAAATTTGTCACCAAAAGGGCTGTCAGGCACTGGAAGAGGCTGCCCAGGGAAGTGGTGGAGTCCCCATCCCCGGAGGTATTTAAAAGACGTGTAGATGTGGTGCTTAGGGACATGGTTTAGTGATGGACTTGGCTAGGTTAATGGTTCGACTCGATGATCTTAAAGGTCTTTTCCAACCTAAATGATTCTGTGATTCCAGATCTTTAATTTTGAAGCTCTAGGTCTACTTACACCCCTTTTAGGGCACATCTTTTTCCAGATCAAGCCCTGTGATTAAGTCACTCCTTTTCTTTCAGAAGACGGACAGCTTTGAGTTCCTCGACCCAGGTGTGATGAGGTGCACTTCACAGACTTTCACTCACTTCCCTCTTCCTTCTGGAGTTGTGGTTACCAGGACTGGAGAGCTGAGAGCACACAGGAGCCAAGTAAAGAGCTCAAGCAATATTTCCAACCCAACATCTTTCCTGTTTGTGGATCCAAGGATCTTGTTATTCCTTTTGCCACAAAGCCACATGCCACAATCACCTGTGGCTGGCTACTCCCTACCGCTACCCCAGGATTTTTCAGTTACCTGTTTTCGTAATACAGTCACTGATGCTCCAAGTCTGGCCCGCCATGGTGTTACTCCCTGCAGTGAGGATGATTGATTGTGATTCACAGCACGTGAGAAGTCAGTCCAGAAATGCTTGCAAGCTTTTTGACATGTACACACATACCCCATGCAGGTGGCAGGTGCCTCACAGTGACAGTCAGTGGGACTGTAAGTAGACCAAGGATTTTTTTTTAGAGATGTTGCATGGTCCTTCAGGTACCAAGGGCTGAAAAGTACCATCCTGAGGTCCTTTGTTCTGAGATTGACAGCGGACGTATGGAAATGCACGTTGCTCGCTCAGCTGCGCTTACCAGATGTTACAATTTAGTCAGTGCTAGGCAGCCGTTCTTCTTTTCTCAGACCACTTTTCCAACCTCTGTGTCAGCTGCAAACTTCATCACTCAGGATTTTATCCGGGGCATGATTTAAAACAAAAAACACAACACAAGGTTAAACAGCGTAAGACAACACCCAGTCCCTGCAGAACCTCTCTGGAAAGGAATTGCTTAAGGATGGTTCTCCTTTCAGTTATTTTAAGACTAGTGTGCTGGGTTTTCACCAATGTGAACCAGACTGAGTTTATATTCTTCTACGTTTTTAATCAAATGTGATTTTCTAGCCAGACAGTTGCTTACAGATGCAACAAAATACTTTTATCAGTAAAACTTGTAATCTTGTTTTAGAAATATAAATTAGTTTGACAGGAATTATTTTCCCTAATGCAATGTTGATTGGCAATTATTATATTATTATTATTATCACTAAGCTTCTTTAATATTTTATTAGTTGCAGCCTCTATCTACTCTGCTCTCATTTCATCTGGGAGCAAAGCAATCTGACAGATCTATCATCATCAGGTCATCTGATGAACCTGCTTTTAATATTGGCAGAGAATTGACTTTTTGTCCCCACTTATCCCCATATTCCTGCTATCCTGAGACTTAAAAAAAAAGAATTATTTTTCTTGGCCGTCTCTCTTAAGAGTATCACATATAAATGAGCCGTACCTACCGATTTAAAAATCTGTCAAGAGATTTTGTTTACCACCCTCTCGTTATTTTTGGAATGTAAAGTATGTCATCACCCCTCTGAGATATGCATACTTCATCCTGCTCTCTACCAGTATGTAACTGGATTATTTACTGAACATTTCAATCTTTTCTGCATTTTGTTGACAAGTCTGCTATTTTACACTGATGAATAATTGTCAAGGGATCAGAACTGGATTCTGAGGGGTTTTTAAATGTCAGTATCGTGAGTTAACCAGCAAAATATAATGAAAATTATTTACAAGTCTTGAATTTAAAAACCAGAATATTTTCAATGCTTGCTTTTTATTTTTAGTTTATGAACCTTGGATCTTGTTCTATGCTTTTCTCGACCAGCTGAGAGCTAGAAATTGGATTTTATTAACAAAAAAAAAAGTAGTGGTTTTATTTTAGTCATCTGACTCCAGAAGTTAGGGTTTTAAGAAAATAGATCAACCACCAGGAAACTCATGATGACGCATGAGAGCTGGCAAATCTTTTACAGCATCATCAATGCTCTAAGATTAGCAACATTGAAAGGAACAGTTACGGTGTTATCACTGGCAATGCGGCGTCTACCTGTTTGATGAAAAATGAGAAGAACCGTTTCTCCTTTTTAAGTGCATCTGCAGCCTCAAGCAATCTGATTCATTTACGGCGCTGGCATTCAGTCTGAGTACCAAACTGGAAGCCTCCCAGCCTCCAGCCCCTCCTCTGACGGGTTGTTACGGTTGCTCTGTGAAAAGGCCACTTCAATACCCAAACTGCCTTCACACCTTGGTGCTTTCAGAGCCCAGTACAGGTGAAACCAGGCTTCGTATTTCTACACTCTTCTCTGATACGGTCCTTCCCATGAAGGTGCTCCACGGGCATAAGCTCCTGCTGAGAGCAACTCACAGGACGCCCACGTGGTCCACAGGATCAAGCCTGTACTAAAAACCTGCACATGTAAACTTTCTTTCAGAACTAAGAGCATTAATCGAATGTTTCTTCTCATCATCCAGCTTAGTTTCCATCCATGTTTAGCTGCTTCTCGAATACATAATTATCTGAATATACCGAACATATTTAGCTCATTACTTGCCACCACTGTCTGTACTAGCTACTTACCCATACATTTATATATATGACAGACTTGAAAGGCAAACTTTCTATTTAGTCTGCTGCCAAGAAATGCTCCCTGTTCTCAGAATTCACCTTAAAGACTTCATTTCTTTTGGGCACGACGCATACGGAAAGGCTCCTACCGCCGCTTAACCGCATCTACCGCGCCCAAGCTCCAGCAGCCCCGGGAGCAGCCCCCAAAAGCTCGCTTTGAGCTCCCTCTGCTGCCGACCGTGCCGCAGAACGGCTCCGCAGCGCGGCCCCGGCCTCGGCAGCCGCGCTGTCCGGCCGCACGGCGCTCACGCTCAGGGACTGCTTGTCGCTGGGCTCTGGGTGAGCCACGAGGTGGGCGTGAAGCCGCTGCAGAGCACGGGGTCACACGCCGTGTGCCGCCCTGCAGGCTCCGGCTCTGCAAAAACATAAGCGCTCAATGTTATGTGAAAAACCTAAGTGCTCGATGTTACGCGTCTCTGCCCTGGGTGGAGGCAGCCGCTGTCACAGGCCGTGGGGGCCTGACTGGCCCGCAGCCTCCTGCACCAGCCCCGTCCCGACCGCAGCCCCCAAAAGCCACCATCCCACGGGAGATGCATTAAGAGGCATCAAAGCGCAGCAGCAAAGTCTACGAAACCCGAATGGCCGAGGCTCGGGAGAAGGCGGCAGGCGCTGCTGGGCTGGGCTGGCTGGCAGCCTCCTCGCTCCTGCGGGCCTGGGACTCCGGGGGGACGGGCAGGCCCCGGCCCGGCTGCCGGCTCGGCGGGCTCCGAGAGGCGCCTGGGGCCGCCGTGGGCCCGTTGCCCACCCGCTGCCCACCGCCCGCTGCTGCGGGCTGCGAGGCGACGGCCGGTGTCGGGAGCGGCGGCGGGGCCGTCGCCATGGCAGCGGGCCGGCCCGGCCCCGGCCCAGGTGCAGCCGTGCGGCGCTGCCGGACCATATAGCCGCGGCCCGGCGGGGGCTGAGGCGTGTTCCCGCTCCGCGGCTCGGCTCGCCTCGGCGGGTGAGTGGGGCTCTGCAGCCCGGCCGGGGTGAGGGAAGGCGGGGGAGGGTCGGGAGAACAGCCCTCAGGAAGTTTAACGCAACTTTCCGCTGAGTCCGCGAGCGCGGGGCGGGTGTCCGGGCTCGGCTTTCAGCCTGGTGGGCGGCCGCGCTGAGGTGAGGGCAGCGGGGGGAGAGAGAGCTCCCGGCGGGCTGGGGCCACCGCGGGCTGTCCCCGCTGGGGCTGCGGAGCCGCGGGCTCCGTGTGGCGGCCGCCGGGCCGGGGCTCGGCCTGCGGGGCCTCTGCC
The DNA here is from genome assembly GCA_009819775.1 of Phoenicopterus ruber ruber. NCBI lineage: Eukaryota > Metazoa > Chordata > Aves > Phoenicopteriformes > Phoenicopteridae > Phoenicopterus > Phoenicopterus ruber. The sequence continues at coordinate 190,978,576 of CM020215.1, forward strand.
GGGAAGGCGTGCCGGCGGCTTGCCGATGCCGGCCTCTCGCTGGGGGAGCGGGGAGGCTGCTGGCGGGGCCGTACCCGCCGCTGTGGGAGCCGGTTCCCTCCCCGGGACTGTGAGGCTGTGCCCGAGGCAGGTCTAAGGGAGCGGAGATGCAGGGGGACGAAGTGCGGGGCTGCCGTCGGAGGGGCTGATGCGTGCCGGCAGCTCTCGGACCCGCTCCCCGGGGCTGCCAGCCCGCGCTTGCCGGAGCAGCCTGGGGCTGCGCCCCTCCCAGCGGTGCCGCCGGGGCTCTTGTGTGTTTCGTAGCCTGAAGCAGGGGAAGATGCTTCATCGTGAGGTAAAGATGCTGTTTTAAACTTACTGTCATTGTGGCATATTAGGTATAGTCAAAAAAACCTTCATCACGCTGCTGAGTGCGCTGACTCTTATTAGCCTTATAGATAAAGATTGTGCTTTGTCAACTATCTGCTGGTAACATAAGTGTGAGGCGGCTACAGGATGCTGGTATTCACTGTTCTTGTACTGATCTCTCTTTAACTAGATGTGCTTCTCTTAAGACCAGCAGAGCAACAACAGGCAAAATGACAACTGTGAGGTATGAACAAGGGGCAGAGCTGACAGAAGTCCAGGTGAGTGAAATGAACTGTACCAGTGCATGGGTTTGGGATTGGAGTACGCTGTGTGTGGTCCCGTCTGGAGTTTCTTAGTGCTTTAAATGTAACAAAGAGAATAATGATGGAGTGCTCGAAGTTTGTATAGCATATAGTCTTTGTAATTCCCCCCCTTAAAATGCTGTTCTCTGTGAGGAGTGATATCTTTGAGAGAAATATGCTGTTGTAATTGAATTCTTACAAGTAGTTAAGAACTAAGGAGCACAGAGCACACAGCCCTGGTATAAGCTCATGGTAGTAGAGCCTGTTCTCTTCTAGCCTCCAGAAACACTGTCAAGCTCTCTTGTAGAGCAAGGTACTCTTGCTCTGCTCTCCTTAAAGCCTCAAGTCTGAAGCTCAGAGTGTGTGTGGAGGAAATATGTTCTTCTAGTATATCTTCATTTTCTTCTCTTTCACCCTTGTAGTCAAAGACTAGATGTAGTAGCTTGTGGCAGAGAGCTTGTTCCAGCTTGGACAACAAGCAGATGCAGAGTGCTCAGCAAAACAAACTCCCTCTGAGGAAAGCGTTATCTAGAACTGAATTTTTGTGTGAGAGCACAGTGGAAACAGTGTATTTGGACTTGGCTTCTGTTTTCTCTCTGTGTTAAAGATTGGCTTCCTAACCCAAAACACTGCTGTTGTTCATTCTTATTTTGGCTTATTTTAATCATAGTAGAGGATAAGAAGGTGGCATTTGGTGCACTTCATGTGTCTACAAGTATAAGTGACCTGCAGCAAAAATGCTGTAGCAGCAGCAACCTGCTTTAATGAGTGAAGCATTATCAGCTGTACATTAAGTGGAAGCTCCCAAGTGAATACCCTGTAAGAATAGCTGGGAAGCAAAGCTGAATGGCCATACATCACTAGAGCTTTGCTTGAGTTCTAGGAACAAAGTGAGGATACTGGTGTATGGAGATATTGGAGCTGGAAAATTAGCTTTAAAGACCAAAATTGTTGAGGGGGGCAGGGAATGATTCCTCTCTTCAGCCTGATACTGAGTGCAGGTGGTGAACCATCAGTACTGATTGCTGACACTGTAGGAAATGCATCATGAAACTTTCTGCTTAAAAGGGGGTTAGCCCTCACTGCAGAAGCAGTGCTGGTGCGTGGGTCTGTTGTAGAGGATGAAGAATACTTGAATCCTCTGAGTTTGCTTCTTGGGCAGGAGCGACTACATACACATAATCAATATTGATGTTTCCATGCCATTCTGAGGCAATGATGCCAGAGACGGAGCCACAGCAAACACTGGCTGTGCTATTATGCAGCACAGTATTTCTGTGCAGAAGGCTGCATTAGAACCTCCTGCATTTGGATGTTACACTTCGTTTTCTCTGAGGTCATCATGTGACCTTCAAAGCTTCTCAGGTGGCTGAACAAAAACTTGATCTAAAGAGACCCTTTTAAGGAAGTTATGGCAAGCAGCCACTACACCCAAAAATGCTGTTCTAGCACTAGCTCAGCTGCTGCTGCTCTGGTCTTCCAGTTTCCGGTCTGGTATCCTGCTCTGCACAAAAACATCTCTGTGCTATGGCTTTTCCTGGTGAAAACATTCGTTCTCTGAACAAGTAGTTTACTGTAATAGTATTAATGTCTTCTGGACTCTCTGAAGCAAATTTGCATATGCATGTTTCCAGCACTTCCAGAGTCTGGACTGTTAAGTCCTCAGCAGACTCTTGGATGCCCTACTTCAAAGCCCTTTAACCTATTGCTGAAAACATCTGTTCCCTTCCTCCCTCAAAAGTGAAACTTTTGAAAGATAGATTGCTAAAGGGAACTTGGTCAGTACAAGCCAAGGGGTTCTGCTGTGCCAACATATGGGAAGTCTTTCTTCCCCTGGTACTATGCCTGTGCTCTAGCCCAGGCTGCTGCTCAGCTGACAGATAATAATCTTTTCTCTGAAACAATGAAGGGTAGCAATGTATAAAGTTGACGTCTGTATTGCTATGTGACTTCTGTTATTCCTTTGCCAGCTCTCCACCAGCAGAAGAGCCCACAGTAAAGATTGATGATGGTCGTGATGAGGATAATGAACCAGACAGCTGTTCCAAGTAAGCTAATGATATACTAAATGCCTTGCTTACCCCCAAAAGTGGAAACTGTTGAGCCAAAATAAGAAGGCAGATGGCTTGCTGAAGTAGAGATCAGCCCAGTAAATCACTTGATATTGACATTTGTTCTAGTGCATAATAAAGAAGCTTCCTGAACTTACTTGTCTTTGTCTCTAGAGATGAAAGCCCAACCCAAGAACTAGCTACAAGCCCATCATATTATGGAGAATGGGTAGTCCAAACTGCATTGATTAAATTTTCCCAAAGGAATGAGTTTAGGAGAGTACAGAAGAACAAATGCTGGTGAGAAAATGAGGTGAATGAGTATCTGGGGCAAATGATGAGCATCATGCCCTCATCAAGACTAAACTGTCTGAACTTGCTAGTGATTAACTCTGTTCTTGAAGTAGTTATTTTCTAACAGTGTTTAGCTCTTGTCAGCAGATTGCGAACTCTTATAGCATACTTAGTCAAGTCAGTGACAAGTGAGTAGACTTGTTTCTCTGTTCCTGCAGCTCAAGAACAGTAAGATGAAGTCTGTTACCTCAGTTCTTCTATGTGATAATGTGTCTCTAGAATTCAGAAGTTGGCATTTACAAATGCATTTCACAAAGGCTTTAAGATAAGTATGTGAGCAAATGTGCCACATTCTCTTCAACTAAGATGTTGGCAGGCCAAATTGGAGTGGTGTGTGTATATATTTCAGTCTTTAGTGCAACTAATAAAGGCACTTGTCCTTAGGCTGTGGAAGCTGAAGTCTTGGTGTACCTACTACATTTGCATTGGAGGATTGACTGGGCAAAGACATAGACCAAAAAAACGTTAGTGTAATTATTGCAGTACTTCCTTGGATATTAGACATTCATAAATGCAAGGAGAACCTCTTATATGCTAGGCTGCCTTCAAGACAAGACTTGTTATTACATCCTTGACTTCCATGGGAAAAGGGGATACTACAACCTAAGTATCCCTTTCCTTCTTAAGGATGGATGTTTACTGGTTAGACCTTGTTCCCTAGTTTAAAGTATGAACCTAATGAGATGTGTGTTAATTCAGTAAGCCCAGCAAGATGCTTCCTCATCACTTCAAAAATATCTAGCCTTATCTTAAACTGAGTTATTGAGGTGTTAAGGATATGCACCAAGTGAAATGCAATGCTCAGGTTACCCTAGGGAAACAAGTAGCTCGGATGGGATCACTGGGGTGCAATATGCATTATTGAGCTGACAGACTTCCTGCAACAGTAGTATCTCATGGTGGTAGGGAGGGGAAGTAGTAACTGTATACAACAGGAAAGACAGGGTAGATACGTGAACAATACAAAAGGAATCTACCAGTACTTTCTGTAAGTATGTCAGAACTTTGGTAGGTCCTACTGTTAGTGATATACTTGGAGAAGATCTTTTCTTTTTCGTGTCTAAGAAAAGACTTGGTGCTTACAGTAGTTAAGTAATCTTAAGATTACTTAACAGACTGGCAGTCTGTTTTTCAAACTGGCAGAACTTGGTGTTTGCAGATAATTGCTTCTACCTTAGTTCTTAGTGTAGCCTAAAGATACTTTCAGCTAGTGAGATAGTTACAAAGGCCTAGCTTTAAATCAGAACACTTAAAGCGTACCAAAGAGGCAACAAATCTCCTGTAACTGAAAACAGGAGCTGGAACCCTGCTAGGGCTGGAGATAACTCACAACTGGAAGAACTTAGCTTTAGCAACTCATTTTCTTAAAAGGCGCTTGAATCTTCAATCTCAAAGCCAAAGCAATATTTCCTTTTAAAGGTAGAAGAGGGATTTGTCTTGCTTTATTCCAAGAGCACAGAAGCAGTAGTGGAGCTATTAAGTGCAGCTTTTTCCAGGCCTGGGAAAAAAAAAATCCTCTGATGCAATAAGCTAATATCTTGAACAAGATACCTTAAGAGATGTTTATCCTTTAATCTTCCTCTTGACCAACAGCTAATATATAAGCCTGCTTCTTAAAGCTTATAACTAGGCATCAAGCTAGACTTCTAGTGTCACTGGAACTGTGACACTGAATAGTGTTATGCATAAGTACATACTGCTGTACTTCTAGAGTCTGTAGCTCACGAATACTTTTTCTAACAAGTGGTCGAAGTATTGCTTTCAAGTACTGTCTTAACCTATACTTCATGAATGGAACTGAATAATTGCCTCGCAAAGAAATCACTACTATACAGAATTCTAAAACCAAAAGAATGTAACAGTGCTCTTGTGGCTGTTATCAGTAGCAAAATGTCACTTATCTTGATGCCGATTCTCTTCTCTTGCAGTGCAATTAGGAGAAAAATTTCCCCATTTGTGATGTCATTTGGATTCAGGTAAAAGATCATGCTTGTAATGATATGGGCAGGGTAGAAATAGTCCTTATTTCTGGTGTAAGAACATGGAGAGTTCCTTGAACAACAGTGGCTCCAGCCTGCTCTGTCTGGAAAGTACTGAATCCCCTGTCACCCCCAGAAAGGGAGGCCTGAGAATGGTACTTTTATTGGGAAAGAAGTCTTAAACAGATACGACTGTATAGAATTGTTTAGGTTGGAAGAGACCTTTAAGGTCATCAAGTCCCACTGTTAACCTATCACTGCCAAGTCCACCACTAAACCATGTCCCTAAGTGCCACATCTACACATCTTGTAAGTTACTCCAGGGAAGGTGACTCCACCATTTCCCTGGGCAGCCTGTTCCAATGCCTGACAACCCTTTTGGTGGAAGAAATTTTTTCCTAATACCCAATCGAAACCTCCCCTGGCATGTTCTCCAAGGAGAGCTGAAAGTCAGAAGTGTAAATGCTGTTGACTTGGGTAAAAGCTCTTTAATGGCTAACTCAAGGCTGTGGCAGCCTTTGAGCAACCAGTTGGTCAGTTGTGTGCAGTCTAGGTGCTGAAACAAGGTAAGCCATTAAAGACAGTTATGTTTTTTAAGGGACTACACTAAGTCATGAGTGGGAGGGAAGCTGAGTAAGCTGAAAGACAGCACTGACACTTGTGTGCCTTAAAGCATTAGGTTTGCACTAGCTCTAGGTAGCTGTGGAATTGTAGGTTAATAACTACAGCTGAGTCTGAGGTAAATGTACAGTTCCACATGGATGATATACTCTGTGCAGATCACTTAAATGCAATTTGAATCTTTCATCTGCTTATACAAGCAGGCCTCAATCTGTATATAAGAGAACACACTCTTGCTGGAGCAGCTTAAAACAAAAATCTGGGCTTGTGCTCTTCAATCAATAAATGTCAGCAGTTCATTCCTACCTCTCAAGTTGACTTGTATTTTTCTTTTTGCAGAGTATTTGGAGTCATACTTATCATTGTGGACATTATAGTTGTAATTGTGGATCTGGCTATCATGAGAAGAAGAAAGGTGTTAGAGAGATTCTTGAAGGTGTTTCCCTGGCAATAGCGCTCTTCTTTCTCATCGATGTTCTTCTGAGGGTGTTTGTTGAAGGGTAAGACGTGGGCAAAGGTTAAGTTGGTGTGGCAAGCCCTCAGGCTAGTAAGGAAGCAATACTTCAAGCTTGGACTATGAACGTGGATGCCCTGTAGGCTAATTTTCTGGTCATAGACAATGGCCATGTCTCTTCTTGGCTGTGTATACTGGCTGTTACCCTTCTATAGAATAATCTATAAAGTGCTTTTGATATAAATGAGCACTTGGAAACTGCATCAGCTTTGCTATGACTAAGGTGTGTAGAACAGGTGTAAGATTATTTTCTTAGTGACTCTTCAGTGCTTAGTGTTAAGAACTACTTTAAGAGAGCTTGTATCTAGCAGTAGTTCTGCACAGGTGGTTCTCTCCCTGAAGATGTGTTTCAATCTCTGCTATCCATATGGGCATCTGTCTAAAATTCTCCTTTGTTTCAGCTTCAGGAACTATTTCCGGTCCAAACTGAATATTTTGGATGCAGTCATAGTGGTGGGCACTCTGTTAATTAACATGACATACTCCTTCTCAGACCTTGCTGCAGCAGATCAGATACCAAGGTAAGAATGGTATGGCAGCTGTCAAATGCGAGCTCTTTTCTGGATAGTCTTCCAAGAATTTTTGGGCACCTCTAAGCTAGGTGTGTGCATACTAGGTCATGAATATGGTTGTGGTAGTGTTTATGGTATGATTAATGAAGGATAGAGACAACTAACTTTGGTTTAACAGTTATACTGTAGATTGTCCCTATCTCAAAGGCAGAGGTGATCTAAACATATCAGTTGGTAACTAAAAGTGAATAGTGAGACTATCAAAAGCATTTTGGGGGGGGGGGGGAGGTGTGCAGCAGCCCTGATAGAGAGGAGAGTCTGAAGAAGGTCAGAAAGAAGAGTTGGATTATAATGGTAAATGGAACAGACAACTGAGGGAGGATCTCACCTAATGGATCTTGAAATAGAAAGAGTTGCCACGCTGTCCTGTTTCCTCTAGCTTACTTTCCTAAAAGCCCCATGGTAACATAAGTTGGGTTTTTCAGACATGCCCTGGGGAGGGGAAATGTGCTGCTTATGTGCATAAGTTAATTCAAGTCATATTTCCATCTGACTTCTGTAGTTTGATCAGATGATAACCTGTGAGAGGAATCCACTCCTGATGGAGACAGGACTACAACTCTAATCTTAGTTTATCTGCACTAGATTTGAATTAGTGAAACTTCCTTGCATGAGTCAGGGAAAGAAGTTGAGCTGCTTTTTTAAAAAAAAATCACCCCTCAATTCAACTGGCTACTGGGCACAAGGGGGGAAACATTCTTCTAGAAGAAACCAACTCAGTCTAGTTATTGAAGAATCCAGAGTTGGACAAACATCTGGAAGTACTAGTCATCTCTTCAAATGCTAGCTAAACTCGGGTTTCAAAAAGTAGAACTATCAAAGGAATAGCTTTTGCAGCCTCAGAATCATAAGAGGTTGTTTCCTTCTAGGTCTTTTTAAACATTAATCTGAGTTTAATGATTACTTCCCATCTCTCTGGCCACATTTTTCTAAAGCACCTTTCATCTTATGGGCAGAATCCAGTTAAAGGTAGGAGAAATAGCAGTGCAGATTACCCTGTCACAGTACTATTGTTTCTAGGCTGTGTTAGCCTGATCCTGCACTGACCCATCCTGTTGTAGATCTGTATGCAAGTTCCTTGTATTTGGACTTCACTGAAGTTGATGGGGATTTAGAATAGGCTTTTGGGTCACATAAAAAGGAGTTCACACTGCTCTCAAAAGGTACTACCATCTCACCCATGCGATTCTTGAGGCCCTCTGTAAGGCTTCCCTTGTTAAGGGCTCTTCAGCTCTGTTCTGACCAAAATATTACTACTTGGCATTAGACGATACCTCAGATTTGGCCAAATCCCAAATCTTGATGAGATGCTCTTCCCATCTAACACTCCAGTAGTATCCACACAATCCAACTAATTCCCAGTGGCCTACCTGGGGTTTATCACTTTTCTTTCCTCGTAGCCCTTCTTCAAGAAGCAAACAGCAGTCTTAAAGCACCTGATAAATCTCAGAGTAGTTAAAATCTGAACAGTTTTTATGTGGATGAGAGCGTACATGTGACAAGTGAAGTTTCTGTGGCCGTCTGTAGAGTTAATATGCCCTGATAGAGGGCTATGGTCTCTATTTCTAATCTGGTCTGGCTTGGTGTGCATTGGGATGAGTTGTCTGACCTATAAAAGGACAGGACATTGAGGAATGAAGTCTGGGAGCTAATGCTTAACTGGCTAACTTCCTAAAGGGCAGAATGCAAACTTTTTTATCCTGAAGAGCTGATTCTCACAGTTGTGGTTCAGGCTGGGGAGAGGGGCTATGGAGTCTTCACTCCAGTGTTGGTTCATCTCCTTGGCTTCCAGCTCCTTGGCTGCTAGCTCCAAGGGGACTCTGTTTTGAAAACAGCAGGGTGATCCTGGACCTGGAAGGAGCTGGGGGGAAAAGCAAACTTTCCTCCAGGTGTCCAGGACAACATTGTCTTGCTGACTTTAAGCTCCACAACAGTGGAGAGCAGACTGTCCTTGACTGGAGGTGATGGGGATAATGTTTCCATAATATTTGTCCCCTTACTGTAGGTATTCACCAGGATTCTTACCTAAGTGCATCAGGACCTGAAATATGTGCATGTGCTCCTTAAAAGTATATGCTTACATACCTCCTTAAGGAATGAATGTTACCTTGCCTTGATCCCTAAGGGTATGTGAAAGCAGCTGCCTCTGTTCAGTTGTTTTGGTAGAACCACTCACATAAGCATCTTGCCTGCTTCAAAGTTCAACAGCAGTTCAAAGTTCCTCAAACCAAATCATCTACTCAAGTTGCTGAATGATTAAACACAGGGTTTATTCTGATCTATTCTCAGGTTCTTAATCAAGGCATGATGCATATAGCCTGTCTAGCTTCTCTTTCTGCTGTCTTTCAGGTGGCTACTTAAATGTATACTTGAGAACAAGATTCAGGGAGCAAGAATTTGGGGATAATAAATAGTGTTAAGGGAATGTGGTGCTTGCTGGGCAGAGGTGCCTGTGAAAGTCTGTTTGAGCAAGTAGGGGGATTTCCTAGTTCTGTTAGCTGTTCAGAACATGTACTCCTTAAAACCTCAACAGTAAAACCATGGTATTCTTCAAGCATAGTATTCTTTCTCCAAAATCAGCCTGAGAAGTCCTAGTCCAGTATATGAAACAAAGCTTTAAACTGTCTCAGAAACAGCTTTTAAATAGCTTTAATTTTTGCATCTAAGTTTAATTGTATTCACTTTCTGTCATGGTGAATCTGACTCTCATCTAGAATGGTTACTCTCCTCCGAGTTCTGAGAATTGTCATCTTAATAAGAATATTTCGCCTGGCTTCACAAAAGAAGCAACTTGAAGTGGTGACCAGGAGAATGGTAAGTTGGCCTCTTAATATATCTAGGCTACTATTACTGTTTCCAACTCTAGCCCTTTCTCCAGGCAGCCATCAATGGCGAGGAGCTCAACTGCCCACAGCCTATTGGTCTGCAACCGGTAATATTGCCGAAGCAGCACGTCTGTTCAGTGTCCCTGATGGGGTACTGGAGCTTTGCCTCCAACTTCAGTATAGCTAATCATTCTTAACTGTGCTCAAGTGAGCAGCAGCTTGACCTAGAAGGCCAGCATATCAAAGTGATTGCAACACCACCATGTGCCTCAATTGATAATTTCTGGTTTGTGTGGTACATAGACTGTTTTCCCTCACATGGGGGAGGATAAAAACTTTAACGCTTCTGCTGCTTATTCCAGGTGAAAACAAAACAGCCTAGCTGTTGAAGCCCTATCCATTGTAAATACCTTTTCTTATTTTCATTAGAGACACTAAAGTGGTAGTTGAAGCTTCAAGTATGTTGTCTTGCTCAGCAATAAGCAGTCTTGGTTATGCTGCCCTTAACTTTCTTCTTCCTTCCCTCAGCCCCCAAACACTCAAATAGCAATGGCAGATTCATGCTGCAGTCTGCAAAGAATCTGCTGTGTTTTTTCCACTAGAATAAACTTCAGGGTAAAAATTCTGTATGGAGCTTCTACGTAAAAGCTAACACAACAAACATTACTCTTGGCTAATGCTGTGAACTTTGCTGTAGCAAAATGAGGCTCTGCTACTCATGACTTAACTTCAGAGTCTAGATGGTTGATTTTTCCTAGTAACAGGCAACACTTGTTGATCTTTGGCACTTCTTTGGAAGACTAACTCTACTCTTTTTGGCAGGTCTCTGAAAACAAAAGGCGTTATATGAAAGATGGCTTTGATCTGGATCTCACTTATGTTACTGGTTTGTAGAAACAAATGACACCTTGCAACATGCTATATCCTGCTAACACCACTTATTCAGTTAATAAGTGCTTGATATGAAATACAGGCAATGTTTTAGACTAATGAAATTTAAGTATGAGGTCAAACCAGGCCTACTCCTTTTCTGTGAGATTTTGAAATAAGGATTCCTGACTCTGACACTGTTCTCAAGGATTAGCCTTCTGGGAGAGAGGTTGTATGTGCTGTATGTAATGATAAAATTATCCTGAGGCCTAGGGAACCAGAGCTGAGAAACTACTGGCTTAACAGTATTTTTGCTTCTGAGGAGACTGACACTTAATGGTAGCTGATGCTTTGGGGCATTATTCTCCTGCTCTAGCTACGCTAAATGTAGAGCAAAACCTCTCAAATAGGTAGGTTGCTCTTATAATTAGGGTAGGAATAAGCTGTTTCATAATGATGTTGCCCTCAGTGATGTAGTTCTTGCATGTGGAGAGGGTTCCCCCTACTACTTCTGGTTGCTGTCTTCTCCACAGATCGCATTATTGCAATGTCATTTCCATCTTCTGGGAAGCAGTCTTTCTATAGGAACCCCATAGAGGTAAAAATCTCTCATCTACCAAGTTCACTATTTCTGAATGCTGTTTCACTTCTAGGTTTCTGCTAATTTGCATGTGGACTAGATCATGAGTCAGTCCTAGTCCTGCTGGCTTGGCTGATTGGAATGACGGTATCCATTGTGCTGTGCTGCTTGTGTTGTAGTCTCTCAGCTAAGCCTAGTGGAATGTATCTCACAGTGTGGACACACTGGTGCTCTGATGCTCCCGTTCCTTGGGAATGCTTCAGAGAACCAAGTCAGTTCTGTCCTAGGCTAGTAATAGTGTAAGTGATAAGAACTATCTAGTTATCTGAATAAAGATGTTTAAAAGATCTGCATAATGCCCTTTTCAGAGCTATGCTGCCTGATGTTGTAGAAACATAAATATATAGGGCAAGGAGGATAGTTGCAGCAGTACTTTTACTCCAGACAAGAACCTGAGCTATTGGGCTGGAAAGGTGTGCTGTCCAAGGGCTGTTTATGAATGCGGTTGCTGACCCCACTTGGGGGGTGGGGAGTGAGGTGGTAGAGGAAACAAGGAGTAGAGCACAACTACTCTGAACTCTTATCTTATTGCTTTAGGAAGTTGCAAGATTTTTGGATACCAAACATGCAGACCACTATAAAGTCTACAATCTTTGCAGTAAGTATGTTTAGCTGCTGACTATATTGAAATACTGCTAAACAGAAAAACATTTCTTCAGGGTATGATGCTGGCAATACCAGATCTCCAAGAATGTAAAGTCTGTCAAAAGTATATAGCTGTCTCTGACTAACTTCTGTCCTGAATGTTGCTATTGACTTTGAGCATCTAATATTGTACTGGAGCTTGCAAAGGAGATACTGGATGTCTTGCAGTTTAGACTTCCTTGCTCGTGCTGAACAGTTACTTTATTGTTCCAAAATTCTTACTAAAAAATAAGTGGAAAACTAAACCTGGGCTAAAACTTGGGGTGATGTTGGAGAACTTTCTAATGAAGGCTTAGAAGAATGAGGAGGAGGGATAGTTAAAAGCTCTTCTGTTTAGAAGTGGCTAAAAAAAATGAGAAATACTTCAGGAACAACTATACTGTGGTTCCTATTTTCATAGTACAGTATCAGAGCTGGAAGCAAGGTATGATGTAAAGCACTTATACTTGAAGTTCTGAAAAAGTAAATCTGGCTTCTGACCAGCAGCAGGACAGATGAAGGGTCACAGGTGAGAGTGTGGTGTTAGCAGCTCCTTTCCACTTGTAGGTGGTGGCTGCTGATGTACTGTCAGGGTCAACCACAGAACACTAACTTTCAGATGCCTAAATAATCCTATGGAAAGGAATGGCCATCTGGGCCTGGAGATGAATTTTCACTTATAAGTGAGAGGTGTGAAACTAGAAGCTAAGCAAGCATGGGTTTAGCCAAATTACCTCATAGTTTTTTCACTTTGATCTGTCTATTTATACTACTGTACTTTAAACACCAGTAGTTTAAAGTAAACTGCTCACACCAGCAGCTGTGTGTCAAGCCACTTTCTTTGTTGCAATCCTATTCCCTTTTCTGGCTTAACTCTAGATCTTTCCTTGTAGGTGAAAAAGGCTATGACCCCAAGTACTTCCACTACAGGGTAGAAAGGATCTTTATTGATGACCACAATGTCCCAGCGCTACAGTGAGTCTTGTCAAGAAATACATCACGATACTTCTATATGGGCATTTGCTTTGATCCACTAATTTTCCTCTTATCTAGGGACATGCTGAAATTCACTACCAGTGTCCGTGAATGGATGAGTCAAGATGAAAAGAACATCATAGCAATTCACTGCAAAGGAGGCAAAGGTAGGACTTCTCTTGTATAATCTGTGTATGATGCAAATTACACTTTATTCTTGTCATGACTTCTTTGATGTAAGTATGGCCTTAAGCCATAGCATGAGATAGTTTTAGAGTGTAACTTGACAAATTCTGCAGATGCTGTGATGACTAGCAACAGTACAGTACTGTGTACTTAGTATTACACAGTCCCATTTCTAGGTAGCCCAAATTGGTTCTTAATCTAAGGTGGTAACTGATCTCTTAGTGGTCTTCAGTAACTTCCTGCTGTCCTGATTGCCGGGATAGCTGTCCTCCAGGAGAGGCTGGGGATAGGGAGCTACTGAAATTGCTACTATCCAGTGTTAAGCTGCAACTTTGGCTTCCTGGCAGCCAGTCACCCACACTGGTGACTGTTGTAATATACCACAACTTTTTAATTTCTTGGGGGTGGGGAGGTGGAATGTTGTAGGTACTGCTGGATCTTAAATCAAGATACACAAGGTATTATGTGGTAGAGTGCAATGTAGTGTTATGGGAACAGTCTAGTCAAAGCTACTGCACATGAGCTGACCTGTGGGTGCTATCTGCAACCTGGTGGTGCAGGAGCTGTTGAAGTGCATAGATAGCTGTGCAAATAAGCCAAACTTCTCTGCCAACATCTGCCACATCTTTAGCCACCTGCTGTTACTACTGCAAATACTTGGCTTAAACCAGGTGGTAACTTAAGAAGGCTCTTTCCCTGACTTGGAACCATAGCTTAAAAGGTTTTGCAAAACTGAACACTGAAACTACCTGCAGGCCAAAACCAGCTTGAAGAACAAGTGTAGGGAGGGGTGACTTGACCTCTGAGACTTTAAATTCAAAACTGAAACCATATTGGAGTCTGTGTGCTAGCAGTCTTGATGCCTTCTTAGTAGGCTTGGGGTGGGGGAAGTTGGGGCAGGCAAGTAACTCTTGAGGCTTAGAGCACTGGCAAGTGCCAGTCTATAACCTAATTTAGTAGTGTGTACTTGACTCTATCCCCTGCTAAGTGGACTATGCAGATACTGGCCAGCTTCCAAAGTATCTCTAGGAATACTGCAAAGAAATGTGGTGATTACTTCCAAGGCACAAGATAACAAACTGCAGTATCTTGTCTTTACTTCTGGGAAGAAGTTACAGGCATTTAACAGGAGATAAGTGACACTAGAGTACTCATCTCTTCTATTTCAAAAGTTATAACTTCAACTTCACAAAAATAATCCCAAATGTCTTTGGACTCCTGTAGTTCAACCTGTCTCTTACTTCTAATACAGGCAGGACTGGAACAATGATCTGTACCTGGCTCATAGACAGTGACCAGTTTGAGAGTGCAAAGGTAAAAACTGGTGTTTTTTTTTTATTCTTGAAGTACTCAAAATGCCCCTCTAGAACCTACTTAATTGGTGAAATGCACTAATACTCTGCAAAAAGTCTGTACTAGAAAAGGGATACTGTGAACAATCTGTTTTACAAAGAAGTTCTTGCAAATCTTGTTACTTTGTCTTTGAAGACTCTTCTTGATCAGGAAGAACTGGGAAAGTAGAATTTAACAGGATACCACCTTTGAAGCACTTTTTTTTGGAGTCATAACAGACCTAGGATCTTGAGCAACAACTTTCTGAAACTGTAGGTGGCTTCTGAGGATGCTTTACTAAAGACAGCGTCACTGTTAAGTAGTCTTGAGCAAACTTTTTTCCCCAACCCCTCCAAGTAGTGTGAGGCATCAAGAATTGTCTTGCCTTGACTGCCAGCATTACAGCAAGAGGCCCTTCTGGGGAAAGGAAGATAGATCAGCAAGTCCCAGCCAGGACAGATGCATGTGCTGCTTTAGTATCCCAGGTCTGGCATATCTATCTCGAGACCTGGATTGCAGAAAGCCCAGGTGACTCAAGGTAGTCTGGGCAGAGTGTGTATCCATTTAGTCACTTGTTTTTCTCTGAGTTTGGTTTGAAGATCCAAACTAATGTTCAGCGACAGACCACTTGAGAAATATAGATGGTTCTAAAGCAATTGCTTAAAAAGCATATTGCTTTCCTCCTTCAATTAGCTTTATTAGTACTCTTACATTAAGTCTGTCATCCATGAATCTGACTTCCTAATTTGTACTTTCTTACTCTAGTTAAAAGCCTCCTTTAGAAGGTACCAAAACTACTATTGTATATCTTCACTTGAATTACACTAGTCAATTCCAGTAAGGGAATGCTAGTTTACTATCCCCTTCTCCAGAAGGGGAGTGGTGGTGGGATGAATATCTTAACCCTTGAAATTATCTTCCTACGTAGGAAAGTTTGGACTACTTTGGGGAGAGAAGAACTGATAGAAGCACAAGTACCAAGTTTCAAGGAGTTGAAACTCCATCTCAGGTAAGCTTGAGCAAGTCCAGTAATAGTAGACAAACCAACACTAGCTTTGTGAATGCTTATGCTACCCCACCTCCCCTGTCTTGTTTCAGAGATGTAGGTTCCTACTACATGCTTAACTCTTGAACTTCCTGTACTCTTTCTTTAAGGACTGGAAGATTATCAACTGGTAGGGTTGCACTGCATCTCCCCCCCCCCCCTTGTCCAAGCACACTTCTTATGCCTTTGTCTGTGTAATATCATCAAATCTGAATTAGGGTATCTAAGAACAGAATTGTTGAGGCTAGGAGAGCTTTCAGTCCAGCCCCACTGTTCAAGCAAGGTGAGCTAGAGCAGGCTGCCTAGGGCTGTGTCCAGTCAGGTCTCCACAGATGGAGACCCTACAACCTCTTTGGGCAGCCTGTTGCAGTGTTTGCCATTCTCACAGGAGCGTGACCCTATAAGATAGTTGCTTATCAAGGATGTGCTGAAGCCTGCAGCCTGGCCTGGGGAGGGCTATGACACTGATGTGGCTGGGTGGAGGAATGCATCCTATAGAGACTGCACTCACAAGGAAATACTAAACAAGTTTGCCTCAGACACAACTTGGGGCTTTGCTCATCTTGATTCACTGCGTACTGTGAGATTCGGAGGGGTGAGATGAAGCTGGTGACAGAAGTACTCTAGTTGCTGGTATACAAGAGAATGGAAGTACAGCTGTCCTTCAGAATGTGCTTCTGTAAAATGAAAGTACAGTTAAACATTCTGCCCCTTAAAAAGCTACAATATAAAAGCTCCTGCTTCATGCTGAATTCAAAAGTGCAGAATTCCTCTTAAACATGAAGTTTAAATACTGCTTAAAAATGTAGATGTTGAATTTGTCTAGGGGATTGTTTGCACTGGGGAGGGGAAGGAGAACAAATGGCTACTTTCTTCTTAGCTTTGGACTTAGAGCTAAGAACTTGGCGTAGAAGATCTGTTTAATCCTACTTCTGCCTTGAATTAGTCTGTGTGGGGTACAGAAAATGCATAATGTGTCTGGGTTTTTTGCATTACAGAGTAGGTATGTTGGGTATTATGAGATCCTGAAAAACAAGTATAACTTGAAACTCCCACCAGAGAGACAACTCAAAATAAAAAACCTCAAAATCCACTCTATACATGGTAAGAACTCTTGAATTTGGGCATTCCTCTATCTGGTAATGGTTTCCTAGTACAGGCAGCTGATCTCTGTACTGTCTCTCCTAAACTCATCGTAGGAATGTAGATTTACTGTATTTGAGAATTCAAATGGCACAGTTAAAATACAATGAAGAGCACTTTGGAATGTGTTCTGTCACTTTCTGGGTGCCTGGTCAAATGGTGGCTCACATACAACCTGCTCTGTTCTGAGAGGTGAATTGCTTTTCAAGTGAGATTAGTGATCCTGTTCCAGTGTGGAGTTAATGTTTCTCAGCTTGGTATACACACCTGTTTCTGTACATACGTAATTTTGATAACAGGCTGGAAGTTCAGCACTACTTGTTCAAGGGGACTTCAAACTGCTGTTCTTCAGTCACTGGAACTAGACTGTACATTAGCCTGTTCCTGCTCCACTAGTAGGATTCACTGCTACTTCAAAAGAGTTTTCAACCCCTGAATCTTGAGCTACCTTTAGGATTTGAGTTCTCTAAAGTCTATAGCAAGGCCTTCTGGAGAGAAGGCACTTCTGAATAGGATTGCACTTGGTTTTCATGACCACTGTGTTTCCACCTAATGTAGATACTATGGTATAATGCAACTCTTTCTTCCTAGGAGTTGGGAAAGGCAATGGAACTGATATGAAGGTGCAGATAATAGTGAGGAAGCAAGTTGTACTAGAATGTGTGTGTGCCAGTCAAGGAAACTGCAGGTGAGAGTACTATGAAAGCATGTCAGTTGAGTCACAGAACCTGAAAGCGACTTAGGTCAAAAGTGTCTTCCTGTAAAAGTTGAATACTGGACATAAAACTATCTAAATAAATGAATGCTGTAAATTCTGAGAGAATGAAAAAGCTAAGCTTTGCTATATCACAGGAAAAGTAGTGGTAAGATAGTGAAGTATTTCCCTAAAAGTCAATGAAACGCAATAGCTCACTCTGACCTAAGTAACTGAAATCGTTGGCTCTTATTCTAGCACTGTTGTGTACCATGAATGAGTAGCTAGGTATTGTCATGAATTGGTTCCTTGTCTCTCTGCAGTAACTTTTCATAAAAGTAATACTTTATTCTGTTATCCAGCTCTTCTTTGATTCTGAAAGTGACTCTGTGGTCATTGGCTTGGAAGACAGCCCTGTTATAAGTGGCGATGTGAAAGTCAGATTTGAATCGCATTCTGTAAGTATAACAGCGTGAAGACCCTCACTTGAGTATGAGGAGAGGCTGCAGTGCAAACAGCAGCTGGGTGCTGGCTGTGCTGTGTGGGGCAGAATCTGCGTTCTTCCCCAGTGACTCCTGCTGTGTGGGGTGGCCCCACTGTAGCAGCTGTTATTCCACCTCTGTGCACTGAGTGATGCAGCAAATGTTGCTACATCAGCCTGTGCAGGTGGTGGAGGCATCTGCTTGTTCCTACAGTACAACTAAGACATCTTAGTTGAGCTGCTTCTAACACGGGTCTCTTACTTCATTGTACTAAGTTTGTGACCTAGTCCTGAAGTAACTTCAGTGAAAATAGTGGTCTGGGTGTGATATTGGGCTCTTCAAGTGTACTGACTCTGGTGCTGTAGCTTTGTAAACCAGACTACTGAGGACAGGTGGGTAGTCTTGCTCTGCAAAAAATAAGTCCTGTTGTCTAATGCAGTCCTTAAACAAGGTCTTTGTGTTTAGGATCTCCCAAAAGGCTATGATGACTGCCCATTCTTCTTCTGGTTCAACACTTCCTTTATTGAAAATAACAGGTAAGTGATCATAGTGACTGCCTTCAGACCCTAACTTCTGGTGTCTGGACAGAGTTGAAAGCTTCTAAACATGGCACTGAAAGCTGAGGCAGCTGGCTGATCTTAGCTTCTGTGTAGGTACTGGTCTCTGACTCTCAATTGGAGCTCGTGCAGCTGGCACACGCTTACACTGTGCTGAGTTTTAAGCATATGTGAGCTCTTTACCTTAATCAACTTAATCCATTGGACTCTTTCCTCAGCACTCTAAGTGTTGTTAATGAACTTGAATTCAAAAAGGTAATGCTAACTATTCAAACTTAGGCAACTCTGCCATCCTCTATAGCATGGCTGAATGAGAGGCTGGAACTCATTCAGCAGTTTGGTCTTAATGTTTGCCTGCTAGAGTTAGAGGTACTGATGCTTGGGATCCCAAAGGAAGGCTCCTCAAAAAAAGCATGAGAAGCAGCAAGTTAAAGTTAGAAATTACTGTGGTTTGTTCTTGTTGAGACTAGAACTCTGGTGGAGCTCTAGCCAGCAAAAGTTGGCCTTGTCTGTCTTGCTAGGGGAGTGATGTAGAAATACAGAGACAGGAGATCCTTCTCTTCTGTCTACCAAACTTGACAGATTTAGATAGAGGAACAGTGAACTTGACGTATGAGAGAGAATTACTGTTCTCTGCATGACTGGAATAGGAAGGAAACAATTTTTATTTAATTGATCCTATCAGAGCATATGGAGAGGCAGCTATGTTCATAACTCTGAACATAATATGCTGAGCCAGCAATGCACCTGGCAGTCTACGTGCAGCCATCTAGTTAGACTAAACCAGTGCCAGGAGAAATGTATGCCTGCTGTCTGATAGCCACTCAAAAGTTTCACCCAAGTGCTTTGTTTGTTTCCTCCAGGGAAGGGAGGATGCACCACCAGACATTCTCTTAAACACAATTTGGTAGAGACTATCTCCCTTTCTGCCCAGAGAATTCTAGTAGACCTCAGGTGGACTAGGTCAGATCAGAAGTGAAACAGCTGCTAAGGGAGTGCTCCTATCTCTGTACCTCTAATTCAGCCACAGCTGATGTGCAAGTGCTATTAAGTGATAACAAAACATGAATTTGGTAAGCATTAAAAGTGGAGAACGTGCCTGATGAGCTTGACTGAGCACTGAATCAAATCCTTGCCTTTAGGAAGGTCAGTTATTAAATTCCTACCACTTGCATCCCATCATGAGGCCTTGAGCTGAAGGTAACACTAATTTTACTCTAGTAGTCTTGCATTGTGGGGCTCTGGGAGGAAAAAAAACCCCAAAACACAACACAAACCCAACTAACCAAAAAAACCCCAACCAAACAAAACCAACCCACAAACCCATCTGATTGTATGTTTCTCAGACTACTTCAGATCCAAAGCCCTGTGCAGTGTGCTGATGTCTGTCTGAATTCAAGATCTGGGGCTATATTTAATATTCCAGGGCTGAGCTTGAAGTTCTCTTGGCTGGCTGAAAGGAAAAGCATGTCTTGGGCTGTAAGATAAGCTACTGCATTTTGTCTTTCAGACTCTACCTTCCCAGGAATGAGCTGGATAACCCTCACAAGTCTAAAATGTGGAAAGTCTACAGTGAGAAATTTGCTGTGGAGGTGAACTTTATTGAACCGTAAGGGAAAGCTGAAAGAAGGGAAACGTGTGAAATTCATTTCTTTTCCTGGAGAATGTCTTGCTGCTTCAGTAAAGTGAAGCAGTCTCATTTTGATGTACTTAATGTATTTCTGTGTAGATACAACTTCCCAAATAAACTTACATGAAGTTCTGTTGTGCAGAGCAATAATACTCTGACAAGTTACTTAGTGTCAGCTGACTGTCATGGTAATGAGCTGTTGGATCCTTTGGAGCTTAGATGTCCCTATGTTCAGGTAATCCCTACTTTATTGACAGAAGACAATTGTCAGTCTTTTTAAGCAAGAGCATTAACCTGATGGTGGGTGGAGACCATCAGTTTGCAGGAGACAGCTGGGAAAATCTGACACACTTTCCCTCAGCATTAGGGTTTTCCACAGATCAGTAGAATATAGGAATTTGGAGGCAGGAATAGTAATGTGGTGCAAGCAGACTAATACTTGAGTAGAAGTCTTGGTATTGAACCACTGTTCATCAGAAATCCATGATGTAGGATTTTGAGCAACACCTGACCTGGGAGCTGACTGTGGGACTTGGAGACTGCACAGGTGCTTCTCTGCTGCTGTACTTCCCCACAAATGGCTGAGATAGCACACTTGTGAGCTGATGTGCTATCTGCCTGGGATCAGTTAGCCAGGCTTGCCCTAGTACCTGCATGTGATGTTGGTCTGTGCACTTGCTCCTCTGGGCTAATACTGCAAGTGTGCACTGACCCTCTTAAGCTAGACTGAGACCTGTAATGCACAGACAATGCTTATTCTGCTTCCAACTGGTCTCAGCAGTGCAGCTTTTCTGTGGAGACTGTTCAAGCCTGCCTTGATGTGAAACATGTGTTGAGGTTAGTTTCTTGGTTCTGTTGCTGCTTCAGTCTTTTTAGTGTTAAGAACTAAGAGCAGAAGGGGACTGACATAGTTTTCCATAGCTAACAACTAGCTAAAGGAGTAGGCAGACATCTCATACCTTCCAGGTGCTTACTTGAGGGTAGTGGCATACTATGAAGACAGCTGGCTGAATATGAGCCAGCAGTGTGCCCAGGTGGCTGAGAAGGTCAATGGCATCCTGGCCTGTGTCAGAAATAGTGTGGCCAGCAGGACGAGGGAAGTGATGTCCCCCTGTACTCGGCCCTGGTGAGGCCGCACCTTGAGTACTGTGTTCAGTTTTGGGCCCCTCACTCCAAGGAAGACACTGAGGTGCTGGAGTGTGTCCAGAGAAGGGCAACGAAGCTGGTGAAGGGTCTAGAGCACAAGTCCTATGAGGAGCGGCTGAGGGAACTGGGGTTGTTTAGCCTGGAGAAAAGGAGGCTGAGGGGAGACCTTATTGCTCTCTACAACTCCCTGAAAGGAGGTTGTAGGGAGGTGGGGGTTGGTCTCTTCTCCCAAATAACAGGCAATAGGACAAGAGGAAATGGCCTTAAGTTGTGCCAGGGGAGGTTTCGATTGGATATTAGGAAACATTTCTTCACTGAAAGGGTTGTCAGGCACTGGAAAAGCTGTTCAGGGAAGTGGTTGAGTCACTGACCCTGGAGGTATTTAAAAGACGTGTAGATGTGGTGCTTAGGGACATGGTTTAGTGGTGGACTTGGCAGTGTTAGGTTAATGGTTGGACTTGATTATCTTAAAGGTCTCTTCCAACCTAAATGATTTGATTCGATTCTATTCTAAGTACATGTGTGGACTCAAGTTTTGCTATTGCTGTGTAATTACTTGGTATTTGGAGCTAGGCTGTTGGAACTCCCACAGAGTTGGAAGCTGCTTCTGTTAGCACTGTACTTCAAATGTGGAGGTTGAAACCTGTTTGCAATGACAAAGTGTTCCACCAATTGTATGCAGTTCTAGGTGCAGGATAGAGTGAGCTTGGGTCACTTAAATATTGTGAGTGGAAGGAGCTGGAGGTCATGTAGTCCAAACTCCTGTGGAAAACAGGCCCAGCTAGAGCAGGCTCATACAATGTAGCTGTTCTATAGATCTCTAAGGCTTCTGAGAAATCCCCATCCTGATCTTAACTGCTTTTCCTTCCTGGTTGGAATTTCCTGTCTTCCAAGCTGTAGCTGTTGTACAGGGGCAGGGCTAGAGACATCTCTCAGAGGAGCCTGGTTCTGCCCCTTCCCATGAATGAAGTAACTGCAGACAGCAGTAAGACCTCTCCCCAGCTTTCTGTTATGGGTGAACAAACCCAGTTCTCCACCATCCATCCTGGTTGCCCTCTGCTTGACTTGCTCCAGTATGTCACTGCCTTTCTTGTACTGGGGAACATGAAATGGGATGTGGTATTCCAGGTCTGCTCTGAGAGACGTGAGCTGTATGAGCAGAGGGTCAGGACCGTGACTTGCTGGCTCCAGAGCCTGCTATTGCAGCCTAGCCTTTGCTGCAAGGGTGTGCTGGCTCACGGTCACCTTCTGCAACGCTGTTCACCAAACTGGGGTGTTGCTTCAGAGGCTGCATGTGTTATTGCATGTAAACTTAGTAAACTGCCCCTCGAGATTAAGGGGTGCTGGCAAAGTTAATGCAACCCTGCATCTCTGGCTTGAGGAAAGGAAGAAACACCCATTTACACGGGAGTGAGACCGCAGCTGCATCACTAGAGGGCGACGGAGCAAGAAGGTGGGTAAGGCCGCTGTGTCCGCACTGAATGTACTGGGAGCTGGAACAGGATGACGTTTTATTGCAGCTAGAAGTGGCTGATGACTAAGTTCCTTTCGGCTTAGCTCTGGCAATTGGATATCACTGTCCTAGGGTGCCCTTTCCAATCGCTTGCAGGGCAAAGAAGGTAAACCTTCCCGCTTATGAAGCAAGCTAATCTCCTCGTGTGACAGCAGCAAAGGCTGTAACAGCAAGAGTCAGATTTTTCTAGCTTGTCCTGGTTTAGGCTGGGACGGAGCTAGTTTTGTCTCCAGCAGCTACTGTGCTTTGGATTTAGTGTGTGAAGAATGGTGATGTTGCTGGTTGCTGCTAAATGATCAAAGACATTTTCCAGCTTCCCAGGTTTTGCTAATGTGCAGGTGCAAAAATTTGGGAGGGGTAGAG
This sequence comes from Phoenicopterus ruber ruber, assembly GCA_009819775.1. Classification (NCBI taxonomy): domain Eukaryota; kingdom Metazoa; phylum Chordata; class Aves; order Phoenicopteriformes; family Phoenicopteridae; genus Phoenicopterus; species Phoenicopterus ruber. The sequence continues at coordinate 191,001,342 of CM020215.1, forward strand.
CCAGAATAGTTGACCCAAACTGGCCAAAGAGAGTATTCTATACCATAGACACTATGCCTGGTATAAGTGAGGGTTGGCTGGTGGGCTGCTTCCCTTCTGGTTGCTTTTTGTTCCCTACCCCCCCCCCCCCTTTTTTTTTTCCATTTGGGCCTTTTCGTTCCCTTGCCTGCTCTCGGGAACTTGCTGTTCTGGTATAGCTGGGGGGGATACCCCTGCTCCCTGACTGCTGCTCGGGATGGGCTGTATTGGTTGTCAGGTGGTGAGAAATTGTGCATCGTTTATGTATTCTATTATCCTTTTATTAATAAATTTTTAATTTTTCCTTTGCTGTCCTGGTGAGCTGCTTTTATCTCAACCTGTGAGTTTTCCTTTCTTCCCTGATTCTCCTCCCACCCCACTGGGGAGGGGGGGAGTGAGTGAGCAGCTGTGTGGTATTTTGGTTACCAGCTGGGGTTAAATTATGACATAGCTGAAGCATGTGGTTAAGGAAAAACTATTGTATAAGCAGGAAGGAGTAGTGAATAGCTGTATGAAGGAGCTACAGCATCTCTTCAGCCATCCAAGCACCACTGCTCAGAAGATGGTAACGATAGTTCCAAACCTCCCTGCAGCAGTGACCTTCTCTGGCTTCAGGGTAGTGGACACTCATCCCTTACACATATGGAATTTAGGTGACCTGTGGTGGACTGCTGGCATTCTTGTGGCAGGAAACTTACCCTTACAGTGTGTATCACGGTAATCAACAATCTAGAAACTTGGAACTTGAGTTAAGCCCTAATATTAAAACTGACTTTGGTACTAACAAAGCACCAGGCCAAGGGCTAAACTATGGGCTTTATTTTCCATAGTAGATTATGTAAAATCTGCAGTTGTTTCACAGCACCTTGTTACAGCTTGCACTTTTCCCTTTATGGGCTTTATGTTCATTGATTGCAAAAAGCCTTTTCCTTTACTACTTCAGCCTCTCTTTGCTCCTCAGCTAGACAAGCTTGGTAAGTGTTGTTGCATGAACAATAGTCAGCCACAGTTAATCAAATCAAACTTTATTCCTGTGAATTCCTATACCAACATGTAAAGTTCTGAGCTGAACAACAGATACATGTGTACAGCTTACGCAGCTGTGAATGGAAAAATTCCTGCTTACATCAACTTCAAAAAGTAAACTCTCAAAATGCATGTCTATTTCAGCCATCAGCTTCTTGCTGTAGGTTCAGTTCAAAATATGCTTCTCCTGAAGCTTCAACTTTTGTATTTAAAAACTGCAACCATCAGCTTTAAAAAATAAAGCAAAGACAAATCTAAGAAATAGATTGAAGTATCCCACTGATGTGGAGTCAGTCCTCACCTTTTCATAACTATTAGAAACATATACAAATATGCTATTTCTCTTGGGTAGACACTTCTTTGAAAAGAAGGAGAAGTCTAACAACTTAAAGCTTCACCCTCCTACCTGAATTATTTAAACATTTGGTATAAGTTCCTTTTGAAGTACTGACTATGCACAGTATTGCTGCTCCTAGTGTAGTGGTTGATCAAGGTAAATTGGTACAACAGACACTGAAGATACTCCAGCCATGCCCTGCTTGTAACTGCTCTTTCTCATGGGTGTGTGAAAGGGAGAGGAACAGATCTTGCTGCATGGGAAGGCTGGGGGGGGGGCAAGAAGAGTTTGTGGAACTGCAGCAGCAACCACCTTTCATCGAAGAGGCTGTAACAGTGCAGTGGAGTAGCCAGTTTACGTGCACGCTGGCTACACTGCAGGAGGCAGCAGGTATTGAGATGCTTTCATCTGTGCCTAAAGCTTTTTCCTGTTTCTGGGGTCTGAAATGGAAGCTGTAACATGCACAACTGAGCTGTTCCAGCTGTGACTGATGTTGCTGCTCACAAGTTGTGGTTGCTCTGACAAGTCACTATGTGGAGGGTCAAAGAGCTCTGCCAACCCTAGCAGGCAGCCTGTCTGTCACTTACAGCACACAGACAACATCCTTCTGCCCAGCTCCTGGCCTGAGTCACAATTGTGTTGCTGAGACCTGCTTTGCCTTCTCCCAGGATAGGCAGTAGCTGCTTCTTACAAGGCATCTAGAAAGAGGTGTTAGTGCCTCATTTTGGGTAACACTGACAAACTGTGTTTAATCAAGTGACATGACCAAGCAGGCATGCCCTACAGGCCTGAAGGTGATACAAACTCTCCAGTCATATGAGCTTTTTCCACTCAGCTGAAGAGATGCAGCACGTGGCAGGACTCCAGTGCAAGTAAGTGCATGCTACACCCTGGAGACCGTGGTGTCAGTTGTCTGTAAGAACTCAGTTCTGGCTTTCTGCTCCTCTTCAGCTTCCTGTCCTTCAAGCAGAGACTCATTCATGTTAAGGTGACCCAAACAAGAGCCTGCAAAGTTACAGTTCTGTGCTCAGAGCCAGCAGCCTCTGTTACATTCAGTGTTTAATTCAGTGGTGTTAGTGTACTCCAGCACTTCTTGGAAGGATGTAGGAAATAATAATAAAATGCTGCCACAAACTTGTTAAAAATGCTGCGTGGACTCCTTAAACCGAGGTTACTATATGTTTTTTTGATCTCAAAGGCAGGCATATCTCACCTCTAAGTCATACAAAGTAAGGGGTGAACAGTTCCTACTTTTATAAGCCAGTTCACTGGGACAGAGTACACAGTCAGACACCAACTGCCCTGACCTTGGAAAGCTGCAGAGCAGAAGGGAGCTGGAGAAGGGCAGGGGTCTAGCCAAGGATCTGTACATACTCAACAAGATTAGACAGGACTGGTTCTTTTGAGTCTGACGCTTGCCAGCACCACCTGGGAAAGTTAGTTACCACAGCACAAATTTTAAAACAGTGCTTTGCCTTGAACAAGTCACAGCTTATTGCTGCATTGTTACATTAAACCCACCAGGTCAACATAATTCTTTTTTAGCACCATTACAGGTCAGGAAAACATATTTATGACATGCAATGTACCTAGTGCAGAATCTGCAAGATAGAGATAGTTCTGCTGGTCCAATTCAAGCAGCATGTACACACCTCCATAAAATCACCTGAATTTAAAAGATTACAAATCCTAAACTGGAGTTGAGTTCCTAAAATTAGGTCACTGATTTGGCCCTGCTCAGACCATGATGTGATCTATGAGTTTTTTTGATCATTTAAGTGATCCTTAAACCACCTTTTGTTCTCCATCTGCTAGAAGGTATCAGTAAGAATCTATTTGTTTCATCATAAGTTTCCGGCTGTATTCATAGGCAAGGAACAGTGCCCCATTGGCCAGGAATGCACGGATCATAGTTGGCTTTAGTCCAGAATACAAGGCAAGTACACCTGGAAATGAAATCAGAGCCACTTAGCAAGTTATTAAAAACTTATCATCTGCATCAAGCACTGTGCTTTTCCCTCTGCAGGATACTGAAGGAATGCTTCCGCTTACAGGGGCATGCACACACACAGAGCTGAACTCACCGGTGTGGCTGCTAACCACGGTGTTACTGGATATTGATATAGAAGGAATATCTAGAGTTGTAATGTGAGTTTAGGCATTAAGAGCTTATGTTAGATGCTTATCTCAGGTGTGACAGAGTCTTCAGAAGGCTACCTTGGTCACCTGAGGATACAGTTCACAGCAACTGTACCACAGCTAGCAAGGGGACAGAAAGAACAGCAGGACTATGTTGGAGCTGTGCCCCAGGAGAGACCCCTGCTCTGATGAGTATCTTCCCCAATAACAGGGCCAGGATTCATATCTGCTGCCATGTACATCCATGCACCATCTTCCAAAGTGCCTGGTGCAGGCTTTTCCAAGATGACACACTGAGGTAGAGAGCCCTAGTTGCCAGGCTTGATAGGATTGATTTATTAAACTTCTAGAGCTAAAGAAAAATTCTGTACTAAACTTAACTGGTGCCTTCGATTTTCATGTATACGTTTGGTCATTGGTCATAGAGCTCATTCCTTTATCTGCTTTTAAAGCTAACAAAGCTCAGTATGCATTAAGTGAATTGTCTCCTGAACCAAGAGGCATGGCAGATGCAGTAGGTCTCATTTCTAGATTCCAAGCTTTCCAGACTACATGAAGCATCAACATTTCTGTTTGTTAGAAACAGTTATTGTCTGTCTCTAACATGTTATCAGTGGACTAGATTTTTAAGCAATTTTTGGTATTGGAGGGTATAGATTTCAATCTGCAGTCCTAGAGCTTCATTCAGTTGATACGCTGCATACTCACCTTCAGTTCTCACAACGGTTACAAATGTTCCCATAAAGCCTGTCTGTTTTCCAGCCATTGAAAGAACCTGAATTCTAGATTTCACACAGTCCACAGGATATACAGCAATCCACAGACAGCTGCCTCCAAAACCTCCGCTTAGTAGCAAAGGAATGGGACCTAAAAGTTAAGAAATAAGCTTTTATACACACAAATACACCACAAAATATTCACCAACATTAATATCACATTATTTCATCTACAGAAGTCAAAGATAACACAGAGGAACCTGCTTACGACAAAAGAGCAGTTTCTGCTCCCCCAAACCTTTAAGTTAATTTTAAGCCACTGGTAATTTGCAAGTCTAACCAGAAGCTCAAAGGTTATAAGGAGTGCCTCTTAGTTTATTGGCCATGCTAGAAAAGCGTAACTCTGAATTCTGTTTTGACTGTATTAACTAAATTAACTCCACTCCTTTCACACTTGTAATCATTTTCCAGTGCTAATTATGAAATGGTTTAGAGTAACATCACATAGTGTCACTAATCACCTATACAGAGATTTATTTGGTACAGTGAAGTTACTTTGTGATCAGTCATTTTTCATGATGCAACCTCATTTTGTGTTTCAAATCTGATGTTTATAATATTTTGCAACAACAGAGACCAGAATGCATGCAGCCGAAATCCTAACTCCCAGCAACACAAAGTAGTACTGTTCAGTCCTTCAACAGGAGACAAGCAGTCTTTATGCTGGCATCTCCTCACTTTTTCATGTCTAATTTTCAATCTCAGTGTTCTCTTACTATCATTGTAATGACATCTAACAGTCAGCATGCATTTTGGCATACACTTGGACACACTGTTCAAGAGAACACAGCTAAAGACTTCAAAATCGCTGTAAATAGCTGCTGAAATGAAATAGTTCAGAGTTGTGTTACACTGTAGGGTCAGTTATTTAAGTGTGCAGTATTACTGTTAGTTCACTGTGTTCATTTATTACTTATAATACATACTGCTCCATTGGAAAGCGGTCACTTCAATTATTCATTACTATATATACACAAAATGCATACCTCCATATTTTGTATGTCCAGTTTCCTTTATTTTACAACTGCTGTGCATCATTAGCATATCTTCAGAGAAGATTGCCTCCCCTCCCTTATGTCCCCCATGACAGCATGCTAAAATCCAGCTGGAAAAAGGGGCACCATACCTAATTCATCTTTTGATCTCCCAGAGGCAAAGAATGTCCGGCTCAATTCATACCCTCCAAAGAAGAAGAAATAGCCTGGGACTTCCCGCAGCAAAGTGCTTGACAGGCCACGGTAAAATCCGAGGGGACCATCCTTTTGAATAACTCCCTTCACTACTGACCAAACTGTACTGATAGAGAGGTTGATCCAGTTAGTAATGCTTAATAGCCAGGTAACGAGAAGGTTACAGAACAATAGGCAACTGCAGCGACAATTAAGGGTTAGACTCATTGTGTAGATAACAGAATTCAAGTAAGACTTAGAAGAAGATCCTGCCAGAAGCCCTTCACTAGCATCCAGCTTTACTAGTACCTGAAAGATCTGCAGGCTGCGACCCTCCCAGCCACAACTCCTCTGATTAACAGTGCACTACAAACATGACACTGAGCCAATACAAAATTAAAAATAATAAATACACATAAAAGGGTTTCAGAGATACTGTGCAGGGTGTATACTTACTTGTGTCCCTGGATTATCTTTCCCGACAACTGCATTTCATGCATGGCCTGCAGCCGGCACTTCACCAGCTCTGTTGGGCAGAGGACAAGAGTGGCAAAGGCAGAGGCGAAGGAGCCTGCAGCAGCATTCTGCAGATCACTGCAAGAGAGAAACTGCAGAGGGTATTTGGGCACTGACCTTCAGTGCAGCAGAGCCACTGCACCAGCAATCAGCTTCCTGAACCTGTACTCTAAATATCATCAAGAACAGCTGACAGACAGTCTTGGGGGAAGTCTCAAGGGAAAAGGGCAGTTACTGGAACTAGGGAGATGAAAAGCCTAGCTCATCCCATCTGCATGTACAACTCAAATACATCCTTTTGACACCTGAGAAGATATATTGCAACCTCCACCTTTTTTTGCTATACTTTAGCAATGGCAGCAGAATAAATACTATCAAATCTTCCCCTTCTTGGCTTTTATAAAAAAAGTTTCTGTAGACTTGTTTTACTGGGCAACTTTTGGGTACCAGTTACTTCCTCAAAGAGAACAGGAGCAATAATCACCTCATATAGATGTCAGTGTTCTCATATTCACCCTACCAGTATTAGTACAGGTTTTCGGTGGAAGATGCTGAAATCTGAAACCAAGGCACAACGGAGCACTATAATCTTCTATGGATGTGTTGCCCTGAATGCAACCATGCGAATCAGAGATAGCGCAGACAAACATAAACCACACCACTGAACAGGACAGCACCGCAATCTGCATTGACTCACAGTATTCCAAAACTGGGACTGACTTTGCAGTGATTTTACACATATCGCAAAGTCTGGGCTGCTTACCTGCCAGGACTCAAAATGCTGGTACTCCAGGATCATACTGCTTTATGATACACTTTAAACAGGCTCCTGCAGACACTGGTGTGTTGGACAGGAGCTGCACAATAGCACAGAACAAACAAGTGGAGCTCCTCTCTTTAAAAGCCTGGAGAGGCAGCACAGCAGAGACTGACCTCGCTGCTGCACAGAATCTCCTTCCATTCAACGGAGATGTTAGCCCAGTGCCCAACAGTTTTATACACAGAGCTTAAAGCTTCAACTTTTCACCTTACAGAAGCATCATGGAACTAAAGATGTGACATGAAGCAAAGCTCATGACATTCAGGTATGGCAGTGACAAGAACTGTCAAAGTGGAAGAAATCAGTAACTGCCTGCAGAGCAGCAATTGAATAATATGCAGTTAATAAGAAATGGCAACGCTGATTGCACAACGCTCTTGCAGCACACATATACCTTGGTGTAACATGGATCTGAGATGCAACCCACTAAAGCTCAAGACAGAGCAAGGCAGAGTTAAGAATACAGTACATGGCAGAGCCCTGCAGTTAAGCCATGAGCTAGAACAAGGCAATAAAGTTACACATTGAAGAATTAGGATAAGAAAATATGGAAGAGGTGCCTTCTAACTATGCACTAAAAAAGTGCACAGGATCCTTCCTCCTTCAAGACAAAAAACCCAGATGCTATCAGACTTGAAAAGAATTCTGACACATGTACATAAAGGACCAGATTTAGCCATAATTCAGATCTTTTCTACTTTCACCTGTTGATGTTTAATTCTACATACAAAAATTCAACTAGACCCGCTGTTCAGGCTTTGGTCTTTAATATAGTGAGCCTTGCTGCAGAAGTGATAAGCCTTGAATCCTGTTCAAGTTCCCTCTCAACTCAAAATGCCTAATTCAGTATTTTTTCTGGATGGGAGAGTTTTGGTCACACAGCACAGGAGCAAGAATCCTCTACTCTTACACTGTTCCTTCTTCTATAAAAGCCATTTATCTTGTTTTTCAAAGAAAATAACCTGCTGAAGATGACTAGTCACGTACTAAGAAAGTCAAACTGAGGTGAACAAGGATAATAGTTGTCTCAGTTTAGACTTTGGCACGGAACAAAATCAGTTGGGTTGGACTAAATGGGCATTTAAAGACAAATGGAATTTAGCACTTCTCTTTCCATTTGGTTGTCTCAGTTTAGACTTTAGCATAGAATGAAATCAGTTTGGTTGGACTAAATGGATGTTAAAAGATAAATGGAATTTAGCATTTCTCTCTCCACTTGTCTTTTTGACTCACGCATCAGTGGCATGCATTCCTTCAACTGGAAAAAGTGGTGTTTTGTAACTGTCCTTGTAATTGTTTTGCAAGGCTTCACACACTGAGTAGGGGTATCCCTAAACAGAGGCAGGCTAGGCATGCTTATTTCCAAGCCCTTTAAAGGTATGACTGAAAAGGTAACTTAAAGCAAAACCTGGTTTTGAGAAATCACAAACATCATAAAATAATGAAAAAGTGATTGCTTAGATATGGGTAAGAAAAATGGTCAGGTTCACCTCAGTTTGCAACCTGATGCATTTTCTTCTTCAGGCTAAGACAGTGTGACAGATTTTAAACAGCAGAGGCAATGAAGGTAATTATAGTTCTTCACTTGTCATGTCTGGAGGATAGCCACCTCATCAGGGTTTCTTCCCTCCCCTACAGCACACTACAAAGGCTTCTCAACTCTTCCACAGTGAGAATGGGTGGAGACGTCCTGCACAGACCACACATACTCAGGGCACCACTGCAGACCATGTCAATGCAATTCTCTCATACATGCACCTTTATAAGATGCCCCCACAATGATCCAGATGAAGAGTCCAAGGGAGCAGCAACAAGGGAAGAAACCTTTCAAGTACACTTAAATCCTTTAGTGTTTTTGTCCTAGTACAGATGCAGTCACACTATTTGCCCTTCAATCAACAATGAATTAAACAGCCATCCTGGATCTGAAAAGTACCAGTACCTGACCAAGGAAAGAAGGGTCAGATGCCATGAGAGGCACTTGCTATTGCTACATATTCAAGTTACATTCCCATTCTGTATCCTACTCCAAAGATGTGGAGTAGTACACCTATGTATACTGTTTGAAAGTTTCCTGCACTACTTCCCCTACATACACCCTAACATGCCGTCTCAGTCACTTGAAGAGATGATCCTAGGACCTCTGCAAGTCTGTGGTCTACCTCCCAGGAGGATCACAAAAGATGGTTAAGAAACGAAGCATGCTGTTGGTAGGCCTACCTCCAACATTTTAGTGGGTAGAAAAAGATAAGGGGTCTGTAAGCTGAGCGAGCAGAAAATCCCTGATCTAACAAAGCAATAAAAAAAAGGTGGAAACAATTCTGTCTCAGCTGAGAGATCTTAACTGCCAGAAAACAGTGCTTTCTGCTTGCATTCTCTTTCAATTAATACAAGTTTCTTCACTGCTTCATACTCCCTCATAGCAGGCCTCTGTCTTAAGATACAGCACATCTCAACGTGTGACAGGAGAACACCTCACATAATGCCACTTTTAGATGCCTGTCTTGCACTTAGGTAGCTACCCATGTCACGTCAGAGATCTCAAATGCAGAATCATGGCCTCCTCAGCTACTTCCATTTGGAGACAGACGAGATAGAGGCAGAACAAAGCTATTAATAAAAAGCTGAATGTGGTTAACCTTGTGTTACTCTTTGAATGAATGGAGTTAGGACAGTATGAGAAGTCTTTTACACACTGTGGGGCAGCACAAGGATGGAGAAGGTGTAGCTACTCTCAGTGCTGCACAGAAGACATACCTTGAGAAATGCGTAACAGTAAGGCACACTGAGACTGCTGGACCACTGACAGCTCTAAAGTGATGCACCTGGAAAAAAGCCATCCTAGCTAGAAAGAGATGATGATTGTTATGCCAGTGCATAAATCCACGACTTGCTCACATCCTGAATACTCTGCACTGCTCTAGTCTCATGAGCTCAAACCCAGATGCATTAGAATTACAAGGGTTTGAGAAAGGCAACAAGGACAGTTAAAGGAACAGTTCCCAAGTGCTCACTGACTAGGAGGGCTGGGATCCTTCCACCTAGGAAAAGACTCAGGTGGGGTAAAGGGGCATGGAGCAATGGACAGAGGTCTACAAAATCCCAAGTGGCATAGAGACAGTGGCCAAGGACCAACTGCCTCTTCCAGTTACAGAATTAGCGATTATCACCCACAGAACTCTGCCAAGGTGTACAGCAGATGCAACAAACTTACAAGAATTTGAGGGGAGACTGGACAAGTGCTTCAAAAGAGATTCAAAGTCACAGACTGGATCACACCAGGCTCAAGAAATCCTCTGAACTAAGAACATAGCCTGGCAGAGGACTCAGAAAATATTAAACACTCTCCCTCTCTTCTTTCTCATTCTTCAGGCAACCATTTATTGCCAGCACTGTAGACAACACACTGCACAGGATTAGACCCTCAGTCTAACCACTATTACATTCAAGCTTTTGAAACTTGAATAAATTTAAAATCAAAGCAATATTAGAGAAGTGTCCTTTCCCCTTAGTATGCCTCCCTGTAAGAGGAACCATTACCTCCACTGCAAAAATCAGAACAACCTAGAGACCAAGGGAATTCCAACTTTCAGGTGTTGCAGTGCTCTCCCTTCGTATGTTCCAGGTCTCGAATATTCCAGTTAAGTTGTGATTACCTAAACCAGCCAGCTGCAGTGACAAGTAGATGGCTCTGCTGTAGTTAGACACCACATCCTAGCACAAAGGTCTATATTCCAAAACTTACTACACTGCATAGTGGCAGAAGGGGACGCCTGGGACATCAGTTGCACCCTGACAATACAGTATTTGTAAGTAGCAGTTGCATGATTTTTTTCTGTTGTTTATTTTAAAATATGAAACAGATTTCTATTACTAACCTGAGCTTTGTTTTCCTGTCTACTCCAACAATACTTCTCACAATTTGTTGGCAAAATCCATAGCACATGAACAGAACGGAGTTCTCCGCAATGTTGGCTATAAGCGCTGTGTGTGGTTCCCTTGTAGAAGCCTCGAAAGCCCACTTGCTTATAGGTTTTCACAAAACAGTCAATAATTCCTTTGTACATCTCGGGGAATGTCTGCATCTTCACCTTTGCAGTGTCGAAGGGCTGGCCAGTCACGACACATGCTGTCCCACCTAAGCAAGCAGTGGAAGTTAAGAGGTTGGCTGAAGGTTATCACAACTGAAACAGCTATACACACACAGCACCGTCAGGAAAATCACACAGAAAGCAAAGATGAATAAATTCTCCGCAGGAAAAAAGACAACTGCACTAATTTTAGCACAATGGCATCAATTGTCAGTGGTGAATTTAGTTACCTGGAGAAAAAAAAAAACACACACATGCATAAGAGCAGTAACAGCTTGATTCTGATTAAACATTTCTTTACCTTACTAAAAGCAAGCATCTAAATGAATCAGTTCACTTACATAAATGGGTACTGAATTAGAGGTATTGTTCTGCAATCAAGTCACTTGTGTTAATGATTTAAGCAACATTTTCCCTTGCTCATTAACGCAGCGGTTCAGAAGCTATCTCATTTATGTTCCAACAATAACAAAAAAACTGAAAGATTTGTAATCAAGTGAGACAAAGATTCCCCGGGACAAGAGGAACACTGCTGAGAGTGCTAAAACTGATGATGCATTATAAATTGATAATCAGCGACTCAAACTCTTTACTTCAAAACTACAGATGATTCTTATTTACATTTATTCCCATATACTGGAAGAAAGCATCCAGGATAAGCTGAAAAAGGGCAAAAGGGCAGAGTTGCTCAACATGTTATCTTTTCCAAACTAAACTGCAAGGTCAAAACCCTGAAAACTTGTCAGATATTTCCATCAATGTCATCAATAACCACTTTGCCCACAGTGCAGTGTTCTTCCACAAGATCTAACTCAATTCAGTCGTCTGCAGAAAGAGCGAACATTACACTTTTCCAGTAAGAAATACCAGCGTACACTGACAGCGATCTATTAGGAGCCAATACCTAACAGGAAGCATACGACAGGTGTACCTTATATAGACTTTATGGTTTCGCTTTTTTAGCTACAGAGAAGAACCATCCTAAAACAAAAGCTGATCTTTAACCAAAGCACAATTGACACACATACACCTTAAAGAGGGCAAGTTACCAAGGTGTTTTTCAGCTATGAAACTGAAATAATTATCTATAAATGCAGATAATGTAAAGAAATGGAAATAGAAACAAATGTGAATCCAATTAAGATTAGTTATTTTTCTTCTAAGTGGGGAGTAGAAGAGTAAGCAAGTGCTTGTTTAACCAGCGTTATTTTCAATCGATTTTACTCTTTGCCAACACATTTGTGTAACATTGTTGTTGCTCCTCTGCAAAGAGGTATTTCAGGTCCTTAAGAGGACCTCAAGACCCTAGCTCCCATAAACCTCATTCTCAACCAGATGGATCATTGAAAGCTTCAGAACAAATCATGCAAGGACGCATGAAGAGCTTTTGGTCTGGGCGGGTGTCCTGGTTTAGGCCGCAAGGGGCTGGAGCGACGGCGATGCCCATAGCGGGGGGTGGAGCGGCCGCAGTGGCCGGGGGTGGAGCGGCCATGGGCGGGGGCTGGCGCGGCGCAGCGGCCGGAGCAGGGGGTGGAGCGGCCGCGGTGCCCACGGCGGGGCGTGGAGCAGCTGCGCGCCATGGCGGGGGGTGGGGCGGCCGCGGTGGCTGCGGCGGGGGTCGGGGCCGGGGCAGCCGCGGTGCCCGTGCGGGCAGGAGCGGAGCAGCCCCGGCGCACACAGCGGAGCGTGGGGCGGCCGCGGCGCCCGTGGCGGGGGACGGCGCGGCCGCGGGGGCTGTAGCAGGGAACTGGGGTGGCCCTGAGCCTACGCCTGCACCGGCTTCTGACCTTAAGCAAGATGTGACACACGTATTCCTACTGATAGGAGTGACAGTCCGGTCCGAACATCCCAGAGGTATTCCAAGTTCTCAGAAACTCCCGTAACTAGACAGGAGGGCAACGAGAAATCAAAGGAAGGCATTTTTACCCAGGAGGGGAAAGGGAAAGCAAAGGAGGAAGTTTCCCCCTGTTGACCCCCCGGGAAGGAAAAAATAAAGGAAATAATTACTGTAGTCCCCACCACGTTGCTCCCGAAGTACGAAGCTGTAACCGTTGCTGCTGCTTCGTTCTGCACATCGCCCCCCTCCATCGTATATGAATACAGGTAGTAAACTGGTCTAAACACCAATGATTTTACCATGCCATAAGCCAGTGCTAAACCACAAACCAAAGCAATAATCTTAATCCAAAGCCCAGAGCTAACAAACCATGCATAAACTGTGACAAACAGCATACAGTAAGGTGATACACGATACAACTCTGAGAAGCACTCTGTAAACAATTCATAGAATCATAGAATCGTTCTGGTTGGAAGAGACCTCCAAGATCGTCGGGTCCAACCATTAACCTAGCATTACCAAGTCCCCCACTAAATCGTATCCCTATTCAAACAACATTGTGACCAGCGGCAATTAAAGTAATACAATGGATGCTTATAACAAATTGTTTTAACACACTCTGGTCAAGTCTGTTGTTATCTCAACCCTTTGAGCCTGACCGGGGGCTTCAAACCCTGACCCCTCAATCTGATGCTCTCTCAGCTGAGCTGGCTGGACCCCTCGAGCCCCATGTTGGGCGCCAAAAAGGACTGTCGTGGTTTAACCCCAAATTGTAGCCCAATACCATGCAGCCGCTTGCTCGCTCCCCCCACTCCCTGGTGGGTGGGGAGGAGAATTGGAGAGAAAGGAAAACTCACGGGTTGAGATAAAAACAGCTCACCAGGACAGCAAAGGAAAACAGAAAAATATATTAATAATGATAATAATATATATATGGATAATAGATATATAAAAAACAATACACAATTTCTCACCACCCAATGACCGATACAGCCTGTCCTGAGCCGCAGTCAGGGACCAGGGGTATCCCCCCCCAGCTATCCCAGAACAGCAAGTTCCAGAGAGAGCAGGCAAGGGAACAACAGTCAAATGAACGAAAAACAAAAAGGAAAAATAGGGAAACAAAAAGCAATCCGAAGGGAAGCTTAAGGTTTAAAGCAAGTTAAGGGTCTCAAAGCCTAGTGGCCCACTGACCGACCCTCACTTATACCAGGCATGACATCTATGGTATGGAATACTCTCTTTGGCCAGTTTGGATCACTATTCTGGCTCTACCCCTCCCAAGTTTTTGCATCTGCATGTTAGCAGAACCTGGGAAACTGCAAAATGTCCTTGGTCGTCCAGCAGCAACCAGCAACATCAGTGTGCTATCACTGTTCTTCTCACACTAAAGCCAAAACACAGGAGCTGCTGAAAACAAAACTAGCTCCATCCTGGCCTAAACCAGGACAGAGGGATAACCAAGGAGAGAAGTAGCTGGCTCAGACCAGTAACATCCATGTAATCCTCAGATGAGAAGAGCTGGAAAGGCTCAGCCAATGCTACTTGCAGGCAAGTCAGGTAGGTATAATCTACAGGACAAATGCTAGGTTCCTGTATAAAGGTAGACCTAAAACATCCACATGTAGTAAAATAACAGCTGTTGGAAGAATCCCAAGAAAACCAGGAATGGTCTTAGGAATGCAAAGCTGAAAAATCAGGAGCTGACTGTGAACAGCTATTCCAAGAAGAGAAAAGGCTCTCCTTACACTGCCATTGGAGGTGGCACAAGAAGCCCAGTAAACTACAGCAACGAACTTTGTAAGCCTCAAGGTAGAGACCAAGAGTCACAGTTAATATCTAAAATATTAAAGAAAAATAAATCATTCTTCCAGCCTGCAGTAGAGAGTCTAAAAACCCAACAAAACAAACCAGAAAACCAAAAAAGTCAACCCTGCTTGAACGTTAGACAAATGTGGTCCTAATAAAACAGGGGAACAGTGGGGAAGAGAGTCCTACTTAATCAAAGAAGTGATTAGAGGTTTGCTCAGATCCTAGGCAAGGACTACGACCCACAAGCAGCTAAATGACTTATTTATTCTTGTTCAGAATTTACTTGCCCTAATCTGTCATTACTTATCAGCTAGTCAAGACTGTATCTGGAGAGGAAGGTAAAATGAGGTTATGCATTTGCTGGAGGAACTAGCTGTTTGCCTAGTTAAATACACTTTCTAAAGGGTGCAGAGTCATATGTAACACAGGAAGGGTCACGACCAATGAACACAGGCAATACAAAGCAAGTACGTGGAAAGAATATGGAAAATAAGTATTAGAGGAACAGTAAAATTGTCTATTACAACAGAAGTAGCAAAGAAAAAAAATAAGAACAATGATTTAGGATTACTGAAGTCATGTTGAAATGAATGTCTGAATTCATCTTATCTGAAGGAAGGAGAACTGTAACGGAGAAGAAAACAGCATCATTATTTCTAAGATCCTCTAAGCTCTACTGCCAAAAACCAGGCAAACCTCAAGTGCATACCCTGTTAGCCTGAATGTGGGCATGGAACAGTATCACCAAGCAATGGATTTCTAAGCTAATGCTAGTTTCCACCTCTTGTAGCGGCCAAGATGAGACACACCAGGCTTGAACCCAGAAAGACAGCTTCCTAAACCAGCGTGCCCCTCTGCCCTGGATGTTAACAGCAGCATTTCAACTGAAGTACAGGAAGGAAAGCAATCGCACCTCCCATTTAAGCACCTGGGAACCCTGCAAAACCATAAAGAACTGCACAGATACTAAGTTGCTACATTGTGAAATAGAGCAGATATAATAGCTACTCTTTACAGAGGACCCAAAAACCAAGGAGAATGAACAAACTAACAGAAACAGATTTTTCTAAGGCAATGAAGGAATAATAGCAGAAACCCTTTCTTCCCTTGCAGGGAAACAGGGTGCTGTCTAGTCAATGACTTATTTTGCAAAGGCTAACAAAGCAGGTATTCACTGGGCAAAATGTGGTGGCAGACCAAATGCTTTCTGAAGGTGCCACATGGGACCCATGTTATCCGTCACCCGTTGCTTTCTCGCTGCACTAAGGTTAACCCCACTCTGACAAATGACCTCCAATAACTACCCTTGAATGTACTTAACACCATTAATACTGTCATATCCACAGCATTAATGCAGTCATAAAGGACTGACTGTAATAGCTATTGTGTGGGCAAGAAAAAAACATTAAAATGTTTAAACTGATTACAACAGTACAATAAATAAATCTTTCCTTCCACTTTTTCCTGTATAAACATCATCAAATTAACTATTCTATCCCAATGCTTGTCATCTATTCTGGGCATCATGTAAGCTTCCATCAGAAACTAGTACCTCTATGGCCAAGCCTGCCTCATGATGAAAGCTTTTCCAGTACTTCTACAATAGCTTTTTTGACCCACAGATGAAGATTAGAAATGCCAAAAAACCCCTTTAGAGTTAAAAACTGCTTCATGGTAATGTCAATGAGACAATCCAACTGTTTCCACATTTGTGACCATCACAACTGGTCCAGCAAAGCTTTATAGCACAGACTAGACTGACGTGGAAGTTAGTTAAGTGAATTCATGATCATCGGTTCTACTGCTGAGTTTCCCAGATTTTCAAGATTTACACCGGGATGTTGTCTGAAACAATAACCCTTCAGACAGCCTCTTGCCCATTTCAATTAGAGAAGGTTCCTGTTACAAAAGCAGCACCTCAGTCACTCGTGCACCAAGTTAATTGCAAAACTCTACTTGTGACTGATCCTTAAACTCATGTAAGCATGAGAACACTGAAACTTAAACCTCTTCCTTGAAAATTATTAGTCCGAAATAAGGATTACACCTTCACTTTTGGCAGGGGTTTCACCAGGGAGGAGCAATAGTGATGCAGTTACACACGGCTGAGGTCAGCTGCTTCACCCTCCATATCCTTACAATACAGAAGGTGAGGCTTTTTACAGCAATGGGAAATTGCTTTTACACTTGTCAAAGGTATTAGAACTGTCCCTCAGAAGTTTTGTGCAATTAAGTTCTCTCCAGCATTACCTGCAGCTCCTGCTGTGAGGTCAATAGCAGCCTGAATAGCAGAGTTGATCCTCATGCTTCACACTTCTTTATCAGTTACTTCAGAGCAAAAAGTCTCCCGTTCCTGGCAGGTGTCAAGATATTGTCTCCTGAAGGAAGGAAAAGATGAAGCATACATGACTTACAACAATAACTCTGACAGGCAAAAGCATCACACAAATGCTTTCATTCCACTTCCACTTAGCTTGTTCTAAACCATTTAGAGACAGAAAATGCTTGTCCCCAGGACTGAAAACAGCTATTGTATTTGACTGACTACTTTTGCCACATTAGGCAAGTCCTCTGCAGTATCAGTGCCCAGCTTTGGGTTACTTGGGCCTTCCACTCTAGTCTCCTTAATCTCTCTAACAAAGCATGGAGTACCTCCGGGGAACAGTGTTGAGCATTCCCTTTCTATTGATTATAGAAGCTAGTCTACATCAGGTGTCTAAGGCAGGAATATTCCCCCCCCCCACCCCCCCCCCTCCCCACCCCCCCCCCCCCCCCCCCCCCCCCCCCCCCCCCCACCCCACCCCCCCCCCCCACCCCCCCCCCCACACCCCCCCCCCCCCCCCCCCCCCCCCCCCCCCCCCCCCCCCCCCCCCCCCCCCCCCCCCCCCCCCCCCCCCCCCCCCCCCCCCCCCCCCCCCCCCCCCCCCCCCCCCCCCCCCCCCAGCTCCCCACCTATAAAGCAAAACAGAGAATTGCTCTCCTCATGGTGAGCAGCAGCTAAGAAAACTGTATTCATGATGATACAGGTACATTAGCTATTTCTACGTGATTCTCAGAACACAGGAGTAGAAAAGGAATGAATACAAACATCTAGAATTGTGTCTGGCTGTCATGTTCCCAGTGCAAGTCCCTGCCCCCCCCCCCAGCATATTATAAATAAGAATTACACCTCATCTCTCAGGAAGGCAGCTGGAAAGAAGAAATACAAAGGCAACACTTTCAAATAAAACATTCAAATGAATTCAGTTCTCAAGTTTGCAACAAGGTACTTTCATTGGGCGAGCAGTTAAAACAAGCTTGCTTATTTGGAGTAAAATCACTGAGCCAAAGAGCTCCCACTGTTTCAGAACCACGTCACTAAGCTAGACACTTGGCTGGTGGTGCTGTCAAAAAGTTGCATGAGTCTTAAAACACACATAAATACACACATGAATCAGCCCCTCATTGACTTTTAATCCTGTCTTCAAGCACAGTACATCAGCAAACAGAGTGTTTTTCACTCTTTTACCTACTGTAATGTTTCTTTTGAGGCCTGTTGTCTCCTAAGATATATTTTGGAGCAATATGAATGGGAAACAATTTCCAGTAGGCTACATTGAAAGAATAATTAAAAAAACCCACACACAATGTATGAACCATATCCTTTTTACAACTTCTACATTACAAGCACAGACACTTGCATACAAGCAAGGCTTTAGGAAAGTCTGTCTCTAAACAGATTTATTATTCCTGAAGCTTAAAAAAAAAAAAGTCAGTAGGCCAAATACTGTCATTAAGTAACTTCACATGTCCAATCTGTTTAAGATATGTTGCATGAGTCTGAACGTAACGGGTTTTAAAAAATAATCACTACTCTTGTAATAAATGGCACTAACACATGCTATTTCCAAATTGCGGTTACAGATTTGAACCGTTTCACTACTGACAGCATAGTATGCTAGGTGTTATTTCAAAACAGAGGCTCCAAGACCAAGTTACACTTCATTATCCTATACACCTCATTAGCGTTCACAGAGCCCTCCGCAGTTTTGCTTCTCATTTAGAGGAAGAAAAGAACAAGTCAGCAAGACAGCCTCTGAATGAAGGGAATTACTAGAGAGCAACAATTGCCTGCCTTCAGTAAATGTACACTACTTGCATCATGCTCAGTGCTTATCTATTTGTGCCCGTCTGCAAAGGGAACACATGCGAAATCACCCACAGATACCCACTGAAAGCCTGGCAGCAGAAGGAAAAAGAGACACCTATGAAAAGATGGAAGTTTTAAGAGCCAAGGAAGTTTAGTTTCCTGATCCATAAGAGCACATTGCCACTTTCAGAAGATTTAAGACTTAGTCTAAACTACAGCAGTATTATATATGTACATACCTTCCCTCCTATTTTTTTCCTATTTGTAATAACACTAACAGATTAAAAACTGCTTGTAGATATAGCAAGGCAACAACTCTGTTACTTCCAAGCAAATCCAAGCCTCAAACCTGGAAACACAGAAGCGTGCGTTAGCGTAACAGGTCCCACAGTCCTCCACCCGTGGCCCCAGATATCACTCTCTGCCGATGCATTCTCCAAACTCTAAGCAAATACACCCAAAAGGCAGCACTGCTCCTTGCGAGAGCCCGCGCAGGCAGGCCGTAACGCAGCTCCCCAAGGTCACAGCAGGCCGGCACCCCAGCAGCGGCCGCCGGGCAGCCCCGGGCTAACCACGCTGTCACACGTGCTCGCGGCCGGGACAGACGGACTGTCTACCGGCCAGACCGACAGCTCCAGGGCGGGCAAAGCCGAAGGGCGGCTTTCCTCAGAGAGGGACGCCCAGGCTGCAATGGCGGTAACCCCCTGTTCCCCGAACACCCACTCGTTTTGAGCGGGGAAGCCCGGCCTGCGTTTGGCGGGGCGGCGCGGGGGGGTGGCGGAGGCTCTCCGGGGCAGGAGGCCGCCTACCTCCGCACCGCCCCCGGCCCGACGCCTTTCCCGGGCGGCCGCACGCAGCCCGCGGCTTCCCGAGGGGCCGTGCTACCGCTGAGCCCCGCGGCTGCGGCGCGACCCGGGCCCACCCGCCAGGCCCCACAGGCCGCGGAGCAGCCCGGCTCCCGCCTGGGGACCCCTCCGCTCCGCACCAAGCCAGCCCGGCCCGCTCCGCCCGCCAATGAAGGGGTCAAGGCCGCCCAGCTCCACCACTCACCTCAGCACGCCGCCGCCTCTATATAGGCGGCCGAGGGAGGCGGCGCGGCCCCCCGGCCCTGGGGAAGACGCGGGTCGGGGAGGCGGGGGCCGGGCCGGGCCGGGCGGCGGCCTGCGGTGCCCCCGGCGGCGAGAGGCGGTTCCGGGCGGGTTGGGAAACGCCCGGCGGCCGGCGCGGCTGCGGGACGGGGGTCGGGGACAGGGTTTGGGGTCCCCGGGAAGTACCCGCCGCAGCGGAGCCCCTGGCCGAGGCGGCCCTGAGGCCCTGCCCGGCGCTTGGGCTCGCTGCGTGGCACGGCCCGCGGGTGGGTGTGGACGTGGTAGTGGCTGTGAGGGTAAGACTCCCGGCTGCTGCTGCTCAGGTCGAATTAGCACATCATCCTCATTTTTCCCCCCATACCCTGTGGTTGGTGGGCTCTGTTTAAGGTTACTGAGCAGGATTTAACTGAATTTTTATTTTTAAGACAGATTTATTTAGGAATTAGGTACCCTGAAATAACAGCAGTGCGTGCCTACGGGGAACCGCAGCAGAGCTGCCGTAACTCCCATCACAGGTATTTATCCAGCAGCCATAATCTGACTAGAGGGGGT
The DNA here is from genome assembly GCA_009819775.1 of Phoenicopterus ruber ruber. Taxonomy (NCBI): domain Eukaryota; kingdom Metazoa; phylum Chordata; class Aves; order Phoenicopteriformes; family Phoenicopteridae; genus Phoenicopterus; species Phoenicopterus ruber. The sequence goes on from CM020215.1 coordinate 191,021,652, forward strand.
TTTTTTGGCCTCCTGCTAGTTTGCAGTATTTGACACATTTTTTTTTCAATGTCATCTGAGCAATGCAGGAGAAGGAAAATTAACCTGTGGCCATCTTTTTGTACTATCTGCCTGAATAACAGTTATGTCAAACAAAAATGACTATTCCCCCTTTCCTAAAGTACAAAATTCCTCATTAAGTTTCACATACATATTAGAGGACTAAGCCATACAGGCTTGGAGCTATTTTATACTTAAAAAAAAAAGATACAGCAGTCTAAAATCTTATATCTAATGATGTTATACCTGACATCTTGGATACTGACTGAAATAAGAAGGATTTTCTTCTGCCTCTTTAGTTGAATTGAATAGTCAAATAGTTGTGGAGATACAAAGTAAGAGGTGTTCCTGTTCGGATGTCTGCTAAAAACTCTAGCTTTGCTTGCATAAAAGAGAGTCACCTGTCACCCATTAATGTGCTACAAATTGGACATGGACAGACGTTCATAAGCAATTTGTTGCAGGTCAACAAGTGACATTGCTAAGCTGAGACACCACTTTTGTGGTCCTAACTTTTCAGCAATATGCAGTGGAATATGGTGGCTTAAATCACCATGCTGAGGATTAATACCACGTTCCTCAGCTGAAACTGTGCAAAACTCCTTTTTTTCTTCTTCTTCTTTAGATTAGGAATTAACAGAAATGCTTGCAATAAGGCTCTTCAGAAGCAATGCTCAGGTGAAAGCAGTAGGAGACTGTGCAGCCTGTGGAAAGGTAAATGAGCATTATCTATAACGTATACCAGTGATCAGTACTACTCGACATATTCTGCCAGACCAGGCCGTGTTTCTGGGAATTGCTGTACGCCTGCAATCCCTGCTGAGCTGCACACGTTTGTGTGGATTGAGACACCCAGACCTACATATCTGAACTTAGATCCATGGTGTTTTCCCCAAAATAAAACTGACCATTCCTCCTTTCAAAGCCCAAACCAAGGAAAAGCATTATAAATACCAGAAAGTTAAATGTACATTTTTTCCCTGTCACTTTTAATTGTAGGCTTCAGATACAGCTGATTTTTCTATGTGGTTATTTTCTCAAAACATTCCTTTTAAATGGCTTGGGGCTATTCTTCAAAATATGGCAATTGTTAAGGAAGAGCGAGCTCGGTTATAAATGGTTTTAGAAACAATACATCAAATTGTAAATCACTTTATTGCTTTAATGTAGAAATAATTGTTGAGTCTGTGGTAGCCAGTTAGCAATGGTGAGTAGCTGTGCATCTCGAATGATCGGAAATACTTAGAGATTACTGTTTAGTCACAACGTGTGCAGACTTCTTTTTTAGTAGGGCTGCAGCACTGTTGGAAGATTCAGTTGGTGAAAAGTATCTAACCCCAAATGCAATGAAGCTTGCAACTAATATGCCATTAAGTCATGTGCTGGCTGCTGTTACCGTTTGCCAGCTGAAACAACAGGCCTTGAGTATTTCAGAATGCTTGTTCAGAACCAAGTTCCTCGAGCAGACTACCAGGCCTGGTCTGCTCTTGTTTGAACCCTGTACAAAAGATGGAGATGGTGAGAGTACTTGAAATGTTGCCTGGGCAATTTTATAGCCGTGAAATGCAGCATTACAATGAGCATATTGCCACCACATGGCTATTTCTGCTACCTGCACTTGTGTCTACTAAGCCAAACTGTACTTTTTGCCCCTGCACTGTGCTGGCGTGGAGGTCCTAAGGGACAATTTGTTTGTGGCTTAACTTCAAGCTTTCCCTCAAAGGATTTAGGCAGGACAGAAATGGGACACGTGTGGCTTGCAAGTGCTTTGCAGGAACATGGAAGTGTTTTCTGGGACTGAAGGGGTCTGGCTTGGTATATGGGTGATTGGCTTTGGATGTGATGGCCCACTGTGTGATGGGAGGGGCACAACCGCTCTCGAGCAGAGTGTTTCGGCACTGGAGGGATGGGTAACTTCTGGGAGCTGAAAAGCTGGGAGGGGGATGCCGTGTAAATTTGTCTGATGCAGGAGAGGAAAGGGTTTCCTCGCAACGTGCATTCCTTTCCATCTTGCAGGATCCCAGCAGTCCAAGCCTGTCTCCTGGGCCCACCATCTCCAGCCAACCACAGGCAAACTCTTTGCTCCCTGAAAGCCTTTTTGCCTTTCCTAATCCTTAGTGAAATCCTCATTGCGCAAGAGGATGAACATCAGTTCTTCACAAATACTGTCCCAGAATAGCAGCCAGAGCTGCAGAAAAAGACCATCAAAACCTTGCAGTGGATCTTGTCCAGACTGTTTGGAGAGGTGGGTCAGGCAGTACAGTACCACATGGGGGTTGTACATGGAGGAAAAGTAAGATGGCTTCTGCATGTAAGGCCTTACACAGGTGATAGTGATTTGGGTACTGAGGTACTACTGTCAACTGCAAGTGAGAGGACAGTGTTGGCCTTTCCACAGTAGGTTGCAGTCAATGAAGTGAAGGTTTGGGGGACAGCTTTGAACCACGTTTCACAAGGATGTTTGGCCCTGACCTAATGCAAAATAGACTCCCCAGGTCAGAAGTGAGGAGCCTCAGCACTAGACATTTCAGTCTGCTAGTCCATTTCTGTTGCACCAAATTAATTACTAGCGTAGATGGTCCCACCACCTTGGGAACACCAGAACTTCCTGGACGGTGGCATCTTCCTAGTAAGGGTGGAGATTGAAGACCTTACTACAAATCTGTCTGGAAGCACAGGGATGAGGGATAGTGCAAGTCTGAGGGGGAAAAAAGCTCATGTTCTTGCTACAGGGATCGTTCCGAGAGAGAGAAGAGATTAGCTGCAGCCACCATTTTATCACTTGGTATTTGCTCGCTGTGACTCTAAAACAATGGAGAACATGCAGGTAAGCGGCGCAGCTGGGCAGCACGGGATGCATTGCTGTGTGAAAAGGCAGCTGAAGACCACCAAAATAATTTGGAGCAGATTTGGTGACACAACATTACTGTGACTACTGATTCCAACAGGAGTGAAAACATCAGAGGTGTTCAGCTCTGGTCAAAGATTGCATTGATATGGTCTGATTTACAGCAGAGTAAACCATGCGCAGAGATAGGTCTTTGGAGGAATGTTTCTTTACATTGTGTAAGAATTGTACTACCAGGTTCTATTTGCTATACTTTGGCTGCACAATAAATCATTTTTCTTAGTTTGCTTAATATTCTTGATAACTGCCAGGTGCACCATGAGCCTTTTCTGCCTGTTTATTAGCCAACTGCAAATACTTGCCCTTAAAATGTCGTGCAAAAACAGCAACCCAGAAGACCAACACGCAGAGCTGAAAATGGTATGTTTCTTGGACATTTTTGTAAGACTTCTATCCATTTTTTTAATGATTAATGGTTCAGGCATGCAATGGAGTTATGGAGAGTTCGGTACCGAATATCAACCAAACTCTGGGAATCGTCTTGGTACATTGCCTCGGCCAGGGCAATGTGAATACCAGGCGGCAGCTCACAGGGAAGGAGGGTTGTGATGCAAAAGAGTAGATTTTTAGGAGTAAAAGTCATTTGTTAGTGAAGGTACCTGGATTGAAAGATCTGTGTGTGGGAAATATGGGGCATTTGTATATCAAAGGTAAAAGAGTCACTTGGAAATTGCTATTGCATGCAATAGGAAAAAAAACTTGGAGGACAAAAAGCACAAACAAGTGAGTATTGCCAAAAGTCAGACAGAGTTTGAGGAAACTGGCCAACAGCAGCAGTTCCCGGTTAATTGGATTTTTGTTTTCAGTTTGGTTTCAGACTCATTTGAGCCAGACCCAATATTTTCCTTCCATTTCTGGTACATCTGAATTTCCTCTGATCCTTTTCAGCTAGATCAGGGTTACTCATTAGTATTTGTGCTCACAGCAGGAAGCCATTTTCCTCAGCAACAGCTAAAGGCCTCAAGGCAGATCCATTGTATGTGTCTGTCCCCAGGCTGGACACCCCAAAGCCATCACGGGCATATCCTGGAGCAGAGACTGGAAAACGACTGGATTTCATCTCTTTGGTATTTGAAGCCCAGTTATTCTTTAGTTGTGGACAGATTTTGTCCAGAAAAAGAAGGTTGTCTCCTTGTTCCCTTCCCTTGCCAGCTTATGCTTCCTGCATGATACCTCTGAGCCGTGGTTGACATCTGCCACGCAGCTGAAGGAAAGCACAAGTGAAAAAGCGCGGCAGCCTTGCCGGACGCAGAGAGGGGCTGTGCACTCCTTGGGCACCTGCGCTGCCTCTGAAAACGGCAAGAAGCGAGGCAGTGAACAGGGCGGGGTGCTGAAACGCCACTGTGGAACCAGCCATGCACCAAAAGTGCCGTACGGGCTGAAACCCGAGGCCCGGTTTTATATTTAGTTTTCAGTGCCACAAGATTTAGGGAGAGGTGAGAGACACTGGAATTAGCTGACTGTAAAGGAATCTACTTTTAAACTTCTGAAAGCAACTCATGCTCTGAAATACAAGATTGTCTGTCCTTCAGAGAGGTGACTTTGGTCTTCAGATAGTATGGCAGCACAGTTCTGGATGCTGCTACCAGTTTCATTTGTCCTCATCTGTACTGCTGACACAGTGTAAAAAAAGACTCTTTGGGAACTTAAATCTGTTGAATCTATTAAACCTATTTCTTAAATATCAAGAAATATTTACTTAATTCTTAGGAAACTGGCATGGGTGAGCCATCCTCCCACTGGGGCGGGATTGGTGTGCGTAATGCAGAGCCAATTTAATGAGTATTCAATGATGGAAATAACGGAAACCATCCGATGAGACATATGAACTTAATAAACACGATTTTTTTTTTCTCCACAAAATCATTAAAGGTAAGTGCTTTGTGGCCTCAACAGAGACCCTTGCACAGATCTGCTCTTGCTCCGTGCTGAGAGCTGCAGCTTCCCCGAAGCTTTCGCTTGTCTCCAACCACTACATGCTTCACAAGGGCCACCCCAAGACTTGGTTTACGTGCCTGAAACTCCTGGCACCAAGTGAAAACCTGTAAGAAACTGGCTGCGATTGGGATGGTTTTGGCAGAGGAGCAGGCAGCGCCGCTGCTCCCAGCCGGCGCAGAGAGGAGCGGCCGGAACACTGGTGCGCGGAACGCTCGGCGCAGCTCCTGTTCCCGGCCGGCAGCGCCGGGGGGACGGCGCAGGGGGACGGACCGCGGCGGGTCGCCGCGCCGCGGGCACGATGTGGAGCCGCGTCCGTGGCTGGGGCGGCGCGGCCGGTGGCTCTTGTCGTCTCGCCGCGCGGCTCCTCGCCGGGCCAGCGAGCGGCCGGGAGGCGGCGGGGGTAGCGCGGCTGGAGGGGAGGACTCACAGGTACTGTCGCCTCCCATAAATCCTTCACCTGGTGGAGGGGGCGCCCGGCGGCGGGGGGGCTTTGCCGTGGGGGCCGGGCAGTGTCCCCGGCACCGCCGCGCGTCGCCCCAGACCGCTGCCTTCTGAGGGACGGGGTTTGCTTAGCTCCCCGGGGAGAGCTGCTCCTGTTCGCCGCAGGCGGGGCCGCGCCCGCCGTGGGCGGGAGTTGCCTCGCCGCGGCCTGTGCCCCGAGGGCGGGTTGTCGCCGTTGGCCTTTGCGTTAAACGGGGGCCTCGTGTTTTAGCGACTTTCTCCGTGACCGTGGCGCCTGGAGCGGGCGGGTGGGGTGCGGGGCCTACCCGGTGGCCTCGGTGCCGCGCTGCGGCCGCCCCGCCCGCTGCCGCCCTGCCTTCAGCCGCCCCGTTCCCGGGTGCCGCGGCGTTTAAACCCGCGCGGGCAGCGAGCAGGCCGAGCCCGCGTCCGTCTGTCCTGCTGGGGCCCTGCGCTATTGACACCAGCGGGCAGTCATCGGGAAAGTGAAGTCAAGTAGAGGGGAGTGGTTTGGGTGGTGTTTGTCGTGTTGCTTTCCTTGCCGTCCCGCTCTCTTTGAGGGGTGCGATCGATAGGGGTGTGTGGCCTGAGCAGGGTTTTACAGCGGGCGTACCAGCAGAGGTACGTGCCCAAAGCACTGGCTAAAAGTGGCGTTCGGAAGTTCGCTTTCATTTTTATTAAAAGATTTTAACTGCTTTTAACGAAAAGTCAGTTGTGCGTTTACTTTTTTTTTTTTAATTTATTTCAAAGCTCCTCGATATTTTTGAACAAGCTCCGATACCGTGATAGCCTCATGCGTAAAGCACCTTCGTTTCTTTTGTAGCTGTGCTTGCTTTCTAAGGCTAGGCTTCTGAGCAGAACACAAATCCGACGGTAGGTGAGATACAGTAACGCAAACTGCAATGTACTGCTGGCTTCACGTGTTTAAGGCTTGCAGTCTTGCTGTGTTTTTCTGACACTGTAAGCAAAGATCTCTGAACGGATAAATAGTTTTAAGGAGCATGCAGCCTGAATTAATGAAAAACATACGTTTGAAAAAATCTGTGGAGAACAGCTCAGTGTAAAACAGCAGGACTCCTACCATCTTTTAAATAATGTGGTTCTGAAGCTTTCCTTAAATTTCTCTGTTGCTTCTCAACATCGAAATGTAGGGTTTAATGCTGACAATTTAATGCCAACATGTTATTAAGTGCAGAGTGACTGAAGTAATAATGTGATGCCTGCTGATACTAGCAGATTTTTCTTTTTTGGCCAGAGAGGTGTGTGTGAGGAGGGAAGGTATGTCAAAATTCCTTCAGATTTGTTGAAGTGTTTTAAGATCTGTTGAAGTGTTATTTTGAATCAAAATAAATATTTAATTGTAGGTTTTTTTCTTTATTTTAATAACTTTAAGGTGATTTTTAAACAAAAAAGTAGTTTTGAATTTAAAGATTTAAACGTTTCATTTTAGAATGTTAAAGAGAACAGTTCTGTGAATTTTAGGTTAGTTTTTCCAGAGAGTGCAGTTATGTCTGTGTTGCAGCAATATCCTAGCAGCTCCCTGCTGTCCCTGGCTTCATGTCCTTGCCTGCGCCATGCCAATTTTAGCTTCTTTGCGGTGGTGTGGTAAACTAGGTAAAGGAGCTGTTCCAGAGGGAAAAATAACCAAAATAGCTCAGTAACAAACAAAAAAGTTATCTTGCAGCAGGATCCATTCCCCCATATGGCTGCACAAATGCTTGGCTGCTATATTGCAGGGCATGGGACAGGGGAATGTGATCCATAGTAGTGCCACAAGCGTGAAACAATGAGAAGCTAAATGTGTGTGTACAGTCTTTTTTCAGGCGGCTAGGAGTGATCTCTGTTGCCTCATTTTAAGAGTTTCAGTGAGTTTTCTACAGTACTATTGAATTTAAGTATCAGGTACCAGTAGATTCAGCCTCTCAGTCTGCTACCTAATGCAGGGATACTTTAAAAGTTTTAAGTTCATAGATTAAGCACAGTTTATTTGTGGAGGAAATAAAATTGTTTACGTGATTTTTGTGATGAAGAAACCATAAAAACCCAAGAGTTCTAAATAGTGCCCTAGCCCTTCTCAAAAGTCAAAAGGTACATATTTGACATGTACTTAACGTACTCGGTTTGCACTCATTTAGGCCTGGACAGTTGTAACTAGTGTGTTTTTGTAGGCTTACAGAATTCAGCCTTGGACCCTATTTGTAACTGCTGTTTTTTTTAATTTCTTTTTTTTTTTAAACTTTGTGTGTCATCTAGCAAAACACAGAAACTCTTCAGCACAAGCAGCGTGCTTTCTACTGAGAAGGATGAATCTACCGCTTCCAAAGACAGCACCACTGAAGTGGCAGCAAAGAGGAAGGAGAGCACAGCAGAAACACCAAAGCAGAAGTTATTAGACATTATTGGTAATATGAAAGTAGAAGTGAGCTACAGAAGAAACTCCAACAGTTAAAAACACGTGAGATGAAAAAGCAAGCCACAAACAAGCTGGAAGGCCCAGGCAGCGAAGGTACTGTGCTTCAGAAAGCTGCAGAAGACATCCAGCGGTAAAGTATAACAAACTTTTCTTAGCCTGTTTTCTCCTTTTTTCAAATTGTGTTTTTCATTTTCTAGGACAAAATAAAGCATCAAATGCCATTTCCAAGTATGGAAAAGAATATTGTAAGGGAATGTAGTGTAGAAGTAGATTGCAGTAAGTCGCGGGGAAATCTGGACAAAAGGTGTTGCATGCTTTCTACAATATGTTACCTTTTTCTGCACTGAGAGTCTTGAAAGGTAGCACTGGCATGTGCCTGTGGAAAGTTATTTTAATGGGAGGGTGGAAATACTATTGAGATACAATACAATAAAACTGAGGAAAAAGAAAAAAAAAATTAAGAATGGCATCATAATTGTCAAATCTTGCAGGTGGCTCCCCTCCACAATGTGTTACATCATGTTTATAACCCCGCAGGTCTATGCTGCCTGTGGTCTTCAGAGCTTCATGTCCGAGGGGCTATGCAGTGGCGTAGGGCTGCCATTTTCCCAGGTTTGAGAACAAGAGCTTGTCAGTGTCATTTGGCAGTTGATGATTAGTGCAACATAGGGCAAACCTGGCCGTCCCCCTGGCCACCCCCATTTTGGATAATGTGTAACTGTAAAACTTCTGAGTTATTAAGACATAAAATGACAGTACAGAAAAGACAATTTAAATATATTAAGGCTTTTATTTTTTTGCATTTCCATATGTGTTGCATCTCTTACAGAGGCAAACCTTTAAATCCAGAACTGGTGGAGGCTGCTTCCGCAGTCGCGTCTTCCCTGCCACTCAACAAGAAACAGACAGAATCAGAACTGCTTGCACAACTAAGAAGACACGAAGAAACCACAGATAAACAGAAAAAGGGAGGAACTATTAACATACGGTCTGTATATTGAATGTTATTCTCAATAATGTTAGAAATTCTGATTTTGCAATGTCATCTTGAAGGTGACTGGGTTCTGTGTTGGAAAGATGGCCCTAAAAGATACATTTGGACAGGTTATCCTTGGAATTAGTGAATAATGGGAACATCATTGGTCTGGTTATACCAAACGCCCTAAATTTTGCCATCCTCATTCTAAAATGATTTTGCAGAAATGGAATTGTTTTCCTGCCCAGGATCATTACTTTCTTGGACAGGCTAGCAAAATAACTTTTTTTTTTTTTCCCCCCAAGATTCTGAAATTCTCACACAATGGATGGATTTGTAGACGTTTCAGACGTTCTGTCTGGACTGGTGAATTTTCGTGACAGCTCTGCAGAAGTGAACTGGAGCAGCTCTATTTATAGCCCCACCCTTCCTTTCAAAACTTTCCAGTCGACCCAAGAAACTCATCTCTTGGCTTAACTCCGTTTCCAGTGTGGCTTTCAAACAGATGAGAAACATTTGTTTGGAAACTGAAACAGCTGTGCATACTGCTCTTTTGGATGATGGCTAAAGGCAGAGTTTCTCTTTTTTTTTCAGCTAGTATTCAGATAACTACTCAGAAAATAGTGCATTAAATCCAGGTGAAATGCTGAACTAAACAGAAAATTGTATCTTCAGCAAAACAAGAATGTGAAAGCTTTATTTATGCCTGTTTGTGGTGTGAGCTGCAAGCTGCTTATCATCTTAGTCTTAATTTATTCCGTGAAGATGAATTTGTCCCGGACCAGTATTTAAGTTTGACCAATGTAGTATTATTTGTAGGTTGCTCTAGGGATCAAGTAAAGGATCCGCTTTATATGTTTATCAATGTACTGCAAACAGAGCAGCCAACAAGCTAATGATGTTTGCGGCTAATGCCTGCCCTTTACGTGAGTGAAAACTAAGGAAGAACTTAACAGATGCTTGCAAATAGGTTGAGTTAGCTGGTTGCAAAGAGACTGGGATATACAATGCTCAGTGAATAACTTTGTTAAACAAAATGCATGTTCTTCAGAGGTTGTGAAGGGAAAAGGGAGAAACTATGCAAGTTTCCCTTTTAGCCTGTATTCATGATTTGCTACCAAGAGCACTAATGGTGGTTGTGGAGAGCAGAATGAAATTCTCTCCAAACGTGTGAAGTCTGTGCTATTTGAGGAGGAAGTATGGTTTTAGGTAGCACATGTAAGCATCTCCAAAGGCTGTGTGTGTATGCTGTTTTCATAATGTCCTTTCAGCCTGTTTTCATAATGTCCTTTTCAGCTCCTCTTGGAGCCAAAGTGAGTAGCTTTAAAGGTTAGAGGTCTGTTTGTTTTATGTAAAATTGATGTGTTTCTGCATTTTTTTTTTTGGTTTTTGTGTGCAGTATTACCAAAAACTTGAGACACTTCCTAATGTAAGGAGAATAAATAAGGACTATTTTATATAAAGCGTATGTTCATTAAACTGCTAATTACCAGTGAGGAGGTTCCATCTCTGTCACGGGGTTTTCAGAAGAGCAGAGTACACAAATGTCTTAATAATGGCATTGTCTATGGGTGGCCAACTGAAATGTAATTAGAACCTACTTCAGTACCTGTAAGATGTTGGAGGACCGTACTGATACTGACTGAGCTATATGTGAGGTGGCTAACCTCATATGCACCTGCATCTATGCCTTAAGGTATACACACTCTTCTCTAAGTGTGGTTGGTCTGCCTACTGGTATCAAGGGCTCGCTCTCCTCACCATCCATTGCACTTTCCCTGAAGCACTTCCCAAGCTGCGGGCTGTGGAAGAAGGGTGATGTCTAAGGAAGTTGTAGTCTAAGCAAAAGGCTTTTTTTTCTGTTGAAAGAGAGTTTAAATTCTTCAGAAACCTAAAAGCTGAAGTCCCTGCAGCTATATAGTGCCTCTATACAGTTGATCAATGGGTTAAGACGTGCTATTACAGTATTTTATAGAATCCTTGTGGATGAATCACTATGGTTAGAAAAATGGTTAGAAAAATGCATTTTTCTCAACCAAAACCAGCCTTTTTGGTTGGCTAGGAATGTCATGGCTGGCTTGCGGTGCTTTGAGTTGGCAAGTTCTACTCCCTGAGGCAGCTTTGTGAACTAGCTTGTTTCCCCCTGGGAATATACAGTCTTTTTTTTTCCCCCCCCTCCACTATACGCTAAAAATGTCTGTTTTCTTCCTTAATAGTTAGGTAACAGTTTGAAACTCTTATCAGTGGATGAGTTTTCAAGACAGACCAGCAGCTCCTGCTGATTTGCATGACTGAAAACTTGGTTAATAGTAACCTTTCATAGTTAAACTCTGAGATAAATGTGGTACTTTCAGCTTTCTGATCAGGGTTTAAAAATGTTGATTTTAAAAAGCCCAGCAGCCCTCAGACTTGCTTGGGCATGACTTTATACTCCAGAATACCTCAATCCACACAGGCACTAAAATGCTTTTAATATATTAGAAAGCAATTACTTTTATTCATACATGATTATTTTGTGTTGAATTTTATTTGACAACAAGAGAATACAGGGAATTTAACTTTTCATTTTTTTCTAGAAAAGTTTTGCATTCAATATACTGACACATTTTGAAAGCCAACATATATTCCTCCATTGTTTAAAACTATTTAAAAATTAGATACCTTCACAAGCAGTAGAGCCATATAATGCTCAACTGCAAAAACTTGGGATACTGCTGTTGAGATTTATGAGGGTATGAAATAAATTGTACGTTGTCCGGATCTTTTGGTTCGTACTATTTTTTTTTTTCCAGGATTGTGGCCTGGCCTCCAGAGGTCACTGTTGTATGCAGTCGTCTCATCGCCTTGTTTTGTAGACTGAGTGAGGACAGTGTGTTCGCTAGGAGGGGAAAATATTAACGATACAGGAATTTATTTTTCTCAGTGTGGGATGAAGTTTCACTCAGTGGAAATTACAACGGCACTATACCAAAATAAAATCTGCAGTACTACAAGTTGAAATTTCAGCTCCTGTTTTGGGTGAAGAAGTAGTAAAGTAATTCAGAGCTTAGGCTAAAATATATCCAAAGCTCCTTGAGTCTCCGTTTTTAGTGTTATAATTATTGATTGGTGATCAGGAAGGAGAGAGAATCTGTGCTTGTTACAAAAGCTCTGCCTCTTCCCATCTCTGGAAGGCAGAAGTACGTGAGAGCTTATTTTTTAACTTCATGTTGTGACATGAGGTAATATCATGTAATATCTAACCACTGTAGGTACACTGGGGTTGGCGTATCAATTTGTAATCTGATGTTTGTCATTACAAAAGACATTAAAAACATCTTTGTAGTTTTAGTTAATACAGGGACACTTTTAATGATGGAGTGATGAATGTTGCTGCCAGCAATGTTCAGATACCAATGATGGGGTGACATTAGGACTTCCCAGTGAGAATATGATGCCATTGACTGCATGTTCTGATAGCCTGGTAGCATAGTCTGTCCAGACTACGGTGCAAACTCGGAAATAAATCAAGGTTGGCTGTGAGAAGAGCTTCTCCGAGGAAGCCTGATCCCCCTGTAGCATGGGATCACTCCAGCCTTGTAGGTCACAGCCAAGCCAAGCAGTTGGGCTGGGCCGTGGGTGACTGACCTTAGGAATTGTGTCCCCTTGACCCTCAGAAGTGTGTCAAGCTTCTGGCCCAGCACCGGCTCACTAATGCCAGTAGGCACTTCATAGAGTAACTTCTAGTGTGAAATACGTGACTAATCCAAGATTGTTTTTTCATTAAGATTAAAATGAAATGATTTAAAGCTTGTTTTCAGATGCCTTTCTTTCAGAGGAGGTACTTGAAGCGCTATGCTTTTCTTGTTCCACCATTTGAAACCACATCTAAGACTGAAAAGAAAATCCTACTGTGTTGCTGTGGCAATCAGCTTTTACAGTTTTCCAGAAGTATTTCTTTCTTGTTATAAAATCTCTTTTGACTTAACCTACCAAAAACATAGTTTGAACTTCATTCAGATTTTCATAAAATGGATGTGCAGTATTTTTGACTTGGCCTATTTTTGGTTTTTTTTTTTTTTTGAGACCATGTTTTTCTCTTAAAACTTGAGCGCTGCAATTTTGGATGACTGCGTGTTATGTTACTGGAAGCGATTGTGAGGAGAGGATAGCTGTGAGGAAGAATTATCAGGTTGGTCTTTACCAACCAAGAGACTTACCAGTTAAGGGGACTAATCAATGGAGGCAGAAGGGTGGTGTGTTCGGCCCTTCGCGTTCAGAATGAGCTGCAAAGCGCCGGAAGAGATCAGAGCATTTGTTCTTCACGTATGATTTTTGACTACAGAATTATGAAGGAAGATGTGGTCTGTTAATGCTGTAATATGATTACGCAGTGCAACAGATTGCAGTGGATCAGGAAAGGTGACCTACTTATTAGGGTGGCATGATTGACCCATGTCAGCTGATGTGTGAAGGCAAGCGTCCTTTTGGTCTGCAGCAGCACAGCTCTGTCCTGGGGCAGTGTTGGTTCCTGTCCACAAAAAATGGTGATTTTTGCCTCCCTATTTCAGCATATTCCTTATATCCAGAGAAATTCCTCATTTACTTAAGCAAAACATACCTAGCGCACTATGTGAATATTGGTATGCAGATATATGATTTTTTTTTTCTTCCAGTTGGAAACTAAATAATTTAAAAGAAAGCATTCATTGTAGATATAGTAGGCTAAAATAGCCCTTTTCATTTAATCTATATAGAATGTAACAACTGAGGTAGTTTAAAAAGTAAGACTTGAATGTTTGATAACTTAAAAATGAGTGTATTTTGTGAGTAATCTATAATTCTGTCTTATAGAGGCTTGTGAAACCAATTGAGAGTAGAGTTTCTGGTTAATACACGTGACAAACTTCCTTGCTTTGTCGATTTGTTGAGTTTTTACATTCATTTTTAATTTCAGCAACGTTATTTCAGAAATGGCAGTTAAAAAGCAGTCCCCAGCTCACAGAGGTGTGAGGATATCCAGTCGCATTTCCTTGGAGTTGGATGAGGATGGTCAAAGAATCAAGCCTGAAAGATTGTCACCTCAGTCTTTTGACTCCAGAAGGTATTTTTGTTGTGTTCCCTTCCAATAGAAGGAGTGTGCAAAAAAATTACTAATGGATAATATTTTAAATTTAGTCGTACATACTCACATTACCATGATACTTCAGAACTTAAAGAAATTACTTAAGTATTTTTCAAGAAAAATGCTGTTAGCATTGAAATAGACTTCTGTGAGAACACATTAGTTAATGTTAACCAGCTAATCAAGTAATGTACACTTTTAAAATATTTTAGATACGTAAAAATACTTGGTGCTGAAATGTAATTGTGTTTGTTTTAACTAGTTTGAATTATTCTCACTTATGCATAATACAATTTTATATCACTTTCTTAATTTTTTGGGAAATGGAGGCTTTGAAGGCTTACTTTCATCTAATGGAAAACTTTGATAAATGTTCTATGTTTAGAAAAGTTTCATCCATTCTGTTGGGGTTTTAAAGAGATTTTAAAGTTTTTTTTTTTATTTTTTACCACCTTGTTGCAACTGAGAAGTCATTCTGTAATTGATTTCTCTATTGTCTGTGACATTATAATTGTCTATGAAATGAACTTTATAATTTACATGATGACATGATGATTTCAGGGTACTCCTTAAATTTATCTTACTGCTGGTTTATGTGGCCATTCTATTTCTTAATGAATTAGGGAGTACCTTTTTTTTCTTTTTTTTTTTTCCTCTTGTAAGCTATGCTTTCTTGCCTGCGGTCTTTTGATTTTCCCATGGCAGCTCATCGTCACATTCCTTCTCAGTATATTCTTTCTTTAGCAGTTCTTTTTTTAGTAATATTAATCCCCTTTTCTTGGGACTAGGGGCTGGAAATTGAGGGAGTCATTTGTGTTTAGATAGATAATGCTGAAGACAGAATTTGGATAACTAAGGAAAAGAAAAAGCATAAATTTATAGGTGAGCAGATGTACAATATTCTGCCCTCTTTGGCTGAGACATCTATTTCAGTTTATCATGAACAGAGAATTGTGACGTCCCATAAGGAACAAATGGGAGCATATGCATTGAGCCATGCAGGTCATGCAAATACCTCAAAGTGGCTATAGCCAGTCAGAAAAAGAATTTAGCCTGCTTGCTGAAATGTTTCTGAGTAACTTCCTTGTTCTGGAACTACTAAACTGTTAAGGTGTGTTAGGGAAGCATCTTTTGGGCCTCTTCAATGTTATAAGGCCCGTAAGCAGTGTTTTCTTTCCCTGATCAAAGCTTGTAGAAAGTGCAAGAGGGGTTTCTTGTAATGGAAGTTGAAGGGAAGAAGTGGAACAGGTTCTAGACCAGCCCCTCTGACTTAGATATTTCTGTATGTCTGGGATTTTCGTTCAGCTATAACTGCTGGTTTGAGGAGCAAGGGAACTGACTTCATTATCAGTTGCTGAATAGCTCTATAGATATTTTTAATCTGCGGATAATTATCAGAGTTGGTAGTCACAAGAAAGTAATTTTGTTATAAGGCTGTGATTCTTCACTGTCATATGAGAAATACTTATTTAAGGTTTTTGAAATTAAATTTTTCGGAAGTTTGAAAGAGTAGAAATAATATGCTCTAGAAGTATAAATTGAAAACTTGAGCTATTACGTGCTTGTACAGTGTATATTGTTTTATATCTTTGCTAAACTTTTCATTTATTCACATACTGCAAAGTAAGGTGAATTTCACTTAATGTTTGAGACCATTTATTAAATTTATTTCTGAGAAGCTGTCTCACCCTCCTTGTGTGATGAAACCGTGGCTTGCTATATAACTTCAGAACAGTACCTTAGAATAGTTTTTAAAATGCTTGTAATGAGCAAACTGTCTCCAGTTTCAGTCCTAAGTTTCCTCCTGCATCCCTGAAAATCTAATGGGTATACTTATCTATTGATAATATGAAAAGAATGGGTTAGGGAGAATATCAAAGTTTAAATTGAGTTAGTAGATTCAATGAAAGGAGTGGGTTGCTTTATAGTAATTTGAACTAGTCATTTTAAAATAAATGTTCTTCCAAGTCATGCTTGTATCTTCAGCCAATATTATTGGGAGTTACACACAGATAGGAAAATTATAATCCAAATCACATCTTTTAAGGCTGTGTAATTAGATTGCTCTGTGCTGAAACAGATCCAGCGTAGTTACATCAGTAAAATGTATATGACAAGAAGCAGAACGAAATCTGCAGTAAATCCAGAGAGGTGAATTTTAGGTCGGAAGGGCAAGTATTGCCAAGGTAACAGTGAATATGTAATACATAAAGTAGGAACTATTAGAATTTCAGTGGAAAACCTGGAAGATTGTATGATTAAAAGAATTGTTTGTTCAAAAAGTTCATTGTTTCTACAGTAAAGGTGTTGGTTTTTTTTGGTTTCCATTCATAAAAATTTATTTTGATTACTTGTTGGAATTAAAATTTTTTTAGTATAGGCTTATGCTAAAGATAAATATGATTACAAATAGGTGGTCAGAGTGAAATATTTTATGTTCAGAGAGCCTCAGAGTGATGCTATTTAAAATATCATACAGATAGGCTTTGAGTGTTTGCCATATGCAGAGAAGGTGGCTGTGTAATCTTCCAGAAAGGCTGTTTATGTCATCAAGGAGGAATTGTTTGATTTATCTGTTGCCTTTTCTTTTCTGGAATTATGCAATATTTTTACAGGGAAAAAACCCAAATCACCAGATTCACTTTTTAGTTGCAACTTGTAAAATTGCTTGAGTAGTGTGGTTGATACTGTTTAGCTTTGTTCAGATTCCTAAATATTTTCAGTAAAAAATGACTGCAGATACAATGTTTCATTTTATGCTGATTCTTTCGCACGGAAATGTTTTGGGAGGCTCTGTTACAGATGAATAATAAAATCATAAATACTTTCTCTGGTTAAAAGTCTGAGGATTTAGTGAGAGTCACTATCTTTTTTTTCTTTTTCTCGAGATCTGTTAGTTCATGAGAATAGTTTGTGCTTTTAAAATTTGTTGTCTGGCAGTGCTGTGAAGTGTTGTGAAATACTAAATATCATTTTTCTTTTTTGTTTATAGAAGTCTCAAAGTAGGAAGGAGGCTTAATATATTCACTAAGGCTTCTACAGAAACAGAAAATGCACTGAAAACAGGTTAGTGGAAATTCAATAATGAAAAAACCCAGTGAAGTCAAGTTCTGAATTTTTAGAATATCAAGAGATTCACTGTTGTGAAGGAGACTTATGACCTGTTAACTTCCTGCTCTCAGACCTATAAAAAAAATGAATAACGTAACTCTGATTTTGGTAAGCAAAACTTCCATGCAGTGTAATAGATTAATGTTCTCTGTACTAATCAGGACATTCTGTTACTGAACTTGAAGGGTAAAACTGGCTTTCTGTCCCTAAGGTCAGTCTTCTGTGAGTGTAAAACCAGCCTGGAGAATGGGTGTGTTGGCTTCAGTAGCTTATATGGTCAAGTTGCAAACTTGCTGCGTTCATTTTATGGCAAAGAAACACAGGATGTGATCCCAGGGAAACAAGTGTGCTCTACAGGTGGCTAAGCATAAGCAGGGTAGGAAGAAATCGAAGATCGCACATTCAATGGCTTTGTGGCCTTCTCTTGTTTAGTGTTGTATATAGCTTGAAAGATCCTGTAAGTGGCTGACAAATGACACCTTGGTTTACCTACTGTAAAGCTCTTCATATGTGTTTAGAATCATAGAAGGTTTGGATTGGAAGGGACCTTAAAGGCCATCTAGTACCAACCCTCCTGTAGTGAGCAGGGACATCTTCACTAGATCAGGTGCCCAGAGCCCCGTCCAGCCTGACCTTGAATGTTTCCAGGGATGGGGCTTCTGCCACCTCTCTGGCAACCTGTGCCAGTGCTTCACCACCCTCGTCATAAAAAATACTTCCTTATATCTAGTCTGAATCTCCCGTTTTTTAGTTTAAAACCATTACCCCTTGTTCTATTGCAACAGGCCCTATTAAAAAGTTTGTCCCCATCTTCCTTATAAGCCCCCTTTAAGTATTGAAAGGCCACAATAAGGTCTCCCTGGAGCTTTCTCTTCTCCAGGCCTGAACAACCCAAACTATTTCAGCTTTTCTTCATAGGAGAGGTGCTCCAGCCCTCTGATCAGTTTTGTGACCCTCCTCTGGACTCGGTCCAACAGGTCCATGTCTGTCTTGTACTGAGGATTCCAGAGCTGGACGCAGTACTGCAGGTGGGTCTCACCAGAGCAGAGTAGAGGGGCAGAATCGCTTCCCGTGACCTGCTGGCCATGCTTCTTTTTATGAAGCCAGTTGGCTTTCTGGGCTGCGAGCACGCATTGCTGGCTCATGTCCAGCTTTTCATCCATCAGGATCCCCACATCCTTCCCGGCAGGGCTGCTCTCAATCTCTTCATCCCCCAGCCTGTATTGATACTGGGGGTTGCTCCAACCAGGTGCAGGACCTTGCACTTGGCGTTTTTGAACCTCAAGAGGTTCACGTGGGCCCACTTCCTGAGCTTGTCCAGGTCCCTCTAGATGGCATCCCATCCCTCATGTTGTCAACTGCACCGCTCAGCTTGGTTCATCTGCAAACTTGCTGAGGGTGCACTCGATCCCACTGTCTGTGTCATTGATGAAGATATTAATAGTACGGGTCCCAATATGGACCCCTGCGGGACACCACTTGTCACTGATTCTATCTGGACATTGAGCCATTGACCATTACCTTCTGGATATGACCATCCAGCCAGTTTCTCATCCACCAAATATACATGCCAAAACTCATGTCAGATAAAACCAAAACCACGCAAAACAGGTATGACCCACCTTCGTGTTCACTGAATGGCACAGCTCTGCAGGAACAGTTTTAATGCCACCTAAGGGGATAGCTTTCACGCATGAAGACAGCTTTACTACAGACTGGGTTTTGGCTAGGAGCGTGTGATATGGGCAAATCATGTAAAGAACCTCCCTCCCTCCCTTTTTTTTCTGAACACTGAAACTGCATTGTTAGCACTGATCTTTAATAATGCTGATTCCCTAAGCTATTCTGAGGCCCTTTGAAAAAAAAGGCTTTATTCCAGTGTCGTGACTTACAACTACGTATAAAGCCAGCAGCTGCAGAAGAAATAGCATTCCTCTCTGATATCTTAGAAAATGATACGTAGTTTTTGCCAGATTCTAGCTGAGTAGTTTTCTCCTTTTTTTTTACACTTGAAACTGCAGGGAGAAATTAATTTGTGTACTTAATTTCTTTAGTAAAATGTCAGATAGTGCGATTTGCATATTTCAAGCAGCTGTGAGCTTTCTGAATGCAGCCACTTCTGTGGTGGGCTATGAAAGTTGCTTATTAGAATGGAATTTAATTTGCTGGTTTTTAAGACTGCCATTTCCTTAAAATTGGTCCATTTTACATATAAAAACATAACGAATGATGCAGTGTTTGTTTTTAGCTATCTTGACAAATGTCATGTTCAAGTCACTGGCATTTGAGTGGAATCAAATTTACTCAGGTAAAATGGTGAGAATTTAACCTTTCTTTTTTGCATCAGCACAATGCAGATGCAGCGGCACATAGTAGTCACCCTAGATAAAAAGTTGAGATATGCTTTTTTTTTTTAACACAAAACTGGAATGTGCACAAATTGTGTAAGAGAGCAAGTGGACTTTATTGGATTTGTAATTAGATATTAAGAAGTAAGCTTCTTTCAGCTTTTATGTGGTGTTTCCTTGTTTGATTCCAGGTAGCCTTGAGGAAATCTACAATATATTCTAAGCCAGGAAGCTTATTACTTGGCTTACTGACTAAGCCTGATGACAAAAATGTATTTGCGTTAATCTCAGGAAATACCAGTGTGATACTTGATGCCTTCATTCATTTGCTTTCACTTTCTTGGCTTATATTAGTGAAGATAATGAGTTAAAATATTGCTTATACATGACAGAAAAGCAAGTTCTGTGTTATGCATTGAATACTTATTTTGAAAACCTGAATGTTAACTGGAAAGTAAACTGGCATCCTCAAAAAACTATTCGTAACTGTTAACATAAAATTAGCAGTATTTTTCTGTTTCACAGAGGTGAAAATACAATGTTTATCACTTTTACTGCAAGCTTGAAAAAAAGAGTTTCTGCTCTCTTCTATTAGAAGATTTATTAATAGTGCACTATTAGAAGGTATTCTTTAAGACTAGACAATAATTCATTCTGGTATGGTTTCTTATGTTGTCTTTTATCTATATTTTATTTCTGCGTGCAGCCCACAAATCAAAGTAGGCAGCTAGGGAATATAGTTCTGGAAATTTGCCTGCTCAGTAAGAAATCATTTGAAAAAGTATCTTCTTCTGTAGCACAAAAAATGAAAACACTTTTCAGTAGTGAAATACTGTTTGCCCTTTCATTTTGGTTTTTTTTTTCCTTAAAGGAGGAGGGAGATTTTTTTTTTAAATCCAGTTGAGTTGTAAGCCACTGAGCCAAAGATGAAATTATATCTTAGTTTCAAATACTTACACTTAGCTGATTGGCCATGATCCACTTCAAATGGACTGTAACATTTGAATTCACATCAAGATCTCTGTTCCAAGGAGCTTAGGGTGAATTGATAACAGGGGAGACAAGAAACAAAGAGGAGCGCGATTTAGGCCAGCTCATGAGACAGCAGCCCAAGGCACTCCCAGCGGTTCCTCCTGTCCTGTAGTAACACCGTGTTCCCTTCACTTCAGTGATGCGGTTCAGTCTGGCTCATGACCAGTTCTCCTGGGTGGAGGGGCAGGAACTCCTTAAGAGTGACTCTGCAGCCGTATGAGTGCCCTTTGATTAAAAAAAAAAAAAAAAAAATTATATGCATCAGGAAAGATGCATCCCTAAAGGGACTGTTTGACTTTGGCAACAGAATAGGAAATCAGGATTTCTCAAGCCCAAGAGGACAAAAATTGGGACGCTTACGCGTGTTAGGGAAGGAATTGCCATCATTTGTAGATTGAGTTGTCTCCCTGAAGGAGAGTATAGTTGTGAAGTACCTGAAAACTCCTGTAGTAAGCAAAGTTCCTTTAGCAAAGTGCACCGGTCAAGTTCAGAGTTTGTTGTATGTACAATTTGTGAAAGACAAAAAGGAAAAAAAGATTGCGGAGAAATTAAATTCCTGCTCTGTGTGAAACGACAAAAAAAAATTGTCCCCTAGGAGTTCAGAATATGTTTTCACCAGACATTTGAGAATTTAATGGAACTTAATTTCAACAGAATTCTCATTTGAGAAAGGTGATGCTGGCATCTGAGGTAGAAAATTTGCACAGCTGAAAGTATTAGTCTCCGTAAAGGTTAATGTTAAAGGCATGTCTTTGGCATGCTGACAGATCTTTACAAAATTCCTTTTTTAGTATCTCCACCAACAATTGGGATCTGGAATTTGCGAAAGAGATTGCAGCGATAACTGCACAGCCTCCCCGAAACGGTTTTGAGGAGATGATCCAGTGGACAAAAGAAGGAATACTGTGGGAGTTCCCAATTGACAATGAAGCTGGTATGTGCACTGTTAACTTTTATTATCTGTCTATATTTATCTTTTTTGAGAATTAGAGCATGTTACGACCTTTGCCTGTTTTAACACAGTGTTTCAGCTGTGAGTCATGCATTTGACAGTAAACAAATATAACTTTCCAGTTGTCCCAAATCAGAGATGCTTCAGATGAACTCATTCTGGCACTCCTCAGGTGAAGTCCTGCAGGTGGTTTGGCTGATCTGAGGACTGGCTGCTGCTAAAACGGGGAGAGCTCCTTCCTTCCCTCCCTCAGCCCTGATGCTTTCAACACCAAAAGGCCATTCAAGTCTATTACATAATACCTTTTACTATGCAACTTCTTTAAAGGACAGGGAATCTTAAAACTGCTGTGCTTGTTTTATAATGCTGATTCTGTTCTTTGGTGTGGCTCTCGGACCAAGTGGCTAGCTGGATCCTAATCAGCTGCCTGCCAGTTCCATATCTGCACTGGCCGAGTGTTAAACAGTTGTTTGCTCCCTTTGTTGTATCTGTTTCATAAGAAAAAACAGTCACAATGTTCACTCACTCTGGGCATCTATCTTAACTAAACATCTTTGTGCACTGTATTTACTTTTATTACCATTAAAAAGAAAAAGCAGCTCTGTGTGAAGTTAAGCCAGCAGAGAGAGAGAGAGAATGTTAAGGAAGGGAAGAAGAACTACAGAAGGCAAGTGTACACTTTAGGAATGGGGACTTCATAACTTCAGGGAGAGCTTGGCTGTGGGTTTTTTTTTTTTTAAAGACTTTAAAGACATCAAACAGAACTACTTTAGAATGATTCAGTCACTGAAAGCAAAACAGGTTAGTATCTGAAGCTGGGAGTCTTTGAAAATCTGTCCTATCCTGAGTTGCAAATTGCATAATGTGGCTCATTGTTTCTTAATGTTTATTCTCATCCTATTTTGGCAGTTTCTTCACAGAATTTAATCACTGCTCACAGAATTGATTTGTTCCATCATGTAGAAATCTGAGTATATTCTAGTCATGTTTTTGCAAGCTTAAAACCACTGCGGCCAATGGTTTTCTGTTGTTGTAATGTGGCTGGAACCCTGCTGTCTGGGGCCGTAAGTGGACCAGGCGTCTTTGGCGGCCAATGGTTTTTCTGTTGCAGCAATGCGGCCGGAACCGTGCTGTCTGGGATGGGGTGGTGAATGGACAAAGAGTCTTTACATGTACTTAAACAAGAATCTTTATTGATTTGTCCACAAAGACTAGTCATGTGGAAAATTCCAGTGGAGCGTTCCAAAATCTATCACCTCTCAGGTTGAAATATCAAGTCAGTAAATTCCATCCTATCAAACTGCCAGCCACAGGCTGTTAATCAGGTCAGGTATGTCAAAGCACAGTTAAAAGTTTGAAAACCTCGCTCCAATTATTTCAACATACTGTACTTTCAGTGGCTCTGCAAAAGAAAGATGCCTCTTCCCACTGTTAATTTTGCAGTTTTGTAACAGTCATCTCTCTCAATAGGAGGACATTACTTCAGCTTGTTCTGTATCAAGAAATGTGTGATTTTTCTTTTATGCCACAAGCACGTGGCTTTAAAAACATACATGTAATTAAATTTAGGAAGCACATACACTCAACTTTTAGCATTATGAGAGCCTTTAAAGTTTTACATATGAAGAAGAAAGAAGACAGCTTATAACTGTTTTTCTTGGTTCCAGACCATCTCCGGTGTTCTCGTTAGAGTGCTTTACCAAGGCACTGTGCTGTGCTTTGAGGCGTCAGGGCAAGGCTGTGATTTTTAAAACTTCTCTGGCCCTGATGCAAACATCTGAAGGTGTGGCTAGATGTAAGGGCTTGCTGCAGTGGCCAGTAGTAGTCTTCCCACCACCCCACCCGCTGCCCTGTTGTCTGCTCCTGCCTGCATGTCCTTTCCCTTCTCTGATGCAGTTGAAGTCACTGTTAGGCAGAAAGCTACTTTTTTTCCTCTCCATCTCTCTGATCTCTGATTAATTTTTACCAGATTAGCAAACCATTAGTATAGCTTGTGTAACATTGTTCTCACTCCTCCTCCTTTCTGCTTGCCTCTTCTAATTCTAATAGCTTTAAGATCTGCTCCATGACTTCCCGTGGCAAAAAGTTGGGAAAACATTGATTTCTAACCTCATTTTTAAATGATTTCTGTGCATTTATGCCTCGATGACTCAAATTCTGAGGAGTGCAGTGGTTAAAAAGGACAGTGCAGATTACTGGTGCTACTTTGCTTTAGCATCTCATTCTCAGGAGCAAATGCTTCTGGTAGGCAAGAGATTGTTATGCCAGCAGTGATAGGTTTAATGGAAATCTCATAAATTAATGCCTCAATTGCCCCAGATGGCTTGTGCAGGCAAAAGTTTGCCAAGTCCTGTTGTGGCTGTTCTGCTGAGATGCTGTTCCCAGCAGAGGAGCATTGGATCAGTTTGCCAAGAGAGGTGGCAAATGTTACACAGTCATTTTAGCTTGGGTTTGTTTACTAATTCTGGGTCTATTCTAGGGGACCTATTATAAGGCATGATTTTTTCATTCTAAAAATCCTAAAATCCTAGAATGGTTTGGGTTGGAAGGAACCTTTAAAGATCATGTAGTCCAACCCCCCTGCCATGGGCAGGTACACCTTCCACTAGATCAGGTTGCTTGGTCATCTTTCACTAGATGAGGATACTTGGTCCTCTTTATTTACGATGAGCATGTCAGCAAGACTCCCTGTAAGGATGGACATCTGCATTTGAGATGTCATCTTTAAGGCAAGGTTGGTCATCTCTTGGGAGAGTTAGTGTTTTAGCTAGAGAAATTCCTCAGACTTTCTGTTTTGTAGTACATAGGGGATTGGAAATAGGATATTGAGAGTGGGCGACTTCTTGCTTTGAGGTTGATAAAGAAAATCCTCTACTTTAGACTCCCACCATGCATGTTCTTTCAAATTGAGTTTCTGAAGACGGTGCAAGAGAGGGTGAGGGACAAACTTGTTCTTCCTATGCCGCAGGAGTTACGGCTTGCTGGCGGTGGGGAGTCATGCAAGCATATCTCATCTAATCAGTTCCCACCAGAGGTCTCAGCCTCTGATGCTTTGGGCAATTGTGGTCTCTTTTTGTGATGCACACTTTACGTTTTTGAGGACTGAAATATGTGGTCTGACTGAAATATGTGGTCTAACTGAAATGTTTAGACTTACCACTTCATCCCCAAACCACGTATCATGTCTTTGACAAATGGGAGACCAAAATACATGATGTAATAGTTCCTTCTGACCTGAATTTGTGTGTGAGACTAAATGGTTTAATTTCTTTCAGGTTAGAGATGAAAATTGAAGAAATTAATAATTAGACATAATCTCTCCTGATACGCTCTATCCTCAAAAGAAAAGCATCCAAAAGGCCAAATTTTACTGGCAGTGTTACTCAGATTCTTTCAGTAGTGGTTCATTGGTTTATTTCTCTTGGATTTCTGTGACCAACACAAGTATGGAAATCTGGAAAGGATGTTAGCTTGTGAAAGCAACCAGCAGCATCTAGGTACAGTGAGATTCCACTTTACCTTGGTGGGGGAAAGTTGGTGTCAGTGGCATGGTAAAAGGATCATCTCTGTGCTTCTGTAAGTGGGACATGGGTTTCCAAGCAGAGCAGAAATGTACCTTCTGAAGCTGACTTGACCTTTTTTTTTTCTTCCTGTTGAGATAAATGAAAAAAGAGAGCTCCTGAAGAAGGAAACGTACTTTCTTTTTCAAGGATAAGGGAGATAAAAATCGCACGTAGCTGGTATTGATAGACACTAACGTATTTCTGGGAAAAATAGAGATATTTCCCAGCTCCTTCAGATATGCAGTACCTGAAGTTTAAAACAGGAAAGAAATAATGCGAACTTAACAAATACAAGCTGAGAAACTTCTTCATCCCAGAGATGCGCATCATTTCTTCTGAAACTGTAGAAGCTCTAACACAGGAGGAAGCTTAGGACTGACATGGCTTAATTACCCTCAATTTTAATACTCCTGATTTAATGTTGTCAAATAATAATCATATCCTAGCTAGTACAGAAAGACAGGTACACTTATGTCTATGGTGTAGACTTCCCATTTCTGTTGTTTGGAAATGTTCATGTGCAGTATTTTTCTCTAATAACAGATTTTACTTAAAGGTGCAAATTTTGTTTACAAATCTATAGCAAATTGGATCAAATAAAAATTTTCATGCATCCCTAACTGAAGAAAAATCTTTCAATTGCAATCCCAGTTTGCCTTGTTTTTTTTCTCCAAATTGGAACTGAGAAAGCAGCCTTTTTTCTGTATGTAGGAATTTGTGTTCAGAGTCTGTCTTGTGTATGCTAGTGTCATAGTATGAACAGCAGCAAAGGAAATCCACAGGACAGACAACAAAAATTTACCGTAGGATCTGAGCTGTGCTTGATTAGAGATCTACAATAATCCCTTGTCCCATTTCCTGTGAATGCTTTGAATGCATCATCTTTTGTGCTGGTTACAACTTAAAAGTAGCAGCTGGTGAGATACAAAACGTTTTTACGCTCACATATTCAGAAAGTGTTGGAAAACCAATTTCCTGTGCCCATTAGGTAGCAATAGGATGTTAAAACCATGACTTGGAAAGAACATGCAAGTGTGCATTAGCTGTTCAGTATTAGATATTTCATGAGGTTGCCTCATTTGTTCAAGACTAGCTTGTATTCTTTAATCCTCTGCAGAATTTAGGCAATCAGTGTTTTCTTAAAGAATTTATTAAGAAAGTGTCCACAATCTAAAAGGTGGTACCCATGATGAATCAAAATTTTCACATATTGGACAAACAGGTTTTTAGCAAGAAGATTGATTTATTTTTTTCATTATTCCCCCCACTCCCGCCCTGGCCTCAGCTTTCAGCGAGATTACCAGCCAGAAAGTTGATTTAAATATTAGATATTCTTATAAATGAGAGCACAAAATGGAAGTAATACGGTAGACAGGAGTATGATATAAGCTGACATTTTTTGTGTGGAGGAAGACATTAATGTGTTAAAATTCTGCAGTTTCTTCCACTTCTGTGTGGTTGGCTTAACTGTGCAAAAGAATTGAAAAGGCACAGAACCATTAATTTTACTAATTTAAGATTACTTGCAAACTATATCCTTTTTTACTTTGTTAAATTTACCGTTACACTATGATAACCACTTTGTCATTTTTTTGTCCCTTCTGTTAGGGATGGAGGACGATGCTGAATTTCATGAACATATCTTTCTGGAGAAACACCTCAAAGACTTTCCCAAGCAAGGACCTATTCGCCACTTCATGGAACTAGTCATCTGTGGGCTTTCGAAAAAACCCATACCTTAGCGTTAAACAGAAGATTGAACATATTGAGTGGTTTCAGAAGTATTTGAGGAAAAGAAGGAACTTCTTCAAGAGATTTGAGACTTGGGAAACTGCTTAACCTGAAATGGAGAATCATTATGTCAAAATTGATGATTTCTTATAATGGAAATACTGTCAGTGCATAGTAATCATGTGACCTGAAAGTTGTATTTTAAATAATAAACTGAAAGGTCATACTTTCATGTGTGTATGTCCACGTATATGTAGATATTTTTTGACAACAAAAGAAGGAACAGAAAAGTACGACTTTTGTAGAATGCGCATTTAAAAACTTAGTTTATCAAAATTGTTATCTTTTAAATTTGAAACTAATCTTTTGACCATACAAAATATTAGGTCTAATTCCACTTCCTACACCCTTTGTACTTGGTGTGTATCTTGACAGGTTTGATCATCTTTCCCATTCTGGAAAACTTGCGATGCTTTCATTTTTAAAAACTACTAATACAGCTCTAACTTTGAAAAGCTGTTACTGGGGCAGTAACGGTTCATTTTGCTAGTTCATTAAACACACTGGTATTGGGATGGTATTAATCCTTTCTATCCTCCTTTCACTAATTATCTTTATTGGTTCATTTAAAAATTCGTGGTAATGACTAAGTCATTTTAATTGAATGCTTGTTAGTTCATCCCCTCGATGAAAGGCTATTCTATTCCTGAGATGTGTGCGCAGCATAATACTGGTGAGTTATATGAAATAATGTGAGAAGTCTCTCCTACCATCCGTACATCCGTTCTGAAGCTTTTGACCAATTTCCCATCAGTATTTGTTGTTTAAAAATGGGTCTGGTTGTCAGGTAATCCATAAAGTTCTGTTTCATTAGAGCGAGCAGTTTTGCAGTTACTACAATGTTCGGAGCTGAGGCCTTATCTCCTGCATCTGCAGGGCTAGAAAGAGGACTTGACATTGCTGGCAAGGAGAGTTGTCGCCTACAGATTGCTGTCGCATGATGCTGCTGCTGTTTTCTGTCTAGTCCCCTGATGCTGGTGAAGTAACTTCATGTTTTCTAGATGATCCTTTATTCTAATTAATGTGTATGGTCCTTCGTATCTATTAAGCAATTGCAATATATTTTACTTCAGTTATCTTTTGTTAAATTTTCACCCAGAATTACTTACTCGTTCCTTCAGAAGCCTGGTTTATGTCTCGCTGCTTAACTTTCCAGAGCATTTCCAGCCTCGCATATTGTGTTCTTCTTTGTTTCTTGCATTCACTCCAACCACTGTAGCAGCTATTGGCCCTATAAATGTGCTCCTATCTTTTTCTCACATTTTCTTGTAACTCAAGCAGGAAGGAGGAAGCTACGGAATGAAGGTAAAGCACTGGCTTCATATGCAAACTGATTTCTAAATCAGAATTACAAGAAAGCAAATGAAAAATAAAGGATTGGCCTTTTTCTATGAGTTCAAATATTGTTGCTGTGTTCTCATCTGCAGGACGTGAGTTTGCCTGTCTGGCAAAGGGCAAGTCTCGGGCTGTGGAAGGGAAAAGCAACTATTTGCCTTTCTAGCTGTAAGAACAGCAAGGTTCAAATTCTGCAGAAATTTTCAGAGGCTTCCTGGCTTTGGAATGGAGAGAGTGAGATTTGTATCAAACTACCTCCATTTAGTATTTGGATAGTTTTAATTTTCGCTTCAATGCCCAGATATGTTTTACTTCAAAAATACTGTTCTTCCCAAATTTCTACCAAACTATGATGCACAGCCTGTGTTCTGCTGTATTTCAAGCCTTTTCTGAAACAAGGACAGTGACTTTGAATTCACTGTGGGCTTTTAGAAATAGCTTCTCTGTGTATTTGCATCTAACCTGTGTTTAGATATGAAAGACAGGACACTCAGAAGCTCGGCTCTTTCTGAAAGAGGTTTGGGAGCACGAGCTGTGTATGAAAGTACTGAATTTCACAGCACTGGGAGCGAGGTGAATGTTATCGTTTCAACAGATTCATTAGGAGGTTAGTACTTCAACAAGCTCTTAACAAGAGGTCTCGGTGCTTAGGGTCTTTGGAAAGCTGTAGTAATTCCCTACTTAGGTGCTTAAATATAGATTTGGGAGTTAATACTAGGCAACAGGATTTGAATAATCAGACCTAGCTGTCAATACATACAGATGCTAACTGGGACTGCTCAAGGAACATTAAGAGAGCCCAAGTGGCAGGACTTTTTTTTTTTTTGGGGGGGGTGGGGGGGTGGGGATTGGGTGTACACTTCTTGTAGTCCCAAAGGAGTAGGCTTGCAGGAATTTAAAGCATTTCTTACAGATTAGTCACTTAGAAGCATAAAAATCATATCCTTTTCTTTTGCAGCCCAAAGGATAAAGCTGTTCAGAGCGGAGGCAGTGCTGCAGCTAGTGATTCCAATGCTGGAGTTATCCAGGCTTTTCTTATGATGTCTGGTTTTCTCCCTCTTGTAACTGGCTAGGTGGTGTTATGTGTAACTTAACGGACTTGGCTTTAGGATCTGTCCAAGGAAAAATAGTGTATGTTATGTCCTGCGGTCATAGATTTCCTTCTTTATACATGAAGCAGAGGTTTTGTTAATGTGCTATACCTCTCTGACAGCCACTTTGGAAAGTTAGAATCATAGAATCATTTAGTTGGAAAGGACCTTTCAGGTCATCAAATCCAACTGTAAAACCAACACTGCCAAGTCCACCACTAAACCATGTCCCTAAGCTCCACATCTACACGTCTTTTAAATACCTACAGGGATGGTGACTCCACCACTTCCCTGGGCAGCCTCTTCCAATGCTTGACAATCCTTTTGGTGACAAATTTTTCCTAATATCCAATCGAAACCTCCCCTGGCACAAGTTGAGGCCATTTCCTCTTGTCCTATCACTTTTTAATTGGGAAAAGAGACTGACACCCACCTCGCTACAACCTCCTTTCAGGTAGTTGTAGAGAGCGAGAAGGTCTCCCCTCAGCCTCCTTTTCTCCAGGCTAAACATCCCCAGTTCCCTCAGCCGCTCCTCATAGGACTTGTGCTCTAGACCCTTCACCAGTTTCGTTGCCCTTCTCTGGACACACTCCAGCACCTCAATGTCTTTCTTGTAGTGAGGGGCCCAAAACTGAGCACGTTACTCGAGGTGCGGCCTCACCAGGGCCGAGTACAGGGGGACGATCGCTTCCCTCGTCCTGCTGGCCACACTATTTCTGATACAAGCACCCCAGGTGCTTTTCTGTCCAGGGCAACTTTCCAGCAGCTCTTCCCCAAGCCTGTAGCGTTGCCTGGGGTTGTTGTGACCCAAGTGCAGGACCCGGCACTTGGCCTTGTTGAACCTCATACAATTGGCCTCGGCCCATCGATCCAGCCTGTCCAGGTCCCGCTGTAGACCATCCCTACCCTCAAGCAGATCAACACTCCCTCCCAATTTGGTGTCATCTGCAAACTTACTGAGGGTGCACTCGATCCCCTCGTCCAGATCATTGATAAAGATGTTAAACAGAACTGGCCCCAGTACTGAGCCCTGGGGAACACCACTTGTGACCGGCCGCCAACTGGATTTAACTCCATTCACCACAACTCTTTGGGCCCGTCCATGCAGCCAGTTTCTTACCCAGCGCAGAGTACATCCATCCAGCCAGGATTATGCTGTGGGAAACGGTGTCAACGGCTTTACTAACGTCCAGGTAGACAAAATCCACAGCCTTTCCCTCATTCACGAAGTGGGTCACCTTGTCACAGAAGGAAATCGGAATAGTCCAGCAGGACCTGCCTTTCATAAACCCATGCTGACTGGGCCTGATCACCTGGTTGTCCTGTATGTGCCACATGATGGCACTCAGAGATGATCTGCTCCATAACCTTTCCCGGCACTGAGGTCAGACTGACAGGTCTGTAGTTCTCTGGATCCTCCTTCTGGCCCTTCTTGTAGATGGGCGTCACATTTGCTGACCTCCAGTCAACTGGGACCTCCCCGGTTAGCCAGGACTGCTGATAAATGATGGAAAGTGGCTTGGTGAGCACTGCCGCCAGCTCCCTCGGTGCCCTTCCTTGGGTGGATCCCATCCGGTCCCATAGACTGGTGTGTGTCTAAGTGGTGTAGCAGGTCACTGACCATTTCCCCTTGGATTATGGGGGCTTCACTCCGCTCCCCATCCCTGTCTTCCTGCTCAGGGGGCTGGGTGCCCAGAGAACAACTTCCCTTGCTGTTAAAGACAAAGGCAAAGAAGGCATTAAGTACCTCAGCCTTTTCCTCATCCTTTGTCACTACGTTTCCCTCCGCATCCAGTGAAGGAGAGAGATTCTCCTTCACCCTCCTTTTGATGCTAATGTATTTATAGAAATGTTTTTTATTGTCTTTTACGGCAGTAGCCAAATTAAGTTCTAGTTTGCTTTGGCCATTGTAATTTTCTCCCTGCATAACCTCACGACATCCTTGTAGTCCTCCTGAGTGGTCTGCCCCTTCTTCCAAAGGTCATAAACTCTCTTTTTTTCCCTGAGTTCCAGCCAAAGCTCCCTATTCAGCCAGGCTGGTCTTCTTCCCCGCTGGCTCGTCTTTTGGCACATGGGGACGGCCTGCTCCTGCACCTTTAAGATTTCCCTCTTGAAGAATGTCCAGCCTTCCTGGACTCTTTTGCCCTTCAGGACTGCCTCCCAAGGGACTCTGCCAACCAGGCTCCTAAACAGGTATCCTGGTTTCGGCCGGGATGGAGCTAATTTTCTTTCCAGCAGCTACTGTGTTTTGGATTTAGTATGTGAAGAATGTTGATAATACACTGATGTTATTAGTTGCTGTTAAGCGATCAAGGACACCTTCCAGCTTCCCAGGTTTTGCTAATGTGCAGGTGCAAAAACTTGGGAGGGGTAGAGCCAGAATAGTTGATTCAAACTGGCCAAAGAGAGTATTCCATACCATAGACGTCATGCCCAGTATCAGTGGGTGATGGCTGGTGGGCCACTTCCCTTCTTTTTCCCTCTTTTCGTACCTTCGGGCCTTTTTGTTCATTCGTTTGGCTGTTTGTTCCCTCACTCGCTCTCTCTGGAACTTGCTGTTCTGGGATAGCTGCTGGGGAAGATTCCTGTTCCCTGGCTGCTGCTCGGGATGGGCTGTATTGGTTGTCGGGTGGTGAGAAATTGTGCATCGTTCATTTTATTTATCTATTATCCTTATATTTTATTATTATATTTATCATTATTAACATATAATATAATTATTATTTTTTTTTCCTTGCTGTCTTGGTGAGCTGCTTTTATCTCAACCCACAAGTTTTCCTTTCTCTCTGATTCTCCTCCCCGCCCCACTGGGGAGTGGGGGGAGTGAGCGAGCGGCTGCCTGGTGTTTGGTTACCGGCTGGGGTTAAAGCATGACACAGGCCAAAGTTTGCCCTCCGGAAGTCCAAGGCAGCAGTTCTGCTCACCCCCCTCCTTACTTCTCTGAGAATCGAAAACTCTATCATTTCGTGATCGCTATGCCCTGGTTGTCTGGCTTTTTGGAGGCTGGGGCAGTTGATGCAGCCCTTAGAAGAGCGGGAAGACGGAGCAGACTGACCTGGAGCTGTAATTGCAGGGAACGTTATCCATGTGCAATTTTTAGGTGACATTTTTTCCTCTGGGATGGCTACAATAGGTACATGGCAGGAGAACCTCTTGTTGAGTGGAGGCGGCTGAGCTACTGCAAAGTTGCACGCAAAGGCGTAGAGACTCACTGTTGGGCACTGGTGGCAGCTGTTGATAGCGCTGTGAATGATGGTCGTGGCTTCCCCAGATTGGCTGCTGCACCATGAAGAAGCCCAAGCTCCTTTTCCCCTGCTTTCCATCACGCACGGGTAGTCTCCATTTCCCACCTGTCTGGTGCTACCACAGCGGTTTCAGAGGGTCTCTGGCCATCTCGGAGGAAACGGAGGCACTGGCAAGGGTAGAAGACCTGGCAGAGGGCAGTGACTCTGCGTTGGCAGAGTGAGGGAGGAAAGGGGGGAATGAAAAGAGCCCATATAGTTTGCAAAGGCGTAATGGAGACATTCAGGTTTGAATCCAGCTCTGTGTCTGTCCCCCCTAACTGGATGCATCAGAAATTGGGCTGGAAAAAACCCAAACTTCTCAGGGATGGTTGCTTGCCCAAAGGGAAGGATAGGAATGAATAGGGTTAAAACCCCATGAAGGGCTGAATAATTTATTGTGTTAACAGAGAGGGTCTCAGTGGGGTGTAAATGCCAGCCCCTGGGGTTGTGCACCAGCCCAAACCTTGTCTCTGACATCTGATGGCACTCTCGGTCTTCTCAAACCTATTTGATATGAATGGTTTGCTAGAAATCAGACTTGATGAAGCACTTTCCCCCCCACCATGGAGCAAGTGTAAGCATTTGCTCCCCAGCGTGGTATTAGGAAGAAGCTGGAGGAATGATTGTGTGATTTGGTTGCAAGATCATCTGTGCTGGGACTTCAGCTCTTGGCGTTAACCCCTACCAAGCAATTATGCCGCGGCTTTGATGTGGCCTGTGCCTAACAGGGGTGGTGTGCTCCTTGAGCGCTTACCTGAGCACTGGAAGAAAGATGGCAGTGGCTTAATTTAACCCTTCTGACCTGGCAGAAGAGCTAAAATGAATGGGGTGAATAGGGAGGAAAATCTTGTGCATGTTCCCAAACTGCAGGCGGTTTTTGCTTAAACCATGTATTTTTAGACGAAGAGGAGCATTAAAGGAGTCCCGGAGTGCTACTCAGGTCCATTTTCTTCCAGCACTTACAAAGATAATAAAATTCCAGCATGAAAATAGCTCCTCATCTATTGGGCTAAAAGCCCTAAAGCTTGGGCCTTGATGAGAAGCCTGAAGCATCATGGCATTTATGCAAGAGGGGCCATGGTATTGCTTTCAGTGAGGATTTAGAAGCAAATAGTCTCATTTTAGTTGGTTTTGTGAGGATCACCTAGCAAAACGATGTCCATGGACAGAGAACGATGACTTCTGAGATTGCAGGGCCTGGTTTTCACTGTGGACACACCTGCGGGTGCTTCGGGAAGTCCGGCTGCCACTGCAGCGGTGTCCAGCAGGACACAGCGAGGGTGTAAATCCCACCCTGCTGAGTGGCTGCGACATTCTGGTCTCATGATCTCCACAAGATGTCAGTGTAGATTTATTGGATTAGATATAAAACCCGTGTGCTGTTCCCCCCTGCAGATTAAAGCAAAAACTGTTTTAGAGCTGCACAATAGGTTTGATTGTTCTCTGGAATGTGTTGCCTGTGGAGGAGCGATGTGGTGAGTGCTGGCGCCCGGGGAGGGGTGCGAGTGACACCCCGAATGGGAGCAGAGCTTTTGGCAAAAAAGGGCAACACTTTGCTGATATCAAGGTGCCCTTACCCCCTTGGGAATGAGTTGCATATGCATAATATGCAATATTGCACTTGTGCAATAAAGTGCTCTATATTTTACTCAAAGAAAATCTGGAAGCCTGAATTAAAACTAGAAGGGCCAGCCCGGGTGGCAGGGAGGTTCTGAGGGCGATTGGGTCAAGTCACGTATCAGAGAAGCTTAACTGCTGGCACGTGGTATCCAAAGCTTGCTTTGTTTCTTTACATATAAAAAGTTGTCTTGCAACGTTGAGTGATGAGCTGGGACCCTGCAAAGAAACCAGGACATAGCGTCCAACCCAAGAGGGTTTCCCTTCACCTTTCAGCTCTTCTGCATTGCAGTCCCTGCCTGTCAGAGAAACGTTTTAATGCCTGTCTAGGTGAATTGAGATCAATGTCAGCAACGGAGGAGGTTTTCCATGGAAGAAGATTCTCGGAAGCACTGGCAGTGGTGGTGGAGATGCTGACCCAAGCCCAGGTCTGGCCCCGTGCAGGAGGGAGCTTCCCCAGCCAGGCTGGGCTTCTCCATGCCCCTGCGCTGCCCAGCATCTCCTGGGACTACCCTGCCCTGAGCATCGCTGGGCCAGCTGAGGTTCTCCTGGGCTGCCAGCTCCCGGCTGCTGTGGCCACAGCAAGGAGAAGAGGCAGCATGGCCAGCAGCCCCAGGGATGTTTCAGAGCCTGCTTCCCGCTCTTCTCCCTTGCAGCCCCTGGTATTTATTCCCATTTTTCCAATAAAAGCCAATGCAATGCAGGACCCACCCCGCCTCTCCTTGCAGCTGGGACTGCGGTCCCCCCGCCCCGCGGCGCTGGCCTGGCGTGGGTGGCCCTGCTCCCACCACCGTGCTCGAAAGCTGCAGGAGCCGCCGAGCGATGATTCATTTATGGTCCCCGGTGCTGCACCCTGTCACCCGCGGGGGAAGGGAGGGAGCGAAAGGTGACGGTATTTGTCAGCGGTGGCAGAAATAGCCGCGTTTCAGATTTCACTGGGGAAGTGGGGAGGCAGGGAGGGAGATCAAGACCAATGCGGTGCTCAGCCCCGTTCCCAGGGCTGCCTCGCAGCCGGGAGGGAAAAGCAGTGCCCCGTTTTCCTTACGGGCAAGCACACGCTCACCTAAATTTTCCTGAGAGCATCCCAGCTGCTCCCCAGTGTTTGCATCAGCTAGAGACAGGGATGCAACTCCCTCTCTCCTCTGTGTGTTATGTACCAGCCCACCCTGGGGACAGCTGAGACAACTTTCTGGTGTCAAGGGGCTCCTGAGGAGGCATTCGCGTTTTCCCTGCCCTTCGCGCCATGGCAGCCGCTGGGCTCCACTTGGCTTATGGCCACGCTGGAGACTTATTTTTCTGCTGACAAAGTGGTTTTGGCTGTTCAAGGGCCAGACTCTGCCCACGTGCCTGCCACTCATGCAGGACATGGGCTGGGATGCACTCCTGGGCTGCCCGGGACAGGGGATGCTCTGCAAAGCTGGGCGGTTTTCAAAGATAAGGAATAATCTTATCTTTAGGGCTGATTTTTAAATAGAATGGATCCTGACGCTCAGCTCACTGCAGTCACGTTGGATAAGGGAAAAGGTGCAAACAAAACAGCCTCCCGGATTTAAGGGCAAAGCTGCGAGTTTGTTCCTCGGGTTAGCGATTACCCCCTGAAATCAATGGGATTGCTCAAGCAAATTGCCATTTTGGATATAAGAAGACTTTACTGTGAACTCGCCCTAAGCCTCCCTGTTGAGGGGATATTTGCTTAGTGCTTTCCAAGGGGAAAAATGGAACTAGAGTCACATACCAACAGCTGCTTCTAAAAACCCCCTGGTCCCTTAGACCATGGTTTATTCCATTATATATATATATATTAGATACGATAGCCATAACATAGCAGCAAATGCAAAATTGTTTTATAAAACTAGACTTTATAAAGCTGGATTTATAAACCCACAAGCTATAAGACCAAAAGGGGGGAAATAAAAGGCAAAGGGAAAATAAAATAAAAGAAATACTTCAAGTTTAGCCCGATTTTAAGCTGTAAATGGCCATTACAGCAGTGTTGCTCTCAATGTGATTAGCAGCTGTGTTTTGCTCAAAAAGGCCTTGTGATCATTGGGTTTAAAACCCTGGGAAACATTGCTCTAACGAAACTATTGGAAGTTACTTTCTTTTTTCCCCTCCCTCCTGAAAGCAACTTGATACTGCAATTTTTTTAAAGGGTTGTTTTAGGACAGTCACAAGATATACAGGCCTGAGTGTGGCGGTGCTATATCAGATTGGCAGCGATGCTGAGCGGCAATATCCAAACCCGGATTGTGCCAGTATCGTAAGGGTGTAAATTCGAGATTCCGATTGCTCCGAAATCAGAAGCAGCTGCCAGGCACGTGAAAGGTTGGTTGCCTGAATTCAGGGCTGCAGTCAAATTGGTTCCTCTGTCATTGCAAGCCGTGTGATTTACTCACCAGAGCGGTGGAGAGGGATGAAGCCTGTCTGAAGCCACTCAAGGCACCCCACGGCTGGCGGGGCTGCCGTGTGTCCCGCCAGGATGCAGCGGGGAGGAGAGGGGCATCCCGGTGCTCCGCAGAGGCCAGCCGTCCCACCTGCTGTTAATTTTCCACTTCCCCCCCTCCCAGACCTGAAACATCTCCTGCTCCCTCGTAAGCGCCTTCTGCAGATGTTTTAAAAGCAACTGGCAAGCTTCCCCGCCGCGGGGGCTGCTCAGCGTGGGTCCTCCCCCTCCATAGGGCAAAGACCCTAATCTGAGGAGCGTTTGCAAGGATGAAAATGCTTAACAAATGAAGCCAGGCTCCTTTCCCTATCTAATAATTTTTAAAGACCTGGTGAAGCAAGCTCCGTGGTCTTTCCAGGTGCCTGCCATGCCTCTCCCGCTTGCCCTGGACACAGCACTGCCGGTTGTCACTCACTCACAGAAGCCGTGGAGAACTGACTCTGTGCGTTGACTTCCACAGGAGCTTTGCCATTAATGTTACTGCTCCCAGCATCCATCCCCGTGAGAGACAAGACTGGTACCCTCGTTTGGGATGTCAGGCTGGGGCCCCCCGGCCGTCGGGTTCTTGCTGGAATCATAGAATCATAGAATTGTTCTGGTTGGAAGAGACCTCCAAGATCATCGGGTCCAACCATTAACCTAGCATTACCAAGTCCCCCACTAAATCATATCCCTTAGGGCCTCATCCAAACGTCTTTTGAATACCTCCAGGGGTGGGGACGCCACCACCTCCCTGGGCAGCCTGTTCCAATGCCCGACAACCCTTTCAGTGAAGAAATTTTTACGAATGTCCAATCTAAACCTCCCCTGGCGCAACTTGAGGCCATTTCCTCTTGTTCTGAAAACTGGAGGAAACTTTCACGGCTGTGTATCTGCCAAGGAGAGATGATGGAAGGGATGCGCCTTTTCCAGGCTGCATCGACTCCCCGAGTACGTGTGTACCATATAATGTGCAGGTTTGGTTTGAGCATAACCGCCACCCGAGGCAGTTTTTCTGCAGGGCGATGATAATAGGACTGACTAAAACTGTAGCTGAAGTACCCAACCCCGACGTTTTGCCGTTGTGAACCGAGGGGCTGCGAACAGCCGCCTATTCCAAAGCCTCACCCTGCTCTGCATTGCACGGTGGTTAATTTTCTGCACGGAAAAGCGATGGTAAAGAGGGGAGGGGAGCAGGCCTTGCATTTTTGAAGGGATGCATTTTGGTTCGGCACCGGGCAGCAAGTGAGGTGGGCTTGGGTGGGCTGACGTCTGGCCCGTAGTCCCCTGGTCCTCAAGCCATGGCATACCTGGCTGCACACCCCCCAGCATGGGGCTGTAGCTTTTGGGGCTCCTTGAGCCCTGGATTTCACAAAATTTTAAAAGAAGCCTGGGTTTCTGTCACGGCAATGGTGTTATTTGGAGGCTGGAAGGGGCCACGCGAGGCTCGTTCCCAATTCTCCACGGCCGTTGGCAATAACTTGTTCTTTGTTTCTTCTCCTTCTGCAGCATGTCCCCCGAATAGGCATTTAATTAGATGCCAGTGTAGGAAGCAGACAGCTTTCAACCTGCTGAAGTATCTTAACTCCATTGGGGCACGGGGTGGACTCTGCATCCCTCTCCAAGCCATCCCCGGGTCTCCTTCGGTTGCCAAAGCACTGTGTCAGTAACAGGAGCAGGCTCAGGCGTGGCCAAGGAGACCAAAGCTGGAGTTACTGCCTGGTCAGGGGGCTGTGAGGGGTGTCCATGCTCCTCTCCAGGATCTCCAGTGCCTTGAGACCCAGCAGCATCACCTCCAGCCATCAGCCGGAGCCAAGGAGGTGAGCACTGCAGCTTTCCCTCTCGCCCAGCCCTGGGAAAAGCGCTAAGACCTGTTAATCAGCTCTTCTCCTTCCTCACCACCACGTGCAAATGGGGAAGGTAATACCTTCTCTCTTGACTGGGATAGGAAAGAGAAGCTGCATTTACTTTCCACTGCCTCATAGCTGGAAGGAGGATGAAAAAAGAGGACACGGAAAGGGAGAAAGGAGAGGCTCGGGGCACAGGGATCCCCATCGATGACCACACTGGGGGCTGCCAGACAAGGTGAGCAGTCTGCAGCTTGGCACCCCCACTTGCAGAGAAAATGTTTACTGAGCCGTACAGTAACAGTACAGGGCAAACTGGAAAGGAGACCTAGAGAAAAATCTGTCCCAACTGTGGTTGTGTCAGGAGTGTTGCTGGATGTTATTTATAACATTTAATTATTATTATTTTTACTTGTCCCAGTTCTTCCCAGCCAGCGAAGGTCACTCAAGCCATTGCTCAGGAAAGAAAATGGTATTAAGGTGGTAAAGAAGAGCAAAACTCCCATTTTTTTTTTTTTCTTTTCATAACTTTGCCATTCTCACTTTGGCGGGCACTGAGCTTTCCTGCATACCTCACCTGAACGAGAGCTGAACGTGGCGATTAAAAAGATGAGAAAGGGTGGAGTGGTACAGAGATATGGAGGTGAGGCGGGGTTAATGCTAGCCAAATAAAACAAACAAACAAACAAACAAACAAACACAATTTCTTGGTGACAAGCACCAGGGGTATGTGCCAGGATGGTGGGTGCTGGGGTTGTGGGA
Source organism: Phoenicopterus ruber ruber (assembly GCA_009819775.1). Taxonomy (NCBI): domain Eukaryota; kingdom Metazoa; phylum Chordata; class Aves; order Phoenicopteriformes; family Phoenicopteridae; genus Phoenicopterus; species Phoenicopterus ruber. Next base: position 191,060,644 of record CM020215.1, read on the forward strand.
GGGGGCAGGCAGCCGGGTGAGGGGAAAGCTGGCAGAGGGAGTGCAGCCCCTGCCTGCCCCTGCTTATTTCTGCGTGATGCCTGGAGCCGGGTGAGAGCCTCTTGGAGAAGGAAAAGCAGCCCTTCCACCCAGACGGGCTGGTCTGGGTGCCAGATGTGGCATGCTGGTCCTGGAGGAGGTCACTTGTGGCAGCAGGTCTGGAGGCAGCTGTAGGGTTATGGCCGTGGCTTGCCTCTGCGGTGTGCGGGAACGGTCACGGCCACTGAAAGAGCATCCCACGTGTCCGACTTGTGTGTGGCCTGTGGTTGCCAGCATCATGTACCCGAGGCAGGAGGAGTTGTTACTGCTGCAAGAGGAGGCAGAATCAGGCATAAAATGTGAAACATGGGAAAAAACTAAAATCCTGTGGCCAGTTTCCCCTACTTTTTTTGCTCTCCCTATACTTAAAAAAGAGAACCTGAGTGGCTTGGGGCCTTCCACAACCATTTACCTTGGCCTATTGGCTCCAAACTTACCCTATTTTGAGCACAAACTCCCTACTTTGCTGTGGTCTGGTGTAACAGGGTCGTGTGGGATGAGCAGTGCCTCCTCTGCCCTGGCAGTGTGACCCTGCCCAGGAGTAAACAACTGCAGCGACTGTCAAGTAACTACAATAAAAATTAAATGTTGCTGTTAACACACCTCTCCTCACTCTGATTCTCATAATTAGGCCAGATAGAGCAGCTACTAATGTGAAGAGTTTCTGTGGCTCCCCTCAGACAGCCTTTGCAGCAGCAGTCCCTTATTATAATTGGGCTATGGAAAGACATAACCCTTTTCTGAACCGTTGGCTAGACCTGCTCACCCCCACAAAGGGTGACACATGATTTTACTGCACAGAAGCCAAACGTAACAAATCAACAAATAACCCATGGTATCTGATAATCCAGGTGACGTAGGTGAATAATTGCCTAGAAACTTGCAGGAAGACACTCCGATGCTGGGGTTTTTTGATGGTGACAAATGAACTGTGAGTATCGGGTTGCATGCTTTGGGTTTTTGCCGGAATGGAGATAAAGATTTGAGTCCGGGACATCCAGGGCTAAGTCAGTTCAAAGGTCCCTGACAAGGGTTTGTCTATGGGAAGAACGTGCTTCACTCCTCGTTAAAACGGTCCTGTATGGAGATAGCTACGCTGCGCCAAGGCGCTCTTGCTGGGGGGGTAAGGCTGTCCACGCCATCCCCTGCCACCCTAGAGCTCCTGAATGCCCCATGTGAACAAGACCCATCGTTCACGGATCACGAAGTCAAAGTGGGGCAATATAATCCTCTAATCCGATATCATGTGCAGCATAAGCCAGGTGTCTTATTAATTTCAACTAGAGCATCTTTTTTTTTTTTTTTTTTCAGAAAAAACACAAGCAAACAAGCCAAACATTTGGGACTTTATAATTTCCAGCAGTGGAGGGTCCACAGCATCGCTGGGTAAGTTGTTCCAGCGGTTAATTATGCTGATGAAGTCAATGCAGTTACTGCAAACTCAAGTTATACCAGGGTGACTGAATACAAAATTTAGCCTAGTTACCCAAAAGGAGCAGCGCTTTGAAGTCTCTGTGTGTCTTTAAATAAAATTATTCTCCAGCAGAAGATGTGGAAATGCAAGACTTTTCCTCTAAAGCATACTACAGCAGTCAATCGGTCTCCAGTATACTACTGGAATATTAATACCAAATCCAAATTGCACCCATGTTTGAGACAGTTAATTGGGCTTATTTTATACATAAGTCTGTCTGTCATCGTTAGGGCTATATTGCTGCTGGCTGTGATAACATTTTTATCTGTTAACTTCCAAGCTGCTACGACTAACACCAGCTACTCATGAAATGAGTCAGCTAACTTTCCTTTTAACCGTTTGTTCTGCTCCCTGAAGGTGTTATGAGTGTTGTGGTATGACAAGCTGGTCGACACTCATTCCTTTAAAGCTTATGTAGCAATTTTATTGTCACAATAGGCTTTCTAAAAAATGGGGTCAGAGTTTTGCAGCAGCTTGGCAAGAAACAGTTACTGCTTCAGTGTGAAGACCTGAGTGAAAACAATTGTTTTGATTTATTTAAAAAGCATCTTGTGATCGAAATTGGTGTTACGAGATCCATGTTTTTGCTCCCGCAGGAACAATTCTTACAGGCTATCTGAATTATCCAGAAACTGCCAAGGCAGATTTATACTTAAACTGGATTATAAGGAAATATGCTGCAAACCACTGCAACAAATCATTACTAATCACAATCAATGGGAATGATTAAAGGTCGGAAATCTCTCCTGAAGTTACATTAACGAATGAGAAATTGCACGCAAATGGCACTGCGGTTCTCGGTCCCAGCCAGACATCGTGCCTCTCATCCCCCCTCTCACCCAGCGCCGTGGAAGGTTTTCCCTTGAGCCGATGTCCCAAGAAATGGCTTTTCCATCCCCGGGTGAAATTTCCATGGGAGGACTGGGGACGTTTATCCCAGAGAAAGAAAGAATGTTGTAGCTTGTTACACCCTGAGAAGACGTCAACCTCTATAGACTAGTCACACCCTTACTCAGGTAAAATATTTTCAGGGTAGCTAACTTATCTCTTCACATGTAAAATGTCTGTGGTATTCTTCTTAACTTCCTGTGCCTAACTGCTGATGCTATGGTTGCTATACACGGCCAAGAAACTACGCTTTCTCACCCCAGACGTGAACAGAGAGCTCCGGCATATATCTGTCTTTTTTTTTGTATACTTCACAGAAATATTTTGAAGTTTAAGAAGTCTCTCAGATTATGTTTGCTCAGTGTTTCAATAACGTCCTGTGAAAATGCTCGCAAAGGATTATTCTTCTTTCTGGTCCGCGATGATTTTACTTACTCCTCCAACTCAATGTTTGCTTCATGCTGATTATAAGGGCCATAAAACCATGGCACTGAAATGCGTCATTTCCAGAGACTGCTCGCTGTCTTTGCTGGGAGAAAACGAGGAATCACACCGCAGAGGATGCTCCCTGGATGGAGGACGGTGCCTGCTCTCCTGGGGCTGCAGAGCGAGGTGACAAGATGCGGCTGTGCCAGAAGCCCGCTGTCGCCAGCGCTGGCAAGGAGCGGAGGGTGATGGATGCCCCCAAGTATGTTCATGGCTGACAGCATCTGAGGAAGGCCCCATAAAGTGTAATCCTTAATCCATCTCCTCGGGAGCCCGGAAAGGCTGACGTAGTTGGTGGGACGTGCGTGAATTTGAGCCCTTCAAAGGCAGAACAGGATGACAGTTCCTCCGTGCCTACCGCGCTGGCGTGAACGTGGCCTGCACAACAGAAGCCTTTTATAATGTCCTTGTGTTTTATCCTCATCCAAACCAGCCAAAATAAAAAAAGACGTCCCAGATAACCCAGCACGCACCTGTCCACACCCCCTGGGAGACAGACATGAACGTCTGCTGCCCGCTCCAGCCGGGAGGCAGAAGATGTGCCTACAGACACCGGTGCACACACCTGGGAGAGCAGCAGCATAATCGCCGAGTGGTGAATACCAGTTTATCATGTTCTGGGATCCGTCCCCACATACACCCACTTTATATGCTTCTTTCCTGTTTAGGGGGGAGGTTATCTCAGCCCAATAAACACTCCTGTAGCAAGATAGCTTTGTGCAGCTCTCCTCCACGTGGCAGAGGTAATGGTGAGGATGCCCAATGTAAGGAAACCTGTGCGCCACAGGACCTGTCCTCTGGGCTGCTCTGTGCTGGGTGTTCTTTTGAGGCCATCTCCTCCAGCTGCTGCACAGCAAGAAACCATGTCCACATCGTATCCGCAGCACTGAGAGCACCTTCAGCTCAGTGGGGTTTTGCAGCTGCTGGAAGAGTCACTGCTGGGAAGAGATGTCAACACCTGCTTTAGAATGCTCCCATATCCCAGCACAGCATGGACGTCCCTCAAAGGCTGGGAGAGGTGACCCAGATCCAGTGCATCATATCTCCCCAAAGGGTGTTGCTGCAAAGTGGTGCTTCTTGATGCAATTGCTTCTTAGTGACAGGAATGAGGTAGGTGTATTTTAATGAAGAGTGGCTTTAGCTTCACTGTGAGTCCCCCACATGGGATGATTGCTCTGCTGTGGGTCAGCGCTGTGGGTGGGATCACCCTGCTCCTCCACATGGCCACTGGCCCCAGGCACTGCAGGATCACCCCTCTGGCTCTGGCCAAAAGTCGCTTGAAATCTCTCCTTGCTGGTGGTGCTGGTGTTGGTGAAGGAGGCGATGAGCTGGACTGATAATTGTGTCTTCTGTAGAAAAACAGATAAGCAAACATTTGAGGAGGAAGAAACTAGTGAGGGGAGAAAAAGAACCTGTATTTCTCACGGTATCAGGGTACTAGTGCTTGGATAACAGGCCGATGAGAGCTGGGGCTGTTTCAAGCCAGCGTGTTTTAACAGGGCAAAAGGGTCAGCTGGTCTTGGAAGCTGATCATCTTCCTCCTTCTGTAAAAGTTGAAGGGCTGTCTCCCCAGTAGGTCTGCTTTGATGTAATCCTCACCTGAAAGGAATCAGGAGTGCCTCCACAAGCACCTAATGCTTCTGTGAGCCTACAGTTCGTCCCTACAAACATGCATATGGTTCTGCATGTGCCAGCGTTTCAGCTCATGGGGTATCACAGAGCATTTTCTGCTTCATTTTTTCACAGTCTTTGTAAGAATTCTCTGTTTTTACCCTCTGCTGTTACTTACTGAGTTGAAGGGATGCACTTGCAGAGGATATTCATCCCTGGCATTCATCCCAGGTTACCTGGACGACTGTCTGAGAGCCTTCATGTTTGTTCTTCCCTTCATGAGCCCTTGTCCCATGGTATAGCTTCTCTCAGAGAAACCTGGCATCTGACTCTAGCATTGCCCCTCCATTCCTGTGAACACTTTTATGGTTTGCATGTTTGAGGCTGTGTTCTGCTTTTCTATCTATCTAGTTCACAAATACCCACCGCTGAAATAATTCTCTAACTCTGAGATGCTATGAGATGCTATGTTTAGCAAAAGCAGGTTCGCTCTTCAAAACCTTTCCTGCTGCCTCTTGGTGCAGCATCGCTTTGTGAATCAGTGTCTCAATTCTAACGATGAAGAGTCCATTCATCGTCAAGATGATGTTTCTGGCACTGAACATAGCTGTCTTCTGACAAGTCTCCCCTGCCCCCCTTTAGTCTTTCCCTTTTTAACTGTGCAGGTTGTGCATGCTCCACTTCTCAGCAGGTACTAGAAGCCCTTGTCTGAAGACTCTTGCAAAAACATTTTCCTTCTTTTAAGAGAAACAGATCTTTGGAGAGCCGGACACTGCTAGTGTGTGTTTCTTTCCATGCTTTAGACAATCTTCTACACCGGTTTCTCTAAGTTCATTCTCGGTGCTCCTCGCTGGTGTCTCCCTGGACCCTCAGTTTGTATCCCCTTTCTGCGCACATTGCTTTAAAGTAGTTCTTCCGACCTTCACGAAAAGACAAAAAACATCCTCTCACCATGGTCAGTGCATTCCCGGGATGCTTCAGCGCCCTGGAATCCCTGATTGCTGCTGCAAGGTTCCCGCTCCGCTGGTCACCCTGCCTCCCCATCGCTCTTTGCCCTGCCTCCACTTCTGATACGAAATCAGCGTTCTCTGCTGGTAGATAAGGTGCGCCCTGCGGCAGAGCAGCTAACGAAGATGAGTCTTTGTTATAATAACAGGTTAACAGGTGAAGGGAGCAATTTGAGAGGGGGAAATCCACCTTACCCTGTAGTACTGGTACCAGCTGACGCCATCTGCAGCTCTTCCAAACAAGAATATTCTGGTCTCCTAAAGGCCATTGGTAATTTTGGCTATAATCCATGCAGGGGGATCAGACTTTAAAGGCCTTGTCAATCTTCTCTCCTTTTCCACTGACATCAGCCCATTTTCAGGTCAACATACTCATTTTTAAGTTGCTATTGTCTACAACACTGGCGTGGCGTTTCGAAGTAAATTCAGTAGCAGAGGTTGAACAATGCTCCCAGATTACTAATTTATGTAGCTTTTATCAAAGCAAAGTACAAAGATGCTTTTAAATAATAGTCTTTTATTAATACCATCAATACTATTATTCTATTATTACATGGTACTATCAAACATAACATTCTATATTTAGCTGTGAATTTATTTTACAGAAAAGAAGATGGTTTGCAATTCCAGATGAAGAGCTTTCTGGTTAAGAAATAGTGTTGTATATAGCATGGCTGCTGCCTTCCATTTCTCGTCTGGAATGATGCAATTGGCCTTTGTGTAAAGAAAATATGCGCTCTCTGTCTTGGCTGCCGTTGGGCACCTGTAAGTCATCTCAAACTCAGCGATATGTGAAGGTTTTCCATCCAGAATTGACGGCGCTAGCCAACACATTGTCTTCAAACACAGAAGTTACCTCAAAAGTATCAGTTGATACTTGATGTAGATTGTATCAAGGATTTGACAGGCCTTAACAAAAAAGGCAGTTGATTGACAACTGTGAAGGCAGATTACTTTTTTTTAATACTGCTTTGAGGGAGGGCTTTCTTAGTCAGTGTCCTGTCAGTGGTGACTGTGAAGTTTGAGCCAGAGCCAAAGCTTACCAACTCTTTGCTCGTGGACATGCTCTGATGTCTGATTTTGTGAGGGTTGGGATTACCCTTGGAGACCGAGCACGGGCTATTGAAGCAGCTGCACATATCTCTAGCAGCCTGCAGGAAGGGTGGGCTTTGCACCCAGCTGTCAAGATGTGAAGGTAACTCATGTCCAGGTCAGCGCTAACTCCTCTACATTGTTCCCATCAAGTCAAAACAGAGGACTGCTCAGCTTTTCTGGCTTTCAGGCCAGGCTTTGGATAAGTGAATTTCCTCTGCCTGTTTTTCTTCCTCAAATACAAATGGAGCTGAAGGTGGTTGGCAAGGACCTAAACATTAAGTTTTAGATGCCTGAGTCATGGCAGGTGAATCTTACCCACACATTGAACTGCTAAATGAAGTTGCACGCAGGTTCTTAAACGCCCGTCTCCCCAGAATCCTTGGCCAGCACAAAAACGACTTGAAAGACGCTCTTCCACCTTATGACTGGGAAGATTGCAGGTACTTTCCCCTTTGCCTGGAGATATTGTTAGAAGTCAGCAGAGGCCCGTTTTACTGCCGTAACAGGTTAATTAACTTCATTTTCCCCCTACTAAGCTGAGCAAATGTTTTGTGCAAGCCACATGCACTATATTGAGAAATAGGGCTTTTCTCCCATGTTCTTGCTGTGCCCGCAGTGATATGGCTAACAAAAGCTGTTGTCTTCTCAGAAGGAAAATCATCCTTCTGGATGGTTTCTAACGGCCTGGGTTGCTCTTTTGGTTTCTAACTAAACTCGCTGCATTAGAAGAAATTCCCGTCAAGAATTGCCTACTTCCCTCACCAAGCCCTTGTGAATCATCCACGAGGGAACAACACGGCGTCGCTACCGTGCTGAGCGCAGCAGCTGCCAGGCTGCTCTCCTCGTCTGCTGCAAGATGATGCCCAACATGAGCATTCAACAGCTTTCGTGGGTCGTTCATACAACTTTCAAAATTTTGGGCCTTTTTTTTCCCCTGGCTGCTTCAAACAAGATATGACACCAAGGTTTTGCAAAAGAGGTTTCCAGATACTTTTTCATAGCAGGGTTGCCTATGACAAGAAGTGTAAAAAGGCTCTGCAAATCAGGAAACTTGTTCTGTGGTGCAATCTGTGTAGGAAAAAGTTCACTCGCCACTTTTTGTGCTTGGCTCTGCCAGTGCAGATTCAACATCTCGCAGCTTCGATTCCTGCGAAACACTCTCAAAATATTTGTCACAGACTGCTTTTGCTCAAAATCTATGGGAGCAGAGCAAGCTGTGCAACACAGCATGCCAGCACGCTTGTGAAAAATCCCTTCTGGATGCCTGTCACTGCTCTGCTCAGCATTTACCTTTGCACTTGCTATAGCCATTTTCTTGATGTTGCGTTTACCTCCATGGCACTTGCCCACTTCCTTGCTCAGCTGCAGACCTTGTTGACTGGCTCAGACATTGCTGCACATGCAGCAATCTGTCAGCTAGGCAGCAACCCCACTGAGGAAGAGAGATGCTGATATCATCTGACATTGGCACATGAATTTGATTAAAATATCAAAGAAAGAATCCATTGCCATAGGTGTTTTTGTTGGCCCATTTGCACGACTTCACAGACGTTGCTCAATTAGATGCTTTTTCTGACCACCACAAGAAAATCTTGGGTTTGATGATGGAAGAGGAGTTGCTTCCCATGCTGTAACAGCAGTGTTTGGGATGAAGAGCTGTGTAATCAATGTGCCAGTGCTCCATAGCTGATGTTTTGCAAACCACCTATCCAGCCGCTCAGCTACTCTGGCTGCTGATTTCACAGCACCAGCAACCACTGAGTCTCCTTTCTCACCTGCAGCTGGATCAAGGTGAAAACCAAAGAAGGGATGAAGCTGATCTGGGTGACTGCTTCTGCAGGGACTTTCTTCTGGGTTGTGTTGGGCCACAGAGTAGTCTTGTCTCTGCAGAAACAAGAATCGAGAGGAAAGATTATAATGCAAACCCGTAATGCTACACAACTGCGGTAGGACAAAGACATATTCCTGAAGATCTGTCAGAAAAGCAAACAAAAATGAGAGCTGTTCTGGTGAGTCAGAAATATTTGGCCATCACTGTCTGTGAACTACAACCCTTGGGAACTGGTTATCTGCTGAGAAATTCGACATACTCAACAGTGAGTTTTACAATCATCTCCCCTCTCAGCTACCAGATTTTGATAGATTTTAGGAACATGATGACATCTTTTTTTGCTTCTTTGCCCTTGTCCTCTCTCTTTGTTGTCTTCTCCTTTTCTTATCTCAGCAGTTAGGCCTGTTCTTGAGCTACCTTCCCACCCTTCACAGGGACCTCCACAAGATGACTGAACATCGCCATCACTCTTTCTCCTTCTCTTCAAGCTGCCAGATGTTCAGCACTGGTTAAAGTGGTGCCCTGGAGGGGTATGAATAATGTAGACACCAACACCGTAAGATAAGAAGTGTAAAATGCAGTTATTGTCCATCCATCAGTCTCCAGGGTGACAAACCTGGAGACTGTTGGTGGCAAACCAAGTCATCTCCACAGCCTTGCGGCTCTGGGGAGGGTAAGTGCTTTCCTTGCCTCCGTGCTTTTCAGCAGGCTGAGGCATGGAGCCTGCCTGGTTCGGGGAACTGACTTTGAACGGGTTACACGCTGCTGTGCTGGATTTCGGGTGTTGCTCTGGAGGAGGCTGTACATCTGCTTCACACCCTAAGTGCCCCTCTGCTAACAGGGGGGTGAGGAGGAAGGGTCTAGACAGGATCAGACCGGTGCCTGTATTTGCACTCCTGAATTAGTTCCAATATTAAAAAAAACAACCCACCTCATTAGCTTCACATGATGGAGCAGCAAAGAAAGTGCCTATTTATGGAGGCTGAGGAGAATCCACAGAGATGTGGGTTGCTGTTATTTGTCTGAATGGTGCCTCCTGACATCACGAGTGGCTGGAGAGGCTTGTTCAGGAACAACGGAGAAAACGGCTCTGCTTGGCTGCGTTAAAGCCTTAACACAACACTTTCAGCATCTAGAATTGCATTTCTTGTCTTTCGTGACAGAAGTCTTGTTTTGCAGGAAGTTTCATGCACAGAGAGGGTAATGTTTTTTGAGCCTTGTGAGAAAAGTGTGCTCCTTGCTTGTTTGTAAAGTGACTTTTCAACCATACCGTGGCAATTTTACAAAGAGTCAGGTTAGGTGTATAGATAGAAGAGAAAAAAAAAAGCTGTAAGAAAAGGTTTCACTAAAAAAAATTATGGGAAGATATCAATTGAAAGGAAGACACATCTGGCAGATCTGGAAAAGTCACAAGCAGTCCTGCTTTTCTGCACCAAATTTCTTGTAACGTAAAAATGCAGTTCTGCAACAAAACTATACAAGGCTCAAGTTTTTAACAAACCAGCATATGTTAAGGAATTTTTTTAAATTCGTTTTTGTCCCTTGTCCATTTTATTTTGACTCCTGAGTCCTTCTCCATGTGTGTATCCAAACACTTGCCGTCACTGCTGGGTCCTCCTGGGCAGAATGCTAGTAAGAACTGCCGAAGGTGCCTTGGCTTTTATTCAGGTGAGTCAAGGAGAGAGCAGCTGGCTGCCTGATATACCACTTCATCAAGAGCTGTCAGACCCTGGCATCCCCGAGCCCATCAGTCGATGCGTTGTGCCCGGTTGTTCGGGCCGGAGCACCGCTGGGTGAGGGCTCCTTTGCTGGCTAACTCCAAAAATCTTGTGTCTTTTTGCAGCACCGCCTGGCTTTGCTGGAAATGCTGCAGGGAAGCACAGCCCCGGGGTGCTTACTCTAGATTTGTGGGTGCTGCAGGGCAATGTCAGCCATGCCCCAGGATTAAAGGGAAAGGAAATGCCGACTGGCTGATGCATGGCAGAAAGCGAGATGCAGGACCAGCTTTACAGCACACACTCGACCAGGTGAACTTCACTGCAGCGTAAACTATGGAGATGCAAAATTACTTCTGACTGCACCAGGGGCAGGAGCTCTGGATCCGTTGCCCATTAAATCTCCGCACGGTACACTGTGGTGGGGACGTGAATGTGGCGAGGGTGAGCCCTCTGGGAGACACCCGTGCAGACCTGCCCTGGACACCTGCGGAGGTTGCCCGTTGGCCCTTGGAGGCACGGGGCTGGGATCACAGTCATTCAGTGCCTTTTAAGTATTCTTGTAGGTTCTTTGTTTTGCAAAAGCTCTGATTCGGGGTGCTTTGATACACATCCTCTTTCTTCATACACTGCCCAAGTTTCATTTCTCTCCTTGATTTGTGCTCATTTTCCTTTCCTTTCCTTTCCTTTCCTTTCCTTCCTTTCCTTTCCTTTCCTTTCCTTTCCTTTCCTTTCTCCTTTCCTTTCCTTTACCCTTTCCTTCCTTTCCTTTCCTTTCCTTTTCCTTTCCATTTTCCTTTCCTTTCCTTTCCGTTTTCCTTTCCTTTCCTTTCCACTTTCCTTTCCTTTTCCTTTCCTTTCCTTTCCTTTCCTTTCCTTTCCTTTCCTTTCCTTCCCTTCCCCCCCTCCCTTTACCTTCCCCTTCCCTTCACTTCCCTTACCTTCCCTTCCCTTCCCTTACCTTCCCTTCCTTCCCTCCTTACCCTTCCACTTCCCTTCCCTTCCCTCCTTCCCTTCCCTTCCCTTACCTTTCCCTTACCCTTTCCGTTCCATTCCCTTTCCCTTCCCTTCCCTTACCCTTCCCTTCCCTTCCCTTTCCCTTCCCTTCCCTTCCCTTCCCTTCCTTTCCTTTCCTTTCCTTTCCTTTCCTTTCCTTTCCTTTCCTTTCCTTTCCTTTCCTTCTGGTTTCTCCCTTGTTGGGACTTATTTTTGTGATCCCCCCTGCCCCCGCCTTTCCTTCTTGTCTTTTTTGTCTCCGCTCACCCTTTCCCTGATTCCTGTTTGTTGCATTTCCCATTCTCCAGCGGCTCTGGCACCCGTCGGAGAGGACGAGGCGTCCCTGTGAGCCTGTGCCTCAATGAACCGATCCCCACCCCAGCAAAGAGGGGATACCAGAGTCCAGTTGCTGTCTGAGACTCCACTTTGGTTTTTTGTTTGCTTGGGCGTTTTTTGGGTATGGTTTTTTTGTTGTTGCAAGCTGCTTCATCACCCAGCGAGGCTGGTAGCCACAACTGCAGCAAAGAGTGAAAGTGGGTGGCTTTGAGGGAGCTGCTGCTGATTTCTTTGCAGCTGCAGCAGCATTTCTGTAACATGTGGGTGGACGGATCTGAACAGCCCCACCATTTACCCCTTCGCACCCGATGCTTTTCTCCGCCTCAAGCCCCCTCCTAAACCTCATTGGAGATCCCCATCTCCTTCTTGGATAAGAAGAGAAGCCACCAAGCTGCTGCCTGCCATGTGCCTTCCTATTACCGATCACGTGGCATGAGCTCATCTGATCCTGGTCGAGGTTCACTATTCGAGGTTTGGCAGATGCAAATGCAAAATTGAAACTACTGCTTGCTCTTCTTATCTGTTTTCAGGCCGGTACATGGTGTGCCTCTGCCTTTAGGCAGAACCTGCCACCGGGACCTTGCTGGTTTCGGTTTCATCAGTATATTCTCCTTGCAGGCCAAGCGTAAGCAAGGTTTGCATTTTCAGCACCAGATCTCAAAGCACTTAAACTTTTAACTAACAGAGTTGCAATGGGCAGACATTTTTTATACCCATTTTACAGAGAGAAAAACAAAAGCACGGAGTAACTGTGTTTCACAAGAAGAAAGAGTGTAGCTGCCTGGGGTTGCCATCCTTCTGCTGTAGATATTTACGCCGTGCACAGTATTTGCACACTGCAAACCTTACCTATTGAGCATCCTGCCCAAACACTGCCTTCCGTAATGTGTTAGTCACCAGCAGCGTAGGAATATATGCGTATATGTCAAAATACTGTCTTACTATTACTGTCTAACCACATGTCCATCTATATAAGTCTAGCGTAAAATGTATACAGTGATATAATGCATATGCATTTGTGTAGCATATACATAACGCACTCCTGTGTATGCAAATCCATTTGTATACATATATAAAGATGTTTTTCAAGCACAAATTCAACAATGGAAAAATAGATTTGTTTTTAAAAGCAAGCCTTTATTATGCTACAGCCTCTGTGCAGATTCTGGCTGTATATTATTTTTCTTGCTGATGACAGGTAGCTATCAGTTTTCTGGTGAAACAAAAGGAAAGAAGATGAAATAGTTGTCAAGCATTGCATTGTACCATGCCATGAATTTCCCTTCCTACAGGCTGAAGAGAAACCACTGAATTATACTGTAACTGTCAAGCGTCCTGTTTTTAGTTTGTTGCTCAAACACAACAAAATTATTTAATATACAAAAGCTATCATGCGAAGCCAGTCAGCTTTTCCTCCAGCAATATATCAAGGAAAACAAGAAATGAGAAATGCGCCCGAAAATGTTGAAACATTGACCGTAGGATGTGTGAGAGTAGTGTAATAGATCATATTTACAACAAAACAGAAACCCAACACCCGGGAAAACGTACACACCACTTGAACTGTGTTTACTTCCAGGCACATTGGCCTTTGCATAGGGGTGGGCCGGGTGATTCAGCTGAATCTGAAACCTGATAAACTCTTGCCTTCTGTTTTTACATCACAGCCAGTGATTGCACATGACACACTAAAAACAGATATCGCTACGTAGACGCTACCTTTGGTATTTATCATATCGATCCTGGTAAGGATCATTTCTCAGGCATATTGTGCTTCAGTCTTGCACTTACGGATGTGTATACATGGGTGCGAGAGGATATACGTTTAAACGGGAGGTCTTGAGCCTAGGTTGTGAGAGAGTCGAGAGATGAGTTTGTGTCAAATATTTTCTTCAGTTTACCTTCTTCTTCTGTTATGAAATGTGGCAGCAGACTGTGGTTCCCAGTAGCGTACGCCTCACTTGAGCTTATTCAGTGAATATGGTTTTGTCCAAATGCTAAGTATGAGCCACACTTAGTAGGAATTTGAGCTGCATTAATCACACCAACCAGTAAAGTTGTATTATTGTTTCTTTTCTTCAGCTGGAAAAACATACGAGTGCTTCTGACATGGACTCTTGCACAAGGAAACTTAAAATTAAATTCCGATTCCTTCAAATAGTGCGACTTAGAAATGGTTTCTGTGAAACCTTGCCCTCAAATCTTAATTGTTTACATTTTTGCAGATGCTGAGGACAAATGAGGTATGAACAACATCAAAGGAAATTGTCCAAAAATACATGATAAATATTTTTACTAGCTATTTTTAATAAAAAATGTAATTCTTTTTTTTACTAAATCCCTTTTTTTATTTATTTAACTAAATATTTATTGCAGCATTTCTTTTAAGCCAGGGTGGTCCAACGTCAGCAGCCACTAGGTCTGCACTGAGATTTTGGTAGCCCAACCCCCAGCAGCTCCATCTCCCAGTCTGAGGAGCACAGCCCTGCCTTCACCCCTCTTGATGGCTCCCTTTTGCCCTTCCTCCTCGCAGCGGCACCCGCCGAGTCCTCCGGCCGCTCACTGCCACCGAAGCTGCTATAGAGAAATGGGGGAAGGAGGAAGGGGTCGGCTGTGGGTTGTTGCTATCCAGTTTGGAGACTGACTGTCGATTGCTGGTGGTGAAGAAGAGGAGGAGGAGGAGAAGGAGAAGGAGGAGGATGCAGCAGCTGCCGCAAGAGCCCCCGGTCACAGCAGCCAGGTTCCCCCCGGCAGGCAGTGAGGAGGTGAAGGAAGCAGCATTTGGCTGTTTGGGCAGCTCTCACATCTCCAGCCGTGGTTCCCCATCTCCTCTGAGAAGAAGGGGTGGGCTGCCTGGAGGCTTTCTGGAGGCTGGAGCTGCTCCACGCTGTGCGAGGATCTGGCAGCTCTCGACTCCGAAATATGTCCAGTGAGGCGGGCAAGCAGTGTGACCAGTGTTTATGAAGCCCTCCTGGCCCTAGTTTCAGCCATACAGATGTAAATCCACAAGTACCGTGCTGCACAGGGAGCATTCAGGATTTTCACCTGTGTGTAGCAGGAGGTGGAGCTGAGACAAGGTAGCTTCAAACCCCTCACCAGCAAGAACCCTGACAACAGTTTGGTGACACGAATTTTTTTAAGCCTAAGGACTGAGACTTGGTAGACCTAGCTTCAAAGTCTGTCTCTGTCCATGCATCCTCTGTGAGGTCCTCTGCACATTATGTGAGTTCATGGTGGATGAATTTCCCCCGCTGCAAAGTAGGACTAATCATTTTGCCGTTCTTTTGCTGTCTGTCCGCAGTGCCCGGTTAGGCTGTTAGCCTGATGCTGTGCGGCATGGCCTCTTTCTTACTGTTGAGCTCGGGAGGGTTGCAGCCCTTCTGGGGCTATAGGTGCTAGTGTGACATAGGTAATAAGAAGGAACATGAAAGTTTGTGCCAGGCGAGGCTGAGTGCCACTTGTTTTGCTTAAGCAAGTCGTCCCTTGAGATCAGCATCATCCTGCCCATCACTTCTGGCTTGCACCGAGCCACCAGACATTTCTGGAGCCCTGAAAATCCCTGGGACACGACGGCAGAGGAACTGGCGATTACGCCTTTTCCCCGCACTACAAAACAGGATGGGTGGGATTTGCTGGCCTGAAGGCACCTGGCTGAAAATGAGCGTGAACTACTTGGATCGAGAGCCTGGCATCCCCGTGGCCGGTCAACTCTGCCATCCAGGGTGGCAAATCACCCGCAGGGGGACGTGTTTCCCTCCATGGACCGCAGAGGGACCCTAAATGCGACACCCACCTCTCCCTGGGCCAGCTGGACCTCAACCTGCGTCTGGGTGCTGCTGTACAAGGCCGGAGGCGAAAGGCAGGATGGAAAGGGGGTAGGGGCATTAGTACCGCCAAATCGTGGCGAGGGATTAGCAGATCCTTAAATTCCCTCTGTGGTTCATGTGGTTGGTGGGGAGAGATGTGCACTCCCAGGAGGTAACGCCCAGCAGGGAAGTTAAGCTCGGGCTCCGAAACGCGCTGCAGTGGGACTGTCTTTCTCCAGTGGCTGTGTAAGAAGCCTCGGGCTGGTTGGGAGAGCTTCAGGCACTTTGAACTCCCTTAGCTGGGCAGTGCAAATGCCCCATCCACCTGGGACATGTCCAAACCCTGCTGTGTGGGGAGACCCTCCGTCACCCCGCGCTGGCAGGGGATGTGATTGAGGTGCCACGCCACCAGGCTCCTTGGAAACGTGGACTGCAAACCAAAGTCAATCCCTTCTGGGAGACGTGGGAGGCAACTGGAGGTGCTGAACTCCCCCATCCTTCCTCAGAAAATAAGCTTTCTCCCAGCTCTTAGGATACCAGGCGCAAACTGGTATTTCATTGTTGCTTTGTTGTTCTGTTAAAACGTTTGTTCTCTCTCACCGTGCACATACATGTAGAAAAAAGAGCCGTACATAGAGTATGAGTGCTTTCAACTTCATGTAATCCCCTGCTGAATTTGTTCAAAACCTCAGAGAGTGAATTATACAGACAGTAGTAAAAAGACAGTACAGATCTTTTATTTTGGCTGCCTCGAACCCAGAATACGAATAGAAGGCTGTGCTTTATTCCAGCAATGATAAAAGGCAATCTTCAGGTCTTTAATTTGAAAAAAAATACAAGTCGATGCTAAGGATGATAGAAGATACTGTATTGTAGAGGAGTGGAAAACGGGAGCAGGAGTAGGAGTAGAGAAATGAAAAGGTGGAGTGTAGGAGGAGGACCGTGGGAGTAGAAAATGAATTGTGGTGCATCCATCAGCATTTCGGCATTGTAGGAGATGAGATAAACTTAACACTGTCATTTGTGGATGCGGTAAAATTTCTTGTACTGAGCCATCGCTGTGCTGAGCTGTTTTAGGAGGAGGAAGCCTCCCTTCAGCAGTCGAATGGGCTGTTTCGTTCACGGCAGCGTGTCCTAAGGGTGGTCAACGGTGTTGGGGTGCACTGGGAGAGTGGTGCAGGCGAGGCTACAGCACGCAGCTCGCCTGCACCCTCCTCTTGTGCATGGCACGTGTGTCACTTTGTGGCTTTGACTCTAAAATTGGTTGACGTGAAAGGATTCAACCCCCAAATACTTACTGAAGCCTCGATGGAGAGAAGAAATCCTGTGACGAAAGCAGAGGATCACGTACGCGTGGACCGGGGCCTTGCAGAAGGACTCACTCACCCAGGTGGTTCTGCCGAAGTCAGAGCAGACTGCCTGGATTACTCATCCCAGGAAAGTGCACAGCATCGTCTCGTCGGCCTTCATCCTTCCTCCAGCCCTCGGCAGACCCGGACTCAGCCGATAGCATGCACTAGTCAAAATCCCCACGGCAGAGCTAAGCTCTGCGTGTTGCGTTGTGAGTCACGGGGCCCCGCTCGCCGAGCAAATGCGGCATTTTAAAGGCTCCGGTTTTACCGCTCTCTGCCTCCATGTCCCTCACCCCTCACTGCAAACTGCTCTCGGTATTCACTGCTAAGGTTTGAGCTGCAAGAACATCAGTGACGTGGGGCACAAACGTGGCAGAGGCCCACCAAGAAGGTGAGGTGAGCAACGGCAACGCCATGTGGGGCCCAGAAAGGGCAACACAACCCTTATCCTGCAAAACGAGCCGGGCAAACTATGAACGCTTCCTAAAATCCCCCAGCAGTGGCTTTCTTCCCAGTTTTCACAGTTGGCATCTGACAAAGGAAAGCTATTTTTTTCGACATCTGCGTATACCAACAGAGGTCGGGGAATAACACCTCTACTTTTGACAAAATAGAAAAGCAAGGAGTGCAAGATTTAAAAAAAAAAATCCTTAGAAGAAAGCCTGGGTAATAAATCCATTTCCTTTAGCAGGATGGGTGCCAGTCTGGCTCTTAGACTTTTTTTTTTTTTTTTTTTTTTCAGACGCCAAGGAAAGAAAAAGAGAATGTTTCAGTGTCTTTGGGCACTTCTTTTGTTTTGGCTCCCATTTAAACACGTCCATTCGCCGCGCGTCCCTGGCTGCTTCTCACCATTATATAATCTCTGCTTCTCCAAGGCAGGGTGCTCTCCCTTACTGCAGGGCAACTACTGTAGCCGAGTTGTGTAACGCTGCCGGATAAAGCTGTTCCAAGCTGAAACGTGGCATGCAAGTTATTAGGTTGGACTGGGACTATTTTGCCCTTTTTTTTTTTAAACTGAAAAAAAAAAAGGTGTTTTTTCTAAAATCCGCGGGCTAAAGAATATAAATTTGTGGGTTGAATCCTTTGCAGGATTTGGAAAACATAGAAATGACTTAAAGGCAAAGCAACTCTGAAATTTGACGGGCAGCCAACCTATAATAAGGTATAATCACCTTTGGCATTTGGGAAAATAAACTTGACAAAAACAGTGCTTTAAAACTTGATCAGTTACTATGCACTTACGCATATGTTGCACTAACTATATAGTTAGGTGTCATCGCATGTCTTAAAAAGTGTTTTCATAACAGACAGCATGTGTATGTAGATGTATGATCTGTCACTAAATTATACGCTGTGGGCCTAAATCCAGTCTTACGCGCTCTCTCCTTCATTATTGTTACTCATTTTCAGAAAATATTTTTATAGGAACAATGAACCGCATTTAAATAACATTAACGCTCTCTGCCTTGATGCAGAGAGGAGGGAAGAGTAACGGGTTCGCCGTCTCAATGGTGACAGTTATCCCGCTCCAGTGGTTCTTTGACAGGCAACATCAAATGCCATGGCTGGTTGTGAATTTTGTGACTTACTAACCCATGTCTGAAGTATGTTTTTTAAAAGCACTCCTCCTATTGAAAACAAACCAGATTTTCTAAAAAAAGTAGGGTTTGCCAGTTTGAACAAGGTGTTGAGTCGTGCCCCACCCCTGGGATCGTTTCTCTAGCTTAGGCAAACGTCGTCCTTTTAATTTTAAACAGAGCACCACTTCTGTGTTGCCTCGAACACGTATCTTTCTGTATGTTTATGGCCTCGGGAGGCACAGGTGGCATGTCCTGTGACTGCTGCTTCTTTGGAAGGGGGGAATACAAGCCTTACTAAATCGTGTGGCCTTGGAGTTTGCCGGGAAAAATATAAAGTATGTTTAATAGTTGACTTAACATGAAATTATCCCGAGCTCCCGTGCCTGCCCACGGAATAAAACAACAGCTCACGGTACCAAAACACGCTCAGCCGAAGGGGAGGTTTATCGCTTCGGGAGGCGCAGGCACTTTCTGGCGAGGAGCCGGCCTGGGAGGGAGGCAGGGAGGCAGGGAGGCAGGTCGGGCAGCTGTCGCAGCCCCGGTCCCGTCCCCCGGCGCGGGGGCTGCCAGGGCCCCCACGGGGCGGGCAGACGGGCGGCAGCGGCGCTCGCACGGACCCAGCGCCGCCGGGCCGCGGGTGGGAGCGGGGAGCCGCCAGCCCCCCCCGTGCACCCCCCCCAGCCGCCCCGCTGCAGCCGGGGGATGCCCCCAGGCCCCGGCCGATCCCCGGGGGCGGCAGGCACCGGGGCCGTCGGTGCGGGCGGCAGGACCCCGCCGGCAGCGATCAAGGCAGAAACACTCGCGGGGGCATTTTCCGTGGCAATCCCCCCCCCGCAGCTCGCCGTGCGAGCTGAGTGACTCCCTTCGCACCCCGCGGCCGAAGGGCGCTCACCCCCCGACGGGGCAAGGGAGCTCCGGCATCGCCCGCGCAGCCCCTCCGCGGCGCCGAGCCCGGGGCTGCGGGGGGCACCGCCGCCCGTCCGCCGCTTCTCACCCCCCTCCGCCGCCGGAAAACAAAAACCACCCAGAAACAGCACGGGGGCACCGGCACCCTCCTGCCAAACCGGCCCCGCGGCGGGCGGGTGGGCGGCGCGGCGCTGCCATTGGCGCGGCGCGGGCCGTCCCTCCCCGCCGGGAGGAGGAGGAGGAGGAAGGCTGGAGGCGGGCCCGCGTGGGGCGGTCGCTCCAGTCGGTGCGCGCCGGGCGGCCGGGTCGCTGCTGTTGCTGCCGCCGCGGAGGGCAGGGAGCCGGGAGCCGGGCAGGGGCAGGGCGGCGGGGCCGGAGCCGCGAGGGGAGTTGGCGGCCGCGCCGTCGGGGCCGCGCCGGTCCGCGCCCGGAGCCTGCATGGGGCGGCGGCGCTGAGCCCAGCCGCCCCGCTGCTGCCGCCGCTGCCCCGCGCTCCCGCCCCGGCCCCGCCATGGCCGAGGCACCGCAGCTGGTGGACATCGACCCCGACTTCGAGCCGCTGCCGCGGCCCCGCTCCTGCACCTGGCCCCTGCCGCGGCCGGAGTTCAACCCCCCCAGCTCGGCCACCTCCAGCCCGGCGCCGTCGTGCGGCGGGCAGCCCGAGGGGGCGGCCGGGGCTGCGGCCGGGGCCGGTGCCGCCGCCTCGGGAGGGCTCAGCGCCGACTTCATCAGCAATCTCAGCCTGCTTGAGGAGAGCGAGGACTTCGCGCCGCTGCCCCCCGCCGCTGCCCCCCCGGAGGCGGCCGCCTGCCGCTGCGGGGACTTCCCGGCGCCCGAGGCCGGCTGCCGCCTCCACCCGCCGGGACCGCCGCCGGTGCCGCCGGTGCCGCAGCCCGTGGCCGGTCTGTCGCCGGGCCCCGTGGCCGGGCAGCCCCGCAAGAGCAGCTCGTCGCGCCGCAACGCCTGGGGCAACCTGTCCTACGCGGACCTCATCACCAAGGCCATCGAGAGCTCCCCCGAGAAGCGGCTCACCCTCTCCCAGATCTACGAGTGGATGGTCAAGAGCGTCCCCTACTTCAAGGATAAGGGCGACAGCAACAGCTCGGCCGGCTGGAAGGTGAGGGGCGGGTGGTGGGCACCCCCCGTCGGAGGGGGGTCCCGGGAGGCTCCGCCGCGGGGCTGCGAGCGCCGTGCTCGGCGCTGCACACGCTGCCGCCCGGGCAGGGAGCCGCGGCGCTGCAAGCGGCTGGGCACGCTGCCCTCCCCCGGGCTGCTCGCTGCCCGCCGCGCAGTTTGCAGCGCTCCGGATCCATGCGCTCTTTATTTTTTTTTTTTTTTCCTTAAAATCTTACTTTTTTCACCCTTCCTAAGGGAAAAAATCCTAAGGGAAAAAAGCGGTTTTGCCCTCCCCCCGGTAAGGCGCAGGAGGGGCCGGGGCCGCCCCCCCGCTCTCCGCCTCCCCCTCCCCCCCCCCACCCGCGCCCTGCCCCGCCGAAAGCAAAAGTTCACGCCGTGTCACGGCGCCGTCCCCGGGCAAACCCGGCGGGAGCGCCGCCGCCTGCGGCTCCCCCGGGGCGGCCGGCCGGGGCCGGGGTTCAACACCCGTGTCGTGGGGGTGGCCGTCGGGCGCTGCGGAGGCACCACCGCGTCGCCTGGGGCTGCCCGGCCCCGGGGGGGGGCCGTGCCGGCAGCCGCCCCGGCGCGGCGGGGTTTGCCGTCGGGCGGTGGAGAGGGGGCAGAAGCAAACAGGGATGGGGAAAGAGCGGAGGCAGGACAAGGGTTGCAAAAATACCGTGTGTTTAATGAGTAAGCCGCTTTATTTGTCTTGACGGCTTTGTTAAACTTGGGTTGCGGGAGCGTCTTTCTCCTGTTAAATAGTGGGACAGAGTTTCCTCCGGCAGCGCGGTCTCCGCAGCCGTGGCGGGCCGGTAGCAGGAACCTGTCGGCGGTAGGTAGGGTTTTCCGCTCAGCCCCGCGCAGGCTGGAGCCGAGCGGCCGGTGCTGCGCAGAGCCGGGCCCTGTGGCCCGCTGCCCCGGCGCTGCCTCGCCCCGCGCCCGGCGGGACCCGCGGGCACCGGCCGCCGCCCCCCCCCCCCCCCCCGGGCAGGTGGCCCTCAGCCTGGCGTCGCTTTGCGTGGGGCTGGGTGGCCACGCCGGCCCTTGCCCACCGTGGCGGTGGCTGCGCGGGGCCCGTGGTACCCTCCGGCTGTGCATCCCTGTGGGCGGCGAGCGCTTAACGCTGCCGCGGACAAACCCTCTTCCTCGGAGGCCTCTGTCGAGAAAGTGTCACCCACCTGTGCCCCTGCTCGCGGCGAGGGAGAGCGCGTTGTTTCGTGGCACCGTTGCGTGAGAGCGTTGTCAGAATAAGCTTTAGCCGTCTGCGTAAAGGCAGAGCCTCCTCCGCCCTGTGAGGGATTAAGTGATGGCAATAAACGTGCGAGGTGCGTGCACCTAACGTGGCATCGATGTGTCCCGGTGTGTTCGTGACTCTGGACCGGTTAGGGCCAGCCAAACTCCACATCGCTGTGGGAGAGCTGTCCGTTTTCCACTTTTGCTTCACTTTCTAGTGTCTGTAATATTTGCCTTTTTTTAAAAACAGTGTCAACTCCAATCCTGTATTTATGTATTTTTAATTGCATAGCTAGGAATGTTTGTTACATCAGATTTTTGTAAATTTATTTTTTTTTCCTGCTAAGGAAGTGCAGATTAATTTTAAACTTATTTTTAGCGGAAGGCTTTTAAGGCTTTTAAAAGTAATTTGTTAGTTTCTGTCGATGTGTTTGACTTTAAAAATTTAAAGGATAATTGTCTGAAGACATCTTTCATGAAAACCCTTAATAGGAGTGAAATGATTGATAGCTGACAACTTTTAAATAAGGTAACTTGTCACTTGAAAATTCTGGGTTTTTTTTTTTCCAATGGTATTTTAGTCTCCTTGAAAAAAAGCAAGGTGCGTCAAGTGCCTTTTCAGAATGAGTAGAAGAGAACTAAAAGCCAAACCAACCAAACATAAAATCAAAGCGAAGAGCTCTCAAATTTGAGCGAGCAAGTAAGAAACTCTGCTAGCTGTAACTTATTAGGTGCTTCCTATTTTATTGCTGCTCTTCCTGTGGTGCTTCAGCAAATAAGAAGTCTTGCACCCCCCCCCCCCCCCCCCCCCCCCCCCCCCCCCCCCCGACAGCTCGAGCTCTTCCTATGCCCACGTACCTCCGCTACGACAGGGAGAGCTGCTACTGGTCTGGTTTTTGGCTGTGGTACGCCCTGGTAGAGTGCCGTAGGTACCCTGCCGCTGCTGGCGGGTAAACACACATGTGCTCTCCTACCATAATTAAGTAGTTACTGTGTTCTGCGTTGGACACATGGTGCCCTAATCCCTTCCTTTGGCTGCGTCACTGCCGGGCTGCTCGGAAAGTTACACGATTGCAGGTTTTACCACTTCAGCGAGATAAATGCAATGTTTCTTAAACACCTTTGCAGGTTTAGTTACTGGCAGCCACTGGGTGTCAATGCTATAACTGATCTGGTTGAGCCGTGCAGCCTGTTTGCCTCCTTTATCGCCATTTATCCGCGACTCAGCTTGGAGTGAGGATTATTTTTAGTTTGCAGTTTGGGAGCTGTGGGTTTGCTGGTGCTCTGGGGGCCGGGGACCTGCTGTAGGTGCGGGCGCAGGGCTGGGCGCGAAGCCGGAGTCAGCCGAGGGCCCCGGCAGAGGAGGAGCATTGCTGCAGCGATGAGCACGGATTAGCGGCGGACTTTTCTGCTGACAGAGGGAGCGCGGCTTCGCGTTAGAGCCTGGCACCGACTTAGGGCCGGGAGTACGTTGTGCGCGGGTGTTTCGCAGTCTGAGAGGGTGGTTTCCCCCCCTTGCCCCCTTAAATAAAGCTTCGAGACACTTCATCTTGTTGGAGTTTGCGTGTTTGTAAGTGCAACGAGGCACCTTTCAAATTATCCACAAAATCTATGCAATACACAAGACATTAAAAAGAATGTGTGCTTTCTGCATAGTGGCAAGGCTGCGTTTCTCATCCAGAAGATGAGGGCTAATGCTCTAATGCTTGTGAATCTGTACTGCCCTGATTTAGTATCTGATTTTCAGCTGCTTTTTCATTTTCTGCTGAATAAAATAGTTCAGTGGTGTCAACGTTATCTGTTAGGAGCTCAAAATAGCATCCAAGTTCTTCCGAATAAAAACATTCAGATAAAAATGCCTTTTAAAATAAGAGTAGCAGCTAAAGGTAGTAACATAATATTATTAACCATAGCTTATTAAAGAAGGTAAAATTGTTCTCAGTTGTACATACAAAGTAATTTACTCCAGACTTTCTTAACACACACTCTACTTTATAAACACCCCCCCCCCCCCAATTGAACTTTAGGGGAGCAAAGTCTGCGTGACCCCCCAGTCGGTGCCTACCTCGAATGAAGCACTTGGGACGTGCTCTGCCAGACCTGCTGCGTTACTGAATGGGAACGAGTGCCGATAGCAACCGGCGCTGCTCAGAGAAAGCTGAAGCAAGAGCAAGATCTGTTTCGGAGATAACAAAGAAATTGTTGTGAAAGTTGCATGGAAGAATGAAACTTTTCTCCTAGTAGTAGTCAAGTGAAATCAGTGTTTTCCCTCACTTGTGCTAGTGGGAGACATAGGCCTTAATACAGTCTATAATCCTCAGAGAACTTCACCGCAGCTGTAGATAACTCTTCCTTTACTCAGATCTGATAGCTTTTTGGCTAATCATCGTATATAAAATATGAAACGTCTCTATGGTGTGCATATTTCATCATGTCTTTGCTTTGTGGCAAGATCGTTGAGATTTATCGTAAAGGAGCTATCACAGTTAAGCTTCCTTGAATGGTCTCATCCTTTTAGTCTGCTCTTGAAGACGTGTTCAAATCAAAACCTGTAATTTTTCTTAAACAGAAAACACAGGGGTTTGGTGGCCCTCATCTCGGGGTGGGTGTGTTGTTTATTTTTTCACAGTGGCAGGTGTTAAGGTCGCGTGGGTATTTACCACTCCTCGACTTCTAGTCCCAAGGAAACTTGATCACCTAAATTTATTTGTTGCCATTGCTGAAGGAATGAAAATAGATGATATCTAGCTGCAGAAAGATGAATGAATGACTGTAAGCCTGAAAGCCTGAGGACAAAACAGGTGTGGGACAGATGCTTTAGGTGGCCTTCCTGGAGGAATACTCTGTGGTCGTGACTCTATTCTGTAGTGAATCGCTCTCCATGCAAAATAAATTCTGGGTTGTGGTGTATTTGATTCAAAAGCCACACGTGGTATGAAGTGTTTGAAAGACTCTGGGAAATCAAGAATGATCTTCACAGAAGTTGTTCAAACCTTTTGATTCTAGATCAGTGAATAATTTAAATCACGGAAATTTATACAATTTATTTGAAGTGAAATGAGCACATCTTTGTGAGGTTTTTATTACGCATTTCTTTCTGCCACATGGAAATACCACAATTGAAGATTGCCTTGAAGAATTGCTGTGTATTCCCTCAATGCTGGCTACATATCTCTAGGCATTTACCTCTGTCCCTTTAGATGCTTCACTAGGTGATTTGTAGACCCCCTCGCATCATGCGTTGTATTATATATACATACAGCACACACGCCTGCATATGCACGTATCAGTATTTATGTTTGGTTTTCTATTTCTGGATTCTGCCAAGAGAAATGCGATTACAGTTGTACCTTTTTACATGTGGCTCTAATAATAAATAGCCTCAAAGCTGGAAGCTGTAGTTGCATCTGCTCTGCCGCCACGCCTGATCTCAGCGGAGGCACGCTCGGAGAAATGACCGGACCAGTTCCAGCCTCTGCCCACCCCCTTGTGAGTTTTACTACTTGGTGGCTTGCGTACCTGCTCGCTGCCACTAAAAAGTCCTTCGTAGCGGCCTTCCTTGTCTTGTCTGTGAGTCACCAGCTTGCGTTTTGCTTAGTAAGGGAGAAGCTTCAGGTATGAAAGTTCAGCTGGACCTTTGCAGGTGCAAGGTGCTCTCCTCGCCTGCGCCCGAGTAGCTCATGGCGAAGCTGTACCGCAATGCCGGCCCTGAACTGTTTGTTCCTTTTAAACTTAATTCTGTTTCTCCTTTTACGTTTGCCCTTTTGAGCTCAGCCCTTGCTTGAAGGAAAAAGCCCATTCTGGCCTCAAACCTGTATGTTGCTGCCCTGGTTTTGGGGCGGTGTGTGGGCTTCCCTGGCCCCATCCCTGTTGCGGATGGGAGGGACTGAGCTGCCTCTCAGCAGCCGGGATGCTCCAGATGCGGCCGCTGCCAGCGGCGTGCGCTGTCTGATGCAACGTGTCCTAGTGTTCGTCGGTGGTTTTGAGCTTCCCATCAGGGCCTTGAATTACGTGTTGGAAATACTCTTCATTTTCTTTGCCCGTTTTCTATTTGCTGCGATGTCTGTCCGGTTAATTGTATGATTATAGGCAAGATTAAACACCAAAACAAAACGCTTGAGCGGCTTTGTATACTGGCATAATGAACTAAATTTTCCTGAAGTGCCTGACTTTAAAGAACTTCAGCACAAACCTGAGGTAACTGCTCTCTTTGCCACCGTATTCCTTATGACGTGCTCGGCTGCTTCCTTAGTATCATTATTTTTGTATCACTTACACTGTTTCACAAGTTGTCAGTGAAGTTGGTGGTTTAGGGAACCGGGGCTTTTGCTGCCTGGGATGGAAAGGGAAAGCAGCGTAGTACAAGGTGATAAAGATGTTTAGGTAAGGTATGTGAGGTTGGTTGTGGTGGGTTTGTTTTGTTTTTTTTTAAATGCAATAATCAACAATAAAATAGGCAATATTTTTGGTGTTTTAGTTTTTTTATAACACTCTAGAAATTATGTGCTCTTGAGATGTCTATTCAGACTTTTTTTAGTTTCCAAAGCATAATACTACCTAAATATATGCTCCTCTGTTTACACAACTGGTGAATATTTTGTAAAATGAGCGCTTGGCTTTTGGAACAAAAATGCTGACACATTTTGCAGCCACACATTTGTGAAATACGTAGGGCTGTGGCTACAGAGATTCAACCTTCAGCCCCTTCTGTTTTGGGAGAAAGTTCGTATATGAAACAAGGATTTCTAATGGAAATGATTTTATAACCTTGAGTAATGAATACTGAAGTAAGACATAGTGAAGATAGCTCGTAAATAGTTTATTGTTTTCCTCTTTCAGAAACATATAAAAGATGGATATATTTACTTTATTGTCAACTCCTATGAAGAAGGAACTTCAAATTCACTGATGCTGGCTGCAGCTGGTCATAGTTAAGCATATGGTAGTGCATACTAATATTTTAATTAATTTTGTAGCATTTTGTTTGTACGTCTGGTTGCCAAAATGGATTTTAAATGTTGAGGAAACACTGCTCTTCGTGATGATAGGCTGCACTTCAGAAATGAAGTGCACTGGGAAGAGGCACATTTTGAAGAACAGCATCTCTGCTGCTCTATAGAGAGCTTCAGCATGAATTACATTGATCCCTGAGGACAAGTGCTGTTCACATTTAAGTATTATTTCTAAATACACTTAGTAAATGTTATTCACATGTGTTCATCAAACAAAGGTGCTTCATTCCTGTACTGTAGTTTGTGATATGCAGACATCTTAAGTTAGCAGTGAGGCAGCTGTATCATGAAGTTTCTTGGTAGGTCTCCGTTCCTAACGGAGGAGGTGGAGGAATAAAAAGAATGAAGTCAGCTGCTTTTACTGGATTGATGATTATCTGTGAAGAACTTCGTTAGTCCTCGTGCTTGTGCTAGATTTTGGTAGTGGATACTGATCTTTACCAGATCACTTAAAATAATACCTAAGGAGGCAAAAGTATTTAGTTCTGAAGCACTTCTGCAGTAAATGGTAGAGGTTTAGGAGTGCTTTGCTTTGTGATACATGGGACCAGAAGTGGGTAGGTTTAAAAATGCCGTCACTGAAAATCCCCTGGGACACTGACAGCTGCTGCATCAGACAGAGCTTAGAAATTTGCTGGAGGAGCGAGGGACAGCACTCGATGTGCTCAGACAACTTACTGTTGTTACAGGCATCTTGCACCACTGCGCAGTATCAATGCTGTTATAGTTCTGTTTGAAAATATGTCTTATTCTAGAGTTAATTAAACTTAAAGGTACAAGTCTTCTCTTGTTCTGGCCTTAGAAACTTAATTTTTGGGAATGCTAGGAATCCATGCAGCTGGAAGTGCACTCAGTCCTGTTGCCGCTTCAAGCCAGCGTGCCAGGGATGGCTGTGACGGCATTTCTAAGCAGCCCGAGTGCCTCGCTGGTGTGTTAACTGCAGCCCAGGCTCACGTTGGTGTGAGCATGTGGGGCTCCTTTTTTGTTTTGTCAAGGCTGTTTTTGTTGAATAGGTCTAAAATGCTTAAGTTCTGGAGCCTGACACTTGCGTACTTGAGAGAATGTACTGTGTATGTGAGGGACATGGTCTCTAAAATAGTACATATTCAGATTTAAATTTGGATTGATTGCCAAAAAAGTGCTTGCAAGCAGAGGTGCCCTTAGCCCATAGTATTTGCCAACTAAATTGTATCTCCCAGCTGTGCTTTGTAATATGTAAGAGCTCTTATTTAATTAGCATCTTCATTTTTTTTTTAATATCTATTGTTCAGAGGTCACTTCGTGCCAGGCCTCTATGCTTCTCCTGTGCCAGATGTGAAAATGAAGTGGGCTGCTCTCTGCTTCTTGCATGTCGGTATCTCCCTCTAAAAATGTTGGAGACCACCCTTAATTTAGTTAGTACCAGAATGAAATTCTCATTACGCACAGAAATCAGGACATTAAAAACTTTTTTTTTTAATGAAATGAGTGGTGTGCATACATGAAGGAGTTATACATGTGAGCAGCCTTTGTGCTCTCCATGGAAACTGTAGTTTTGGGGAAAGCTGAAGGTTTTGGGGAAAGTTGAAGGTTCGTGAAGAGGGGAGATGCAGAGGGCAGGCGCTTGCTGGTGAGGCTGATGCGCAGCTCTGCAGCCAAGCAGCCGGGGCACCGCGCTCTTGCTCCGCTGTTGATGTTGCGGAGGAGGAGGGCAGCAAGTGAACAAAAGTGCTATATCTGGGGGGGGGGGGGGAAGGGGGCTACACCGCTGCTGTTCACCCGGAGCTGGTCTTAAATCTCCGTGCTGGAGCTGGCGGTGCGTAGACGGGCAGCGGCCGCTGCGTGCAGGCTGTGTCCCTGGCTGCCCCCCTGCCCCTTCTGCTGGCAGATCCACCTTCTGGGGAATCCCTGTTCTTGCTGATGGTCTCTGCTTTAAGCTGCAGTTATGGGCTTCCTGGCATAGGCAGAACTTGTGACTGTTTTGTTTATATGCTGACCTATTTAAATTTATACAATTTAATTCAAGTTTTATTTCTTCCCCCCCCCCCCCCCCCCCCCCCCTTTTTTTTTCCCTTTTTGGCAGTTACCATGAGCAAGCAGCAGAGGGTCTTTGATTTGGCTTTTTGGGGAAGGGGAGCTCTGGAGCGTTGGAATATGGACATCGATTTTGTGGGAGAAAACCAAAGTGCATGCTTTTTTTCCCTTCCTGAATAAGGGCTATACACATAGTTCAGAATATGGACTCCAACTATCCGAATACTGTTGGCAGTCTCGCTTGCAATGAGAAGGTAGCAACTTCTTCAGTTTTCTTAAGGTTAACTCCAGAAACTGTGACGTGGGTGGAGTTTCACTTACCCATCACTGACTTTTCAAACTACGCAGTTAGATAAGACTGAGGCAACTTGCTATAAATGTGGTGACTTGTTAGACCGTATTTATTGTGCAAATGAGCTTACATCCTGCAAGATCAGCAGAAACGCTTAATGTTTGCCTGGATGGAAATTAATTAAAATTTGGCGACTGAAATTAAAGGAATGGATTTGTTGCCCGTTGTGTTATATGAAGCTGCCTTTCAGTTCCCACAGTGGGAATTAGAGCAATTGCAAATGTTTTTTTGGCATGTGTGAGTTTCAAGTCCGAGTCGGTGCTAAGTTCTGGCATCTGTAGCCTCCTTAGATTTAGACAAAACTTGTTTCACTTTGTCTGCTGCCCTTTAATGTATGTTAAATATATTTGAAGCCGCTAACAGGAGTAAGGATACTAACAATCCAAAAATATGCTGTTGTGGTGGTGGTGGTGGAGGCTGATTTGCTTGTAGCTTGCATTTGCTTAAAATGATTCGAGTTAATCTGCTAATTTGAATGTAATTGTTAGAATAAAAAAAAAGTACCTATGCCATATATCTTGGATATATATCCAGATTTAAATTTTGATTGCCAAAAGCATACTTAGAGCCTGAGAGATCTTTAGTGTTTGCCAACTAAATTATATCTTATAGCGATGCTTTGCAATATATAGAAACTCCTAATTAGATATTCAAAAAATGAAGATGCTGTTATTCAGAGATGCTTCATAGCAGGCCTCCGCAGTTCTCCCCTGTCAGGATGTGAAAGGATTATGTGCTCTGTGCTCCTGCTCGCTGTTAACGTGTTGATTTCTCTTTCCAAAAATATTCTCTTCAAATGTGAACCTTCAAGTTAAATGTAATTGTTTGCAACCCCCACCACCCCTTCTCCCAGAAAACCTGGCTCTGAAGGCATCCTGGTGGCTCTCTGAGGGAAGAGGGATTATTCCTGCTGTTGGCTCCCCTCTGGAAATGCGTAATTAGCAGGTGTAATTTGTAACTGTTTGGTGAGTGCCCCTCTCCTTTCCTTGCCCCTTCGCCCCTTTCCCCTGCAGCGCTGCCCGGCCGCGTCCGAGGGTTGCTCCCGGCTGCCCTTAGCAGCGGTCCTCTCGGATGCAAGCCTTGGAAGGCGTGAAGAGGTGGGGAGGTGTGAGCAGAAGGCTTTTTGGGAAAGCCTGGAGCCTGGCTTCTGTCCCGGCGCTGGCAGGGTGCTGCTGTGCAGATTTCTCTGGGTGTCGGAGCCGTGACTGAGCCGAGTCCTGCTGAAACGCTGCTGCTGTCTGTCGGGCTGGTGTGTGGGCACTTCTCTGCTTGCTGCTCAGGTGTGAGGGGGAGGTCAGGGAACGGCATCGCAGTTCCTCTTAGCAGTTACAGGGAGAAGGTTGTAGTGATTCACCACGTAGGTTCCTCGCTATTTAAAGCCGTTAAGGTACATCCCTTGGAGGGATACCGTGCTGCTGCGTTTCTTCCTCAGTAAGGTGTTTCAGCCTCTGCAGAGGCTCAAGGCGAGGAAAGCAATGCTTGTGCGAAAGTGAAAGATTCACGACGGAAGTGTTGTTCCAAGATAAATGTTTATTGATTAGACTCTTTAATATCACTACTATTTTTTTTTTTTTCTTAACGAGCTTTGTGGTGATGTTAGGGAAGGTTGAGTTGCCAGAGCCAGATCTGGCTCAGGTATTTGCAGCTGCTGTTTGCCTGTCGCCACTGCTACGCTTGCCCTACTTCAGCCTTGCTGCTGAGCTGAGCTCTGCTCAGCTGACGGAGCTGCAGCTCAAACCAGAAGCTATTTGAAATTCAGGGTGAGGATACAGCCTCACGTGTGATCTGATCAAATTGTGTTATATAATTCAAACATAAACAAAAATGCACTACATATTTTTATCTAGCTAGATATATTTAGATCTTGATTAATATCTAGAAATCTGTAGTGAAGGAAGCAATACCAAAAAGGGTGTAATTTTTTTTAGATGTGAAAACCCAGAGGGTGACTGCATGTTTAACTCAGAGCAGCTTCACTTTTTTGTAGCTGTTACGGTATCTTGGCCCTGCCATCCTTGGGACGGTGTTAAGGCAGAGCTGGAAGGCACTTCTGCATTTTAAATGCAGGTGGCATGATGCTTGGAAACCTCAGAGAGGGATGGAGAGGGCTGAACCAGGAGCTTTCTCTTTTGGCTCAAGTTGGGGGATTAATTTTTTTTGTCTTATTTCCCCCTTTTGCTTGATGAATATACACAGCCTTTGAGTAAAACCATGGTGTCAGATCTTTATGGCTGGGGATTTGCCTTTGCTGCAAGAGCGAAACGTCTCTCCTAGCATCGTGTGAGTGTGTATTCTAGCCGGTGGAGTATTAATGCTGGTCTAGGGTCTGGTCCCTGGTGCTGTTGGTGTGTTGCACCCTTATCCACAAATGTAGCAAATCCAGTAACTGCCTCCTTGAAATAAAAACTAGGACGGGAGTTTAAAGCAGTATTTTAAAATGCAGCCTGTTGCAATTGATTTTGGGAAAATAAAGAGATGCTATCTTAATGCAGACTTTTGCATGCTTGTTAGGAAACTTGAGTCGCTCTTGAATAATCCAGTTTGTTCAGTCTATGAAAACCTGATACTGCACTCTTGCCTATTTCTCCTTTACAGTTCTGTGGCAATGACATAGTAATAAGTATTAAAAGGAGAAACCGTAATCTTCTCTGCTTGCAGTCCAAGCCAACGCTAGTCATTCCCTGATGCTATGAAGTCATCCTTTACTTTGAGGTTTCTAACTAAGACTTTGCTCCCAACGTCCGCTCTGGGTGAGCGGCAGTGGCATTAGTGAGGGGGTCCTGGCACCCTCCCACTGCCTCGGACCCCGCTTCACACCATCCTCCTGTGGCTGAGGAGACCAGTTCTGCAAAGTCCACCCCGTCCTTTGGCAGTGATCCCTCCTTCCCCCTTCTGGAGCTCTGGAACAAAAATGAAGATGTAAATGAATTTGCAATGATTGCACAACCTGGTTATGCAATGAGGCTGACGTGGTAGCGTATACATATGTACAAAACGCCTTTTTGAAGAGATGACATTAAGCACAGTTTCACCACCTTCTCCCCAAAGATGAGGGAAACTGCGTTACTGGCTTCAGCTCCCGGTTGGTTAACCTGGGTATTAAAGCACACCAAATATTCAGCTTCTGTTGACTATTGTTGATTATTGTTGATGGAGCAAAAAAATAAATTGGTTCTTGTGGACTGTTTATTTGGGAAGGAGTATTTTAGCTCAGGGCCCAGAGTCAAGGCAATTAATGTTACAGTAGTTACTCCTGGGGAAATGTCCTGCACTTTAGTGAGGTTTTTGTACTGTCAGCATAATCTAAACCATCTTTTAAGTGTGTGTGTGGTTTTATTTTTTTTTTTTTCGAATGAGCAATGGAGTTTCAGTTGGAGGTATTGTGTGCTAGTCCAACAGGTTCATGAGCGAATGCTCACCATTCCCTGCAGCTGGGAACCCAATTCCTGACTTCCTATGGTTTTTAATTTCTCTGGAAGAAGTTGTGCAGCACCGCTGACTCCTGCCTTTTGTGTGAAGGAGGGGGACTGATGGCACGGTGCTTTAACTGCATTTTTGGGGCAGGCTGATGGGTAGGGCTGCCTTGAGAATGAATGTGACACAGGCATTTTTTTTTTGTCACTTCCCTGGCGAGGTGCCCTGCGGGTCATGGGGACTGGTGGCCAGTGCTGCCCTGGGAGCCCGGCGTGGGACCGCGGCCGAGCAGAGGCGTGATGCCCCTCGCTGCATTCACTCACCCCTCGGGGGTGTCTGCTGGCCACCTGTGTCCTCTGTGGACCTGTGAGTGAGCTGGGGGGCCGCGACTGGGGCTGGAGGTGGCTCCCTCGGTGGATGTTATTACCAGGCAAATGTCTTGGACTTAACTGCTGATGGCAGGGGATGGACTTCTGAGGTCCCTTCCGTGTCTTCAACTGAGCGGATTTACATTTAGCTACTGGGCCTGTGGGAAGTTGTTCTCCCCGCTAACCTGTGCAGGCTCTAGAAACCGAATCTATCCCATCTCGTCAGAAATGGCTGGTGCCGTCCTTAACGTGATGTGCTGTGGCTCCTGGCCTGACTTTGGCTGGTACGTTTTTACTTATGTGTGGGAAAATAAACCTTTTTGTTCCTCAGTTGCTTCCCTTCTTGCTTCTGTATTAATTTCTGGTAGACAGAACAAATAAATGATGATGTCTTCATACATAATGCTTATTGCTGATTGAAAGAAAAATTCTGCGAACTAAGCAAGTAGACTGACCTGACGACTCCTCATGACAACTGCCTAGTTTAAGTTAACATTCAGAGTATTTTTATCCTAGTTTACTCCTTAGAGGCAAATAGAGCGCTGCTAGAGTAATTTTCAGATGAATCATGCCATCTGCCATGCACGCTTTGCTGTTTCAGCAGTAGGGGAGGAGAGGGAATATATACATACAGTGGTCTGAAAGAGTATGTTTGCATTCACTGTAAAACTCATTTAAGTTTCGGAGCTTTTTTTTTTTCCCTAGCATGCATTTTATATTTCTTTCTTTGGTTATCAGTTTAACATGCGTCTCCAGCACTGATATTGCTCTGTTGGGTGGTCAGTGCCAAACTTTGCAGAGACTCCCAAGGCGCAGGGCACGCTTGATCTGGCCTGCTAGTGAGCTGAAGTGGAGCATTGCAAAGTCCTTTTTTGAAAACACGGTTCAAATGTTGACCCTTGGGATTGCCAAACTTGAGCCAGCTGTAATTTGCACCCCCCCAAAAGTGAAAAAAACCCAAAAAACTGAAAGAGTTGTGGACAAATGAAACTGGAGCAGGCAGCCTGGCAGTGTAGAGGGAATGGTCACTTGTGGAATGAGTTCTGCAGGGCTGATGTTCAAGACTTGTTCTTCCAGGAGCTCTCCTGAGCCCAGGGGAGGAGCGTCCCCAGCACGCAGCCAGCTTACCTGTGGGAAAGAGCAAGCTGGCATTCGAAACCAAAAATCCATAACCACAGTGGAGCATTGGACATGTCATGTCCCATCTCGTGTTTTGTCCAGAAGCAATTATTTGGGAGACTAGCCAATCTGTTAGTAAGGTTCATGGTTTTGGATTTGGGTTTGCAGAGGGCTGGAATCATAATCTCGAGGAGTTTGTACTTCAACCCTATCCCATCTTTGAGAACAGGCTATGATATTAGATAATGCTTTAATTATTACCAGGCAGAGTAAATTCTTCTGTTCGAAAGATCTAATTTTCTCATAAACTGATTTGGCTGGTGAATTGTTGCACCAAAA
This sequence comes from Phoenicopterus ruber ruber, assembly GCA_009819775.1. Taxonomy (NCBI): domain Eukaryota; kingdom Metazoa; phylum Chordata; class Aves; order Phoenicopteriformes; family Phoenicopteridae; genus Phoenicopterus; species Phoenicopterus ruber. The sequence goes on from CM020215.1 coordinate 191,094,771, forward strand.
AGTACTAATAGATTTTGTGCTTTGTTCATGTCTTTAAGCTTTTTATGAGAATTTTATCTCATGTGCTTGGTTTCAGTGCCCTGACAAACCGTATTTGAAGAAACTGAGAGCAGAATATTGAAGTGCGGAGCAATTACACTGTTTTCCTCCCTTTTCATGCATTTCACCCCCACCCCTCAAGGGAATGATATATCTGGTAAACTCCAGAATTAATTATGCGAGGTCAGTTGAAGGCCTGAAGAATAGCATGCTCTCTTTTTCAGGCAAGAAAGACAATTTTTAAATGCAGAGAATTAAAAGCAAAGATTGCTTGCCTATGGAGAGGAGTTGTTGCACCAGATATCGAGCTGACATGCAGGCAGAACTCTGCTGCCCTTAGATGAGGATTAGTTTATGCCCTGAAGCAAATGGGTTATTAACTCTTGTAATTTTATTTTAGCATGTTTAACAACAGATACTGTTGTTTATAAAACCCATTTAATCCCTTTTTAATCACTGCAAGTTATTTTCCAGTAGTTATCCTGCAGCCATGGGTTCCAATGGTTAGTTATTTACTGAGCAAAACATAGCGTTTGTCTGTTTGTCTGTGTCTTTTTTTTTTAAGTCATTCTTTAATGCATTGGATTAGAGTTTAAGGAAAAAAAAAAAAAAGGAAAAAAAGAAGTTGGGCCTCTACTTCCGTTGCCTTCTCCTCCCTCTTCATTCCCCAACTCTTCAAATACCCGTAGCAGCCCCTTCCTTTTGCTCTTTACTCTTTGGACTCTCTGCTGCATCCTCATTTCCCCTCACTTTTCCCTGGCTGCTGCTGTTGCTGATGTGAAACACCAGCAGATAATCCTAGCAGATTGTTATTAACTTGCGCTTTGCTCTGCACCTCAAGGCATTTATTGATAAATAGGGGCCTTGTATTATGGGATGTATAAACAGGAGCATGTGACTGCCCTCTGCATTGGATTTGAGAACGTGGGAAATAGCGGCGGCGGTGTCGTCATGATGCTCTTAAAGGAGGCGGTGCCTTTTCTTAGAGCCAAGGGTACCGTGGGGGAAAGGCTGGCAAGCGTTCAGGAGTGCAGGAGGTTCTTCGTGTGTGAAATAAAAGCCGTTGACTTCAAAACTATATGCAGCTGAGAAGAAACATTTTCATTTTCAAAGATGATCAGAGCAAGAGCATCGTTGGTAGGTGTAGAGAAAGGGCATCAGGGGAGGTGGAGGGCTCAGTGGCTCTCCCAAGGGAGAGAGGGATGGAAGCTGTTGGAGCTTGAAGAGGTCGGTGGGAGGGGAGGAAGAGAATAACCTACTGTAGTTATCGGCATCGTTGCTTGATCTTTTCCCCATGTTTCCCATCTGCTCCTGGGGCAAGAGCTGGTATTTGCTGTGTTTTTTCACTGCCAGCCAGCTGCCGCGCCAAGCAGCGCAGATACCCAGCGGTCGAACTGATGCTGCAGCCTGTCCTTTGGAAAACAGGCTAAAGCGAAAGCGCACCAAATATCTTGATTTTCAAGTTATGATCCAGGTTGAGACAGAGGTAAGAAATATTTACACCAAAGATCACGTACCAGGTTAGGTGTCTTTAGCTAGGCACCTTGTGTAAAAGTAGCAGCAAACGACATTTAAAATATGACTCCTGCCAAGGTCTTCGGGCTTTTTACGTTATCCCATCTGTGACCCAGGGCAGTGCCGTGACTGCGGAAATTTCTTCTGAGGTAGAAGTTTCCAAACTGCTCCAGTTGTTCTGCTGAACAGCAAGGTTTAGTAACGCACCAGCTGAATTTGCAGCTGTGGCCCGGGGTGGCGTTTCGTTTTCGCGAGCCAGCTCTCGGGGCGGCACCCCTGTGGTGGCCCTGCGGCCGGCGGCCCTGCGGCTGGTGTCCCTGCCCAACGGCAGCGGGCGTGATGGGGGAGTTTGCTGTGCTGCCCTCCGTAAGCTTTTGGGGTGACCGACTTTGAGTCCTGTCTCCCTTCTTCGCTGGAGGTCAAGGAAACGGGAAAGGAGAATTTTGCTCTTCTGGACTAAGAATGTTTGGGTACACGTGGATGGCTCGTCTGCACAGAAAAGAGGGGTGGAGAGCCTCGTGCCTTTTCAGGTTTGCCAGCCACTGTGCCAGGATCTTTCAGCATCTTGCAAAAGTCTGTCCTCTCCGTGCCAGCCACTGGGACGCGATGTAGCAATGCTGCCTTGCACGTGGGGGTAATCTTGTGCTCTGTCGAGTGTGTGTCTGGGGAAAAAAAAAAATTCTCTGTATATGCACCCTAAAAGCTACTTTCCAACGCAGTGTGAAAGAATAGGAACGAGAATGAGATAGTGATAACATTTATGTCTTTCTGGCTGTAGGAGATTTGCCTCTTGGCCCTGATTAAGCCAGTGTTTAGCCTGTGAATATTTTTTTTTTTTCTTAACGTTGGGAGATCTGCTATTACAAGAGATTTTGCCATCGGGGCTGGATGGCATAAAGTGAATACCTGACTGACTTGAAATAATTTGATTAGTCTGTCTTTCACTGGGACAATCCCTTGCTCAGGCCTATCCCAGGGATAAATGAATCATGCAAAGGAGAAATTGAAATTGCCAACCAAGGCTTTAAGGTTTGTTGCTTTTAAGTGACTGTTAAATGAGCTTTGCTGTAGGAAACATACATTTTGCTAGAAATGTCTTTTAACATGGTCTGAATTATACCGAAATGTGAAACTTCCTTCCAAATTTAAAGAAAAAAAAAAAATCAGAGGGCAGAATATGCTTTTATTGTCAGAAACTTGTGACCAGGTTTATTGCTTGTGCTGCTGATTTGCTAAAGTACCTCTTACACTGAATTTTATTATGTGAGGAATAGAAACAGAGTAGCAAAACGTATCTGTACTGACCTGAATATTCCCTCTCCTTATTAACACCTCTTTTCCTGGCCATGTAAATCTTGCGTTACTGTTCACATGGGTAGCACCGGTAAGAAAAGTAGATCTTGTTTACCATTTAAGATTTGACTTTTCATCTTGTACTGGCAACCTGAAGATCAAGTGTGTAACTGCTGATGGGAACCGGTTGTGCAAGAGTCCGATGAGGTTCTGAGGTTCCTCTGCAGCATCCAAGCTTCAAAGTAGGAAAAAGAGGTTTCTTCTTTGTTCCTGACCGGTTAGCTGATGTGTAGACCACAATCCTCTTCTGAACTCCATGTGAGGTTGCCTGAAGTTAGCCTAATAGTTGCCTTTAGTTAAGCCTACTGGTTCCTTTCCATGTGTTGACTTTTGTGATTCAAAGTGCCTCTTGGTGTTGCAAGGAAAGCCCTTGGGTAACAGGAGAAGGGAAAGAAGACAGCTAGATATGAAGAGGGTTACGTAGTCTGCTTTTAGCTTAGGAGGCTGGTCTATTTGGGATCAGTAGTCCGTGAAGGAGAATAGGTTCCTGCTCTAACTGTTCACAAGGAGAAACTTCGTCAGGTGTGGTGAGTAACTCCTTAGAAACGAGGCAGCCTTTGTGAACATCCCCAGAGATCCTTTTAGGCTCAAATTATGAGACACCATCAGTTTAGGGAAAAGGCCAAGGGACAGTTTCAAGGGTTGACAAAATAACCTCATCAAATTCAAGCCAGTAGTCCCGAGTGCATGGGACTAAGATGGTATCTCGGACCATGCTGTTTCCAGCTTATGTGAGGATTTTGTGTTTTGGCTCCTTGAGGGATTGGCCCAGTTTGCCCTGTTGCGCAGACGTTGAGACTTTAGGAACCTCTGGCTTTCTCTGTACAGGCTATATTTTGGCAAGCTGATTTGGAAACCAAGCTCTGAGCGTCTTGTCCGTACCACAGTGGACAGCAAAGGACTGGGAACAAGGTTCTTTAAGAAGGATTAAAAAAGCAAGAATCTCTTAGACTGTAGAGAAGTCACGGGTGTCACATGCAGTAGCAACAGCCCGCTCCTCCAAGGAGGTGGAAAGGTGATGCTCTTACGTGGGGTTTAACCCGCGCCTGACTCCCTGCTTGCCAGCACTGGGAAGTCTTAACTCTGGTCTCTGAAAGGCTGAGCGCAACCACAGAGTTCACACGTAGCATAGGGGTTTTTTTTCAAATAGATAACCTAACTTCCGTGCATGTGCAGTCCGAGAGGGTTCTCCCCCTTTTCCATTTTGAAAGCCACCCAGGGGATACGGAGCAGTACGCTGTGTATCCCAGTTGCGTATGACGAAATATGCTCTTTGAGCCAGAGATGGCCATGACGTCTGTCAGTCTCAGGCTTGTCCGCTTCCAGGACAGATGTAAGAAATACCTGAACTGCGAGTTGTTTTTGTGCTTCCTAGAAAGTCTGCAAAGGCTGGATGGTTTCGATATGGGGACAAAGGCTGTAACGTGCCAGTAACCTCAGTGGGTTGTAGAGAAATTTCCTCATATTTGGGAGTAGTAGGGTTTTGAAAATCAAACAAATGTGTTTTGGTTGTGGTGTTTATAAGAAAAGGTGAGAGAGGAAATGAGAAGACTTTGAAATGTGAGTTAAATCGTGAGTGCCATGAGTTGTGTTTTTCTCGTTTTTTGCTTTGTAAAATCCCGCTTTCTCTTGCTGAGGCTTAGTAAGGAAAGTTTTGCTTTCTAAAGCAAAGATGATGTGTGTCACAAAGAAAAGGAGTATCTTAAAGGTAGACAATCTACTACGTAACGGAAGGGTTTGTTATGGAGAAAACCTGCAACATTAAAACCTTACAGGATTTCCTATTAGTTCAAAAAAACAATCTTTACCTGGAAGCATGAACTCTTCAATAACATTGTAAATGCAGATGAGAATAAACAAAAACGATACAGAATTAAATGAATGAGACAAAAAGAACAAGCTGCAATTAAAAAGGAAGGTGACTTGCTATGAGTTGTTTTTATGAAAATGGCTATTCCCATGCAGAAAACTTAAATAATAAAAAGAGTCAAAGGAAGAGCTTGTGTAATTCAAAGTTTGTCTGCTTTTTCCAACTTTGTTGTCCAGTACAGGGTATGACGTCTGTCTGCGAGTCTTGTCGTCTTTTCCATGATCTTTGGGTCAGAAGGAAGAGGGGTTTTTGCTCTTACTGGTGTAGGATAGAAAAGAGCAGACTTTTGCTTTCAGAAGTAGTGCTGTGCAATGTCATTGAACGGATCTGTTCACATCACAGGCCAAAATGGAAATAAATAAAAATCCAGAAGCTTAAAATGAATCATTCTTCCTGTATTTTTTAAGGGTTGAAATGCAAAGAATGAAAGAGATTAAAAAATTATAAATGTATCTGTGGGATATTTATAAATCCTAATTTCTTGCCGTTCCCAATTCTGTGTGCATGTGCTTCCCTGTAGTGTTGTCATTGAAATTGTTTTGATTTGTAACGCTTTTTGAAGTGTACCTCTGATGTGAAATGTGGCCCCCAAATTATGGAAACTTTACTCAGTTCAGAAAAAACCTTTAATGAGTCACAAGGCAGTAATGAATCCAGCTTCTGTGCTCATCACTGTAATATTCATCATTATGGCTAACTGTCATAAAACAAACAACAAAAAAAAGAAGGTTCAGTTCAAGAGTTAAGTAGCCTTGCTTGGGATCTCCTGTTTTGCTCCTGGTCGGTAGCAACTTGCTGGCCAGTCCAAGCTCTGTCGTGGACCTGGTGGATCCCCCCAGGGACGTTGTTTAGGAGGAGCCGAAGGGTGCTGTGGAGTTTGGGGGGTATGTACGGGGGACTTGCAGCATCTGGAGGCTGGAAAAGGTAAGAGTGAAAGTAGCTAAGTTGGAAAGGGGGTGCAGATCATGGGGTCGAGGTTATGCCCATGGGAAGCTGTGTGGGACATGGGAGCAGGGGTAGATCTGCAGGAGACCATGGCACGGCTTGTTGTGCTTGCATAGCTTTAGTGTATCAACCTTTCACATGCCAATATTTTCACTTATTTTGACATGTATTTGTATTGAGGACAGCTGAGAAGAGCAATTGCAAGCAAAGGCAACCCTGAATGTATCAGAAACCTCCACAAAATAGTCTAAAGCCTAGGGAGGCCCAGGAGGAGAGGGGTTTTGGTGTCCTCACTGGCAGTGGTGGGGCAGCTGAGGAGGAGGACGGGGCAAAGGAGAGGGCTGGAGCATGGGGGCTGGTGGTGGAACCTGGAGCTGAATCTGGGACCGTGAGTCAAAGTCCCATGACTCCATTGCAAGACCATTAGTCCTTTTAAGTAGCTGCCTCGAGGGCTGCCAAGAATTAGGGCTGATGGATAGCACCAGCACAGAACTCGAGTTATTTGGGGTTTTCAGCTAGAAAGCAGCATGGGGTGGAAACCAACACTGCAGCGTGTCTCACAGGCAAACTCTGGCACGGTAAAACGTGCACGGGAAGAAAAAGTCTGGCCTGCTGCAGTTGTAACTCTGACTCCTGACCACTGTTACCCAAAGGATCTTGAGGTTTTAAAGGTCATGATAAATTTGAGTTACTGAAGCATGCGTAAGAAGCTGCAGAAGGGCTGTGCAAGGAATGGAAATAGTTCATTTGTACATTTAAACTGTACGTTTAAAAAACTTGCAGTCAAGAGACACCACTTTAAAAGCAACTTTGTACTTTTATCTGTATTGTTGGTACAGCGTTAGACTTTTGGTCATAAATAACTTAGTAGTTATTGATTACCAGTTTATTAGCAGTAGTACTCTGGGAATTAACGTTTGCTTTTCATACTCCAGTCTAAAGCATTAGTTTACAATTTGTTATTCTACATATAATGTAGAAAAGTAATTTTTTTTCCCTACAGTGAAATATTGGAGAAATTTTATATTCTCAGTACATGTTATTTTAATTCAAAGAATTTTGCATTCTTTGTATATCTAATGTCAATTACTGTATATTTCAAATATGCAGTCATAGAGCTTGCAATTCTTTGAGACAGATATTTCCCCTGGAAACAATCAGGGCTGTCTTTTGTGATATTCACCCCAGATTTTTTCCTCTTACAGTTTATGCAAATACTGGTCTATTTGTGTTTTCTACTATTTTAGGTATTTTTCTTTCTTTTTTAAAAATGGATACTACTTAAGACTTTGATATATAATTTGCTTATAGATTTTTCTATATTGTTCTACTCTACTTTTTCTATATTACTCTAAGTGTTCTGTGTATATAGGCCACTCTGTGTGTGTGTATAAAAATACATGTGCTCCAAATTTGAGCTTGAAGCAGCCATCTTCATATGTCTGTGCTTTTTGTCTAAGTCCGTAAAATAACGATGCTTGTTTTCTTCTACTTGTTACACTTCTTTTAGCTTGCAAATGGTGTAAGGACTCATTGCACCTTGCTTGCAATACTCCTGCTATTATGTATTTCTGTGTTAGGTAAAGGATGAGTATTCTGGAGATGCTGGTGTTTCATCTGTCTCTTAACGCTTTTCAGTGGGACAATTCGTGTGGTTTGTACGTAGCCTTCGGGCAGACCTGCCAGAAGCAGGGCACTCTTTGCTTGCTGGCAATGCACGAAGCAAGAGAGAGCACCTTTGCTCTGGAGCCGACAGCCGGAGGTGCGGAGTGTGCAAACGCACGGCTGAGCAGTTGTGAGCGTGTTGCGAGCGCTGGAACCTGTCTCAAGACATCTCCTTGGGAGCAAAAGTGCAGGCGAGGTTAGAGCCTAGACCTTTACCTCGGCTCAGGCAACCTGTTGTTTACAGGAGCGAAGTGGTGGTATCACTTTGGCAAAAGAGGCTATTTGTCACAAATTTCATATTCTTTGGCTGTTTGTGCAGTAGTTTTTCTTCTGTATTTTTTCCTAAGGTATTGTTTTTGCAGACCGTATTGAAAACATGCTTCTTTTTCTTTTCTAATTTGATTGTAATAAGGGCTTTGTTAATCAAAAATAAGTGCAATAAGGCAGAATGACTTGGTTATTTTTACATTTTCCTGTTTAAAAAAAAAAAGCCTCAGTAAGTGAGCCACAATGAGCCATGATGTATTTCCTCCATCAGGATGGAAAATAAGCCATTTATTATTTCAGCTCTGACTCACAGTGAACCTGCTGACACTGAGACATTTTATAATCATAAGGAACAGGTTAGGGCAGTAACTTGGACGCCAGGCTGGGGATTACCTACTTATTACAGTGTTTTACAACCTGGATGCTTTAGGTTTTCTGGCAGAATGTCCTAAACCTCACACTAAACACCACGTTGTTATTGTACAATTACTGCTTGCAGGTCTTGCTGTAGGTGGTGCCAGCTAGACAGATGCCTTCATTATAATTATCCTTTTTACTATATATAAAGATTTCATCCCTTTAATCCATGTAAATTTTACTGCTCTTGAAAGTGACACTAATAGTTATACTTCTCGCCCTTCCTCCTTGTCCTCGTTGTTCCCAAAGCGACCGGGGCTGGGCTTGCTCAATCCAGAAATGGGAGATTTCCAAGGAGAACCCGGGTTCTGCGGGAAGCGGCGCTGATGACTCAGTAGACAGCGCTGGTGGTCATCGCACAGTCCCCCGACACAGTCTGCAAGAACAGCAGTGCTAGCTCCAGCGTCCTGGCCAAACTCCAGCTGAATAATTATTTTCTGCCTGCCTCGAATTCCTCTGCAGCTTCAGCTGGAGAAGTTGAGCTTCGTTTCCCTTTTTATAAACAATCCTGTAGCGTTCAAGCGGAGTGGCCGCTTTATCGCACCTTGGAGGTAACTGTATTTTGACGTTGCGTGAATGACTTTATCCTCGCACTCGTGGATAGCCCGAGAAATGCTCTGGTGCGTTTTTGGATGATAAGTCCTGGGTTTCATTCTTTGCATTCGTGAAAGCATCTGTCCCGTCATGTGTGGCGCTTGTATAAATAACTTCAAAATATATGGCCTGGGAATAAAAATAACCAGAGTTTGAGTGTTTGACTGGCGAAGCCAACTCCTAAAATGCTCCTTTTACTATGAAATGTATGACAGATCATCTTGTACTCTACTTTTTCAGTAACAGCCTGTGAATACTATTGCATTTACTGATAAATGAGGGCATCTGTGAAATCCATGGTCTTTTGATAGCTAAATGTTGAAAGATGACTGGGAAAGGGATATTGAGATCCTCGTTAGAGGATGAGCTAAGAAGATTCTTCCCACATAGGTAGGTGGTCTCCTGCTCTTTGATAAGCATCACAGTGGACAACCGGTGATTGGATGTCTCTAGTCTACTCAAACCCACAGGTCCCCACATATAGTGAATCAGAGAAGTAGGAAGGTAGGTCAGAAAGTCATGTCTATTTTGAGAGCGTCTTCAAAAATAAGAGCGTAGCCAGTGCTCTGCTCTGGGTCTTGGTGTTCAGACAACCTCATCCCACCGTCCTGGGAGGAAGGCTGACTTGCTCAGGTGGGTGCTGCACCCCCTTCCATATACGGGGGCTTTGCCGATATTTCATTGCTCTTCCCTGTAACAGTATTGACTTGAGGCTGGGAGCTTTTTGGGGAGGAGGTGGCCGGCAATCCAATAGATTGGGTTTTGCTGGTCAGTTGGTTTAATCTGGTATCTGGCTAATGCATTCCCTGAGCTGTGTAGCTGAAAGAGTCTCATGTTGACTTGATTTTTGTCAGTGGATGGCAAATAGAGTGTGATTCAGATGTGCCCTTACCCATTTAAGAGAAGCAAAAGTTCCTCGGAAGAAACAAACTGCAGGTGGAAGAGCTGGTTGACATGGCTGAAGATCTTGGCCCCTTGATTTTATGTTGGAGCTCATGTGCACAAAAGCTTGAATTGCTTTCTTATGAGGAAGATGGTGAAGTTAACCTCAGAATTAAGTTTATGCTGACATTTGCTGTTGAGCTCATCTGACAAACTGTAAATATTTTGCTTGCCAGGTATTGAGTACAAATATGAAATCAAGATTCAATGAGATTTCCTATGCGTATAAGAGCTGCCTTTTTGCCATTTATTCTCCTGAAGAGGTTAGGCTTTGCATGATCCACTCTTAAACTGCCCTATAATTGCTTCATCCCGTCTCTTCTTGATGGGGAGTCTACTCATGTCTTCTTGAAGCCTGCTGCTTAACGGCATTCTGTAGTTAACCATCAAATCTTCTATTCAACACACATTTTACTATTTTGTCTCTTCCCTCCCTGGGTGCTCAGAAAGCACACCAGTGTTGCAGCATTTGTGTCTCACGGTGTTGGATATATGCAATATTGGATGCTTGATGGGAGTCAAAATAATTGGTTGCTTCACCAGTGCAGGTTGCCCACTTAGCTGTGCAGGGTAATTTGAGGAAGGCATCAAAAAGACTACTTGGTAGGTTTCCATAGCAAATTCTGCTTGGCAGTTTGTTTTGAAATCATCTTTAGGGAGTATATGGTACTTAATGTGTTGTCAAAATCGGGATGGAAGAAGGCATATGTATTAAAACTTAGCAGAGGGAGCCTGATACCTTCAGGCTCCTTGGAAATGGCAAAATGGGAGGTACAAGCAGTTCATCATAGTGGCCCAGGAACTTTCACTAGGTGTGTTGAAGCTCTAGTGTGTGTAAGAATGTGACAGCTGAAGGCACAGACTTCCTGAGAAAAAAAATCTGATGGTGAACATGCAGTTTTCTTAATAAGTAAATGTTAATGCCATACTTCATAACTTATTGTATGACAGGGGAGGCAAATAAAGTTATTGGTCTCCTTGCTTTCCTTCTCTTCTTTTTTTATGGAGGCAGGGCAGGTCTGTGTATGAAGTCTGTTTTTAAGCTGCTTCTTCATAAATGCATAATCTCTGCATATTTGCATGCAGAAGAAACTAAGGTATGCAGCCAGTGTAGTTCTCCTTAAATTGTCCAAGGATCCAAAATGTTACCTGGTTTTCTGTAGGCTTGTCAGTTCCCAGCACCATGGGTCTGCACAGATCTTCCAAGATGAAGAAGAAATACTAGATTCTAGGCTAAAATACTGGCATATCTAATCTGAAAAATCACAGTATAGGAAGAGTTTATACAAAATAGGCAAGTTGAAAGGTGATGTGGGCCCAAAGGGAGAATTTATATTATAAACCCTTTATCACATGAAGCATGTTGGTAATGTCAGTTACGTTAATGAATTATTATCATTGTTTTTTTTTATTTGCCCTGGGCTTGTGTTGAAGGGAAAACTGGAAGGCACAGGTTTTGAACGGAGGTTGGCTGTGTTGCTCACAGAACCGGAGAGCTCCTCCCAGCGCGGGATTAACATGCGAATGGCACTGGAGTTCCTGTGGAAGAGGCAGGTAGCAGGTTTGGAGATCAAGTTGTAGTCATAGGCGCTTTCTTTGGGGTCATGTGGATGTGTAAGGAGGAAAAGCCGTCTGATTTAACGAGATATTTAGAGTAAGAAATAACTCTTGTATGTGTATCAACAAAGAATGTATGAGTAGGTGTTCTTTGGGAGTTACGAGGTGTTTTCTTAGGAAGATTGTTGTGTTGTCAAAATACTTTGTATTTTCTTTCCTGTTGTTACTTAGGCTGGCTGTAGCGCCACATGGCGTGTTTGTTACTTCAAGTCCTTTTCTAGGCAAGTCAAATGTCCAGCTAGGATGGAGAGGAAAAGTAGTAGAGGAGAAGATTTAGGAAGTATTCTCCTAGAAATGTAGATTAAAGACTGTAATAAATAAATATTGTCTTATAATAAATATGTCTTTAACTTTGTCAGGGGTAAAAATTTCTACAGATGTAATTAAGAGAGTTTTCTGCTTGATAGTCCCCTTTAAACTTCAAAAGACAGATGCAAATAATTATTTATGAAACTGGAAAGATGTTATTGCACATATTTTGGGAGAAAGTGTTGAGCTAAAAATGGGGACAACTTAGACTTGCAGGACTAAATTCTACGTACTTAAATCCAAGTTAGTAAAGAAAAAATATAGGGGTTACATCTTCCCTTAGATGCACAGTGCTGGATAATGAGCAGCTTTATAATCATAAAGCAGGAATGTACTGATGATTAACTCTACTCTACACGTGCCAACCATCTTTCTACTACAGTTATTTGATATGATTAGCTTCACACTTATTATGAAAGGCTGGTTTAAGGCTAAGAATGAATTAAATCCTACCAGCCCCATCTTCCCATCAACTTACAAAGCTAGATTTGTATTAAGCTCAAGTATGTGGACCTCTCTCAACCCATTTGCTTTATGATAAGATTTTTTGTTGAGAAACTGTAGCTGAATATATATGTATATTTTACCCTATATTTCTGGGGAAAACTGGGGAGCATTTCTTAATGAAAATTTGAGTTTTTCCTCTAAGAACACTGATCTCTAACACCACTTCTGGATTTGTCCTACACAGAGACTGAAAAAATTCTGTGAGCAGTATTTTGCTAGAGCCTATTTGTGGTAGTTATCCCAAGTATTTAATAGGAAGGGTCTTTCTAGGAAGACTATTATTTTGTTAAAAAGACTACAGAGAAAGCACTGAGCTCACAGTGCAGAGCAAACCCAAACCACAGCATGTCAGAAGCCATGGTGTGATCCTTATTTGCCCCTGGGTCTCCACTCACCTCACTTCTTCGAGCCATTGCTTGCTCTGTGAACCCACCCCTGAATACCCCGCTGGCAAGCGTCTGCTCCTCGAGGTGATATCCATGGAAAATCAGAGAAGGCAGCAAAGAAGTCTTAAGCAGTTGCATTGTAGGAAGTCTTTAGGTGTGGTTTTGAGTATTCTTTCTTTCTGGGACATGGAAACAATCCTTGTGTAGTGCCTGCACATGGTGGTTTTCTTGGGATGGAGAACTCCATTGCTTTGTAGAATTGTCCCCCCCTCCTTTTTTTTTTTTTTTTAAATTTTAAAAATGGCTTGTGCTTCCTTGCTAGAACATTCCTGTTACCTTCCCTCTGTTATAAACTACACACCCTGAAAAAGCTGCTCCCAGAAGGAGGTTCTGCATTGCAGTTAGCGGCATTTGCTTTGTAGCTATCGGGAAATGGCCCTTCTAAGGATGGTCTCTACAGAGCCGGGGTGGGAAAAACCTCCCTGTGTCCCCAAACGCCAGTCCTTGCGCAAGTCACACGGCGATGTTGGGGACTGCTATGGTGTGGGTGAAACATGGAGGGTGATGGCTGCCAGTGTTATTTGGACCAGAGGCTGTAAGGACCGACCTGGTGCCCAGATGGCTTATTTTACCGCTCCTCCACACAGCCCTCTGGTGCCTCAGGAGGAGCAGCCTGCATTTTGGTGGGTGGAAAGCCCTCTTCAGCAGCATCAGTCATCACTCCAGCTTCGTCAGACTGCAGTAAAAGAAGAAAGCCTGACTCGCAGTCCTGGTGCTTTTGCCCTATCCCACTGCCTGCTTTCCTCTGGGCAAAGCAACCACCAGCCTGGTGCTTCCTTCCCTGCTGCGGCAGCCTGAAAGTGGCCTGACCATGATTAGGGATTGCAGCAGGGCAAGGCGGAGGATGAGTAGCTTTTGTAGAAGGAATGAGGCTTGGACGGATGTGGTTAGTTGAGTCTGGGTTTGAGAAGACAGAGGATGGGCATGCTGCAGTGGGAATGTGTATGAGGTGGATGGAGGATGTCATGCTGCAGGGAATGGAAAACACCTTTTTGGGGCTGTTCTCAGCTTCCCACTTACCAACCTGGTAATGCCACCAGATTAAATTTCACACGCTGTTGAGAAACCTTGAGCTGGTCCTAGGCAAGTATCAGTCACACGTATTTTGTCTGGGTGAGGGTTTGATGCCAGAATTGCTAATCGGATCAGGAAGTCTGGATATGCTTTTTTTCTACAGCAACGTGTGGGCAAAATGCTGTGCCTCCCACCCTCGCGGGTGATTGAACTTGCCGGGTTTTATAGCTTTGAGACTTTGGCCTCTATCACATGTATCAGCATGAAAGTGGTGCCAGGCTAGAGCTTCTCAAAGAGGCGTTTATGTGGGAGGCTGAGTTCAAAACCACCCTTGGAGTCCCTGGCTGCAGTAACACGCTAGAGGGGCTGTAAAATGTAAGGGAAGCTGTTACCAGAAGTATGAGACTATGCACAGCCAAAGCCCAGCGTTTCTGCTGTGAGTGATCTCGGCAAAAGGGAGTTTTGACTGAAATGGGATAGAGAAACATAAGTGAAAGCTGTATTTTTATTCCAGTATATATATGTAAACAGATCAGAAATTCTGCTGTTGTCCAAATGGGCAGCTTTTAGAGGATTTTAAATTTATGTTTATATTGGAATTTCAAAACCTATAAATAAATGGCATGAAGTTAGAAAAGTGGAAAACAGGATAGACACATGACCAAGTGTTTATGAACATCTATCCCGTCCCAGACCTGCAGCGTAGCATGTGATGTTGTTGTTTCTCCTCCAGCAGAAGGTGAGGGGAGAGAGAGCACGGTCACCAGAAGGGAGCGAGCATAACTTGGGTTAGCATAATCTGAAATCCTTTCACAAGGATTTTTTTAATTTAGAGCACACAGTACTCTGAATCATCTAAAATAAATATATTTATTTTTCAAAGATCCTTTTAAGTTCATTCCTTATTGCACGATTTCTGTCGTAGCCAATGTTTAATGGTGTTGGAGACTGCAGCAACTCTCAGATGCACCCTAGTCCCTTGGAAGCCGCAAGTCTGTGTTTTGGTTTGGCAGATGCTTTTCTTCAAAGGACTAACTTGTTGCCACTGTTGGAAGTCGTCTTGGGAGCCAGAGAAGTCCTTCCTCTGTGGGAGGTGGTGCTGAAATTTTTCCCGACTCGAGCGAGAGAGACTCCAGAATTCCTCGCGTGGTGCTAAAACGCCGCGGAGCAGAGCCCGCTGCGAGCTGTGCGGCAGCGCAGAGCCAAGGAACGTGGCCTTTTCTAAGCGCGAATCCTTGAGGTCTTTTGTAAATGCAAACGTCCCGCAGCCTGTGCTGTACAGTGGCTCTTCACGTCACCCTGTACTTTGATATCTTTAAAACGGTAAAGAGCAAAATACATTTCCTCCTCCTCTCCCCCCCACCCCCTGAAACGCGTAGCCCTGAGAGGCCCGTTGCCGGCCAGGGCAGGGTCCTGGTCTCGGCATCGTTTCCTGCGTGAACCTCTGCCCTCCCGTCTCGGGGCACCATAACTCTGCGGGCAGGCTGTCACAAGGTCTCTTCCTGCGATTGTTATCCCGACATCTCCCCTCCAGTTTGTTTTACAGCACAATGATAGCGAACGCAGGGAGGAAGGAGTGGGGAGGAGCTCCAGTCGTAAAAGGATTTCTCCCCCCCCCAGTATTGCTGTCTGTGCAGGGGAAGCTGTGCCTGGCTTCCTCACCCGCTGGGGGAAGGACCGATGTACGGGGGGAGGCAGGCGGTACCCCATGGCAGGGGGCCCGTGAGATGGAGCTGGTGGGAACGGGAGACGTTTGACCCGTCAGGCCTAACGGCAGGATTAAAAACAATTCCTCTGAGTGCGGTTCTCACTGTCTGCCTCCAGGCTCTGTTCGCTACCTGACCGCAGCCAAATGATGTTTTAAAAGTGAATTTCGGAATATAAAAATGGCCTTTAGTGAATTAGACCTGAGATCCTTCTACTCCAGTCTTTTCTCTGCCTGAGACCTATTGTATTTAGAGTTCAAGATCAAGGCATGCATCTATCCAGTGAAACACCTTTACATTCAAGCAAGGGCTTTGAATTTATTTTGTGGAAAGCATGTAATTATAACTTCAAGTAGATGGACAGCTGGAACACACTGAATTTTCAAGTTACACATGTATCTTCATAAATATTATATTTTCATTTTCTTAATTTGTCATGTTAGATTAGACGAATAGCAAATAATGCTAATGGTCTCACATTGCACTCCTAAAATACAACGTAGTATTACTGTCATTGGTGTGCATAAAATGCTTGTTAAATTTTACAAGCTGAGAATCTTCTTCAAGAAGATACTTGCTGCTCTTGAAGCTTTCAGTCACATTTCCTGTTAAGAGGAAGAAATCACAAAAATATTAAATAAAAGAGTGAATCCCCCTTGGCTATCTTAAAAAAAATGCAGTAAGGGTCTCTGGTCTTTTAGAATAACTTTCACTAAAACCATTATAACTTTCTTAGAAATGATGTCTTGTGTACACTACCTCAAGTCCTAGAAGCAAGAAGGCAGAATAAAGCTGACTTGCATGTGCAGACATGTCTGTGAATAGCAGTAAGGACAGAGTTCACTTGTCAGCTGTGAACGGGACTTGTGAAGGCAAAGTAAAATACTATGGGTTACTTAATATAAAACCTTGGTTAAATATGAAGTCAGAGCAAATGTGATACACAAAAAGCAATTGACAACACATGCCAGGCAAAAATAATCTAGAATTTGTGTGTTGGTATGAACCTTCGATGAAAGTAAGTTATCTGAGCCTGCCCCTGCGTATTCCTTTGGGGGTGGAGAAGGGGAAAAGGAGGTGTCACCAGCTGTTGTGCAATGCAAGTCTGCAGGATGCCTCATCTAAGCATGTAAGGATGTATATACACACAAACATCTAAGGGTATATGTGTGTATATATAAAAATATTAGTGTTTTGTTGCTAATTTGTGTATGATGTGTTTGTATTTAAAAAAACAAACCCATGTAGAATGGCCAATACACAAATAACGGTGCGGCGGCAAGGGCAGATGCTTTAATTGCATGCAGCCTTTAGGAGACGTGTAACATCTATGTGCTGAAATCCTGCTTCTGCAGCAGTTATTCTCATGTCGTGGATATAAAAGTGGAGCAAATGCGTTGTGTCATTGCCTAAAGATTAAGGTGAATCAGACTTGAGACCTTTCTACTGGTGACGAGGTCTTTCATTTTTGTAGTCTTGCTGCTAAGTTTCCAAGCATACAGTTTCTTTTTGAATAGAAACTTTTGTTGCTCTCATCTTTTCTCTGTACCACGGGTCATAGTTATTTTCAATCTCCTGGCACATGGCATAATAAAGCCCATTTTCATAGGAAGTCACTCAGTAGGAAATACTGTTTGAAGGGTAAGACTTAGACAGCTGTGCTATACAGGAGGTTGTTTTCTGTTCTTACGCGGTTGCCGCTGGATTTAACATACAGCCTAGGAGAACTATTTTCAGTAATGTCTACATAAATAACTTGGCTTTAACAGTGTGCATGGAGTGAAGGTATCCCAAGACCCAATTTCATGCTTAATCCTTTTCCTCTGTTCGCTTTTCACTTGATTATTAAGGATAGAAGATATCCTGGGAACAAAAAATCATATTCATGGAACTGGAGAGAGGAAGAGGGATTTTCACTGGCTGTAAATAAGAGTATGCTATAAATTTTGCAGGTAAAATGATCTGCAATGCCAGAACAATGTTCACGTGCGGTATTTTAAAGGCAATTTTGTGGGAAACAAAGCTTCAGTGTGTGGTGCTGCTAATGAAGCCACTAGCTGATTTGTCCAGAAGACAAATGTCCGGTTTGATTTTTGCCTTTGAAGTGTAGTTTTCTGATGCATAAAGAAGAAAACATCCTGAAAATGAACCAATCCTCTCCCCCACTAAAGTCACTATAGTTTCTCAGCGCAGTGGGAAGTTAGTGCAGAGTGGATCCTTCCAATTTCTGTCTCCAGATCAAGTATGACTTGATGAAGAAGCCTTAATGGGGAGGTGTTGGTGTATTTGGGAGGAAGACTTGTTTCCAGTGTAGTACGTACCCTCCTCAGTCTCTTTCTGTAGCCTGGTTATCCTGGGCTGTCAGCTTTTTGGGTCACTGACTCTGTAAGCCTCTGTGCCTGGCACAACAAGGCCCCTTTCTGCTCAAGGTCTCTGGGTGCTACTGCAGTACAAATATTTAATGATAAAACATGCTTATCTCCCGCCGAAAATCTGGCAACATCCTTATCGAGATATTATTAAATTGTCAGTTCAACCATATGCCGAGCATTTTAGGCGAACAAATGTTCACGCTGGCTCTCGCACAATACGTGAAGACTCGGAGAGAGACAGGTGGCCGTGTTTACACCATCGAGTACTGCCCGGTTCCTTACAAGCAAAAAGTTACATTAAGTGACTCTTGCTTTATAGCAGCTTAAAAATTTATGGACACGATATGCTTGAGACAATTTGCTTACACTTAAAACGTTAAGTGTGGGTTGGTGGAACCTACATAGTTTGCGTATTAAAGTTGTCTCTGCATTGCACATGAAAAAAATTGGAGAAGTAAATTTATCAGACCCTCCCTGCAAAAAACCCACCCTTGGCAATGGAAGTATGGTTTAAAGTTCAATAGTATTTTTTCTTTCAGAGTAATCAATAGAAAAATGCCTTCATCCATAAATTTCATTACTTCTAGTATTTGCTATTGATAAATGCTCAGGAAAATTTGCAGATGACACCAAGCTGAGTGGTGTGGTGGACGTGCCTGAGGGATGGGATGCCATCCAGAGGGACCTGGACAAGCTCAGGAAGTGGGCCCATGTGAACCTGATGAGATTCAACAAGGCCAAGTGCAAGGTCCTGCACCTGGGTCGGGGAAATCCCCAGTATCAATACAGGCTGGGGGATGAAGGAATCGAGAGCAGCTCTGCTGAGAAGGACTTGGGGATCCTGGTGGATGAAAAGCTGGACACGAGCCAGCAATGTGTGCTCACAGCTCGGAAAGCCAACCATATCCTGGGCTGCATCAAAAGAAGTGTGGCCAGCAGGTCGAGGGAGGTGATTCTGCCCCTCTGCTCTGCTCTGGTGTGACCCCACCTGGAGTACTGCATCCAGCTCTGGAGCCCCCAACACAAGAAGGACATGGACCTGTTGGAGCGGGTCCAGAGGAGGGCCACAAAAATGATCAGAGGGCTGGAGCACCTCTCCTCTGAAGACAGGCTGAGAGAGTTGGGCTTGTTCAAGCCTGGAGAAGAGAAGGCTCTGGGGAGACCTTATTGTGGCCTTTCAATACTTAAAGGGGGCTTATAAGAAGGGTGGGGACAAACTTTTTAATAGGGCCTGTTGCAATAGGACAAGGGGTAATGGTTTTAAACTAAAAAACGGGAGATTCAGGCTAGATATAAGGAAGAATTTTTTTATGATGAGGGTGGTGAAGCACTGGCACAGGTTGCCCAGAGAGGTGGCAGAAGCCCCATCCCTGGAAACATTCAAGGTCAGGCTGGACGGGGCTCTGGGCAACCTGATCTAGTTGAAGATGTCCCTGCTCACTACAGGAGGGTTGGACTAGATGGCCTTTAAAGGTCCCTTCCAACCCAAACTATTCTATGATTCTAAAATCCTGGTGCCTTTTTAGACACACTGTTCTGTCTTTTCATCTGCTTTCTCCAGATGATATCACTTATTATTGCATTCTTGTTCTTGGAATACATGAGCTTTAAGATCCACCAAGTAACTGTCAACTCGTTCATTTTATCTTCAGTTTGTCTCTTTTTTAGGAGTGAGAAGTGAGGATGTTGTTCTGTCACTGTACTAGCATTTTTCCCACACTTTTATTCTTGGAAGGTAGCCTGTCTGGCAAAAAATCAAAATAGTCCGATTTTTGTGAACATGCTTGGAATTTTCTTTGAGAAATCTGTAGTAATGCTGCGCATTCTTAGCTGTAGTTAATCAAAATGATATTTTGATTCATTTCAGTGTTGAAGATTTTTTTTCTCTCCTATGGTCTTGCTTTAAAAATAAATTAATAAATTAGGCCATTGTAGAAAGCTATTTACTATGACAGTTATTTGCATTCCTTTCATTAAGAATTGTATTCTCTTCTGGGGGTCTGCTACAGCTTGGGGGATTTGATTCGTCGTCCTTTTTTTTTTCATTGAAGGATAGACTTTGTACCAAAGTTCCATAATGATAAATGAGAGAAGAGGGAGATGATATTTCTTCTTGCTTGTCTTTATCTGTTGATGGCATTTGAATGCATCAGAAGGTAATGAGCTGAAAATGAATTAGAATTTATACTGAACATTTTCTTCAGAAAAAGAAATGCTTTCAGAATGCTTAATGCAAATGAATTTGAAGGAAGTTCCTGATCTGTCTTTATTGATGGATATCACTTTGTAATAATTCTGCTTTTTCTGCTTGGGTAATTTCTTTGGGAGAGAGAAGTTCACATGCCAAAAAAAGTTTAT
Source organism: Phoenicopterus ruber ruber (assembly GCA_009819775.1). NCBI lineage: Eukaryota > Metazoa > Chordata > Aves > Phoenicopteriformes > Phoenicopteridae > Phoenicopterus > Phoenicopterus ruber. Next base: position 191,114,707 of record CM020215.1, read on the forward strand.
AAGCATAAACATCAAGAACGTTAATACTTGCAATCTTTGATGCTGTTTTAGGTGAACTTCCCTTACCCAAAGCACCAGTTGCCTTGACAATGTCTTCATTTTCTGACCCGTGTATTGCTTTCTCTGCAGTCTGTCTTTTGCTGAATGAGAGCCTATGACCATAAAGCTGTCCTGCAGCTCGAAAGTACCAGGAAGAATGCCACCCAGCCCACACTTGCCATCTAATGCCTTCCTTGCAGGTTGAAGCTAGAAGAGCTGGACACCTTCAGTGACAACGCACCCCAGATCCTCTCAGGATCAGGCCTTGAGGCTGATGGACGTCCCTGGGGACGTAGAGGGAGTGAGGAGAGGCTCGCTGCTGTTTTGAGCAGAGCTCCCCTGATGCATGCTCATAGCTGTCTGGGCCTTTTAATGGTGATTTAAACTTCATCCGTACAGTAGCTGAAATACAGCTTGCAGTGACTGCGTTTGAACCCTGGTTTCCTAAGTGGAGAGATGATAACATCTCCTCTACCTAGCTGCTCTTCAATCCATCCTGTCTTCTATGGAGAAGTTGTTGTTTGACTACTATATTTATCAGGGAAAGTCCATCGTCTCACTGAAACCTGCTCCAGAGCCGTATAAACAAAAGCTGTGCTGGGCCAGCTCTGTTTCAAGGGTTGGATAGAGTACATTGGAGCCACAGTGACGTGGTTTTGGAAGGCTTGGACAGCGATGAGTCAGTGTCCAAGATGGTTTGGGAACATGAGGCCCCTTGTAATTTTCCATTTAAGTATTTGAAAGTCTTTTACGCTTTTCATAAAATTCAGAGAGTGCAATTCCTTTGGAATTGCCGTGGGCCAAGTTATCAAAAGAGCACAGAGGCAGCGTGGGTTAAAGTGCTGTTTGAGATAGGGTACATCGCCATCCCTCCCGTGGTAATGGTAGAGTCTCCAAGGTATATAAGAAAACCATCAGTGGAGACAGGCTAAGGGAGAGATCACAGAATCACAGGGTAGTTGAGGCAGGAAGGTACCTCTGGGAGATCATCTAGTCCAGCCCCTTGCTCACAGCTGGATCTGCTAGGCCTGTGCTCAGGACCAGGTCCAGCTGGGTTTTGAGTATCTCCAAGGGTGGAGACTCTGCAGCCTCTGTGAGCAACTTCTGCCACCTTTTGACCACCGTCACAGTAAAGGTGTTTTTTCTTAAAACAAGGAAATGGTGATCCCCTAGGGAAAAGGGGAGATAATGCCAGGGACGTGATGAGGTGGTGTTATGAAAGCAAGTGACCACTTTCAATTTTGCTAAAGGATCTGAAGCACATTTCAGACAAATTGGAGATCACTGTTGAGAAGTCAGAAGCGGCTCTGTGTTTGCACTGTGTTTTCTAACCATGAGAAAAGCACCTTTGCCATGCTTGTGTCCATTCATGGTGTGATTGCAAAGATGGCACCCTACATCCCTTACTGGGCCATGCCGCATCCTGCCTAACCACCTCCTCCCCGCTCCTCTGTCTGTCGCATCAGATATGAGTGTCTCATCTTCACTTTCAGGGCCTCATTTAACCTGCTGTTATTTTCCCTTCCACTTTTACTCACTCCTGTGATGTTCACATAAGCCTCTAGTTTGCCTGTGGTACCTGTCTCCATTGCCTACTTGATGCATCTGTACAAAACCTATTTTGGTGGCCTCTTCTGTTGGAGAGAAACCTGCCACAAAACTGCTTCAGTATCCTTATTCAAAAGCTCATTTCAAGTCTTCGTAGTATTTTAAAGACCTTGGTAACAGGCTGGGTTGCTGGTGTGCTCCTACTACTCCCTTGAAGATGCATGTTCCCTTGTTGATTCCTCGTTATGCTGCTCCCATATCACTGGTTGTCTGTTGCTATATTCTCCTATCTCAGATTGTAACCCCCTGCCTGAGAGGACACCATTTTCTCCCACTGCAGAAGGCCCAGCAGAATGGGACACAATCCCTATGTTGATGGGATAATCCATAACACAAGAAAATAATGGTAGATCTATGATGTAGAGACCTGATTTTTTTATCTAGGTGAACTTGGACGAACAGCTCCCTTGTGTAGAGAGCCCTGTGGTCCAAAGGGTACAGCCAGGTTTAAGGATTAAAGTGAAAATATGTAAAATGGGGCAACAGAAAAATCTTAAGTAGTCTTGTAGGGTGACCTCTGTCAGAGGAAGAGGTCTGAACTCTTAAAAACGCTGCAGCCTGGCCTTGGTTTGGGTGGGAGGGGGAACAGTTGTGGGGTGATTTGATCTCCGCAAAGCTACTCTAAATCAATTTGGGCAGGATTATCGAGGAAGATTAGCCAGATGAAACCCACAGAAAATAAAACAGAGCAAGGCTGTTTGATGGGGATTTTGGCATAACTCCATGTGTCTGTATTCTGGTGTACTCCATCCCCGGCTTTTGGGCAACACTCTGCCCACATCATCCTTGTGCTTGTGGTGGCAAGAAGCTGCCTGTGGTTGGGCTGGAGGCAGTGAAAAGTAATGAAGTTGCCGAAAGGTTGATGCAGTCCTGTTGGCCTCGGTGTCATGACCAGCTGAATTTGGGGACCATTGGTGTCGCCTTGTCTTGTCTGTGGTTGTGTTTGTAATACAAAGCACCTACCAGTTGGCAAGATTTAGGTGGCTGTGAGTCCAGTGACTACTGTAATAAAGTTTCTAGAAGATGTTTTTCCCCCTTTTGAGAGGTGTAATATAGGTAACATCACTATATAGAGAAAGTGAGTGGTCTTGTTGCATTAATATAGAAAAAGAATTTTTCTTTCTTCCTTCTTATAATGTATCATCTATCTGTGGCGTAAAGCAGAAGCGTGTTCTTGCTGTGATTGAGACACTACAGAAGTAAATGACACTGAAGTTAAATGAGTCAATTTAAAAGTAAAGTCACTTTTCTAGTTGGACGCAGAAAGATGTCTCATCACAGCTGTGCTCAAGAGTTTTACTAGCAGTAAATCAAACTTTGGGATATGTTAGTATTCACACGGACACAGTGACAGTTAAACGTTGGCTTTGAATACCTGAGCTCTTTTTTTAAGGGTTGCTCTCCATTATGAAATAACTTCTTACTGAACTGAGGGTTAGTAGTGCTTTATCATTAAGATTACTGTTACACTGATGACTCTAAAATGCTAGTTTTAATGCACTTAGTATTTTTAAAAGGTTGTCATTTCTAAGAAATATACTTGTTCTTGTTTTTTGTTCTTACTGCAATGCCCAGATGCAAAACTAAGAAAGGTGGTAGAAGGTGATTCTTTTGCTGTTAGAAGTTAAATATATAGGAGCTCGCTTGCTTGTCTTCAGCGAGTATGGACAGGAGGTTTCAGGATGAGTGTGAAGCTGCCGGTGTCTTTCTACAGCTGGTATTTGCATGCACGTGTGTGCTTCAGGGGTCTCTCTTCTGCCTTACCCCATACCAAAGGAAGTCATCTTCAGTTTAGCAGTTTCTAAGGTCATCCAGTTTCGCTGAACTTTGGCCCCAGGTGAGATAGGAAGGGAACAGGACGCAGTAAGGTCTTACTTGATCACGTTGCTGTCTCTCCTCTTTAGCAGGAAACCTTCTTCCCACCTCCCTTGAAATCCAGAGCTTCTGAAGCAGAGTTTGCATTTCTGTGGGGTCCAGCAGGACTGCAGACTTGTCGTTTGATTTTGGTTTGTCACTGAATGGCCCTTCCCATGCTTCTCTTCTAAAGAAAAAAATGCCAGGTGGAGTTGGGCTGTTGGTTTATCACTGGCCTTTGAGTCCCTGCAGGTTTTCTTGTGCTCATGTAGGTAGTTCCCTTATTCCTTATTTGAACTGTGCAAAGCTGCATGTTTTGTTTTTCTCATTTAGCCTAATTTTTCAAGAAAGAAAAGAGAAGATCTTTAAAGAAAAAAATATTTTTTTAACTGTGATAGAAAGCTTTGGCTAGTTTTGTTTGACAAAACTTTGAATTGGCATGCAATACTGCTTGTCCTGAGTAAGCAGGCTGTTTAATAGAGCCAATGAAGACTTAGTTAGATACAGTAAGTATTTGTGGCAGAGAGCCTTGCCTGTGAATTCAGGTTATGTCTCTTGGCAGCAGTAATCTGTACGGTCATCTGCAGATCCTGTCCAGTGATTTGACCTGCTCAAAACAAAGCTATATTGGATGAGCATTAATTCAAGCCTTCTTGTGTGTGTGTCTTTTTTTTTAAGAGTAATTTGCAGTGCAGCTTAAATAAGCCTTAAATGTGTTGAAGCAACAAAAATTGCACGTGACTGTCCAATGTGAATAAATGTATTTGGTCAAAGTAAGATAAATATGATGGAGAGCCAGTAAAATGCTGGAAAGTGGTTGAGTTTCTGAAGTCACCAGTTTGATGCATTATTGTTGACTTTTTGGGGGGCAGAAACTAAGTTTTGGTCTAATTGTCATTTGAACTAATTATATGTTGAGAATAGTGTATACTCTAGGTGGCTGCTGTGATAACACCAACAGCTTTGGTTTTTCTTGAAATCTCAGGATCATAAGTTGGAAGCTTACACTATGTCAGAGAATGAATAAACTTCAGTGTGTGGCTTTGTAATTGTTATAACCAAAAATACAGGCGTGTACTGTGTCTGCTGATGTTAGGAGGTGCTGAGGTTTTTTTCCGTTCCTCTTATCACATTCCTTTGGGCTCTATTGAGTATAACCAAGCTTTCAGTTTAAGCCCTGATTTTTATGTCATCGTTTAAACATTAAAAAAAAAAAAAAAAAGTTTCATTAACTTCGTATATAGAGGGAAATGTGGAGTGGAAGAAAGGAAAGGGAGGGCACTGCTTGCTTATGTGCACCAGACTGTAATGCTCTTTGTTATCATGAAATGTCATTATTCCATTCTTGTTTCACTTCTCCTTCCCCCATATCCATATTACAGTTTTAAGTCTTTTATGCAAAATACATCAAGCCAGATATTTAATCATCTTAACGGAAAAGTTTGGTTTCGGTTGAGTGCTGAATTTCAAAAAATTTGTATTAGCTTTTTCATCTCAAGCTAGAACTGTTAATGTGTGCCTATCTCCTACCAAACATCACTAGCTTTGTATAGCCTTTATGAACAGTGTTTATATATATGAAGTTGGCCATTGCCAAGGAAGACAAGGTAAACAGTGAAAAGTTTGTTGAAGGCTCTAGATTCTAGGGATCAGGAATATATTGACTAAATATGTCTTTTAAAACAAAGATCCGTTGTCTTACTCTTGTTTCAAAATATCCTGAAATTCCCTATCAGGTCAGTAGCTATTGACAGTAAAACCAAAAAAATACAGTAAACATCGTTGTCTGGCTGAGTAAGGTTCTCAACACCAAACAGAGCCTTGAAAGCAGTGTGTGCCAAACCCTAGGAATCGTTTAAGAAAAGGTCAGTACCGTCCAATGAATTTTGCTTCTGATTCCCCTTAAAAAAGTGGAGGAGGAGAAATAACCTGCAGGTTTTAAATTTCTCCATGCCTGTTTATAAGACCAGTCTCAGACATCTGTTCTGCCCTGGTGCAGTCATGCTCTGGTGCTCCCCCCACCGAAGCGTGACATGTCTCTGTGCCTCAGTTCACACGGTGCTTTGGGGAGGGCAAGCGTTTTGGAGGGGGTCCCAGCTGTGCCTTGACAGGCTGAGAGACCTGACCAGCATCCCCACATCTCCAACCGCAGGCAGAGCTGTTCCTAGCCCTGCTTGACAGGGTGGTCTCTCTCCTGCTGCATCTCAGAGCCCCTGTAGATGGTGGCCATGCAATTTTGGGGCTGCCCCGATGCTCAGGTTCAAGTAAAATGGCTGGCCACACGGTAGCGTGCCATTTTCTGGGTTATGCAGCCAGGACGTTGGACTTGGTTGCATTCCCCCAGTCTCGTGTGTTTATCTGAAGCTCAGACTTCAGAGGCTTGTGGTTAGCAAGTGTCTCGTGTGTGTGGCGAGGGTGGGACCCTGGGGAGGGACTGCAGTGCCCTGCTAAGTGAACATCCAGTTTTTGTTTGAATTTAACTCTTATTTTTGGAACCATGGGTGACTTATTCTTGGAACCCCATTTTTCAGAAACCCATCTGCACGCAACGTTGCCAGGATTTCTGGTACAAATATTTTGTCATTTGCTCTTGAGACAATCTGTTGTTTCAGTCCTGGATGAAGTTTTGTAATATGTTGCTTGAGATATCATGGAAAAATATCTAAGTGGTGGTGTAATCTTCTAGGTGGAAACACAAGGTCATAATATTTTGTTAGTAGAAAATTGATTATTTGGTTTTATCAATGAACAAAATCTATCAAGTCTTTTTTAAAAAAACCCCAAGACTCTAGTGCACCTATTCTTTCCATATCCGATTGCAGCAGTTGAGTTAGAAGTGAGACGCCTTTTCTTTTCCAAGGGATATTTGGAGTTCTCACATTTGGTGCTCATTTTGCTCCATCCTTTCTCACTGATTTCACATGCTCAGAGCATTCAATGTGCCTGGAAGCCCATTTGTTTTCATTTGATTTTTTTTCCTCTAGGGACAGAGCTCATTCCCTTCACTAGTACCTCCCTTAGTGTACGTACAAAATCCTGCCTTTGCTAGGCGATGATACAGCAGAAGCGTAGGTGAGAACTTTTAGAAGTTGGAGGTTTAAAAGCAAGGCTCAATCTTTACTTTTGAATGGCAATTCTTATTCTTTATCAGACTTGTGTGATGCTGGCCAAATCTCTCCATTTCCCACATATATATGTGTACAGAGATAGGTGGTACTTTGGTGTGCTGTTTTGATAACAAATGGCAGTATGCTACAAATAAATTTCTTAGGAAACCTAGTCTGAATACTCTGAGTCTTAAAACCAGCAATGTTGGGTTGTTAGTGTTGACCCTTCTGGTGTTGCCAACAATGTGATCTCCCCTTGGGTGATCATGTAGGGGGCAGAGGAAGGTATTGTAGGCTGGTTGCTTGTGGTAACACCATGAGTAGCTACATCAAGGGGTAACTGCTGAAATTCTGTTTACTGTTTTTTTTTTTTTTTTTTTTAATTTTTTTTACTTTTCAGTCTTCAGATGTTTGTATTATCCTTCTCTTTTTCTTCCAACCCCAAACAATGAAATGGAAAATAAATAAATGCATTTGCCATGATTGATACTGGAGTGTATATGTTTACCTGTCCTTATGGCTCTATTTAATTGGCAGTCTCTGAAAAGTTAAACCCCCAACCTAGCAAATGGTTTAAGATTTCAAATGAATGGAAAAAAATTCTCAGTCTTCCAAAATAGCCTTCTGGAGGTGAACCTCCTGGAACCTGCAGACAGGCAGGTCCAAAACATCGGGAAGCAGCTCCAAGATGTTATGGGAGAAAACTCTTAATTAAGAGTTAGGTCAGCTTTGTGCATCTGGGAAAGCTGTTGCAGATGAGGTTTCTAACTGTAAAGAGAGAATGATCTCCTCCCACTCCAAAACTGGAGCACGAGTCGAGTGGTTGCCAGGTTTATTTTGGCAGAAGCAGCATTGGAGGTGGTGGCTGATGCTAAAGGTGTGCTAAGAAAAGCTCCTTTCTGCAATGAGCGGCTTTAAGTTCGAGAAAGCTTCACGTACTCACAAAATTCATGCAGAGTCTTTACGGATACTGTTCCTTTCAGCACTCGCCCCTCTTCCCGTTCCTGTGGCTGGGCCTAGGAGCAGGCAAGTGGTGCTCCTTGCTTGGCCATTGCCAGCAAGTCTTTCTCCTGGTGCTTTGCTTGCTCTTGTTTGGCTCTCCGGATACCACGTGCCTGGCGAGCTTTCAAGCGCTGGTAGCTCCTCCGTGCAGGAGAGGTGGGCAGGTCTGAGAGCACGTAGCTTTGCTGGTGTATTTAACTTTCACTTGTCTTCTCCCTGCAAAATAAATAAATAATTGATGCGTGAAGGGGAAAAGCGTGGGAGGAAAAATGTCAGGAAATTCAAAGGTGAAGCTATTTCCTCCCTCAGTAATATTTTTCTTCTGCGTGTTGTTTCTTCTCTTCAAACAATGGGGTGAGTTTGAATCCATTCTTAACTATCAGCCTTGCCATTGTTTATTCATAAATCCTTTCATGTGTGTGACGGACCTCAGGAAAAACCCACACTTCCATTGTGAGAGCTCTGAGCAGGCTCTCTGTAGTACAGTGCCAGTACAACAGGGCTCCAGTCCTTCTGTGGGGTCTCCGTGGACCAATGAATTAATATTAATAGTGAAGTATGTAATGTGCATGATTTATAGGTGTAGGCTGTGAAATGTGATAACTCTGGCAAAGCTTAGTTTTTAAAAAAAGCAAATAAATAGCCCAGATACGCAGAACAAGGATTTCTGATGTTAATTGCTTAAGCATAACGGTGTTTGTTAACTTTTTGTGTGTGTTCGTGTGTGTGCACACGCTTGCATTTGGGGAAGGGGTGTTTTGCTGAAACAGGTGAAAGTTAGTTCTGTAGTATAAAACAGGAAGCAGATGGGTACTAATTAAAGCCCTGTTGATGATAAAAGGGTGACTGAGCTTTTGAAGCAGCTGCTTTCCTAATTTTATACATAGCTGGTACGTACTTTATATAAGAGCCGGCCTCCCCACACTTCATTGTTTTCGTGAAGCTGGAGGAAATGCGTGTGCATGTGCGTGCGTGCTGCCATGGCTGAGGGACGGCGCTTGCTGTTTGCTTCCTTCTCTGTGCTAGAGAAAATGGTGTTTTCCGAATGTCTGACAAAAGTGCCAGGCACCTTTTCATCTCCCTCCTCTTCTCCCTCCACCTTTCCACACGCGAGTAGGCACCGGGCTGGCGGGAGTGCCTGTTAGCAGTGGTGCTGTAGATAAGGGAGGGCAGCTTACTGCGCGTTGCAGGTTGTTGTGTCTCCACTCATCTGGGAGAGTTGCATCTGGGAAAGAAAGTTATTTTTCGCGGCTGTTTGTTATTGCTCGGTTAGACTTTGGCAAAGTGGTTAGAGAGTCAACAACCAAAATACCAGTGAGGGTGTCAGCCTCCTCTGTGTGTGACCCGCAATCGTCATTATGGTCTTTAATCTTCACAAGTACTCTTTATACTGCCTTTACTGCCTTTTCTCTTATCTTGGGGCTCGTAGGATGGGTAATGTACTCATCTTCCAAAAAAAAGGAAACAAAAAGATTCAAGCATGTTACATTGAAATGTAGGCAAAGGAAAAATAGCACCAAAGCAGAGCAGATCTTCATACAGTAGAACTAGCAATGTATTTAAATGCACTCAATAGAAAATGGGTGTTGGAGGTAGAGAAATAAATAGTAAGTTTCTGTTGACTTGAGTAGCATAAGTTTTGTCCATAATGAATATATTGAATCGTTGAAACCTGTTTACTGGCCATTTGCCGCTGGGAATTGGTGTGAGGGAATTGGTTTCTTTGTTGGGGAAAGTGCCAGTGTTCAGTCTGATGTTGGAGATGTCATCATTCTGGTAGAAATAAAATAAACTTGGTGTGGGCAGGAGGAGAAAAAAGAGGAGGAAAATTTTGGTCAGCAACAGGCTTGAGTCCGGTAACATGGAGATCCAGGGGATGGCAGCTGAGGTGCGGAGGAGTATCTTCTGCACGGGGAAACTCTTGTCGCATTGGCCACGTTTCTTAGTGAGCAGTGCTTGGGCATCAGGATTGTGTTCGGAGGAGCTCTCACAGGGATGCTCTCTGGGTGTCTATTTGAAGAAGCGGCTTTTCAGAGAAAGCTTGTGAGTGGCAGCCACTCTTCCTACCACACTGTAAGCCCACAACTGCCTCGGAGGAGCTGGGTGACCCTGAATATTCAGGGACGTGTTGCCTGGTTCAGTGGCCAATGCTCCTTCCCTTGGTGTTGCCGAGCGACTGCTATCTGCTGTGGCTTGTTGAGCAGCTATGATGAAACTGTTGTACAGTATGAGTCATAGTCTTTAAATCCTTCTCTGTTAATGCTGTTAGTGGGGGTTATTCCCCCCCCATGTCTTTTCACTCTTGTGGGAAGATGACCACAAACTGGCAGAGCTTCCTAAACTGGAACCTGCTCTTGTTTGTTCCCTGCATGTAAGGGTCTGACAGGTCTCTCGGTAGGAATGATCCCCAAAGCCTCTTGCCCCTCGTGGCAGGAGTGCGAGGAGGCAGCCGACGCGTCCACCTCTTTCCCCATCCCTTGCTAACGTTGCTGATGGGTTTGTGGATGTCCCCTTCTAAACTGTGCACTTCTCTGCTACTGCACCTCTCCCCTGCTCCTGGCAGCTGAAAGGAGAACCACGAGGTCCCAAAGTGCATGGAAGAATGGCAATGTCGCCTTCTCCACTGGACAATTAAGTCTCTCTGAGGTTTTTCTTACTCCAAAGTCGTCATCTGGGTTGGCTGCATTTCTGGTTACGGGATCAGTGAGTTGTGCTGCATCGCTACAACCAAAACTATTTGCTGGAGTTTACTAGGTGCCAGAACCTGACCCGGGAGAGCTTTCCTTCATGCACAGACTGTGGGGTTATGAGTTCTCCTCTGCAGCATTGGTTTCTGAAATGTTCTGGCTTTTATGACCCCTCAGTGTTTGTCAAGAAGCTGTTGCTGTTTGAGTGTACTTTGACATCGTACTTGTGTTAATCTCCTTTGGCTTTATCCTTTAAATCGTCCTTTTAACGGAGTCTGGGGGCTGGGTTTAATCTTAGGTGGTTCTTGCTCTTTTTCTAGAGTCAGCAACTTAAAATTGTCTATTTTCTTCCTGTGGTGCAGGTGTATTTAAGCCAGGATTACAGGAAAGCCAGTGCAATCAGAGAGAGGACATTTGACGGCCACTACGTCCCCTAGCTGCCTTCTGAAGGATTTTAAAAGTATTTTGGAGGCCCTAAGAGTCTGTGGGCTTCAAACTGAGAACAGCTCCAGTAGAAAGGATGTGAGTTTGCCGATAGACTTGATTAAAAAAATTAACAATCTGTATAGTTAAGGCTATTTGAGAGGTGGGCAGCCTCTGTGGCAAGGCAGAGGAGGCATGCAAGCTGGCGCAAAGGTTGCGGTGTGCCCTTAGCTGTGCCAGGAAGCAAGCGCCTTCTCACTGCTGCTCTCTGGCAAGTTCGTTCGTAGCGTAAAAGGCCCTTAAGCCTGCTCTAAACGTGTTGCTGTGGCTTTTATTAGCCAGCCATACTGTGTAGAAACCGCCGCAGCTGGGGGTTTGTACAAGTCACAGACTTCTCTACAATTCTCCTTAGGGGTGAATGTGTATCTTAACGCTTTGATTGATCACACTCAATCCTGAATGTTTTCACATTTGAACACTTAACACAAAATTATACAGAAACAATTGCAATTGAGAATTGCTAAAAATTTCATCTTTTCTGTTTAAAATATCACTTAATTTTTTTAAAGAGCTGTAGAGCACGGAGATTTGTATTTTTGTTGTCAAAATTACTCAGCTACTACTCTCCTTGGAAAATCAGTCGAATGTGTATGTGTGTGGGGGATGGCTGCTGCTGTTGTTAGGCAAACTTTGAGCAAGATAACTCTGAGCTTCCTTATCAGATGCCCCAGAGATGCCTGGCGTTGAAGGAAGTAGTCAGCAATGGAGGAGTGAATGAGGGCTCCTTGAATAATTGACGGAGGAGGAAAAAGGAGGATTGAGCCCACGTCCGTTTTGGCAGTTTCCATTATTTGAGCCTGACCCGTGCAATGCATTTTTAAGTGGTAGGGTCCTGAACTCAGCTGATGCCTTGAGAATTTCATTAAAAGGAGTATGTAATGGGATGCTAGACTCCGGTAAAATAATAATTTTAGATAGATATCTTCAAGGTACTAGGTCCGGATCCTTCACTCACTGCTCCAAAGCTGAGTTTTGGAAGTACCTTTTTTACAGAGCCAGTCTTGGAAGAAATGTTCTTCTTTCTTTCAGCTCCCTCTCCTTCCTGGGTAAATGAGGAACTTGTTGTTAAATCAGAGCAGTTGTTAATTGTAGTCTTTTTAAGAGATACAAACTTAATCTTGCAGCAAGTAACAACTAGCTTATAAATGCTGAGGTCCAGACTCTGCCTTGTGAGCAGATAATTATTCTGTTGGTATCTTCTCTGATTTTATTACTTTTTTTCCAGGAGGGAAATAGGGAGAAGGGGAAGAGGAAAGGACAGAGAAGGGGTAGGGTAGGTGAGCTTTCCTATTATTATTTAAGGCCAAGCACTATGAAGTAGATACATTCAATATTGCTCAAGTGTAAAAGCAGATGTACTGCAATTATTTCTGTTTACTCTCAACTTCTACTACTGCTTTTTTGAAGCTTCGGATACCAACTTTGTCAGATAGAGGCTCCAGTACAATATTGCTCTATTGGAGAGGCTCCTTTGTAACTTTGTCAAGGTGGCATACTTTAATTTAATTTAAAATAAAAGTAGAGAATGGTGATGCCTGATGTCAAGCCTGGCATACATACAACAGGTGGTGGGAGAGAAAGGGAAGAAAAATTAATTGATGTACAGGGCCTTATCTTTAGGAAAACTATCTTTGCCCAAACTATTATTGCCCAGTTTGCAATAATTTGGCTCAGCCCAATCCCCAGTTGCTATGTTTCAGGGGCTGACATAGCAACTTTGGAAGTTTACGGCTTGAAAAGGTCCTTGAGCTCTTCTGATTTACAGACAAGCAGATCTGCTCTTTCTTGCATGTCTCCTTGTACTTTTATTTAGTTACACACTTGAAATTTGGGGATGGGGGAAGGAGTTCTCCTGTTGTTGCTGGTTTGCCAGAAGTGTTCTGCAGGTAAGTTGGTAAATGTGTTCCACCTCCAAAAGAAGGATGTTTTTGGATGGCTGCAGCGCACTGAGGTTTGCTTGGGTAGACTGTAGATGTCTGTGAGGAGAGGGAGTTATCTTCCAAGCACCTTTATTTTTGAGTCAGAAGTCTGTGTTTTCCTAGAAAATGAGATCTTTCAAACTTCATGTTAGGGGGATCCAAAATAAGATGTTTTTAGGTGAGGTCATTCACTCTGCCTTTTGAGAACAGAAAGAGCTGGGTTTTTTGAGCCTGTGTGCTTGGAGGACTTGAGGCATGAATATGATGTTATGTTAAAACTCAAACTCTTAAATTTTGAAAATATATTTTTCACAAAGATGGCCAAAGGAAAACACGTAGTGAAACAGTCCTGTTTCTTCCCTCTTATTTATTGAGATTCGTAAGACTTCTCTAACGGAGGAGAGGCGGAAATCCTGCTGCATGAGAATTGAATACTTGAAAGATAATGTCCAACTTAACCCTACAGAAAAAATCCTTGAGAAATTCCTGAAATGTAGTTCCGTAATTTCTACTTTGGCACGGAGACTGTTTTGTATGAATTGTGTGACTTTTGGAACGATGTCTCTCTTTTTTTCTAATCCAGAGGGCATATCCTTTGGAGTCAGGACAGGTTAGTAATCATGTCCACAGCAGCCCGTGATCCTGATGAGCAGCGGGGGATGGCATGTAGTTCAAAGTCTCTTTTCTAACTCTCTGCCGTAGTGTCAGGGTGAACGTAGGCAAACAGTTCCTCGCTGGGGCTCTGCCTCTTCCAACTGTGTTGCCTGCAATGCCTGGGTGCGTGTGAGCTGACTCCAGAAGAGCTTTGTTGGTTTTCCTATGATTTCAAAACCAACCTTCAGCAAATACGGTTACTTTACATTCTGCTCTTTTTTTATGTCCTGTTTCTTGCTCTTTTTTGCTTGTGTTTTGTTCTGATCATGCTTGTGAGCCAAATTAGAGCTGTGTTTACAGGTTGCAAAGCTGTGTAAAATTATGAATTATCTTCTTGCTGTTGTAAGACAGCAGCAGACAGGAAGAAAGTTGAAAATACTGAATGGGCAGCATATTGCTGTGTAGGCAATTAATGTTGTTACAGTGCGATATAAGTTAAAATATTGCTTATTTCCTCTTTGCTGTTCAAAACAACCTGAAGCATGTTATGACCAGGATCTAAACAATAACTGAAAAAGTAAAAACAAACGTTTTAACAGAGAAAAGCATGGCTTGCCAAATACTGTGCATAATTTATGACTACATGAATAATCAACAAACAAAATACTTGCAAACACCTGACTTTCCGGGGGAAGACTTTAATTTCTTTTTAAAACAAAATGAAAATGTGGAAACGTTCCCTGTAACATCTTCAAAACTGAAAATAATCCAAAAACTAAACAATAGTAGCAAGGGCTGCAGTGTCTGCTGGAGTTTGCCAGCGGTTTAACAAATCTGTGGACATAAACCCATAGATGTATCCATGACAAATTATTGTAAAACTTCATAAGCAAACTTGGCTAGATAAATAATACTGGAAAATAAGCCTCAGTAAACATGCTTGCTTTCTTCTGTTTCATCCTTGTTTTTAAAGAGGCCCTTATGTGATCCACAGAATAAATAACTTCATGTGTCTTGATAGCTATTGCAAATGACAGCTCCTACTGCTGACACTCCTGCTATTTTTAATCTGATGCAAGTTTGTGTCCTGTGATTTTTTTTTTTATTATTACTATTTTTTTGAAATGAGTGCCCCATTCTGACCTAGGAAACCAATTCTCTCAAGAAAAGAGCTTGTACATCTTTAGAGCTGTGCAGGGGGCTGTGTTTGAACATCTGCGAGAGGGAAAACTAAACTGCGGTACTTAAAAGAAGCAAAAGCGGGCAGAAGGAGGGAAATACTGAGCAAGTCCCTGCAGAGTGTCTTAAGACTTTCTTATTGCAGCCCTTTGAATTGATTGGGGCATTTTAGCTTGCTGTCTCGGCTGTGCTTTTGCCGTAGTGCTTTAGTGCGTGTCTGGGGAAAGCTAGGAGAGCACCTCTGCCTTCCCCATCTTTGGGCAAAGGCAGGGGAGGGATGGGAGGCCCATGGCAGCCTTTGTGATTGAGAAGTTGGATGTTGCAGTCCTTAGATCTGAGTAACTAGCCAGGCAGGCTTAGGCTGCCCAGTTACCCACGGGCTTTTCATTGAAGGAGGATGGGAGCGATAATGAAGTTTGCACCAAGCGAAGACTGTGACCTCCAGGAGGAGGGAGCCTAATCCAAAAGTTGATAAGAGCTTTTTGAGTTTGTGGGATTAGTGAAGGGGGATGGAAGGCTTTTCAAAACCAGTGTTTTCTTCTCTGAACTGGTGAGGGTGATGGCAACGTCCTTCCTGGGACAGCTCCTGTTGCACCTGGCAGTCCCAGAGGCTCCTTGTGTCAGGCTCTGACAGGGGAATGGGAGAATGAGTGAGGTCTGCTCCAAGTAGCCGCGGTGAGGCCAGTCTCCTTGCATATATCAAATGGAGAGAGATAGTAATGAGGGGACACTAATTAGACCTAGTTAGCAGGAGAAAAATAGCACCCAAAATGCCTAACAGAGCTCGTTTTTGCGTAACAGCATCCCACTCAGGGGTCTGTCTTAGTTTGTGTCCAGCGTGGTCCTGTACCTCTCTAGCAGCAGGTGTGTATGTAAAAGGTCTCAAGCCACAACAGTGTGGCTTATCTTCCTTTTTATTGCCCTCATTGTAATATTTTACTGTTTTAAAAAAAATGGATGTTTGGGTATTGTGATGAATGCTGCTGCACCAGAGCTCTTGGGCTTTACTCTGTTAGTTCCATTCTTGTCCTTAAAAACATAGCTTTTTCTTGTCCTTTTTACTTTTCTTGTTTGGGAAGGAGGAAAGCAAGTAAATACAGAGCTGATGTTTTAAGTCACTGTTGCCAGATGACATTCTATGGGAATGTGGACTTGCCAGTATGTAGATTGTAAATAGTCCTTTGATTTAATAAGGGTCTGTTAAGTACAGAGCACAGCCTACAGTAGTGAGGGAATAGGAATGCTTCCAAAACGGGTGTGAGGGAAGAAATTACCCTTTAGAATTCCCTCCTCTGTGTGCCCAGCTTGCTCTGAGAAACAGTACTCTGCCTCCCATAGCCTACTGCAAGTTGTGAGCGTGTCCGGGGGTAACTTGGTTCAGAGTTGGTGCTACACGTTTTGCAAGATTGGGCGACTGTGGCTTTATAATGCTGAACAGATGTCATAAAACCCAGTGATGAGCGCCAGCGTTTCTTGAAACTGCAGCCTGGAGAACGTCACGGAAAGCAGTGTTTGAGAGGAAGACGCTGGCATGAACAGTGCAACCACCCGTCAGGAGTCCTCCAAGGCCCGAGACTCTCTTCTGAGAATATAAACTAAAAGCCCTTTAAGTATAAACCCCACCTTATGTGAAAGAGAGTGGCTGCAACTGGCCAGACAGCGGAGAGGGGCAACGCACACTGGAATATAGCTCAAGGCTATAATGAAATTTGGATGAGGGTTTTTTTGTGGGCGTTGTAGTAGTAAATCATGTTATATAAAATCTGCTAGGCTATGGGAGCAAGCTTGAATTGGAAAGAGCTCTCCCGAAGAGAGTGTGCTGGTGGTCTGGCATGCTTCTGTGGTGGGGGAAAAAAGTACCAAGGCAAACTGTGTTCAAAGAAGCTGAGTAGAAACACAATACCTAGTATATGTGCTGCCTCTTTAGGATGTACAAAGAGGAGTAATTGGAAATCGATACTTGCTTCGTGTAACTCTGGAGTAAAGAACAAGTATGGAAACAGAACACAAAGAAAAATGAACAAATACTGACTGCATAAGGGAATATCCTTTATCTACGTATTTGCAGATGATGCAGCGGTTTAAAGAGAACCTAAATCTGATCCTGGTTAAGCTATTTTAATAAAAACTTAAGAAATGTATTTTTTCTGCTAATATTTTGTTAACGAGAAAATGAGATTTTATTTTCTTTTTACATGTGAGACAGATAAAGGGAGAATTGGCTAGAGGAAAAATAAATAGTAAAAACAGTGGCTTTATGCACTGGACTGGACTCACGTACAAAAAAACTAAAGGAAATCAAAATGTTCCCTGTCTTCTTTCCTCAGTTTCTCTTGGTTACTACAGCAACATCAGATATTTACAACATTAGGTGAAATCCGGAGGGTGGTTGTTATTTTTAAGCTGACGCTGTCCTCTTACAAATGTGAAACCTTCAGCATCTTTTACTACTAGATGCAGTAAAGAGTCTCTAAAGGTGCACGAAACCAAACAAAAAATCCCGCTCGACTCTGTTTTATTTTCCTTTTTGTAGTTTTGGGGACTATACTAAAATTTTGCTAGCCTATCCTTGCACTTGCTGTAGTTGAAATAAAGATCAAACGCATAGTGAGATGTAGCGTAAGATATCGTTCAGCCTGTAACTGGAAGGCTTTGCCCTTCTTTTTACAAGACTTGCAGTTTCCTTCAGCCAGGGATTTCCTGTGGGGCACAGCTAACCCTGCTGCAAAGGAAGCTTGCTGCTTTCATTGACGCTTTGTTTCTGAAAAACTAGTATTCAGTGACACCCATGTCCGGAGAATTTGAGTCCTTTGCTTGCTAAAGGAAAAGGCTCCCTCTGCTATGCTCGTACAAGTGTAATAAGGAGATGTTTCTCGTTTTTCTTTTCTTTTTTTTTTTTTTTTAAATCTACACAAAGACTCAATCAACCCAACTTTTTGTATTATTGCATCTGTACACCCCACTCGGTATGTTGCTTCCCAAGGTAAGAAATACAGACAGGCTTGGTGCCTTGCCTGCAAACAAGCAAACATTTCTGCTGCCCTTGTCAGATGAGCTTGTGCCTTGTAGGAGTTGTGGGCGCAGTGCTGCAGGTGCGCTTGGCTCCGTCTGTGGATCCACGGCTGCAAACTGGCAGCTGCTCCTTCTCCGTGTCCCTAAGGAGAGGTCTGTGGTCAGGCAGTGGGCATTGTTGCAGGTGAAGTAAGTCCTCAAGCCTCTCCAGCCATGGTGAGCCCACGAGCACCACAGCGAATGGGGCAAGTGTTGTGGACGTAGCCCATGTCTCCAGTGCATCCTGCTTTGCTTTACCAGCCTCAGTTTTAACTTATTTTCCACTGTTGTGGGGAACCCATTGCTTGTAAATCCATTAGGTCACGACAATCATTCCAACCCTTTAGGTTATCGGTGATTTTTTGAAAGCAAATAGTCTTGATTCATGAAGATGGAGGGAGGATGCTTGGCTCCCTAGTAAAGCATCCAACTGAATCCAAACATTTAGGGTTAGGTCTGCTTGTGCCTTTACCTAGGCAAATGGTAAATGGCTGCTTTGGTCATTATGCAGGGCTTTTAGCATGTAAATCTTACGTGACTTCTCAGACAGGGATCTTTCCAATTGTTTCACTTATCCCGTGAAAGCTTTTGCAGTAATCATACCATCATATCTTGTTTTTTGTGGGTGGTATTTTTTGGTTTGGTGTGGGTTTTTTTGTTTTTTTTGTTTTGTTTTGTTTTTTTTAATTCTTGGAAGTTCTCTGCGTGTCCACAAAGGCCAACGCAAAAAATGAGTCCCTTTTTCGGACTATGATGTTTCTCACCTCTGTGGTTTATGCTGAGACTTTGGCCTATTTCTCACCTTATTTCTTCTTACTGGTGAGAACGTGTTTCCAGTGCTCCTTTTCAGATGTTCTGCTGGTCTAATTAGTGTTGATATATTTAGCATGCATACACGTTTGTACCTCTTCATCAGAGCTAACGCATGTCAATAAAAGGCAGCTTAGTTTTAGAAAGAAAAAAAAGGGGGAAGCTTTCTATAAACAGTGCTGTAGTCTTTGTGATGAATTGGGTGTAACCGTGGAGAGTGGCAGAGGTGAAACAGGCTGTCTGTTAAACAGGAAACGAGTGATTAACATTTTTTGTCCTACTGATCATAATTATTCCCACTGGCTGAAAAAAAATAAACACCCCTTAGTCTTTCTTTACTATAGTCGCAGAATAAAATTTTAAGCTATTAGTCATTCTGGCATTGTATGGATGAACTACTTTATTACTCCAATTTTTTCTTTCTTTATTTTAATAAACTTTGCTTATAATTGTGATTCATGTTTTCCGTGTAATAACCTGCTTGTGCTCTGCATTCAAGGACAGCTTTGCCTCAAACCGTTACCGCTGCTGTGGTGCCCGCATCCCCTATACAGTTGCATTCCTGGGTGCTGCGTTAGAGCCTGCAGTGAATAACTGTAAGAGGGCTACCTGCCCATCACGAATCACAGCAGCCTTCCTCACGGCTTACCGCACTACAGATAATTTTAATGGGTTTAATCCCTTTGATGAGCACACATTAGTGGTGCGTGGTGCTAATCTTGGCTGTGCTGTCATTCGGTGTGGCGTTGGCATATCTGCAGGTGTTCTCTCGCTTACCTTTCTTGAACAAAAGATCTACTTTTCTGTACACGTGATGGCCTATATTCTGTGGGACTGTTTTGAAAGACGTTAATTATATCCCTGAGGTCTGATGGTTTATTAATTGAATCCTTTATCAGCTTTTCTGTGACATCACCTGGGACTGATGTCAGGGCACCCAGGTTATGCATGCATCCTCCTGCTTTGCTGGTTTTGCGTTACTGACGTCATTGCAGCACAGTCTGGCCTTGCGAAGGCCAGAGGTCTGAGTGCTGAAGGAGGGAGGAGAAGAGGCCCCAGTTATAAGGGCATCCTAACTTTGAAATGTTCCTCTTCAGTGAGGCCTCGGTGTTCGCATCCTGTGTCACCACTTGACTTGGGAAATGCTTCTTCATCATAAACTATATATGTACATATGCATACATATATAGAATCATAGAATCATAGAATTGTTCTGGTTGGAAGAGACCTCCGAGATCATCGGGTCCAACCATTAACCTATCACTACCAAGTCCCCCACTAAATCATATCCCTTAGGGCCTCATCTAAACGTCTTTTGAATACCCCCAGAGATGGGGACTCCACCACCTCCCTGGGCAGCCTGTTCCAATGCCTGACAACCCTTTCGGTGAAGAAATTTTTACAAATGTCCAATCTAAACCTCCCCTGGCGCAACTTGAGGCCATTTCCTCTTGTTTTGTTGTCTATTACTAGGGAGAAGAGACCAACCCCCATCTCTCTACAACCTCCTTTCAGGTAGTTGTAGAGAGCAATAAGGTCTCCCCTCAGCCTCCTTTTCTCCAGGCTAAACATCCCCAGTTCCCTCAGCCGCTCCTCATAGGACTTGTGTTCCAGACCCTTCACCAGCCTCGTTGCCCGTCTCTGGACACGCTCCAGCACCTCAATGTCTTTCCTGTAGTGAGGGGCCCAAAACTGAACACAGTACTCGAGGTGCGGCCTCACCAGGGCCGAGTACAGGGGGACGATCACTTCCCTACTCCTGCTGGCCACACGATTTCTGATACAAGCCAGGATGCCGTTGGCCTTCTTGGCCACCTGGGCACACTGCTGGCTCATATTCAGCCGGCTGTCAACCAACACCCCCAGCTCCTTTTCCGCCGGGCAGCTTTCCAGCCACTCCCCCCCAAGCCTGTAGCATTGCCTGGGGTTGTTGTGACCCAAGTGCAGGACCCGGCACTTGGCCTTGTTGAATCTCATACCATTGGCCTCGGCCCATCGATCCAGCCTGTGTTCCATATTTGTGGAAAACAGAAATGTTTATTTACAAATATGGAACCCTTATATTTGTTGAACACTTGTTTTTCATCTGTTAATAGAAAGCTTATAGCATCAGTTTTGTAAAGGCAGTATTAGGATTTGTCTGGATCACCAAATACATAGCTAGCTTTGAAATTTTTTCATCTGATATTTATTTCTTCCCTTATTTTCTATACTTCACAACTTTTGTTTTATCCTGATGGATATTTGCCTTTTTTTTTTTTTTAATAACACTGTGATGCCTTCTTATTGTTGCCTTTCTCTCACCCCTGAAAACCGATAGATTTTAGACAAACCTGTTGGCTGTCTTGGCTTCCCAGATGATTTTACCAGAGAGGGAGGAAGTTCCATTTGACAAATCCCTTTTAAAAATCTCACAATTTTCATATGCATCTTCGTCTGTTGTTTTTCCTAATCAGTGTCACTTAGTTTCCTTGGCTTTGAAATGCTAGCAAATGTTTGTATATTTGGTGTATGCTGTGTTGATATTATATCATGCCTGTGTTGTGGTTATAGAAATAAATGTAGTTATAAAACGGGGTATTGGCACTGATGTAGGTGATCATTAACCTGGTTGTGGCTCTGTCTCTCTCTTGGAGGTACAGAAAAACATAAGGGTGGTCATAAGACGTTTTGGTTTGGATCATCACATGTGGAACAGTAGGTGTGTGCTTGCCCTGTGTGTATACTTCTCATACTATGATTTACCTTGTTCATGTTTGTTATGCTCGTTCTTTCTAAATGCTGATGTAGAGAAAGTAGGCAGGTGTTACCATCTCATTAGAAATGTTCAAACTGCCATTATGGACAACTGCTTCAAAGGCATCTGCCCAGAATGAAGAGGAGGGTATCTGGGGACAGCAACTGGGAATTACTCAAATACGTGTCAGTAGAGTTACCTGTTCTGACACGTAAGTATGCACAGCCAAGTCCCTTAAACATTGATGTCTGGAGCTGAGCATGTATTTTCTGTTACTACATACCACGCTCCAGGTGAGAAAGCTCCAGTGCTTGTGAAATCCTGACCGGTCCCTGGTGCCACATGTGGCAGCAGGATGCAACCTGGAGGGTGGCCAAGCCCCTTTGGTGTCCAAAGTTTTTTAGTCTTCTACAGCTATGAGAAGGACGCATAGGAGAGTATAAATATATGGACTTAACTGCAGAATGCGCAGCACTTAGATTAATGCTACTGACATATGGCCACAGGAGACCCGCCTCTGTACAGGAGAGACATGTATAGTGACCATACATTGATAACATAGAGTCTGTCCCATTCGTGTACATTCATGCAGGGAACAAGGGATGCATTGCTGAAATCTTATCAAATGAAACAGTCTATGAAAGTATCTCCATGTTTGGAGATGGTGTTTCATGCGTGGTGGTCTGGGAAAGACTCTTGCTATGCCACCATCTGTAATGAAAAGCACAGAGAAACAGCGCAAGGTCCCTCCAGTAAGATTGAAGTGTTTCTGCACTTTTTCCAGCTGACACTTCTTAATCATCTAATAGCGCAGGAGAAAAATGAAGTCAAACAAAAGCACCCCCCCCAAGAACAAAGGACCCAAAAAAGCATGACCTGTTTAGGAGGAAATCCTGCCCTTCCACCTTCATGCAGCTGCAGGTGGCAAATTGCCAGCATCTTCTAAATATGACTCTCTAACCTGAGGCTAAGTGACATGCTTTCTGTCCATGCTTTTATCTGACAACAGGGAAGGTTTCTGAGCTGTAATCAAAGTATGCTGCAATTGGGTGGCAGAGAGAGCTATTTCGTTAGCATTTGAAGCCTCTGACACTGCAGTCAGATGTGTGGTTGTGCTGGTGAACATGGTAGCATCAGGAAGCCTTTTGAGAGAGAAATGCGACTAAGGCTGTTTTATGAACAAGTGTGCTATTTGTTGACTGAATGTTTTTGGGTGTTGAACACTAGCTCTGAGGCAACCCTGAGCTTCACGTGCAGTATCTGCATCTGAACTTCATGTCTCTCATAGTCATTTGATAAAGCAAACAGGATTGCCTTACACCACACTGTGGTACCAAAGGAAATTCTGGTACATGTGGAGTTATCAATATTCTGTTTCCTCCTTAGCCTACTCACCTTGCCCCTGCAAACTTGGCAAGATGGTTGGAAACCACAGCAAAGCGGGTGCAGACAGCGTAACTATTCCAAGCAGACTTGCTCGTTTCGCCAGGCATGGTCTAGCTCAGCCTTAGACAGATGCTACGTGGTGCCGCTTGCCACGGTTAGCCCCTGCTGCTGCTGGCTGGCTGTTAATGCTGAAGGAACCCAGAGCAAGTGTGGTGGTGAGCTTCCTGTCCTTTGCCTACTTTCCTAGGAGGTTTTTTTATGACTTTTTTTTAGAGTGGTGCTTGCCACTGAGGCTCCAAGAGGAGGGTGATTTGAGCATCTGGACCTGCTGTAGATTCTCCATACACAGACCTTGAGAGGCAGGTCTGATGTCCTCTGTAATAGCGTATGTAAATCCTGCGGTCTTCCCTTCTCTGCTGCAAAGCTTTTGCTTTGGTGCTCTCTCTACAGAGGGACTCCGCTTGTTCTGAATCCTGCTGTAACCTGTCAGTAATGTGACATGCTAACACAGCTGGCTCATGTGCCAGCCACCACTGATCACAGCAGACACCTCTTAACAGTGATGATGTTTGCTGATGGGTCTCTGAACTTCTCTCCTACCAGTCCTCAACTCTGACTTTCTTGCCAGACATGTTCCTACAGTAATATTCTCAAACTATCAGTTAAAATAAATAAATAAGCAATCTCTGCCCCTTCCCCCCCCCCCCTTCTTTTGAATTGTGATTATCTTAGAGGGTCATGGCATAAGCAGTCTTGAGTGTCGTATTCCCTGAAAGTTTCTCTCCAGCTTCCAAATCTGTTTCAGATATTGTTTGGAGAGATCTGAGAACTGCAGTCAGATACTGTGCCCCAATCTGTATTTGCAGCCATTTCAGCTGATGGCAGTGCAAGCTGACTAGCAACATGTGTAGATTGTCCCCTTGGATGAGGTGTAGGAAGCAGCGGACTGCTAAGATATCTTCTGAATGAAAAATTGGTGGGTAGTCATTAGACTGTTAATTTTAATAGAAACGCTTGACCTGTGTATTATGGAAGCAGTCTAGCTGTTAAGGCCTCTTACGGCCTCCCGCTTTGTTATGGCTGCATCTGCCAGCTCCTGCCTTTATTACTAGTTACCGGTGAATCTCTTTTCTGAGATGCCATGGCATGCTTTATTGCAATACTGTCAGCACATGCACCTTGATGGCAAATCCACTTGTTTTTGTAGGGTGCTGTCTGTGCCCATGTTTGAGGGTACGAGGGTGGGAGTGTCCATGGGCACTCGTAGGTGCTTTTACAAGGTGCGATGTCTCGCAGCTCCCCGGATACTCGCAGATCCACAGTTAGATCCTCCTTGGAGAGGTTTGCCGTGGGGTTAAACAGGAGCTCTGCAGCAGAAGCTCTGCTCTGCTTCTCTCTCCTTCGCACGTTCCAAGGACCAGGGTGGAGAAAAGACGGCCAGTGTGACTGTATGGTCTTCCTTCAGTAAGTACAGGCCTACAATGTTGTCAGGTTTAACAAAGCAACTGTGTTTGCAGGTGTTTCTCTTTAGTAAAACACCAAAACAATTTACTGAAAAAAAATAATTAAATACCTCAACTTTAATTGTAATAGGGGTGTGACTTTTTTCAGCAGTTAGTCAGGTTAAACTTAAGTTACGTGTTTTAGTATGAATATCTCTTGGGTTTAAATGCAGTATTCGATATCAGCAGAGCTATTTGCACCCAGGGATTAAATGGCTGAGACATTTATTTCTTTAATTGTTTTAAAACTTAAAGCAGTTGGAGTTTTTTGCTGCTTAGCAGAGCAGTAAGCAGGGCGTTCTCACAGCAGTGGGGTTCAGCTGGAGGAAATGTTGGGAATGCAGCTGAATGATACAAACGTGTAGATTCAAAGGAATCGTTTTCTTGGCTTCTTGAGTTTTATTAGCTGGTATGTGCTCATCACATTGCATTTAGCAGATACCGGTTTTGCATGTTTTGGCTCTTAAATCAGCGAGTAGCGATAAGGATATCCACAGTTCCCGGTCCGTATGCTGAAGTATGGCACGAAGTTGGTTTGCAGACCAAACAGGAGCAGAGGCTCTCCGCGCTTTATCTCAAAGGCGGAAACTCAATCCCAGGAAACACCCCACAGGTGGCAGCAGCCCTGCTGCCATCCTGACGACGTTTTGATAAAATTCCAGCGCGGGCGCTTTCAGAGCGATCTGGCGTGCATCGCCGCTGCACGGAAACCCGCCTCAAAACACGGCTGCTTGCTTTTCGCGTCATTCGGGCCAGGTTTTGGGAGGCTTTGCTTCGAAGTCCTGCCGAAAGCCGCGGCTGGAGGCGTCTCGCAGCGTGCCGGGGCCGGCGGTGCTGCCGAGCACCCCGGCCGCTGACAGCCGCGCTGCTCCTCCGGCTGCCAAGATCCACTGCTGAAACTATACTTTTTATCAGGTCATGTTTGCGTCTGGCAAAGATTTGTAGACACAACATCATTAACAGCAGTGCATATTTTCACAAGATTTACCTCTTCAACACTTTTTCCAAGTTAGTAAATCATAGCTTCTTTAATGTCCTGCTGGCTGCGTGAAAAACAGGAATTTATGTAACAAGCTCTGGGCCGCAAACCTTTTCCTGTTAGGAAAATTTTTTTTTCATTGCTGGCAGAGTTAGGAGACAGCTCTGTTACTCAAAGAGCGACCTCAGATGTCCTCAGTACAATAATACCAGATTATAACATTTTTGATGACTAAGGAATAGCAGTGATTTCTTAAATATTTAACACTTCTGTTGCAGAGAAGAGGGAACTGAGCCTTAGCACGGTATTTTCTCTGCCTGATGTTTTGTGTGTTTGATATGCCTATTTTGATAGTAAACAGTAAGCCTGAGCCAACTGGGTATGTTTACAAAATACAGTAAAAAAAAAAATGAACTGGCGCAGGAGGTTTTTTAATCAACAGACGTGCAGAACAACTTTCTTGCGACATTTCTAGAGCTGGACTTGTGTCAGCCGGGGATTCGGCTGTGGCCCTTGAGTGAAAACAACGGTCTGTGCCGACCAGCCTCATGAGGTTGGCCCTTCTGGGTTGGCCCTTGGGGCTGCGGGCAAGTCCAAATATGGATTTTTGGTCTTACCCTCGCGACGTGTTACCTGCACTTGGTGAAAATAAAATTCCAAGGCCTTCCCTAATGCCCTGTAGCTAGATAGAGGAGGAGATTTTGATTGCAGGGTTACCTGCAGTGAAGAGATACAGTCCTACGTTAATGAGTTAATATGAGAAAGATTGGCTTCCTTTCAAAATTGAATAAGGAAACGCTCAAATTGTCGCTGGTGTTTATTTAACTGGGATAATTTGTTGGAGATAGTTCTTTGGAGGGGAAGGAGAGGTTGGAAAGGCTTCTGAGGTTAGGCACATGGTTTGACTCCTTGCTGCGCTGGTTGAACAGCGAGCTGCCATGAGGCCATGTTCTGCCATCTTCTGCTGTCAAAGAGCACCTTGTGCCCCTGTTTGGGGTGAAGCCCCACTCCTGTGGGGATACTCCCAGGACACGGCTGCCTGTAAGGCGTTACAGGACTGTAACGCTTCCTTGCTGCCCTCATCTGCTGAGGGTCTCCTCAGAGAAACCATTCCTGTTGAGCTCTGCAAGTGGCCAGGCCTGGTTTGGCTGGTTGGCTCTCTGTGGTCCACGTGTCGGGGCCCTTGCGGGGCGCCATGAGTTGACTGTTTTCACCTGGCATGCCTCCTTATGGTCTTTGCTCCTTTTCTTCTGTCAGCTGGATGTATAGGCAATGGGGAAAGATGTGCGTCTTTGAGAAAGCAGATGTACGCAGGAGGACAGGTAGAGTACAGAAGGTGAAGGAAGACATTTCTGGAGATGCTGCTGTCACAGGCAGCACTCTGGGTTGGGAAATACAGCAAAAGCAGCCAGAGACCAGAGCAGTGGCTGTGTCTCTTGTCCTCTGGTTTGCCTCACAAGGCATGCAAAGCTCCATGAGCTCTGTCATCCTCTTGGTTTGGTGCTGTAGTGGGTCTTGGGGACCAGGTTAAAAACTTAAGAGAAGATAGATGGGAGGAAAAAGATAGGAAAACAGGAAAGACAGAACAGGGGTTTTGTAGGCCATTTAGTGTTTTGAGATAATTGACCTACTGGCCTGCTGGTCAAGATCAGCCTTACTACTATTTTTGCTCCCTCAAATTTTTCTTTAGACAACCTGCTAAAAATGACTGTGAATGGAAGGCAGCTACTGCATCATTGATTTCTCTGCCATTGAATTCTAATTTCTGGCTTACCCATTTCATGTGTTGTTTTGTGGTTCCCTCTTACTTGTTCTGCATGAATTGCAGTCCTAGTGGAGACTGTGGGTCCCCATGTAGACTGTGCTACTGTCCCGCTCTCCTACCATCATCTATGGCTGCTTACTTCAGCACTCTGAACTTGTGGTCTTCTGTTAGCAATTATGTCAAAATACAGGACAGCTTTTCTGTTGATAGAATGTTCTTTACGTGTGCCCAGCAGAAAATTACATGAGGAAAAAAGTGTTTATCTACAGCTTGGTAATGCAAAGGGTAGTCTCTTGTTAACAGGTCAACCTATGGGCTTGGATTTGGGATTTTTGGATTCTTTTTTTCTTCTCTTTTTGGATTTAAGAACAAAACATGAAACATTACTTGTGGCTAAGGAGATAATGAAAAGCTTCAGTACCTCTGGTCAGTCTCGGCACAAGATATCTTGTGCCCTCAGGTATTGGAAGAGTCAATTTTGCATATTAAAATGTTGATTTTGAAAGAGAAAGATGGCTTTAAGACTGAGGTTTTAAATGCATTTTTTTCTATGCTGTTTGCATTCCTTTCTCCCTTATGATTTCTTAGGCAATTTGTGATGTTTATTTATAAAAATTAGAACTTAATCCTCAACTGGTTTTCTATATGTGTTTTCTCACATAACACCAGTAATATAAACCTGCCAGCCTTCAGTGGCAATACTCACAGGCTGGAATGTTTGCAGAGTTTAGGGTTGTCCATGATGAGAAGCCATTATAAGGACCGTAGAACAGGATCTAGTATTCCTGAACTTTGCTTAAAATAATTAAAAAAATAAATCCCTAAATGCAATCAGGTTCAGCTCATTAAGGTGAAGCTGATAATGCGATCTTCAGTCATCTTCTTGGTCTTCTGGTATATGTTGTCTCCTTTATGAGGAATTTGTATTTCAGAACAGCTCCTTCAGTATTTTATTTAACTTCTTATAATGTCAGATGTGATTGGGCCACATGACAGACAAATTGACATGGCAGCTCTCTGCAAGCTCGTTTCAGCCAGTTCTGAGTGGTGAGCTGATAAAAGATGTTTCGAGACTGGCATGTTTTCCCATTTCATGGTTACCCCATGTTTTCTACCAAGATGAGAGTATGTTTGCAAAGACAAATATTAGTACACCATAAAAGAAGCATGTTCTCTCCATTTCTTACACCTTATTTTGTTTTTCAGAATTCAATCCGTCATAACCTGTCTCTGCACAGCAAGTTCATCAGGGTGCAGAATGAGGGAACAGGGAAGAGTTCCTGGTGGATGCTCAATCCTGAAGGAGGAAAGAGTGGCAAATCTCCTAGGAGGCGAGCGGCATCCATGGATAACAACAGCAAGTTTGCCAAAAGCAGAGGCAGAGCTGCCAAGAAAAAGGCATCCCTTCAGTCTGGTCAAGAGGGGAATGGTGACAGCCCCGGATCGCAGTTCTCGAAGTGGCCTGCAAGCCCCAGCTCTCACAGTAACGATGACTTTGATAACTGGAGTACATTTCGACCTAGAACTAGCTCTAATGCTAGTACGATTAGCGGAAGACTTTCTCCTATTTTGCCAGAGCAAGATGATCTTGGAGATGGGGATGTGCACTCCATGGTATACCCATCATCAGCCACCAAAATGACTTCTACTCTACCCAGCCTTTCAGAGATGAGTAATTCTGAGAACATGGAAAATCTTTTGGATAACCTTAACCTCTTGTCACCTAATACGTCAATGACTGTGTCAACCCAGTCTTCATCTGCTACCCTGATGCAGCAAACACCAGGTTACTCGTTCGCATCCTCGACCACGAGTATAGGTTCACCAAATCCAGACTACAGGAAATTTACGTATGCTCAAGCTAGCATGAACTCTTTGCCCCAGATTCCTATGCAGACTCTTCAAGACAGTAAATCAAGCTATGGATCGATGAGCCAATACAACTGTCCCGCAGGACTTCTGAAGGAGTTACTGACTTCCGATTCTCCACCGCACAATGATATCTTGGCATCAGTAGACACTGGTGTTTCCCAGGCTGGTGGCAGGGCACTGGGCCAAAGCGTGCTGATGGTCGCTAACTCGGTGATGCCAACTTATGGCAGCCAACCGCCCCACAACAAAATGATGAACCCTAACGCCCGCCCTCACCAAGGACATAACCAGCCAACACCTGCAGTTAATGGTCGTGCCTTGTCACACACAGTGAACACCATGTCACATACTTCAGGTCTAAATCGCTTGTCGACAGTGAAGACTTCGTTACAAGTGCCTATGAGTCACCCAATGCAGATGAATGCTATGAACCCGTATGCCCCTGTTAACAGTTGCAATGGCTACGGAAGGGTGGGAATTGTTTCCCTCCACCAGGAGAAGCTTCCCAGTGACTTAGATGACATGTTAATTGAACGGTTGGACTGTGACATGGAGTCGATTATCCGTAATGACCTTATGGATGGAGAAACGTTAGATTTTAACTTTGACAGTGTATTGCCTAACCAAAGTTTTCAGCACAGCGTAAAGACAACCACACACAGTTGGGTGTCAGGCTAGGATATAGTAGGAGGTAAGCTGTGCTTTTTATAATAAATCCGAAAAACAGCTAAAGCGAAAAGAGATGTCAAAATGCTTGAAGTCTGGGTGGTCTTCTGTGTTGGCATGTGAAGTGCCTCTATTACAGTCAGTCACTTTCCAGGTCTTTATTAGTTTGTAAATCAAGTTTGCAGCAGTGCATTAGGATTGCTGTGTACCAACTTCTGTTACTTAATGTGGAGCACTAATGTTTTGCCATTACTATTTTAAACAAAAAACTTGCTGGTAACTAGCAATTAATGAACACTTTTTTTTTTCCCCCCCCATTTATCTTAAAGCTAGTTTGAGCATATTTTAATAGATTTAATCTTTTGGTGTGAATGTTAATTTGTTCTTTTTGTTGTTTTTTTTTTTCTTCCTAGGCTACGGTTAAGTTCTCCAGACTTGTCTGACAGCAGGAACTGAGAAAAGCAGTACAAAGATGTCCTTCACCTTCCTTTTTAATTTTCTTGACAAAGCTGTGCGCATGCACTGGCTTTTTTTTGGGTCTTTTTTTTCTTTTTTCTTCCTTTCGTCAGAGTTGGCAGCAGACAGAGTATTTTCCTGTACAGGATGTTTGCCCAAGGTTTGCAGGTTATGTGCTGCTGTAGATAAGAACTGTGCCATTGGAAATTTCATTACTCTGAAGTGCCAAATTCACTACACCATATAATCACAGCAAAGACTCTTACTTACATCATGTTGTGCTTTCGGTTTTGTACAGTATGATCTGTAGAAGAAGAATTGTTTTTTAAGACTATCTGTTTTGGTCCAAGAAAAGTTTATAAACTTTTGTAAGAATACTGTGATGATCTCATGCCCTAAGTAAGTTTAACCGTCATTGATGTTACCTGTGTTCTGATGAATTGAGATAACTGTGGACTTGCCATGCAGCAGTACGAACTGCATTATTTTACTCAAAATTGCCACACATTTCATATGGGAACAGAATAGCCTGTTAAATATGATCCTACTAAACTCGCTGACTATTCAAAGCAAACAGTAGGTTAAATGCCATTTGATAAGTTACCTGTATTCATGTAAATTTATGCAAGAATATATCTGGATTTCATTGTCAGACTAATGACTTTATTGTTGGACTTAAGATAATTTTTGGAATACTTTCCAAGCTATTTTTCTTATAATTAAAGTCTACTTTTGTTACATAGGCAACTTAAAAAAAAAAAAGTATCTGAGATCTGGCAGCATTCATAACCTCTTCATTTTGTACAGTATTTTAACTGGATTAAGTACATGTTTTTATAAATTTCCCTAGCACTTGGGAGTGCTAATAAAGGAAAAGCTTAATAAGTATCTTGAATACAAAACATTTCTGTCCTTTTTTTTGTTGTGTGATGTATAAATATAGACAACTTTATGTTTAGAAATATTTAATCGGTTTTATATATGCATTTTTAGAAATGTCATCTGCTTCTACTATCATTTTAACTCTGACTACCACAAAGTGTTAAGTATTCATTGTTAGACGCTTGTACAATGCTTCACATTTATATTTATTTCATGGAGGTCTCATAATGTTTGGAGAAAATCCATTTTAGAAAAATTAATGACAACATTGTCATTTGTCTTAATTAGCAGTAGTTTTAGGGTCTGTCAGTGTTTCTGTTGTAATGCAGTATGGTTGAAGAGGCAAAAGTGCTGCTTTTCAGTGGGAGGTTAAAACTTTTGTGACCCCCTATTACAGGGCAAAACATTACTTTTTTTTTTTTAAAATAAGAAAGATAAAGTAAGTGGCAAAGTTATCGAAATACATGAGCTTTAGGGTAGGGGAAAGCATTAATGATAGAGGCCTTGTTCCTGTGGAAAAACCTGCTCTTGCTGGAGTAGGCCCACTGACAGCTACCTGAGCATTTGCAGGACTGGGTCTTGGATAAATGATTTCTGATTTTTCGTAATCGCACGATGCAGTTTTCGTGGATGTGTGGATAGCAGGCCTCACCTGTCTTTTCCCTGGTTGCTGCACATCGTTTGTGTTATAGAAATCCTTGGAGCTTTTTTGTGCGCTGACAGGACGGACAGCTTTTGTGCTAGGGCTGGCTGTTGTGAAGAAGGGGAGAAAGGGATATTTTTCCACTGATTTTTCTTTTGTCTATGTAGCCCACAACTGGAAAATGTTCTAACAGAAACTTATCTTCCCTGTAGTGATGGCGTATGGTGGAGAAAGAAATGGGATGTGCCAAGAAAATGAAGTTTAGAAACAAGCCATATATTTAATGATCCTGTTATGACTTTCCTAAGGCTCTGCAATGCATTTATTGGTGTGCTAGCATTTAGCTCCCTGTTGGGCCTAAATCACTACTAATTACAGCTGGTCCTACTTTTTTAGATATCCTATTACGGTTGTCAGCAGTTCCAGAGGCTGATGTTAAACTGTCCTGTGATACAGGATCTCCCCCAGCGTGAAATCGATCTTTGAACTTCTGTTGAGCAAAATGAAATGTTCTCGGTGCCGAAGCCTCAAGGAAGCGGCCTGCTTTTACAGGAAAATATCTCTAGTAGCATCTTCACCATCAAATTCATAGTCTCTGAGACGTGATGGTAAATGCTGGCAGTGGAGCAAGCGGAGGGCTCACATACGGGTTTCTGAAGATCCTTCTTTCTGCTGCGTGTGCAAAAACGTTTGCTCCCAAATGGGCACTGATATGCATGGGCCAAAGTAGTCGTAAAATTCACCTCTGCGTGCAAAGAAAGCAGTACTTAATGCTATACTCCACGGGGTTGCAGCTGAACATGCTACATTTAACAATATACCTCCTGTTTATTATTTACTGCTACTGTATAACTTCCTGTATACAGGTATTTTCTTCATTTCCTTTTATAACTATGAATAACATAAATGTAGCCGTTCCTTAATTACAGCAGTCTGTAGGAAGCCCTTTTTAATTATTCTGAGAAAGCAGTTAGAGATAATCAGAGGTTTGGGCTGCGTGGTCAAATTTCTTTTCTTTTCTTTTCTTTTTTTTTTTGTGTGTGTGGTGCCATTCTAATATTTTGCAATTGTAGTTCTGGAATACTGTGAAGTCTGGTGAAGGGGCATGTTGTCTGCCTTGAAAACAAACATTATGTGACCTCTAGTAATAAATCCTTTTTCAGTAGAAGTACCAAGTTTCTGGAGTAAATTAGTTTGTCAGAATTGTTGTAAATGATTGGTTTGTGAATTGTGCAGATGATCTTACCTATGCAGCCTTGTTTTTGACTTTTCTCTGGTTTGTACTGTTATTAAAAGTTTATTGTATTATAGAGCTGTTCAGATATTTTAAATATAAAGATGTATTGTTTCCATAATATAGCTATATGATATATGTTTAGGTAGTAGATGCATTAATTGGAAAGCTCTGCTTTGATAAACTGACAATTTGCCTACACTTATAAGCAAAAGTCATATTGCTTATTATTGGCTTACGTCAACAGAGCATCCCTAAGAAGAGAAGTTAAAATTGGACCAATTATAAAACAGTATAAAATTTGCACTTGTTAAACCACTGGATGTATGTTAGTACTTTTTTATTTTTTTACTGATTTGAAATTCCTATTTTCATGATGAAATTGCTAGGATCCTTAATTTATGACTGATTTTAAATAAGGTATTCTCATTATTATTATTATTTTGGTAATCATAATGTAAAATGCAGCATGGTTTATGCAAGCAAAAAGCAAATTACTCGGCATTAAAACTGGCCTCCTTTTTGAGGGTGTTCCACAAACCAGCAATATCGTGAGAGATTGGCATGTACATACCGCTAGTTCTACTTGCGAGTGGTGTGACAGCTCTTCAACGCTTCACTGCTCTGACTTAGTCACATTGCAGAATTAAAATTCATACGTGCATATTTTCAGAAAAAGTGCCTGATGTACTTCTACAGACACACGAGAACAATCCCTGACAGTTTGTTGTATAAAGCCATAAATGTATATAAATTATGTTTAAAAGGTTTTGTGTCCTTTCTTGTATATGGAGAATGAGATTTGTACCAGGATTCTACTTGTGATTAGTAATCCTTCTACTCAGACGTTGTCGTAATCACTTTCCTTACCGCGTAATCTTTTTAATGATGATGATCCCATTTGGACAATCCTGATGGCATTAGCAATTTTATACGGAAAAATACCTCATGGTACCAAGTCTTGCCTGGCAAGATGGTACCATATTAACGAGCAAACACTAACTGCGGAATGGTTAACAAATTTTCCATTACTTGGTATAAAGGAATTTCTCCCTCTTGGCATTGCTTCTGGAATTGGAACTGTAGCAGGTACAGGAACCTAATAGGGCTGTGTTACCAGTGTTTTATCACAACATAGTGTGCTAAAAGTAACTTGTTTACAAGTCTTTGAGACTAAACGCAAGAAGAATCCATGCCTGACTCTTAGGGCTCGCGAGAGATCTTTGTGTAGCGACGCTTTGTTACTGGAAGCTGCATTAGGCAGCATCAGACTGTGTTGCCAGTGCTTCAACAAGCCTAGTTCAGAGAAAATTACAAAAAAGTCCTGAAATCCTTTCAGAATGGGTATTTGTAAGTATAAGCTCTTAATAAAATTGCTATGACATGAGATGGTAATTAGTGTATCAGAATGTTATGTAATACATTGTTAAAGAAGAAAAAAAAAAAAGGGACGCTAACATCCATCAAACCGCAGGAAAGAATTAGTCTTTTAGTCCAAATTACACGTTAGGTCCTAATGCTATTAAATGTGGGAGGGAGCCAGCTCTGGAGAGATATTTTTCTCTTCCTTCCGCTCCCCCTGTTAAAGTGAGACGGTTCACAAAGTCCTCTTGGCCCTCTTTTCCCTCGTTTTCACCTCTTGCCTTCCTCTGCCCCTCCTGCCTTCCTGAAGTAGGTACCTTTTCTCGGCGTAAGAGTTTTTTCTTTTGCCGAACGCTTGGGCTGTATAGGCCAGCCTGCACGGCGCTGCTCCTTTTGCAGCCGGGCTTTACGCTGCAGCGGCAGGAGCGCTGATGTGAGTAGAGAGAGCAGGAATGTCTAAATTTTTTTTTTTTTTTTTTTTTTTTAAATTTAGATTGTGTTTCAAAACAGAGCTGGAAGAAAGGAGGAGAGGCTGCCAAAACAGACAGCCAATAACACCCACGCCACAGTAGTCTTGTGAGGCCCAGATCCCTGCTTGCCTGCAGGTGGGGAGGGAGAGGGGTGGCAGAGAGCAGGCTTTTTAATGAATTGCTGGCAAAAATGCCAGTTTAATCTTAAAGTGAGTAGAGGTAGACCTAAAGAGCATGAAAGAACACAAGAGTATTGTTGCATATAAAACCAGGAATATTTAAAGACAGTTAAAAAATAATTTTCCCTTGTACTATGCAGTTCCATCTTTATTTTAGCTTTTCTTCAGTGTACGTTTTGGAGGGTTTTTTGCACGTTAGGGGAAAAGCAAGAAGCTGAGGATATCTTCACTGACGTTTTGACTTCTGGAATGGGAGGGTTACAAGATCCACAGATACTCTCTTTGGGTGTTCACGAAGCCGTTGTTGGAAAGGATGTGCATCTAATTGGTACATGACTAGTTACTGCTGTCGGGAGAGAGTCAAAGCTTGTCTCTTGGGAAGGGACCGGCTAGCAATTTATGTCAATCTGGCAACAAGGGATTTGAATCTGCTGATCAAGCACAGAAACCTCAAAGCATCCTTGTGCTCTGAGTCAGTTCTGCATCAATGTAATAAACATGTTTTTGTGCAGAAACATCAGCTATTGTGTCACTTCAATTGGTAATCCAATTAAAAGTGCAAATAGCATTAGATGCTGCAGCCATTTATCGTGCAGCTGGTGTGCAAAGATGGGTTTTGTGAAGACCCTGAGAAGGAAAAACTTGCACTAAGCAGTGCCTGTGGTCATGCCCACTGTTGGAATTGCATGCAAATCCCTGTTCATTACCTGGTGATGTTTCGCTTGGGGTAATGTTCTGGCATGTGCCAAAATGATAGCTAAAATGAGGAGGCAGGGACAGCGCCCCATCTTATTTTATTTTATGTTTTTCTGCTTGCTGTTGTACCCTGGGGCATTCAGAAATTTTGCATGTATTTTTTGCAAGTAAACTTCTTGCGTGGGTGTTTATCACTGAGATGATGGGAAAAGGGATGAGGGCTTCATGCAGTACAACTGGAGGAGCACTGCGGGAAGCTTCTGATGGGTATAATAGGGCTGTGGAGTGAAGAATCTGACAAGGGACTTGTTCATAACTTGGAACCTCAACATTTTGCATCCTTGCTGTGTGCTCATCTATAGTTGCTCATGCCATCCTTCAATGAAGAGGCCTTTCCAAGTGGTTGCATTTCCTTCTCAGTGCCCTAGAGCGACACGACCTGAGCAGACAACTGCCCAGAGCTTGCGCAAGAGCTTTGCTGGGTTTCCAGGGAACTATGGAGTTCGGCAGGAATGTCTAAATTGTTTCTGAAATACTCAATCAACTTCAATTTTGCTGAAGTCAGAGGAGTGCATGGAAAAGCCTATTACAGAAGTGCATGCATATGCATTGGAAAGGGAGAGGGGATGAGAAATTCTGCAGGTATAATGAGCTGTTTCTGCGATGATGAAGCAGGGCAAGTGGTTGCTTGAAAGGGCAAAGGAGGATGGATTTCTCTTGGGTAAGGACTCAATACAGCAAGAAAACAGCTTCCTTTCTGTTGGATTTTGAAGTTGTGTCCCGTAGCAGCCAGAGACGGCACAACATCTGGGCTCATTTGTTACTTGGGACTTTTTGACCAGGTGAAAACAAGTGACAAGCTGTGCAACCCTGCGAGAGCTGGAGTCTCATTTCAGGAGTCCAAATAAGTTACCACTTCCTGCTCCTCCCTTTCTTCCCCCTTCACCCCATCAGTTTACAGCACTTGAGAGGAGTGTTACTGTTTGGGGTTTTTTTTTAATCTTTCCACCCTGCTCAGAGGAGTTGGGCTAGCCAAGGCCTAGTGTCCTTCTTTCAGCCCCAACCGTGATGGCTGTGACACGGAAGTTCTTTGCCACCTCCTCCTCCTCCCTCAGCCCATACAACAGACCTCTCGCATTAATGCCCAAATGAGCCCCAAAGCCAAAGTTGATTCACTCCATGGATGACTCCAGGAGCCCTTTGAGGTGGGAAGCTTTGTCTGCATGTGGCTTTCCTGCTGGGGGAGCTTCTAAATGGAAAATAGCCTGGAGGTGGCAGGGGAAGTCCTGGGGAAGGGGCTTGTCTTGGGGCCATGCAGCTGCTCCACCACGAGCCCTCTCTCACCCTGCCTCAGTGTCCTTTAACCCTTGCACTGAGCCCTTTTGGTCTGCAAGGCAAGGCTTTCACGGGAGGGGTTTCTGAGCAGGGTTTCCGCAGCCCAGATGTCTCATTCTGCTGCAGGCAAACTCTGCTGGTGTAAGCACATGCGTCTGGAAGTTTATTTTCAGCATAAAATAAGAAGTGCAGCCCTTCTGCCTACAAACTCCTTGAGCAGCTGGCTGTCTTCATCTCAGTGGTCCTAGTGTGGTAGGTACAGCAAGCCAAGAGCCTGCTGGTGACTGAGCAGCATGCCAGGCGGATGGGGCTAGTATTCACTCCAAAAATAACATTAAATAATAATATTCAATATAATTATATTGAATATGCTGGACTCCAATATAACTGCTGG
Source organism: Phoenicopterus ruber ruber (assembly GCA_009819775.1). Lineage (NCBI taxonomy): Eukaryota > Metazoa > Chordata > Aves > Phoenicopteriformes > Phoenicopteridae > Phoenicopterus > Phoenicopterus ruber. The sequence goes on from CM020215.1 coordinate 191,151,598, forward strand.
GAGACTCATTGCTTAAATAGGATTGAGTGCCAGATAAATGAAGTAAAAAAAAAAAAAAAAAAGGTGATGCTGGTCTTTGCAAGGGGTCCTAGCATGATCGGAGGAGCTGGGTTTGACTTCCACGTGGGGTAACTTCACAGAACATGTGACAGACTTGGTAACAGTGTGGAGTGATGAGGGCAACAGCAGCCATGTCCCTGCTGGAAGGAGCTGTGCTTCACAGATGTGGCTAAGTCAGCAAGCATGGGGACACGGGTGATCAGTGTAACCTGTTTGGTTTCTCAGTGGCTTCAGAAATTTTCCTCACTGAAGTTCCTGAGACAACTGGGATGTAATGGAGGTCCTCTCAGTGCCTACACTCTTTTAAAGGGTTGGCCATCTGAGTGCGAGTAGTACTTGGTTTTTCCAAACTAAGGGAGCTGCCACTGCCTTCCCTCAAGGATCTGTGCTGTTCCGTGAGTTTGAATAACGATCAGCAGAAGTGGCTGATGACCTAAATCGCTGAGTGCATCATTATACAGCATAGTGAAATGTCAGGCTGTGCCAAGAGCTGCGGAAGGGTTTCAGGATGTTTTGTGACCAGCTGATAAACCAGCAGATATGATTAAGTGTTGATAAATGTGAAATAATGCACAGGGGAGAAGGGAAAAGTGAGTCTAGCGCATATGGATGCGTAATGAACCCTGGATGAGGTGCCACCACCATGAGAAAGATCTTGGAGTTGCTGGAAGGATTTCTTGCAAGTCTCAGCTCACAATTGGCTGTGGACAAAAAGACACATTAGAAATAAGAGTAGGAGAAGAGGATGGAAAACCTCTGTTGTGCTACTGCTTACATGCAAAATGCACCTATATCATAAATATTGCATGCTGTTTGGTTTTCAAAGAGGGTATTGCAGGGCTACAAAGAGCCAGGGGCAGAGACTAAATAGAAGAAGGGATGAGTGAGGGTGGGTATAGATGAGTGAGGTGATAGAGGTTTGTGAAATTGTGGATGCTGTGGAGAAGGTGAATAGGAAATGATTAATCAGTATTTCTCATGACACAATTGGGGGCACCCAATGAAATGATCAGGCAACGGGTTTAAAACAAACAAGAGGAAGTACTTTTTCACACAGTACATAATTAAAATTTGGAACTCACTGCCACGGGATGTTGTGGAGGCCAAAAGTATAAATGGATTCAGAAAAGGATTATACAAATTAATAGAAGATAGGTCCATCGGTGGCTATTAAATACAATGGTCCGGATGCGGCCTCTAGCTCAGGAAGTCTCTAAATGGCCAGTTGCTGGAAGCCTGGAGCATGTACCAGGGAAGGAATTACTCAGTCTGTGGCCCGTTCCTTATGCTCTTTTCTCCTACGCATCCGCTGCTGGCCACTACCAGGGACTGGACATCGGTGTAAGTGGACCTTTAATCTGACCTCACAAGGGTGTCTTCAGATTCTTAGTTGTGCTGGTAATAGGCACAACCCGAAACAGCTGCCAGCTACCCTTCTGTGAGGAGGTTTCAAATATCCGCTTGTCCCTTTTCAGGTCTCTGGCAGCGGTCACGGACTGGCTGTCTCTTGTGTTGTCTTACTTGATACCTTTCACTGAGAGGCGTCAACTGAGATTATATTCTCACCATAATAAGATGCGATGCAAGAAATGCAAAATACCTTGTTAGATTTGTAAGCTTTTAGGGCAGAAAAACGTGCACAAGGAAGACAGACTAGGGAGAGCCAAAATCTTTGCTCTTCTCAAGCAGCTCTTCCCAAGCAGCTCTGTGGAGGCTGCGCTCAGGGCAGGGATAGGATAGTGCGTTACAAATCCCAGCCTCCCTTCCACACCCATGACCAAACCACTACTTTTTTTTTTTGCTTTTGTTGGCAGGTAAGGGCTTAAAGTCATTCGTGTGGGCATATGAAAGCCTTGCAAAGATAGTCAACGGTGATACTGGACAGTGAGCCTAGCAGAACCGGTCTAGAAGTAATGGTGTGTCAGTGGTAGCAGCTTCTTCAGTGCTGACAGCTGAGGTCAGCCAGAAGAGAAATGTGTATGAAATATGCAGTTTTATCTCTTTCTAAATATTTTAATGATGTAGAGTGGAGTTCTAGTGGAGAACAAAACAGCATTTTCTCCCTGGATCCATCATTTGAGCTCTTTCCTTTGTATGTTAACAGAATGACACCAGGCTTGTTAACTCACTGTAACTGATTAAGAAATGCTGACCTAAAGATGCAAGGAAAGGTAAGGCTTGTTATCCTGCCTGTAGCTGAGACAGCCCATTATAGGACTTCATGTGAAGAGACACTGAGTAGACATCACAATCGAGTCTCGAATGCTAGCAGCTATAAATACTGGGTGAGAGTGAATTTATGCTGTAGCTCACCAGTCAACATGCGGGAAATCACAGACTTCACTCAAGTGTTGAAAATATAATGCTAATGGACTGCCATATGCGTTGCAAACGTAGCTTGCTTTCCTTAGATCTGTGTCCAAAGCTGCTTCCTCTGCAAAGCTTTGAAATATGAAGTCTGATCAATGCTGACTCTTCTCAAAACATTCAAAAAGAATTTTTAAGAAAGCTGTCACCTCTGTATGTTCCCCTTCAACAGCAAGTGGTTATTTTCTCTAAATTTTCACCATTAAAAGAAAATGGAGATATCTAAACCTCCATTAATGCAACCTGTAGGTTGTTTAAATTAACTTAATGTTTGGCACCTCAACCGACTGAAACCTGGAATTTTTAATGTATTTCAAATTGAATACTAGACAACCATGCGTTTTATAAAGCACTGGTTAGGCGTTTTTATCAAGCAGACCCATTCCCTCTTCCCTGTCTTTTGTCACCCACCTTCTCCTTGCCCATAGGTTTGGCAATGGCTCAGTGACACCCAAATCATAGGTGCAGTGTCACAGACCGGGCATCCAGAGCTCCTTCCTGTTTATATTGACATCTGTTATTATTTAGCAGCTCCTCTTTTACTTGCTGTTATTAGTAGTGTTGGCAAGGTGTGAAGCATTTTCCAAACGTGATGAAAATATTCCTGTTCTGAAAAAGCTTGCAACTGACAATTTGTAGTAAGCAATGGTTTTTTGTATGACTGGTTTAGAAGGCTGCTAGTCTCTCCTGAAAGTTTCCTAGTTTGTCCTGAACCCTGTTTTGACTGCATCAGCCATTAGCAACGTTAAGATGTGTTGAGGTCATTATGAGAGCTTCAGGAAGCTCTCTGCCACCCACTCCAGAAGCTGTGCAGATACTCTGAGGCTATTGCAAATGCAAAGTGAAACATGTAAGACTTGTCTCTCCGAATAAACTTAATTTGAAGGTGGTTTGTATCAACTTTTTTTTTTTTTTTCCCCTCACGTGCAATGGTCTGGTGGTATTTACACAGTCAGTTACTGCAGCTCTGTGGAGAAGTGGTAACTTCTATCAAGCAGAAGTTACAACTTCTTGCACCTTTGGCCGTGTAAAGGGAACCCACAACCTAGCTGACAGTGACAGCTCCCTTATTCACCGCATTTCTGTGCATCCTCATAATGTGACTGAGGAAGGCCTCATAATTCCCTAATTTAAAAGGCAATTGCATACCAACATTACAGTTGCCTTTTGTGCATTAGTTAACTGAGTGATGATACAAAGCTGTTTCTGGCAGCCAAGGGGATGAAATCCAGCTGGCAGATCTGCTGGCGCGGGGTCTCAGTCAGGCAGCCCTGCTCGCTCTGCGTTTCTGGTGCTGCTGTGCTAATTGCTGGAATGTGACTCCTACCCACGGTGTGAGGGGAGAGCATGATCCCTGGCAAACGAAAGCTTGCCTAGCTCGCTGCCAAACCCGTGGCTGCCCCCAGCTCTGAAGGCTGCTCCGCGTAGGTAAGTCGCTCCTCCAACGCAAGCTCTCGGGATCTGCCCACCAAGAGCCCTGAGCCCTCCCTGCCGATTGCTGCACGAAGGGAGCGGTCCTTGCAGGGTACATGATGGCACTGATTTTGTGTTTCCTTTTTAAGGATTTAGTTTACCCGGTTGGAAAACACTCATCAAAGGCAGTAGGTAGGATGGTCTTTGATTCTGTGCGTTCAGGTTCCCAGGGACTCTGGTGGTGCAGATGTGATAAATTGTGCTCAGCAGCTGCGAAAGCAGCCTCTAACTTCAGTGGCACTGGAAACCATGGGAAGACAGCAGCCGTGTTTGCTCAGGGTGCTCTCTATCTGTTGAAAAAATGACCCACTTCTCCAGGTGACTCTCATTTTTTAGGGGAATGCTGTTTTAAAATTTTGAAAGTATGATTTTTAAGGTCAAGATGCGTTTACCATGTTTGAAAATTATTTGCTTATTGCTCAGATGAGAATGGATTCATATATATTGACAGGAACAGGTTTAATGAGAAGGGGGGTGATTTTTGACTTATTTTTCTCAAGACAAGACAAAACCATGTCTGTATTCCTTCATGCTCTTTTGTATTATAGAAAATTCTGAAACACATTTTAGCTATATATTTGAACAAGGCACATCTTAGTTGTTAGGTTTGTGTGGAGAAATAGTCGACTTGCTTTTAGTGTGACACAGTCTGAAACAAATCCAATAATGTGGAGTGCAGATATGAACATAGTCCTTGAGAGATGATGGAAATCAAGGGGTGCGAGGCTTCTGGGTACCTGTTTTTTTCCATGTTCCTATGGCCCTCCCCTTTTTGAAAAGATTTATACTGCTACTTATCAGCATTGTATATGGCAGAATGGGGCCCCACTGGGCTGGGTGTTGGAAAAACCCATTCCAGGAAATCATCTCTGATTTTGCTTTATGGTCTTTGTTGTGAAAAGGGAAGCAGGGTGGGAAAAGGGAAAACAAAGAAATGGATTGAGTAGCATGCTGCCAACCAGTGTTACGGTCTAAGTCTTTGATTTTGATGTGTTTAGCAAAAGAGAAGCTAAGGGGAAAGAAAACCAAAAGGACATGAGTTGCAGAAAGGAATGGAGGTAAATGAAATGGGACTGGGGAGGAGACGTAAGGGCCAGGTGGAGAAAGAAATGGGAAAGGACAGACACAGTTGCTGGTCAGTGCAGAACAGAGAGAGCTGGGGAGAGTTACCAGGCATTCAAACCAGTTGCTGGGCAAGATGTCCCTGGTCTGAGAGTTATTGTGGTGCGGAGAGCCAGCAAAAATTGCTGGGGGAGCATGATCTCAGTCACACGTCCAGGCAAAGCAGCTTCTCAGCCAGTATGTCCCATGTGGCAGTGGATGCTCTGTATGCCAAAGCTGATAAAGTACCCAAAACAATGAGCTTAATGGAGGTATTCATAGCTGAATGAATAACTGTATAATATTATGGAGTGTATTAACAGTCCTGTATAAAATGAATAGTCTAGACTGCATATGGAGAGTGTCTGGCCACCAGGCTGCTGGGAGCCACGGACTTCCAGCTCCTGGAGGAGTCATTAACGGTACTTGTGTGGCTGATCAGGTGTGAACCATGAAAGTGAACACATTGTCAGTCACTGGAAGAGTCTGACACCAGGTAGAGCCATTCTCTGTACAAGCCTGGTACCAGTGGAATCAAAACAAAGCAGATGGCAATGGAAATGGAGATTATACAGAGCTGAAAGCAGTGTTTGAAAGACAAAATGTTGCCTGAATCCCTAGGGCTACAAGCAGGGATGTATCTTGGGTTTTGTTTCCAAGACATCAAAGCTGTTCTCAGATTTTGCTAAATACACCTTTGCTTGCTATATCGGATTCTAATCTATCACCTATTTGCTCACAGGGTCAGGGTGAAGCAGATGAATTTGTTGTGTCTAGGGAGACAGCCTCAAGAAAATGGTGGGTGCAGGCACCCCTCAAAGACCTGTTGTCAAGGCTGCGTGGGGCTGGTTTCCTGCCAGTCTTCATGGAAACTGGAACTGGGATTTGTGTAGCCAAGTGCTGAGTTTTGGGATGGGGCTATTAGTGGTCTGTGCAAACTGGCGCTCACCTGCAAAAACAAACAGTTGAGACACACCTTTCAGCTCCAGCCAAACCCAACGCTGTCTGTGGCTCCACGCGTTGGTGACTGCAGAGCGTAAGAGACTCCAGCTACTTGTCCCAGCCCTTTTGCTGACCGTGCAGGGCAGCTGCTCAGGGAACCGGCTCAGGGAGCTGATTCAGCCAAAAAATAATTTGCCAGAAAAGAGGTCCTGGGAATTAAGGAGCTGGAGAAGAGCAGCTGTGGCTAAGAGATGGAGCTATGCTAGGTCAGCACTTCCCCCAAAGCAAGGCACAGGGAAACCCAGGCATCATTATCCAGCCTAAAAGGCTGGTGCTGAGACCAGTGACTGTGCTTGTGAACACAAGTGAGAGGCAGCGCTGGCCAAACAAGGAAGCTTTCACTTTTATGAGAACTCTGAAGGATGATGCTTTAAATACTACTTCGCCTATGACCGCCACATTTCTTTCCTCTGCAAAGCCAGATCCATTTGATTAAGATAACTCCAAACAGTGCTCCCGATGCAGAAACTTTGGAGTAATTTGTTCTTTGTATCCTTTACCAACCTATTTTGGTTGAGTGTGAGCTGGCTGGAAGCTAAATAAATGCTGAAGCTGAAACCTTAAAACTGGAACACAGGTGTGAATTTAGCAGCTTAAATTTTCCAATGAATGCAGTCAGCCTTGCCTGACTTGGGGTCTAAACTTACTCCTGGCATGGAAACTCCCCAGTGCTCGTTCTTCCAATGCTGATCTGAGAAGTCTAGCCCTGTTTATGGTGCTAGCCACCACATTCCCATTTGTCTGAGAGAATTCACGACAATTGACATGCCTTCTCCACCCACCCTCTCACCCTCTGGCAGTTCTAGTCCACGGTTTAACTCCCTAGAGAAATTAGTAGAAACCAACAGATGCATACTTTGCAGTATAGAAGGATTTCTAGGAGACCCTTTACTTTTAGACATGGATGGATCTGTGCAAAATAAGACTATCGGTACATAGTCCGATGCTCAAATTTACTCCCAGCTCCTCCTAATTCTTTTGGAGAAAAAAGTCTGTTTGGAGGAGAAGACTGAGGCTTTTTCCTCCTACTATTCCTTCTCCATCCCATCTTTAGACTGTGCAGTGTTGTTACTTTTTTGGAGCGTGTGGATGGTGTGCAGTGGATTTCACTTTCAGAGAGTTCAGCTTCTCCTTGCAATGGTCAAGCGCTCCACAACCAGGTGTAGCAAGCTGCTGTTTCCAGTCTAACGACCTGTTCAAACATGACTTTGTGATAAGGCATAAGCATGCCCATAACACATGATACTTGGAATAGGTCACTGTTGGGATATTTTGCTGTGCTTTTATTAAACTGGCTGATGTCCTCAGTTTGAACTGTCTGGTTCTAGCAATAAAACTCAGCAGCTGTGAAGTCTATCAGGTGCTGAGGGACCTTTGAGTATAGGTTAAGCCAAATATCTTTAGGTCTGAGATGTTCAGCTTCGGAGACTTCATGCTATAAAACTGCATTTGTTGGAAAATTTAAGCTGCTAAATCCACAAATGTGTTCCAGTTTTAAGGTCTCAGCTATAGCATTTGTTTAGGTTCCAGCCAGCTCATTCACAACTGAAATGGGCCGATAAAAGGGAAAAAAAAAGAACAAATTACTCCAGAGCTTCTATACCGTGTCCCCAAAGCCATCAGGGTACAGGTAGGTACAGGAGATTTCACAGGAGATTTAGGAGCTTAGTTAATGATAGTTTCTGAATGTTTTGAGTTCTTCAAAAGAAAGGACATATATATGCCTATGCATTGTTCCTACAGAGGCCACTGACTTAGGCTAGAGCTTCCCTCTCAGCTTCATGCACACAGTAGAGAGGAGGTCTGTGTGTCCAGGCGCCTTGCACAGGACAGCTGAAGGAACCCTTTGGCCGTTCCCTGATATTTCCAAGGAATTGGGTTGATAAATGCAGCAGGTGTTTGAGCGAGCTTCAAGTTTTGGGCTCAGAGCGAAGACGGGGAAAAAAAGTGCCTGAAAAACTCCTCAGCTTGCAATAAAGTATTTTTTGTCACCTGGCAAATACAGAAAGCAACCAGACATCCTCTGTTCTGAGCAACTTCTCTTAGTAACACTATCCTCTCTCCCTGTGGTGGCTCGACCATTTGTTAGTGGATTGGATTCTTGTTCGGCAGCTGTTCTGATCTGGCATAACAGTGACCCAACAAATTTGAGCTATGTGCCGTATTGAAGAACAGATTTCACTTGGTAGTTTGAAAATAGCCATGTCACTTTCTATTTCTTTTCCCATTGCTTCCCATTGGAACAGGCTGCCCAGGGAGGGTGTGGAGTCTCCTTCTCTGGAGATATTCAAAACCCTCCTGGACGCAGTCCTGTGCAGCCTGCTCTAGGTGACCCTGCTCTGGCAGGGGGGTTGGACTAGATGATCTCCAGAGGTCCCTTCCAACCCCTACCATTCTGTGATTCTGTGATTCTGTGATTCTGTTCCTAGGGCTGCCAGGACAGTGCGAGTCCCAGAGCCAAGCTAGCAAGGACAGGTTACACTGATTGTTTGCTTCTTGGTCACACATGGAACTATAATAGCCCTTGGCTGGGTTTCAGCAAGCAAAGGTGTGCAGTTCTGTGGCAGCTCCACCCCAGCCAGAGATGACGGAATTATTCTCCCTGATTTACAATAGCGAGAGCAAGCGTTTCCTCCCACAAACTTGCAACACAAGACGTGAACTGGCCTAGCTAACTCCTGCTTTTCATTCAGCCTCTGCTTCGCGCCAAGGCGGAACCTGAAGAGCAGAAAAACAAGCAACTGGTGTGAATGTTGTTATTAGAGATGCTAGGCTAGCCTTTGTAGGTGTTTTCTTTAAAAATTTCAGTTTTTAGCAGGAGCATGGTGTCACGGTTTAACCCCAGGTGGTAACCGAATACCACGCAGCTGCTCACTCACTCCCCCCCTCCCCAGTGGGGTGGGGAGGAGAATTGGAGAGAAAGGAAAACTCGTGTGTTGAGATAAAAGCAGTTCACCAGGACAGCAAAGAAAAAGATAATAATATATTAATGATAATATATATAAGGATAATAGAATATAAAAACAAACAATGCACAATTTCTCACCACCCAACGACCGATACAGCCCATCCCGAGCAGCAGTCAGGGAGCAGGGGTATCCCCCCCCAGCTATCCCAGAACAGCAAGTTCCAGAGAGAGCAGGCGAGGGAACGAACAGCCGAATGAACGAAGGAAAAGGCCCGAACGAACAAAAAAAGGGAAAAGAAAAGGAACAACAAGGGAACCAGAAGGGAACATGAAGGGAAGGGCCCACTGGCTGACCCCCACTTATACTGGGCATGATGTCTATGGTATGGAATACTCTCTTTGGCCAGTTTGGGTCAACTATTCTGGCTCTACCCCTCCCAAGTTTTTGCACCTGCACGTTAGCAAAACCTGGGAAACTGCAAAATGTCCTTGGTCGTTTAGCAGCAACCAGCAACATCAGTGTGCTATCACTGTTCTTCACACACTAAATTCAAAACACAGGAGCTGCTGGAGACAAAACTAGCTCCGTCCCAGTTGAAACCAGGACACATGGACACACCAAGAAGAAATGCTGCGCAACCTTATATCTGGTTACTGAGCCTAAACTGGCAGTGCTTGCAAAACAGTTTAAATGGTCATTTTTTATATGTTTCTGTTGTTGCTCCTGCCTCTCTGGGTTGAGGGAAATGGTCACTGCTTCACAGGGAATCAATAAACAGTGTCAACAAACCTTGCCTTTTTTTCTTATACTGTATGTTGGCAAACTGGTGACTCTTCTCCACTGCAAGTGTCTAGGTGGAAACTGCTACTGTTCTAAAGCAAGGGGCTGCTTGGTGAAGAAAGACACCGACAGCTGAGATCCAAGCGTACTGGAGTGAACAGGTATCTCCTGCTTGCTCATTGCTGATCAAGATCCAGGCATAAATGTAAAAACTGTGCGTGTGTGTATACATACACATGTGTTATACACATATATTTACATAGGTGTACACAAGCACACATACAACGTTTGCTTAAGCCTGCATAGCATAGCCATTGTTACATGACAACAGGCAGTGAACAAAGACTGATGGTGTAAATAAATGGAATTGCTCATGTGAAGAATTCAAGCTGCCTCCAAGAAATTTAGCCAAGCGTAGATTGATGGAGGGCCAGCAGGAAGCACTGCAACAGTGCTGCCTGACCATCTTCATAATGCAGGCCATGGGACTTGTCGCAACAGCAATGCCCCTTCTGGTCCTGATTTAGATGCCATTGCTGAAGGAAAATCTACTCTGCCTCTTGGTATATTGTCCCAGTGCTGTCAAAAGTGAATCTGACTTCCAGTTAGGCTAGGTGGGTTCTCCTCCTCCCAACTTCAGATCTCTACAAAAGGGGTATCTAGATTCAAGCTTGTTTCCCTCCACCCCACATTCTCTCTCTGGTCAGTGAAGAGATATAGGCACTTTTGGGGTATGATGTATCTCATCCAAAGTTAGACATCTAAAATGGGCATAGATAAACTGCACCCTGTAACACCCTATTTTTGATGATTATAAGGGAGTCTGAAGTAACCAACCCTGCTGAAGATGCTGCACCAATTGCCTAACCTCTGCCTTCAGCCTTTGAATCTTGTCCTCATATTTTCTGACAGAGTGGATGAGTTTCTGTTTCCGGGTAAAGTGCTGTGGTTTTCTCTCTTAATCTTCTTTGAGGAACAAATTGGAGTGATGATTGGCTGGAATCTTCATAAGGTACATCTTTAAAACCCTTTAGTCATTCTTTGAGTTCTTCTCTGATTTCCAGTGTTCCCCTTGACATCACAGTTGAGTATACTGAACCAGCAGTAGTCATATGATTCCCATCTTGGATTTAGTACAGGTCTGTTCACGCGTCCAAAGATTGCATTTGTGTTTTGGCCAAAAAGTGCAGCACTGCAGGTTTGCTATCAAATCATGACCCATGATCTGCCAGAGCCATGGATGCCTGAGGGGATTCTCTGCCTATGGAGCATTCCTTAAGACAGTTGCTTGATGATTATTACCATTGACATTTTGACAATACCGGTTTTGATTAAACTTACCATGCATTTTATTGATTTCTTCATCTTCTGTCTTCCTGGTCCAAATGTTAGTGTCCATCAAAACACTTTATATATAGTTAAGCAGTTCTACCACCCCTATTACTACTATAAAAAACTGTGTCATGTTAGGACATCAATTTAATTTGATAGGATTTATTTTCCATAAATCCATGTTGATTATCATTAACTATATATCATTCTACATCATTCTCAATCCTTTTGTCAATCACTTTGTTATTTTACTAGGGTCAGTATCAGACTGATAGAATGGGGTTGACCTATTTATTTACCCTTTAGCCTAAGGTACTAATATGACATTACAATTTGTCTATGCTCTTCCTTTTTTCCAATTTTCTTCCACCCTTGAGTGTTGAGGGGTTCTGAAGTCCTGATGCACCTCTATATTCAGCTTGCCTAGTACAGCACTAATATTCCGAGTGGAGTCACACAGAACTTATGGCATGAAGGAGTCAGAAATATAAGCATTTGTACTGTTTTGATTATCTTACTCCACAAACATCATTGTTGCTTAACAGTTGTAGTGTTAAGGGTTTTCTTCTTCTGGTAACAGAATCATAGAACCATAGAATGGTTTGGGTTGGAAAGGACCTTAAAGATTATCTAGTTCCAATCCCCCTGCCATGGGCAGGGAAACCTTCCACTAGACCAGGTTGCTCAAAGCCCCATCCAACCTGGCCTTGAACACTTCCAGGGAGGGGGCATCCACAACTTCTCTGGGCAACCTGTGCCAGTGTCTCATCACCCTCAGAGTGAAGAATTTCTTCCTTCTATCTAATCTAAATCTACCCTCCTTCAGATTAAAGCCATTATGCCTTGTCCTATCACTACATGCCTTTGTTAAAAGTCCCTCTCCAGCTTTCTTGTAGGCCCCCTTCAGGCACTGGAAGGCTGCTAGAAGGTCTCCTTGGAGCCTTCTCTTCTCCAGGCTCAACAAGCCCAACTCTCTCAGCCTGTCTTCATAGGAGAGGTGCTCCAGCCCTCTGATCATCTTCATGGCCCTCCTCTGGACCTGCTCCAACAGGTCCATGTCCTTCTTGTGTTGGGGGCCCCAGAGCTAGATGCAGTACTCTGGGTGGTGTCTCATGAGAGCAGAGTAGAGGGGGAGAATCGCCTCCCTTGACCTGCTGTTCACGCTTCTTTTGATGCAGCCCAGGATACGGTTGGCTTTCTGGGCTGCAAGTGCACATTGCTGGGTCATGCTGAGCTTGAAACATGAAAATGTTTGGTGGGAATCTTGGAAACTAAGATTTAGAATGGTAACAGTGATTTCAAGAAAAGTTGTTGTTTGTCTGCAGATCCATGAAGATGAATAGTTTTGACAAAAATTTAAGTCATGTATAGACTGTCTGTATCATTAAAGCCTAAGTTAGTGGTTCCTAAATTGTAGTTTGTGGATCCTAATGATCTCTGAGGCCATGGTAAGTCCCCTTTGTATTTCGCTGGCACATCAGATTTGCCAGCTGCAATGTGATGTCTCATCTTATATGGGGAAGATGCTATGATGCTGATGTGCATGCTGGGAGTAGCCCACCTTCTTCAGCCCTTTGAACACTGACCCTTCACTCTGTGGCACAATCTCCCATTGTGCAAAGGATCACAGCACATGGCTTTCTTCTCCGACATACCTCTCAGACCACAAGATATGATGGGCTCTGCTACTATGCTCCTCATGGCTCTAAATTGGTCCATGGGAAAAAACCGCCCCAGGAACTAGGTGTATGGAAGAGCTGCTCGGTGGTTGTCCTAGGACCTGGGGATGAGCTCTTGAGAGGAATGAATTGGGTGTCCTTAGCTGTTTGCAACCCAGAGACTTCTGCAAAACAGGCCTAATTGTCACAGAACAGTCACTTAGAGGCACTGAAAGGCATTGCTGTTTGCTGTAAAAAAAGGGTGTGGGCCAAGACATACTGCTAGATTTTTGGAGACATAATTAAGAGGCCATCTACAATGTAAACAGTCCCAATAAAGTTGGCAGAGTCACTGCCAGAAGCTAGACAGTGAAACCCAACCGAGCTTATGTTAGCCCACCGACTACGTTAGTTTGTTGTCTTGAAGTTAAATCCTTTGCAAAGGATTTAACGATGTTGTGGATATTGGCTTTTTAGTTGTACCTTTGGGTTATAAGGGTGTATCAGGCTAAAAAGATTGTGGAAACAAAGGAATAAATCTATAGACCTGTCTGACTGGTTGATACTGGAGGCAGCACAACTCTCTAAATGAAAAATATCCTTCTAAGGATATTTTATGATGGAAATAGAGTTGTTTAGTGGGAGGAAATGGATATTATCCGGTGGAAGCTATTGCCAAGGTCCTTCCATTATTCACAGAATCAACATATTCCTAGCTCTAGGGAGAGGTACTCCACCAAGCAGGGTTATAATCCAGGAGTTATTTCTCTGGGAACAATAGGAAATTCAGAAATGTTGAGAAACCTGTAGAGGGAATGGAATATTTGCTCTCCAGGATAGTTGTTTGTGAACAGCTCGGGTGCTCTCCGTGGGAGGCTCCAGGCGTGTCTCTGCTGGCAGGATTCAAAGCTCATGTCACCCTGCACACCTGCGCAGCAGGGTGATCTTGCCAGCTGGGGACTCCAAGTCTGGAGGGAAGCCACTGTAGTTGGACCCGTGTCATGTGTGTGAACCAGGTGGGCCATTCCCGTGGTCTGGCAGAAAGATCGAGGGCTAGCAGGGAGAGCCTGCTGGTTTGGGATAAGGACTCGCACCACCTGGATCACTTCTAGCTCATGATGTACAATGTTGATTGCCACATCAACATCCAAAAGCAGCAGATTTTAGCTCTGATGGAGAGATGATGGAAAAAGCAAAGCAGACAATGGAAAGGGTCATTTGGGGACTCCAAGAATCTGCTCTGAAGAGCATGTCGGTGTCTGGCAGCTAGTATTTTGAAAGCCTACCTCCGCTTAAAGAGGGGCGTAAGACCACCTCGATGCTGATTTTCAAACAGAGTAGCAGCTGATAGTGCATATTGGGAGAGGCAAAATGGAAAAAACCCCTAAAACACACAAACCCTTTAGAAACTGAGGGCTTGCTGGTGCACTTGCTGCTCTGCTGTAAATTTTACGTCTGCCTGTCGATCAGAACAGGAAGCAAGGCTTTGAGAGCTTTTGTCAGAAAACCTCAAAGCTTTTGATGGTATTATAAATGTCAAGTATATTTTAAAAAGGAGGAAAGTACCAGACTCTGTTCTGTACAAGACAATAGGGACTTTATAATATTACAGGAAGCTGCATGTGAGAATTACAGAGAAGTTAAGGTCTGTGGTATTAATGCACTGTAATAACTGAGCTCTCAACACATTCAATTTATCCTTCTTTCAGTATATTCCCAGGCACATGCCGTATCACACTGGTTGAACTGTGGAGTGTAGACTTGTCATTTAAAAAGCACTTAAAGAGAATTTTCCCCCAAGTTCCGGTCCTCCTAAGTGAAAAGGTTAAAATAAAACAATCAAAACCAAGCTCTTATGCTTGATTGTACATCAGATAAGTTGGTCAGTAGAGAGCGTTGTCTTTGGCTGCAGGTCTTGAAAAAAATGAGAGAAACAGCGATGTTAGGAGGATGGAGAGTGGGAAGGTAGGCTGTTTCTGGACCCTGCACAAGAGGTGAGCTGGTAATTGTTCCTATCTCAAAGATGTTTGAAATAAGCAGGGAAGTAAAAACTTCTACCTCAGACCTACATATGTGCTGAACATAAAAAGCTAAGATTACAATATGCTTGGACACACTGTAGGAAGCTCAGAATAAGAAGTGACCCTGAAAATACTTCAGCAATCTGCCACTCCTTTGCTGCTGGCCTTGTACCAACCATCTATGATTCTGTCTTGGCTGAAGAAGCAGAATCTATTATAACCCACCCAAGACTAAATTGTGTGTAGGTAATTGGATGGTGAAGGAACTGAATTATAAAGTACAAATGTATCCATGGGAGAATATAAAGAACACATTAAGGAGAACACATTAAGGAATGAGTGTTCTATCTACCTTATTCAGCAGCCTTTTAAGAGTGTTTTTTTGTTCTTCATTTCTCACCATAGATTGTTGTGGGGAAGATTTCTGAGCTGATAATATACGTGGCCCGAAAGCACTATGTTAAACCTTTCAGAATTTTTTTCTATTTTCTACCAGTAGGCCAATGTTGACTGTGTATAAAGATGGATATGTGAAATTTAAAAAATTTCAAGTTGTCTTTGTAAGCTGAGAGAGAGAGAATAACAAGTGGTATGGACTAGCAGAGCCCACTGGGGCTACCTATTTCTAGGCTTCGTTTTGTTGCTGTGAAATGTTTATCCAGTCTAATGAGTAGTAGGGACAGAAGGTATCCTGTAAACTTAAGGAACATCTTGCCATTTTAAAAACATTCATTTATGAGCTCAAGAAGAAAACTCCCTTCGTCACCTTTTTCAAGTATTATCCTTTCCCGCTAGCCTTGCTAGAACATGCCAACTCTCCCAGACCAATAAATGTGAGAAGAGTAGATGTGATGAGGATAAAATTTCCTGAATTACTGGTGAGCAGAAGGCTGAGCTGTTGCTTACAGCTGCCTTGTGTTCTCACTGCAGGAATAAACGCCAGTCTGCATGGCAGGCTGCAGCACGGCTCAGGATCCCCAGTGCTCCTTTTCCTTGGATAAAGATTGGTTTTGACTATGGACGTTTTTCTGATCACATCCCTCTTTGCAAAAGAATCATAGGGGATGTCTCCTCGGTGGACTCAGCTACCTGCTCTGCCCTGCTCCTTGGGCACTTGTCTGTCCCTCTGGCTATTCCCCTAGTGACCGAAGCAATGCCCAGAAGGGGACTTGCCAGCCTTTTCTGACAACTCTCTCAAAGCTTGCTTGTCTCGACCTGCATTTGTGGTAATTTATAGTAGCAAACTTCCCAGGTCTAACCCGAAGCCTATTGCAGCCAGCCCCAAGCCTGTGAGCCAGTGGGTCTGTTCCTGCAGCTAAACAGAAGCACGTGCACGATGGGTCAGGGCCCAGGGACCGGACACGGATGTATCAGAGGGAGGTGCCTGCCGGTCAGTAAGGACGGGATGCTGCAAGAGAAGCGGTCGAAGGGGTAGTTTAGATTGGTGCGACTTCAAATTCACTTCCCAGCTGACGCCAGTGGGACTTGATGGTGTACTCATTGTACGTGCATGCGTAAGTGCTTCTCTGAACCGTGCCTTTTGTTGGTAGGGGAGGAAGAGCAGAGAGTAGAAAAAAGAACATAATTTTCAGAAACTATTTTGAACTATTTTGAAGCATTATAAAGCTAGTCTCCTTTTAAGTCCACAAAGTTAAACTTCACAGAGATATTTTGATGATTTACACTTGCGGATTGAGATTTATCATGTCAGCAACTTGCACTTGCTTAGTATTACTTTCCTAACTGTGCTGAATCTCTATATCTTTAGGTTTTATTAGTCAGATCAAATTCCTGGTGCCTGGAATAGGATTTGTGTAGGCAAAGAATGAGGAAGATTGAAGTCTGGGTAATCATTATTATTTCAGCTCTGCTTTCATGCCTTCAGAGGTCATAAAAATCATCCCTTGGTGCAGATATTATTTTTCACACAATAAAAGGAAAGATTAAAGTAGATTTTCTTTTTTTGTCCTGGACTTAGCGAAAGACTTTCAGGAAGTGTATTTCCCTTTCTCAAAACAAAAACACGGGGTGATGGAAATGCAGGGAATAATTTTCTTATTGTTCATTTCCCACTGCAGCTCAAATGATCGCACTTTGGAGCTCCCCAGATCATAGAGGTTTTGATAATGTTAAAGATATGCTCAAGATCCAGTCACCCTTGAGTTAAAAGGATGCAAACTGTGTGTAGCAAACATGGCATTTCCATAGGAGATTTGAATTGCTTTGCTTTTGCAGTGCTGTTGCAAAACAGGCACACAGAACCACCTCACAAGCAAAACAGAGGCATCAAAAAGACAATATACCTTCCTTCCTGAGGCAGATATTTCAGGAGTTGGGGAAACACGGCTTCCTGTGTTCTCACACGGATTTAGATAATGAAACTCTTGACTGATTCAGAAAGAATAGAGCATTACACAGTTGCTTGAAAATATTACTATGTTATTGTACAATGCGCTGTAGCATTATACTGCCAGCTGTAGTGAAATCTTCTGTGTACATGTCCTAGAAAACAATCATAACCCCCAGGCTGCGACTGGTCTTTCCACAAAGTACGCAGGCTGGGATGGGAGGAGCTGGAGAAGAGTGGCAGATGGGAAAAAAAAAACCCAGAAGGTGTAGCAATAGTGAACATAAAGAGTTAGAAATGGCTGGTTCATTTCTATTCTTTTAAAGACCTGATTATAGGTGGGGCTGGGAGCTTTGATTATCATTAAAGTCATGTGATACCTGGCAGCTCAGTATTCTGTTTTTAATTACTACTCACGTTCTCAAGGCTCAGCTACGTAGGCTGAAATTTTCAATGATGTGGTGTGCTGCCATAAGGTAAGTATAATACACAAATGTGATCAGAATGGCCTTTTTTTTTCCCCAAAGGAGTGTTCAAGATAAAGTCAAAATTAAAAAAAAAAATTACTATCACTTTAGTGATTTTTCTTTTCTTTTTTTTTACACTTGGTGCTCTCATCTCCATGTTTCCCTCTGCTTTGTAGCAGAGATTCAAAATACAGTAGGAAATGGTTACTTTTCTATTAAAGATGTCTCTTTTCCATCCCTGTGAAAAATCTCTCTAGGCTTGATCAAGTTATAAGCCATGTGAAATCTGCATGTTGCATTTTTGAGGTAGAAACTTGCAGGTCTTTTTAGAGTTCAAATCTCCTAAAGATATCTTCCTCACTGGCCATCTTCCAGCCCTGGCAATGATGTCCTCACATGCACACTCCATCCCTGCAGAGCATCTTAGTCTATGGTGGGTTGGAAAACATCTCCTGTGGCTGTCTTGAACCGCTGTGGGCTGAGCTGGGAGCAGCTGCTGGAAGTGGGAATGGGATGGAGAACAGCTCTCCTGTTCATGGTCTTTTCCTGGTGCCCCAGCAGTAGGGAGGAGAAAGCTGTCTGATCCAAATATGGGGGGGTAAAATAACGACCTCAGCAGGTAAAGGTGACAAGAGGGGAGAGAAACAGTGTTGGGAGGTTGAATGGGGGGAAATTCAGTTTAGGTGGATGAGGGAACTAGCAAAGATGGAGGTGGGTGGGAAGGCAGCTGGGGTCAGATATGTGGCTGAAGAAAAGAGGAGGCTGGGATTGACTGAACAAGAACTGGAAACATTGAAGGGAGGGAGATGGTCTGGAATATAGAGTAGGATCATTGAGATGCAGAGGAATGAACTGGGTAAATGAGCATAATGTCACTTGAGCCAGGGATAAGGAAGATATAGACAGGGACAGAAGCATATTGGACGGGTTTGGAGGAAATATTGGCCAATATATTCAGACTGCCCTTCAAATCCAGAATTCCTGAATTTTATCAGCTCTCTTGCTACTGGCAGGTCATTTCTGTGCTAGCCAGTCTGCATCGTTTCCACTCTGTCACGGTTCTTTTAAACCAGGCTTATATTGTTCAAAAGGAAAAAAGGTTCTACAAAATTTCAGACTTCCTAAATCTTGAATTCTAAATGATAATGATGTTATCTGAAAGCTCATGGTGTGTAATTCTCTACCCAGCGCATACTGTACTGTACAGATAGATGGGTCCATCTCCAAATTTCTTTCAGTCCAAAAGTGAGATGAAGTGAGAGACTAGTAATGCAATAAAAAGGATCAGGAAAGTAAGTGGCAGCAGTGCTACATACATAGTGATGGCAGAGGTTGCACAGGCCAAGTCTACGCATAAAGAGATAAGCAAATATCTTTTTATTTTTCTCCCTCCTGAGTTTCTTCAACCTGTTTATCCCCATGATGTAGAGCTGGAAGCAGCAAGAGCAGTTACAGGATGGCCATGAGTCTTTGAGTCAGAGCAGAAATTAAAACTTGATGTTTGAGGTCCATTTTGCCCCGGTGCAATAGAAAGGTTCAGTGTCCAAGGTTGGATGTGTTCTTCCCCACGTGAATGAGGAGAAGGGTGAGAGCCTTTTATCTTCAGGTAGGAGCCTGACCCAGGCAATGTTAGTTCCTTCTCAGGATCCTGATGAAAGATCCACTAAGCAGGCACACTGTGCTGCTTCTACTTCAAAATATCCACCTTTTTTTCCAAGCATGTGAGAAGATGGAGAACCATAACCACTCGTGCTAATGTGGATTTGGCAGTAGGATCTCTGAATGCCTGAGGGTTTCTCAGTGCAAGATGGCAATATTGCAGTGCTTTGGGAAAACTGCTGAAAAGACAGGCTCTCACTGGAAATGAATTCCTAGACCTCTTGAAATATTTTCATTACTGCTGATACATCTACATAAGAGAAATGGGAATTTTTGTCATTTACTTGATTCATGTCAAAGCCTCACTGGAAAGCAGAACACAACACAGCTGTTATGGCGAGACTTGAGTTCATATTCAGTTGAAACATTTGGCGTACATGGTGGTGAGCAGTGCCGAGCAAGCCTTGCATCAGTGGCACTGCTTGTCGGGCTTGCCCATTGCCTCTCAGCATCAGGCCCGAGACAGCTTTTGGATGAACAATTTGTCCTGCCTTTGTGCGCATTATCATGTTATGTTTCTACCTGAACAGAAACAAGACCTTGCTGAAAAACAGCTACTGAACTTGGATTAATGGCAAAATCATGGAACTTTAAAGCAATTACAATCAAAAGAACAAGCCAGCCAAGGTAAGGTAAGGCTGCACCAGTGATTTGCTAGTGGGAACATGAGTCTATGTAAGATGGGGTACCTCTAATTTTAATGGAAGTTTCTACTAGCTAATTCTGCTGTAGAATGAGGGTCTCTGTTTAAATTTTCTTCTCCCATTTCCTTTTTCTCCGTTCAACAGAATTAGAACTGATGTGTAAAGTGCTTATATTACTAGGAACAACAGTAGGAAACCCTTTGTTAACCTTAATTTCCCATCTAATATTTCTCTGCAGCGTCAGCCAGTCTCCAAGGAGATAGGGTTGTTGACAATAACTCCAAATTGCTGTGTAACTGTCAGATTGTGCAGCTTCTAAAGAGCAATTTGTTAATTTTGCCCCTGCTCATTTGTTGGTGGTTGGTGGTTTTTTTCTTTTCCCTGGAGATCGTGCAATATCCAGAACTTCTCACATCTCTTGAATGTTAAGTAAATGACAGACCTGAGTTTCCTACCTAAGAAACAGTGTATTTCTATCAAGGGCTAAATCCAGCATGTTGCTGAGATCCTACTGTAAAGCACTGAGAATCCTGCACTTTTTAGGAAGCCAAGAGAGGGTGAGAGCACTCAATACCATAGGAGTTACACAGTTATTTGCAGGATCTAGAATTTGGCTTTTAAGATGAAATCCTAAGATATGCAGAAACCCTACTTGCCAGCACAAAAACCTGAAGGTGTCCAGCATGATACATGGTCCCATTTCTGGATGGCATGGAGGTGGGTTTGAGAGTCCATGTCGCTCTATGGAACGTACCCAGAAGAAGCACAGGTATTCTGTGCCTGTGAAACTCTCTTGTAATTACAACACCCCAAAGTGTTTGTTCAGTTTTGCTATTTTACACAGTTCCATTGATGAAAGAACCTCAACAGTTCATGAAGGAAATGTTTGACTCAGTGAAACATTGACTTTTCTAAATGTATTTGGTTCAACAATTGTAATCTTCCAACAGAGTCTGTGTGGTTTTTCCTCATCACCTTTCTCTCCTACCTGTGGTGCCTGCTCTCCAGGGCTGTTGGTGATTGGAGACAGCCAGCATGGCTTCACCAAGGGCAAGTCCTGCCTGACCAACCTAGTGGCCTTCTATGATGGAGTGACTTCTACATCAGTGGACAAGGGAAGAGCTATGGATGTCATCTATCTGGACTTCTGGAAGGCCTTTGACACGGTCTCCCACAACATCCTTCTCTCTAAATTGGAGAGATATGGATTTGATGGATGGACTATTCAGTGGATGAAGAATTGGTTGGATGGTCGCATCCAGAAGGTAGTGGTCAATGGCTCAATATCTAGATGGACATCAGTGACAAGTGGTGTCCCTCAGGGGTCCGTATTGGGACCAGTACTGTTTAATATCTTCATCAATGACATAAACAGTGGGATTGAGTGCACCCTCAGCAAGTTTGCAGACAACACCAAGCTGAGTGGTGCAGTGGACATGCCTGAGGGATGGGATGCCATCTAGAAGGACTTGGACAAGCTCGAGAGGTGGACCTGGGCAAACCTCATGAGGTTCAACAAGGACAAATGCAAGGTCCTGCACCTGGGTTGGAGCAACCCCCAGTATAGTACAGGCTGGGGGATGATGGGATTGAGAGCAGCCCTGCCGAGAAGGACTTGGGGGTACTGGTGGATGAAAAGCTGGACGTGAGCCAATGATGTGCACTTGCAGCCCAGAAGGCCAATTGTATCCTGGGCTGCATCAAAAGAAGCGTGGCCAGCAGGTCGAGGGAGGTGATTCTGCCCCTCTACTCTACTCTGGTGAGACCCCACCTGGAGTACTGCGTCCAGCTCTGGAGTCCTCAGCACAAGAAGGACATGGACCTGCTGGAGCGGGTCCAGAGGAGGGCCACAAAAATGGTCAGAGGGCTGGAGCACCTCTCCTCTGAAGACAGGCTGAGAGAGTTGGGGTTGTTGAGCCTGGAGAAGAGAAGGCTCCAGGGAGACCTTCTAGCAGCCTTTCAGTACTTAAAGGGGGCCTATAAGAAAGATGGGCCTGCTGTGATAGGACACGGGGTAATGGTTTTAAACTAAAAGAGGGGACATATAGGCTAGATATAAGGAAGAAATTTTTCACAATGAGGGTGGTGAAGCACTGGCACAGGTTGCCCAGAGAGATGGTAGATGCCCCATCACTGGAAACATTCAAGGTCAGGCTGGAGGGGGCTCTGGGCAACCTGATGTAGTTGAAGATGTCCAACCCAAACTATTCTATGATTCTATGATATTTATTTTTCATTCAGGACTGGTAAGAAGGTGGTCTTCTCAAGATATTTCACCCATTGCTGAGGTATGAAAGCAAAGCAGAGGCCCAAAATAATAGACAGGAGAGCTTTTCCACCGCCTGGAAAGGTGTCAGGTGAAAGAGGAGTAAAGCACGGGTCTAAATTTTCATTCAAGCTCCATCCAACTCCATGAAAAGAATGTAACTTCCCAGGAGCTACATTTTATGTGAATGAAAACACAGTCAGGTTTAGCATTTTGGTATTTTAGCTACTCTTAGCCATTAAATAGATTTATGAAGGCTGGAAAATTCAAACATAGGTTTTGGAACATCAACATACTCTTGACAAGGAGAAATAAATACATAAGAACATGAAAAGAAAAAGATGCAAGGTAAGGAACAAAACAAGGTTGAAATATTCCTTTGCTTCACTCCTGAAGGAAAAAAAAAAAGTGAGGCAATTCATAGAAACAGTGACTCAGAGCAGTAATGATTAGTGAAAGAAATAATTAGTTTATGATTAGCCTTTTTTCCTGTGTGTTCTCATGTTTGTGTAAAGCATATTGTTCTTACAAATGTTGAGCGGACATTTATCACATCCTCTGTCATAATTATTAGTGACAAGTCAAGTCTGAATGAAAACAAATGGAAGAAGTAAGTGTTTATCTCACTGTGAAGTCTTTCTGATAATGTCTCATGAAATTCTTTCCATCTTGCACTTGCGGGAACTGAAGGAGCATTTTGACCCTGGGACGTACTGGGTGTATTACCATCGTTAATTGAAAAGAGCATCCCCTTTAACTCTAACAGTAGAAGAGGCCAATTTCATTCCCGGGAACTTTGCATTCCTATTGTTTTCACACATTTTTTTAATTTTAATTGCACTTAGTTGAATTGTACAAGGTACCCATTTAGTCCCTCTGACCTGCTCATAGAATACCCACAAGTGTTTCCAAGCTTTGTGCTGGGAGAGTTAAGCCTGGATGAGTTTCCTCCCGGTATGAACTGGTTTTCCAGGAGAGGAAAAAGTCAGAGAGGAGTTAGGATTCCCTCTGATGGGTACTCAACCTGAGAGGTGTGGGACCATGTTTTGAGGAGTACTCCTGTGCCCTAAAAGGCGAGAAGAGATGAAGCTTCTGGCACTGCTGCTCATTCACAACCTTTCCTACTAGTGGTGCATTGGTGTTGGGAGTTGTACTGGGTACAAGTGGAGGAAGGAAACAAACTTGTTCAACAGAGAACGGGATTAATGCTATGACCATGTGTTTGCTCCCAGAAACTAGACTGGACTAGGACAAAGAAGGCTTAAAGGGAGAGACCTTCAGAAGAGCCTTGTAATGGTCACTCCTTTTGATCCCTGAGATAAAATGCCTGTGGATTTCAGAGACAGCTTTATCCTAAGGATCCTGAACTGATCCTTCATTGCTGAAGCCAGCTGGCCCCGGGGCAACCTGAATCTCACAGAAAAGTGCTCCAAAATTGCCTGAAAGAGAACTGCTTGTTTTTCTTAATGTTTAGGTAACATGCTTGAGGATTTTATTTAAACTTTTTTTTTTTTTTTGATACTCTAAGAAGGTTTACATTAGGTACAGGCTGAATCAACATTTCCCATGGGTTTAAGAAGTGCAGGGCATGAACATTAGGTAGTGCGTCTGATAACAAGGCATGGACTTGGTTGCTCTTCATGCTGTTGCGTGAGAACCACTGGACATCACTGTATGGAGCACTGGGACACTCTAGGTGTTTGACTGCGGGGAGATTAGGTGAGTTCAAGCTGATCATGTGAGTCCTCCTGGGCTTTCATTACCTCTTCATTGCAGGGCTGGTCTCCAGAACATGCCTGTTGGACTGGGGGAATACAGAGACCAGGGGAGAAGAAGCGATTTCAGAGCAACAGCTCACAGTTTGGGCAACGAACCCCAGGGCTTTGAAGGACAGTTTCACAGGCAGGCCCAAGAAAGCTGCTTTTCACCTACAAAATGTGCCAAAAAGGAGAGGTATATTTATCTGCTTTGAAACGTACCAATCAACATGAAACAAATCACCAAATCAACAGATTTCTGTGTCGATTGCTCTAAAGCCAAGTGCCTTAAACTCTCTGCAGTTTTAAAAGTCTCAGGAGCTCGGTTTGGGTTCCTAAAAGTTGAGCACACCAATGGTAAAGAAAGCTTTCTTCTCTCCTTAGCATGTTAAGAAATGTCCTTGGTGTCCTTTTAGACTTCAGCAATGCTGACTTCTGGATGCTTTGTTGTGGGGTGGGGTTGTTGAGATGTGGGGATGGGAAGGTTGGAAACCTGAGTGTAAAGTCTGAAACTTCAGGGAAATCAAGCCTACGCTGCAAGCCTATGATTTAGATGGCAGTTTGAGCAGGTTAGGTAGAGATTATATACCCAGAACATGGACAAAAATTCTGAGTCCTGTCCAGTACAGTGGGCTGTTGTGTAGCAGCAGGATTAGGTAGGTCAGATAGTCTGCAGGTGATTGTGGTTGGACCCCATAACATGTCTGTGGTGAAAGGAACCACCTCTGGGACTCGGTTGCTTGTCTCGCTGCCTTGGGACCTGCCATGGTTTGGAGGGGTCACTGGTTTGCAGAAATTTGGTGCCAGTAGTATGCAAAGGCAGCGGGAACATTATTGGAGCTGCTTCCAGTATCTTTACTTGCATATTTTTTTTCCTGGCACTTCTTCTTGTGATCTTGCTTGAGAGCAGCTCCTCCTGCATTCATTTGTTCCCGTATTCAGTGTCTTGAAGGTGTATTTATGTGACTGGTCATGCAGCTTTGCCAAGCGAAGGCCAGGACCTGTCGTCTCTGGCCCATACGGAAGCTCAGGGGGAAGCTTATGGATGCATCCCTGGATGCTGCTACGGAAAGGGGCTCTCAAGGCTGGCAGCCAGCAGTTAGAGAGAGGTGCCAACCGAACTCACAAGCAGTCACATGTACATGGGGATGAACAGAGGCTTTTGGAGAGGTTTCCTCAGCAGATGAATTGAATTGAGAAAAGAAAGCAAAGTCTTCTGGTTTTAGGTCACAGCCACTCTGGAAAAAAATAGGAGAGAGAGAACTATTTGAAGGTGAACTATTTGATGAGGCTGAAATCAAAGGAATTTGGGGAACAATGATTTTGGCTGTAGCAGCGGGTGACCCTTGTTGAGTCTGTGGCATTACACCAGTTTGAAATGGACAGATCCGTATTTCAGATAAGATATTAAATAATGACCCTTAATCAGACAGCTTTCCTGACGTGAATGAACTGAGATTACTTTCAGGTCACACTGCTTTCTTTTTAATTTTCCAGTCCTTGCTGAGCTGAAAATACAGTAAAAAATATTTTTTTCATGCAGTATTTCAGTATTTCCCTCTTGGTCTGAGCAGAGGAAGCAGAGAAGAATGGGAAAGTAAATAAAATCAAGTAAGTTTTTCTGGAGGATCAGAAGAGTTTAATTGGAGTTTTTGAGCAGAAGTTTGAATTGCTTTTTATTTTCTATGAGTTTATTTTCCTTCCACCCTGGCTCTGAACACCGTGTACTTTCAAGATAACATTGTTCAAAATCTTATTAAATTTACACATAAACTGTCTTAAAAGAAAAGAAATATTTAAGTTTGGAGATAGTTGTAGAGTGTCATGATCTAATTACAATAGCATTTTTGAAGGATAACAAGCGTCAAAAGAAATAAACTGGATGTTATGGAAAGTAAAAGTAGGGCCAAGAATCTAAGGCTAGCCAGAGAAATTAAACATTGAGGCTTTTCCTTTGGAAGGTTTTAAATCAATTTAGTGTTGGTGAAAAGTGCCAGATTCATAGCAGAGGAAAATGATGCCTTTTATTTATTTACAGGCGAGGCTGGCATGCGCCAGTGGCAGCATCTCTTCTTTAGACTGTCGCTGTACTTTGACACTCAGCTGAACTGACCACCAGGAAAAGCAGCTGAAAAGTCCTTCTGTCTCTCCCTTCTGTCCTCTGAGCTTGCCAGCAGCCTGGCTACGCTTTACTTTTGAAAGTGGTTTTGATCATGTGGATCTATCCATCAAGAGCTACGCCGAGACAAACGACTCCTCGCATTCAAGTCCAGGAAGAGCTGTCAGATGGTTAAAAAAATTCACAACTTTTAAAAAATTTTTTATTTGCGCGCAAATTTGAATGCCTGTGGATCAAGAGAGAGACTGGGGACAGAGTTTCTTTTTTTTGGAACACACAGTTCACGCCTAAGTTTATTCATGATGTATTTCCACCGTGCTTTGGGGATAGCAGGCAAAGAGACCCTCCCCAAATATTAGCTGCCCTCCAGTGAGGTAACACGGTGAGGCGGCTAGCGAAAGAAAGTGGTGGTTTTCAAACTGCTTGTGAACGGTACAGATTTTTGATGGCCATAAATGCGTCTTTTCTTAGTTTGTCAGAGCAGCTTTCTTTCAGAGCTGAGCCTTCAAAATTGGCTGATGCAGTAGTAGCTGCAAACTTTGTACGGTCCCTGTGGGACTCCCTGTGGGAGTCCTCAGGTGGTAAGTAAGTTGGAAGATCAGGAACTGTTCCATAAAATATAATTTTTTCATGAGGTTTTACCTCCTACTGAATGTAGAACTGGGGCTGAAGAAGAGAATTCATTTTTTGTTGGATGTTCAGTGAGCAGCTGAAAAGAGAGTCCTTTCATAGGGCCCTGGTTTCGGTGGTGGGGCTTGATTGCACGGTGAGGAACGCCCGGCTACCTGGCAGCCTCTTTAAAGCCTCTCTGAAACACACAGTTCAAAGCATCCTATGGCTCATGCAGAAGGTTTTGAGGTATCAAGCACGTCTCGTTTTGAGGGAGATTCCCAAGCCTTTTGGGCTCAGACTCCACATTGCTGGCTGCTAAGAAATCAGGCCAGAAATACTTAATACCTTCACACCATTCAGAGAGTTGCACGTAGCGGAGGGGAAAAAGGCAGTGCCCGTCTGCAGCTGCAGATGACACAGCTTTGAATCACTGGGGCTAATGGGATCCACTGACTAATTGGGTGTTTCCAGGAGGCAGCCACTTGCCAGGGAGGTGAGGGAAGGGAAGGTGTCTGTTAGGAACTTGTCTCTCTCTTTCTGGCATGTGGTACCACAGATGCTGCGGAATTTGGCCTGGGATAAGGCAGGGCAGTGGCACAGAGCCTGTCTCGTGTCTGGGAGTCCAGGGCCTGGGTATTAAAACAAAGGCTGAAAAGGAAATGGTGATCTGGTTTGAAAATGAAACACGGTAAGGCATCGTGAGGAAAGACGGGAGGGGAAAATAGTACTCAGAGGGCTGTTCTCAAACGTCTGAAATCCAATTCCTAGGAAAGGGGCAAAAGTAAACAGCAGGGTGAGGGAGCCCTGGGAGCTGTTGCAGCCTTGGTGTAGATGAGGGAAGGGAGGCTAAGGCCAGGTTTTGTGCTGCCTCCTGCAACCAGTGATGGGGGGGATCCCTGCTCCCCATGTGAGCATCCCCCTCGGTTCGCAGCCCCTTCCTGGAGAGTTTCTGTGCTGCAGCAACCCTGGCAAACTCCCCGTGACTTGCAGCTTCGGGGAATTGCTTTGCTCTCTTGAGCAGAGAGAAGGATTCGCTGCGGGCAGCCCCCGATTCCCGCGGGCGCCGTTGCTGGCTCGGGATGCTGTCCCGGGATGCTGTCCTGGGGCGTCTGGCCGGTAAGGGCTGGTGCCGGGAGCGGGAAGGGCTGACGGCTGGCAGCCTCCCATGGTGGAAGAGTTTTCACACAGAAATGTCACCGCTGGGTCTTTCAGGAGAGAGAGATGGCTCCCTGCAGAATTTAAGAGGAAAGCATGAAAGTATTCCCCCTGCCTCCGATAATAAACTTGAAATGGTCAAAGGAAGAAGTACTTAGCACTCACAAAAATGTTTGGCTTATTGAAAAACCCTGGAGATAACAGCACTTCACTGGTTTGTATAGAGGCTCTGCACTAGCAAAGCACTTGCCAGCTTTTATGCACTGCCCCACCAATCTAAATTAATTTGAGATCTTTGGGACTGGCTCCAAAGGTGATAAAGTTGGTCAGCTTTCATTTCCTCTCATTCTTTGATCTCTCTCCTGAGGCTGCCTTCAATGGAACATAATGAATTGATTTTATTGTTATTTTTGATGATAAGATGACACAGTCCCGGTGGGAATAGAACAGAAATCATGGGGTTTTTTTTCTTTTTTTTTTTTTTTTTTTCCCAAACAAGATTTCAAGAATTTTAATTTACTGGGACTGTGTTTTAGGGAGGCTGCATTGCTCTCTGCTGATCTCTCTTCATTCACGTGGAAGCTGGGGCTTCTTTGTGAGGTGTCTGTAGCTGGGTGGTGTGAAGCTGGACCTCTGAAACTCTGCAGCCACTGTTGTGATCCATCCCCCATCTACTCTTGAAAGAAAAATACAGAGAATGGTTATGAAACCCACATTTGTGTGTTTCTGTGATGGGCAAAATATATTTTTGTTGAGAAAAGAATGTATTTATGCACTGCCCATACACACCAAGTAATCAAATAAATAATTTTAAACAATCTTTACATGCATTTTTTTCCATGCACCTTATAGAAAAGTTACATTACTTTTTCATATTTCATATTTTCATGTTTTAAGATTATTTAACAAGATCTACCTGTTGTCAGCTCTAAATCTTTGCCCCTCCGGACACTGGATTTTGGCTGGATGATTTTGGCACTGAAGCACAGCATTATAACCAGTGTCACTAGGCTGAATCTTCCGAGCTTGTCAGTGACATTAAAGAGACTGGTGGCTGTTTCACAACCTAGGCAAAGAGAGATTTACAGGACTGGTCTCACTTTTTTTGAATCAGAGGTGCCGTCTCTACTGGCAGTTTAGTAAGGAAGAGTTTTACTGTTCCTGCCTGTGAGACAGGATCTCTTTGAGCATACGGAAATGTCTCCTCCCAGTTTTCTGACCTCCCAAGAGAAAAGAAATGCCTTAAAGTCGCCTTACACTCCTCCGAAAAATGCCTGAGTTCTGCCAGTGTCTATAATAATACCTTTGACTAGTGAACTCTCCAACATGTGTCCTCTAGTGTTTTGGTCATATATCGAGTGATAAGGAAAACAGTGCGACTGAAGCCTTATAGAGGCTATTTTTTTTTTCCTCTTTAATGTGGTGGTAGTCTGAGGTTTTATAAATGCTGAGGCTGGTGGAAAAACTCCCCCTACCAAAAAGCCCCTTATCCCAAACCAAAATAATCCAGTGCCTAGTTCCACACTCCTGTTATCTGACCTACTATAAGCTCAGGTATTTGCTGTAGTTGTTACTCCGAGACTGTCTACACAAGGAACAATAAACCAGGGGATTAGTCAATCCATAAATAATTGCTTAAACGATTTAAGTATTTAATAAGTATTGAATTATTTAAATGGTTAGAGATTATGTAACCTGCTCCTCCCACCACTTTGCTCTGCGGTAGAAGGATTAATGTAGGTTTCTTACTCCCATGTACCTGCCCAACCTAATTCTTCTTCTGTAATGGCTTGTAACCCTAACCAGCAGCAAGCTTTACAGCCTGTCTTGCTTCCTCTGCCTTTGCTTCTTTGTGGATGCTTTCGGTCGGTCTCTGGATTTCTGTGTGCAAAGAAAGGTACTCCATCCTAAAAGGAAAGCAAGCAGCATGTCCCTTGGGAAGGCCTAAATGGAGTCACAGAGGGAGCTGGTGCAAAGCACCTCATGTGTTATTAAATGCATACCTAGGTGGGGCCTTCCTGTGTTACGAATCTCCCAGTACTGCAGGCAGCCGTCCTTTCACAAACTGGCTGTGCCCCATCTTGGAACTAATTTCATTTGTAACCCCCTTTCTGTTGAGAGGCTGTTCCAGAGTCTTCCAGTCTCCAGCTCTCTTCTTCTAATCACCAGTCTGAGTATATCCAAGCCTGATTTACATCCAAACCCAATTTACATCTTTGTCCTAACACTGCTTTTCATCCTCAATAACTCTGCTCCTTGTCTGGTGCTTTCAGTGATAGGTACAGAGAAGAATCATAACTTTTCTTTTAAACTCGACTCATACGATGGACTCTTCATGTCTCTCATTATTTTACCCTGATTTTGTACTTCAGTACCTCTTCAAGGTGAAGCTAGCATTTCTTGGGCATGGATGACTGAATTAGACATGCAAACATCAGTTTTATACTCATCAGAAAGCAAAAAAATCCCCATCCACATCAAATGTAGGAACTATTAGGAGCAGAATGGAGAACATAACATCTTTATGCCACTGTTTAAACACATGACTTGACCATGCCTTGAATGCTCAGTGCAGTCCTGCTCTCCTTAGCTTAGAATGGGTGTATTGAAACCAAGAGCAGGGCAGCAGGGATGATCAGGGATATGGACTGACTGAATACATGGGGCTTGTTCAGCCTGGAAGAGAGGCCACTTGGGAAGATATGACAGAGGTTTACAAAATTTGGGAAAAGGTTGATGTGGATTGACTGTTCCTTGTTTTATCCTGCACAAGAATTAGGGGCCACACGATGAACCTATTGGGAACTAGGTTCAAAACAAAAAAGGGGGTGTTTCTTCACGTGATAAGCAGTAAACATGAGGAAGTGCTTGCTGAAGGACACAGTGGATTCAAGGAATTTACACTGGCTCAAGGGTAGATTGAGAATCATTTGGAAGAAAAATCCATTGTGGGTTGCTTAATAGTCAAACCACAACTAGCGAAGGAAATCCCCTGAGCTGAAAATGTTTCGAGGCTGTGAGAGTATCAGAAGGAAGTCTTACACGTGCTTGTCCTATTCTTATTCTTCCTGTTCTTACTGTGGCCACCGTTGAAGAAAGGATAATGGGCTAGGAGGACCCTTGGTCTGAACTAGTATGGCCACTTGTACGTTACTACGATTCCATGTTTGCACCACTGCTTTATGCCATGACAACAATTACCTGTCTCTTCTGGAAATACCTTGACTGACATATCCTAGGATCACGTTTGCTTTTTCTCGTAGTTGCATCACTTGGTAGCTTAAGTCATCCTATAATTAACTAATGCTCCCTGCTTCTTCTCCTCCTCAGTCATCTCCAGTTAATGAGCTCTCAGCTTATGGTAGCAGTTCTCACTATTACTCCATGAATATATGATCTTGTGTTGAGTAGCTTTGAATTTCATCCCATTTTTGTGTCTCCAGTCACCTTGCTCCTCCAGTTCTTGGCTTTGCAAGCCTCCCCTAGAAAAATGGGACTTATCTCTATGCTATTAGCAAATATCAGCAGCACACTTGCTTTGTATATCAAGGTCACTTGCAAAAACATTAAACAAGATGGGGCCAAGGCTGTTCCCTGAGTAATTCTATTAGTAGTTTCTCTACGGACTGATACTTCCCCTTTCATCAAAACTCGCTGCTGTCTCTTCTTCACCTACTTCCTTCCCACTTCGAAGTTCTGCTATTTGGGCCCTGATTTTGCACAACCTGTGCATGTGGAGAACCTTCTGGGCTGGGTCTTCAAAGGCAGGTAGCACTGGGTTAACCTCACTCTACTGAAATCAGCTGCAGTCTCCCCATGCCTTTGACTTCAGTGCTGTTGCTGATGGTGCAACATTAATATTGCACAAAAATGCCACTCAGGTCTTTTGTGAAAGAGCAGATCTATTTCATAGCCAAATATTTGGTTTCTTTCATGAAAAACATGGAAAACTACATCAGATTCAAATTATGCTGTTCGCTTCTCTCCCATTTAGCAAAATGACACAGTGGCACTTATAACCGTCGGTTAAAACGTCATTTGCTTCTGAACTGCGTTTGCCTATGCAATATTAATTGTCGGGCTGTGGTTAAAGCCAGAAGGCTTTGCTATCTCATTGCTATGCTTGCACGCAATGTGAGGTAAATTACAGGGACGCTGCTATATTCCTGCAAGTTAAGAGACATTTTTAAGGAGAACATGTGACCCTTAAAAAAAGGGTGAGTAGAACCTGATTATTTTGCAGATGAAGATGAGGACAGCAGTTGTGAAGATGTCATCCCCAGGGACTGAAGTTCATTTTGGATCAGAGTTGCAGAAGTATCTAGCACCTGAAGGTGCCCTTGGGTGTTGGAGATGATGGTTCCAGGGCCCTGATTTCACTGAGAAGGGAACCCCTCCTGTGCTTGGATAGCTGTTTCCTTCCTTCCAGCCTTTTGGGTACTTCTCTATGTTGTAAGAGACATTTGAAATTGTCTAATAGGTCTGTGTGTAGGTCCTGTGCAGTTATTTCGGGCACCGGCACTTTAGGGGTTTGTGTCAGAGGAACGTGGCAGTGTAGGCACTTCCAGATGCTTATTTCCATGTGCCTCTCCTGCGGGGTTGCTCCTAGCTAAATTGCAACTCATCTTTAAGACTTGGTTTCTTAATCTGCAAAACAGGACCAAGAAGTAGTTTCAATATAAAGAAGTCAGTCAAAGTCGCTCTTCGTTTCAGCAGAATGTTCGCTGTTTCTTGAAAAGTAGCGCATTAAAAGAAGAAAGTTTGGCAGACCTGGGGTTTGCAGCCAGGTGCTCACTCCCTAAATCCTTATTTGCAGGAACTGGCCAAAGAAAAATTGGCTTTCTATGGAGTTGCCAATAGAAGTAACGCAGGGCAGGACAAGTTCTGTAGACACAGAGCAATTAGAATTCTTTAAAATTTCATCATGTGTCAGCTGCTTTTTTGGCAGGAGCACGTAACATAGTTGTAGCTTTAAAAAGTGAGCTCAGTGGAAGCGTGGTTAGGGAGGTGAATGTTCCAGAAACTCTGTTTGCGTGCACAAGCAGACTGCAGGATGGCTGCCCTCCCAGCCAGCCCCTCGCTGTGTTGCCGGCGCTGCTCACTGTATGGACTCAACAGCGTGGCCCCAGGGAAAACTAAATTACTTGGAACTTATCAAGACGTTGCTTGGTTACTTAATCATTATAATGTCTCACTTGTAATTTCCTCCAACCTGTGGTATGTGTGTTTGTGTTTTACAGAGACTCGAACAGTGATACTCACATTGATTATAATTGGATGGACTTCCCATTGGCGTAAATGGACAGAATGCCACAGGTCTTAGGATGTACATCTTCAAGCAGCAGTGCAGGGTCTACAGTTTAAACCATCTGCCTGCAGAGAAAGGGAATTTTTCTACTGTGTACGCTCAGTAATTAATTGCCCTATGGCTGTTCATTGATTGAATACAAACCCATCCCTTTGAGAACACTTGCATTTAATTTGCAGGAGTGTGATAGAAGCTGTTTAGTTACATTATCTGTCATTGCTGATGTGCATGGCAAGGACTGTAATGTTACTGTCCCCAGTTTAAAAACAACTGTTTGGAGCATTTAGTGCTAGTGACACTGATTTCTAAACAACTTTAGAAACAGCATTTCTTCCTCTCATGTCATCTGGTCAAGTGTAATTTACAATTATGCTTTCAGTGAGTGAATGAGAAGGAATTATGTTTTCCTCCTCTACTTATGGCAATGTCTTTTCCTCATTGCTAAAAGAAGTTCCACCATGGTGGCAATGTCTCTGTGAAGTGTTACAATCCCTCAGCTAATGCTTAGCACTTATATCTCATGCTTTTGTGTATCCAAAGAGGATAAATATTTTCACCTCTGTAAATGAGGCCGACAGAGACCTAGTCAAGTGAAGTGATTTGTGCCGGAAAGAAAATACACTCTTCCTGATGTTTATGCACTTACCATCACCTCCAGCTTATTGTGAATCACAGCTCAACTCCTTCCAAGTGAATTAAAGTGGATGGACCTTCCTTCTGAGGTCCTTTATTCTTATCTATGGTGAAGCAACATCTAATGGACACGAGCTTTGCAAGTAGGCGCAAAACTAAATCTTACATGTAAAGTAATACATAAGGCCTCTCCTCTCCTCTCCTCTCCTCTCCTCTCCTCTCCTCTCCTCTCCTCTCCTCTCCTCTCCTCTCCTCTCCTCTCCTCTCAAGAGAGACCGTCTGAGTCCCCATGGCAGCCCCTCTGGTGATGTCTGCTGACCTGTCAGAAAGCCTGGGTGGATCTGGGATCATGCTACTTGTGAAGGGTAATTCCTGTTGTTTACTACCTGATGCAGCTGAGGAGCTGGGATCCTGCTTGTTAGTGGTCTGCTATGTGGATTTTGCCCCATAGTAAGTGTCGCTCAGCATTTCCTTTTATCTAGCACAGTCCCCTTTTCCCTCTGTACCCTGTTGTGACACATGGGTAATGTCTCTGCAACACCACAGTGGCTGTAAAGGACCTTTCCAAAACTGCGATCCTATGTAAATGTCTTCCAGGATGAAGAAGAGGGTATGGGATTTATTGCAGGGCTATGTGACTCCCGTAGGTGATGAGCTGCCTTGGCGTGGTCTGAGCAGCTTGCTAAGGGTCTGACACCAGAGAGCTGTGTGTCATGAGGAACACCCTAAGAGTGTCTGTAGGGGTAAGATCAAAGGTAGGCAGGCAATTCTCCCCAGCAGGCTCAGAGTGGGCACCTAAGGATGAGGATACAAATGGCAAGTGCATGCTTCCCTGGGAAAGTTTTCCCGACTGCCTACACTTATCTGTCTAGGCACTTCCTCAGCTGGGAGGGAGGGGAGTCACCTCATACTTAACAGCTGTCAATAGATTATTTCTTTTTCCCAAGCTCTCAAAGTTTTCACAAGTTTTGTGAACTTGTTCAGTTGCTTTTTAAACTGTTTAGCATCCACAGTAGCCAGTTGTGAGGAGTGCAGCTGAACCCTGTGTGTGCGTGTGAAGTATTTTCTTTCATTTGTTTGGTATCTGCCATCTACTAGTTTCGTAAAATGCCCCCTAGTTCTTTGCATATGAGGGGAAAAATGAAGAAAAGTTCCTTGTTTTCTCCCTACGACTCAGGATTTGATACGTGTCATTACATACAATGTCATATTCCCCCTCAGTCCCTGTTTTTCTGGACTGAAGTGTTCTTGTCTCCTTGGCTATTACTTACACAGAAGTTGCTTTGGTTTTTTGCCTTTAGATCAGTCCTTCACTCTACCCTTTGCAATTCTGCTACATACTTTTTGAGATGGAAGGGCCAAAATATGCCACAGTATTCAAGATGTAGCTACACCATGATCATGTCTTGCCTGTGCTAAAAGTATTTTGCATAGGCCTGAAGGCATGGGATTCCTGGGCTACAAGATGTTCACACAACTGCGTGCACTGTGCTGCACAGCTTTGTGTGGTCTCTGCTGGCTCTGCCTCTCATTGGGGATGCCGGCGTGAGGGTAGATGTGACCAGGGAGCACAAAATAAGAGGATAGTGCTTGCAAACTTTCCCGCTTGGTATAGCAAGGGACATGCTGACTTGGAAGGCTGAGGAGTGTCTAGAGACTGGGTAAGTACGTGGTGGCTGGGGAACAAGGCCTGGAGGGTGCTGCTGGGGGCATCATAACAGGAAAGTGCAGCACAGCCAGGGATGCCTTTTTGCTCTGAGCAATTGCGTTTGATATCATCAGCAGTCTGTAAATCACTGTGGGTGCTGCTCCTTTGCTTCTGTTTAATCCGTTGGCTAAGACAGATGAAAACTGTGCTTAGAAGTAGATAAAATGGTTTCATCCTCTCCACTGATCGTGATGTAATGAAGCTGAATTCTTTTCTGTCCCTGGGTGAAATATAGTGCCTATTGATGTGTCCTGCTATAGAAGAAGTTCCTTATTCTTTCAGCTAGTTAGAAGAGCATGCTGGGTTTGCTTTTACTTTGAAAAAGACAGGATAAGAGGAAGAAAACGCCTCATGCCCACGCACAATGCTGCTAGCTTAGATTTTGCTTAGTAAAACAGACATTACTGCGCTCTGCAGCCCTGGCTTTGGAGATGGGGACCTGACCTACTGTGCCTTGATCTCATTAAAACATAATTTTCATAAATACTTGTAGTAATAACACAAAATAAACCAAGAGAGAAGCGTACCAGAGATGGAAAAGTGGGCCAATACCTATTGAGAACTACAAGGGCATTGCCAGGGTGTGCAGAGGTGCAGTTAGAAAAGCAAAAGCTCAGCTCAAATTGAAGTTGTCCAGAGATGTCAAAAACCACAGAAAGGGTTCTTTAGGTACCTGAACAACAAGCAGAAACAGAAGGAAAATATTGGCCCACTGTTAAACAGGAGAGATGAATTAGTCACCAGCAACGCTGAAAAGGCAGAGGTTCTCAACACTTTCTTCACCTCTGACTTTACCAGCACTGTTGGGCCCCAGGCCTGGGGAACAAAAATCCAGGTTGATGCAAACACAGACCCACTGTCAATGAAGGAAGAGTTGGTATGTGAACTATTACAGGAGCTTGACCCCTACAAATCAATGATGGGCCCTGACAATATCCACCCAAGGATGTTAAGAGAGCTGGCTGACGTCGTTGTGAGGCCGCTCTCCATAATCTTTGAGAAGTGGTGGAGATCGGAGGACATCCCAGAAGACTGGAAGAAGGCTAATGTCACCCCCATCTACAAGAAGGTCTTAAAGGAGGACCCAGGAAATTATAGGCCCATCAGTCTTACTTCAGTCCCTGGGAAAGTTATAGAACGAATCCTCCTGGGGGCTGTCACAAGTCAAATGAAGCACATGATTGGGAAAAGCCAGCATGGATTCAGCAAAGGCAAATTGTGCTTGACAAACCTCGTCGCCTTCTATGACAAAGTAACCTGCTTGGTTGATGTGGGGTGAGCAGTGGACATTGTCTACCTGGATTTCTCCAAGGCTTTCGATATGGTTTCCCACAGCCTCCTCCTAGAGAAACTGATGTGTTACGATCTAGGCAAGTGGTCTGTGCGGTGGGTGGGGAACTGGCTGACAGGCTGCACCCAGAGGATGGTGGTAAATAGGTCCTTTTCAAACTGGCAACCTGTCACAAGTGGGGTCCCCCAGGGATTGATATTGAGCCCAATGCTGTTTAATATCTTCATAAGTGATCTGGATGATGGGATCCAGTGTACCCTGATGAAGTTTGCTGATGATACCAAACTGAGTGGG
The DNA here is from genome assembly GCA_009819775.1 of Phoenicopterus ruber ruber. Taxonomy (NCBI): domain Eukaryota; kingdom Metazoa; phylum Chordata; class Aves; order Phoenicopteriformes; family Phoenicopteridae; genus Phoenicopterus; species Phoenicopterus ruber. Next base: position 191,188,561 of record CM020215.1, read on the forward strand.
GAAGTGGACACTTTGGAAGGGAGAGCCACCCTGCAAGAAGACCTGGATAGGCTGGAAGAGTGGGCTAACAAGAACCTTATGAAATTCAACAAGGACAAGTGTAAGATCTTGCACCTGGGAAAACACAATCCAGGAGTGCAGCACAGGCTGGGATCTACTCAGCTAGGGACCAGCTCTGTGGAAAGGGACCTGGGAGTCCTGGTGGACAACAAGCTCAATATGAGTGAACAGTGTGCTGCTGTGGCAAAGAAAGCCAACAGGATGCTGGGTTGCATCAACAAGGGCATCACCAGCAGAAAGAAAGAAGTCATTATCCCACTCTACTCAGCACTTGTCAGGCCACACCTGGAATACTGTGTTCAGTTTTGGTCCCTGTTATGCAAAAAAGATGTGGACAGGCTGGAGACAGTCCAGAGAAGGGCCAAGGATGATCAAAGCACTGGGAAGCCTGCCATATGAAGAAAGGCTGAGACAACAGACTTTGTTCAGCCTTGAGAAAAGAAGGCTTAGGGGAGACCTTATCATCATTTTCCAGTATTTAAAGGGTGGCTACAAAGAAGATGGAGACTCCCTTTTTACAGGGAGTCACATTGAAAAGATGAGGGATAATGGGTACAAGTTACTCCTAAGGAGATTCCGATTGAACACAAGAGGAAAATTTTTCACAATGAGGCATTGGAATAAACTCCCAAGGGAAGTGGTGGATTCCTCAACATTGGACACTTTTAAGATTCAGCTGGACAGGGTGCTGGGCCATCTTGTCTACATCATGCTTTTGTGAAGAAAGGTTGGACCAGATGATCCTTGAGGTCCCTTCCAAGCTGGCATTCTATGATTCTATAATTCTATGAAATTAGGCACACCATCTTTTCTGCAAAGCATAGTATTAACTGGGGAAAAAAAGATGAGTGATTGAAAGTAAAGAATGAGCTCTGTGGTGAATCAGCTTGAAACTATTCAAGGAGATTGTAAGAATTATTGTTCCAGATTGGGTTGATGGCAAATAGCTGTCAACACTAGGCTCATTAATGCCTATTGGTCCTATGCAGCAAGAGGCCTGTGTATGCAGAAAAGAACATGCCCTTCACATTTCCTAGTTACGCAAAGGAAGTATTTTATGGAAAGCTTCATTTAATCAAGATTTTATTTGATCTAGTATTTCAGATCACTTAGCAGAGCCCATTTGGTAGAAAATCTGCAATTTCAGGTACTGAAAAATGTACATCTGTAAGTATTCGCCAGAGAATAGCTCCTGGCTGGCACTATTAACATTGATTCTGCTGGTGTATTCCCTTGAAGACAAAGTCTTGGATCATGGGAGTGGATAGTGCAAGCTCTTGGCCAATTCGGATGGGTGCTAGGCCTGACTCTAGGTCAGGAGGATCACAGTCCTTTTCTGTTTCTTTGTTTCTTAATCTGTAAAATGGGACAAATAAATTTCTGTGCAGGAGAGAGTTACTGCTGTTGCTGATATCAGCAGGAAATGACTTTTTTCTTGACAGTTAAATCCACCCAGCTGGGGCCATTCTTGGGTGATTCTTACAGAGCTGCTATGATGAGCAGCTGGTTGAGGTGGAAAGCCTCCCTCAGCCCTGTGAGCTCTGCTTTCCACACGCCTGGGGCGTGCAAAGGTTGGTCATGCAAAGGCACTGCAGACACATCTTCAAGGGCTGTTTCCAGCAGTGCTGGAAACAGAGCCGTCCATTCCTCTGTCACTGCAAGGAGTGGGGTTTTGTGTGTGTGCAGCTTCAATTTCACTCTGCCTGCCCCAAATAATATGATGCTTCTTTTTCCTACTATCACGTGTTCTCTAGACATATATATTTCCATAAAAATACAATGTGGCTTCTCTCACTAACACAAACCTTGAAAGTCAAAGCGGTAACTAGGAATAAGGCACTGGGAGCTGCACTTTATTTTTCACCCCAGATGACACCTGCAGACCATGCCCTTCCTGGGTAAGAGGCAGGAAGTCTTCATAACCCAGCACACCAGCTACACGCTCATCCGTTCTGCACGCTATTAGTGTGACTTTCCTAAAAACACGTTGTACGGTTGTTTTGTACGGAGATGGTGGGGAGGGTCTGGCTGTAGGCTGCAAACAGCAGCCGTGAGATGGGTTTGTCCACAGCACTGAGGTTTGTGCCGGTGAGGTTAGCAGTCTCGCAACCTCACCTCTAAGTTACGAAAGATTTTGTACAGTAACTTGTCATATGAGTTTGCATCGGAGCTGATATTCACACAGATAGTGTACCACACGTAGAAGCAGGTCCTTCACCAGACGTGCTTCTTTTGTAACAGCGTCATCTCTACTGCTTTTCCCAAGCATGGGATTGGCCTCTCAAAGCAGTTTTGTTTCAGCATCATGCCTTTCTCTGACTAGACCTTTTAATTTGGCAGCATCAAACAGCTGCGGCCTTAATGGGGCCATTTTCTAATTTTGTCTTATTGCTGCATCTCTTTTTGCTCCTGACAACAGCAAAGGTGCTTCCCTCATGTGTTTCCCCTGATAGAAGTGGCTTATTTGTGTTCTCAAGGGATACAGAACCTCAATAACTCATGGAAATACATCTTTTAAGTGCCCCATGTGATGGTTCTCACAACGCCCTGTGCAGGAATTTCTGTTTCTACTAGATGACCAGGGTAGCAAAATGTGCTACCGTGGGCTGCTGTCATGTCCCCATTGCCTGAACCCCCGAGGCAGCTGCTGGCCATTTGATGGGCCAGAGCACAGAACTGGGAACCGGGGTCTGCACTAGGCTTCCTCTCTTTTGTTATCCTTTGTTTCACAGGGATACAAAGCAGGAATAATTTCTCAGGGGGGTGAGCCCAGTGCTGTCAAAGCTGCAAGAGCACAGATGGCTCTGGCAGAAACTTTTTGGCCAGTACAATCTCTCTCAGGAGGCTCTTGTGTCAGGCGCAGATGCTGGACCACTCTGTTGTGAAGAGGTTGCTCCCACAGCCCCTCCCAACCCCGTGGTTTGTGGTTTTTCAGGTCTGCTGGCAGCGAAGGGAGGAAATGTACTTGCTGCTCAGCCTGCCTCCGCGGAGCTTGCAGACCTGGTCCTCAGACATGAAAAAGTGTGCGTGCTCCAGACAGCACGTTAGGGGCTGGGTCCTCCAAAACTGGCCAAAGAACCTCCCCAGGTCCTCCCGTGGCTGCTCCTGCTCATGCAGGGGCTGTTTTTCAGCTCCTTTTAGCTCTCTATTAACAGCATAGCTGTTTTTAGAGACATGCTAATGGGAGTTCATGGTGGCAAGAGGAGAGCTTGTCTTTCCAGTAGCTACCCTTTATGAGATGAAGCTGGTTTTGTCATGCAAGGAGGACTGGAAAGTGTGGCACAGACCATCCTGGCAACTGGCAACGTTTGCTCCTGAATTCCTAGGATGCAATGTCAGGACAGGCAAAGGCGTGATCTTAATGTCAGGATAGTCTCCTGCTCCACTGCTGGGGAACCTGTATTTACAATGCATTTATCCTCTCCCTTTCCAGCTCCCTGAAGTTACTTGGAAAGCTTACTGCTGCTGGGAGCCTTTTACTTTACCTGTGGGGTTGCTGCGTGTTGGGGAGCAGCAGCAGATGAGGGGTCCTGGACATCACAGGGATATAGGGCTGTGCCTTGAGCCCTGTTGGGACATAGGGCTGGTTGGAGGTAGGGCTTTTCTTCACATGACCACGGCCTCCCACAGGTCCACAAGCACCACATGTGGGCTCAGGCTCCTAGTTTTACAAGTGGATAGGAGATCTCTTCCTTTTACCTGTCCCTAGCAGACAGAACCCTTCTGTGAGGAAAAATCTATAATACGCAGGGTGAATTTCAGTATATGGAATATGGCGCAGATATAGTTTCACACAGAATCATTGGGTACCAAAAAGGATTTGTTCATCTACTATTTATTTAATTTTTATGTGACATCAGTGTCCAGAATCAGATTACAAAGATTAAGGAAGGGAAGGAAGAGTAGTCAACAGGACAGGAGGTCTATTACGTTGCCTGTCCCAATCATACTGAGGAAATCTGGCCCTTTTGTAACAAGTGGTGCCTTTAATCTGCCCTGGCAGAGGAATCTGGTCATTAATTTTTATCTAACAGTGTAAGCAGTGTGGGGTCTGGGACAAAATGGGTCTTCAAACTGGCCTGCCTAATGGCAGCAAAGACAGAAAGCGTCACAAATCAGAGGCAATAAAGGATGCTTTCCTAAAAACTGCTGATGTGAGGGACGGACTGAGATCTTCTCTCTGAGCTGGGAACAAACACCTGCAGCCGACGGGATGGCAGTAAGGGAGGAGGTAGGCCGTTTGACTAACACAGTATTTTGTAGTGAGCAGATTGCTTCCGCAGGGGTACTATTTGCCATGATCACTAGGCTTTACCATACTCTTGCTGTAGGAATGAATGGGTATGTTTATGCTAAGATGCTTAGCATATTCTAGCAGCTCTTTATAAAGATCATTATCTATAATTAGGTAAGTGTGCGTAACTGTTATTGCTCTTGTGCTAAAAATTGCTGCAAATGGAGCTGAGGAGGGAGAGGATAATAATTTAGACATCAGATAATTGGACTTAATTTGCTTAAGAGAACTACTAGTTGTGGCCACTTGAAACAGTAGGTCTTAAGCTCAGGAATAAAATGCTTTTCTAAAAGTATTTAGTGTTGCTGTTCATATCTGTGTCAATATATCCACTAGAGATAATTGGTTTTGTGACTGAAACTTAGCATATGAAAATGTCAGTTAGTGCACTGCTGAATGTAATGGTCCTGATTTTGCCTTTTCTCACAGACGTCTGAAATTAGAAACAGGCTGCCATTTCCTAAGCTTTAGTCAGTTCTGCTGAACTATGGTGAAGTTCATTGGTCCCTTTCACACTGATGAGATTTCCAGGCAGGGTTTAGAGGTTCATTTGCTGCTCCTGTGGTCACAAGTGTGGTAGCAGTAGATTCAGATGTGGCTAATAAAGGTACCTATGAAGTTAAAGCCTGTTCCCTAAAGGCTGAAGTTCACCTCTCTGCATAAGCCTGGCCTTAGGTCTAGATTTCACCAATTGTTTTGTGAAAGGCTGCGCTGCCCTTACTTGCTTTTGGAAAGGAATCGCTAAGTGAATGTACCCATCCACAGTATCATCTGCTGCATTGTATGGGTACCCAGCTGCCCTTACATTTCCTGAACCTGCTCTGGGACCAGCGCTGCTCCTGCGTGGGGTGGCTACAAGTGCAGAGCGCTGGCATTATAATGTGTGTGATGGAGAGTACTCAGGACTATGTGGACTATGGACTTCAGTGCAGCCCAAACTTGCTGTAGACATTTTCATGAGGATGAATTTTGCCTTTACTCTCTGTATCCCAGGTCTGTAGCCTGTTCAAATGCCTTTTTGAGGATCCTGATATACTTCACAGAATCATAGAATCATAGAGTGGTTTGGGTTGGAAGGGACCTTAAAGATCATCTAGTTCCAACCCCACTGCCATGGGCAGGGACACCTTCCACTAGACCAGGTTGCTCAAAGCCCCATCCAACCTGGCCTTGAACACTTCCAGGGATGGGGCATCCACAACTTCTCTGGGCAACCTGTGCCGGTGTCTCATCACCCTCAGAGTGAAGAATTTCTTCCTTCTATCTAATCTAAATCTACGCTCCTTCAGTTTAAAGCCATTACGGCTTGTCCTATCACTACATGCCCTTGTCAAAAGTCCTTCTCCAGCTTTCTTGCAGGCCCGCTTTATGTACTGGAAGGCTGCTAGAAAGTCTCCCTGGAGCCTTCTCTTTTCCAGGCTGAACAGCCCCAACTCTCTCAGCCTGTCTTCATAGGAGAGGTGCTCCAGCCCTCTGATCATCTTCACGGCCCTCCTCTGGACCCGCTCCAACCGATCCATGTCTTTCTTGTGCTGAGGGCTCCAGAGCTGGACGCAGTACTCTGGGTGGTGTCTCACGAGAGTGGAGTAGAGGGGGAGAATCACCTCCCCTGACCTGCTGTTCACGCTTCTTTTGATGCAGCCCAGGATACGGTTGGCTTTCTGGGCTGCAGGTGCACATTGCCGGGTCATGTTGAGCTTCTCATCCATCAACATCCCCAAGTCCTTCTCCTCAGGGCTGCTCTCAATAAATACCTCTCACTTCCAGAAAGAATGGACCCAGCTCCCATGCTTTCAAAGCAATTATTTTTAAATGCCTGTACTACATTCTCAGTTTTGTCACTGAAAATTTAGCTGGTTCTTTTCTGCTTTCTGTTTTATTCTGGCAAGTCTGGAGTTGGAAATTGACTGCTTCTCTTAGTTGATATGTGAAATAAATAAAGAAATAGCTATGCTGCTTATACAGAGCTGACAATGTGTAATATTTGGGGCTTAACATTATCCTCTGGGTGTAAGTCAGTGCTGACTAAACAGTTGTTCACTTTCTTGGTTTCCTGTGCTGGAGCCTAACTGCTGGAGCGTGTGGGCAGTGCGGGCTGATGGGCTCCACGAACAGGCCAATGGTAGATGCCAGTGACGCCCAGGGATGCTGGCCTGCTGCAGGCTGAATCCTCCGCAAGCCCTGTGGCAAGGGCATGCTCCTAACGCCAGAATGAGTGAGAAATCCTGTGAACATGAACCCAGAGTTTTCAAGGGAGATTATTCCAAGGAAGGGGCCTATATGGACCAAAGCTCTGTCACCAAATAAGCAGGCAAGGCATGGCATGAAAGCCGTAGAGACAGGAGAACAGTCCTTGCCACGGTGCCTTTCCCACCATTACTGCCATTATGCATGAGGCCTTGAACCTAAAGGTATTTCAACAAAATTCTCTTAGCGTCTTGAAAATATCACAGCTACTGAACCCAGAAAATCAAATCCTAAGCATACACACAGGATGGGTGCTGAGCTGGCTCCATTCACGGGGTGGATGGTCTCCAGTCAAACCTTAAATGTGTGCTCAGAGCGTGTCTTGGTGAAGGCTACTCATCCAGCAGGCATGAAGAACGGAACCCTGGCAGTCAAAAGCATCCTTCCTCAGGTTCAAATCCTTCTCTTCGACCTAAGTAACAAGGTGAACCATTGTCTGTGGAGAATTATGGGGTGAGGCTTTCTTAATCTTGCCTGTTGAACGCTGTACAAATGGGTTATGAGGAGGATCTGATTCTCAGTCATCTCTTGTATCTCAGATGAAAGCCCTATTGAGCAGATTATAGAGCCAATCACCCATTGACACGGAATAAAGGAAGAAGTGAAATAGCTCTATCTAGAAGCCCACTCCAGAATGTCTGAAAGCTTAAGAGATGTGTTTAGTCTACTCCAGAATGTCTTCTGAGAAAATTATACAAAAGTCTTCTGAGAATATATTCTGTTCTTGCTAGTTCCCCCCACCCCCCTCCAGGTTTTAAACCCATTATCTAATTTCAATCAAATTCAGCACATGGAAAGAGGTCTCAAAGATACTAGATTTCTTCAATGGGCCATTACACCGTGTAGCCTGGAGACCATGTGTGGCTCCTAGAGCCATTTGTTTGCTCCACAAGAACAGGCTGATAGGCTTAGGTGGAAGTCAGGAGAGAGCAGCTGGACGGCTAGTGAGTGTGTGAAGGCTAACCGGCCAGCAGACGTGCACTGCTGATCCATTTAGCCTCTTAGGCTATGTCTGTCCTGCTATTACTGTATTCATGTTTTATCTTGTTGACTTCTACAAAAAAGATCCCAGGTGTGAAGTAATAGACGTGCAGTATGGGTGGCAAGGGGACCAAGATGCAGGAGTAAGCATGGGAGCTAAGCTATTAGGTAATGGAAAAAACCCTTATATACCTTAAGCACCATCTCTTTCCTTTGTATCTTTGCTAACTTAAGTGAATCCCAACTTGGCTGGTTTCCAGGACCTCTTTCTTTAGACAATCCACACTCTTTGGGCATTGCATGTGCTTAGGGATGAGGATTCCACCAGAGAGTGGGGTGCACTGGGGTCAGACATTACAAAAATAAGCATTGAGTACCTTTGAGGACGTAGTCTGAAGTGAATGGTGGGATGAAGGATGTGAATACAAACATTTAATCTAGAAAAGGTGCTGCATACTCTTTTTTTTTTCAGCAATGATTTTGTAATGAGTCTTAACGCCCTGATTAAGTTTGGCTGTGACAGGGAATGCTTCATCAGCCAGCCTGAGCTATTGCAGCCTAGCAGAGAAATGACTGAAGACATATGATAACTGTCTACTCCAGAACCACCATGTGTTACCATCACCTGGGGAGAAGGGAGATACAACTGAGTATCCTTCTGCAATAGTCATTGTTGGCTTATTGGCTTGATTATTCTCCTTGGATATGTATTCACTCAACAGATCACAGCAACCCCAAAGAGATTAATTGCATGTATTTTTAAATTCCCTAAGTGCACATTTGCATAACTAGCATTTTTAAATATTCATAAATACATATTTGCTTGATAGATTGTAGCAGCATCATTTGCAGCTTCAAAAGGGACCTTCACTTAATCAAACCAGAAATGTTAATCATTTCTTGAGGCTCAGACATATGATCAGCATATTGTAGCACAATAAATACATTAAGCATCAGCTGGGGCACGGTAATTGAGTGCATGCTCCTACCCTATGGCACATGGGAGGAAATCTGACCCAGCTTAACCCTCTATCACTGTGGTTTAGCCGGGTCCTCTTTGCATTTACTACAGACAGAGAGCAGACTCATACATAACTGCCATGGATCAGCTCATTTGGGTTAAGTGGATCCTACATCCTTGCTAACTCCACTTTCCCAGTGACAAAAGCCTTGCAGGCATGCCACTGTGGACATTCCCAGAGAGGGTGTGTGTTCACATGGCACGCCGCACCCTCAGCCTCATAGGGTATTTCCAGAGTGTTAAATAGAAAAGCCAGGAAAGAATCCTGAGCACCGAAGCCGTGATTGACTCTATGGCTTAACTCATTCCCTGGCTTTCTTTTGAACTCTTTCAATGATCTGTTTCCAAGATACAGCCCTGGCAGAGTCCTGGGAACAACTCATATTGCTCACCAGGAGGGCACCAGGTGTGCGTGCCTTCACACTAGACACTCATCCAGTGCTATCTCAGAGGGCTATGTATGCTCAAACATGCCCATGTACCTTCTTGCCCCCCCAGGAGTAGGCAACATGGATTCTCAGTGCCATAACACTATACCTCTGGGGTGGAGCCAAGTCCTCACTACTTCAGACATTTTCAGTTAAGAAAAGCATGAAAAATAATAATACTTGCTCACTGGAACAGGCTCCGCAGGGAAATGGTCACGGTACCAAGCCTATCAGCGTTCAAGAAGCATCTGGACAACGCTCTTAGCCATATTGTTTATTTTTAGGTAGTCCTGCGAGGAGCAAGGAGTTGGACTTGATGACCTTTATGGGTCTCTTCCAACTTGAGATTTTCTACGGTTCTATGAGTCTGTGATACTGTTATAGGGGACCACAGTGGCAGAGACCCAGGGTCATGTGCTGTGTAGTACAGACATAGCCTGCCTGCTATCGAGGGGCTACTCCCAAAGCATCGTGAGCGTGGGCTGGTCTGTACATCCCGCCACTGCAGCAGTATAGACAGAGCTGCTGAAGCCGATAGCAGCTGAGGGGGCTTGTATCTCAGACACTGACTGACGTGCAGTTCCCCATTCCCCCCTCAGCCTGGCTGTTTGCTTATTTAATTCTGGTTGCAGGGAAGTAGTCCCAATATTGACTTCAACTCGGGAGAAAGGGGAGTGTAATTTTTATTCACGCAAGCAGGTCGTGACCAGGTGTTACAACCAGAAGGGCTTCCCCCCCCGCCCCGCTTTTTCCTTTGTGTCGCTCTATGAAGAGTCTTTGCAGTATCAAAGCAGGAAACCTCAAAGCAGGGTGACAAGGAAGTTAACTCCTTCTGGGCCTGCCTGCGAGGTGGTGAGTCAGACGTGAAGGGTGGTCCCTTGGCAAGCAACCGAAAAGAAAAAAGAAAGACGACAGCTGTCCCCACCAGCTGAGTTTTGAGCTCAAGTTCAGGAAGAGAGGAGCATGAATTCATAGCACACCAGAAATGCCAAAGTTTGCACTCACACGTAACAGCTCATGGCTGGGAGGTGTGGGAAGTGGGGCCCCGAGAAATGATTAAGAACTGTCACTCGTGACATGGATCTGGTGGGAATGGGGTGCAGGGGGAAGGCAGAGGGACAGTGGTTTCGGGGAAGGGAAGGAATAACCCAGAAAGAGGGAAGGAGGATGATTCACACGCGTCAGCATCCCTGAGCTCACAAAGAGGGTCTCTGGTGTGTGGGCTGTTGGTCCCACACCCACAGGCGCATTTTGGGGCAGTAGTGGTTGAGTGCTCGCACATCTGCTGTGCTGCCCTGGCTGTAGGCTACGTGGCACCCCGAGAAGCTGCCAGCTTGCGGGGTGTTTGCCTAGGAGGAGGAAGGCCACGAAGGGGGAACCAGTGACCTGAGCTTGTGCGTGATCGCTCCTCACCAGACCACATCCCTGTAACCCCATTCTGCTGCGTCAGTGTGGGACACGTGCATTTTAGTTTTCTGCTGGGTGATATTGCATAAACTGTGACACCGACACCAAATCAGATCCTCCCTGCCTCGGCGAGTGGGAAGCGAGGCTTTGAAAGCAAAGCCTGCTTGGCAGAGCGCCCCAAAGCCAACCTTATGTCCCAGTGCTTGTATTTTGAAACTCTTCGTAGCATCACATCTTAGCAGAAGTGATCTCCTGACTTTAATCCTTCAGGGCAAATGCATTTGGGGGTCCAAGGTTGTTTGGGGCTCAGTAGTTGATAGCTGAATTTCTTGTTGAGAAATTATTGTGGTTTGGGCCATTGCAAGTAAGAGCCAAAATGCAACTACAAGTATATAATTTTATTTAAAAATGGATACTCCTTTATGGCTGGATACCAGCCTCCACCCATTAGAGCATCCCCTGTAGCCAGTCATTTATTTTGGAAACATGCAAATTCCAGTGAATTATAACAACAATTTGATCACTGAGAAATAAACAAACTTTTTACAGTAGCTGAAAGCCAATCTTAGCAGGTATCTGTATTTGAATACATTTTTGTCAGGAACCTGCTGGCCTTTTGAACTTCACAGCAGGGAATGGTGGGAGATCCTGAGGCATCAAAGTTTATGTCATTTGTATTTCATTGCTGACAGTTCCTTTTTAGAAGGATAAAGCCACCTCTATTTTTAATTGGACCTGTGAAGAAAACCTACCCCTGCAGTTTTGGATGAGTCAAGATTGTGGTGACAATGAATGATTAATATTAATTCCTGCTTCAGTGGTACTGAAATAAGCACCTTACAACAAACAGTGAAAGCAGCCTCACATAGAACAAGCTTATCTGACCTGCCTTCAATGAGGAGCAAAGGGAGAAGGGAATACTGCAGTAGATTTTTGCTCGGTACAGGTTTGGTATCTGCAGGAGAGGAATCTGGAGGCTGAGCGTTACCAGAGCCATTAATTAATCTTTGAGTTCCCACTTGACTGGCTTCCCTTTGGATGTACCTTTTATGATTTGGATATGGCTGAACTCATAGGGAACGATAGAGCTCTGGCCCACCTCAAAGTGTCAGACCTGCACCTGGGCTGGTTTTCAACAAGGATTTAGGAAAATAACTTAATGTCAGTTGTTCAGCATACCCTTTCGGGAAATTGTGACTTTTTTTGGCCACTCTAAACCCTCCTAAGTTCCTGCCTGAACAGATTTATTTTTATCATTAGCAAGTAATCATGGCGCAAGATGAAAGTGTGCATATTTATTCTTTCTAAAATGAGTTATTAACTAGCCCTTATTAGGATAAGGAACTGGCTCTGGATAACTTCATGGTGGGAAGGAAAAAGAGAGACAACTTTAGTCATTTCTTTTTCTTCTTTTCCCAGCTAATAGTGCCAGGGCAATTTTTGCTGTTCAATACATGCAAGACAGACCAATTGTCAGCTCTAGGCTTATAATCTTTAGTTATATTTTCAGTCAATAAAATTTAATATCCCTGTCTAACCATAATTTCTAAGTTTGTCTATTGTAGAGAAATAGGGTCTCATGACAATGTATGGATTGGTAATACAAAGCTTTTCTCCATTACTAGTCATGCCCAAACTAAGATTAAATAATTCTTCTTTCTATTTTTTTCCTTCTTACAGACTCAATGGTTTGGGCAAAATAACATCTGTGGAGAGGTGAGGACCCTCTGCTTTCCCTACATTTACGTCTAATTGCTATTCCTTTTTGTGCTTAAAAGTGGTGGCTGGGCTGGGATGAAGGATGGAGATGACAGGTAAGGTGCTCCAGACCTACGGGGCTGGGGCTGCCCCGGTGCCTGAGGGGGAAAGCCCCTTGGCTCAGCTGGGTGCTCGATCCTCGGCCGGGCAGGGGCTGCTTCAAGGCCAGGCTGCTCGAATGCGGCAGCAGAGCCCGCTCACCCAGAAAGCGGCTCTCCTGCACCCAGGGCTGTGCTTCCTCCCAGGCCACACCGCCCCGGGGCATGCCGGCAGCTGCCCTCTTGGCAGCCCTCTGTGAGGTAAACACCAGAGCCTCCGCAGCCTGAAATATCAGCCTCCGGCTAGGCACAGCAAAAAAGAGATAGTCTAACTTGCAACTGAAAAACCACAGGCTGAACCATACCGATCCTGTGACTGCTTGTCCTTGGTAGCCTGGAAAGGTTGAGTTTAAAGGATTAAGGGATGCTGCCACAGCCTCTCCAGGACACAGCCTCAGCACTGCAAAATGAAGGGGTCTAACAAGGAATCTTGGCTGCAGCCAACCATAAGCCTTTTTTAATGATCATGTCTGCAATGTGTGAACACTACCAAAATGCTGACTAAGTTTCTACTGCCAGAAAATGAGAGGTTCGATCTAAAACCTGGGATGCATTATCTGGGGACAGTCTTGACTTCAGTTTTTTAGGTCCTTGGTGAGGAATCCACAGAGAAAGTCACATGCAGACGTACATATGTGTGCAAACACACACAGAGCCAGAAAATAGACCCTTAGCTACATATTAGTTCAGTTTTGCTCTAGGACCTACCCTTTTAACATATTCTGATCACAGCTACAGAAATTATCTGGTCACCTGGCCTGCCAAGATAGGGACTATATGGCCGAAACCAGACAGAGCTCCTCTAAATGCTCCATGCCTTTGTGGTTACAGCTGTCTTGTAAGAGAAGAGTTCTGAAATGCCCTCAGGCAGGAGGACGGCTTGCCCAGGGGTTCTTGCATCCAGAGGGAGTACTCTGGTCAGGTGGCTCTTGCATTGCCTTTCTCCAACTGAGTCCTGAGGAGACAGGGTTGCCATGTTGCCCAAGTCCTGAAGAATCTCAAAGGGGTGAAAAGCCCTTTCTGCGCTCTGGATCCAAGCTCTAAACTTTCTTAGATGTTATTTCTTAGACCAGCTTACAGGCCTCCCCACTTTTTCATAGGTTCCTGTGTCCCAGTTGCCATCATACATTGCACAAGGCATTAAGTTGCCTCGCTAAGATGCCCTGTTTGCATCCCACCATGCAGTAAGCCCTGATTGCATCCTATCTAATTTTGGGCACTTAAAGGGAACATCTAATTTAGGAGGCTGGATGCTCCAAACTTTTCCTGTCAACAGTGGTGGAAGAGTGAGACCTCTGAGAGCAATGCAGGTCCTGGGTGGGCTGGGAATATCTGTCTCCCTCCACCAACTAATGAGGTCACCAAGGGTGAAGAGGCACTTCAGTTATGTGCCTGAGTTAGAGGGGGTGAATTCAGGCACAAGTCCCCTGGAAGTCCAGTGTGGGACCACTGAAAACCACTGTAGTGTTCATCTGGTCTCACATCTGGCTTGTTTCATGTGCCATGTGGTTCGTTCTTGGGGTCGTAGGATTTTCCTGTATATCATAGCCTCCCTGCACGTGTTTGAGCCTTCACACAAGTACAGAGCTTGCTGATTTTCTTGCCAGATAATGGAAGCAAAAAAGTAGGTGGCTCAGCGGGATCTCTCAGCCATCATTTGGATGAGGACCAAGTGAATGCTAGGATCTGAATGGAATAAAATTTTAATGGAGGCCTTGTGATTGAGACTTGGAGTTTCTGTTTGTGTGTCATCCCCCCCCCCTTTTTTTTGACTCTCATTATCTGGTTTCCATGGAAAGCTTTTTCAATAGAGCAGGAGAACAGCTTCAATATATTTCTTACAAAAGTTAATGAAGGAGTAAGATGCATCTCTGTCTCTTTCCTTTTAAAGTTGGGAATCTCAGGTATGGAAAACTGAATTAGCCAAAATGGATTTGGTGTGATCAGTTTCTCCTGGCCTCCATTTTCCTTCTTGAAATGTGCTGCTGGTCAGAACACCATTGGAAATGCCTTTTCTCTTGCGCCATTAAACAACTGCTCTATTTTTTTGCATTAGAAGAGCCATGCAGGAAATAAGCATGCATTCACGAGGCTGCCTGTCACTAAAGTGATTTGATTATGTTGCAGGGAGTGCCAGTTTAAATTGCAAACTCAGTAGGCCTTCTTGGAAGCTGCTTCTTTTTGCTTATTGGCAAAAGAACTTGGAATATATATTTGGCCTAATCCAGTCTGATCTGATCTGTTTCACAGTGCCATCTGGATCTCATCAGGGGCTGAATGCTTTCAGTATTTGATCCAGGCACGTTTTTTTTTTTCCTGCCTTAATGGCTATTCTTTAAGAATTAAGTATTTTGGAGAAGTGTTGATCCCAGTTCGTTCCTATTCATTGTGTGGAAGATATCCAGGAGCAGCCACTGAGACATTTATTGTCTCTGAGGAGCCAATAGCTAATTGAATCTGAATTGGTTGCTATCAGTTGTTGTCTTGGGAGTGGCTCAAAAACATTTCTGTATCTTTCAAGGATGGCCTGACCAAATGTTGGGCTTAAGTAAGCACCTGGTGGATTTGGATGACAGCACAGCATTATCTCAAAGCATTTCTCAGTGACTGATATGTCTTCCAGTAGATGATCCTACATACTGGGAAGAAAAACTTTCTAATGATAAGGATAGTTTTGCTCTGGTACAGGTTGCCTAGGGAGATGATGACATCTCCATCACTGGAGGTTTTTAAGAACAGGTTAGACAAGTAGCTGCCGAGAATGGTTGATGCATAGTCAATTCTGCCTTTGGGCACCACTAGATGACCTCCAGAAAGCCCTTTGACTATTTTGATCACTGAGCTTAGAGTTGAACAATGAACCAATCAACAAGAATTCACAATTTTTTTGTTTGTGTAAGAGGTAAAAGTACAAATAGAATAAAAAGCACACTTTGTATATGACACTTCATTTAAAAAAAAAATCTGAATCATCAGAGAAAGAGGCATCTGCAAAGATACATACCTAGGAAGTTAGGTGCAAATGTGGAGAATCCTCATTCCAGAAAAACAAACTGGGGAAAGCCTAATTACTGTCTAGAGATTTCATTTATGGGGCATAAGGAAGAGAGATGCAGTCAGAGAATGTGTTTTGAGATGGCCTGTTAAAGTATATTTAAGTTACACGAGGATACCTGCACTTCACCTCTTACCCAGACCTTTCAGATATAGAGGGCTACATCTTCCAGAGCCTTACTTTACTGCTGCTCCCCGTCCCTGTCTTCCTGCTCAGGGGTCTGGGTGCCCAGAGAACAACTTCCCTTACTATTAAAGACTGAGGCAACGAAGGCATTAAGTACCTCAGCCTTTTCCTCATCCTTTGTCACTGTTTCCCCCCGCATCCAGTGAATGATGGAGATTCTCCTTCACCCTCCTTTTGTTGCTAATGTATTTATAGAAACATTTTTTATTGTCTTTTATGGCAGTAGCCAAATTAAGTTCTAGTTGGGCTTTGGCCCTTCCAATTTTCTCCCTGCATAACCTCACGACATCCTTGTAGTCCTCCTGAGATGCCAGTCCCCTCTTCCAAAGGTCATAAACTCTCTTTTTTTCCCCTGAGTTCCAGCCAAAGCTCTCTGTTCAGCCAGACTGGTCTTCTTTCCCGCTGGCTCGTCTTTTTGCACATGGGGACGGCCTGCTCCTGCGCTTTTAAGACTTTCTTCTTGAAGAATGTCCAGCCTTCCTGGATTCCTTTGCCCTTCAGGACTGCCTTCCAAGGGACTCTGTCAACCAGGCTCCTAAACAGGCCGGAGTTTGTCCTCCAGAAGTCCAAGGCTATGGGGATGCAAGAACTAGGTCGCACACTCTCAGGACAGCTTTCCCATTCCCGAGCCAGGGCTCGTTAGTGTCATTAGGGATCCTCACTTGTGTATGTCTTCCCAGGCTGATCCGGCAGCAGTGGCAGGACATATGGGTGTAAATGACACAAAGAGAAATCAAAGTGAAGGACAGTCATGTGCTAAACACCACAATAGTCATGTGCTAAACACCACAATTTGGGTTGTGTGTGTAATACACGTGTCTTCATAATTCAGGAGGATATTTTGTTCATTTTTTATTTCAAGTAGCTGCTGTTGCTTGCTTTGTGTGAAGGCCACAGCAGTAGGATGCTGAAGAGACGTTTGGGTGGCAAGGTGGCTGCACCCCAGCAAACCAGAATAGGGATGAAATTCAGTGTTTGTGGCTGGGGAAGTAGGATGGCAAAAATTCATGAGGAAAGAAAGGCAAAATCTGCCTGCTTTCAAACATCTTCATGTGCTTACCGAGGGGTTCTTCCAGGTTAATGAAGGGAGCTCCACGATACCTGTATATTTCTGTTCAGTTACTAAATAAGTTTTGACATGCAAAAAGGTATGTATGTGTCTCATTCTGACTGGATGGCATTTTTATGTTGGGTACATTGCCTGCCCACTTGCAAGCACAGCCTGAGCTAAGAGATTTCTGAGGAGTCTGATGGAAGTCCAGATGAGCCATTGTTTGCTTCAGAAAAGCAGATTTTGGCGCATGAGACTTCTCTGCCTCTCTCATCCCTACTATTTACTTTTTGTATGGGGTTTGCATGGCAAGGTTTTGGTAGCGGGGGGGGCTACAGGGGTGGCTTCTGTGAGAAGCTGCTAGAAGTTTCCCCTATGTCTGACAGAGCCAATGCCAGCCGGCTCCAAGATGGACCCACCGCTGGCCAAGGCAGAGCCCATCAGCAACGGTGGTAGCGCCTCTGGGGTAACGTATTTAAGAAGGGGGAAAAAACCTGTGCAAGGGCAATTGCAGCCAGAGAGAGGAGTGAAAAGATGTGAGCGCAACAACTCTGCAGACACCAAGGTCAGTGAAGAAGGAGGGGGAAGAGGTGCTCCAGGCACTGGAGCACAGATTCCCCTGCAGCCCGTGGTGAAGACCATGGCGAGGCAGGCTGTCCCCCTGCAGCCCATGGAGGTCCATGGTGGAGCAGATATCCACCTGTAGCCCATGGAGGACCCCATGCTGGGGTAGGTGGATGCCCAAAGGAGTCTGTGACCCTGTGGGAAGCCCATGCTGGAGCAGGCTCCTGGCAGGACCTGTGGACTGATGGACAGAAGAGCCCACGCTGCAGCAGGTTTGCTGGTAGGACTTGTGACTCCGCGGGCGACCCACGCTGGAGCAGTCTGTTCCTGAAGGATTGCACCCTGTAGAAGGGACCCACACTGGAGCAGTTCACGAAGAACTGCAGCCAGTGGGAAGGACTCACGTTGAAGTTCCTGGAGGACTGTCCCCCATGGGAGACACCCCAGGCTGGAGCAAGGGAAGAGTGTGAGGAGTCCTGCCCCTGAGGAGGAAGGAGCGGCAGAGACAAACTGTGATGAACTGACCACAACCCCCATTCCCTGTCCCCCTGTGCTGCTGAGGGGGAGGAGGGAGAGAAAATTGGGAGTGAAGTTGAGCCTAGGAAGAAGGGAGGGGTGGGGGGGAAGGTGTTTTAAGGTTTGAGTTTATTTCTCATTACATTACTCTGATTTGATTGGTAATAAATTAAATTAATTTTCCCCAAGTTGAGCCTATTTTGCCCGTGACAGTAATTGCTGAGTGATCTCCCTGTCCTTGTCTTGACCCACGAGCCTTTCATTGTATTTTCTCTCCCCTGTCCAGCTGAGGAGGGGAGTGATAGAGCGGCTTTGGTGGGCATCTGGCATCCAGCCAGGGTCAACTTACCACACTTTTTTATTTTAACAAGTAGAAAAGATTTGAACGAAGTACCACGATTCTAGTGCAGATAGGAATATGATCTGGTTTGCTACTCATTAGCATGGGCAAAAAGCTCTATGTTAGCATTTCTGAGATGATGGTGTCATAGAGTCATAGAATCATAGAATCATTTTGGTTGGAAGAGACCTCCAAGGTCATCGAGTCCAACCGTTAACCTGTCACTACCAAGTCCACCATTAAACCATGTCCCTAAGCGCCACATCTACATGTCTTTTAAATACCTCCAGGGATGGTGACTCCACCACTTCCCTGGGCAGCCTGTTCCAGTACCTGACAACCCTTTTGGTGAAGAAATTTTTCCGAATATCCAATCTAAACCTCCTCGGGCGCAACTTGAGGCCATTTCCTCTCATCCTATTGTCTGTTACTTGGGAGAAGAGACCAACCCCCACCTCTCTACAACCTCCTTTCAGGTAGTTGTAGAGAGTGATAAGGTCTCCCTGGAGCCTCCTTTTCTCCAGGCTAAATAACCCCAGTGTCTCACCACACATTATTGTTTTTCATATCACTGCTTTCTTTTTTGGTACAAATTCTAGAAGACTCATTTTGAGGGGCCAGATTCATGACCAAATAAAATGTATAAACCTTTGTTTATAATTTAAAAGTGAAATAAGAAATCAGAAGCAAAAAAGAAGTTATGATTTTTGTTACTGGTTGGATCTGGGCTGAGAGTCCTAGCCGGGATGTGTGAGCAGATCATCTATTTCACTTAGCAGGTGCGTCTCTTTATCTTGCATGAGGAGATGGTTCTATCCCTTTTGTTTTCACTCAGCAGGCGTAATGGCTCATCTGTAAAGCAGAACAGCAATCCTCAGTCAGGTTTTCCTTTTTTTCCTCTCCTCAACATAGATTTCAAAATTTTAAAAAAATAATTAATTATTGAATTTATTTCAATTCAGTAATAATTCAATTGGATAATAAGTTCCATTTCAATAATTTGTCCTCCTTCCTCTTACCCCCTCTCCAGTCCCCATATTCCCAGATCTTCTACTCTGCCTTGCTAACCTCCCCTCCAAACTTTCTACCTTTCCCTGAGTGTAGCAGTCAGTAGTGTCTGCTCACACCGCCTTCTCTCCCTGCCACAATCCTTGAATTTCTGTTCTGGCAAATCCCTACATGGGCCTGGCCCCAGATCCTACAGGAAGGTGGAAGATGGGTCTGGTCCATGGGCTGGCTGCAGCATCCACACCGTGCTTGCCTCCGGCTCCCCGTGGCTCAGCTAATTCTTATGGTCCTCAGGGGGCCATCAGAGAGAGGGAAAAAGGGGTGGGGGGTGAAGTCTGGATAGTCTGCTCTTCTTTGCCCTCCTTCTCCATTATGAGGGCCACTGAACTAGAGAATCCTTCACTGTGGTTGTTGTTTCGCTTTGGCATCTAAGATCCTTGGCTTTCCGTACAGAATGCGTAATCACTTTTTATTTGTTACTTTGTTTAAGTTGGAGGCACTTAAAATGTTTCTCCCAGTGTGTGGGTGACCCTCTTTTTATTTTATTGGAAAAGCATTTCTATAGACTGGCAATGTCATCTGTATTGTGCTGATTTATCAGGTTCTTTCCTTGGCTCCTACCTAGTCTTTATTCAGATGTCCCATTGACTCACTGAAATCTATGTGAGGTAACACTCTGGGTTTTCTTTCTTATCCTTTTAGGTTCTTTTATACCTTTGAGGACTGATTGTACAATGAAACTGCTCTGATTAGGCCAGGCCTAACTGACTACACAAATCTCAGAACTGTGTAGCAGCAGGTCCGATGGGAATTTAGCTAATTAGTGACTAAAAAGATGTCAGGGTTTAGCATGAAGTGGATAACCCACCTTAATAAATGGAAGTGACGTGTAATGCAGAAGAAGCATTGTTGCAACACTGAAAAAATATTTTAGGTGCTTCCCTCTTATTTGAGGAGTGTCAAGAGGTAAGACAAAGGGTAATATCACATGTACTCAGTGGCTTATGAGCAGGGTGCTCTGATCCTGGCTTCATAGTAGACCAGTGGCCCCTAATTATAGACTGCACTTTGTCTCTTGAATCTTTATAATCAGTTCATTTGTGTACCAGCATTTTGACATCGTTCATCTGGTACAAATACGATTCTTAATACTGTAAGATTCAGACCAGAAGCATCTTGGGTATTAAAGAGGAAACTGATCTTCTTTTTGTATGACGGAAATTTGAAGTTCAGCATTATCAAAGATATAGATGTATTTCCACTCAGTTTTATATCTTGCACAACTCTTTGTAATCAATGTGATAATGGGGGTAAGAGGTGATAGATTTATTTTGCAATCTGTTGCTCTTATAAACAAATGACCCCGTAAAGCAATTTGCAAAGGCCATTAAAATGAAATCAAATGCTTTTATAGGTTATGCATAATTATTGCTTTTAATTAGGAGGCAGAGCTGGGCCATATTTAAGGCTTAGATCAATTGGATTACTTCCTCCAGCTCATCTTCCATATTAAATTCCAGGTCCTAAGAATCAATTGTATCTTAAACCTATCCCTATAGTTGGAAATAAATCTGCCAGTTTCTATTAGGTTTCTTGCTGCCTTTCATACCTCTTAAATGTAAGGCTTTCCTGGGGCGTGCAAAGCTTTGACACAAAGAAAATCTACTGAACCCTACTAAGGGGATGTTTTGGGGTACCAATAAAGAAAGTCCTATGGGAGTGAGGACTGTAGCAAAAGATCAAGAAGGAAATAAGAACATTAAGAAGCAGAGGGCTAATGAAATTGAAGATTTAGACAGGAGGCAAGGAAAGAAAGTTGGTTGCAAGGACAGAAAAGTAAACAAGAAACACATTGTGCAAGCGTTGTGTGTGAATGAATGGATAGAGACAGGAAAGATGGTTTTGTACGTTGGGTCTGTGCCCTGCCACACAGTTTGTAGAGCTGATTAGGTCAGGTACCTAGTATTTCTGTGCCTCAGTTTTCTGTCTATAAAACATGGATGATAAACCCCTTGCTAATTCACCAGGATATTTTATGACTCATTTGTGCTATTTAGAAACAGGGTGTGGAAGAAGGAGCACCAGTGTGGCAGGAAGAAGGGAAGAAACAACCAAGACTAAACAGAGGGAAAAAAGAGAGGATGGAGCTTCTGGAAGACTGAATTAAGCCAGGCCAGGGGAAATCTGGCTGGTTTGGCACTCTAGTTATGGATTTTTCCTCCAAAGATATTCCACATGCGCAATGTGTCTGCCTGCAGTGACAGCTGCTTTGGGGGGAGAGGGAGGGTGGGAAAGTCAGGGCACGCGGCAGTTCGGCTTTTGCTTTACAATACACCGAAGACTTGTTGAAAGCAGAGATACTTCGGAGAGTCTCAAGGCTATGGCTCTCCCTCAAGGATCTCATGGGTTTAACTATTTGCAGCACTAAACCCTTGTTTCTTTTCACCAACAGCAATGAATGCAAGTTACAGTTGTTTTTCCCCTCTTTCAACCCCCCTGGCTTCCCTTTCAGCTGACACTGAAGATTAGCTTCAAGCTCTAAGCTTGTAAAGTCTTTGAGGAAAAGCCTTAATGAGGACCTGATCCTTTTAAACTCTGATCTAATTACTGTTAGAGCAATGTTTCTATTTTGGATGCCACAAACAGATCAAGTTTGCATGTTTGAAGGTGGCACTATTCGGTGGACAAGAAGCAAACCCCACCCTGTAGGTGAAATAAATTTTCATACATAAATAAAAACATGAACAGCACCTATGTAAAGTAGCTGGCATTATTTCAGAGGAAGTTTGGGAGCTGAGCCTGGGGAACTACAGGGACACAGAAAGATTTTTTTTGCCCCTTGCTCTATGTTTACTGGTCAAACGGTAGCAGAGGAGATTTGAGGCCACAGTGGTGTAATCTATTGAGTGTATCAGTAGAGAAGAAGGGCAAAGAGGACTGAAAACCACAGACCCAGCCATGAGGAGTGCTCTGGAGTGCACAGAAGTATTACCCAGAGCATGATCGAAACCTCATAAGCTCTAACTCAGTGATAGCAAAGAAAGGCAAGGCGGAGTCCTACAAGCAACACTTTCACTTGATCTATTGCTGCAGCTTCAGTGTTTTGTGTGCTTTTATCATGTGTTTTTACCACTGTTGGGATTTGAATCTATATGTGCTGAGCTCCAGACGGTGTATGAAGTCTGGCTCCCCGCTGTTCTTGTCATAGGCACTGGGCAGCTTTGCCCATCGTGGAGCACATGTATGCATGTACCTGTACAATGAGTGCTGGCAGTGAAGACCTATCCGAGCTGCAGATATGGATATGGTCGAGTCACACTCTTTGCCTGAATCCCCCCATGCTTTCTTCAAGAGGTGGAAGAACGTTGCCTGCTTTCCTTGCTGTAAAACTGTCTGTCATTGCATGGATCTCTGTGCTGTTTGGCTTGGCTGACAGCCTTTGGAGTGTGAAATGCTACCACTGGCAAGCCAGGTGTGAAGTGAATTTGCCATGTTCTGCTTAATGGGGTGTTACTGTAACTTCAAACCCTTGTGGTGACCACTTCTAGGTTAACACCCTTCAGTAACTAACCAAAACACAAACATTAAGCAGGAGAAATGTTAAAATGCTATTATGAGCCATGGTTTTGTCCAATTAGCAGACCCTGCTTTAGGCTTGACTCAAGCGGCTTGTCTATATAAGGATGTATTAGTCATTTTCTTTTTTAATTTTTTTTTGACCATGAAAACAACAGATGTGATGCTCTGTGGTCAGCATAGACAAGAATGATTCATGGCTAGGCATATTTAAACTTCCACTAGAAAACTATCCATCTGAGACCCTCTCCACCTCTTCCCCCTCATTCCAGACAACCAGAGCCAAAAGCACCTGTCACATGATACATCTCAAAATTCATCAGCGATTCTCTCCATATGTCTTAGTTTTGAGGTGGCCAGGAGATATCAGCTGCTCCTGCCTACTCTCTTGGGACTGCATGGACTTTAGCAACACCGGGATAGTGATAGAGAAGAAATTCTTGTACAATGATGATGCGGGTGAGCAAAGGAGCTGTTATGGCTGAGCAAGGATCAACACACACGGTAACTTGGTCTTGTGTAAGGTGGCAGGTTTGGCTCCGATGTCTGTTCTATAGTCAACTTGGGAGCACTTTGGGGAGGAATTCAGCTAATGCTGGAGTCAGTGCTTTCAGCTGAGGATGTGGGAGAGGGATGGGCTCAGAAAGTAAGGAAAAGAGGCTGTGGACATGGAATATGGAAGAGGTCGACATACAGTGCTCCTTCTGTGAAGTAATTGTAGGAGGAGCTGGGAAGCGGGAATCGAGGGACTGGGGCTGTGTGTGGAGCAGTAGGGGTTTGGGAAATGAGAGAATCAGAAGTCCTGTTATGCATGGGCTGGTGGTCCTGGCTCAGGGAGCTGACATTTGAAGGGGGGTAAGAAGAGGGCTTCCACCGGAATAAGCAGGAGAGAGGAAAAGGCTGTTATCCCATGAGCGTTTTGGTGGCAACACCGAGACTGCTTGGCTACCCCTAATCCATAGCTAGACCTGTGTGGAATTGCCTGGAGCCCCAGGGAAATTGTCCTGCCCAGGATGGGATGTGTCTGCACACCACCGGCTGCTTTACAAGGAGCTTGGTCTTGCTTGTGAAGCAGGACTGGAAAGCTGGGGCTGTATGTACTGTTGCCCTCTTCTTAGTACTGCTGTCAGGTCTGTTCTCCTGCCAGTTCGGTAGTACCCGGCTATCCAGTGGCCTCCAAGACCTGCACCCCCAAGGAGTGGCTTGCTAAGGACTCTGCTGAATGGTGGCTCGTGGCTGAAGGTGACATCTCCAGAGGAAACCAAACTTGATGATCTGAGCCCCACTGAGAAAAGAAAAACAATAAGTAAGAGATACATCAGTGTTTAAAATATGTGGAAAACATATCACAATGAAATTCAATGTAGGTAAAAATAAGCCAGTCCTCTAGAGGTGATGTAAGGTCTCCTCCCACAGAAAGGAGAAACTGGTGGAGCAATAAGCTTGAAAAACTAGGATGGGGGACAGGTAATGGAGATGAGACAGCTCTGACGAGCCTTGTCTGACAACTGATCAGACATGAGATTAGGTACTGTAATGTGGAGCACAAACAAGACAGGCCAATGAACTTTTCCAGCTGAAGAGTCAGAAGTGGTAAATCACAAAGAAGGAAAGCCCTGGTTTCGCACTCTTGGCTTCTGGCATAGAATAGACTGAACCCGTCCTGTGCTATAAAGTACAAACGTATACATGCACAAAGTATGTTACAAGAACTCCAAGGCTGCAAAATTCAGCTCTTCCAAGTTAGACCAAGAGTGAAGGCTCCTTCTGGATTTTTAACTTAATCATAATTTCCTATGTCTATCTCCTGGCACAGTCTTTAACTTCCTGATGGAGGGCTCAGAAGCACTGCTTACTTCACTGTACAGGATCAACACATCCTTCTGCTTTGTCCTGTGCCAAATCTGGCTGCTTGTTCCAATCCTTTTCTCCATGTCCAGCCAGCTTCATTCTCTCATCTTCAGCTCTCCTGTCTCAAGTTCCAGTTTCCTCATTCAGCAGGTCCTCCAATGACTTCCCACTGCAAATTCCACAGTTGGTTTTGACTGGAACCAGTCATTCCCGCTTGGCACTGTAGCACTTTAGTTTTGCCATCAGTTTCTCTTTGTTGCTAAGTTCTTCCCTTTCATCATTCCCCATCTTCACTTGTGCTCCTGGTCACCTCTCCAGATTATCTCCATGGTCTGGTCTCCTTCTGGGGCTATTTGTCTAATGTCAGTGTTTTGCCCAGTGTGAATTTGCCCAGTTAGGCCCAGTTCTCAAGTGCAACATGGCTCTTTGTCAGGTTGTCCATTGCCTTTCACCTCAGCCATCCATTTCAGTCGATCTTGGGAAGTGAGGGGCTCTGCCCATGTCTTTCTCCAGTCTTAGGCTTTTTTGTCATTCTCTGGCTTCCAGTTGTTCTTCCTATTTTTCTACACGCTTGCAGTTTCTGTCTCTCCATCTTGCTCATTCCAGTCATCAAGATATGACAACTTTTGTTACAGCTTTGCAAAGGGAAGGGCAGGACTTTTTGAAGTGGAGAAAACAATAGGTGAAGTAAAAAATCCATCCTCCCCTTTGCTCGAGGAGGGAGACTGTCTCACCACGCATGGGTTCCAATGCTACTCAGACTGCCTGGATTCCTTGTGATCTGTACCCATCTGGGCGAGCTATAAGCAAGGGCCCAGGATCCTGGTGTATTGTGGAGTTCGTGCAGAACAGCTGCCTGACATGAGCTCAGCCAAAGGGATGCACATCTGCAATGTTTTCCTCTTGCAGAAGCCAGCCGTGTTGGAGGCGGGGGCTATATGGTCGGTGAAGCATCACGTAGCATTAGAGTTGCTACTTCTGAAATGAAAAAGCCCAGCCAATTACAATGCTGCTCCTCCTGCCCTGCTACCCAGAGCCTCCCCTCCTGGGGAGCAGGCAGCGGCCATCTTTCTCCACTTGGTCCCACCACCCTGTCTGCTCTACTCCTGCCTACCCTGCGGCCCTGCTGCTTTCGGACTGGCACAACTGGTTGTCTGCTCATCATCTGAAAATGTCAGCGTTCTCCTCTGTCTCTCTCTTTCCATGTTTAGGCTGGGGTCACGTTATACCTTGTGTCAATTTTGAGGGAAGAATGGGGAAAACTAATGATCCCAGGACAAAGCGTATGTCATTGCATCTATCTCGGGAGGCGGAGACCCAGTCCCAAGTGAGACCTAGCACTGAAGATCTCTATTTTTGCATATGTTCTTTCCAGTTGTTGTTAAAGTAATTAGGGTATAAAACAATCTTCTTTTAATGTTGATATTTCAGTTGCTGTTCTTGTTTTTAGTAGTTCCAAAAGAAAATTCATTGTATCTTGGTGGAAGGGTGAAGAACCACAATTTTGTCTTTGTCAATTGTAAAAGCTGAAAACTGGGATCAGAGGCATGTTTCATTTATTTTAGATGTACAGAACATAGTATAATTGATCAGCAATGGTCATGATCATGTAAGAACTGTTTACCTTCTGAATCTACACCAATACTGTAGCAAGATGGCACTCAGCACCTTGAGTGAGCTCTCTAAATTGCTCTGAAAAGGTTTTATAAGTGTCTGTCAGACCTCATTGATTCTAGATACAAACTTAGCTAAAATTCCACTTTGTCTGAATGTGGCCCTTCAAGCGGTATCCTGTCTGCCTTTTAGAGAGCCTCACATGAGCTATGTTTACATGCCGGTTACAAACAGTAAGTTCAAGGGAGCTGAGAGCTGAACAAGCTGCTTGCTATCCAGGGCTGCAGAGCTGCCTTTTTGTCCAGCCAACAGAGATATAGGGGCTGTGTTTTCTAACCAGTACTTAGCAAGTGCCTAATGTGGACACTGTGACTATTTATCTCCAAAGGCTCTGTGGGGAGCCAACCCAAACTGCTCCTGCTCCCTTGAGCTTTGGCTCTGAAGCTGGAGTGTTAGGTGCTATTTTAGGTAGTCTGAATATAGTCCTAAGCAAGTGTTTATTATATTAGCAGGTAGCAAATGGTTGGAATTAATAATGGTATTAAGTATGAGCTGCAGTTTTTATAAGCTTTCAAAAGTCCACTGTTAGCCTAGTACTGTCAGAATTTAAAAAAATACTTTAAAAATATGCAAATATGGCCATACTTTCAATCAGGCCTTTTGGGAGAGTGGGCAAAGAATGAAGACAAGGACAGAGTGCTTGAGTTAGTGTAGCCTGAGAGATAAACAACAGGGCAGATGTATCAGATATTACCTGCTTGACAACCAGAATGTTTGCCAGGTATCAAGAATGATGAATATACAACGATCAGTTAGGCTAATAATTTTTATTTATCAGCAAGAAAGCTTACTGTGCTGTTCCATGTCAATAGGCTACTGATGTAACATAAAGTGAGTTTTGTTTTCATACATGGTGACATCTCCCACGCTCCTCCAAAGAAGCAGCAACAACAACAACAGGAGACAGCTGGAGGCTGAAGTGAGCATTTGAGCTGCAAGTGATGGGAAGGTCTGAGCAGGTCTTCTCATCATGGAGCTCGTTTCTGCAGTGGTAGACAGGTGGGGGGGACACAGGTGCCTGCCATGCAAGGCCACCCCCAGGAGCAGCACTCTTCTCTCCTATTCAGGGGCCTCCACAACGCAGACATCTCCTGAGCCAGTCCTGGGGGCTGGTGGCTGGGAGCTGAAAGCACGCCAGGAACCATCCTTGTGGTGTAGGTCATTGAGTTTCTGTGCCTGGGAAAGTTCCCTGTTACATAGGTGCAACCTGCACGTCACCATTGGCAGGGCTGTGAAAGTCCTCGGGACAAAGGAAGCTCAGAGAGCACCTCTCTTATGTGAAACATCTATATGAACCAGACTTAGAACTTCCCTAAAACCGGAGTTATTCAGGTCTGAGGTTTTGCTTTGGGCCCCTCTCAGTGTTGACTTTTTCTTGCATATGGACTGTCTAGGTCAACACTAGATTTTTAAACCCTTGAGAGCACCTATTTTTAGTTACTGAAGGAGACAGTTTTGATTTATTTTTAGGAAAAAAGGTAGTATAAGGATAGGTTTAAAGCTGTCTGTCCAGATACTGTCCTTTGGCACTATTGCACATATATTAATGCTCGGTGTACTGACTTTTGTCAGCCTTTCTAATGACGTGTTAGCAAACGAGCTGCTGCTTCACAGGCTAACATCGATTTGTTCAGCAAATAAAGATGATGGGACCGTTTCCAGAATTTCAGCTCAAAATGCAAGAGGTTTCAGGAATCTCCATTTTAAAGAGTCAGTTTTAGTTCCTTTGTGCTTATTATTACTTTACTCTTATAATTATTTGTACTAATAATCAGTAGGAGTATTGATATAATAGCAGTATAATCAGTAACACTAGTAGCTTTATTGAAATATATTAATATTTTAAGTATCCTATTTTATTTTCAGAGCGTCTGGCGTCCCCAGATAGGTTGGGATTCCACTGCATGGGCATTGTGTAGACAAACAGCAAATTCTGATTTCTGCTACAAAAATCTTGTGATCTTTGCTTAGGCTTTGTTTGGAAAAATCTATAAGCTTGTGACAAACTCTGATTATGATGTTTTTTCAACTGGGGCAACATATTTATCTTAAAAAACATCTTACTGCATTAGAGGCAGGATAAGTGCCAAGTGGAGGACAAAACTCCAAGGTATTATTTTGCAAAATGCTTCTGGCAAGGATGGGAAAGGGTTTCACACAACTGTTAGGTGTGGTAGCGTTGATGGAGCCCTCGCAGATGTGTCCAGCATCACCCACCTTTGCAGCTGGAGCTGCAGCAGAGCAGGGAGACCACAAACTCTTGCCTTTGCTGTCATGTGAAGCAGCAGCTGGAGTAGTAGGACACTGCTACAATGCCTCCACTTCCCTGAGCTCCCCAGGAGCAGAAGAGTCTGATTCTGCTCTCTGAAGTCATCTTCAGCGCCATCTGTTTCCAAGAGCTGCAGGTTGGGATTGCATGTTCCCTCTCCCTTCCCCTTCTCTGTTTTTTTCGTGGCCAATAAGTTAACAATCGAGAAATGCAGTTTTGAGCTGACTCCAATATTCTGTAAATTTGATTTAAATTAGTGGAACAGATGTGATGGAGAACTTTCCCTTGAGAGATACACAAAATGATGAGGGGAGCAATGTGCCACTCTGCATCCGGTAGCTGTGGTTATTGCTTCCTCTGCTTTCTTATGGGACCTGAATGTTCCTCCAGTCACCAGGTCGCTGAGCATTTTGGGATGATTTCTTTCCAATTTCTCATGCTCAGGCTGTTCCACTTTGCACGGAGTGATTAACTGGAAGAGTGAAGGCTGTCTGGATCCCTCCATCCCTGCTTAAATGCTCTGATACTCAGTCTGTAGGGTCAGTCTCTGGGCCCTGTTTCCTCCCATGGAACACTGAGCTGTTTCACAGCGAGGAGCATCTCTACCAGAGACTGAGGGAGACCTCCCCATAGCTCTCCCAGGACCCTCAGGCTGCAGTGCACCTCCTGGCTCCAAACCCCAACGCAACACCTGGCTTCAGGTCACTCCATCTGTGCAGCGTTTTCGTTAGTTTCATTAACTCCCTGCTGCTCTGACAGTGTATTTTGGCTGTTTAAAAACAACCCACAAGTCTCACAACATTGACAAATGGTAGGTAAGTGCTCAGCCTTGTTTGCTGCCTGGTCTCTCCTCCATTTGCTTTGCCATGTGCCATGTAGTAGCTACACTTAAGAGACAATTGATCTAATAAAAGCATTCTCTATCTCTGCTTAAGTGGAGATTAAATAGAGGTATATCTATCCCTTACTTAAGTAGAGTTTATCCCGTATTTATTGGAATAATGCCAGATTCCCCCTTGAACAAAGGAATTTGAGGTGCATCTGAGTGTTTCTGTTGACAATCTGACAGTCGCTATGTGTTCCGTCCTGCAGTCCCATCGCACCAACCTCTACAGTGTCCTGGCAGCCCAAGTCCCTCTTACCGATGACCCCTCTGAACTGCCTGCACTGCTGCTTGGCACATTTATCAATGAAATGACTTGATATCTTTAATTTGACTTTTATGGACTGGGTTCACGCTGCTGTTCCTAAATGTACATTTTCCTGAGACAAATTGTGGAAAATGATAGCAGCAAAATGTCAAATTTAGAAGAAAGTGGGTGGAAACCTGAATTTTGTCACTTCAACTTAACTGCTTCAGCTGGCACTAAACGGGAGCTTTCAGCTCCCTGCTCCCTCCCTCACCTCCTTCACGGCAGGAGAGTGTGACTGTGCCTAAATATGATGCTGTGATGGGGTCACAGTGAACTCCTCTTCCCGCGGTCCAGGTGGAACACGGTGTACAGAAGTGCTGTTGCACAAACATAAGCGCTTAACACTTGCAAACATTACACCCAGCTATGGTTACAGGGGAAGGGTTTCCATGATGCATTCCTGGTCTTCTGACATAGTTGCAACAATTTATATGCATGCTGAGGTTGAGGCGGGGGAATTTGGGTGAGCAGCAGGTGTTTTGGGAAAAGCTGCTTCCGCTCATGCACCTTGCTAACCCCCGCACGCAGGGGACGCTGCGGCGTGGGGCTGCCCTTCGCTGAGCAGTGGGAGTCCGGTCCTGTAACCTCAGTTCCTGCTCCGGTTCCTTGTTGCTTGAGAAGAGTGTTTTGCTCTAAGGCAAAGGTTTTGTGTGCGGTTCGGAGAGAATGTGAAAGCCAATTTGGGAGTATTATATAAGCAGAAGCAGAGATATGCCAGGCCTTGTGGTTTGCGAAGAGGATGATGTGAGGAAAGGCTCGAAGCCTGCTGAAAACCGGTAAGCGTAGCCATGCCAAGTATGCGGATGCCCTGAAAGAACCACTTGGCAAGCTGCTCTCCTACTGTTTGTGGTCCAGATGCAGGAGCCTGACTGGTGCCATTGGGTGGGGATTACCAGCTCCCAGGGGAGGTCTGATGAGTATCCTCTCTGCAAGGCAATTGTTCTACATGCCGTGAACAAAAAACTAACGTCCTCCAACTATTTAATCACAAGTCGCACCTTGGGGTCTCTTAGCCAGCTCCTTGCAACAGGGGTCCGGGATGCACGCTGCCCGCCCTCCTTCATTCCCTCCTGAATGGCATATCTTGTTTCTCTCACCACCTGGGGAGGCTAAGCTAAGTGCCTCAGTTAAAATTATAACTCAATTTCTGCCATACAGCCTTGACAGGCTGTAAGGGTCATGGTAACAACCCAGACTTCATGACAAGGCACATGCTATGAACTAGACATGATGCCACTCTGTGATGTGCATGGAGAAGTCTGGCCTGACACTCTCCATCTGTTGTCCATCCTGCCCACTGCTAGCGGATCCTCAGTTGTGACATACATCTGGTTTTGGAGACTGGGCTTCAAGAGAAAAGAATACCTGTGGAAGGGAATTTGGAAGCAAGCCATGCCGGTGGTCAATGGTCCAGAAATCCTGTGCTCTGAAGAAAATCTGAATGACACGGGTGATTTAATGGAGAGAAAAGAGTATTGGGGAGTGGAGGGGATGATAACAGCCTTCAGATATCTGTAAGACTGATGCATAATGGAAGGCAGGCATCTGTTTTCCATGTCTGTGGTGGGGAAGATAGGTTGGGTTTAAACAGCAGCAAGGAATGTTGAGGTTAGATCAGCAGTGGGGATAGTGAAGTACTGCAGGAGGTTGTGTGGGGAAACTGTGGATACCCAACTTTTGGTATAGGTTGGACACTCAGAAGTATGCACACAGGGGTGACCTTGCTTTGGAGAAACTCAATGACTGGCCTTGTTATGCCGTGTGAGAAAGATGGCCGATACGACACTGAGTGTAGGGTTTCATAGATGTGGGAAGTGAACAGAAACTGAACCAGGGTTGGGCACCAGAACACAGGGAGCAGATTAACATGCTCACGCACGAGAAGTGCTCCTTAAAAGTATATGAGGATATCCCCCTAGCTTTTCAAGGTCTTTTCCTTCATGTCATCCGTGCGCTCTTAACGGGTTTTAGGAACTTTACTGTGGCTTCTGTGAAAAAGGCATGTTGCAAGCCACCATGTGTGGGTACTGGGCTGAACTTCCCCAAAATGTGGGCTGTGTGGACTCAGCGTTTCAGCTTACTCACATCTACTGAATCAGGGCCAGGAATAAATCAGATGAAGACTCAGCGTGGGCAATTTTTTGACCTTGTTTATGTAAGATTTGGCATGGTTGGCTGTAAAGTCCATCTCATTGTGAGAGCAGAATTTGTCTATTGGGAAGCAGAGGTAGAAAGTTTTAGAAGCAGTCATCTGAGCTTTGGAGCTGAATGAAGTTTGTGAGTAAATGATGCTATGTTGTGTTTTATTAGTTGTGAACAGCCCCACTATTACAGAAGTTGCTGCAGACAGTCCTCATAACCATGTCAGAATTTCCTCATCTGCCTCAAGTGTTTTACATTGATATGGAGGGATGCGAGGAAGGAAAAAACCCAGCCAGACTCATCCATTTCCAGGAGGAACACCGGGGAAAGAAATATTATTTCATCAATATTAAAAAGCTCTGTTGGCCTTTTCTCTGAGAACTTTTGCCTCCCCCACACTGTGACATGGATTCAAAATTTGGCAGAATGGCGGTCTTGCATTAGGGATGTACCTTTGTATCTGTGTGGAAATCTGCCGGTGATTGCAAAACTCTCATCCCTTTATAAATAACTGGCTCAGTGAGGCTTTGTGTCTTACATCCATAAAGGCTTTGCTCCTTTCCGCATGGTCGTGCTGAGGGGAGCGACTGAGTGAACAGGGATTCCCCCAAAGCCTGACTGCTGCCTCCCCTGCCATGTCCATGTCCAAACACAGACATTGGGAGTAGCGGTTGTACTTCTCTTGCAGTCTCAATACTCTTGCGATGAGGGAGCAGGAGCAAGCTTTGGGAGAGCTGAGTGAGAAGGCTGGTTGGGCTGGATAGCCAGTGGGAAGGGATTGAAGAGGAAAGGGGAGATTTAGGAGGAATCATTGCATGCCTGAAAGGATGGTGGGGTTGTGGGGTTGCTGAGGTTGGAAAAAGGGCCACAGAAAGAGGCTTGGGAGCTAGAAGGGAAGGCAAATATGAGCTGTGGTTCTCATTGCTTCAGGAGAGTGTGCTTTCTCTCTCTCTCTCTTCCTTTGATCCATGAAAATAAATTAAATATAAATAAATACATTCCCTGAATATGTGCACAGGAAATTAAGGAGCTAAAATAAATGCAGCTAAAACAAACACCTCCCCCTCCCCCCCATGAGGTGGAAGAGACTTTTACTATTTTCTTAAAGGACAATAATATTAATAATCAAAACTCGGCATGTATATAACATTGTACTTGGAGAAGATGTTTCAGAGCAGGGTAGGTATCACTATTGCTGGCCTGAAGACGAAACTGAAGTGGAGACTCACCAAAGGTCACCAGAGGTGGAATTAATCTCATATAACCATATACCTTCACCTGAACTAGACACCTACGCGCCATTAATAGGCAATGGAGAGCAATTGGTACTTGATGAGACTGACTCACTTGACCTATTTTAGACACCTCCTTTAAGGTGAGGTGAATTTCACCTTAGAAAGGCTTGTTCCTCTGCAGTGCATACCAAGGGCAGCCCTTGGGTGGCTATTTCAGCTGGAAATGTCTCCTCTGTAGACATTTACAGTTAGGTGAAGTGAATCCCATCCCTTGGTCAGGACTGGTGCCAAAGACATGGCAAAATGTTGCCCCGAGCCTGGGCACCATGCTGGGTGGGATGAAACGCGACGGCGCTGACAGATCGGCTTTTCAGAAGGTGGCAGGTGCCTGTCCCCCACGCCTGGCTGGACGATGCCATTTGGGAGCAGGGAGGAACACGCTCCACATCAGGCTTTTCCCTGAGAGCACTTGAGGTCCAGGCGTGCAGGTCCCCTCTCCTGGCTTCCTTCTCCAGCCGCCGCTTGTCCAGCATGACACAGCCAAAACGCCAGAGCAATCCCATACTTGTTCCCACAGCCTCCTCTGGGCACAAGCAGACGGCCCGGCTGGCGTGCTCTCTCTTGCACTCCAGGCCCTAGCTGGTACGGCAAACAAACTGAGAGTGTAGGAGACCCTGGCTTCAGCAACGCGGGATGGAGTGCTTTCCTACAAGGAGGGCCCGAGTCTTTTATTTTTCAGTAAGATCCCTATCTCTCGAAGCAATCACCTCTCAGCTAGAGGATTGCCTACATTGCCAAGTTCAGTTCAGTGTAAGGGTTGAGAGCAGGGTTCAAATACAATCGCATTGACCTCATGCCTAATTCAGTAGAATGACTACAAGTCAAGACCATTCAGAAGCGTAAAATACAGCTATCTTGGTTCAAAAGGGTTACAAATACTTTTCCAATCTACCAACTCCAGAAATACCATGACCAGGGAATGGTGCTTGCTTTCCCTCTCTTTCTCTGTATGGATAAGGGGGGAAAGGGAAGTGGAGGCCCGTGTGCAGTTTTGCACTCCTTGTTATTCTTACATTTGTTTGATATTTTCCATTAATTCCTGTGTTTAGTGTTTCAGTGCCTTTGTTTTCCTTTCCTCTCTTTTGGGGAGGCTGATGGGGAGGACTATGTTATTATTAGGTTTGGCATTACTTGATTAATTTTTTTCTTCTCTGCCTCTGTGTGATTGGGATTGGTTTTTTTCCTGCCTCTGCATTGTAATGTTATATTTGTTTTTACAGTCAGCACCTTGCTGTGCAGTTGCTTGAAGGAGAAGGAGAGCAGGCACGTTCCTTGGCTCTTGTTTTATAAGACTTTTTTAGTTCCCCTCTGTGTGTTACTAACCTGGCCTGCCTCTGTCGCCTGGCCTTTTCCTTCTCCTCCATCCCCTTTGGATGGACATGAACTAGTCCTCTCTCTAGGACAGTGTTAGTGTTAGGGTTTTCAGGTCAGATTAGATTGACTAAGAATAATGGTTGCTGAGAAAAATGTTCACCTGAGAAATGCCAACAACTGCCCCCCCCCCCCCCCCCAGCAGTTTGTAAGTACTGGAAACAGCTTTGATGCTGGGAAGGCAAAAAACCTGCGACATTTTGTCATTATTCACTCCAGCTGAGATGATTTATGAGCAACCGCAGCCAGATAGAAGCTGCATTTTAGGGGTTAAACAAACGAATTTGCCCAGCTCAGTTCCCAGTGTTGCAGCTTTGATCTTGCGGGGCTTGAAAGGAGCGCTGCTGCCTGCATCTCCCACACCCACCGAGAAGCACGACCACCCCAGCTCGACTCGAAACCAACTTTTTCGGCTCCGCATTCATTTCACACTGCAGAACAACATGTTCCCTCCACCAGCCCAGCCCTTGGGTCTTTGTTAAGCCAGACTTCCACTGACGGCGGTACGAGTCTCTTTGCATAGAGAGTGGGTGATGGAGCCTCCCACTTGCAAACCTCTTCGTGGATCGGTGCCAGCCTCCTTCATAAATCACGGCTCTCCTCCTCCCCACCCCTGCAAAAGCAGCCTCCCTTCAGACTGCCTGAGCGCTGCTGGGGGCTGAGCCTGCCCTGAGCATCCGAACAAGTTGCATCAGCGCTGCTACAACCCCGCTTGTCATTAGCAGCAGGGGGACTGCCAAGGTCGGCTACCTCTAGGCGCTCTGAGTGCTGCGCTGTCTAGACCAGCTCTGAGCAGAGGCAGGACGAAGGGGGAAGAAATTATTGCCACTGAAGCAAAACTTCCTGGATTTGCAAATCCATCTACCTACTTGGATGACCCTAATCACCATAACATCTGTATAATTAAATCCTATTTCTAACTTATCTTTTTCTCAACCCACCTTAAACTCCTTACCCTGGTTGATTTCTCTTCTTTGCCTATCAGTTATCATTTGGCTGCATAAAGTATCTGGGAATCCAGTTTTTAGAAGGTGAAGTGTATATTGTCCCCTGAAGGGAGGGAGCTCTGGGAGGCAGGACGGCAGCCAGCTCTTTCCTGGCAGTCATGGGAATGCCGACGTGGAGCTGCCAGTCGGTGGGTGGGCGTAGCACAACTGCCTCCTTAGGCTGGGTCCAGCCCATTTGCAAATCCGGGTGAGGGGAGGAAGCTGAGGGTGACAGCTTCTCCCTCCGTGCCACATTCAAGCCCCATCTCTCCCTCTGGTTCCTTTCTGATGACAAGCTGGCATCTGTGCTTTGGTGTATCAGAGAGATATAAAGCCAAAGCAAACAACGATTTTCAGAAAAAGTTCTTTGCACGGTTAGCATGAGTGGCACAGATTTCTCTCCCATTTGTCCCAAGCTGTATGTGTCAGATGTGGTTTCCATATGGCATCTATATCTCTCAGTACACCCACACTGGATGTATGCATTGGTATACCAGTGGCTGTGCTGAGCCACAGATAAATGTTTAGCATTCCTTAGTCAACTGGAAACTCTATGTGTGTATGGGGTGTGCGTGGGGGTGAAGCTCAAGGAATATAAAAACAGGCATATGGCATTTTTTAACTCGTTGCACAGATAAAAAGGAGAAATAAATATAAGGCAACACTCTAAAATAGCATCAAAGTCTTTGAAGTAAACCCACTAGTGAGAGAAACCGAAGCGGAGGCTGCTGCATCAGCCTACAGCTCCAAGCCCGGCACCTTGCCCCTGTATTTTTTGGTGCTCCATGTATGCCAAGATTTCAGGCTGTGCTCCCTCAAATGGAGGTTCTTGGACCTGCAGCTCTTCCTGCCCCACTGGCATGACCACAGCTTGGACATCCCAAAATGCACTTTATCAACCTTCCAAAGCATATGGATGTCTCTGGTTTGGTTTACTGAACCGAGGTTGTACCGAGTTGAGCATGAGGCTGGCAGTCTTGCCCTAGGCAAGATGCCTGCTGCATACACGCTGTGGACATGATTCAGTTGCCTAAACCCAAACATCTAGTGCCATCTGAGGCACCCTCGGGTGCCTGGCATGGCCTCTGGCTGCCTCTCCAGCAGGGTACGGTTGTCCCTTTGCCGATGCCTCAGATGCTATGGGCAGCTGGCAATAGCACCGTTCACCTGTGCTTAGGCAAATGAATCAAGCTCAGCCTTGAAATAGCAGCTTGTGCTAGTGGAGAGGCTGAAGCTCATCAGACAAATGTTCCAGTGAAGTGATGGTCCACGAGTGTTTTATACTGAAGGCCTTCAGGGCAAACAAGAAGGCAGAAGGCCACTGAAGAGGCAGGATTGGTCCCTTACATGACAGTGTGAGTTTTTCCATACCACATATGAAATTCTGGATAGATGTGCTGGTAAGTAACAGCATTGCAGAGCTACCTCCTCTGCCTGGAGATACCCCCTTTCCCCCTTCAGTTGAAAATACCTTCATCACATGTCCTAGTAAGATGCCTCATGGTGTGGTCTTGGATCGAGCAGATGGAAATGTGGGGAAATCCCTTTCTCCTCCAGCATGGAAGGAACTGGGAGAGACTTCTTACAGATAATGAAGTGGAAGTAGCTTGAGAAAGGGCAGGGGAATTCCAGGGCGAGAGCATCCCTGCGGGGTTCGTGGGACTCCCGATTTGCTGTGGCGGTGGCACTGACTGCGGATGCCCCGGTGCTGTGTAAGCAGTATCGGGGCATCCGCAGCCAGTGCCACTGCCAGCAAACAGCAGCAGGGTCAGGCCTCCTTGCTGGGTGGTCATGCAACGAATGGCAGGGTCTGGGAGATGCTCTTCTGACCGATGCAATAGCGACACTTGCTAGAACAGCCCAGCACGAGGCACAGCTGCTGCTGTGCAGAGCAAACCTGAAGACCAGACGTGTATTTTGGGGAAGTGAACCTTGGTCTGTGGGACACTCCTGCCTTTTTGAAAGGAGGATCTTCAGCCTGGGTCTTCCCCTTGAAAGGGAAACAATGGGCTTTTCTGAGCTCTTTCTGCTCCTGGTTGCCCAAAGACCCTTATCTTATACTACTTTAGGGAGTACTTGGGCCAGCTCAGGTTTTACTGGCTCAGGGCTAGCAGGGGGAAGAACCCTTTGAACAACAGCCTTTTATCCTAGGAAATATTAAATTCATTTTATTCCTTTGGGACAAGTGAAGCTGTTGGTGTCTGTTCAATGGATTTGACATAGCAATGGGAAACCTTTTCTGCTTTTTCCCTGGAGTTGTTTTTCTAGGCAGAGAGTTTGAGCTTCAGATATGGAATGCCTATGTGAGGAAATAGGCAACCCATGTAATAAAGCACTGGCCTGTGTTATGATAAATGCAAAATGATTAAGAGGCGAGAGGAAATAGACTCTGGCACCTGTCTTTATTTATTTTGAAATGCCTTGGGGAAAAAATAAAAAGACAATAAGAGACAAGTGATTTGGCTGTCTTGGGGGAAATGGGGGTTTATTACTCGCTGAGGGTCTGTTGCCGGGCAAGGTGCCAAAACCTGCATGCTTTCCACCATCTGAGTAGGGTAGCAAGCTCCCAAAAGCTTGCTGCCCAGGGCACATTTGTTCCTCATATGTGTTGGAAATTGGAAGGGAAAAGGAAAGAATGCGCGAGAGATGAAGGATGCACGGCTGAGCTCAGGCCGTGATGTCAGGGAAACTCCTGGGGCCAGGGTACGCTGTCCCTGACTGGCGGTGAGGGCTAGAGGCGAGTAGGGCTAGCCACATGGGAGCTGCTAATGCTGTCGGTGCACGTGTTTCCCTCCAGCTGGTCCCTTGTGCTGTTCAGACTGCCAGCATCCCTACTTTGGCTGCCCCAGCGCTGTGGCCTGAGAGGAGGAAACTTTTAAATGGCAGTGTGGTCACGTAACCATGAGCAGATGAGTGCGTGTGGGTGTGATTACACAGCACTGCAAAAGCCGACTGAAGATGGAAACATGCCCACCCCTTAATTCAGGGCTGTGTTGCAAAGGCTGCAGTGAGGTACAAGGCGTGGGGTTCACATTCGCTTGTTGGGAGCAGTGCAATGCATGAGGTTGGAGACAACCCTACTATGATTTGAGTGACAGCATGACTGCTCATCTGCAGCCACACAGTGTGTTGCATGTCGCTTGGAGCAGTTCTGGTACAACAGGGTGGCACCCCCTAGTCAGGGATTGGGAAGGACTCCCAGTGAATCTACAACCGGAATATGCA
Organism: Phoenicopterus ruber ruber; assembly: GCA_009819775.1. Classification (NCBI taxonomy): domain Eukaryota; kingdom Metazoa; phylum Chordata; class Aves; order Phoenicopteriformes; family Phoenicopteridae; genus Phoenicopterus; species Phoenicopterus ruber. The sequence goes on from CM020215.1 coordinate 191,227,157, forward strand.
ATTATTAACCAAAACAGTTTCCTTTGGTTAATGCAATCAACAATAATGCATTAAAACTTCGAATGCAAAGTACTGAAACCTTAACTAATTGTTGTTACTCTATAAAACAGCATGACTTCAAATGCATCCATGAGTTGATGGGCCCACATGGACCTCTTTATTGGTGAAATGTCTAAATGCTTTTTCTCTTTTCATGGTATGTGATTTGGTCCATTGCAAGCAGCTGAAACATTTGAAAATCTCAAAGCAAACTCGAGGCTCACATGCAATACCATTCAACAGTGCCATAACAAGTTATTGGAAGTCATTGAAGGTAACTGTCCATGAGTACACTTTCAGCCTTTGACAAATACAAGGTATTTTGATTATTTGACCTTAGCTCACAATGAAATAGAATTCAATCAGATGACACTGCATGTGCCATTGGCCAAAGGTGCCAGTTTAACTGATAACACACTGGTGGTGACTTCATCTTGGGCCTGAGCCCACAGCTTTCACTCTCTAATTTCAGGTGAAAAATTAGATGCTGCTTCTATTTTTATGCAAACCTGCCCATCAGCCCAGGCTCATTTAGTAAGTGTGAAAACATTGGTGAACCCATGGGGAAACTTGCTTCTGAGTTTTGAGTTAGTAAGGATGGGCCAAGCAACGTTCCCTCATGAGGGTTACAGAATGCAGCCTAAACTTTAATGTATCCTGAAATGTTTTCTTGAAGGGTCTGATCTTTGCAAAAATGCGCTGCTGACAGCTTGGTATTGAGCTCAAACCCATTCATTACAAAAAACCCAATAGACCAACACTCGATATAGTCATTTTTCAAAGAGTGATATTCCTGGTGGGAATTTTTCTCACACACTGGCAATTCTGTATTTTGCTGGAGCAGCTCCAGGACAGACGAGTTAATGCCCTGTGTAGTCTGTTTTCATATTGAGCAAACCCTGCTGAGATGCTGGAAAATAGTGATTTAAACTGATAAGCTTGCAAAAGACAGCTGACTCATCTAGTGCCATGAAACAAGGATTCCCACACTGTGATACACCTGAAAGCGCTGAACTTGTACAAGCCCAGTCCCCCACCCTTCTCCTGGAGGTGTTGGGGAATCACCAGATGCTTCTGCTTGGCCAGGGTAGAGCTGCTCCCTTTATATCACAATACAAATCCTTCCTTCTAGTGGTTGCGCCCGAGCAGATGAAGGTAGCCCAAAACACAGTGTTGGTGCTGTGTTTGCAGGGTCAGATGGGACAAGACAGTCCAGCAAGCTCCATACCTACTTTGGATGAGAGCAGGATCATGGTAGATGACATTATTTAATTTTAGATTTTATCAAGGCTTAGAGTGGCATTTGGGGGTCAAAAGTGTGGAAGGACTTAATTCAGGATATGTCTCATTGAGGATACTAGATTGCTGCTTTGAAACTAGACCCAGAAAATGCTGCTCTCACCTTGCTCTCCACCAGGAAAAGAGCAAAATGTAAAAATGTTGGTTTGGATCTTGCCTGAAGCACAGTCTGAAACTCAGCATGAGGGCACTCTCTCAACCTGCCAATGCCCCTCTGCCTTTTTCTTGACCTGACTGGAGCAGACTAACTACTCCCATGGCAGAAGACAGATGGACAACGTCTGGGGTCATGATCAAGGCTAGGCTTTGGTTTGCAAATGATCAAAATGGTCACTGGTGGTATCTTGTCTCAGTATGTGGAGCTTGATGGACATGACCAGGCCCAGCAATTTTCATGTTCCTGTGCTCTGACTTCTTCTCAGAAGGGGAGCGCATGCTGGTCAGGCTGTCCAGCAGGTGTAGTCAGGCTGTGGTCTCCTCACCAGGAGCTGGCTCGCTGTAACTTAGTATGCTCCTTTCTCTGGAAGTGTTGCTGAATTGGAAGGCCAGTGAAGCCTCTTTGTCCCTCATGAATGTGGCAGTGCCTTCTTAGCTTACGTGCTGGGAGTTCATCTGGAGTCTTGGCACGTGGAAAGGAAGAAAAGCAAGGCTGTATTTCGGTGTATGTCATAAAAAGGCTTTCCAGAGAGGGCTGCCTTTTGCCAGAAAGTACGTGAAGAAGGTTTGGACACTTCTTCTTAGGCCAAAGAGCAGCTTCTTCTGACATGCCCTTTGGCAGTTTTCCCTGTGAAATTATGGATACAGGTAAATCATGATCTTGGACAGAATACAGCTCTTGGGAAAAACTGCAGATTTTCTGCTAGAGATGTTGCTGGCTGTTTTCCTAATTACATGTGCATTTAAGTGCTTTCCCCTCACGGCTTCATGATCCAGAGTGAAGCTAGCAGCAGTTAGTGCTGGAGGAGGCCAGAAGCCAAATGTCTGTGAGAGAAAAAGCTACAAAATTGACAGAAGAAGGAATTATTACTTGGAAAATATTTTATGATTGAAAATTTTTGTCTGCAATGTTTTGCATTGGACTGTATGCAACTTGTCTTATGGACAGAAAAAAAATCCTACAGTTTTGTGCTTGAATATCATTTTCCTCTGCTTGGCAAGAACAGCACCTGCCTAATAAAGACCTGATGGGTGATTGCCAGACTCCCAACATCTTCCCTGACAGCACCTGGTTATTACCAGTTAGCTGCCCTTGTGCATCTGCTGGGCAGCTGTCAGGCTGCTGCGGAGCAGACCTTGCACAGAGGGTTCCTCTACCTACCACACACGTCTCACTTGTGCGATCAAAGAGAAAAGGAGAAATTAACCCCCCAAAAGCAAAGCCTGAAATCAGACAGAACTGATGCAGGTCTAGCTGTTTGAAGATGCGATGAGGGTTTGGAAAGGAACCAGAGGCTGGGGATATAACTATCCGTGGGCACACGCACAGGGCAGCTCAGAGTGAAGGAGGCTGCTCTGGCTCCAGGCAAGCACCCCCAGCTTGGTTAGTCCCCAGCCAAGGTAATCCACCTATGAAAAATCAAGAATGACCTGTCTCTATAATGACCTGTTGAAAGGGAGAAAAAGGCTCTATTTTGTAAGGTATCTCTCTGAGTCATCTGCACATCAAGGTATAAGAATATAGACGGTATTTGGACCCAAATTCTCCTGGCTGTGATACAAGATGCAAAGTGCTTTTCCTTTACTTTGTTGTATGCTCTTACCTCTAACAACTCCCCAACGCTTCCTGCGTAAGAGGATTAGGTTATTTTCTAAGTACTTTTTTTGGAAATGCAGGACACCCTGTCATGTTATCCAAGGGAAAACTCGAAATCGTATACTCTGCAGTCATCTCTGGTCTTGTTTTACTCGTTAAGTCCAAAGAGTAAGGTGTTCCCGCAGTTCATACAGATGGCAGGATCCTCTGACAACTTCTGGCTTGGATTATGTTTATGCAAGGAAGAGGAGCAATGTTGCTGGTGTCTGAGGGACTCGGGAGATCCCTCAGGGTTGTCTTCTCTGGGGAGGATGGGAACAACACTGTTGCCAAACTCTTACACAGTAAACTCACCTCCTAGATGACAGACATTAATTAAGAGCCAAACCCAGTCTAAAGCCATTTGGGACAATGACTAAACTTCTGCAGAACAGTCTGTTGGTACCTGAAAGTGGGTGAGCAAAGCCAGCCACCTACGTCCTGAGCTTTGATGCTGCCACGACATGCCTGGCACACTGTGTGGTGTGGTGCAGAAGACCCCCGGCAGCCCATGGCCGTGACTCTCCAACAAGGACCCTTCAGGTGCAGGCCCCCAATGGGACACAGCCTTTGGTTGTAGCTGGCTGGCAGAGGCTCCAGCAGCTTCACCTGCATGGTTTAGGAGTTATGGAGCAGGACAGAGGCCCCAGTGCTTTGCTGCAAGCAGTAAAGAACGTGCCTTGCCTTGGGGTACCTTGGCATTAGGGTGGTAAATGATGGTGGGTGCCGTACAAAAGATTTCATGCGACTGCCTCTGCCTCTGCAACAAGCAGTAGCTGCTAGGTGGAAAACATTTTGTCTCTAATCTGTTTTGAGTATGTTATAATATACAAATACTTGAGGCTTATAGCTCAGTTTTCTTCAGGATATTGGAACATCTGTTTAAAAAATGCACAAGAGGGGGGGAATATCTGTTTCAATGTTAATACTGAGCATACTGGGAGAATATGTGCACAGAATTTTGATTATCTGGAAGATTAGGACACAAGGGAGTTTCTGAGCGGTTTAAATACCACTGTTTGGATTCACTTGCTGATCTGTCACCAAATGTACTGAAGAAAACTGGAATAGTATAAAATGGGAACTTGACCAATCGCCTGTGCTTGAAGACAGAACTGCAGAGCCCTGTGCTTCAAGAAATAGATGTCTGTCTTTGAGGAACTGCCCATTTTGAAAGGATACAGTAGGGCATTGTTTCATGGTGATGGGGTGCAGAAGTGGGTGGAGATTATGGATAAGGAGGCCACATCAATAAACAGCCAGCTGATTGCATATTCTTTCTTTCAGTCTGTTGTTGGTGTCCCTAGTCGAGCTAAGCAATGGAGTTGATGTGTCACTGTGTACACAGAACACTAATGTTCAGCTAAACCCTCAAAATATCGTTGAGGCAACCCAGGCACCATAGGGGATCAGTCTCCTGACAGGTTCCTAAAACACTGCTGGTTTGACCAATGAACATCATTCAAGTCACTGGCTTGCAGAAACTCACAAGCTCTCAGATGGAGGAAGGTCCTCTCCCCTGGAAGGATTTCCTTTTGACACTCTGCTTCTGTGTAGCAAAAGCCCTCCCACAATTAACAGCAGTCAATAGAAGATTTTGATTTTGAGATGTGCTGTGGACCATAATCCAGCCCTAGCTGTTGTTCCTGGAGGGTTTGTTCTCATTTTCTGTACCACCAGTTCCTCCAGAGAGGACTAACCATTAGCTCCCCACTCTTCCTTCGTGCTCTCCACATTATAGCTTGTGTGTTTCAATCCACTCTGGAGGTGGGAAAGGCAATGTTTTGGAAATGCGGGATGTAATTGGAAGCAGCTGATGGCGACAGGATTCTGGAGTTGTTTTCTTAATCGGTTAGGACTCTGACTTTGAAGGTGGGTGTTTTTTGTGTCTGTTTCTGTCCTGAGTCATTTTTATGTCACAGCGAGCTCACTCCAGGATACGTCTTCACCAGACAAACCAGTGACAATGCTGAAAACAGCACAGTGCTGCTTGTGATGAGGACTAAGAGTGGGCTCTCACAGGCACCTACCCCTTATCTCTGTGGTTAGTGTGGAGGGGGAGCAACCTTAACATCTGGAGTCCCAGAAGATGTGTGATCTAAATACGTATCTACCTGTTTCTTCCCTCTTCCATCTTCAAAGGCTGATGAAGCCATGTGCTGTTTTGTTCTCATAAAAATGCCCTAGAAGGGTGCAGCATAGGTGGGAAGAGAAGATGAAACACAAGCCCAAAATATGGATCTTGGCGCTGCTGCTCAGGCGGTGTGAACGTGTTAGGCTGTGTTCAAAGAGCACGAGAGGCTTCCAGAGACCGAGGGCTGCCAGAAAGGGACAGTGACCAGTGGCACAGGGCTGCTCCTGCCTGCACTGGAGCTGGTGGGTCATCTTCTCCCTGTCTACCCTTCGGGGAAGGACACTACAAGCTGAACAAGGAGAACCGTGCAGCTACTCAGCAGTACGTACGTTGTGTGTTAAGGGAGATGAGGGCGGGTTAGGAAGGGGATCCTAACCTGTGTAGTGCTGGATGTCTGATATCTGCACTTCATGTCATGCCACCTTACAGCCTGGTGGGGCTGGACAGACTGATTCCTGGCAGCTGGCAGGTCCTCGGGAACCTACAGGTCAGGTGCAAGGAAGGCCTACAGCTTAAAAACAGAAAAGGTGGTAGCAACAGCTGGTGTACTCCATCAAATTCCTGCTCATGAAGTCTCTTTCTGGATGCTCTGGGTTTTCTGCTGAATTAAACTCAATTGAATTGACCATCCATTATAACCACTTAAATCATTAACGTTTGCTCTAGAAATAAAGGAAAACTTAACAGTAAAATACCCTCCTCCTTTTTTTTAACAGAGGTAATTTGCTTTTCTGGGAAATCTTAGTGATTTGTATTGGAAAAAAAACAAGAGCAAATTGTGCAAGACATCCCAAAGGAACACCAGTCCAAGCTTTCTGACGCACCATGTGTTCAGTGGCTGCAACATATTTTGCACAAAACCTATTAGAAAAATGCTCAGAGTCTTTTTAAAAATAGCATTTTCCCACTATTTTTTTCATGTGCCTTACTTTCTAAGAGCCAAACATTTTTCCCCCTCAGGCTAACTATCTCAATCTGGCAGGGAATAATAGTTTATGGCCAGTAAAAATGTTAGCTCAAAATATCTATCAAAGTTTTATACGTATATAATAAGATTACAGTTTTAAGGTCTACTTGATTTGTCACCTGAAAAAGTGTCTTCCATTCTGAAAGGCATTACTGGTTTGTGAGAGATTCCTTCTGATTAAAATAGACTCGTAATTCATTTAAAGAGTGTCCATTGTATTTTGGGAATTTCTAGGGGGAAAAATGAGTTGTAAAGCAAAGAATTTGTGTCTTTCACTCGTGTCTGATCTCAGCTCTGAGTAAGATCTCAGGATTCACCCTAATGCTGATTAGCAACTTGTGCATAGTGGATTACTGGATATTGAGTACTGCCTGACTTCTGTGGCATTGCAAGATGCTGAAATGGACCAAAGAAATCTTGGCAGGTGGTTATTTTGGTCTATATTTGTATTAAATATCGGTAATGTGAAGCTATCCAGACTGAATTTTAGTACAAATGCTGTGTAAGTGACTTATTGTACAAAGAGCAGGTGAGGCAGTGAAAATCAAGTGGCTTACCACACGTGTTGCATTACTATGCAGTGCCTGCCTTTTACCTCCATAACCACAAAGCATATACCTAGAAATCAATTAATCTGCGCAAATATTTCTGTTGATTTCTTATATATATGCATATATCAACATGTAAACACATATTTCTCTATAATTAGAAATGTATGTTTATGTGTTTACTTATAAATGTACACAACAAATATCTATAATATGAATGAAATATATGAACTTCATGACTGGTAATATGTTTACTTATGCCATCACTATTGCTTCAGCCCAGCATACTTGCTTTTTCATGAGGCAATGCATACTTTTTAATAAACTTACCTTTCTCTACCATTTCTACTTTAAAAACCCTCAAAAAACATGTTTGGGAAGTTATGTTGAAGCACGGCCCATTGCATAAGAGAAAAGCACAGCTCCTGGCTGAAACCAAGTTTCTGGTACGTGTTATTGAACTGGGAATTATATTGCAGTGAGTGGTGACCAAAACTTTGCATTCCAGGCATAGCAAACCTTCCCATTGGTGGCGAAGAGGCTGAGGAAAAAACCAAGAGGGAATCGGGGGAAATAGCTTCGAACTAGAACAAATTGCTGGATGACTCTGTTGTCAAAAGGTCACATTCTTTCTTTAGGCAAACCTGCGCGGCTCTGCCGAGGTCAGAAGAAGGAGTATGAGGAAGAGGAAGGCATGCCGAGGAAATAATCCCTCCTGTATGACCTCTGGGCGCTGCTGCTTGACCTGAGTGGAGCACAGAAGAAGGGAAGAACTGGAAGGGAGCACACATAGCAGTCTCAAGTGGAGAATTTTCTGAGATACTTTCAGCCTCTCATAGAAATACTGGTTGCAAGGGACCTCTCAAGCTCATCCAGTCCAGCTGCCTGCTTAAAGCAGGACTGTCACTAGCACTAGATTAGGTTGGCCATGGCTTTCTCCAGCCAAGCCTTGAAGACTGCCTAAGATGGAGACCCCAAAACTTGTCTTGGTAGCCTGTTCCAGTGCTGCATGCCTTTTCTAGTTGATAAAGCCTTCCTAATATCCTACTCGAACCTTCCAAGCTGCGATTTTTGGTTGCGGCCCCTTGCTATACAATCTGCCACCAGTAAAAATAGTTTTGCTCCATCATCTTGGCATCTATCCTTCAAGTAAGCTGCTATTAGATTGTCCCTTAGCCCTCTCTTGAAAATGGCTGTTATAAGTGAGTGCAGAAGGCAGTCGTGGGACCACTCTTAGCTGTCGGCTATGTGGTAATCGTTCCTCCCAGGAGGCGGTTGCTGTAGCTAAACCTTTCTGAGGTGGTGCTCGTAAGTCAAAGCTGAGTCACTGGAAGGTTACAAATGTAAAGAGAAAAGTCATAAAATGGAAGATGATGGAAAACAAATCTGTTATATGAGTGCTGAGAAAAACTTTGCTGCTCTATATCAAAATGCATGTGCTACAAGTATGTAAATACCAGTTTCAGCATGGAATATTATGTCTACTGTCTAACCTAGTAGGCTGCACTTTGCGAGTATACTTTGGGCTACACCTATGGCTAATCTTCTCAGGACCATACTCTTGCATTTGGGTAAGCTGGCACACAGTAACTGGTGTCCATGCTGTTAAGCTTTCTTACCCTCCAGTAAGAGACTGCATCCAAATTCCCTGTTGGGAATGGATCCTGACTCATCGTAACTCCCACAATCAGGCCATGGAGAAAGTTATTTTGCAGGGGCATGAGCCATGCCAAGGACTATTTTAGCAGCAAAGATGAGTAAGTTCTGGTGCTTGTGAGCTCCCTGCCACTGTGGAGACACGTATTCCTAGACATGGCCTCAGCATCTAGTTCGGTTCACAGCAATGATGTTCTTTGTCTTTTGTGCTGTCTTAACATAGGATTTTTTTTCATAAAAGCTTAAAGTCTCCTTCTTGGCCCTATTAAAAGCCAAGGTCTGACAGGATGGTTGGTGATTTGAATGTGGATCCTTGATAGTGGAGATCTCTCCTTTTTGTTATGAAGAACTTTAAGTCCTGACCAAAGCAGAGTTGCAATTAAACTGGGCCCACCTACCCCATGGGTGTGCATGCAAATGGAAGAGAAGGGTAGCTGGCCTCAAGAAAAGGGACCACAGCAGCTGATTTCTTCCGTGAAGTCCTACTGAAGGTGTGTCAGTTGACAAAAAGGTAAGACATTAACGACAGTAATCTGACTCAGCAGTGTCTTCTCCAAACTAGTCGTCAGTACTCCCTTTGTAATCAAGAGACACATGTATCTCCAGGTAATGGTTCATCATCCTCTAAGGGGTGTCTAATAGAGACAGAATGAATTGCCCTCTGACAGTGCCTATTTCTCTCCATCATCTGCAGAAAGTTGTTTTAAATGACATGCTTATACTAGCTGCTTAACTTTTAGAATGCCAGCATTAGGTGAAGCAGATCTCTCCCAGTAGAGCTGGATGAATACCAAAGAAAATATTTGCAAACAAAGATTTGCAAACTTGCTTTGGCTTTCAGAACCCCTTTGATCTGGTTTCCATAAACAGTATTTCAACTAATATTTTATATGGGAATATTTTACAAGCAAATACATTATTGTGGTGCAAATACTTGTGTGATACTTGCCAAACTGCAGGTGAAAGCTGGGCAGTTGGTGAAGTTTGCAAGCTCTGGTACTGGCTCCAAAAAAGTGGTTTCAGTCCTACCCCCTGAAGAACTCTAGAATTTTTACCATCCAAGTCAGGGAGAAGGAAAATCATTGTGTGTCTCTGAAGGCCAGTCACTCTCTGCAACTTGCCCACAGTGAATTCTTAAGTCGCTACCCACAATGAACAGGCTGACATTTGTTTATGGAAAATATTTACTGGGTCATTATGGACAACATGCTATTTTCTAAAAATCTGCACCCTCTTTCTGATTGCTATTCAAGCAGAAGAAGAGACTAGCTTAGTTAGATAACATACAAGTGGCTCACCTCACTCTTGTTCTTGCTAACCTTGATTCTGTCTGAATTAGTTACTGGAAAAAGATGACTATTTCCTTGTCTTCTAAGCCATCTGCCCTTACTCCTCCAGCTAGTATTTTTATTAACACTTTTTATTTTATTCTATTTTATTGCAATTTATTTTATTGCATTTTATTACATTTCAAAGCTAGTGGGTCTAAATCTGTCAAAGAGATTGTTCTCTGTAAAATGCATCATTACATTTTCAAAATTTAGTATCTCCACCATCCAAACGCAGTCTGGAATTTAAAGCAACCTGCTATACTTTGATTAATAAATACAATTTTCGTGATTTCTGAATGTTGTCGGTGCTGAGATAAACTAGGAAATACGACTGTTTCCAGTACTACTACTACCACAATTGCGTATGTACTTGGCTGGAACTAGCTCACATTAACATCTATCTCTGTTTTCATTATGTCCTTATTGTGTTGATGGAAATAGCTTACGCACAGAGAGCTCTGCTTGTAAATGACATTACAATCAGCAGTATTAGAATCAGTTTGGAAAAGAGATTTCATTTCCCTTGTGAAAAAACAGGAAAAAAAATGTAGTCTCTGGACTTCTGAACAATTTTAAGCTGCCGTTGAAAAACCAAAACACAAATACTAGCATATTCTTGCTCTGAGTTGTAGAAACTTCTCTTCTTTCTCCTTCCTTTCAGCAATCAATCTTGCTTTCTTTTAGGGAACTAAGTACCTTTTCCAGCTAAGATGTGATAGGCTTTGAGGAAAACCTTCTCAGGTATGTTTTCTTGGACTTGTCAAGTTTTATTCCAGTGAAAAATAATGTAAAAAAACCCCTTAGCACCAGTACTTGAAAATAAGTATTACTATTTTATAAGAGGTGCTGATCTTGTTTTTCATTTGTTCTTAAGCTGTTTTCTAGCAAATTGAAACTGTGTTAGCTTCCTCAGCCGCATATTTCTTCCATGTCCTTCTTATCCCCCTTCTTTTTCCCTTCTGGTTAACTTGCTTCCTGGCCATTTCAGATGCCCAGTGTATTTCCACTCATTCAAAAGAGGTAGGTTCTCAAAAGCAGATGAAAAATCTCAGGTTTATCAGTTTTCTAGTAAGCATAGCACATGGAGCTCCCGGATCTCATCAGCTTCAGTGTCACCTGCCAGCCACCCCTGGCCATGACTGAACTTTCTCCCGGAACCTCCAACTGTGAGGAGGTCCCTGCCCTACCAGGTCCCAGCAGACCGATGCTCCTTGTCTCCTGAGCTGAAGCTTGTCTGGCATCCTTTCTCCCTGGCCTCATCCCTGCCCTGTCCACCTCCTTCTCGGTCCTGCTTCCTCTCTCCCCGAGGGCTTCGTCCGCATGGTGTGCACCAAAGGCTTGTTCTGTGGGGCCATGTGCTCAGTGTTCGAACTGCCATAGCAGTAGTTCTCAAACCATGGGATGACAAAGCTAGTGGTTGAGCGTATCCCATGGATTAAGAAAAACCCCAAACATGTCTGAGAACTGTTGACAGAGGTCTTCCAACAACTAATCTGCTCTTGAGGCAGATAAAAAGACCTAAGAGCCTCATGCTTTTATTTTTTGCCAACTTTTTCCCTCTGCTTAGTATGCATGATCTCTGCTTTGGAAAAAAAACCCCAAACACCAGCAAGCCAGGTTCAGAATAGCAGTTTTATAATGTTGAAGGCTTTAGTGGCAATCCCTATTCAGACAGTTCTCTCCCCAGCCACTCCTTCTTTCACCGAAGTTTACCTCCCCTTTTGCCATTTTCCTCTCTAAAAGCAAAAAGCAGCGAAAAAAAGGAGGCAGTTTGACCTGGATTATGCCATTCATCCAGGGCATCACACTGTTTTACAAACAATTGTGTTGGCACAACCAAGAGGTCAGTGAACTGCAGTGCAAAGGCAGGAGAAGGGAGAGGGGAATTTCTTAAGCTGATACTGCTGCCAAAACCAAATTATTGTGAAACTGCACTGTCACATTCCATAAACGCTTTTTCCCAAACCTTATGAAACTATAGTAAATGGTGAAGATCAGTGGAGAAGTCCCCTTCGGACCAGGCTGAATATTTTTAAAGTCCTGATGGTACCTGCAAAGGCTTGGGAGTAGCTCTCATGAGCCTAAGCCATAGGTAGTCATTCAGTGCTGTATTAAGATAACATGAATTCTGATCCCTTCAGAGCAAAGCCATGGCTCACACAAACCAGTTCAACCCCTACAAAACTGAAAAGAGTGAATTATATTCTTAAATACACACACGACCACCCAAGTGAGGTAATCCCACTGGTTGGAACTGTGCAAATGAGGCCAACATCTGACCACAAGGGCATAAGGTCTGCCAGCATATCCAATTAGCAGGATAAAAGTAACTGCCCTCCTGGCTCACTAATTATTTTCAGTATGCACAGTGTGATGAAAACCCTTCCAAAAATCAAATCTGTCTTACAGCAGTTTGACTTACAGGCGGTGCAGAATGGAACGTTACTAAGTGCATTGCAATTAATTATGCTTTCAAATGCACCGACTAAATTTGGCTGTGCAATTAGATAAATAATAACTGGAGGGAAAGGTTATATTCTGGAATTACACATTAGAATAGATGAATATGCCTTTTGCCTTAGCTACTTGTTCTGTGTCATGGCAGGCATCTTGTTATGAAGCCCTGTCTGTTGCAGATAAAATGCTCGTACAAATGCAGCTTCCATGTCCATTTAAATGCACAACTGCCATTTTCATGCACTCAGCATAAGTTCTTTCTGTAATTTATTTGTGTATCTGCCTTGAATATCAAAGAGGATGACATTTCAACAAAACGACGACCAAACGGTAACATCAAAGAGCCTGGCTTGGCAGGCTCCACTCTTTTCAGGGAATATTTACTCAAGCAGTGGATGTCACTGATTTCAGTCCAGGTGTGCTGAAGTGACCCCTCCATGCTGAGCAAGCGGGTAAGGGTGACCGACACATTCACAAAACATTGCCTTTTCTTTTTCTGTCTTCAAATTACCCTTCCATTTATTCGGCAATTCCTGAATATAGCCAATACTAAAAAATGGCCCACAGGTGTTCAACAAACAACTTTGAAAATATAATTTGAAATTATTGATTTAGCTCAGACGGATTAAAGCACTCAGAGTAGGAGAGTATCCTTGGGTAAAGGGGAAACCGCAGTGATGGGAAATTATGTCCCTATCACTAGGTCTTTTGTTGGTGGATTCCCACAAGAACCATTCCTTTTCTTACCTCTTTTTAATATTCAGAAGGTGAGCAGCTTCATTAACCGCATCCAAGTGCTAGCAGCAGGGAACTGACACATGTGCTAGTTGCATTTACTGTCACCCTGGTAACCTTGTGTCTTGGAAGGGTGCAGCCGCAAGTGAAGACCAGTTGGCTGAAGGTGAATTTGAGCAAGGCAAGAATATTGGTGAGCAGAGGGACTGCTTTTCATAGCCTTGGTGAAGATTCGACTGGATGAAAGAGTATGTCAGGAACTGATCAGATCTGCCTGTAGTTAAAGATGCACTTGAATTCCTGCCTACCCAAAGCAGCATCAGTGGATAACTGCTGAAACACTGGAACAGGTTGCCCAGAGAGGTTGTAGATGCCCCACCCCTGGAATCATTCAAGCTCACGTTGGATGGGGCTCTGGGCAACCTGATCTAGTTGAAGATGTCCCTGCCCATTACAGGGAGGTTGCACTAGATGACCGTTAAAGGTCCCTTCCAACCCAAACTATTCTATGATTCTATGAATAACACTTCCCATAGGCTTGAGCTGGCTCAGAGCCCACATCCCACCCTTGTCAATAATAAACTCACTTCAGTTATCCATGCTTTCACCATGTCTTGGATGGACTGTGGTAATTCAGATGGTCTGGGAATGAAGCCCTCTGCACCTAGCCCTGCAGTGGGTCTCTGCAACAGCACACGCTTTGTAGAGCACCTCAGACCTGCTCTCCATGTTCTCCACTGACTTTGCGTAGATCATCAAATCAAGCTCAAAATCTCCTGCTATGGCCCAGAAGGGTATGGAGATCCCTGACTCCTACAGTGTGCCTAATTCCCACTGCCTTCAAGCGTTGGATTCCTCATTCCTCCCTTTAGCTTCCAAATAGCCTGGCATCTTGTGTAAGCCAGTTCTCTGTAGCCAGTGGGTAGAGGAAGAGGCATCTCCTCTCTTTGTTCCCTAAAGAAGCTTGTCTCTCTCTATGGGCAGCTGGGAAAGCTTAGATCCTGAGCTCAGATGAGGTACCAAGCTTTTAGATGGATCAAGTGAGGTGAGAGGACTGAATCCCAACAGAAGACAGTGTGAATAAAGTGCCTGAACTTGCCCTTTCTGAACGTTCTTGAAGGCTGTTTGAATTGCTGAAGTTCCAGAGTGGTCACTCTTGTGACAGATTTCACTCTGCTGGAATAATGAAATTCCTGGCCATTGAAACAAGCTTCAGCCTGTTATCTGAAATCTGGAATGAAGTCCTCCAGGAATTAAGGCATGTCACAAATCGTACCTCCTTCTTGTAAGGTCCGTTTCTTTGCTAGGTCATTTCTTTGGCCATCCCTATCATAAATGCACAGCAGCATGTCTATTGAAAAAAGAAACAGCTCAAAAAAATGCCTGTGGAACAACAACCAAATGACGAGACAAAAGTCTTCAAGCCCAACAAACAAAAAATTGCAGGTTACCAATGTGAGACACTCCACTGTATGTATTTCACCTGCAGAGGGTATGAAAGAGGAGACACCTCAGGACTGGTGCTAGTGACACTGCTGAAGATCTGATGGAGAGTTATATATGTACAAGGGAAGAACCCATAAAAATGGAAGAGGTACTGAAGACAGGAAGAGGCTTGATGTCTTTTCAAGAAGTATGAACTGACAAGGAATGCATTTGAATTTGCATGAGTAGTTGCAGAGAAAGGTTTTCACTACTTACAGGACTAGCAGTTGTCTCAAGATCTTATACTTGCAGCAGTTTTGGCTGAAATGGGTAACTCTTAAGTTTTTTTCTGAATATTCCATCTTTATTCTGAAGCTTAAAGGAGGTCTGTCTGATTCCATATCTGTGGAATACATTTCTGAGACGAAAGACCTGGAAATGCATGAAAAAATCCTTTCAGGTGCAATGGTAGAGTTCACCATTCTCTACCCAACTGCAAAGAAATGGGAATGTTTCTAATATTACGATGAGCAGAAAGCTCTGGCTGTTTAACTGCCACTGAGCACTTCACTTTAAAAATGGATGGATTTGGACCGTTTCCCAGATGTCGCATTGTCACTTCTGAATGACACATTGGAAGAGGAAGTCAAATGAGGAAGCGGGTTCAGGAGTGGTGAGTGTGTAGTGGGTCCCTCTCGCTTGTGGGGACCAGCCAGGAATCTAGCAGCTGGCTGGGGGTGGGAGTGTGGGGGGGTGTAGTCAGCATGTTGATTTTAGATGCCTAACTTAGATGCCTACTTCTCTCCATTGCCTATATAAGGAATAGAGTCTGGCAGCCATGGAGCGTGGGGAGCCCGAATTGCCCATCACTGTCTTACCGGTTGTCATGGCAACGAAGGCAGGCACCTAGAGGAGATGGTCTGAACGTGGTCCCGACTGACTTGCAAATACATGCCACAGCTTGTGTGCAAGTGAGACAGCTGTACTGTACGGATCCCAGCTCGGAGTTCACACTCCTGCACACCGATGACTGGAAGGAGCTCTGGTTTGAAGCTGCCGTTTGAGAGCCTCAAACAACAAATCTCCGTTTCTCCATCTGGTTTTGCTCTCTGTGTTTTGGGCAAAGTTGGGCATGGAGGACACACGGTGCTGCAGGAGGCAAACTCTCCATCCGCGCTCCTCTGAAGCTGCCTCACTGGCGGGAGGGAAATGAAACTGCTTTATTCATGGGACACGCTCCTATGTGGGGTGATACCCTTGTGAAGCCAGCACTGCATCCCACGCCTTCCTTTGTAAATTACAAGATATGCTTTAAGCTGCTTATGGAATTGATCAGTTAATTAATCAGTTTATCTGCCTCTGCTCTGCATTTAAATTTAAATCTTTGTGGCAATTCCATTCAAATCCCTTAAGCTCTACTCAAAAAATCAGTAAGCGTAAGAACAAGTAGCCCGTAAATTACTTCTCCCACAAATCAGATCCATTTCAGTTATTGAACCATTTGTGTTATTTGGAGATGCTTTTGCACCTGCAGAGGCTAAGTCCACTCTTGATTATTGGAACAATTGTGCAAGGGAAGGAATTGGGTAATCTCGTAGTGATGCAAACTATGTAGTTTTCTATGAAGGCATTAACAAAGAGTTGCAGGCATTCAGAATTAATTTCAATAATGACCTGGGATTTCAAATCTAAATACTCAGTTTCTAGCTGCATTACAAATTCATCCCCAGAATCCATGCTGTATTACTCACCACCTTTTGCAGCCTTTAACAGTAGTAATAGATTTTTCAATATCCTCAGAAAAAA
Organism: Phoenicopterus ruber ruber; assembly: GCA_009819775.1. Classification (NCBI taxonomy): domain Eukaryota; kingdom Metazoa; phylum Chordata; class Aves; order Phoenicopteriformes; family Phoenicopteridae; genus Phoenicopterus; species Phoenicopterus ruber. The sequence continues at coordinate 191,243,346 of CM020215.1, forward strand.
AGCAACTGAATTAGATTTCAAGCACAGCTAGCAACGTGCTTGCGCTCAGCTAGGATCCTAACATATGGAAGCTGCTAAAATCCAAGATTTTTGTTTTGTGCAATTGTATATTCAAGGAACAGCTCTGAAATTCAGAACAGAGGCTCAGGTCAAGGCAGGATTGTTGGGGTGGGTTTTGAGCTCTGAGCTCTGCTTGTAGCTGTTGAGGAGCCTGCACGGTTCTAGCGGAGGCCGTAGACTTTGCCTTGCTGCTTGCTTTGGATCTGACTGTCTTCTCACCTTGATTTAAGCCTGTGCTAGGGCTACATCCATCTGAAGCAAAAATCTGGTCTCTGGTTACAAAATCTGAAATGCAATGGGTCAGTCTTTCAGAACAGTTTTTCAGCTATTAATGTGCAGATCATCGCTTCCAAAGCCCTACAACACCGTGTGTGGATCAGGTGGAGGTATTACTGTGGAATGAGATGCAGTTGTTCCACAGTATTCGCAACAAATTAGGTCTCTCAATTCAGGAAACAGGGAATAAAATTGTTCAGGCTAGTACATGTAGAACTTTATAAGCCTGTGAAAGACTTTTGTCTCTTTCTGGCGTATAGATACCAGGTTTGATGTTAGCAATTTGGCTCATTAATAACTGATTTACATTTCCCAGACAGCAAATTGCTATCTGACACAAATTTATAAAAGAGCTTCATATTGTGAAATTCTCTAGCACAGTGAATCCTTTGTGATTTTAACGTAAGGACTTTGTGATTAAAATTTTAATATAATCATTGCAGTCTCCTGGGATGCTTAAGAAAAAGAAACTGTTATTTCCTGCGTCTTAGAGTTCACCGTGGCGGATGCATTTAAATGCCATCAATGGGATTCTATCTGCTCTCAAAACTAAACAAAATAGCAAGTCCCTCAAAGCAAGTAAAGAAGCTGAAGGATTCTTCATCTCTGCTGAAGCATGAAGACTAACCTACTGCACGGTGTCGTCTCAGTTTAGCTCTGTGAGCTGAATTGTCACAGCAGGCTCTGCAGTTTGCTGCAGAAGCTAAAGATAGGAGGGGTAAGAAAAAGGCGGGTGTCAAGCTCCATTCTACTCCCTGAAAAAGTAAGGTTTGCTGGGTATTGCCCAGATCGGTTGGTTTGCTGCTTACATCTCTAGCAGCTGCTAACTCAGAGCAAGGCTTATGCCAGTTCCTGGGTCTGATGGGTGGCCTTGCTCACTGTCTTCTCCCAGCCCTGTCCTCTGTCGGTGGGTTAAGAGGGGTTGGTATGGGAGCTGCCACTGGAGGTGACCCTTCCCAAGGAAAATTCCCCAGCAGGCAGATCTGAAGATCTAGCCATGCCTTTGCATTGCTGAAGCCGTCCTAGTGCGCTGAGAAATGGGGACTAAAGGCCGATTTAAGAAACCGAGTGCTATTATTTAATCTGTGATGCCTTTACTTTACTCATCCATAGCGCTGTATGAGTCCTGTTGCGATTGGCTCACATTTGCCCTTCCTGGGAAGCTGTAGGAGGGTTTCCTGTCCACAGCTTATTCTCTGTAAGTACATGACGTTCAAAAGCTCAAACATCACGGCTCGCCTTAAGCCATGTTGTCCTGCCTGTTAGGGAAATGATCGAATGTAACTATTCAAATACTTTTTCCAGTGCACACTCAGTGTTATTATTAGCTATGGCAGTGCCTACAGGTGTTGGTCAGGACTGTCGCTTGCAAAGTCAATGCTGCATATATATGTGCATATATGTACATCCAAACTGACCAGACTCCTGTTGCCCCATCTGGCCAGGTCTATGCTACTAAAGCAAACAGGGCAAAGGCGCAGGCTTTCGCATGGTCTCGTGACTGTCCGTACTGTTGAATTATCAGCATGTTCCTGGGTACAGGTTCGGCTGGCGCACACTAGTAATGTCCCTGCCAATGCCTGGGCATGGCTCATGGGACAGCAGGGGCTGGTATGGGCGAAACCCTTGGGGAAGGGTGTTTAGCTTGATGAAAGCGAGCTCTGCTCTGTCATTTGCTTTTAGAGCCACAGATGAATCCTGGGCCATTTCCTTCTGGAGTTGTGGTCTGAGTCCAAGTCCTTCGGGATAGTTTTAAAGCTGCATTTAGACAACTGTGGCCACTGTTGAGTCCCAGCTCCTGTGCAACAGCTATAACCAGCTCGAATCTTTTGGTAAGAACTGATCTTGTAGAAAATGTATAGATTTTTCTTTCCTTTTTTTCCCAAACCAAAAATACCTGTTATGTTTCAGTGGAAAATACTTCTCCCTGAAGTTCAAAATCCCTTCTTTCCATTCTTTTTCCATCTCCTTTCTGCAATGGCAGATGGCAACAAGATAAGGGGAGATGTAACCATGAAGGCTTTTCAGGTTTTGCCTCTTGGCGGAAGCAGTGTGACTCCCACTGCAGTCCTCTAACATTTTTGACTAGTTCTCCAAATAATGACTGTTGTAGGACCATCTTACGGAGCTGTAGAGCTGTCTTGAGGAAGACCAGAAGAAACGCTGCTTGGCCATAGAAGTAATTAATGTGGGTGGGGAAGGGACTGCCCTGCCCCATTCTCTTGTCACGTGGACTGCGGCAGGGTGGTGCACAGGATAAAGTTAAGCTGCCCCGATTGCTGATCAGCTGAGAGCCAAACACCTAAAATGCCGTTTCCTAAGACTTGTGGACTTTCTATTGTAAAGATGAACTTAAAAAAAGTTTTAGTCTTGAGAAAGCAAATGGATGGAAGATGAATTTTTTTTCTGTTGCTACTTACACGTGCAAATATTGGTGTTTTCATCAGAGGGGGATTTTTAACAGGGTTGTTAAGATATCTTAATGGACTAAAATGGAAAAATAGTAATTTTCAGTTTGGAAGCTGGTAGCATCTATGCTGCAAAATGGTACCACATTTTATCTATTGATCATATTTGAAGATCCTGGACATGGTTCTAGTTAAGTTTCAAGTGTGCTGAAAGCGAGCCAAGAACATAATTTTCAAGTCGCATTATCATGGTCATGTCACTTTCCAAAGTATCGCTAAATTGTTCCTTTATTTTTTCCTTTGCCAAAGAGGTAGGAGACTGTTTTGCTGTCTGGAAAAACGCCTGCCTAGAAGTAGAGGTCCAGATCTTTAACAAGGGTAAATTGGCAAAACCCCACTGATTGTAATGGAGCAACGCCGATTTTTGTCAGTTCGGGTTCTGGCCCATCAGATTTTCAACTGTTATCACCACAGGCAGAATTCAAATTGACACAGCGTGGGCTAACATGATTGAATGCAGAGCAGGCTGCCTGGTTTCCTAAATTATTTTAATAACAGAAAGAATGTAGCTGGAATGCCAGGCTAAGATCTCTACCTGGATAAGGGCCCAGATTTTATTTAATCTCTAAAAGTCTTTTTTTTTTTTTTTTTAAAAAAAAAAATAAGCCCGTTCCAAAGTCATTACTTTTCCATTATGGAGTTTGTCATGACATGGTCCCCAGGAACAAAAGTCTCAGAGTCCCTTCGGAGCTGCAAAGTCCCGCAGCTTCAGGTAGAAAGCATTGCCTTGTGTAGATCTCATAGGATAAGCGAACTATGGAAATGGAGAAGGAACCTGCCCCTCTCCAAAACCCATAATAGGTCAGCTACTGAATCCAGCTCTGAGACATGTCTGCACCAGGTATTGCATTTCCAGGGACTTTGGTGGGTCACCGCTGCTGTGAACCACCCAAAGCCACCCGGCATCCCGGCGTCCACCGACTCCCAGGGATCGCGCCGGTCTCAGGCTGCAACGTGTCCGCACAGGCATGTTTCGAAGCGTTCGCCGTGCAGCCACGGCTGCCTGCCAGTGCCCGGGAGAGCCGGGAGCACGCAGCTCTGCCCGTGGGAGCTGAGCCGCGGAGCTGCTGAAAGCCTGCTGCGGGAGCCCCGACGCAGCGCGAGGTGGATGGCGCAGGGAAGGTGGGATCTCCTCGGAGGGGCGTGCGCTCGGACAGTGTTGTCCTGGTAGGACAGAAGGACTAAGCGTCGTCTCCTCTGAGCTTCACTGGCTGGCAGAGATCCTACGGCAGAGCGACCATAAGCTGGGCCCCCATCCTCCAGCGTGGGCTGTCGGACAGCGTGGGCCGAAATGTCTGTAGGAACAGTGATAATCTGCACATAAATAAATTTGCCCATCGAAGGAGCCAAATTAAAAACAAAACCATAACAATTTGATTTCTCCCCTTAGGAAAAAGGGTTGTGTTTTTCCTCACTTGAAAGAATTCAGACATTTTACTTTCATCTGCCCTTGTTGTGTCTGAACAAAGCTAGCCGATTACTTGATATCTCGGCTCTGATTTGGGGTGTATTTTTTATTCCTCTTAGAGATTCAGAGGGTGGTAAAAAGCCTCATTGTAATTCAGTAATTAGTATGTCTCCTTCTTCTCTTGACCAGGAATGCAAGGGTATCCTTTTCTGTGAATGTCATTTTCTCTCTGGGCTCTTGTACTTTAATTTCCTAGATGTGAAAACAGGAATAGAAGATGAATTAGGTATTGAAATGAGAGGATACGAACATGACTCTCTTCTGCTACAGAACTTTTTCTTTCATAGAGAAAAAAAACTTTTGTAGTTAAGCAAAACGAAATAAAGGGCTTTTAAAATCAATTGTAATGAATAAGATGTTTTTATCTTTCAAGAACTTTATTCAGGAGAACAAACTTAGTTTAAAGAAAATTCAGAGCTTTAGCGCACTTACTGTTCCTGTGTATTTTCTCTTCTCCCACCTACCATCTCAGCAATCTGGCTTTACTTCTCGAGTTATTAATCTAGGTTTTGTGGTTTTGGTGGGTAAACAACTTTTATTATGCCTAACACAGCCGCGCCTTGATGCTTAATGTGTTGCTGATACACAAATATTAAGCTACAAAGGCAATGTTTGGTAGCTAGATGAAGGGGTCTTAGGTGAGGTGAGCTTGTCTACCTCTGCTTTCGAATACACAGGGATTCGTTTGAAAAAAATGAAATATCTCTTCTTGATGAAGGAGAAGACTCATACATTGCACATTTGTTTTCTTGGATAGTTTTTTTTTTTTCTTTTAAAGGCCTATTTGTATTCTGCCTTGCCTGGTGGCACAGGGGGTTCTGTCTCATCCAAGCTTTGTTAGTATATTGCTTTTCCACCTCCTGCTCGATGATGGCTGAGCTGTTCTGAGGTTAAAAGCACTGGTGCTAACATGCTACCGGCGGCGTGGGAGAGGGACACGTACCTCCCTCGGCACTGCTTGCCTGTCCTCTGCTCCTTCCACTGGCCTCTCTTACACTGCAGCGCAGATGGGAGGACTTCACCTTGCTCCAAGAGTCGGCATCACTTCATTTCTAAGTAATTCTTCACTTCCCTGAATCCTGATGAATTCTTCCTGGGGATGATTGCGTTTCCTATTGCAGGAGACATCATCCTGGTGAAGGAGTCAGGCTATTCTCGGGGGTACCTCAAAGAATGTGGAAGTCAGTCCAGAATGACCGCAAGCCTCGCTGCTTTCCAGCACATATGTCTTTGCCCTCCCATCCTCCAGGAGCAACGGAGGTTTATGTTTTTTCTTCCTAAGGACTGTGTTGGGACCCGATAGACTTTCATCAGTTCTCTATTTTTCTCCTTTGGAAGGTGCTTATATATGGCACGAAGGCCTGAGCAGACGATGGGAAAAGGTACGATCACCACTTTCCTCGGCTGCAAGTCCCTTGGACGCCTCTGTGAATGCTGGATGCCTGGATGCCAAGAGCTGTGCTACTCATCCCAAGTCCAGTGTTTGTCCCGCTCATCCGTGGGCTTCCTGTGACGTCTTCCTTGGTAGTCAGAGCAGGGAGTATTCACAGCAATGCCGCTCAGTAAACACTCATTTCATGGAAAAAACCTGAGAGACTTTTTCTTTTGTTGGAAATTTTTCATGAATTATTTTTGTTTAGGAAAACATGATATCATTCTGATGGTAAGAAAACAAACTGGCAGGCCAGCTTTCTGTTAGTCCTAAAATATCACCTCCTATTTTTCATTTAGGAATATAAAAGAAGAAAGTGGAGAAATAAAATAGCCAAGACCAAACCCTATGTCTGCTTCTTAGCTTTTGCTTCTTTTTCTGCCTTTGGCCAGTGCTTGGAAAAAAAAAATGGAGAAAGAGGGTGTGCAAAAGAGCATGTTTTCCCATTGCAATGTGAAAACTTAGAAATTGAAAAAGGATAGATTTTTTTTTTCCGATTTTAAAATTACATTTTTTGGGGAAGATTTCTTTTAAATCAACCCCCTGTTTTTCAGTGAAGACATTCAAACCAGTTTGGCTCGCCACATTTCATGGCTCAGCCTTCTCAGACCACAAATTATAGATGTCACAACAAATGTCAAAAATACAGCAGAACATAATAAATTATATATGCACAGACACAAGCGCAGTCAGTCATATATACGCACATATTCGTGTGTGTATATATAGTCATCTGTGTATCAATATGTGTGTATAAATATATCTATGCATGTGCATGTGTGTGTGTGCGCGCGCGCAGGTGTAAAGTAGACCTGTCCATGCTTGCAAGCCAAGAAAGTTCCTGAGAGGTCCTGCTTCAGGAGGGTCTCCTTTGTCTATTGGGAAGATCCCTTTCCATGCAAAGTTTACCTGTGTCCCCCCGCCCTGTTTTTACTGGCCCTCTCAAATGCTCTGACCAGAATAAAATCTACCCAGCAGCACCGTGACGCTGTGTTTCAACCAGCTGTTGGGCACATTTGTTATCTGTGCAAGGAAAGCTCGAAAGCTTTGCCTGTGTCACAAGAGAGTGGCAATACAGCCTAGAAATGACACTTGGGGTGCGATATAAAAACTCAGTCCTTAGAAAAGACCCTTTCAGGCAAGAGCAGGAACACTCTACACCTGCCAGTACATTTCATCAGGCCACGTGGCGACCGTACGAAGGAGGGAGGATACGTAAGAAGCAAGTTCCTCCTCTTGGGAAATGCCACAAAAGTTGGAGTAGCGGTTTGTGCAACGTTGCACAGCAGTCGAGCGGAGACAGTAAAGAGGAACTGTTTATTTAGTGGGAAAATAAATCTAAGTGAGTTGAATTGTCTAGATTTATGTTTTGGCTGTGTTAGCAGAGTTAACTAGTGCCCATACAAAGCCTCTTGAAAAAAGATATAAGTTCAAGTCTTGCATACAAGGTGGTCCCTCACGCTGCTCCCAATACCGAAGCAGCGGTTCAGCGTTAATTTGGACATCTTTCTCACTTTGCTCGAGGCAGAGGGAGAGCTCAGGTGATGGCCTGTCTGTGAAGCACAGATCTCCGCTCCTCACCTCCCAGACGTGCTCTGGATGCTGTCACATACTAGTAAAAGCTCTGCATTTTATAAAATATCTCTGTAGGTTTTGTTGCAGGCGGGTAACTCCTTGTCAAATGAGCAGGGGATTTTCTTCAGCCTGCAGCCCCTATGCATGAGAAGCATCCCGAGGAGCAAGTTTCTCTGCACCTCTGCCTGACAGCTGTGCTGACTGCAAGTGCCACATCCCCTTCATTTTCCTACCTCCTCCACGGGGCAGCCAAGCACAGTGTGACGTAGAATTCTTTGGCTGAACACTGAGTGACCCAGTGCGTCCTCCCAGCATGACTCTAGGCTAATGGGTCTCTTGGCAGGGCTCTTTCTGGTGCAACTTTGAACTGATGTGTTTATACTGCCTCCAATTCCAGTGCTACCTCAACGGCAGTTAGTCCTGGGATATCTGCTCTGCATTGCGCTGTGACTTCAAGCCTGCCCCGCCTCTCTGCAGCCACTGTTTAAACTCAGGCTAATTGTAATCCCAAAGCACTGCTGAAAAGTCAGCTCTTAAGGCAGCTGCTGCACCTCCTTTTATCACTGCAGGGATGTCTTACTCCTAAGGTAATGCCTTCCTACCTGGGTTTCAAAGAGGTAGCTCAAGGATCAAGAGATGACTTGATGAGACACTGGCAGAGTCTGCCCTCAAACGGTATGGTTTCAGTCTTCCGTGCTAGTCCAAATTTTGCAGCAGTTCCTCTGGTTTTCCGCACAGGGCTGTGATAGCAGACCCACTTCCCACACTGCCATCTTGTCTGGCTAACACAAGTCCTGCAGATAACAACAGATGAAGAGTGCCGGTCTCTCACCCAGCAGTCTTTACACCTTGATCCTCCTTTAGCACCCAGCAAAAGGGGAGATGGGCTTTGCAGCATGATCTGAAGGTGAACGTGTCTGGCCTCTGATGGCTCAAAGGGAAGGGGAGGGATGAATGTAGCCCTAGAACGAATGGCCTCCATGCACAGCCTGGTTTGCAGTACTGTTATGGTCCAGAATGTTCCTGTACCAAAAAAAGACTCCCTTGGTTAATGATATTTCTACATGACGTTTATTTTGTATTTTGTTACGCAACCCTCCATTGACAGATGTGCTCGCAGCATTTAGGGTCCCCACACTAAGAGGAGTGCAAGCCCAGTACTTTTTATCCCTGATAAATATCAAAGAGGGATGTGAAATGCTATCTGTTTTTAAAAGACATTCGTTGAAATTTATTTTTGATGCTGCTAAAAATATGTATTTATTGTGTGGCTAGGAAAGAACTTCTTGGTCTGGCTGAGCAGCTGCTCCAAGTGATCTGTAAATGTGCTCTCAGCCTCAGGTACAAAGCAGTGTCCCATGGTTTTTGGTTTGACCATGCAGAAGTCAGTAGTGAAACTGCTCTTGGCAAGTCTGGCGTACAGCTATGCCATTTCCCCTCCAAGTGAGTTGTTTTAGCTGCTGAAAAGGAATTCTTGCTGCCAGGCAGACACTACAGTCATCCATCTGCCCTCCTATGTGTAAGACAGGTACAAACTCACTGGAATGAATCGAGTTGGCCTAGGAGCAGCAAGGCAGGTTCATCCCAGTCTCAGGACTGAGGCTGCTGTGTGGGTCAGGAAAACAGGAGTTCACAGCTTCAGGAAAAGAAGAAAAGAATATTTATTCTTATCTGACATGCCACATAACCCCCCCTGGAATGCAGGTAAGCCAAGCTTCCAGGAGAGTCTCTGTGGGGATGACATCCTCATGAAGCACCTGAGAAGGGCTGCCCCCGACATGCAACACGCGGTGCAGCTCGTGTGCTGCACCAGACCAGGCTCTCTGGAGAAAGGAGAATTTGACTATTTCTACCTTTCCGACTCTTATTTTTGGGAGCTGGTGTCTACCTTTCCTTGTTTCCCAACTGTGCTTCGGGAGTACCCAGAGATCCAGCCCAGGCAGGTAATATACAGGTCCTATGAGAGCACTTTTCATCCCCTGCTCTTAATATATCAAACCCCCAGAGCACAGTCAGGTAGGTACTGGCAAAGAGGCAATGTTGGTACTTACCCACAATCGTACATGGCAGTCATCTTGTTAGGTCAATACCGAGAGTTTTCATTTTATCTAAAGGTACTTTATTAGTATTACTGGCTGGCGGACCATTTATTTTAGTTTTTGTAGTGGAATAATCAGGTTGTAGAGTCTCACAAAAGTAGTAAAAATACTTAGAGCGCTTTGCACTGAGGACCAGTTTGAGGCTTGACATAAGTGCTGGGTCACACTTGGGATTCACTCTTTTCATCACAAGTAACTTGCTGGATGTGCAGGATTTGCAAAGTCAGCTGGAATGGGTGGTGCTTTTAATTAACTTAATGCTACACTTTGGTCCAATGCAAAAGGTAGTTTTACTCAATTGAAAGAGGTCCTGAGTAGCTTAGGCTAAGTAAAGCTACCTGTTGTAAATACTCCTTTGCGGAATAATCTCTAAGCACATTCCTGCTCTATTTCTATTGCTTTGAGGTCAGGCAGGAAGCATTGCTTGCGGTGCTGGAAATTAGTTTTTTAAGATTTCTGATAAGATCTCCAATACTAATATTTTTAGAGATTTAAAATAAATTGCTATTTTCAGTTTTGCATTCTGAAGGGGATGAGTCTGCATGGGAATGTCATTTGTGTTGTGATGTGGCTGGACCATGAACCTTATAACACATAGTTTGCTCCGCATTTCACTGACAGCTCTGATGCAATAGAGAAGTCAGAGGGCAAGGCACACATTGTATGAAAACAGGAAAATCGTTTCTGCTGGGATCTGTTAATAAATGGTAAATGGTTTCACACCTTTGCCGTAGCCTGTTGTCAGCGACAACAGGGTGCTATAACAAGAACTGTACACAGAGAAAGATTCTTGGATAAATTAAGTCTTTGTGAGCAGGAGACACCCAAGGCTCTACCTGGCTGTTCAAAGACAGAAGCCTATCGAAGAGGAAAACTGGAAAATGAAGAGCATGCATAAGCAACTCATGCTGGCTAAGACTCAGCAGCCAGTGTCAGAGGTTCTTATCTTTGAATGCTGGGAAGATTTTTACTGTTGACAGTGTTGTCTTTGCTTCTGGATAGCCATGCTTAGTGGCATTTAAGGTGGTACACAACCTCTGAGGGTGCTCCTGCATCCCTAAAAAAAGAGGGGCAGGGAACAAACCGAGCATCAGCCCCGACCGCTCACACTGCAGGGAACAAGCTGGGGATGACTCGCCCTAGGGCTGCTCCCAGCCAGCCCCACGAATGAACCAGCACCAGGTGAGATTCCCCCCAGCCCTCCCATACCATCCCAGACAGCATCATGCCTTCAGCACCTGCAGCGCCTGCCCCACCTCAGGGCGTGCAACACCCCCCGTCCCCTAGCACTGTGCTATAGAAACACCACTCTGATGGGATTCAGGACAGTCCTTGGGTTATCACACAGAATGATTAGTTATATCGTAGGGCCAACGGGGCACCAGAGAGGGCCCAGGAGAAACTGATGGCCAAGCACTCAATTGGGGTGGTCAAAGGCAGGCTGTTGAGCGGGCTGCGGTTGTTAGTAGCCTGTATGCGAGCCAGGCTGTGCCCCTTGGCCTGGCAGAGGGCAGAGATGTCTCTCATGCTTGGTGGTGTCTCTCACCTGTCATTCTTGTGTCTCATTTAAGCTCCCTGGTACGATGAAGTTATCTGTCATCTGCTGCACAAGCAAGGGCAAACCCGGCTTCATTCCATGCATCAGAGGGTTGAATCAGAAAGGAAAGCATTAAAGTTGCTCAAGCAAAGGTAAATCTGGCATTTCTTAATTTTGCAAGTGAAACACTGTTCTTCTGGTGCAAGCATTATTGTTACAAGTGCTTTGCTGTGCAAGCGCTGAGTACGAGACCAGATCCTACCATACAGCTTGACTGGGCAGCGCTTTGTCTTTGATGAGCGAGTGCTGTTGCTTGAGTCATTCTGAAACAAATAAAGGAAGCAAGAGGGAAATCACAAGGGAGGATGCAAATAAAGAGCATGGGTCACTGTTGGGTTCCCACAGACTCAGCGCTGTTGGGGAGGTGTTTTTTGGTGCCCATATCTTGAAATGTACCTTTGATGCCTGCTGCAGCTTATCTGGGGACTTGGGGCCCAAATAACATCAAACTGGCCTCTCTTTTCCATGAAAACCATAGTCTGGGAAGGCAGAAGGGACTTACTGCACACCACAGTATTGACCTGCTATAGGGTTAGGACATAGCTGGGGTATATGCTTGAATCTAGGTACAGGGGAGAGAAAAGTCTGGTGTGATAGGGGGAAGCAGGAAGAATAGCAAGCTGTTGTTTTTGCTGAATCTCTAGCTTTGTGGTACAGCAAAGCCCAGCCTTCCTTAGTCAAGTTCAGTGTCAGTGCTGGTCACGAACTTGGGAAAATTAGCTTTAGTATCAAAGAACACTAATGGTGATCTGTCCCTTCTGCTTCCTTCCTTTACTGCTGTGGTAAAACGTCAAGGACAAATGTTAAAGCACTGAAGAGTGTGCAGCAAGTGCTTTCTTCTCTCAATTTCACCCCTTCAGCATGTTTAGACCTCTTTGTGTTAACGACTTGCCAGAAGATGCTGCAGTTTCTGTGAGTAACAGGAGAGCCGCTTAGAATTGATTTGTGCAGAAGATTTTGGTTTTTGATTGAAACCAACTGAACAAACGGAAGTAAGACAAATTAGTGTGGGCTTTTTCTGAGTTTTGGCAAAAATGAAAGCAAAATTTTCAGTATTTTTTGGCTAAAGAAATTCTGGGTTTGGAGCACGAACTGTTTGGGTTTGGCAGTTTTGGGGTCACAGTTTTTCCGTTCTTGAAATCTGCAGTTTTTCATCAGGAAAGTAGATGTCTTCTGTGCAAATTTTTGTTAGGCTGAAAAATCCCCTTTCCTGGGGTGGTAATTTCTTGAATGGTCTTCCTCAGAGGGGATCTGCTGGCAGGTCCTCCAACATGGGGTAGGAGGATGGGAAACACTGAAGGAAACGCTTGTGTGTCTCAGATGCTGGCAAATGAAAAAACCCTTGAATGTCCTTTGCTTCCATCTTCTCATCTGACAAAGAGACTGTTATTCTGTTATCAGCTCTTCAGCTGATCCACCAAGGCATGTAGGTAAATACAACCCAACAATTTATTTAAGGGTGTAATCTGCTTTCAGGCTCTTCAGGCATGATGTACTTGAAACCATTCTCCAAAAATTCTGATACTTAAGAGGTTGTCCTCCAAATAGATCCAGAAATAGTACTTCATACTGGCCTCTGCTAGCAGTTCATTTCTTTCCTTCAGTGTTAGCTCCCCTTGGGCACCAAATAGTAGCATTGTTGCAGATGTTGCCTGCCTTTTCCAGTGCCTTTCCAGCTGCACTGGGAAAGCAATAGTGACCTGAGAACAGGTATTTATTCCTGCATCCTTGAATCTAAGCTCTAGGTAGCTTGTTTAGGTGCATTGATACATCTGGATCCTCTGCGTTGAACTCTGTTCTCTGCTTTTACTCTCTGTAAAGCAAGTGTATGGAAATTGAGCCAGGAATCATGAAAAGATGTAGAACTTGAACTACTGACGTCCCGCGTGGGTCTGCATTGTAGTCATCAGAAGGATGATCTCACACAGCCAACACCTTTCTCCTCTCTGCATGCCCTTTCCTTTGTAAGGAACTCCACTGACAGACTGTGTCATTCATTGGGTGTTGCCCTTGGTCATGTTTGATTTTTAAAGGAAGTTTGCTAGGTTAGCAGAAATCAGAGTGGTGGAAGATCATTATGACTGACTCATCTCTTGTCATGGGAGCATAATGTCATAACTGCTCAGAAAACTTGTGCTAACGGACTGTGTTGGAGATGGAGAGGTCTGTCATTAGATGTTTACGTGGCTTTAGCTTGAGTTAGGAACTGATGAGGGTAATGACCTGGAGACAATCTAATATTGAGTTATCAGAAAGAACAAAGAAATCTTCTGGCTTCTAGACTACTGTTAGCTCTACACAGGCTTGGTCAAAGGGAAGAGGACTAGATCAGGCAGTCCAACTGATCTAAGCAAGCTAAGCTTGCCTATACTCACTTTTTCCATGACCCTTTCAGTTATTCAACATAACCCATTGAAATGAGGGTGATCTGTCTTTCGCCTCTTTTTATGCTCTCTGCCCTATCTCCATTTCATCTCAGTGATTCCTCTTTGGGGCTCTGTTGTCCCACATGTCCAGGGTGTGGAACAAGAAAGACTCAAAGGTGATCTGGAAGGCCTTGACTGCTGTGAGAAATAAGCCCAGACTCAGCATGACTAAAATAATGGTGGGAAAGTAAAAGACGGGGGCAGGGCTGAAAACCATGCCTGCAGCCGAGGAGCCATTCCAGTGAAGATGAATCGCTGATCCCTTTGTGGATGAGGTCTGCATGGATTTCCACTTTTTTCTCCTACTTTTTTCAGTTCATCGTGTCTATCTGGATGGAGCTATGTCCTAACGTTCAGATCGCGGTTCTATATTCCTGTGCTGCCTCAGATTCACCACTGCCTGTGTGGGTGCTCCTTTTCTGTCAACAAAAGACTGTTGCTGGTGGGATTTTGGGTTGGCCTTAGTGGTCAAGAAACCAATGTCCTCCCTGGTTTTGTTCAGATGCCTTCTGTTGCGTCTTTGGTACTGACCTCAGAGATGATTGTGGCATGTGATTCAGACAACAGGGTCAGTATTCTCTTGCTCAAGTGGTTTGGGGAATAAAGAGGTGGCAGATTTAGAGAAAGAACTGATAGTGATTTTTATCTACACTACACATTTTCTACTTTCTCACCTTTTCTTATTTTTTAGTAATTTCCAACTCCCTGTTTTTTTCCCTGGTGATGTCTGATCTTGCACTTACTCTAAAGCCAAGCAGCCACTTACTGACAGACAGTTGCATCCTCTGGATGTCTCCTATCAACCAGCACAAACAGGCAATGCGAATCCATGTGCCCTGAGGGACGACTCTCCTCACCTGGATGATCACAAGTGCAAGGGGGCATTCTCAGCTGGTACCTATCGCTTCTCAAGAGGACTGAGGAACACGCAGTGTTATCTTGTACCTTGTCTGTCATGCCAGCTAAGCCACCAGGCATTATGTTCCCAGGTGCAGCTTGTTGCTTTGTCAGCCTGTGGAAACACGCTGTCTTTAAGTGGATGTAGGACACTGGTGGTTACTTCCAGGTCCTGACTACCGCCTGGGCTCCTTGATACGTTTGGGAGCAATAGCTTGTCTGGATTTTTCTGCTGTCTGCTGGATGGCAATCAACTAATATTGCACTTTGATCATGTCGGATGTGATTCTTCCCACTTGACTTTGAATGTAATTACAGACATAGGTTTCATCTATGGCTAGTGCTGCATTGGCACTTCTGATTTGTCTGATTTTGATATGAGAAAGCTAAATGTCTCCTTTGACTAAGAAGGGGTCTAGACCTGACTCTCAGTCTTACCATGCAGATAGCCCTGTTAACTGCAGCAGAAAAATTCACAGAGGAAAGTGTAGGGTAGGAAGGAGGATGAGAGCAGCAGGTCAAAGTCCTTAGTGACTCACTTAGTGAGGCAAAATTGGACCTGAATCTACGTGCAAGGCAAACGGTGCAGACCTGTGCCACGCTCTTGAGGCTCATGTAACTGGCTCCTGCCTTCTGTACCTCAGTCTGAAGTTCATGTGTGTGCAGCACAGCCTCTCCATCATCACTTCATGCTGATGCAGCTGTTGTCTTGACTCGTCATCTATCACTTTAGGTCAATTGACAGAGTCCATCTAGGGATATGTTTTAAAGGGACTGTGGCACCAGTCTGCAGGTGAGGATGAGTAGCCTGGCTGCCAGTCCTCACCAGTCGTCTTCTGCCACTTAGCCCTGTTGCATGATCTGAAGCAGAGAGAATGCATCCACTGTGCTCTGTGGAGTACGTGGTACAGGGGTCTCAGACACTATGAAATTTGGGAGGTCTGGAGAATGAGACAGACTGTAAGGAGCCTTTTTCATCTTCCCACTCAGGTCTTTTACTCTGCTTGGGTGCTGCTCCAGCACCCATGCCTGGAAAAGAGGGAGTTTAATTCGACAAAAATGTCTTCCTAGACACCCTTTGCAGAGCAACCCTTGTGTCTGCCAACAGGGTGTAGTTAATGAGGGGAGAGAGAAATTATTTATGATAATTTTTTGCAGAAAAAAACCAGTTGAACTATAATAAAAAAAGAAGACAATGTAGGCTGAATATCGCAGGGAGAAAAAATCCTGGCTGTGAGACATGTCTAATCTTCCAAGGGAAGTGGTGGAAACCTTATCACTTAGGACATTAAAATAGGCAACACACAGCACTAGAAAAAATGCTGTTGTGAAATACCCTTAATTGGCAAGTAGGTGGACTGATATGGCTTCATGTATCTTTTACATTTATCAATCCTTCTCAGAGCTATCCTCTGCATCCTAAAGAAATATCCTTTGGCTGTGAGCACTTTGTCTCACAAGTAATTAAGTAGAAATGAGTATATCGCTAAGTACATTTCAATGTGTGTCCTCAACTGGCTGGAACTCAACCCGGGGATTCAGGATCTGCTTGTAATTAACATTCCATAGTAAGACTCCACACCCTCTATTTGTCTCTTCCTAATTATGTGTTGGAAATACACATTTCTCCTACCATTAGAGATTTCAGCAGAGAAGTTTTAGCTGCGCTTTAAATTGCCTTCTACCTCAATTTAAATATTCCCTGTTATTTTAGGTTTGTAGACATTACACAAGTAAACCTTTTCTCAAGGCGTCATAGGGAAACAAGCCACTGACTCAAAAAAAAAACCTGCTGAGCTGCCTCCTGGGTTGACAATATCACAGATTTAGGCTGCGATCTGTTAGCCCTTGTGGGTTTCAATACTAGCAATTAAAGGTGTCACTCCTAATTAGCACAAGAGCCTGTCAATGCGAGGGGCAATTGTGAATGGGGCTGCTCAAGGATCTTCTTTCTGTGAAACTGTTTTTTTCTGCCAGTTCATTAGAGCAACTTTTTCATGGCAATATATCCACTGGGGGTGCTTTTCATCAGGAAGGTTTGTCTGCATTAGGAGATGGAGAAACAAAATGCTTCGGCTTAGGATGAACGAGGGCTTTAACTGGGATCTGTCAGCAAGGGACTGAATGGCTGCAGCTCCAGGTGTGATAACAAAGTCATGCCCATTGTGGACTAGCCTGTAACAAATTAATCAGTGACATGTATCATCCTGCTTGCCTGTTCTCTCTGTCTTTCTTTTGGCCTACCCAAAGGCTCGCGTTCCCCGAGTCTGCTGTGCCCAACATACGTGCTGAGGGGACATGTGGCTGGGTCACAGCTGGCACATCTGGTTAGGGACCGGCAGCAGTAGCGTTCAGTCTGAACTTAGAAAAGAGCATGAACAAGCACCCCTGGATCTGCAGGGAGATACATCACCCCCTGTGCGGGTCCTAGGAGGGTGCCCGGGGATACGGGAGGAAGCAGCTGGGTCAGTCCACCCTTCGGAAGGAAATGGATGAGGCCCCCCCGGTGGAGTTCCTCCGGCTGGGTACCGCCACCGCGCCGCTTCCAGGGCTGTGCTGGGATAATGCGTGTCTGAGGGCAACCAAAACAGTTTGTTCCCAGACTCCACACAGCTTTTAGTGCCCTTGACTGTAATGGTAATTAAAAGCAAACAAATCTGGATGAGTCCTGTGAGGCTGCCAGATCCCCGCAGAGACACCTCAGCTTTCCTTTATGTTTTATATGGTAATGGGAGGCCTGGTGGTGAACTCTTTGCTGCTACTAGTAAATGGTGACATACGAGATGTCGCTCTGGAGCCAGTGGATGAAATTGTGGCTCTGCTGAAGCCGGTGGGAAAACTCCCATTGACTTCAATAGAGCGAGAGCATTTTGTGCAGTTATTTTCCATATATAATTCACTCAGGGGGACGTCTGCTCCCCCCAACACTTCTCTTTTTCTCTAATGATTAATAAGTTAACAATAAGAAAAAGACTTTTTTCTGGAATGGTTCATATTTGGGAAATCCAATTCCGACCTACTAAGCCTGCTCTGACTGTTTTAGCCGTGAGGCAAATTTGCAAACTGGCCTAGGGAAGCTGGTACTTGTTATTGTTGCTTCAAAGACAGTCTATGTGGGAGAGGGAATGAGATGTGTTGGGATTAAAATACCCTAGCCGTAAAAAGCAGTAATAATTACTGTCTACATGTGGGCAAGTCAAAAGGGGTTATTACCAAAAGAAATTTAAACTCCTTCTGTTTGCAGAGAAAACTGCCTGAAATCCAGCATTATTCATCTGTGCAGCATGGATTGTTTTTAAACGCAGTTTTCTTCAAACATCACTTTTGTAAGGCCAATTCTAAATGGATCGAGACAACGTTAAGAGGTTTAGCGTCAGGTAAGGGAGGGTATAATGGGAATTACAGAAGGCAGGTCTGCTCCCAGGAGCCCTGGGAGCTGGTGTGTCCGCGGAGCTGCCTCCCGTGAGAGTGCACAGCACACCCCCCAGAGCCAGGCTGCGTGCTTCTAATCTGGTCGAGATCCTGGGTCTTGACAGTGTCAGTGTGCTCCCTGAGCAGCTGATCTTTTAATAGAGTATTTTACTGTCCTCTCCTGAAACTGGGTCAGGCAATTAATAGATTCATGGATTTGCAAAGGACTATCAGATCATCTGGTGTGACTTCATATAGATACTGTGCACTTCCATGTATCTCCACCTGCATTCCAATAACTTGTGATCGACTAGTTCATGTTTTCCCAAAACGCAACCGTCCTTCATGTGAGAATACTGCTGTTCGGTACATTACATAATTTTGTGCTAATTATTTCACACTCAGTCTCTTCTCATTGACTTTAATGAAAATCCTCTTCAGACTTATTCATAGAAATGGGAGGAGAATCAGATCCCAGTCCTCCCTGATGTCTGTGAGGATACCTTCTAACAGAGAGCACTTGGCTTGGTGCTCTCCGGTTTTCTGCATGGACTTTGGCAGAGAGACATAACGGAGATCTGTAATTTTTGTGGGGTTTGGGCTGCTCTGATTTTTTACAAAGTCAGCAGGTCAATCCCAAATATGAAGACTGTCCTGTGCGGTTGAAAATATTAACTGAAAATTTTCAGAGTGTGAAGAGAAGTGCTTCTCCATCGGCCATAATTAATAGGACAGTTTCCTAACCTACAGTTGGTTGTGTGAGAAAATTCCTTGTGCCTGAAAAATCTTGGCCGATGATGCCACATGCCATTCCTCCAGCCTCCAGTTTTGTGCTAGAAGTTGAAAGAGAGTGTGTGTGTGTGATGCCACTGCTTCATTATAACTTCTACTCACAAAACGCCATGCCACAATTCTGTCAGCTCTAAGATTAAGGTATTTAATAGCGTCGTTTGGGTTGTGTCTTGCAGCAAGATAGAATCAGTTCTTTGTTGCATACATTGTTGGCTATCATTTGATTGGGCAATGCCTGAATGTACGTTTGGTTTGGAAAAGCTGTTGCACAATGCTGTATTCCCTGTTGCTTCATGGAAACTTGGACTTCCTCTTAGCTTCACTTTCTGTGAGTTATACGCTGCTGGGGAGCTGTCTTTGAACCAGAAACCAGTCGTAATGCGAGCATCTGTTTTGTTTGTGGTTTTTTTTTTTTTCTATTCCAGGTCCACAAACTCAATCCAGTGACACATGGCTTTCATTATTATGATTATCAAAGCCTGTTTCTTCATTTGCTTCCTGGCTGTACATAGGGCAGCAGTAAGAACATTTTCCTTCCTTAAGGTCCTTGTGTATGTTTGGCAAATATCTGCCTTTTATTTTACTGTTAGAGATTTCTTTTTCTTACCATCTGTTGAAAAGATTTAGCTTATATAACAACTGTTTTCACCATTTATATCACCACAAAGTAAAAATCGCCTATAGACACAGAGATTTTCTTGCACTCGCTATCTATTTCACACCCACCTGTTTATGAAGTGGTTTGAGTATGTATACTCTCAGCAGCTCATGGATCCAAAAATATCCAGCTGCTTTACAGATCTAATGAGAGCTGTACTTGTAGACATGAAGAAATACTGCCCGTGAATTTTGCTAAATTTTCACAAGTTCTGCTGATTCACGCTGGGGTGACCCGAGAGGTTTCCGAGAGCCGCTGCCTTCCTCACCCTCTTTCTCTGGCAGCGGGGGATGGATGGGCAGTGCTCCTGCTCTTCTATCCCCACGAGTACCACTGCCTTCTGTGCTACTGTCCATGGAGACAAATAGCACCTCTTGGGTACAATTTATCACATCCTCACACAGATGTCCAAAGCAGCCCAGATGATTTGCATCATAAAAAATTATCTGTTTCTCTACCAGTCATTATAAAGAGATGCCAGGCCACTGCCTCATATGTAGCTGTCTTTGGTGTTGGCATGTTAAGCAGAATGAGACAAATCCCACCCAAGCATCCCAGCTGAGTAGGCGGCCCTGTAACCTCCTGCAAGTGCCTGTTTATTCTTTACACTATGGCGAGCAAACTCATGAGTGGCCCTGGTCCTGTGGGACCACAGAGCCTCTGGAGTCCACAGCTTAACTCACAGCAACTGATGAACAGCAAGGGTTGAACTGGGAGGCTAGGAGCATGCAATGAAGGCAATTTCATTTGGTAACCGAGGCCGTTTTCACACTATGTTGACTGCAAACCATCCGATGGAGATTTTGCTGAAAGCAAACTAGATAGATAGGTGTCCTTCCGAGCTTCTGCTGACCATATTTTGTCTCCGAGGTGCCTCTGTTTCGCACTGGGCCCTGCTCTGAATGGCCTTGTACTTCCACCCCTGTGGTGGCTTGGCCCTGGCTGGACACCAGCTGCCCACCAAAGCCGCTCTGTCACTCCCCTCCTCAGCTGGACAGGGGAGAGAAAATATAATGAAAGGTTCGTGGGTCGAGATAAGGACAGGGAGATCACTCACCAATTACTGTCACAGGCAAACCAGACTCAATGTGGGGAAAATTAATTTAATTTTTTACTAATCAAATCAGAGTAGGATAATGAGAAAACAAAAATTAAATCTTAAAACACCTTTCCCCAACCCCTCCCTTCTTCCTAGGCTCAACTTCACTCACAATTTTCTCTCCCTCCTCCCTCCAAGTGGCACAAGGGGACAGAGAATGAGGGTTGCGGTCAGTTCATCACACATTGTCTCTGCCACTCCTTCCTCCTCAGGGGGAGAACTCCTCACACTCTTCCCCTGCTCCAGCGTGGGGTCCCTCCCATGGAAGACAGTCCTGCATGGACTTCTCCAATGTGAGTCCTTCCCATGGGCTACAGTTCTTCATGAACTGCCCCAGTGTGGGTCCTTTCCACGGGGTGCAGTCCTTCAGGAACAGACTGCTCCAGCGTGGGTCCCTTCTACGGGGTCACAAGTCCTGCCAGCAAACTTGCTCCAGCATGGGCTCCTCTCACCACAGGTCCTGCCAGGAGCCTGCTCCAGCACGGGCTTCCCATGGGGTCACAGCCTCCTTCGGGCATCCACCTGCTCCAGCATGGGGTCCTCCACGGGCTGCAGGTGGATATCTGCTCCACCGTGGACCTCCATGGGCTGCAGGGGGACAGCCTGCCTCACCATGGTCTTCACCACGGGCTGCAAGGGAATCTCTGCTCCGGCGCCTGGAGCACCTCCTCCCCCTCCTTCTTCACTGACCTTGGTGTCTGCAGAGTTGTTGCGCTCATGTCTTCTCACTCCTCTCTCCAGCTGCAGTTGTGCAGGTTTTTTTCCCTTCTTAACTACATTATCCCAGAGGCGCTACCACCGTCGCTGATGGGCTCTGCGTTGGCCAGTGGCGGGTCCATCTTGGAGCTGGCTGGCATTGGTTCTATTGGACATAGGGGAAGCTTCTAGCAGCTTCTCACAGAAGCCACCCTTGTAGCCCCCCACTACCAAAACCTTGCCATGCGACTCCATTACAACCCCTTTGCTCTCCCAGGGATCAAATGGCCAGCCATGGCAGTTGGGTTGGTCTGTAAAATAACTCAGTCACTGGTTTAGCTCTGGGTGTAAGTTGTAGGTATCAGTTCTGCCATACAGTCTTGGCCTTCTGAGGTTTTCTTTTCCTCTCATGAGTGCCATAGCGTATGTGAACACGGTGAACTGGCATTTCGGTTGCCCCAGCATCCTTGTCCTAGGTCTATCCCTTTTACTGCCTGACTGTACTCTGCAAAGACTTTCTTCTGGTTGTCACTTGCAATGTCTCTTGTTCAAGTAAGTGATTCCTTAAAATATAGGAAAGCTGCCAGTAGGTCCCCAAGGCAATTGATATGTTTGTGTCATCATCTGAAAATTGCTTAAATGGCCCAAATATCAACACTTGCTGCCAGCTGGTCACTTTGAAATCAGTGGGGGCTTTAAATCAACAAGCATTTACTGCCTCTTGTGTTTTCCCCATGCCATGAACTGAGGAGCAGCTGTTTGTTTTTCCTGTTTTCTTCCCCAGCTTTCATTTGCTCCCTTGCTGTGCAGTTGTCAAGGCACTTGCACTACACCTATATGAGCTTTTTCGTTGTCGCAATGTGGCAGCTCTCCTGGATACTGATGGCTGAGCTGCAGCACTGGACAGATTGGAGATTACCTTCTGCTGTAGGCAGGAGGCAATTCTGAATGTAAGACAGAAGTAGGGTATTTGTAGGTGTCCACCCCTGTGGTATTAATATGTTCTTGAACTAGAGAGGAATCTGCTGGGAATGGGTGATATACACAAGATCCTGTTCTGGGATAAGGGTGATGGACCAGATGATCTTTCTCTAACTCCTTGTTCACTCTGTGGTTCAGTACCATGTTCATGAATGTGTTATATGTGATCTGGACTTACTGATGGTCTACTGAATGTTAACCTTAGAGCAGAGGTGGAAAAAACCAGCCATTACTCTAACACTGAGTACTCTTAACTTGAATCCTTTGGCTGATGAAAGCAAAAGCATATGCTGCAGCTCTTGCTCTGTACATTCTGCAGAGTCAGGGTATCCCTGGTGTGGATTGCTGAAGGCCAGGATATTTTAGTTAAAAATAAACCCAGAGCAATCATGACAGGCTTGTAAATTAATGTGGTGCGTTCTCTGAGCACCAGCTCCCATCAGGGTTACTCTGGTGATGTGTCAGTGTCGTCCATCACCAGGGCCCTATCGCTCTAATGATGCATTTCATATTAAAGTGGCTCCAGTTGCTGGGAAGAGATTCTGCACGCTCAAATTGTAAAAAGTATTACTGTTGTTAACCTCAAGTGTTCTCCTTTTACCTATGGTGCCCTGGAGAATAAGGCAAATAGCTTCCACAGACAGAAATCCTATTTAATTCTTTGGCTGCATTCAAAGCAAAATGTTTTCCTCTGCTGTAGCCTTTCAAACTCTGTTGAGAACTTCTGATGATGTTTAAATGATGAATTGTTTTATAATGCTGGCATTGCCATCTAGATTAGCCTTTATTAAGAGGCTTTTAGGCTGGACTGAAATAATGCAATCTGCCCTTGAGGTGGGGGTAACCGTGTGGTTGCCTCAGCCAGCAGCACCATGGGAAATGAGCTGTGACTCAGAGTCTCACTTCGGTGGCTGGTTCCCCTTTGGTCCAAGGGGAATTCCTATATATTAGCTCCTTCCCAGCCGTAGGTTACTTCCCTCTTTGCACTGGGTCAGCACTGCCCCCTCGCCGAGCTTGCTGTGTTTTCCCCCTGCTCCTCCCTCGTCGGCTATAACTCTCCTGGGCACACGAGGTTTTATATCAGCGTAAGCTGTTTCCACTCCTTTAGACAAAAACATCTCCTCTGTACATGCAGAAGCAGGAAGTCAGACGTCTGAATAGTCTTCCCACAAATTTCAAGAATTACTCACATTCATTGTCATCCTCCCTGGGCTGCGCTGCCTGGGGCGGCCTCGGGCTCTGACGAGAGCTGGGGGCACACCCATCGACTTGAGGAAGAGCTGAAACCTGTTTGTGCCAGGGCACACACTAGCCACTGTCGTTCGCATGCCCCAGATTTTGTCCTGCCTCCGATGCCCCACGATGCACACCGGATCGGCGTGCCAGGGGCCTGAGCTTCCTCCCAGCCCACCTTTCACACCTATCTACAGCTCTGCGTGGTGAAGAGCTGGCCTGAGGGAAGGCATAAACATGTTTAGACATATTGCTCTCCTGTTTTCTGCCTGCGTTTCTTGCGTTGGGTTGGCCACAGCTTGTCTGCCTTTGTGGCTTAGCTGCATAGCGTTCCCCTTCATACGGGGAAAGACACACTCTACCTTGCTGCAGAGGACACGAAACCCTTCTCAGAATGGTCACTTGGGGTGCGATTCTTCCCACATTGCCTGGGTTGGATCCCTGCAGGCTGAGTGAATGGGAGAGCACGGATCCACGTATGGAGAGGACGTGCTCTGGCTCCTCACCTCCCATGAGCTGTTAACAGCATGAGTGGTGCGGGGGTCTGGTCCTCAGGAAAGGCTTGGACCAGAACTTGTGGTCTTTGTGGTACCCGCTCGACAGTGTGGGCTTAACTGTAAACACCTGCCTGTTCTGATCAGTTCAAGTCATGCCTGCCCTCTTACCTCTGAATCCTCCGGGCCAGCAGCCCCAGTCACCCTCTTCTGAATACACCCGTGATGCTTCAGAAACAATAAATGGCTCAAACAGTTATTGCAGATTTTCCAGGTGCCCTCACTGCCTCCCTACTAGTTGGGATGGGTCCAGACTTGTGGAAATGTGAGGTGGATGTAGCCTGAGTTTCACCTGTGGTCTGTACCACAGACCTTGGTAACATACAGCTGATCGTGGCTCTGCATACCAAAAGTATGTTCCCTATAGGACGTATCATCTTTCAGAGAGAAGGTTGACTTCAGACCTGCCATGGGTAAGGTAGCAGACATGCTGACTGGCATGTGCTGCAGTTCAACAGCAGTTTGTCTTATACATCACAGAATTAAGGCAAGAAACTCCTCAGCTCTGTTTTCCAGGCTACCTTCCTGGAGCAATCTATATTTCAAACTTCTGATAAACACAGCGATGGGGGAAGTGGATGGTGGCTCAAGCTGTCTCTGAACCTCCTGCTGTCCCTCTGCTACGTTTTGCTTGAGAATCTGTTAGAATGTGTATTGTTTAGGGTGCAAGGTATCTTTGTTCTGTGTTGGCCCAGTGCAATGACCCTGTCACGGGCACTGACTCATGTTGTTAGAGTAATATAAGTAATAATCATTCAAAGTTTCTGAATCCGCGGGATGAAAACCACATGCAGTATTCACTATACAACTGTTTTGGTTTGAGAGATTCAGTTAAATACTGACTCAGTGATTAGGATATGTACGTTGGGATTACGGTGATAAACAGTTCAGCATTACATCAGTTATTCATAAGCAGCAATGAAAAGGGCCTACACTATTTCTAATGCTTCCCTGATGTCATTTAATTGGAAGGAACTGGCTTGCCAGAATGCCTGTTGAGATGGTCCATGCCTAATCTCTGGCGGGCGGGGGGCAGATTTCTACGTTCATGCCATTGTTTTTGCCACAAGTAATGTTACAAGTGACTCCTTTATTCTTGCCTATCAGTTATGTTTTGTATAATTAAGGCTAATTACTAGGTATGAATAAAACTGATTCTGGTGAGAGTAAATTGTACTTACTGTATTTATTCTCTCCATGACTGACCTTTTCTGTGACAGGCTTTATAAATCCACACTTCTGAGACGCGGGGGAAAGTGTGCTTGCCCCTGTGTTGAATGGTTTACAGTGCAGTCCAACACTACTTAAACACGTATAGCCTTTGCGACTCCAAATTGCAGTCACTAGACTGTGAAAAGCTCCCGTTGACTTCAGGCGTTAGAAGAGAAGAAAGATAAACAAGACACCCGGTTCTGGTGTAAAGGCTGCCCATCAACTCACTGCTTGATATAGAAGAAGGGCTCTTAGATGCTAGCCTAGGAAGCAAAGCTGGTCTGCAAAGACATGCTGATTGTTCATACGTCTGCTTTCCATTTCCGACAATTACTAAATGACATGAAAAGATAGCTGTCAACAGTGCAAATATTTTCCTTGTTTAGTGTTGCATGTGGTCTGGGGCTGTTGCCATCACTGGGATGGTATCGCTTCACTGAGGAGACTGTGGATGGAAGAAGCTGGAGTGGGGGAAGAGCAGAGAACTCTCTGTGAGATGCTGTCTTTTTAATAAGACATTTTGACACCTGATGGCTGTGAAAAAAACGTAGAGATGTGGGCTGCTGCTCACCAGTGCATGGCTGCCTGAGTCTGCAGGCAGTCTGAGACAGTAGCATTTGCCTCTCAATGAGGTGAATCTGTTGGCTATGGCTATTGTAGTAAACAGTCCAGATCCACTCTGAGGGTAATTGATACCGCATGGCTTACATATGGCTATCTGTTTGGCTAAACTTCTTTGCTGTCAGAAACTGGGTGGTCTCATCCGTGTTCCTTAGTAGGAAGGATCCCTAGCCTGTGCCTGAATCACGCCCGGACACTGCCTGGGAGAGTGCTAGTTGGCAAGCAAGCAAACTGCGCCAGGGAGCATGGAAACCATTAATCTGTTTTGATGATTTCATGCTCATGCTTGAGCCTATGCCCTGGCCTGGGTTAGCTTCCCAACACAGATGTAGCCTCTGAGACCCGGGATGGCCTCTTTCCCAATGTCACCTTGCAGAATATTGCAAGAGGTTTGAAGGAGAGGGTGTTGGGTCTGCTCCACCAGCTAATCAGACCTCATCTTACTGGGGCAAGTTTTGGAGGGGACACCTTTCTGGGGAGTAGGTGCTCTGTGATGCCTGACCTATTCCTGCCTGGTCACCAAGGGGTGAAGTCTTTGCCATATCCCATTAATGATGGGGGGGGTGTGTGTGTGTGTGAAGGAGGAGAGGTAAGGGCTATATCTATACGGCTAAGGCTTTAAGCTAACTTCTCGTCTTCTCTGGACATACATATTTTTACAGACTTTGGTCACAGAATATCCCCAAAGTGTCTTGAAATAAAGAGTCTGTAGTGAGATAGAATCCATTGCTTAGTGTTTGGCATTTTTTCTTCTGTACTCCATTTCCTAGTGCTTTCTGAACATGGTAAACAACCCTCAGGTGGAAGTGACATCTATACCCAGGAAAGATTGAGAAATTCTTGTTGAGCAAGCACCCTCCCAGTCCTCTCACCCACTCAGTTCACACTATCTTCGAGGTGGCCTTTTCCCCTCCACACATCCACTCCCACGTGGGTTCTCCACGCGCTCGAAGATGAGACCCATGCTGACTTTTGCTCTCTCCTGATTTAAACTGAGGTGCTGTGGGATGCAACTCTATATTTGCTTAGCCATTGGAGATGGAAATATGTGACATACATACTGAATCCACCCAATAGCCCAGTGGGCGTGGATGCATCCCAGGAGGCAGAGGCAACGTTAAGGCTAGTGGGTGAAACCTTGACCAGTCTCAATGCTGGAACTGCCTGTGCATCCAAAGGCATGCTCCTGGGAGGGGGTCTCCCTGCAGCCCCCTACACTGTGGCCGTGGCTGCATGGGCCTTGCATCTCTGCCAGCCTCAAAGTGAGCGCAAGAGTGGCTGGGCTGTGCCCCAGGGCTGAGCGCGCTTGTGAAAGTCCTGAGCAGGCAGATCGATGCTCCTCCAGCCTGTTTCATTTACCATAATGAAGATCACTCCGTAGGAAGAGAAGGAAGCTTCTTGCCTATTCAGGAGTTTCACAAGCGTGGTGCACTCATGTTTCTGGTGGTGGGAAAGCCCCAGAACGTGGGTTGGGCTGAAGGGACTGCACAGGTGATTTTACAGAAGTCCTGCCTAAGTCTCGAGTAAACCTCAGTTGCATGAAAACCTCATTTCACTTGAAGGCTTGTACCTGTAGCATTCAGACATGCAGTGACTACGAGGAGTGACTCAGGTGTTTGTCCCTAAAAGCACTACCCCACCTGTGTATCTGGGAAATGGTCCGAACTGGGAGGAGATCCTGGGTATCGTTTCCTGAGAAACACACCAAAACCAGGCAGGAAAGGGGGTGGTCAGCGCTGGGTGCAGGTGCAGTGGCAGTGGCAGTGGCAGCGCTACAGAAACCCCTCACCTCCCTCCTCTGCTCGCCCACTGCAGCGAGTGCCTCTGACACGACACATACACTGACCACGCTGCTCCGGTGCAAGCCAGTGGGACAGCTGGGGGAGAGGCAGGAGCTGGAGAAATAAAGATTTCATTTGAACACCTAGAAGCTGCATTGCACTGGGCCGTGCAGCAATATGACACGCGATGCACAATCTGTTACTTACCTGTCCGAAGGAAACTGGCACACACAGAACCACGCACAGCAGCTATTCCTGCCGATGTGATCGCAAACCGGCCATCCCTAGCGCAGCCCACTGTGGGCTGGATTTGGGGCCTGAGGTATTCCTGCCGACTAATGTAGCGGATGTAAATAAGTATCTGAGGCTGCTATTCATAAAGACTACATTTGGTCCAGGGATGTCGTTCTCCCTCACCTCCCTCTTTGAACAGCCTGGGGAGAAGGGTGACTCTGAGCAGGAGCTGTGCAGAGCTATTTGGTGCTGTGAAACTCCTGCCAAAGCTGCCTCCCACCCTCCATTGACTACAAAGGGAACCTGTGGAGACTAGCCTTCTCAGGCTAATGTTAGCCTTTTGTGATTATTGCCCTAGGCTTCCTCTGTAGTCACTGAAGAAAGACAGCAACCTACCATGAGTTACTCCTGCTTGACGTTTGGAGACTTCATGTCTTTTGGTTGAGTATAGAGGGGAACGCTTAGTGAAGGCACCTAAGCAGGGTGCTCTAAGTTGGTGGTGTGAATCCTCCCTGTGGTGAGTGGACCCTGGCTGGACACCAGGTGCCCACCAAAGCTGCTCTGTCACTCCCCTCCTCAGCTGGACAGGGGAGAGAAAATACAACAAAAGGCTCGTGGGTCTAGATAAGGACAGGGAGATCACTCAGCAATTACCGTCACAGGCAAAACAGACGCAACTTGGGAAAAAATTAATTTAATTTATTGCCAATGAAATCAGAGTAAAGTAATGACAAATAAACCCAAATCTTAAAAACACCTTCCCCCTACCCCTCCCTTTTTCCTAGGCTCAACTTCACTACAATTTTCTCTCCCTCCTCCCCCCGAGCAGCGCAGGAGGACGGGGAATGGGGGTTGCGGTCAGTTCATCACATGTTGTCTCTGCCGCTCCTTCCTCCTCAGGGGGAGGACTCCTCACACTCTTCCCCTGCTCCAGTATGGGGTCCCTCCCACGGGAGACAGTCCTCCACGGACTTCTCCAATGTGAGTCCTTCCCACGGGCTGCAGTTCTTCATGAACTGCTCCAGTGTGTGTCCCTTCCACGGGGTGCAGTCCTTCAGGAACAGACTGCTCCAGCGTGGGTCCCTTCTACGGGGTCACAAGTCCTGCCAGCAAACCTGCTCCAGCGTGGGCTCCTCTGTCTCCACGGGGCCACAGGTCCTGCCAGGAGCCTGCTCCAGCGTGGGCTTCCCGTGGGGTCACAGCCTCCTTCGGGCATCCACCTGCCCCGGCGTGGGGTCCTCCAGGGGCTGCAGGGGGACAGCCTGCCTCACCATGGTCTTCACCACGGGCTGCAGGGGAATCTCTGCTCCGGCACCTGGAGCACCTCCTCCCCCTTCTTCTTCACTGACCTTGGTCTCTGCAGAGTTGTTGCGCTCACATCTCACTCCTCTCTTTGCTACTGTTTTCCTCCAGCAGGTTTTTTTTTCCCCTTCTTAAATACGTCACCCCAGAGGCCCTACCACTGCCGCTGATGGGCTTGGCCTTGGCCAGCAGCAGGTCCGACTTGGAGCCAGCTGGCATTGGCTCTATCGGACATAGGGGAAGCTTCTAGTAGCTTCTCACAAAAGCCACCCCTGTAGCCCCCCCCACTACCAAAACATTCCCACGCAAACACAATACACTCCCTCAGATCTGTTGTGGTTCCTTTGGGTCTGTTTGGTTCTGTACATCATCCTTCAACCCAATTACAGTGACTACCAGGGCTTTTTGTCTAAGTAGACCTTCTGATGGTTTCAGGCTACTAGAGCAACGTGGGTACCACCATGAGGAAGACTGGTCAGAGAAAGAAGACTTTGCCTGGATATGTTCTTATTTTAGCTTTCAGTGTAGAAACAACTTTTGGGTCATATCTTCTGGAAGAAAAATCAGAGATGTTCAAGTTTCTCTAATCTGTCATCCTGACAAGCACAGCTCAGTTGTTTCATCAATCAGCTTACTTTTCAGCCACTGAGGGACGATTTCAGGCTCCAAAGTATGGAACAGATTATGCTGGTTTTGTGCGTAGGGCAAAGTTACTCTCACCCTTGGAGATAGTGCTGGAAGACCTCTGAAGGATTCCCAGGAGGAAACGAGACACCGAGTGTCTCTATCTTGATCCAGCTCACATGCTGGGTCTGAAGGACATGGTGGTTGGTGTTACATTAGTGTGCTTTTCTCCCGGTTTTGGGAGGCTGGTGCTGTTGCAAGCTGCAGGGACAACAGTATTCCTGTGCCCTGGAGGTCAGCAGGGCCTGGTGAAGGGCGAGGACGATTTCCTGGGATGACCTTTCATACCTTGCATACATTAAGTCTGAGTTCACAACATAGTCTGCTCTATAAATCTTGTGTTTATTTTCTGGTACAGCTCATCCCCAGCAGCCCACGTGCTCGATAATGTACTGCTGCAGAGGGCAGCTCACAAACAGCAGAGGAAATATCTCTTAGGCATGTCTTTCCTATGTCATTCCCATCCCAAAACTTTTCCCTAGTTTTGATCCCTGTGGTCTGGATTCCTTAAGAGTCTCTGGAAAACCTCACCCTCTGGTGCCTCCCAAGACTTCTCTCCCAGGACTCCAGGGGTTAATATCCTTGAAGCATCACATTGGGAAGCAGCGCAAGTCTGTTCATGCAGTTGACAGTGCCCTTTTATTATTGCTTCTCTCTCTCCTATCAGATGTCTCACTCTTAACACAGTTGTTATTAAGATAATTAGTTAATGCGGGTTATTTTATTATTGTAGTCTTATTTGGTTTGATTGCACGCTCAGCTGACACATGTCATTAAAGCAACAAAAGCATTAAGAAGTTGCATAATTGGCAAAACTGAACTGTCAGTGTTGTGGAGTTCAGAGAATCACGGAGGGAAGAAATGTACAGACACCGTAGAGACATGGGTCCTTCCATGAACCTTGGATTTCTCCTCCTAGTATTTATTAGTCAGGAAAATGATTGGCATTTCCTCTTCTGTGTTTTAATTTTCTCTGCTTGTGCTGTATTTTCTGATCTTTGCTTTAGCCTGCAGCGGAAGGCAGCTCAGTCTTGTTTATCTTTGCCAGAGATTCCTTCATTTTGGGAACCGCATCGGAAATAACTTCGGATGAAGGCAGACGAGAGGCTTTAAAAAGCATCTATCAAGTAATCAAGTGGGTCCGTGTGTCATATTTCCTGACCATCTATTGCCTTGGTATCTGCCATTGGCACATGTCCCAGTGCTGTCAGAGTAGTACGATCCTATTTTTATTTACATCCAGCATTCCTCTATTCAAACACTTTATCCAGCTTTGTCAGTGCAAAATCCTGGCGATTTTCATCTTCTTAATCTTGTGAGTTTTTGTTGTGTACCCTCCTGACACATAAGCTGGGGAAAAATGTTACTTTCTTCAGCCCTGGTCTGAGAAGCTGCATTTCAGCTCATCCCACCAAGGCTGTTCTGAGATCTGACCGGTGCAACCATGTCTTTGTTTGTGTTGGTCTTCTCCAGGCTCGGATTGAAGCTGCAAGTGGAACACTCCCCAGGCTGCTAAACTCTGACCAATTTGCAGCCATGTCGACCTGCAAATATTTCCTCCAGAGTTCGAGATTTTTGGCATCCCAGGTTTCCTGGATGTGCTTACATCATCCCTGTGCGGAGGAGGACTTGGCCGTATGGCTTAGAATGTGCTCTGTGTAATTGAACAAGTTCCCTTAAAAATACCCCAGCAATTTTACCAGTTCTTGTCCAGAGTTATGAGGCATGTGATGTAGTCCTGCGGGCAGGAGAGGAAAAAGCCCTCCCAAGAGGCATTTCCTGAGCTAATTTGATAACTTTGGGGTTTGAAATGGTGGGGAAAGAAAAATCTCAAGCAAGAAACAAGCTGGTACATGCACAGACGTTTAAAAAACGATATATCTTGATTTTTCAGAGTGTGGCCAGAGGAAATCAATCCCTAATGCAGTAAACAAACTCCAGTGGGTTGCGAGCAGTCCGCATCCAGAGTAACTCAGTTCCAATCGTGGGCACTGCTGCAGTGAGGATTTGGCCTTTGAAATCTCCTTTTGCAGTTGCTGCTCTCAAAGAGGGATTTTAGAGAGAAGCCTCGCTGCGTGCAAAGAAAGCCTGAAAGTCCCTTCGCGCACACTGCCCTTTCCAGGTGTGCTGCTAAGGCACAAAGCACCGAAGAGGAAGGCTCCCAACGGCTTTCCAAGGCTCTGAACTTCGGGCATAATGTTTTTAGGTCATTGCTTAAAAGCCAAGAGCAGCAAGAAGGGCAGACAAAGGCGTATTAGCTGGAGCTCTTCTCAGTCTCCTGGGAGGGACAATGGGTGCAGTTCACAAGCAGAGGCGCACAGCTGCACTTTGCTAGTTGGGAGGCTGCACATAGAGTAGAGATCAGAATTCAGAACGATTAAGCAAGTCGCCTGATTGTTACCGACAGATTAAAAAAAACCCTCTGCCAGCTTTACACATTCAAGTCCTCTTGTCTTTGTGAGTCAGGAGGCAGTTCCCGTCGTGAGACACACACGCTGTGTAGTACAGGATGATTTTTGGCAAAGTCTGGACGATCGCGAGCCAGACGGGGCGGGGACAGCATTCCAGTTTTATAACACAATTCCATAATAGGAGACAGCATTCTTTTCATATTAATGTTCATACAATAGGAATTTTAAACTCCAGCTTTTGGGTTATGTGGGAAAAAAAAGCCTCTTTTAAATGCCGTAACAAAGTTATTCTATAATTCAATGGACAGGGCTGCTGGTGGACCAACCACTCGGAGCACAGCGGGTGTTTAGCAGGATGCTTTCATTTCAAGAAACAGCAAACTGGAAAGCACTGATGTAGTTATGGGCTTGCTGATGCCATCGTGACCGCCTCCTTGGATGGGTTACAGGTGTTCAATCCACCTGCTCTGACTCCAGGAGAAATCCGTGTCACTGCTCTCTGCACACTCCTTGTGAGCACTGTGAAGTACCTATCACTGCTTCTCTAGAGTTATTAGGCCACAAGATGTGTAGGCATTTCCACACCTTTTGGTAGCGAGGGTTTTGCAGAGTGCAATGTGTGGCTGCTTCAGGACCATGTTTGCCACACAAGCCACCAGGGACACTTTCTACCTTACCTGTCCTGGTGGCCCAGAGAGGAACCTGAGGCTTTCAAGATGTTACTCATACCCTGACCTACATCTCACAGTGCTTTGCTGGGAATGTAGAAGATTTAAGGGTAAATTTCTGCTGTTGGGGTTTCGATCAGTGTTTGAATTTCACACCAAGAATAATCCTGTGCTTTCAAGAGCCCTTTTTGTTCTTAACTCAAGGTTGCAGTTTGGCCCCTCACTGTAGCTCAGATATAGATACCTCGCTGCTGACATCAGACTTGACTTAAAGGGTGAGGAGGGTGAAGAGACTCACCACATTTTTCTCTCTTGGACTGTGCAGTATGAGAAAACACTTTAAGGCTTCCAGAAATACTTTGGACCCTCTCACAGTGAAAACTTGGTTTTGGCCAGCAGGCTAACACCCCTTAAACTAGCATTTGCCAAGCTGCCTGGTTTCCAGCAGTCTAGAGAGATGGATTATATGAAGTATGTTTTCTCACTTGTGACATCTATAAGTGAGACCTCACAGAGGGCTTAACTGAACCAGGCTGTCCAGAGCAGCTACAGGGACTGCTGCTACTAGTCACTAAAAGTTCACATTGTCTTAACCTAAGCTATTAAATTCAACTCTGTTTTAGATGAGGAAAGATGTGCTCTGAAAAGGGCAGAAATATCAGCACTATTTAGAGAAACACTGGCACACCTGAAAGAGCAGAAGAGGGCTTGGCCTCCTGAGAGGTTGTTCTGCGCCCTGCCTGAGCAGCCCTGGGGCTGCGGGTATTAGTAAGGGTACGCGTGTGGTGGGGATGGAGTGACCCTTGCAAGAACAGTGGAGTGGTATTCAGAAACAGGAGAGGGAAAACCTCATTAAGCACATGCAGGCAAATTTGGTAAGGGCCAGAGCGCTCTGACATGTGTTTCCACACACAATGCTGATTTCAAGGGGAATGTTCAGTAGTGACCATTTTATAATGCTGTTATGATATTTGGATAGTGCCAACTGATAGAGAAAACAGAAGTCCTCAGGACATATGCTCATGCAGGAGAGCGCATCAGTAGGGCCTGGCAGGTGCAGGTTTTGGTTTGGAGGCTAGATGCTATGGTGTACACCACTGTGGTGTAACTGTAAGTATTGCTTTGGGTAGCTGAGATTTTGAAGTGTGGTAATGCAGAGGCTGATCTGCATGTACCTTCTCCCCTTAGCCTTGGTGAGTTCACAGGGAATTTCTGCTCAACGAAGAGTTTGCGGAGCAAGGGCTGTGTGAGAATATTTCTTCCTGACAGCTTGGCTGGTGTCCTTCAGAGCAAGCCTGGCCGCGGCAGTGCTGAGCCTCGCCGAAGGTGCTGCGTGCTCCGAGCCGAGGGTGGTAGCCCCATCCCGGGCTGAGCTGGGGATGGCCAGCTGAGGAAAGAGACAGCTCGGGGGACTGACATGAGCACAACCTAACCTTTAAAAAAGGGACTTCCTGCCTCGGTAGAAGTGTTGAAACGTCTTGGTGTGTTTCCCTGCCTTCAAACAAGAGCCCCGTGCGCCTGACGTCACTTCCCCGGGCTGCCGGGCCGACAACAGGATGAACCTGTGCTGCCTCTGAACCAGACGTTCCACTGTGTCACTGGTTATTGTGCTCTACGACGGGGCAGGAGACTTCGCTACCAACATTGTTTTTGTAGTTTATGCTTCACGCACACTTTCCCCCTCCCTCCTCCCCAGCAGTTTGAGAGGAAACGGCATAGGAACTTGTGCGATGTGCTTACAGGCACACACAAGCGATGTGACTCATCAATAGCCCAGGCTTTGGGAGCTGGTGCCTGTTACAGCGTGAAGCCAGCCTGCTTCTTCACAGAGCTCTGAAAGGCAGCTGGCTATGTCAAAAGGGCAGAGAATAAAGAGTGTAGTGTATAATGCAGACACAATTAAGCAAAGATTAAAAAAAAAAAAAAAAGCAAGCTATAAAATTTTTCATCTCTTTACTGAAAGTTGCCTCGGGTGGCGTTTGCTGAAACAAATAGTTCTGCAGCTTGTTGCATAGGTTTTGCAATAGTGCTAGTTTATTTTTAAACATCTGAATGAGCAGTCATATAACATCTACCTTGGCATGCACCAAGTTAGTCACAGGATATGTCTTTATCACTTGGTAGCACTGAGGAAACGGCATTTAAGTGGTATCTCTATGAATCTGTTCCCGCTCAAACTTTCAAATGTTTCAACCCCATCTCAGATCTTGTACTAAACACTAGCCAGTGTGGAGGGAGTGGATAATTTATTGCAATTCATTATTACAGTCTTAGGAGCCTTGATATAGTTCTTCATGCTTCAGAGCGCTTTCGAGGGAACCTGTTTTAGCACTGTCTGCATTTTGGAACTGGGAAAATTGAGGCACTTTCTCTGCAAAAGCCAGTAATTTTCAGATGCCTCCATACGGTTTCAGGCATATAACCTCAGAGGAGATGCTAAGCTTGGGCATTGACACCATTGCTTCTGCTTATCTAACAGGCAATATTGCAGTAAAGCCCAGTAATTTGATTGTGTGGGATTGTGTGGCTGTGCCTGTAGCTATGGGTTGCTTCTATACCACTGGAAATCCACATTGTTTCCACTCACCAATGGAACTTGGAAGAAATGGAGAAAAATGTATGCCAAACATTTGAAAACAAATACGAT
Organism: Phoenicopterus ruber ruber; assembly: GCA_009819775.1. Lineage (NCBI taxonomy): Eukaryota > Metazoa > Chordata > Aves > Phoenicopteriformes > Phoenicopteridae > Phoenicopterus > Phoenicopterus ruber. The sequence goes on from CM020215.1 coordinate 191,278,628, forward strand.
CCTCTAATTTGACATTGCTTTAAACATTAAGATTAGTTTGAAATGACCACAAGAGTCAGAAAGATATAAATTTTGACATTTCTGATTTCACAGTAGTCAGGTTTTTTGTATATATGATTGAATTATCTGATTTCTTTACATTTCCAGAGAAATAACATTTCTACATCTACTAAGAAGGCAAATTCATAAAAGCAATTGCTTTTATTATGTTACTAGTTACTACCTGTGCTGTCCTAATTACCACAGCTGTATTCACATGTCACGGAATGGCAAGGTCAAGTAATAAATGCATCTTATAGTGATGCCCAAGGTTATCACTGTTTGGTTATCACTGTTTGGTTATCACTCAAGGTCATCAACTGTTTGTCATTCATCATATAACAATACCAAGCAAAATAGGCTCTCTAAGCATAAATAAGAATAACATTAATACTAATAATTCACCACACTGCAGAACTAATTGCACATTTTTCCACATTTTCAAGTATCCATTATTAAAAAAACCCAAACAGATAACCTGCTTTCTGTTCACTTGAAAGGACAAGTGTCAGGCTGCTCTATTTCTGGACATCCTAAACAGTTTGCCAGCCCAGAGCCTTAGTGTGGTTAGTGGTCCTGTGCCTTTGATACAGAGACTGGCTAGAGAAAACCCTTCACAATATCCAGAAGTATTCTGTTGTGAGCTGTGCTGGGGCTTGGCGCTACCACATAATAAAAAGAATAAGTCAACTGCTAGGAGAAAATATTGCTCATGAATAGTTAGTTACCTGATATGACAAATGACAAGGTTTGAGACAGATTAGTCAACCAGTTCCAGTCATCACCTTGGTTTCTCCTTCTGACAATTTTCAGTGTTTCTGTGGTTATCTAAAATTATATTTTGTCCGTGAGCAATATTTGGTTGAGGCTTGTATCCTGGAGATTTTTTTCTCTCCTTTTCTTCCCAAGAGTGTAATTAATTTTCAGTCAGCGTTCACTATGGAGGACGTACCCTTTGAATAAGCCAATCTATCTTTTGTGTACTTCACAGCTTTTACTTCAGTTTTATCTTCCTTGAAGGATACCTTTTTTCAATACCTTCTTGTCACTGGAACTGGAGAAAATTTACATTGACAAGAGCTGTAAAATTCCACTGGTAAGCAACTTAAACCTAGATGCTTTCCCTGGAGAGAGTGAAATGATGTGATTATACTGTATATTTGTGTACTCTTGTAATTTATCTCCTTTTATAGTCTTCTGAAATTCCCTCTTGTTCCCCTGAGATAACTTAACGTTACCCACAAAGGAACACGTCTCAGGCGCATCTGCATGCGGAGTGTGACAATGATACACAGCTGAACGCCGAGTTCAGTGAGTTGGGGCCCAAGGAGTCACTGTAACCCTCACACTCTTGGTATTTATTCCAGATTAATCTGTGTCGGACCTATGTTGGTTAGTTGCCTTCACAATGGAGGACAAGGAGGGGAGACATTCCCAAGCTTGTGAATTTTCTGAGGATGTTCACAATGGTCTGACAAAAGAAAAAAAGATCTCTTTTACAAGAATGAAGCCCTCAAAACATTTGGAAGGACAGGTGCAGAAAATTTTCCTTGGGCAGGTACTTTCCTTTTAATTATCATGTAATTCATTTAGGCAATTTATTAAGGATGTGTTGAAGGCGAGTCAGAAGTCGAATTATTTTCCTAGTTTAAAAACAGCTTGTTTAACATTTATTCATGCTGGGCTGGGTCTCCAGATGGTATAAATTGGCATAGCTCCATTTAATTTCAGTGGATCTATGCCAATTTCTAGCAGCTGAGAATCTTGTCCAGTAAGTCACTTTTAGTCCCACGACTTCGGTTCAGTGCTAGTAAGATCTAAAGACTCAGCCCCTGGGGTGATGACCAGAAATTCTTAATTTTACCAAAATGAACCATTCTTTTTCAATGATCATCACAGAGCTGAGTGAGCACATGCATAATCTACTCTGAACAGACACAATGCCTTTTTTACCCATCTACCTTTCATTACTGGTGGTGTTACACGTAAATGTGTCCCTTTCTTCAGCAAGATCCAAATGAGAAGAGGTCAACGTGATTAATTTTATTATAATAGCAGAGCTTCGTACGGTGAGCCTGAGAGTACAGAGCTTGTGAACTGTGCTCCCACCGGTAGATAAATGGGAAGGTACCAATGGAGTTATGCCATTTAGTCCATATGTGGGTCTGGCCCATACAATGCATCTGCTTTAGGAACTGATCCAACCATCACAGCAATACTTGATCATATCAGCTATTAATGTATTTATCTTTAGATACTGGTTGTGTGGTAGAGATCTGTTATCAAGACAATGCCATTCAGACCACAGATGTCAGACTCTTCTATGATAAAAGCAGGACCCAGCATAATACTTTGGTATCTGAAATGAAACTTTGGAAGAGCAGAAGAAATAAAAGACTCAACTGCTATAGAGTAATCAATAAAATCACACTTAGAATTTTGGAACAATGTGTTCCCTCATTAAAACTTACTGCTGCTGAATGTGTGGTGGGTGACCCTGGCCGGCAGCTAAGCACCCATCCAGCTGCTCCCTCACTCTCCCCCAAGCAGGACGGGGGAAGAAAATAGGAAGAAGAGGTACAAGAAAACTTGTGGGTCTAAATAAAGACACTGATTCAGGTATTGAGAAACAAAGACGACAAACATTCAAACACTTAGGGAAAGCACCTTTCCTCTCCCCTTCCTAGTCTCCTGCCCTTGTTATCACCACAGGTTACACTGAGTCCCTTCGGCGAGGCGATGGGCGGCACAGGATGTTAGAGGCAGGGTGTAGCATTTTCTTTCTGCCATCCTTGTTCCTTACTCTTTTCTTCTGCTCCTCCTTCCTTCTTACTCTTTTTCTGTGTGCTGGTGTGGGTCCTCCATGGGTCACAGTCTGCTCAGGGAGTACCTGCTCTGGCATGGGTCCTCCAGGGGCTGCAGTCCCTTTGGAGGACTGTTGTGGAGACAGGTAGAGCTCGCTGTGACTGGCAGAGGGCAGCCCCTGGCCTCCTCCCACAGAGGTCACCCCTGCATCACCGCCTCCTTCCTCTCCTCCCCGCTACCAAAATCTTGCCAAAGGCCCTCAATACAGTCTATAAGCTTTCTTCTTAGCTGAGCAGAACACCTGAGACATAGGTCATCGTGTGGTAGGAATACCAGTACACAACCTGTCTGGGACCATGGAGGCGGCAGTGTTCAAACTGAGCAGCTCCAGGGGAAGGCTATATCAACACATAATTTTCATTCTTTAACATGAATGCTGGAATGAAAAAAAAAATCTTAAAAAACTTTTGCCATCTTCATCTCCATGATCAAAAATTGCCACCATTTCAATAACATTAATCTGCTCAGATATTAAGCCGTTGAATGAGTAGTTTTGATTTAATGAATTTCTCTCATCTCGGCTTATTTTCTACTCCTCTTCTAGCTTTAATAGCTAGCTGCTTAATATGAGAGCTGTTCCATTTCATTACCTTTCTCCTGTTTTTTTCTTGAGGTGGAACTAATGCAATGCAAATTGTGATGCCTGTCTCTGATTTTTCTATTAGGCAACTTAGGATTCCATACAGCCCGTGTTATTGAGTGCAGAGCTAGAAATATATTTGAATTTATGATGAAATTCTGGAGTTTGCAGCATCTCAAGTTTGGGGAATTATTTTCAAAGAAGTAATGATATTCAATGATATTCAAGTTTTTGATGGAGGCCTTTTCTGCGAAGTATGTTACACACATATTTCAGTTCTGTTCTTTCCACCTGATGCAATTCCATAGCAGCTGCCATATGAAATTTCTGACATACAGCTAAGCATAATATGAGCCCAGTGGGGCACTAAAGCCACAACAGGGCAATGCAAACAAGTTCACAGATACCGTTGAACTGCTGGTTGGGGTTGGCAAAACCAAATGTGGGAAATGGTTGAATGAGTTGTATCGTGCCAGAAGGACTGGGAAGGTATCTATTCACACACATTGGTGCCTGGAGAGCTAGTTATCTTAGCAATCAGAGCAGTTTCCTCTTTGAGTAAAGAGGAAATAATTTTTGGATTAAGCTCTGCAACATGTGTGTATACTCTTTTGAGTATGTAGCCTGCGCAGGAGATGCTGCAAATTGCTGCTTTAGAAAACCATTGAATGTGGTGTGCATCTCAACTAATACTTCTTTATTTGTTCCTCACTTTTGCTTTTATTTCACAGCATGAAACTTGAAAGAATTTGCTGGGCTGTTGTGCTCAATGCCCTGGTCAGTCATATCAAAGAGAATCCCTTTCACCTCTGTCTTAAAAACGGTGAGTTTCTTTACCCCAGTATTTTGAAAGAGGGGATACTCTGCAGCCTTATTTTTCTGATGATTAGAGACTTTTTCCCCAAGTGACATTTTCAATGTATGCATAGCCAGCCTCTCTCCATTTATAAATCAGTTACTCTTTTCATGAAGGAAATGTAAGATGTTTTCCCTTGAGAAGTTTGCTCTACTTTTTGTAGAAAGCAGTACTACCCCTTGTCTGCTTTTGCTTTAATGCTAAGCGAGCCAAACTCTTTTCTTTGCCCGGTCTACAGTAGCGATGGTCTTCCTTATAGTAACGGAAGTGATCGATGTAGTTCTATAGTCACATCTGGATTACTTTCAGCGCCTCTGTCTCCTCCCAAACGAAGAGCCATCTGACGTTTTTTGCAGTATGTTTTAATTTCCTTTGCTGGCCTAGATCAGCTCGAAACTTGGCAATTCCTATCCTTTCCCTGCACTCTCTGGCTGCTGAGAAACAACTTGCTTTTTGCTGTTTGATCCTTTTTCTTCCGTTCGCTGTAGCCTTCTCCTTATATGTTGCAGAGAAATGTATTCGTCAGTTTAGGTGTCTCCTAAACTAAAAAGGGCTTATTTTCTTTCTTGGAATATGGGTATCGTTGCCTGGGTTAAACCTTAAACCTCCTTTACTAGAATGTTCCCCTCATCCCGACATAGAGATACCTGTGAGAAAATGACCAACTCGCTGAAATGGATAGCAGTTACCATTTTATTGGTCAGGAAAGGGAAACTCTAAGGAGGTTTGGAAATCCAGAAGAAACAAAACATGTAGAATACAGGAATTTGTAACACAACAAAAGCGTTATTCCGGTTACTATTCCCAGGAAGTAAATTTTTGGCTTAGCAGCAAGGCCAGTAGGAAATCCTATAGAAGTGTTAGACCATGAACCTATTTGGTAACTATGCCTGAAAGGAAACCCTCAAGGCAAACTTGGCTTGCGAATACCCTATGAAATTGGAGAGAACCTCGAATAACCCTCATGATTCAGGAAACATCAGAGGATACAGATGTTGGATGAATGAATTGGTCGAGTGCCTGGAAGGAGGATGAGTCTGATTCTTGAACGGGACAATCCATTTCATTAGAAGAGAAATAACTATGAGGAAAACTCTTAAGAAAACATATCTATTCTCATGCTGAGGTGAGGAAAGATTTTTTTTTTAATATACATATCTTGATTTAAAGGATCCCACTCTCATACGCCAATGACGTAATCAAGTTCCAGAGAACCTGACAGCAATTCTATACAAACAACTGAGATGGTCAAACTCAGCATCTTAAAACAATTATTGTCGTGTGATTCTTTTCTCAGAAGAACATGTGGAGGGCTTTTTTTTAGGGTAAATGAATGGATAGTTTGGGAGAGCTGAATTTGTTTCATCCTGAACTTGTGATAGAGATCATTGCATGTTTTTTTGTCATGAGAATGAAAAGAATGTGCAACATGTGAAATTCAGAGGTGTGTAAGCACATAAAGAGGGAGAGGAAAGGTATCAGTGGACTGTTTTCCTATTTGGATTATCTATTTCTCCAGTCTTATTTCAGCACTTAGAGACAATCCAGATGCAACCTTTGGCTTAGAAAGTCTGTATACTGACTGATGTGGAAAGGATTTCTGTTCTGAAGCTGTTTATTTACTCTTTCTCTTAGTGTCCACTGCTGGATATTCTCAGAAGATATTTGCCAAATCGACTCTTTTTGTCTGGCCAAGTACAGCTCTTCTGATACTGTGTTCTCAAAAGTATATGAAGATACATGTCTACAGACTTGGTCTATGCAATAAGCTGTTACGTCTCTTAGAAGGAACATCTTCAGTATCTGCAGAAAGTGCTGCAGCTGAGCCATGAGGTGGGGTGTTTATGGGTCCCAGACATCAGGATTATGTTTTGGGAGTGGAGCTTGCAAGGTGGGAATGTTGAAGCTGTTCTACAGAATCCAAGCCCAAGACTCAGACAGCTTTTAAGGAACGCTGGGATAAAATACTAGCAAAATAGACTAAGGGGAGCTGGAGGAATGCACGTGACATCTTCCAAGCTATAAAGGAACACGTAGTGCTTTGTGATCCAGATTTTTTGGCTGAAGTTACAGGCCAAGTTGGTGGTTTGTCCTGAGAGCACTTTTAATGCAAGAGTTTTAAAGCAGTACAATATACTGTGGCAATGGATGTAGGAAGCTACGCCTGAGAGAGCACTTTTGTGCAGGAGTGATTAGTTTGACAAGCTCTGACTCATGCTGAAACCACTGGGAATACTTGGAGGAGTAACAGGTTGCTAACATGAGCAAAGACACTGAAATTTGCATCTACTGCCCCATAACTTGGTACTTACCTGGGATCATTTTTATGAGTCATTGGTGGTTTTACCACATTAATAATGTGACCTCCCCAAACTCACGGTGAGAAATTCTTGCCACTTGATTGTTGTGTCAATAATTTGTAATTCAGATGCCACATACTTATATATATTTGATCTAATTTAACATGTGTTTAGGACATCTGTTTAGAATAAATGATTACTGAAGCATCCTGAGCCACAAAATATAAGCTAGCATTTTTGTTAACCTTCCACATATTCCTTGATTTTAATGTTTTTTGAAAACCTGTCCAGGATATCTGATACATATTGATTGAAAAACATGCTAGTAAAGTAGGTTAAAAAGCCCTGCTGAAATTCTGTCAAGGCAAAACACATAACTTCAATTGTAGCAAACTTCACAATGTGTTTTTAATCAGATTCTGAAGAGTGGGCTTTTTTCAACTGAACCACAGAGGTGTCAGAGATGCTGCATACCTGACATGGAAGTCAGACACCAGACGCCTAATAACAACGGTGCTCTGAATCTCCAGCCCAGGTATCTCATTGATGTTTCCCTTGACTTTGGAATAAAGCTGGTTTTCAAAATCTGGTTCTGGTATGAAAATGATCCTATCTGATGCTTGATGTTGAAAGAATATAATCAAGCCTGCCAATTTGTACTACAGTGAAAAAATAGAGATTATTTGGGGTTCAAAACAGTGGAGATAAAACTATGGTTCATATGTTGATGTTTCCATGACTTTTGACCCGAACACCCGGTGACACCTCGTAAGAAATGCCAGGGCAAAATTACATCCCTAATTAAATGCTGCTGTTCTACTTTCAGAGAAAACTTTTTTCTTTTTCTTTTTATTTTCTTTTTTTAAATTTCCAAAAAACAGAGAAGAGGGAGGAAATTATCAGAGGCAGGTTATGATTTTAGTCACGTAGGGCACATGTATTTGTATCGAACTATGACCAAGGGACCCATGTAACATATGAAGCATGTTATAGGATACTCTACTCACTGGAGATGCTGCAACAGTATTGCAGTGCTGTTTCCTTGGCAAGCGTATGAAAGTCTTTAAAGCTATAGAGACATTGGCTCCCATTAAAATAATCCTTGGCTCCAGAGAGCATTAAGCCACCTGAATACCTCTGAGATTTTGGACCCAAGTGATCTATCCAAAGTCACAAAGGAAAGCAGAGGCAAAGCAAGGGCCTCCTAAGTCACTGTTTCGTGCCCTAAGTGGCACTCACCCTCTTGTTCAATAACAAAACCATCTCTACTCTTAGGAGCTCAGTCCCAACATCATGAAGGATTTGACAAGTAAGTTGTTTGTTGGGAATGAACAACTCTAAAACAGACCAGAAATAAGCAAAAAAGCAGAGCATAAGGGTAAATGTAAATTAATTTGCAAGGCCTGGAATCTTAGCCATAAATAATGGGCCATTACAGTTTATCCCTCTACTTTATTTCGAACTTGTTAACTTCTACTGTTATCACACAGACGGATATCCATGAAAAAGAGAAGCAACCACTGCTCTTGCCAGTTGTCATCATTTTTTCACCTCTTTTTCCTGTTGAAAAAGAAAGAACGATAGAAGGTAAGTTAGGTTGTGTCTCATAGGTACAGTCTGCCCGGTTTCAGTTTGCAGGCACTGGTTCTCATTCTGCCTTTCTCTTAAGAAGTCTCCCTTAAGAAGTCTTCCCTACCTGGAAATGTCTTCCCGTGAATGTGCTTATACACTAATCAAATCACATCTCAGTCATCTTTTTGAGAAGCTAAACAGATCGACCTTGTTAAGAGTCATACTGTAAGGCACTTTCTCCAGCCCTTAAATAATTTTTGTAGCTCTTTTCTATTCCAGGGATTATTTTCCTGAGGACCATCCTTCACCTTCTTACTTCTAATTGTTGTCCCATCCTTCTCCTCCCCTTCCTTCCAGGTTTGCTAGCTGCACCCCTGGTCACAAAATCACAAAGGCAGTTTCTGCAGCAGTGCTTGCACACTTTGACCTTGAGGTCCTTCCCAATTTACTGCTGTCCATGTATGGTCCTGAATTCTGCCAGTCCAGCCTGCAATCATTGTTGCTACATGTATAATTTTATTCTTGGCTTTACTAGAGTGTCTTAAAAAATAAGCCAGGTGGACTCTCCTGACGGTTCTGTCTGCATCATTATCTGCCCTTTCTCCCACTAATATCGTCTACAAATTTTGCCAGCAGTAGTTCTGTATTACATCTTAAGTCATTGTCAAAACACTGCAGAACATTTTGCCTGTCATCCACCCCTGTAGGAACCTTTGTTCAATGGTCAGCATTCATCTCCATTCATGACTTCTTGAGATTTTCCCTCCACTAATCCTTTGTCCATTTATCATCACTCTATTCATATTACCATAGAATAATTTAGCTTGGAAGAGATGTCTGGAGCTCATCTGATTTCACCCCTCCTCAAAACAAGGCCAGCTTTGAAGTTAGAGCCAACTATTGTGTACCGCTGCTCTTTAATAGAGCATGTTGTGCTAAGTCAAACACATTATGGTCTATCCTATGTACTGAATTATCTTCACCAACCAAACAATGCTTCAGTGAGGATGTGAACCCTTAAAGTTCCTTCCATACTTACTTTTTGGTGTTTCTAATGACCTGCAAGGTGTTTGACAAAACCTATTTTCCACCATCTAGTGGACTGACATTTATTGTATTTCCCATTAACTGGATTTCATAGCAACAAGTAAACAGGAAACTATTTGGTGGGAAAATTTGCACTCATTTAGAAACAAAGGAGTTTTTTCTCTGCATCACCCTTTGTTTCTCTCATTTTTCCCTGATATTTGTGATTTTTCTATTATTTTCTCAGCATTTCCTTCCCCTGGTAGCTCTTAATTTTCTTACCCTTTGTATTTCATCTGCACTGTCTTTGGAGACATCAGGAGTGAGCTGACATGAGCTGACTTCTGTTCACAATGCATTAGCTCTACAGCCGTAGGTGTTTCACCTATATCCATATAACACATACTGGTGCATACTTCACTTTCTCTTTTTGAGAAGTGACACTTTTAGTTTTTTGGGGGGGAAGCCCATGCACAATCATTTTCATGATTGAAGTCCAAAGAAAGTCACGAAGTGAGAAAGGATGATGAAAAGGTTTGCTTCATACACCTGGATGTATTAATTTTGTGCTCTATCCCATAAACACGGTTTTCAGATTCAAAGTTTTTCTTAAATATGTGCAAACTGAACTCATGTTTAACAGACCAGGAGACAACTACTACTGTGACTCACAGTGAGAGTCAGAAGGCCAGAAAGATGTGGGGGTCCTGCAGAGTTACAGCTGTGTAACAACTGAAGACGTGGTCCTTCCTCTAGAAACAGGCTGTACTATCTAGCTTAGAGTAAGCTACAATGAGCAAGGTACCACAAAGTGGAAGGGAAGGCATCAGAGAGGGAAGAGGGACCCATAATTCCATGGCGCAACTGGTCTGAAATCTTTGGCTATACCTGTGCTAGTAAACTACACAGGGCTAGGGCCCGTCCTCTGGCCAGAGCAAGTGGCACAGCATGGCTCACTTCTCCTCAGCTCCCTTCTTTCCAGCTGGGAAGAGGTTGCTCTTGTCCACACTGCCTGGTGGGCACAGAACCAGCCCTCTAGTCCGATATTTCTGTCTTATTAAACTATTAGTTAACCAGCATCATGTTTCCCCTCAGTGGCTGACCCAGACGCTAGGTTACCCTCATCCTTATGGCTCTTACCCTCAGCTTTTGTGCTGGAAATGCCACCTGGCAGCTCTCCTTTCAATCCTTCATCAATTAGTGACAGATTTGTGATCCAGCTGAGGTGTGAACTAATGTGGCCACCTGGTTCCTCAGAAATCTTCTCTAAGGAGGATGTCCTTTATGTAGCGTGTGTAAAGGACACATTATTACCCATGAATGTATTAAGCAGATTAATTTATACAAGTACGCATAGAACACATCCTATACAACTTGTATTTTGCCCTTTCCAGTTCTGTTTCTAGTCTGCAATGAAGCACACGCACACAAGAAAACAGAATTGCGTGGTTTGAATGAATCCTTTCCATGTACCCTTTTCTAAAAGGCCTCTTCCTTTTGCTGTCCTTCCCATCCTCTTTCATTCCAGATGATCAGTGAGAAAAAAAGCAGATAGTTGCCTGTCAAGTCAGGCAATTGTAAATATCGTTCTCTTCAGTAGTATTCTTCAATTATGTTGAAAGACCTCAAAGAGAAGGATGGAGGTACATGAGTTTGGAGCAGAGAGGCTGAGAAGATGACAAGCTGGTCTTGTACTTTGATGAAAGTTGTTGGTGATGACCATTGCAGTTCCAACTATCTTTCCAATTAAGGTTGCAAATTTTGTTCTTTTTTAAGTCTGGACTGTGCTATTTGCTCGATTCAGAGAATATGGAAAAGGTTGAGTAGATTCTCATCAGCTGTCTCTTTTGGCATTGAGGCAACTTGGTTAACATCACATAGCATTCCAGCAATGCTGGTACAGAGTATTCTGGCTCCAGCTTGTGCCTTTATCTTTGCAACAGCATCCAAGATGTTCTTGCAGCCTTTTGAATATCTGTGGTAAGGACAAAAGTTTGTCATCATGGTACACCATGAAAGTAGCTGGTAGATTCTGTGCCTGGTAACAATCAGGAAAAAAAAAAAAAATTAGGCAGCTAAAGGGGAAAAATACTTGTTGGTCAGAAGTGTTAGACTTTCTCCTTGTGGTTGTAGAGCAGAATTCCTATTAGCACAACAGGGTGCATTTATTACCTCTGAAAGCAAGAGCAGGCAAGTTTAGACTTGAATTTCTTTCATTTTACATAGGCCAGAGGCATAATATTACTGGAAGCTTTTTTAATGCTAGGTGTGTCACAAGGATGGGAGGCATGAGAAAGGGTGTGTTTTGGAAGGCTGTAACTAACTGAGTTGGGTAAGGGCCACTGGCCAGCTTCCTTTTCACACCAAAAGTGCAGCTGGCTTGTCATACAGACCTATGGCCAGATCCGGATTCAAGCTGCTAATAATATGTTATTTTTCTCCTTCAGGCCCCTTTACAGCTTTAATTAAATCGTACCTGCACTTGCAAAGTTTCGCTTCCTGGCATGTGCAGTTTTGTCTGTTCAGATTCTTTTATGCAAGTAGAAAAATTACAGTCCTGCCTTACTACACTTGTTAAGGCATGGGCCCAAAGCTCATCTCAGTACTGAGAGTAGTCAGTGCTGGGAGTTAGTGCAACCACAGACATCTTCAACCTGTAGATGGATTTGCCAACAGAGAAAGACAGGGAGAAAGAATGAGAGGGGAAAGGGGACTAAGGTGATGATAATTTCTCTATCAGCACTGGGTCACAACAGAAAGGACTAATGGACCACAAGAGGAAGGATTAATGGATCATCTACTGCATTACCCTTCAGTCTCCATGCAATCACATTCGACCCTACAGAGCTACTAAAACTTTACTTCTGACAAAATTCCTGTGTCACTTATAGGAGTGATGCTGAGTTTCCATTTACATGATCATTCAAGTCTTAGTCGCACTGATAAAGCCTATAAGAATTAATTGGAGCAGCATAAGGTGACCAAATCACTTACCTTTGGGTGTACACAAAGCACCATTAGATTGTAATGAATTTCAGGAACTGGTGACCAGAGTGTATTTGAGGTGAGTGACCTAGAAGCAAACTCTGTATCTCATTACCATGAGCTATCCAGTATGATTTACTTCGTGGGACAATTTGTGGCCCACCCTGCCTTCCGAAACTGCCAAAATCTAATATTTTTTGACACTGACCTGTGAAGTGTATAACTGATACTTTAAATGAGGAACATGACAAAAATAGCGGAGAAAGCTTTTAATTATATGGGATTATTCTTAACATGTACTAAATTTTCCATAACCTCAGACTTAGGACTCAGCATTTCTGATTTCAGTAATTTGCAGTCAGATAATACTATGTCTGTGGGCAGGAGGGATAAATTTAGATTTGAAATGAATGACACACATTGTAATGAGGTACAGGCAAGGTAAGGGATCATCAGCAATGAGTTATTTAGGTGGAGATGAAGTGGAGGGCAATCCAGGAAAGATGAGGCAAAACATTGTATTTGAGGATAGATATTCCAGTCACTTTAGGAAATGACAAATAGGCGTTCCCTTCCAGATAATGCGAAAAGTGGCTGGTAAGCCATTTTCAAAAGGTGATTGTGTAAGTGGAAAGGAAAAGGCAGAGCTAAACATGTGGGATTAAGCAACCTGGCAGCTCCATGTTGAAGGAAGACAGTGGCAAAGCAAGATATTTACTTTGCAGACCTGCAAGAACAGTTTCATAGAAGGACTATGCAAATATGCTTCCAGATAGGATGAATTATTTACAAGTTTTTTATTATTTAAAAGTTCTGTTAGGTTTTCTGTGGGCCCAGTAACAAAAAGGACTATTATGAATCAAATGGCTGGTGCTCCTAAGAAAGGGACAAGTCCATTTGGTTCATGAGATACCTTTCATGTTTTTTAGTGCTGGAGAAAGTGAACAATCCATTGCAGGAGCCATTGAAGAGGAAATCTTAGATTTTAGTAATTTTTAGAAATAGATTTCAGATTCACTTATTTTTCCTACCTGTGTCTGGTATAATGCTCAATTGTCTCGATACTCAATACCCATAAATTTCTGTTCTTTTAGCTTAGTGTTGCATGTATCATATTGGGTGACATTTCTAATCTGGTCAAGAATCTACATTGTCCCCTACGAGGTGAATTTTCAAGTAGTATGAAGGCAATCATTATTAATAAATCTGAGCTAAAAGGTCATGTTGAAAATGTTATTCTTCAGAGAAGTAATAATTTGACAACTTCTGGATCTGTAATGACTGTCGTCTCAGTTGAGTAACAAACCTGAAAACTGAGCAGCCAACCTCCCCCTTCCTTCTACGCCACGTAGTGTCATCAGGTGACTTTCAGTATTGACACAGAAAGTGAAGACCCACCTATCAATTATCAAAAGGTTTCCCCTCTGAGTGCTCATGCAAGAAGCACTCCAGGTGACTTTTAGATGATTCACCAGTTGTCACTACCTGAGTCACGCATCCCACTGAGTGGGTGAGGCTAGGAACTTCTTTGTCTTCTGATATGCTGATTTACTATGACAAAAAATTACCTTGTGGCATCCAGAGTTTTCACAAATCCGTGTGAGGAAAGAACGTGGCAGAAGGTCTGAGAAACAAAGTCCATCAGGGATGGTCGCAAGAGTTTCGATAGGAAAAGTAAGTGCTGATTGGACATGCCAAGTCAACATCTCATGTGACAGTTGGGTTTCAGCCACTGTTATGGATCACCAGTGATAAAATAAAGCAGGTCCCCACGTAGATACTTCCATAAGGGGACAGCTGCAATGGCACTCACCCTTGGGTGACTCTTCTGTAATGGAGACATAGGCATATCTGTAGCTGTTGTAATCTCCAAAATCAAAGTCAACAAAGCAGCCCAGAAGGGCTTTTTTCAAGACCTCTCTATCCTCCTGATTAAAAAAATCAAATGAGTACGTTTTTGTGAAATGTGAAAATGAGATTTACCTATTTTCTACTGTCTAAGAATGGGAGCTTTTACTCCTGAGAGCTGGCACTGAGGCTTTTCCTGTCATTGACTGATTTATTTGCAACTCACTTGAAAGATGAAAACCCACAACAACCAGCATTCATCAGTACTTTTGGATCAACACAAAAGTTACATTAATAGATTAAAAGCAAAAATGTTCCCCTCCTCAGTGGCAGGCACTGCTGGAATACCTCGGCAGGTGTTGATTTCATCCTGGGATGCTGCAGTGCTGACTGTTTAAAGACAGAGACCTGGGGGTGAATTTGCACTTTGGTGGGGTTGAATTGCCATTCACCTGCAAGGCTCAGTGTCTCCACGCACATGTGGCTGTGGTGGTGGCCGTGAGGAGCCTGGTACAGGGGTGAGTCTGAGAACATCTGATGTAGAGCTTCTTACCGCTGAACACAACAAAGTCAAGTTTTATTCTCAAAAAAAGGAGGTTGCACTGCCTCTGCTTATGCTGGATGTGGGGGGCTTTTGGGGATAGAAAGCGTGGGCCACAGGAGGACTTCAGAGACATAAAAGTGATGTAGGGACAACAGGCATTAGCCCAATGGCAGAGGCAGGGAAGTAGTTATGATCAAAACTAGCCTGCACAGCCCAAGTTCTTGCCCTGTGCCATTAGATATATGTCAGAGCGAAGGAAAAGCTTGCTGGATAGCCTGCGGAGTCCAAGAAATACACAGAGCGGTGCAACAGTCAGGGAGGTGAGGCAGACATGTTAAGTCTATGTTAGAAATACTGGAAGAATAGCAGGTTTCACTGTGTAGGCTGTCCTGCTCACGTTTGGGCTGACCCTATAAAACGTGTCATCTGCCAGTTGTCAAAAACTCCTATCTGGAGTAGGAAATGCTCTATAAATGTCAGCAAGGGTAACATTGTTCCACACATGAACTCCATCTACAAAAATGTGCTGCAGAGGATCTGGAGCTGGAAACTTTTGCTTTACTCATTTACTTTTGCACTGTATTCACTGACTAAAAATGGGGAAAAAGCACAAATCGCAGTGAATGTTATGAGCAGTGGGTGAAAAGCATCCTTCACCTGCCGTGGCTGTCTGGGACGGGAAGCAAGATTTTCCAGAAAATGCGGGAAGATGTGGCCAGTTTCTTTTTTGTTGGGTTTTTGTTTCTGGATTGTTTGTTGTTTTGTTGTTTGGTTTTTTGGGGTTTTTTTTGTGGGTTTTTTTTGGGGGGGGGGGGGGGGGGGGGGGGAGTGTAGTGCTGTTTGTTTGTTTTGCTAAAATGAACATTTATAATTTATCTCACACTTACCAGCTATAGTTTGTGGCTCCACGGAGATTCCCACAGCCACAGGGTATGGCATCTTTCAACTAAACTAACCCTTCTAGCACTGAGGTTCCAGCTCTTTCTCTAAACTTTGAGAAAGCAACAAGATGTGTAGGTTTGTTTGTGTCTGTTTGTAACTATTTTGATGGTTTCTAAGTGGTAATAATTTGAAATATTATTGCTTTTCTCCATATAATTTGCCTGTAATATAACAGCTAAATATATCCTTTCTCACCAACGTACAGGGAAGGCTGCTGCTGCAAAAGATGTCAGCTCATGGAAGAGTTCTGGGATGATTTTCCTGCCTCATGGAGCATTTTGCATGCAGCCTATGTTTCATCATTTTTATGAGAGGCCAGGTGTGTAGGGAGAGGTAATAGCTTGTACTAACTGATTGATGCGCTAGGGAAAATGACACATTTCTAGGCACACACATCCTTGACTTTCAATGTGACTAATGAGTATTAGACGCAATACCAAAAGAAATGAGTAACCAGCCACCAAAGGTTGGAAGCAAGGAATTTTAAACTTGGCTTTTTTTTTTCTTTATTCTGGAAATTTACTGTAATTACCTGGTTGAGGGGATACTGCATGCATAGAGCCAAAAGTTGATTAATGTTAATTTTAGAGCAAACAGAGACAGGAAAGGCCAATGTGCTCCACAGCTAAAAATACACTTTCATTGAGGGACATGACATCTGTGGATTTACAACCCCAAAATTACTTGTGAATAATGATTAGCTGCCCTCATATAATTAACTTGCTTCAGCAGTGGCTGGTTATCCTAAAAGGCACCAATTGGTGTTGTTTTTCAGGCCAGAAAAGCTAATCTAAAACCACCTGTAAGCGCAGGTGAGCCTGCTTTCCTCACTGGAGCGGCTGGCTAGCTTCTCTAGGACATAGGACTAGAACTATGCAGTAAAGCAAGGCTATTTTAAAATAACCTTTGCAAAGCTGCAAACACTTGTCTTTGTGTCAGGGAAACCCTCCCAAATTAAGTTTTGCTGAATTAGAGATGTATGGATTTTTCTCTGACAAACTGTCCACTAGTTTATTTCATGCTTTGCCTATATCCGTTGCTCTGAGGGGTATCATCATATAAACAGAATACCACTGTTCATGGATATGAGACAGAGCTACGAGCTAGAATGGACTACTTCAGTCATCTGGTTTGACCTCCATAAGCTGGGGCATGTGATTTCACTGATGTATCCTGCACCACCTTCAGATTTTGCTGTTGAGTTAGAGCACACCTCTTAATCCAGGGTTTTCACATGATGGAGAACCCACCATGCCCTTCATTAAGATTCTTCCAAACCCTCGTATCTCCTCAAGGTGGTATGTATAATCAAACCAACTGTAGGCTCCTTTTGGTTAAAATAAATGCATGTGAGGAAAGTGTAGTCACTTGGGATGAGGTGTATCTTCTGCTACCTAAACATGAGAAGCATCTAGTCTAAGGTAGTTTTCTACAGTCCTCCTTCAGTCAATGAGGAAAGATGATTCATTCAGAAGATTACTCATCCAACTCGTTTTAGACATTTCTCTTAGAATGAGATGAATCATTCTCTGGAGACACCTATCTGCCTCCATGGATTGCATTTCTATTTTGAACTAGGTACCTAGCGTTTTGGTGGCTGAAATTAGGTGAGATGACTCTCACCTTCACCATTATCCAGAACATTAGCTCTTAGGTGTTTCTTTCTCTAGTTTCATCACCCTTTTTGAAATATGTGTACCAAAACTGAATAGAATTTGTAATTGTCTCTTTAGCACTAGAAAAGACCCTCCTAATATTGCTTCCCTACTTCTGCATACCCTTCCCCAGCTTATACACCCAACGATAAAAGTAGATCCCTTAGGCACCACATTATGCTAAAAGCTCATGTTCAATTAAATATTGGCCGAGATTCCTGAGTCCATGTTCCACCCATTAGCCTCACAAAATGTTGATGTGTTATATATTCTCCATTTCTATTGAGGCTATAGCACACAAAAATACAAAAGGCTGCATTTTCGAGGGAAATGAAGAGAAGGAAGTAGTGTGATCTTTAAACAAAAAGAATATCATTTACCTTCACCTTCCATATAAAACACACCATACATTTTATCAGTTTCTCTGTCTAATACAAAACATGCCACACTCAACCACAGGTCAGAATATGCTTTAGAAATACACCTAGTGTAACGATTCTTACCGCTCTTTGAAGCAAGAAACATGTGAGGGACAGAAGTTTCTTGTTCCCAATGTCAGGGATTAAAAGACTGGTCTAGTGATTGGACCAACATCGGAATTAGAGCTCATCTGCACATGTTAAAAAAAAAAAAAGTTGTCTTTGCCTTTGGGCAAAATTTGAGATTTTTTTGTCTCAGTTGTAGTCAAGTGCAAAACAACCAGTACAAGACAGCAGAGGTATGAGTACCCAAGCAGATTCAGCAGGAGCAAGAGTCAAATGTGGTGGAGAATTCAAAGAAAAGAAAAAAGTAAGTAAAAAGCAGATCTCCTTTGGTTTAACTAAGAGAAGACTAGTAGAAATTCATTAAAAACCATTGGATCTGAGCAAATTTAACATCTGGCTTTTCATGCTCATCTGCCATTTATGTCACTTGAAATTATTTCTACTTCCTTGTTGGGTAAGATTTATAGCATGAGAATGAATACTGAGCAGTAATTCCTCTAATCTGGAGGCTAATTCCCTTGCTTATTGTAAATACTGATATTCAGCTAGTCCCAAAACCCATATGTGAAGCTAAAACGTTATTTCAGTTGTAATTTGAAAGCACATCTAAATATTCTTTGCAGTAACTTGACTACACATATGAAATCTGTGAAGTTGGCACATCCATTTTCATCTTGAAGCCAATGTTGTCTAAAACGTAATCACTTAGAGACAAAAAGCACTCATTCTGGCCTGTTATTCTGGCCTGTTCATAAATGTTTCATTACAGAGAAATGGTTCCAGTTCTCAAGCCCTAATCACCAGAGCAATAGAAAATCAAAAAATCTGTGGCATTTATTGCAAGTGTCTGAGCTGGGAAGCTGGATTAGGAAAGATAGGGCTACTTGCCTTCAGGAAGTCAAAATTTCATCCCGATCTCTTTCCTCTGTTCCTCAAAGGAAGGAGTTTGCATGTTTGCAGCTGCTCGCTTCACCGTCAGCCTTGTGGCCCTCCAGTGCACTCAGCCATGAGCGCAGTCCTCTCACACTCATGGTGTCAGGGAAATCGATGGAGAAAGGAAGCCAGTGGAGCTGGAAATTGACTGACAAGCCTCTGCCTACCAGAAATCTTCAGGGGGAGAGACCTTTGCCTAGAATAGAGGTCCTGCTATCTGATCCTCCTGAGCTGTGAAATTAGCTTTAGCGTGCGTACTTTTGCTTCTGATTTTTTTAGCTGCTAGCCCCAGGAAGAACAGAGCCAGTATTTTAGATGGAGAACACTGAGCCCTTTCTTCCACATCTGTTTTTGCTACTGTCAGATGTCAGCCCTTGCAGCTGAAGTCACCTGGTTAATCATTCCTGCCTGGCCAAATGCTCCCAGCTCTGCTCGACTTGTTGGGGTGCAGGACGTATAGCAGAAAAATCAATTGGTTGAAATGCCTGTGATGTATGTTAGAGAAGTGACCAAGGCAAAAGCTGCTATTTCTAAAGGTCCAATGCTATGTTTGATTTTTCAATGAGTTGTTTCCCCTGGGTTAGCATTCTCAAGTGCTGTACCCATATCCTGTGGTTTGGTTTCGTGCTGTTGGCGCAGGATAGACCACTGAGGTTTACGGATCAACATCTATGGCCTGACTCCCGAGGTGCTGGCCGGGCCAGAGAGTACCAGCTTTGATTTTGCAAATGGATGGATAGCTGAGACTTGGATGAAAACCTTTTGTCTTTCACCCCTCTCACACTCCTGTCCCTCCACCCAGGGAAGAGACCTGCAGGGGGTTTTGCACCCCCTAGGCTGAAGGAATGTCTTATGTGACAGAGATCTGGTCAGGAGAAGTAAGGATTCAGCTGACTGAAAGATTGGGGCGGTTTCCAATTATGAACTCATTCTGCCCAGATAAAATCATATTGCAAAACCACTTGCAGCTGCTTTCTGAGGCTGGTCATTCTTGGACTGTGTCTGCAAATAGCCTTTTCCTTAGGTTACTCAGCCCTAATTAGCAAATTCCTCTTACGAATGGACATACGCAATGCTAGCACCGTTGACATTTATGTCCGGACCTGAACTCCCAGTACGTTTGCTGCAGCGTTTTCTAAAGTCCTATCGCACACTCAGAGCTGGTCCTTGCTCTCCCCAGGTCCCTTGGGGAGCCTGGCACAGATCCTCACTTCCACCCTTCGCTGCCTGGGTAAGCCACCCGCAGCCACAGGAGGCTGAGTGGGGTATATTGCAGCTCTGTAGCTCGTGGGTATGTCATATGGAAATACTGTGGGTTTTTTATGGTGCAGTTGCTTCATTTTTCCTGCAGCTGCTCCTTAAAGTCAAGCCCCAGGCAAGTGATTGAAATCCTCTCCTCAGCCTGTGTGTAAAAAAACAAAGTCTAAACAGCACAAGGGAGTCGTGCTGGCTGCAGTCAGCAGTCGGTAAGTGTACGGGACCTGAGCATCTGGGTGTCAGGCCCACACAGTGCTCTCCTTGTGCGGAAATGGGTGGCTGGTGATACTTCATCTATTTTCTGATCTTAGAATATCCTTCAGAGAAGGTAACGCTGGAAGATAGAAAGTGCCTGGAGCAGTCTGCAGCACAAGGAGTCTGATTCTGTTGGCTTCATATACAAGGTAAAAATCTGGCATTAACCAGAATTTGTGTGAATTTCCCTCCGTGGAGGGGATGTTAACCCCAATTGCTCCTGCCCCAGCACCCAGCCAAGGAGGACACAGTCCAGCACCCTTACACAGTGCTGCACTGGACTTTCCCTGCATGCACCCAGCACAACTGGTTGGGGGATGCCTTGATCTGCTACCCACCCTGTGGGGCAAGACCACCCACAGCAAGAGCCTGGGAAAGTAGCCAGGGCAATTACTGATGACCTGTATGTAAACCTAAGTATGATAAGTATGTGGAGGGCCTTGCAACTCCTTTGCTGCAACAGTGTCATACTCTACTGCCCAGCACTCTCCTGTGCCACGCTAGCATCTTTACCTCCTCCTTCCTGCAGTGTCTTGTAGACACCACGTTCTCAGGGAGCTACCTGTCATAGAAGCGGGGATCCAGAAGCAGAGGTGTAGAGAGAGGGAGGACACAGGGATGGAGAAAAGAGGAACCTTGAGAGTTAGAGAAAAGTGTAGGTTAGTTATATGGGATCACAGATATGTCAGCATAGATATTCAGATGACCAGCCTGTCTTTAAGGTGGGTTTTACCTTGCCCTGACTTACAGGAAGCCCACAGAATATATTTTGTGTCCGAGTTGGTCATTTTGTCATTCCTCTTGTGACTCACTGAGAGAAATAGGTTGTTGTAAGACAAAATTTGTCTCATGCTAATGAATACCACATATTTTGCACCCTATAAGTGCATATTGTCCTCCACTGACTATGAAGAAAGCCTATTTTGTTTTAGATATCTACAACTGGCCAGGTGAGTTCTACCTTGTTAGGTTACTGATTTCCTCTGCAAATGTTTCTGAGGTGTTTTGACTGTCTAGGCTATGCTTTGGGAGGCAGCTGAGACCCTCTGAGGTGAAAACTTGCAATTCCTATGGAAAACTATCCAGGTAAGACACAAGTGCCCATTTACCTCCAGGAGTTAAACAGAGCTCAAATCTCCAACTATAATCTGGTGGTGCTTTAAAAGTTCACTCTCATTTTCCAAGAATCTGATACTAGCCTCTTAAAATCAGCTCTAGCTGAGGAGACCCTTTAAAAAGACCTTCACACTTCTGGACCAAAGGTACATTTCTGGGCTGTGAAAGGCGCCAAGGGCTACAACACAGAAGCATTTGTAAGGCCTGCAAGACTGTACAGTGGCATTATACAGCTAAGAGATGGTAGCCAACTGGCAATACAAATAGCTCTCTAACTCTAAGCCTAGCTAATGAGTGTACAAATTAATTAACTCCTGGAGGAAGGGGGAATCATGCTGGGGGATGCTGCTTGTTGGAAAGAACTGAGACTCATAGCTACCTCATTAGCCAGAGCAGATGTCAGTGGTCTCCAGAGTGCCAACAGAGATTAACCAAGAAGCAGCTCATGTCCTTCTTGTTTCCTTCTGCAACCTGGATGGGATGTTATGCACGTGGAGGGAGTTTGGTGTGGATGGAGAATTGACTTTTGTTCTTGGTGAGATGCTGGCAGAGAGGAGATGGAACTGAATCCAACAGGGCAGGGGAAGTCTACTGTTAAAGACATCTGAAGAGAAGAGGGCAGAGGAGAAAAATTAGGGTCACCCAAAGAGGGGGAAAAAGCAAGATTCTCTAGCATCATCTCATCACACATCACTGATCACCTATTTCTGAATATTCAGGGGAAAAAAGAGGTTAATTTTGTAAAAGCTGTCAGGAAAATCAAGAACTGTTTTAGGACAGACCGTTAGGTCTAGCAAGAAGATAGTTAAAGACGTGGAAGTTTGTACAAGGTAGGAAGATGAAAATGGATATGTAGCAGGGCACCTTTGGGATGGGATGTACATCCAGACAGCATTCATTATGTAGGGAAAGGGTTAAGGTTTCAGATGAAGGAAATATTATGCTAGGTAGTCAGCATAACAGAGTAATTAGAGACTGAACAGCAGGGATATGAGAGGGGAAGAGAGTGCAAGAGCTTTGGGGTGTCCAGATAGTTCTAATTGTTGACATTTAACTCTCAAAGAAGATACAGTCTTGTTATTATTTGGACACAAAGCTTGCACTGAGATTTTGGAAGCTATGTGAACTGCAGATGGGACACATGGCAAGCTGCTATGGACACACACAACAAATCCATCTGAAAGCATCTTGCTAGCAGATTCTCTAATTTACACTACTCTTGAATAGCTGTGCATGTAAACTGCCTTTCCTCCAGTCTGTCAAGTCCACAACATCCACTTAAATGTCTGTGTATAACTGCTCTTGGGTTTGTTGAGTTGAAGCCAGGCTAAATAACCTTGTTTCTGAGAAAAGTTACTCACAGTCCTGCTCTTAGGCTGCTTATGAATGACTTGGGCGGTTTGGCACTACAGGAAACGGGACTTTGCATGTGTTGCATCTGAAGTGTTTGTGGAGTTTCTTGACTGAGACTGAGAGGTTTTGTATGTGAAAAGGGGCATCATCTGGGCACGCACTGCGGGTATGGGTGCAAATGCGTGTTTCTGTGTTCGCAGGCACGTGTACACAAGACGCCTTATGTAATTCTTCCCAGAACTCCACCGCTCATCTGCTCTGCGCAGACATGACTGCACAGAGGCCTTTTATTGTGCTTTATAAATATGCGCCCTTGTTGTCTTATCCCCGTTGGTTCGGTTTCCAAGAACAGGATGGATCACAAACCTTCTATTCTTTCTCTCTCTCCCCCCCCCCCGCCCCGCTTCTTGGATCTCTTGAGGTCCCCCCCCCCCCCCTTCAGTTTTCCAAAGAATCTAAAGCATTTTTGTGGTTCTCCTGTAATGATACCATGTCTCAAGCAGAGTGCCTGGCACACCACAAGATGTAATATACACACAACGGGTGCATTTGCTATAACAATCACAAAAACTTCAATGACATTTAACTAAACTAAAGCCATTTTTCCCAAGCTGATGTCCTATGTCAACAACTTCTTCAGCTGAAATATCTTCAATATGGCCAAGCCAAGGACCATCCCAATGCTACCTGCTACATTGTAACCTATCCGTAGTCTTCATGTTTCCTGCTGTTTCCCCAACAATTTGATGACCAACCAGTTAATTGCTGTTCCAAAATAAATGTATAAAGATCATCAATTTAGGCTTCTGTTTTTTTTTTTTTTTTTCATACAATCAATATTGTTATCTGAGAACTACAGATCCTATACTTGAAAAACATAATGACATTGGAAGTTTCCATTAAGTAACTAGTCTTTGCTGTTATTTTATGTTACTTCTCCTCCCTCAATGAAGAAACATTCATTTAAATATATAAGCTTTTTTTTTTTTCTCATAGTGGCAAGAAATGTGGGAAAATCAATAGATGGCCACATGGCACCTAGGAGAAACAGAAAGGTTGGCTAAGGGGACAGTGGCATAAAGCAAAAGAAAGACAAGGGATAGTCCTGCCTAACAGTTAGTGTCGGAACCAGGGGTAAGCTCAAGGTGGGCAAAACACCTCAGATGAAGTTTGGTTGCTTGAGGAAAAGGTTATCAGTGGTGGTGCCTCAGACACCCCAGCAGCTGGGCTTGATCGTGTGGGAAGTCCGTTTTTTCTTAAATAATTCCTCACTTTGCCAAATTGGCTCAGTGACTACAGGGTCCATGAGCTCATACCTCTGGTGCCTGTTCGTGGCTCAGCCCTGCACTCAGCTCTGTTCTGGTACCTGCAGCATCGCGAGGCTCTGGTCTCCAAACAGCTTCTGATTCTTTGGGATGAGAGCAGTGAAGGATGGACAACTGAGCCACAAGCTTGTTTTCAGGACACTATGCAATATATTTGGACCCTGCAAAGGTATGCAACCTAGTTCACAGATCCTCAAAGCCTAGATGTGTTATTTCAGTTCTCCTTCGGGCTGGTATCTCATAAACTGCTGCAGAAAGCACGTGTCTGATGACTCAGAGGAATTTTCTTGCACAGAAGGAACTTAAATCCAGCTCTTGTGTGTCCCAGGGTGGTGCCTTAGCAACAGCAGCTTACTTTTCCTTTCTCTTTTTGCTTAACAGGTTGTAACATGCCTTTGATTGTCCACAAAACTGGTTGCATCTGTGCCTATATAGTACTTTTCCCCCATTTTGTCAGTGTTCTGCCTTGTAACCAGCCCTGCCTTTACAGACAATCTTCACATAAGCGTGTGACATACAAATCCCCTTGTTAGAGGTGGGAAAGATGTGGAGAAAAAAAAAAAGAGAGAGAAAGCTATGATTGTCTAAGTGTCTCATTTTGGTTTTGATATGATGGTGCATACATGCAATCACCTAAATTACAATTTATTCATGCATCACGGTTGAATGATATTAATCAGGAAGCGGCATATTGTTAAGCAGAGCCTACTAATACAGCTTTTTCCTTTGTGCTGTTTAAGTGCTCTTGTCTAAGTCTTGCAGAGGAGTTCACTTCTCTCTTTTTGTAGTTCAGATAAGTTTAACAAAGGGAAAAATAACTCTCCTTCATCAACTCACTGGATGAAGATGAACTCCATAGTTCTGGGATATCTAAAAAAATTTGTCAAACTTTAAGGTATCAAAGAAACTGAATGGAAATAGTAGGAGAAATTTAATTTTAAAAAGTGATTGAAAGTAGGACTCTTTAGGAAGTTGATGATAGAATTTCATTGCATCAGGAAACCTACATATTCAAAACAAGTACAGAAATGTTACCAAACACCCTTACAGTTTATTTCTATATGAAAAGCTTTCTAGTAAATAGATAAACCCAAGTACTGAAATGTAGCAACATATACATATACGCGTATATAAAATTCCAGACAACTTCTTAAATAGGATCTCCTCTGCCTGAACTTTTAAGACACTGATAGGAGTTTCCTCAGAGGTTCCACGGACTGTACTGGTTTGTGATTAGCCTGTCTGTATGTTAGATATCCACCCAGTAATGCATCTTCAGTGAAGTTATGGGGTACCACTGTATGAGATAACGGACAAAAGGTAACAGTGGTTGGGAGAGTGTCCAGGTAGTTATCAGTCACAAAGAGATATGGAGAATATTGTCATCTGCTGCAAGTATCTTCTTGTGTGACTTCTGACGTTCCACAGTCAGCCTGACTCTCCTGGTGGCAGAGCCCTTGCCTGCTGGAAGAGACCAAGTTCTCCCATTTCTGGACAAGAGTCCCTGCACATGTCTGCCCAGGAGTTCTCCCCAACCCAGTATCAACCTTCTTTTATTTTTTTGAAGGAAATTTATTTTACCCGTTGAAGTAGTGTTTTGATGTCTTTCATTTGGAACTGGGAGGGTAAGAAAGGATGCTGGAATGAAATCATACACTACCAGTAGCTGAACAAAGCTTTCCACAGAAAATTACAAGCTTTAGCATTAGAGAGAACTAAAGGACTTCTATACCTGTTTATTTATTTCATTGTTACCAAAAAGGCTTTTTAATTGAAATAATTTTACAGAATGGGACGCACACTGTGGAACAATGAGAACTTTTCAAGACAATTTTTCACTTGGTGCCTGAACCGTATATTGTGTATGTAGCATGCTACACTGAAGCCATGCATAGAGAAGTAATGTGCAATGCTTGGAAGTGACTCCTTCTGCAATTACAACAAAACAAAATAAAGCAACCCCCTGAGAACACAAGGTTTGTCAATTTGCTTGTCAGAAGAATGGCCTGAGGCTGCGGGAAGTTCTTCTTGGGTAGCAGCAAATTAGCAGTAGCCACAGAGTTGGTATCTACACTATTACATGAAAGAGGATCAGGGACTGGTCCTGGCCCCAAAGCCAAACAGTACACTCTGGTCTACATCCACATTAGCCAGGGTCAGCCCTCTCCATGTCTTGGGAAGAGCTAGCTGAAACTGTCATGGTTTAACCCCAGCCGGTAACCAAATACCAGGCAGCCGCTCACTCACTCGCCCCCCTTCCCCAGTGCGGTGAGGAGGAGAATCAGGGAGAAAGGAAAACTCATGGGTTGAGATGAAAACAGTTCGCCGGGAGAGCAAGGAAAAAGATAATAATTATATTATATATTAATAAAGATAATAATAAAATATAATGATAATAGAATATATAAAACAAATGATGCACAATCTCTCTCTGCCCGATGACCCGATGACCGATAGAGCCCATCCTGAGCAGTGATCACAGAACAGCAATACTCCCCAGCAGCGATCTCGGAACAGCAAGTTCCAGAGAGAGCAAGCAAGGGAACGAATAGCCAAATGAATGAATGAACGCACAAACGAACGAAAGCACAAATGAATAAAAAGGCCCTTGGCCCACCAGCCAACCTCCGCTTATACTGGGCGTGACGTCTATGGTATGGAATACTCTCTTTGGCCAGTTTGGATCAACTATACTGGCTATACCCCTCTCAGGTTTTTGCACCTGCACATGAGCAAAACCTGGGAAGCTGGAAAACAGCTTTGATCGCTTAGTAGCAACGAATAATATCAGTGTATTATCAATATTCTTCACATACCAAATCCCATACTAAATCCAAACCACAGTAGCTACTGGGAAGAAAATTAGCTCCATCCCAGCTGAAACCAGGACACTATCCAAAGCAAAGCCAGGGAGAGAGCTAACAGCTGAACAGTATGACCAATAACTGACCCTTTTTAAATTTAGTATCATAGATGTATCTAGAAAATAACTGTCCTTTTTTTTTTTTTTTTTAAATTTACTGTTAGAGATGTGTCCAGAGGTGGCATCACCATCAGCCTCAGGTAAATCACCTCAAACCTGTTAGAGCTGGAAATTTCCAAAGGTATCTGGGAGATCGCTTTCCCTATGGTCTGGATTCAGACACTCAACCACTGAGGCATTAATGTACCACAAACACAGCAAAATAAACTTCACTGTAGCCCAGGTTACATTCCTCTCAAGAGAGCAGCCTGTCTTTCCTCTGTGCATGAAGTCCTTTACGGTGTGTGAAGTCTGACAGACTTCTCCACGCATTTCTGTTCCCTTCATGAATGAGGTATCTCACAAGCCTTACAGAAGGTTAATGCTATAGCTGAATATCCTGCCCATGGTGACGTTTGGTAAAGAGTGTTGGCTCCTTCTCTAAAAACCTGTGCCAAAGGACATCTTGATCTTCATATGCCCATTCCCCTATTCAATATAGAACAATGTATTTAAAACATACAGTGTTACAACAGTTAATTAGAGTATATAGCATTTTCATGAAGAGCAAGAAATGATGATAAATACATGAATAATGACCTGGGAATGGATCAGTTATTTTATCATAAATGAATGTCAATGAAGTGTAATTTTCTGCTTTAGGAGGATTCCTGCACCTGGTAATATCCTTAATAAACATTAATTAAAAGGTTAATCTCTTGTAGAAATTGCTTTTCTCTGAAGCCACCTGAAATCAATTTGAACCCAATTACAAGCAGTTATCTATTGTTTACGTGGTTAAAGATTAGAGAATACATTTCTGCTTGTCAGGAGCCATCAGAGCAGGTTTTGAATGTCATGATCAGAGGTGATTCTGAATATTTGAATGCACTTTAATGAGCATAGAAAAACCATTACAAAATGTAATCAGTCATATTTGATGACTTGACCTTGGGACTTTGATAACAAGGGGTCTAATCATTTCTGTCTTAAGTACCAACAGGATTTGCTCTTGAAATCAATTGACCATTGCTTGCTCACTGAGAGGGTAATCTTCCTTGGCAAAGGACTATAAATTACAAAAATCCAGCAAGTTATATAAGTAGGTTCAGAATACTATCTCTCACAGACTTACGAAATATGAGATGCAGCTGAAAAGTGATCAAGGGATAATACTCTTCAAAGAAGTTTGGAGACAAGCGGCACTTAGTAATTCCAGCAAATTTCTGTTCTGTACATGTTCATCTGCACATGCTTATCTGCACTGAACATTGAGCTGCAAACCACTCTGCAGCAGCAAGGATGTATATATTGCCTTATTTTCATGGAAAAGTGTTTGAGGTTGACAAAATATGGCTCATGCATAATTTGCATCCCATTTGCATCCCATGTTGATTGGAACTTGCTCTTCCTGCTGTACAGGAAGACCTGCACTTTCACAGGTAACACATCTGGGTACAGGAGCCAGTAGAAGAAATAAAAGAGTGGAGTCTTAATACCTTTTCCCACAAAGGATAGGTAGATATTTGTGCCTCTCATATAAAAGTTATGTCCATATTCCTCATCATAGGTTTTGGTCCAGATCAAGCAGATGCTTGAGCTTGACTGTAGTTTCACCCATATGAGTAACCACGCTGAAGCCAGAGTATGCACTTGTTTAAATGCAGAACTTATCCCAAGTGACTTTGGATGTTTGAAAATTTAGGCATCTCTTCCATCATCAATGGAGGGAGAAGGAGAGAAAGAGAGAGAGTTGCAACTCCAGAGAGCATTTCCCTTATCCAAAGATAGGTATTAAATACAACTGGAAGCAATTTCCCCCTGGAGGGATTGAATTTCCTCTTCATTAACTACGAAGGGAATCTAGAGGAAAGAGCTTAGGATTTGGATGGCTAAGGGTGAGATTTGTGGGACTTAGATTCATATACACAGCAAATTTCAGCCTTTCTGTATTCACTGATTCTTTAGGATGACAATTTTCGAGAAGCTGGTAACGTTAACTAAGGCATATGAACATAAGCAAGAGATGACCTCAGGTATTTCCAGTAGATTGTCCTATGAGAATGAAAGGATCTCAAAATAAATGACTGCCCACTCTGAGTGAACAATGGCATTTCAGTATGCAATCAGCAACAACATATTCAAACATACACATTAGAACTTTTTAAATGGTCTGGTGTACTTCATGGTAAAAGCTGCAGACATGCCGCAACTGCTAAACCACATATTCACCACATTTGTGAAAAGGTGAAGAGGATTTCAAATTTAAAATCTATTTTTTAAGTCCTCCCATCCAGTCTCAAAAGTCCCCTCCCCAAACCTCTAAACATATAGAAAGGCAATTTTCTTTAAAGGCGTCATATTGTATTTCTTGGATATATCCAGCAGTGAATCTTGTGTCATTTGATAACATTTGTAAAATCCAATTAGATTCTTAACTGGAGAAATGATGCCTCATAGCTTCAAACTAAGTGAAATTTTGCAAATCATACTCAGCTTATTGATAGTTAAATTTTCCATTCTCTAACCCAAAATGTTGAGTTTCCATTAAATCAGGCTGTATAAAATTTCTAATTTAGATAGTAGAAGGCTGGAGTTGAATGGAATAATTATGAATTGTCTCTTTTTTTAAAAAACATGGGAATGTTCTTTCAAATGAGCAGTCTGACAGACAACCTCAATGAGTACATCTCAACAACAAAAATAAGTACAGATTGTACTTTGTTCAAGCTGGGGAAGCACCAACAGCACTATAGAGGAAGCAAAAAAAGAATCCCAACATTCATTTGTCACAATGATTTTCCAGTCCAAAGTGTCTGAAAGCTTTGCAACGATTTTGCTGAAAAGTATCGGGATTCAGTTCACACAACTCCGTAGGTGTAAAATGTTAGCTGCGCAGTTCATGGACAATTCACTGCTATGTTGTTATGATTACCGAACACATTGTCTTTCATATATTTGTATTCTGTAATGATGATCACAATATAAACAAATAGATGGATTTGATAGCCTTTGGTTCTGTATTCAATGAATGGCTTAAATAATACAGTATAGAATCATAGAATCATAGAATTGTTCTGGTTGGAAGAGACCTCCGAGATCATCGGGTCCAACCATTAACCTATCACTACCAAGTCCCCCACTAAATCATATCCCTTAGGGCCTCATCTAAACTCCTTTTGAATACCTTCAGAGATGGTGACTCCACCACCTCCCTGGGCAGCCTGTTCCAATGCCTGACAACCCTTTCGGTGAAGAAATTTTTACGAATGTCCAATCTAAACCTCCCCTGGTGCAACTTGAGGCCATTTCCTCTTGTTCTGTCATCTGTTACTAGGGAGAAGAGTCCGACCCCCATCTCTCTACAACCTCCTTTCAGGTAGTTGTAGAGAGCGATAAGGTCTCCCCTCAGCCTCCTTTTCTCCAGACTAAACATCCCCAGTTCCCTCAGCCGCTCCTCATAGGACTTGTGCTCCAGACCCTTCACCAGCCTCGTTGCCCTTCTTTGGACACGCTCCAGCAGAGGGCTATTAGTCCGTGGCATTAACTGGGGATGAGAAAAACTGAAGGGAATTTGAACTGTAGCCTAAAATTCAGCACGTCCAAACTAGATTTCAGTATTTTCCTGTCACCCGTTAAAAATTCCCAATTCAAGACAGACCCTGGAAGGGGAGCCTAAGGGTGGCTGGCACTGGTACTGCGAGCACGTTCTCTGGTGACTCTT
Organism: Phoenicopterus ruber ruber; assembly: GCA_009819775.1. NCBI lineage: Eukaryota > Metazoa > Chordata > Aves > Phoenicopteriformes > Phoenicopteridae > Phoenicopterus > Phoenicopterus ruber. Next base: position 191,309,250 of record CM020215.1, read on the forward strand.
TTTGGGACAGTTTGCTGTAGCACAGTGTCAGGGTGGGATGGTGTCAGGTAAACTTCTCAGGAGGCTGCTAGGGCCTGTCAGAGAATTGCACTAGAGAAATTACAGGAGAAACTCGCCCTCTGGCACGTGCCTGTTCCTGGGAGCCACAGTGGCGGTATGTCCCTGGCTGTGGTCCAGCACAGGGACTGGGGGGACTGGTCGCGCTGGCTGTTCAGGGTTTTTGGTGAGAAAAGTGTCTCTTTTTGATTAAAACTTCAGCAAATTACGTAGAGAATGAAAATGAAATCTGGGGAGAAGTTACCTGCTCACTTTGTCAATGTATTAACAGATCCATCCATCACGTTCCATCACATTTTAGACAGTAGGGCTGTTGCATACAATTCCCCATTTCAGTTCCACCTAGCGCCTTTTAGTTTAGTATGAATGAAGTTGGTAATATCTTGAGTGTTGGTATCTTGATATCAATGCCCAACTACCTTCACATTGCCCATTATAATGCGCTTTTTTATTTGATTTTGTAACGTCGTCGGGCTTTTACAGTTTAAGTTGATATTTTCCATGCCGAGTGTCTGTCTGAGGTATTGCCAAACTGTTGCAAGCACTTCTGAGAGTTTAAGGGAAAACTCTGTCTCTGTATTATATCTTGGTAAACTTTTTCTTTCTGAAGTGCTTGCATTCCCCCAACAGAAGGGGAAAAGGTTTGAAATTTGGCAGGAGGAGGCCTCTGAAGCAGGAATATACCATTTGCTGCGTCCAGGAAAATCTGCCCAAATTTGGCCAAGTTATGAGCCTTTGAAAAATAGTTTGTAGACTGCTGGCAGAAAAGGACTCTGACCGCTTGGAGCGTGTCCCCCCATGGAAGCAGGGGCTGAACACACATTTCCCTGCGATCATGGGCACAGGATATGCTGGGTTCATCGTGGGTCTCTCTCTGAGTGTTTCCTGCCTTCTTTCAGTGCTCACCATGCTCCTCGCCATTTGCTGATGCTTAGGCATTGAAGGAGAGGGATGTGTGGAGGGGAGAGCCAAAGAGACCTGGGGTGAAGAAGGGAGAAAAACAGCAAGTTGGCAGAGGGCTGAGAGAAACCATCAAGTAGGAGAAGACAAGCCTGGGACAGTGACAGGCTGAAGAGGATGGGAAAGAAAGAAACAAGCCTGGAGAGACTCAGGCAGAAGGCTGCTGCTCTGAAGTAGGCTCTGCTGCAGTGTTGGGAAGAGACCCCCAAACTCTTGGCACCTACCATTCTCCTGCTATCAGCTACGGTCTGCAAAACACACTGGACAGACATTGTCTCCACTAGCACGAGCTCTTGGAGGACACAACAACCTGCTGTTGCTTTCTACTGGCCCTCACAGCAGGGGTCTGGATGGGAGAGCAAGAAGTCCCTCCTGTGCTGGCCAACGTGGACAGAGGGTGCTCTAGGGTGCCGTCCGCCCTTTCTGTCTGCTTCTTTCCTTTTTGGTTGAGGAATACTGCTGCACAAAATGGCCTGAAAGAGCATTTATTCAGGCTGTAAAGTCAAGCATTTCAGTGCTAGAAAATGCTGCAAACACAGTGGCTGAGCAACCATAGGCCTGAACCTTAATTAGTGCACACACCTTAGGAGCCAACCATTAATTACATGATCACATGCCATTTTTTTCCCTCCACAAGTTACAAAAGATTAATTGGCTGAGCAGTCCTGAGCATGTTTTATACAGATTCCTTGGACCTCAGCCCAGCTGTTACCCAAGAGAGATGTGCGCAGAGCACTCGGCCATGGGCTTGTTCTAGCAGCCCGATCTGTGCGGATCGCACAGGTAAGTGTTCTTCCCACCACGCTCATTTCAGTACCAATCACCCAGTTTCTGCTAAAACACAGTCTAGTATAAGGGATTGCCTTTAGTCATGTTTTCTGAGGGGTCTGTGAGGTCGTAGGTAGATTTATTGTCCCAAAAAATCACCCTGAAAACAGTTGTTGGTTCTCTTGCCACGAGAAGACCCTGGAGCTACAGCTGGGAGCTATCTGGCTGGCGTCCCTCGCTGCTCCTGCTGCCGTACCAGTGACAGGTAAAGGTTTGGTCAGAAGAGGGGCTGATGCCACAGTATTTCACTAAATCCTCAGCCAAGGGTTTGCCAGCAGCAGCTGGGTGAACTCAGCGTGACCTAAAGGGATGTCTGCAGAGCCGGGGGAGCTGTTACACCCATGGTGCAGGATGTACTGCAGCAGATCAGCGTCACAGTACTTAGCACCCAACTAGGTCAATCCTTCATGTGCTGTAGTACACAGTGTAAGTGCACTTAGAGGTCAGTGAAAGTTTGTAAGGGGCAGATAAGAAGCTAAGGTTTGATGTGTAGGGGGTAGGTTGGGTCCTTCCCCATGGATACTAATCTAGCTTGGGCTCTCCAGTATTTGCCTTGCTAACCACAGTGACTTTATCCAGGTTTCTCTGAATCTCCTGAAGGCCTTTCCTCCTTGCAGCCACATCCCGTGTGAGAAACCCCAGTCTTGCTTGCTCATGGTTGAGAAGGGCTTGTTATCAGATAGCACCCCATCGTGTAATGCAAACATAGTCACCAGCTCCTGCTCACTCAACAAGGGTACGTGCTGTGTATATATATGTGTATATGCCAAACCATCAGCTCTCTGGCTGTGGGTTTTCCAGTAGTCAAATGCCCAGGTTTCAGTCAGATTAAAATAAATAAATGCATACACTCACTTGCACCTCTCTTATAATCTCAGCCCAGTCCTGAGCTTCCTATTGCAGCCCACCCTCGCATTGCTCCTGCTCCTATTTCGTGGGAGGTAAACCTTGCTCTGCCCTTTCTCCCAGGAGCTGCTCTACCCACATGTCCTGCTCCCTACTGCCGCTGCATCATCACCTACAAATCACATTATGGATGCTTATCTTGGCCACAGACCACATCCCTTTTCCTCCTCCCTTTTCAGCATCATAGCCAAAAGTAGGGGAAGAAGGACAGCCAGTGCTGTGCTCCATCCCAGGTCTTAACCTGACCTCCCATGCTCCTTGGCCCGTTCCTTACTCTACTCTTGAGGTAAATGGCGTACAAGAGAGAAGAGTCTTCTTCCCTTTTGTCAAGGAAGCAAGAAAAAATTATTTGCTACAGCTCAGCCTGGGGTTGTCTTCTGTTTCACTCCCTCTGTAGCTTCTTCAGTGATTGACAGGTTTCATCCAAGCTTGGCAGTGGGATAGCTGCAAAGACAATTAACTTCCCACAAAAGTCATCCCTTCCCCCTCCCCTGTAACTCGGGACAGGAGTGACCACACTGCAAATGACTGCAAGATTTTTTACTCTCGTTTGATCCTTACAGCTGATTTCTTTTTGGTTGAACGAAGTAACACCCAGTGTGCTGCCAAGACAACTTAAAGTAGAAGGCTTTACGGGGGAATGGAGAATTTTGAAGATGCATGTGGAGGAAACAGAAAACCTTCATATAATATAATTTTAAGCCCTTCAGTGGTGAGACACAAATCCTAAGTCACTGCGTTCTTCGTCGTTTAGCTGGTGGTATTTCTGGATGGAAAGAACCTGCACCTTTATTATCAGTGATGAGACAGATCATCTCAAGTTTTTAAAATAAATCTCTCCCTCTCTCTCTGTCACATTCTTCTGAAATGGTGCATATCCTTGAAGCATTTGTTTCTCTGGGAACATGAGGTACCGCCAGAAAACTACTTAGATCATTTATTACTCCTGAATATTTAGAAATCGTTAACCTTTACACACTCCACCCAAGGAAACACTGGGAGAGGCTGTAGCATTTTTTTAACTCTTTCACTTCTGCTGCTCCTTTTTAACCGCTCATTCTGTTGCATATCTGCTTATGACCAGGCAGTTTAATGTGTGTTTTATGATCTGGGTGATTCTGCAGAGGTATAGGGATAACGAAGCCACATTTTTGCTTAGAGGCAGGGAGATCTGTGTTGAAGGCTATTTCCACTGTTTAAAGCATTAACGCATCCAGATGTTACCAGAAATGGTGAATAGGTCCAGCTAAAATGCAGAACAGATGGGATCTTTGCCCCAAACTCTTTTAGGGTCAAAGGCCAAATCTATTTCGTGTTCTGCTTTTTCATATGAAATTAGAAATGGAAATAATAAAACATCTCAAGAGGCTGTTTTCCCTCTATTTCTGAGACAAAACCTGGAAACAGATTTAAGCCCAATAAACCCCATATACAGTTAAACTTTCCCGCTGGCTGATGAGCAGTGGAAGACAAAAGTGGGCTGGGTGAGTAGCTCCTTATTTCCTGGACCTAAGTCTGGAGATCATTCCCAGATGCACCCAGTTCCCGGCACCGCACAGCGGGATCCCGCTTGCCCCGTGCCCAGTACGAAGTGGCACAGCGTGCAGCGCAGCCGCAGTGCATTAGAGGCTGACATTCGCTCTTTGGTCCTGCCTTCAGGCCACATAAGGACCAAACCAAAGGCAAGACCCCTCCTCCCTTGCATCCCCTGCGTGAGGTGTTATGAAGAGAAGAGCAATATATTCTTGGGAAGGACCTGGTTTTGAGAGGGCATTGGTATTAAGAATATTGTTGGCAAAATAACATCATTATTTCAATTTTTTTCAGGCGTGCGATTTCAAACAATAGGTAAGTGGGGCCAGGTGAAATCCTTGGGAAGCTGTTTTGTGTTGTGCAAAACTTTTTGTGAATTAAACCCGAAATCTAGCAGTTTCAGCCAAAGACAAAGAGGGTGATTCTGAGAAATTGCAGTCAACGCAGTGTGATGATTTCAAACTGAAACAGCTCAACTTTTCAGTTTGAAACATTTGTTTTTGTTTTGAGGTTTTCCTGCCTGCAATAAATAAAAAGGGGTGAAAAGTTTAAACACAAAAATGAAGTGTTTTGTTTCAGGTCGAACCAAACACTTTGCTTGATCCGAAGTGGAATTTTGGGGTTTTATTGTTTTACCAAGAAAATACAGTTTCATTTCCTGTCAACCCAAAGCATTTTTTGTAATTGTAGGCTTGCTGTGCTGAATTCAAAAGCCAGTTATTCCTACTGCTCTTTAGGAAAAAGTCTTGGGAATTAATTTTTTTCTGGGAAGTGAGGTGAATTTTCACAGGACAGCGCATGTGTGTGGGGGAAAGTGACGGAGGAGCAGAGCTGAAGACGAAAACTAGCGATTGATGAAGGTCCAACTGGCGCTGTAAGTATGGGATTACGGCTGATCGGGTCTTGAAGGCACCCTGGATCGTTATTGTTTTGCAGCAGGATAGCAGCGATGGGACGAGGCTCCTTTTGCACAGCCCAGCTGTGGGCCAGCTGAGCGTCGCTGCTCTGCCCAGGCTGCTTGTGCCATAATCCCCTTGGGAAGGACAGGGTTGTGCCCTGTGTGCAGGCAGCTGCTGGCGCTTGTGGCCCCACTGCCACCAGCACCTGGGCTGCATCCCCGACCTGCTCCCAACCTCAGCTCTGCACCCAACGGAGCACGTTGGCTTACTGAGCATGTGGCTTTCGCCCTCGAAAAGCAGGATGGCTGCATTTGGGGTAGAGGATACGGGGTGTGCAGATGCGCGTGGGTATGTGGGAAACAACTGTATATTGTGCTTAGTTGTTTTAGTTGGCCTGATCAGCAGCTATAAAATTAACACTTTCACATTAATGTCTATTGGGGCAGAAGTCCCTGCAGCCTGTGGCCTCTGCAGGTGCGGTAAACTTAAACGCAGCTCCATTTCTAAAAGAAAGTGTCACAATCTCTCCCCAGAATTGATAAAGTGAGTAAATGCATCAGTGGTCACCAACTGTAGCCGGATCCTCTGGCCAGCTGGGGAAAAATACCATTAAGCCAAAGCCTGGCTGTGGGACTGCGCTGCAGCCCAAATGTATCTCAGAGCTCACTTTCAACTGATGAAGTATTTGGGATTATGCATTACCCTGTAGGGCACAGAGAATGGCATACTTCTCAAGTGAATTCAGCCGGTGGCATTGTAATTAAGCTAATTACACCGTAGCTTTCAGTTAGGGTAACGAGTTGCTGCTATGCTTGCGTGGATTATGCAGCACTGTAATACACGCCACGGTATTTCAGTGTGTGTGTAACCCATGCTTTCCTCCTGCTGTACTTCTACACGATAGTCCAACGGTAGGAATATTACTACCTCCATAAGCTCCTTCTCATTTATTTTACTCCTGCCAGACTGTCAGCCAAAGCTGGGAAAGAAACGGATGATTTTTGGAGCCCTTTCGCTACTAGCAAGAGTCCCTCTGTGTGTGTTACTCTGTGTGTGTGTGTGTGTGTGTGTGTGTGTCTCCCACACAAGATCCTGTCCACGGGAGGAGCTGGGGCCATTACGGTCCACGCACAGTGTCCCCACCACATCAGCCAAGAGGAACCTTTCCCCCAGCTGAGCACAGTGCCGAGCTTGTCTCAACTGGAAGCCAGACTTTGGCTATCTCACAAATTACTGTGTTAAAGAAATCTTTACGGAGTGAGATGTTGGTAAACAAGAGCTTGCTGCTGCTATGATTCACTACCTTCTTACGCACTTTAAGAGCAAATTTCTCCACCCTCCTACGACTGTGGGGAACCGCAGACACGGTGGAACCGGTGCCCTCCCGCGGGCAGCCAGCATCCCCCCAAACTGTGCGAGGCTGCGGATGGCATTTTACGAGGCAGCGGAGGTCGGGGAAAAATACAACTTGTGACCGTTCGTCAAGGCGGGGAAGGGATCCTCGGAAAGGCCTGAGAAGGGTCCAAAGCACGTTTGGGAGCCGTCCTCTGTGAGCCTTGCAGGAGCGGCCAAGGCTGTGGCACGGGGAGGGGAAGGCAGCCAAGCGCTGCTGGGCAGGCGGGCAGGGCGGTTTTGTGGGCAGGGAAGGGCGAGGCGGGCAGGCTGAGCCGCGAGACGAGCCTGGCTGCGGGTTCCCTCTGTGAACTCCAGCAAGCGGCTCACGTTTTGTATGCTCTGATTTTCCTCTCTGGCAAAGGGGAAGATCTACTGCGCTTCATTTCACGGCGGGCGTCGTCAGGTTTAATTCGCGGAGGTCCCGCTGTAAACCCCCTTACCACCCAAATGAATACTGGCGTGTGCAACTGGCTCTTACAACTTCAGCGTGCTCACGCCGGAGAGGGAAGCCCTGTGAATGTATACTCCGTCTGTTCAGCTTCACGTAGGATCTCTGTGCTAAAGTGAGCTGCACATGATACTTGCTGGTTCTTGAAAGCAATATAGTCACATCAGTGTGGCACTGAGCCTAGCTAATTAGCCTTTCTTGGCAGGTCTAATTAGGCTGGGCAGGGAGCCACGCTGATAGAGCTATACTTTCGTGGGTTCCAGGTCTCGCTCGGTCCCAGTCAGTGCGGATATCTGCATCGTATCCACGCCGCGCTGCAGACATATTACCAGTGCTTCCCAGGAGCCCAGGACCCTGGCAATAAAACTTGTGGAGAGGCCAGCTGAGGACTGAGGAGAATAGCTGGAGCTGGCGGGCTGAAAGGCTGCTTCTTTCTCTTAAGACAAATTTTTGGCCAAAAATTAAATACTTAAAAAAAAAAAAAAAGAAGTCATGCAGGCTTTTCTCTGCTTTTTTGACTTGCTGCAATGATTTCTGAAAATACCCCACAGCCTGGGGTCCCAGATGAGGTCAGACACTTTTGTGGTCTCCTCAAACCCTTTGTGAGACGGAGGCAGTGGCTCCGAGGGGAAAAACCCCAGGGAAGCCCCAGTCAGGGTCTCCTGGTGGATGGAAATCCTAATAATAAAGTGAGCCTATGCATTCCCTTCCCATCCCTTGCCATAGGCTGTGCCCCCTTTTAGACTGAGGGTTAGATGAGTCTTAGTACATTATCAGCTGAGGGTTAGTCTTGATCTGGCTGTAACCGCCGCTGTGGCACAGAGCCGAGATGGCCCCTGTGTGCTCCTTGTGGTCAGCCTAACCCAAGGGGGGCAAAAAGCGAGGGTGAGAAATGAAAGTTGGGTCCCCCCAGCCGCGGCAAGCCACCCCCCCGCCACCAACCCGGGGGTCAGCTGGAGGCAAACTTGTTAAAATTGGTTGGAGAAGCGAGGAGGTGGAGGCCAAGCCGCGGCTAGCGGTGGAGGCAGGAATCCAGATGGCCACCCTCCTAGATCAACATTGCAGACATGAGAATCGAAAGGAGAAACTGTCACAAAAGTAAACAGTGTAAGAGAGAGGGCCGTAATGCTTGGACTGGCCATCGTCCAGGTGTCCACCCTCTTATCACACAACGTGCTGCGGTCAAACACAGGAGCAGGCCCCGAGCATCTGCGCCCGAAGCACCTAATGAGTGTTTGCACGGCGAGCGGAGCGGGAGGCTGCGGCGGCGCGGGGGACAGGAGTGGAAAGGAGGCTTTCGAGCACGTGGCAGGCTGCCTGGCCGGCACAGCGTGCGGCAGGGGAGGAAAGACATGAAACAAAAGCCTTCCTGCAGGAGCAAAGAGAAAAGACCCACTGCTGACAGAAATGAAACAACACAGCCCACTGCGGAGGCCAGAGCTCCTGGGGCAGGCGAGGCCAATAGTTGTAAAAACAGAGTTTTGAAGTAGGAAATGTAACATGACTACAAATTACCTCGCTTCCCCCCTCCGACCCCTGGCCCCCACCGCGTGTAACGGGATGCCGAGCGGCAAGGCGGCGAGTCGGCAGCGGGACGGGCAGGCGCTCCCGCCTGCGCTGGCACGGGGTGCCCGCCGGAGAGCTCGGCACCCCCGCCCCTCCGACCTCTTCCCAAAATACAGGGCTGCCCCAAGTAGAAATATTCCCAACACCAGCGTTTGAGGGCCAGCGGACAGTGGTGGGGAAGCTGGTTTTTTTTCGGAGGCTATCCGCCAACAACAACAATAATACAGTGCCATTAATTCCCACCAGGGCCCTACTCACAATGGCAGAACTGGACGGATAATTTACCACTGATATATCTGTTGTGGAGACAGGACGCAGGCATTTTTACCAGCAGGTCATCTAAGCCCCAGAGCAGAGTCAAAACACATGGTGAAAAATACGTTTTCCTCCTGTTTCCATCCTGGCTGTGCCACAGCTTTTGGCTGGGCAGCGGGATGGTGGGGGACTGCAATTTTTACAGTCACAGCTCTGGACATTGCTTAATCTTCTTCTGTTTTAGTGGGTCTTTTTACCAAAATATTTGCTGTGAATGGGAAGAAAAGAAAAAAAAAAAAAAAAGGGATGACTGGAAAGGGTTTCTGCTGCACTGTTTACATCCTTTGCACTTTCTTCAGAGCCACAGAAGTTAGAGATGGAAAAGCCATATTAAGTCATAGAGGGTGAACTTTTCCAAGGCTTTTAAATCACTTACCACTCTGACAAATGACCTCCAGAGAAACTCTGTGTGGCAATTTCAGCTATTGCAGACCACCAATGTCTTTTCCATTCCTTGGCTGGAAGTTACCATCCCCATAGCAGAGCCAGCAGAAGAGGACCTGTGCCTCTGCCTCAGCAGCTCCGTTAAGAAATCGGGCGACGAACTGCCACTGCTGAAGTGGAGTCAGCCCCCTGCTGTTGACTGCTTTGGGGAGAAGCAAGCGTCAAGAGAGGGGCACGGAGGAGAAGCAGGAGCAACTTAGGTTGGTCTTCTCCTCTGCTTCTGTCAGGGCTTGCTGAGGCTTTAATTCCCATGTAAAAAGTGACCTGCGGTGCGACGCAGGATCCTCAGAGGTCTGATTCTAGAGTGAAATCCCTCAAGGCCAGGTCTGCAAAGGAAATTGGGTGCATACATAAGCAGGTAGAAATCAAGGAAGACTTATAAAAATGCCCATCAGGCTAGACATTCAACTGTCATTAAAATGCAGAGGAGGCAGACACTGAAAGAGCAAAAGCAATGCAGCTTGTATTTTCTACCACAGAATAATTTAGAAGCTGTTTAGCAGCTTTTTCTGATTTTCTTCTTCCTTTTAGATATATCCTTATTCTTCTTCATTCCCTCTTTCCTGAGGTTTCCCCTCCCTCAAAGACCACTTCTTTTTTTTCACAGCATATTTTGTTTCAACATGGAAGTTCACTGCTCATTGAAATAAAACAAAGACGCCCCAGGGACATTGTTGACCGAATCCTGCCTTGTATTCCTAACATCACCATTTTGGAAAGAAAAACAGTGCTGCACGGCTGATGAGATTGCTCTGTGTTTGTTGAATCTGTGAGCTGTTTAGATGCCATCTCAGACCAGGAAGATCCAGTCAGTCCTCTGCTGGCATGGTCTTGGGAAAGACCATCCCGATGGGAGTCCTTCAGCTTAAGTGTGAGCTGGTCAGCTAACATGGGATGTGTTTCACCTGATCTGGGCAGTCACTGAGGCACTGAGACTAGGCTGGATGTTCTGTTTGAATAGAGTTACCCAGCTCTTTACAGGTAACTCCAGCAGATGATTTGTATCACATATTTAGACTTCTTTGACTATGTGAACCTCCTTCTTCAGAGGAAGCATCCCTTTCAGCTCAGTTCCTCTTCTATACGTAGCTCTTGCATCTCAAAAGTTGTGTGAAGAACAAATGCACCTAAAGAAGGTGAAGCACGTGGTTATTACTGCAGGGAAGCCGTGTAATTATTTTCAAACTATGCCAGTGTGAAAACTGGAATTTTCCACCCAGTGCCTATATGAGTAAGTCACCTGTAGCACAGAGATCTCTTGTAGCATCCTGTCCCTGTGAAACCTTGGAAGGAGCAAGTCACGGAACTGGCAATATTGTCCAGCCACTGGGACAGGAGAACGGGCCCGTGGGATCCAGAGGCGCCTGAACATAGACTTCACAAGTAAGCGAGGGATGGTGTAACGAGTGCACAACAGTTCAGTGCCCCATGTTGTGAGAGGATCATATTAATCCCGAGGAAGCATGGCATCCTTTTTTCTGATCTTGCTCTCGCTGTAGAGAGCGAAGCCCTGGCCCAGCAGTGTTGTCACTGACTCGCAAACACGATTTCCCTCTGCCCCCGGTTCAGCTGTGCTGCCTATTGCTTGAGCAATGTGAGAGGCGAGAAGCCACTGGCCTCGCTATGTCCTGAACTGCTTTTGTGTGGTCGACTTGTTGGCCTGAACCCCTACATGAGGGCCCTGGGGGAAAGCGCTTCCTCTGGTTCTCTTTGTTCAGAGAACTCTTTCATTTAACAGGCCTGAGAAATTAAGTTGGTGGGATAGAGAGTACCGGAGGAAGAGTGGAAGAGAAAGGGTGAGTGGGTACAAATTATTTCATTATGAACTTTCTGTGAAATAGCAAGGGTAGAGTTGGGGGTGGGAGGATGTTAATTTACGGCAGAATGTTGTTATTGCAGCCCTTCTTCAACCCGTCATGTTACAGGAAGACAAATAAAGCCCAAGCCAAATCTTCCCCTGGGCTAAGCCTGCTAGTTTGGAGATTTATGTGCAACTTATATCCAGCCTGATAATTCCACTGTGCGACTGACCGAAGGTCTTCACTTGCAGGGTAGGATGTTGTTAAAGGCACCGATATTCGGAACTGGAGCACAGCAGGATGCTGCCTGATGAGGCCGTTTTACTAAATTTCAGTGGCCAAAAGCAACTTGTTGATCTCTGTGAATGCGTTGCTTGCAGCACTGAGTACGGGGCTATCTCACAGTACAGCAAACATGAGGCTTCTTGTGTCAGTGACCATGCAGAAAAGCCAGGCTCTGTTTGTTCGGCTCGAAAATGCTTACACTAGCTTATTTTTTTCCTCTGAAACTCAACTTTCCTAATTCTGTGTGGGAGGGCTTTTTTCCAGGCTTTTTAAAGCAATATCAGTATTATGGCTAATGAGGCAGTGGAAAGCAAGCTGGTCCATTCGCTGCAGCTAATGACTCCATTCCCGTGAGCCTAATCAAAGATTTGTACATTTAATTGCTGTCAAGTCAGCTCTAGCCACCTGCCATTTCTGCCACACCTGAGCTCCCTTCTCCGTGGCCCGCGATTCTAAATGAATCCATCTCTTTTTCTAAGGGAAGGAAAACAGAGCTGCCAAGCAACCCTGAAATGGTGCTTTACCCTTAGAGCAAAGATCAAACAGTCTGCGTTGTCACTGAGCAATATGTATGTTAACTGACTGTGGCACAGATTTTTCGAAAATTTATTAGCCTCATATTGGAGACCAGGGAAGTGAGAAATACACCCTTGTCTGGACATGTCCTGGACTTGAGACAGGCTTCTGTCAGAGGCGAAAGTGATTTTTGTTGGCTCACCACTGAACAAAGTTAAACTACATTTATTTTTGGTTTTCTCTGATGGAAAATACCACTGAAGCCATTATTCCACTCCTGCAGTGGGCTGGTGGGGTATTTTGACCAACCTTTGTCCTCAGCATCATGATTCCTAAACATCCTGCCTTCTCCATAGGGAACTGATGCAGGAAATGTTGTGGGGCCATGTTCACTTGAATGTAAGAGATAACTCCTGTTCATTGTTCCAGGGGAAAAAAAAAAAAGAAAGGGAAAAAACCCAACTGCTGCTAACATATTGTGAAAAGAAAATGTTCTTTGTGATCCTGGGTGGATCAGCTTACCTGTATCCCGGCAAGTGTGACTCCTAAGAGTCAGATATCTAACGCCATGTATTTCTTCAAATGTATTTCCAGAGAAATTTTTAAAGTTGTTAGGAAAGATGCAGTCTATGAAGTCACACTAAAACATCATTGGTTTCTAGATAACTGTTCATTTTTTAGCCTGGTTTCCTAGTGAAATGAGAATTATGGGATCATGCGGTGTGATCAGTCTGTCTGATCATCCCTCATTAGTCACTTTTCTATTCTTGGCCAAGTTGAACCCTAGATAACAAAGGAAGACGAATGTGAGGGAGATTACATTACTGTTTCAAGAACATAAGTACCCAGGTGGAGGTGCAAAACTCCACAAATACCTCCTACAAATGTCCCAAGTAGAGGAAGCCTGCAAGTGAATTCATATGTTGTCAGCAAAAGAAGAGAGACCATATGGGTGCCCCAAGCACAGTGATAGCTTTAGTTGGAGATTACCATAAACCACAAAACACAGATCTGTAGAATATGAGGCATCATTGATATCCATTCTCGCAGAACTACTTGGTTTCCTTTCTCAACCCATCGCAGAAAGCAAAGACACCATTGAGATATATCAGATCTTTGACAGAATACAGCGAGGTTTTTGCAAGTGGCTTGATCCAAACACAAGCTGAAGGGTTTTTTGCCCCATTGTGACAATATGGAAAGGCTTTATAATAGCTTTTAATACAATTTACTTCAATTTTAGGAGCTCTTCCTCTGCCGGAAGAGTTTAATTGGCCATGAAGTCCTGTGAATTTTTGCATTGTGAGTTGACAGATGCATAGATTAGTTTAGCAGAAAAAACAAAGAATAAATTAAAGGGTCTGAAAACAATTAAAGGGTCTGTAGCTATTTGTATCAGTCTGGGAGCTTAGAGCTAAATTCTGATGCTCATTATTTTACTGTATGGCTAACCACTTTTGTACTTTACTGCAGTGCAAACCTAAAAAGAACTTCACTGTTTGGCCATTTCTGTGATCATATGTTTAAAATTTCTGCTCAGAATATCCTACAATGTCTCCAGAAAAGCAGACTGCCATGTGGGAAGACACCTCTTTCCTTTCCTCTGAGCTGTCAGATAACAGAGATTCACATGCACATGGAGAGGAGCCAGACGCAAAGGTCAACTGGGGTGTTGCCATGCTAAATTCTGTAATGCCCGATACCTAGGTTAGCCATGTGAGCCACCTCCTGAAGATATAAACTCCTGGGTTTCTGTGCTTTCCTTTATTAATGAATCAAACCAGGAAAGGAAGAGGATAGCAACCGTTTCCATCAACGGCTGAAGTATCTTACTAGACGTTGGAGAGCCATGTTCAAGTGAAGGAAGAGTATTAAATATGAGGCTGGAGATTCTTTCTCCCTTCCACAGTCATCCATTCCTTCATACATAGCATGTTCAAATCTCTCCTGTAGCTTGATAGTTTAAGTCTTTCTTTGAAAAGCAGGAATGGAGGGTTTAATTTATTTTTGCTTGGCCTCATTCAGGGTAAGATTTCTAGCCAGTTAACTAAAGCATATAAGAAAGGGATAAGGTTAGTGATGCTTTTCCTCCAGCGATGTTCTGAGCAGCTGCCACAGAATCTTACATGGACTCCAACCTGGTCTGCCTGGGGTGGGGAAATGAGGAATTCAGTGGGGAAGATGTCCAGAGTGTGCCTCACTGGGTCAGCATCTCTAGGGAAAGAGCAGAGGAACCTCTAGCTCTGGGCTGCCAGTTGGGCTTAGGCTGAGCAAGGCGTTAAGATGTTCCAGCAGGAGTGTTTCTTTTGCCTGTGCCTTTCTGGGGTTTGCCTCCAGGTAGCCACATGCTTACCACGCAGGGGCTGGGCTCCCTGCTGCTGATTCGATAGTTCCCAGCAATGCTACCAAAGGTGGAGCTGAGCCATAAAATGGCACATTGCAGTTCCTCCTAGTGTGTGCAAGGCCATAGTGTTTGCAATGCCACTGCAATGTAATAATGACAGCGTTTATGAGGAGGCATAGTTTCACACACTCAGTTGCAGGACAGAGGTCTTTGACCTTTCACAGAACTGTCTTGCAAAACTTATTGCCACACATCCCAGAAGCCAAGAGCTTTGTGGGATTCACGGAAGGGCTAGACGGGCATCTTGTGTAATTGGGAGCCCTCCAGTCCTCTTCTCCTGGTCTGTTTGTGCAGTGCGCAGGTGTGGAACTATTCAGGACTTTGAGATGAGTGCAGTAGTGTTCACAGGAGGAGCTTCCCAAATTATGGAGGGTGGACACAGAGATGAATAAAGACTAAGTAGATTCAGGCCCTGCTCCTTTTCCAGAAGTCACATCAACTCCAGCCACTAATTAACGTACTAAAGTCAGGACAGCGCTCCACCCTGGCCTCTCTGAGGAGATCTGAGCACTGGGAAAGGGGTCAGGCCATCAGCACCTGGGGTATGATTGAGGATCTGTTACTTTCTCAAGCATCATCTCCAGCAGATCTGTCCCTAACGTCTCTTTCTTGGTTGCCCTTATCTTCATAAAGGCTTCATAAGTGGGAATATGGAATATGTAAATACCCTGAGCTAGCAGTGAAGAAGATCTTGACAGAAGGAATATATGAGAGGGCCTAAATGAATTTCTGCCTTGCTGATTTGGGAAATAACTGTTTCTGGATGCAGGTTCCCTTTAGGGGCGGGTTCCTGGACCAGAGAAGCGCAGGCCTGACTCAGAGTTGCCATAAATGTCCTCCCAGATGTGCCCAGCCTATTCAATGCTCATGAATAGAGAGACCTCTCAGAAGCTGACTAAGGCGTTTGGGAGAAATGGGTGTTGGCTTCTCCCCACCTGGGGCCCTGGTCAATTGAACACATTCTTCCCTGCTCGTCCAAAGCAGTGTAAGACCAACTGCAGAAGGAGGTAATACAACTCCATCGGGGCCTCTGAGCCAGAGGAGTGTCAGCAGTGGCTTGTGAGGATGGGGAAAGTCAGGAGCAAACATTAATGATAGGATGAACTGTGCCTTGTCCTCATTTGGACCCTGATACACCGCTCTGAAAATGCTTCCTGCTGCATCCTGCAGAGCTGGGGGTTTTTGTGCTGAACAATTAGCAGCCCTTTTAAAAAAGATATATGGCTTAGTTCTTTGTAAGTAGTTTTGTTATTCCTTTTGCTGCTTTGGCTGTGTTTTCTTTCACTTGACACCATTGTCAGTGCTAAAGACAAATATACATTTGTTTTGATTTCCTCCTTAGTGTACACATAACTTACAATGGGAAAGCCTGGAAAGTCTGCAGGATAACCTCCGTAGATAGCTAAATCCATTCTAAATGGCAATGAAAACACAGTATCCTAATCAGGAGGGAGACTGTATTTTCAAATGTAGTCCAAAAATGCTTTCTTGGACAGTAATACAGTACCATGGTTTTTGTTCAGCTCTCGGCCAGGGGTTCAGATTTCTCCCTGGGGTCCAGAAGTTGGAAATCACAAGCCACTTGGCATAATTTCATAAAGACCTCAAAGTATAGCTCTGTTCTCTCTAACTGCAGGAGCGTATCCTCACAGTCAGCTGTTTCTGAAGCACTACCTGAAGCACTGGAGGAAGTCGATGAGGGAACAACAGGACAACCAGCTCTTGGATGGCAAAAACAGGGATCTTCAGTGTAGAGAAGATTGGAACCACAGCTTTCCTTAATTGGAGTTGAAAAGACTGTATTATCAAGAGAGAGGATCCTTGGAACATAAAAGCAACATTATTAGCTCTTCTACAGCAGCATTCAAATGGTAATTTAACCTTTGCCTGAGAGAATAGATTAAAGGAAGAACTCGGAGCAGTCTTTTCTTTATTTTCTTCAGTTACTCCTAGCTCATGTACTTGCATTTCTGCCTCTGTCTGCATAAGAAGCAGAGCTATGCAAACTGAAGCCTCCAGGAAGTTCATGCCTCTCCTCCTCCTCCTTTTCCCCTGTAATTTAGACACTTGCCTGCTTTCCTCTTAGGAGAGTCTAGGGCTGGCAAATGCTGCCACAGATAAGAGTTAGGGTGAAGCCATGGTGAGTGGAAGAGGCGGGACATGTGACAGTCCAGGTCTATTTACTTAGCTTTTCAGCCTACTGTCAACATGACAAATACCTGGTTTTGCTTTTGCTTACGTGGAAAACTTCCACTGAAATTGCAGTTTCTACAAAATCTTAACTTTCCATGACTCTTTTCTTTTTCTGTATGTTTCCTTCAGGAAAATCAACCTCTTTTTTTTTTTTTAGAAATGTTCCATTAAACTGCCTGTGCATTCTGAGAGCTGTAGCTGGTATCAAGGGAGCCCTTGCAGACACATTATAAGAAGTAGGGTTTGTCTAGGAAGTTCAATCCAATGGGGGAAAAGAACAACAAAAGGCAGTGGAGTACCAAGATCTTGCTGAGGCATTGAGTGTAACTTAAATTGAATTGACCATCAGTGAAATGCATTGACATACAGAATGAAACGTTTGGATTTGGAAATAGCCAAATACTTTCTTTTAGTTTATAACATTGAAACATTTTTGTATTACGTTTAAGAATTTTGGGGGAACTTGAGATTCCTCAAATAATGTTAACACATTAACTTTCATTCCAATTAGAGACAAAACAAATATGGAACTTTCCATGGGGAAAATAATCTGAATTTCTCTTCATTCTGTGAATCATTTGTTTGTCTTTCATTTGTATAAGAACGTTTAACACTCACAAAAACTCGTTCCAAATCCATGATCTCCAAGGCTCCACAGGAAGCTGCACACAGAGAGTGTCTTACTGGCCATGGAGGGATACTCCCCATCTTCAGCCCAGGTTTGCATTACTGCCACCGAAGGACAATCTGCCTGTGGTGAGTAAGAGGGCAGAATTTGTGACATACAGTATCTTTGCTATAGCAATATCGGTGGAGTACATTCAGTCAGAGTAATTTCATTTCAAACCTAACACGATGTTGCAGGGCAGAAACAGAGGATTTCACTGAAGGTCAATTGTAATCTGGAGGCAGGCTACTCCCAAACAGGCACTATGGCCAACTCATAGTGGATTAGTTTGGCTGGGTGTATCAAATGAGCTGATATCCAGCCAATTCCTTGTGATAAGCACCCATTTCTCAAATATTGCCAGAATTAAGTGGTACTTTTTTTGGGGGCAATCCAGCAAAGAAGCTAAGGGCAGCATAACCATATGGATATGCCAGAAGGGCTTCTGAGGGGATGGCATTGAACAGCCTCTGCCTTTCTTCTCCTAGCTCCAAAATGAAACACAAACTTATTCACTCTCTAGATGAGGTTTCAGCCAGTTTGAGGCAGACACTCAATATTTGTAAGTAAGTCCAGCTCTAAAGATGAAATGAATTTATGAAAAGAAAAAAAAAAAAGAAAAAAAAAAGTCTTAATGAGAAAGACTGGGCACCTGTAGCAATTACTGTTTTCCCTCAAGCTTCCTACCACCACTTGCACATACAAGAATGCAAACACATATTGTAGACTTGGTGTAGCCAGGACAGTACAAGGATATAAATGAGTGAAGATTTATGGTGTCCTTTAGCAGAGAACAATTAGAATGTGAGAAGCGGACAATCTTTAAGTATATGTACCCTTCCTAAGTTCATTGATAACTTTTCATGAAGAGAAGGAAAAATTTCACCTCAGAATTGATTTCAAAACCATTTACTAAAATTTTTATTCTGACAATAAATCTCTCCAGTGTCTTGGTCAATACACTTCTTTTCCTTCCCAAAAGAATGGTCTTGTTTCATTATTATTTATTATTATTGTTATTAGTGTTATCTTGAGGAGTGTAAATGTGTATCAGTCCCTCAAAAGATGATGCAGAGTCAGCTGTGTCCCAGCTATGCTCTACAAAACAACATAGATACAGCTAGGAGCACCTCTCACAGGCTAGGTTTGTAGCAGCTAACCCAGGAGAGCTTGCAAACCTCTACCTCCACATATGCTTTCTTACCGTGTCCTCCCATCCTTTCAGAACAGGGCTCAGGTGAGCGCACATTTCTGCAACAGCACCAAGCACGGGTTGGATAAAGCTGTTGAGAGATGGAGGCTCCACTTGCCATTACACACAACCAAGTTTCCAATTTACTTCCCATAGCTCAGAAATCTTGAAAACCTGATGTAATCATGAACACACAAGTAAAGCCAGCAGTAGGATTTAGGGCTGAATATCATGAATATTGTAAACAATTGTTTAGCTCTGGACCTTACCACTGAAAGTTCACCTATCAACACCATCGTATTTATCTTGCTTAGCCTAGCTACTCCCAGATTTATCTGACACAGGTAATACTAGGATGTGTGTGTGTGTATGTGTGTGTGTGTGCCCAAAGGAAAAGCAACCTCAGTTGAAAGTGAATTATTGCTGTTTTCTACCAAGTGCAAAGCCTGCTCGGTCTTTGATTATCCATCATTCAGAGAACTTTTTGACTCAATGATTCTTTGGAGATAAACACCAATCTAGGTGTGGAAAGGGTATGTAAATGCACGAATGAACTGATACGGCGTAAAATTCATAGAAATGCCAGGAGAACTTAGAGGAGAAATGTACACGTATAAATTTGATGTGACACAAGTGATACAGAACTACCAGGCAAGCTGGTTACCCTATAAATACCGTATCTTACACTGACCTGTTTTGAATGAGCTCTGCCGTTAAATGAAGTGAAGCCTTTGCTATGTAAACTGCTGATGTATAGCAAAAAAATAACGAACCCAGCCTTGCAACCAGACTGTGATACCCTTTTTCTAGATGAGTAACACTGCTGTTTGCATGCCTTGAATATGGCTACCGATCTGTATCAGGGTCGTATTGTCTGGTTATACAGAATAGCGTAGCCAGGTTTTGTTTCACCAGTTCAGTAACAGTACTTAAAAATTAAATTTTTATTTCTGATGTCCCTGGTTTTCAGAGGACCAGCAAAGCACACAGTGGAAACATATAGGTGACAGAGCCAGCCAATATCCCTGTGAACCAGGTTTCTGCTGTCTGGGGGGGTTAGGCTTTAAGGTTTGTGGCTGGAACCACAAGAGGGTTTAGATGCTGCATGCAAAAATACGACTCTCAAATGCCCAGATGTGCTACCACTGAACCCTGGCGGCACCTGCCGTCCCCGGGGACCTTTGTGCTCAACAGTAAAGTTCCCCAGATGCATCAGGATCTGCTTCTGCACACAGGAGCACTTCAGCCTTTCAAGATCCCCTTGTTCAGAAGGAGCAGCAAGAGGCCTTGGAGAAGGGACATGAGGGAAGAGACATGAAGTGGAGTTGGAGGATATGGGGCAGAGCCATCCATGTCTGAGTCTGAGACTGTGTAGAGCGAAAGAAGGTGCCTCCTGAAATGAAGACTAATGATATGGTCAAAGGGAAAAGAGCAGCAACAAAGAAAGGGGGTACTGAAGCAGGCTGTAACAGGCAGTTTGTTTTTTGTCTCTGATTTCAGCCATTATTTAATCAAAAATGGGACCAACCTATCTCCAGCACAGCTCTGCCTGCAAATACTCAGAAACGGCTCCGTCTTGACTGCAGTGGTATCACCTCAGGATCTGCCTTGCTCGTCCTCTCCAGTCCTGTGTTACCTGACCTCCAGCCCAGCGTGGCAGTGGGATTAGCAGGATTTACTGAAGTGGTGTGGGCTCGGCACAATGAGTGGTGACGGCAGGTGAGGGCTGGCTCTCCCCTCCTAGTCAGTCCCGCAGCAGACAGGGCTGGCCTGGGGGGAATGGGCTTAGTTCCCTCCAGCGCCTGACGAAAAGAGGGATTTAGTAATGGTCTAAATGTTGAGCTAATGGACAGGAGGATGATGTGGGTGTGAACCCCCCCTTCTTTGTCAGATATTCTTTGGGAGAGGTTTTAAAGGGCTTAACTGACCAACTCCAGGAAAAAGATTTAGAGCTGTGGTTTCTAAGTGGAAGGAAATATCCCTTTTCAGACAAGAATAAAGCACTCAAGTCCTTGTCAGAGACAGGATTTAAGACCCAGCTTTCTATGTGGCGTATCCTATTTGTGAGATAAGGTGGTTCCCCATGCAACTTGCTGGCAATTGCTCTTTTCGCCCATTCGCTTCACAAGCATCCTCAGCATCGAAGTCATGACATGGGACTGATCTACTGCAACAGAACAGCTGTCTTAAGGGAAGTCTTTCCATTACTTTCTGTAGCAATGATTAGGCTCTTGAAGACCAGCCTGTGGTTCCTGATATGTGTCCTTTTGTTTGCAATGTACACAGAAAAGATTAAGTAAAGAACCTTCTAAATTCCTACTCTGGCTGTGATAAAAGTGGCATATTATTAGGGAGTAGAAATGCCAATGTTCATATATATGACTCACATATACATGTCTACAGATAACCAGGATAAAACCGGAGTTAGAACCAAAGCTACCTGAACCGAAGCACAGAAAGGAGGCAAGGAAGAGCAGGAAAGCAAGGAAGATTGTTGCAGAGAAGGAGCCCTGAAGTTAGCTTCCTAGCTTGTTACCTGCACATACTTATAACCCATGCTGGTGAGGAATCACAGGGGTTTTATAGATACCCACAACCTGTGCATATGAAACACAGTAGCTGCTGGGTGCACTGCAGGGGTCTCACATATGGCAAGGCTCAATACAAGCCAAGGAATGTAGGAGAAGATGCAGGGTTAGGTATCACAGCTTCAGACAGCAATGCCAAAGCAAATGGAGCAAGATGCTCCAGTTGCAACCAAAGGGAAGCCACTTTTAAAAGTCAGAGAGGGGTAGACACTTCTGAATGCCAGAGTACCTACATGGTCAGACAGAGTCTTTTTGGATTGCCCAGCAATACTCAGGTACCTCAAAAGCACCTTTGTACCTTTGTGGTTCTTGCTGCAATTAATCCCTGGAGTAAGTGCCCTCAGATGAATGGAATTGCAGCGGGGCTGCCCTGCCTGGGTGACGGCCCAGCGGCACTCCACCCAGCCCTGCATGCTTAGCCTGTTACTCATGCAGTGCCTTAAGACGCTGGAGGCCTGCAGCCTCTTAACTCTGCTGTCACTTCTCTCTCTTCCACATCTTTTAGGTGGCTTTGGAGCTCCAGCCCTAACGCAGGCCTCTTCTCACCCTGCTCCCTCGCTTGTCTTCTGCCTCTACCACCTTGTTTGCTTGGCCTGTGTGTTATTTCCATGAGCATGAACAGGAATAGCTGCAGCTTCATGCACAGCTTGCCAGATTCTGCTCTGTGCATAAGTAAGTGCCTTTGGTGCAGTTGCATCATGTTATTTGCTTGCTTTTCTCCAAAATCTCTATGCTTGGACCTAAGGATTTGTGATCATCCTTCTGCCTCTGGCTTTGCATCTTCTGATCCTGTGTAATCATCATATCAAGTGCCATGTGTTTTGCAGGAAGCCTGCATATCCTTGAAGTTCCAAATCCTCCTCCTACTGAAGACCTGTATTTATTAATTAGGAGTAATCCCTGTTAATTATGAGGAAATACATACAATGGCTCCCAGCTCTGCATGTCTGCACAGAATACTTCACTAAGTATATAACCTTTGGCACCAGAGACCTGCTCTTGGGAGAATTAGATATCAGAACATATTTGTTTAAGCCTTGAGTCACCAGGATGTCCACTGAGATAAAAGTCACTTTTCAAGGTCATCTCAGACCTCATGACCTTTAGGCCCACTCCAGAATTTCGAAGACTTCCTGGTTAAATAAGGTTTATCATTGTTTGAAAGAATTTGGCCTCTGGCAAGTAAAGGTGAAAAGTCATCTATATTTGAATGTTTTCGGTATACAAGCTTGGCTGCTGCCCGTGATTTTCAAGTTGCCCACCGTATTTATAGCCTGAACAAAGCTGTGAAAGGCATAGTGGGGCTCACTAGCACAATTAGAAAGCCATCGAGTGTGGCGTTAATGAAAAACCAGAGGGACAGATTCAGCCCCTCTTCATGAGAGGGCCAATTGGGAATTACTTTGTTGAAGGCAATGCAGTTGCTCTGGATCTAGCTCTGAAAATGAAGGTTGGAGATCCTGGAGAGGGGAGCAGGCTGTGCCACATTTACACTCCTGCTGACATGGCTGTACAACGGCGTAAGTGAAGTTGATATTGGAGGCAAGTCCTGCTCATTTATCCTTCTGTCTGCTCCTGTTGTCAGCGGTGCGCTCAGCAGCTGACCTCTGTTCATGCGTAGACCCAGCGAAGACTGAAGTTGCAAGAAGTCAGACGCTGCTGTCAGTAATACCAGTACAACACCTTAAGGAGAGTGGGGCAGATTTTGATCACAGTTGCACAATTATGCCACTGAAATCACACTACTGCCTGCAGAGGTGTGAGCCCAGATTCACAGTGGTGTGACTGAAGTCAGCATCTGACACATGAGAGTTTGTCTGACTCATCCAAGGCAACGCTGATTCTCCCGATTCACATTAGTGCACTTTCAAATCAAAATTCACTGAAATGGGCTTAAATTGACACAACCCTACATGTGGAGTGATCCCACTTATTTAAGGTAAGAGACAACTCAGCTCAGTGCCTGACTTTTTTCATTTATTTCCTCATAGGTTTGTGGTATCTATGTCCCCTGGGTTATCTCCTACTTGCACAATGACCAGGAGAGTAGGAAGATACTCTGATATTTCCAAATCCGTCTAGATCTTCTCTGTGATATAAAGTACAGGTGTGACCAGCATGAAGTAGGGCTCTGCCTGGTCTCTCTATATCGTTAAAGGAAGAGGTGGCACAAGTTGCTCCACAGTGTGAGTGCTTAGGGGCTCCTCAACACAAGCTGAGTTTGCTGGATTGCTATGGGGCCAATAGCCCTCTACTCCTACACCTTCGTGCCAGCACTTTCCATTGACTTTGTGTTGAATGTGCTTCCAGAAGGCGCTGGAGCCACGGGAACATTGAGCATCATAGTGCCTGTCCACCCTACCTCAACCCATGAAGGAGCCCCTCTAGCTGTGACGTGGCTGGCAGCACATGGGGGACTTTACCAAGTGCAAAGCAGCACCAGGGAGACGGCGATGTGCCGTGCTGATCCTGAGCTGGGTGCAGCTGAGGACTGCCAAGTTCAGTTGTGGGGACAGTCTGCAGCTGGTAGATTCGTGTGGGGAGAACATGCACTGAAAATGTATAATTACTGGATTTGGGTTTTATTTGAAGGAAGGAAAAGGATTTCACCAAGAGATCGCTGTATGTATTGCAAAGCAAGGCTGATTTTTCTTTTTTTTTTTCCTCTTTTTTTGAGGGAGCCCTTTGTTAAAATCTTGGCAGCCCATCTCTGCCGGGAAGACAGAACTGCTCTGTGCTGAAGCTGGGGTTGGCACATCTTCTTCCCAGCATGCGGGGTGTGCAAAGGCGGCGGGGAAGGCTGCCATCTCATGGTGAACCTTGCACGGCTCCGGCACGCTGAGCTAAACCTACCTTGCAGCCGGTTTCCAGACCAGGTGGCTTCTGAGCAGACAGTTTCTCAACAAGTCATGCACGCAGCACCAGAAGAAGCCGAGGTGTTTTAGCATGGGTTTTGTGCTTTAACTTTGAAACCAACTCTGCCAGACCCTAAAGTTTTCTGGTTTCTTGCCTTGTCAACATTTTATGTGAGAGCAAAATGGTAGTTAGGAAAAACCATGGGGGCAAGGCAATCACTCATCTGAGAAAAGGCTGATCGTCAAAGTTGGTTTTAGTGGCGACTTGAGATACGCTATTGTCTGTGCAGTAGCTTTGCTGAGTCACAGCCCTGAATGGAAACTCCCCTAGAACCGCTTGCGGGTTGCAGCTAATAATTTTGGGATTCTTTGGTATTCATCGCTAACCTTCTGCCGCAGCTCACACGTCCTACGCTCTTGCGCTCGCTGTCTGCCCTCCTCTTCCTGAAAACGTACCAGCGCTCGCCCGGCACAGTCTGGAGGCTCCTTCTCCACTCTGCGGGACGTGGCAGCTCTGTGGCAGGCTTCGTGGTGTTTCCAGAAAACCCTGGACACGGATCTGTGACCGAGAGGTTCAGCTTTGGCCAGTAAGACTCTCTAGACAGAATGAAAGTGTCCTTGCTGAATGGTGGGAATCCACCACGGCAGTGTGGGAGCTGGCAGGTGGCTGGCGTCCGTGCTGACAGCAAAGGGGGATGGAGTAGAAGAGGGGATTTTTAAGGATGGTAAAGGTCACCTGTTCAGGGAAATGATTAGAAACATTATCACTGTAAGTGCTTTGGATGCGTCTGTGGTGAGGAGGGAGAAACTGCCTTTTAAAATGTTGCCCAAGTCACACCAGCATTAACAGCTGTCTAAAATACGTCCTGAATATGCACTCCCTGGACATGTGCATGGATATGCACTCTCAAACATTGATGGGCCCTGCCCACCACCCTGACTCCCGTAACTGCACTCCTGAGTCCCGCAGCTGGGAATTTCTGTAGGATAGTACACTTGACAGAAGAAGACATAATCTTTCAAATGTAAGTTCTGCCTAGAGAAAACTTCTGCATTAAATCTTATTTTTCTCCAGTATATAGGTTATTTTATTTTTAAAAGCTGTTTCTTGGAGCAGTGGAAGCCCAGGGTAGTGCTGTGCGTAAGTACAGGAGGTGAATCAGACTGCTTTCAGCTGAAGGGGTCCAGGCTGCTGTATCTCACGTGTTACCCGTGGGGCTTTTGAATGGATTAGGAACAAGAGAGAGAAGCAGCTAATTGGCACTTGTTGAAATATGGTAACATTTTACAAGGAATATGTGCTCAAACCAAAACCTTCACAACTTTGATTAGAATCAGCAAATGGAATAAAGATGTCAAAAGAAGCTCCGGTAATGGAAAGAAAAGTGTTATACTTTACATCAGGATTTTCCTGATTTCTATTGTGTTTCTGCACGAATATAGAAGGCCAGGCCTCTCCAGGTGTCTTTCCATGTCGTATCTTAATCATATGTTTCTGTCCTGCCTCACAGTCCTGCCTCCCCAAACCCTTCCCCTCAGCTCCAATTTTACTGCTTCTCAGCTCGATGCATTTGCTTATAATGACCCAAATCACTTCCTTTCCTTCCGAAAAGGAAAAAAAAGAAAACAACACCCATCCATTTTTAGATAGTAGCCACATGCACAGTCGACTCTGCATGCTGGGGAGGCAGCTGGGAAGGACGCAGCAGCAAGCAGCTGGGAGTGGGCAGGTGTGGGAAGCTCTTAGTCAGGTTTGTCATGGAAAGTCAAAATGTGCAATTACAGGGCAAGGAACAGGGTAGCACATACTGCCAGGAGAGTCGTGCAGCTGGGCTGGAATAACGTCGTTACACAGTACATCGACCTCAGTGGTTTAATCCTGCTTAAAATGTCCCAGTATTCCTGTGTCCCATGAGACCTATTGCTTGCCATCTCCTCAGTTGTTCCAGAACAACCATACGCAGTAAATTGTGTTGGTGGATGGATGGGGCTAAAGAATTAATCTGCCCACAAAGAGATGATAGGCAGATAAATAGATAAGTAGATAGATGAATACATAGGGAAATAAATTATTTTTGCTTTGAGTTCCAATTATTTCACTGAGTCACTTCAGAGTGCAGTCCCATGTTCAGCATTTCTGGGAAACAAGGGTGGAAGGAAGGACAAGGGATTATATGCCGAGGAATGGAAATGAGGACCACTGGAGAAAGTTGTGATGTGACTTCTAGCATACACCGAGTCTCCACGAAGCAGAGGTAACCTTTTGCTAGGCCTAGAATCACTCTCAGGTTGTTTCTAATGAGGATGGTGGCAGATGGCTGGAAGAAATGAGGTGTGACTAGCACGGCTCCTAAACTTGCACAGACTCAGAGGATGTACCGAGCACTGAGTCCATAAAAACTCAAGCTGGAACTCATAACGCCCAATGTCCATCACATGAAAATTGACAAGTCCTTCAGAGCTACCATGTGGCCAGGAAGGGAGGAGAGGTGGCATCCAGGATTCAAAGCTTGTAATGGTCCTCTCTTGCCTTTTGCTGGGGAACGGCTTGGAGCTGAGCTCTGCGGGATGATGGAAGGGACAAGATCAGCCCCGCCAGGCTGTAGGGATTCCTCAGAGGTGTCTGTGCAGTGCAAATATTACAACACAGTACTACTGCAGACAGGAAAAAAGCTTGAGTGCAGCCACTGAAGCTTTAAACTTGATACTGATGGATGAAGGATTTTTTTCTCTGTGAGGACTGTTATTCATACACTGGAGTTTAACTTCTTCCGCATGAAGATGAATCCCCCCTGCACATACAATATAGAAATCTAGCATAATAGGAGCATACTGTGCACCAGTTTTCTATTAAAAGGTTGTTTACAAGCAAGAGTGATTAACTAAAAAGAATTTTTCCCCATGGAAACTCTACTTTGCTTCAGATTATTGGGAGAGGTAATTATTCCCCATACACACTCACACATGCTGCTCTTCGTTTGGGACTTAAGTCCTTCAGACGTCTTTTCTGGCTCAGCCCTCAGCTTAGAATAAGGCGCATGTTGGCACAGCTCCGTGCTGATCCACCAGGCTGCAGGGACTTCCCTGAGTTGCTGAGGGCAGGGACTACCTCTCTCCACTGTGGTGGGACGTGGCTTGACCAGCTCCCTGGAGCCACCCGCTCTCCCTGCGTGGACTGCTGCGGGAGCCGGTGGGGCTTGGTTAGCTTCTGGAATATTTGAGGGATCAGATGAAAGCAAGAGCTGGAGCTAGGAGAGGGATAGGAGAGCAGAACTGGGTGATGGTGAGATGAGAGGGAGGGAGAGGAAGAGGACTGTGCAGTTGGGAGCCAGGGAGCTGCTGGAATGGCTTGGCCATCTCACCCACCCTCACACCTGTGCACCCCACAAAGTGCCTGGGTTAAGTGAGCTAAACATGGGTTGCTAATGCTGCTTCTTACATCCCCTGTTTTAAAATAATCTGCAAGGTACATGTGAACATCTGGTTCTTCTGACACTTCTCAAGGGTGGGTGGGAAGTCAGCATTTGTCAAGTGCTGGGAAAGCTGGAAAAATTGGGATAGCTTGGCTTGGGCTGGTGCTGAATGAGAAGGGGCAAATCCAGAGAGATGCACACTGAAGTGTGTGGGGGAGAAGAATGAAGTGTTTCTCCTCTGTCCTTACGTAAGAGCAATGGCAAAGTCAAGGGCATGGAAATGAAACTATAAATGGGGAACCAGCTCTTGTGGACCTGAGCTAGCAGGGCATTTCCAACATACCTCGATGTTTCCTGCAGGAACCAGATCAGAGCTGAAGCAGGTTAAGAAACACTTCAAGTTCCCAGATCACTGAAAGTATCTTCTGGCCACCCAAGCGTAACCCTTGCAGAGAAACGGGGTCCGCGCAAAGGCAACAATTTCAGACTAGCCTCAAAAAGCATTACCTTGATGTTAGCACCAGCTGGGCTTCCAAATATTTTATTTTTTTTTTTTTTCCACTGTAGAACATGAGACCAATTTGCTGAACTCCTGAGGTGCCAGTTGCACCCAGGCATGCTTGAACTGGCCTTTCGCACTCCAGCATGCGGGAGAGCACGGGGTTTCAGAGGTCCTCTTGGGCCTGCCAGCCCTGGAGCTGTTTCACAGCTGCTGGAGGGCTGCCAGCTTGCAGGTCTTTTAATGAGTGGTGTAGTGTCTGGCAAGTAACTTGTCTTCAAGTGAGTGTGACTAATCATGAATCTTTTCAATAATGCTGACAATCCAGTCTCTCTTCTCTCCCTCTGCCCGAGCCCGCTGAAATAGGAGTAAATTAGCCTTATTCTGGCAAAAGCAGGAAATGATAAAGAGCCCCTAAAAGGTTTCCAGTGCACCATGCCTAGGTTTTGCAGTGAGTGTAATTATCAGAGTTGTTGTGTGTGTGTTTTGAGAGCAGCTAAATAGCTCCGAAGGTCTGAAAGATCGCACTCTGCCACCATCCCCTGGACCATTTGCCCGAATGCGTAATTTCTGTACTTCACTGACACAGTGTGCTCCTGCAAAGGCAATAAGCCAAAGCCTATTAGAGTTCACAACTCCATGTTAATGGTTTATGTGCATTTTATTGGGTATATCCTTACTGTCTGCCTGAGCAGTAGAGCCGGAATACGACACTTCAGTTACTGATCTGTGCTAAGCTTGACCTAGTTTATTGGGTTGGAGAGTGAGATCTTTGTCTTGTTCTTTAATGAGTTCCCTTGGACAACTAATGAAGCAAAAATGCAATTGGGTCTCATATCATATGCAGAAGTGTATCGTATTATTTGCTCTCTGAGAAGAACGGTGCAGGCATTGTTCCCCCAAATGAAACCCACTGGAAAGTAAGTGCTTAATGAAGAGAAAGCAGAGAGCTTGGGAAATTAAACCCGAGGAGGGGAAGAATGGGAAAGTATCAGTAAGTTCCAGGTGAGCATCTGCTGCTGGGAAAGGAAAGGAAATTTTGTTGTGAGGGTATAGTTCTCAAAATTGGTTTTAATATTACTGAATGGGACTTGGAGATTAAATGGTGTCACAGGTCTGAGTCACAGGCTGCTTGGTGTGGCAGGGTGGATGATATGCCTGAGTGCTGGAGATCTCATCCAGCTCTTTTTAATTATGTCTACGTGTATTACCTTCCCAGCAAAACACGTAATTCTTAGCAGAGGAAAACTGATATTTCTTGCTGACATATTGTGACCACTGACTGTCACTACAGTTTTCCCTCCTGGTTTTCTTTTTTGTACCTACTGTTGTTTACCTCTGCTTGATATTTCAACCTCCCCTCCTTCCCACTACACTCGCAGAGGTTTGGAGTAATTCCTGATGGAGTATGAGATTGCTTTTCCCTTCTCTTCCTTCTTTTTCTTTCTAGACCATGGTATTTTGGTAAGTCTTCAGGGACCCAGGTAAGAGGATGGATGGGAAAGTGACTTTGGGATACACAAATCCTACCAATCAGGACAAGTTTAGTGGGTTTCTGCTTCACTGGAACAGTTGCCAGCATTGACAAATCTTTGCAGAAGGCAGCAGTGGGACTTAAGTTGCATTATCCACACTTAGTTATTTACAACATTTACATCATACTGTACATCAGCTAGAATTGTACTTTGTTGTCACCAT
The DNA here is from genome assembly GCA_009819775.1 of Phoenicopterus ruber ruber. NCBI lineage: Eukaryota > Metazoa > Chordata > Aves > Phoenicopteriformes > Phoenicopteridae > Phoenicopterus > Phoenicopterus ruber. The sequence goes on from CM020215.1 coordinate 191,338,710, forward strand.
TTTGGAAGGAGGTGAGAGGACAAAGGTTAAGGATAAAGCTGCCTGAGGAAGGGGCAGATGCTGCTCTCTTTGGATATTAGGAAACATTTCTTCACTGAAAGGGTTGTCAGGCACTGGAACAGGCTGCCCAGGGAAGTGGTAGAGTCACCATCCCTGGAGGTATTTAAAAGATGTGTAGATGTGGCGCTTAGGGACATGGTTTAGTGATGGACTTGGCAGGTTAACGGTCGGACTCTATGATCTTAAAGGTCTCTTCCAACCAAAACGATTCTATGATTCTATGATTCTTTGAAGTTCACTGCCAATCCCAGCACTGGATGAAAGTTTTATGTATGAGTGTTTGTTGGAAGGAAGAGATATTAAATGATAAAATTCAGGAAAAGCAAATGACTCTTGTATATCCAATACATAGTCGGCTTAATGGAAATGAGACAGTGCAGAAAGGACTGTGTTTCCTACGAGCCGCAGAAGAAGGAGGCTTTGCTTTAATAACAACTTAAGAAAAGAAGAAAAGGAACAAAAACTTTATGAAAATCAAAAATTCTAACTGTGTGTCTCCAGGAAATTTCTATCCCTTTTCATTGCTTGCCTGATCTGTTCTTTGAAGTTTGATTACTGTCACTTCAAGACAGAAGAGATTTAGCTGTTGTAGATGGTAAATCTCTGCTCAACAAATAAATATGGTCGGTTTTCTCTACCTTCTGTTAGTCGAGATATGTTTGAAGCATTTTTGAGATCTTTATTGCTTAGTTTGGTAAGCAATCACCTGTTCAACTACAACAATCAAAAAATCCCTGTTTGCCTGATTTGTATTTTTACTACATTCACCAAATTCTCTCTCGCAGCATCAAGACTCAAGCATTTGCTTAATTGTTTATCTGCCTATTTTTGCTCTAACACACAAAAGGTGTCCAGATTTCTGCATTACCTGGTCTCTCTGCTGTGGCTTTTTGGCGTAGTTAAGTGCATATGAAATGAAAGCAGTTTCTCCCTCTATTGGTGTGACACAAATGCATCTACCTGCCAAGGAGTCCTCCCCCAGACATGTCTGCATGCTCTGCTTCTCAAGGAGTTTGGGAATCCACAGCCCATGAGTCTCAGATCCTATGAGGATCCTAATCCTATGATATCCTAATCCTTAGGATATCATATTCCTCTGCCACTGGAGCAGGACAGAGGAAGAAAGAGGACAGTGACGTGTTTGGAATTCAACGTTTTACCGGTAAGTCCTGACACTGCAGAAACATAACCACAAAAGGATTTTATGTTGCGCTTCCATTCATCTTTACCAAATTGCAATTGCAGGGAAGATCCCTCCCAAGCCTAATAAATGTGAAGTTAATCAGAGGTCAGTGCAGGAGCTCAGATAGACCTACAACAGAGACCTTAGCAACTGTTTCTGCACAGTCAAACAACCTTCTACTTCTACTCTTTCTTTATGCTTTATGTCTTCTCTTTCACTCCTCCTTCAGGGATGTGTTTTACTGTCCATTGAGGATACAGTAGAAGCAATATCTGTACGGTGACTGGTCCTTTGATTGTAAGGCCTTGGGAACAGAGACAGTGGGGCTAATTCTTCTGTTGAGATCAATATGTTTACAGAGATATCAGTGTCTGGAAAAAGAGACTTGCCTGGGGAGGAATCTTTTTTTCTTTTTTTTTTTTTTTTCTCCTGAGGCTTATTATGGAAAAACTGGAGAGAGAAATGAACAGGAATTTTTACCTGAGATTTTTTTTCTCTTAAACTGGAAAATGAAGGAATTTTTACAGAGTGAGAGAGATTATTTATGGAGCAGGTTTTCAGTAGGTGAATACAGGTGTTCAGAAGACATATTCAGAGATATTAGCATTTCGAAGAACTCCTCAGATGAAAAAAATATATAGCCTGGTATGTATGTCCTTTTCTGCTTTGCTTGTCTCTCATAGAAGTGCCTCTTCCAAGGGCCAGAAGACATACCAATGAATATCGGCCTAGTTCCCAAAAGGCATGGCACACATATCGTTAGCAATATGAGAGCTACATCAAAGTTGTAGATAAATTACTGAAGTAGCCTAACAATTTTTTATGTTCATGTCTGCAGCTCTGCACAGAGCTGCTGCCTCTATGTGTTGTACCCAAGCAAGCTACCCCCAGGAACCCCACGTGGAGTTACTTTGAAGTTTGCCCTGAAGTATGGCTGCAAGCGTATTTATGCTGCTTTTTTTTTTTTTTTTTCCTGCTGCCTTCCAGTGAGGTTAGACTTAATTTTGGTAGACAGCGAGAATCTTATCTAGTTAGTGTTTGTTTTCAGAACAGCACTGTGAAAAACACTGAGGAACAAATGGGCCCGGGGAAAAAATTCAAAATTAGGGAAATGAAAGAGCACTTAGACCTGAACAGATAGAAAATTTCTATACCGTGCTGTTTCTGTAAAGTTTAATGTTCAAATATCTGATTCACTGGTAAGAGGAATACCCAATGAGCCCCAAAATGTATGAAAGCGAGAGACTGCATGCACAAAGGGGTTCCAGTCATACGAACATGTTGCTCAGTGTTCACTCTCGAGGTTTGAAATATCACAAGGAATCTTAACGAAAATGACAGCTTCATTTCCATGCCATGTGAAGTATACATTGCACCTTGTGTAAATTGCTGTGAGGGGGCAAAGTACTTTTCTCAGACCCGCAAGGCACCACTGAGCTTTGATATCTGCTCTTTGATACTGTCAACCGTGAGAGATCTTCACATGTAGGAAAAGCAAAACATCAATGCCGAGTGCAGGCATATACCGATCTGGGAGGAGAGACTTGCCCGGAGAGCATTTAAATGTGCAGAATTTTAACTGTTTCTTTGGATTCTGCCAAGACGGCTACCGGTTACAGAGCACCGCAACTAGGCAAGATGCGTGGGGTAGGAGGTTTTGAATCTAATCTGTTTTACCATGTCTGGGCATGGGTCTTAACTGTACACTGCCAAACAGCTTAGCTCTCAAGAACAGTCCCAGGTCCCTGTGTTCTGATCATCTACACGGACATCCAAAACATCCATGGTACCAAAGCATTCGTTCACTCCTAGCTTCTCTTTTGAAGTGTATCAACTAGTTCTGGCTGAAATGAAGCCCTGTGCATTTCTGGAGTTACTCTAGGTTTTACTCCCAAAAGGCAGTGTGGATGAGACACCCCCGAGTTGTTTTCTGTTTGCCCCATGTAGCCTGGGGGTATTCTGGGGGGATTTACAGCCCAGACACCTCCACATGCCCTGAGGATGCGAATCAGGACAAATAACTCATGCTTTCAGTTTCATGCTGAAATGCACTATCCTACAGCACAGCCCTCATATTATTTTGGGCTCTTTGAACCAAATGGTCTGCCTGCAGGTTTACACACAAAATAATTTTGATGTCCTGGAACCGCAGGAGCATCACAGGGGGCCCAGAGGAGAGACATGTTAAGTGGTGCAGGATGCGGCCAGACTATCTTGAAGGGGTCAAGCCATGAGCACTGAGCCTGCAGGGATCACCCCCTGAAAATGATGCATTTATCAGTGTAGGTGTACCTAGTGTGGTCCACCTTGTTTGGATTACTCCCAGTTTACACCTTGAAATTAGAAGCAAGGCTGACTTGCCTCAGGTAACTTCCAGTTAAGTTTCTCGGCATGGCCAGGTGGCTGCTGAGCCACCCTGCAGAGTCCTCTGAGCTTTGTGGAGCTGGAAAAGGGAACAGGATTTCCACTGAACACAGACCCTTTCAGAGCTGGGCCCCAGCTCTTCCTTAGGCTGTGTGCAAAGATGGCTGCAGCAGAAGAGAGTATATTGCGAATACTCATGAAGCCTCTGAAACCCAACTGGCCCTGATCGTCTTTCACGTTGGTCTGAGTTATGCACAGTCCAGGACACCCTGTTTCTCTGAAATGAGTTCAGCAGTCCAGGAATGGAAGCCAGCCCTTATTCCCTCAGTACTGGCAGTAGAAAATGAAGAAAAACACGAGCAAAGTGGTATATCAGTGGCCACAGCTTAATTTCCCTCCCTACTGTATAGAATTAGCCATTCTGATGCATTTTTATGAAAAGAGGCCAAAAATATAATCACTTTCACTGTTAGAGAATGTGACTCCAGTAGTATTTTAAGTGATGTCCCTGGGGAATGTTTTGTAAACAACCAAGACTGATTATGCAAAAAGCAAAGAAATCAGTAATCCACTTTGTTGCCTCTTCTGCTCAATAATTGTCTTTGCTGTAAGTATGTTCATCATGAGCTCTTTTCTGACTAAATATAAGATGTAATATGTTGAATAATTGCAGGAAGGTAGCGAGTTCTATATTTAATTCCTTCACCTGATCTTTTAAAACTCTCCATAATTTTTCTCGGTAACAAGAACTGTTGTTCACGCTGTGGTTTGAAACTCTGATGAAGGCCCATTCCCCTTAGCCTTAAATACAGCCAGAAGGCTGTAAGAAATCTCTTGGATTTCATCTACTCCTGTTTTCAAAACATCATGAGTGAGAGGAGCTTTGCAAGCAGTAGGCTCGCTGTGCATCTTTTGATCATTGGGAGTGAGTTTTAATTTAAAATGGCACTTGTAGTTGGTAGCATCACGTCGATAAAAAATAAATTGCTTCAGGTATTTTTGTGGTTTCTCATTTTCTGAAGCCTGGCTTATTTAGAAGGAGGCTTAGTATGAGCAAAGTAATCTCGTTTAACGTGGTTACATGCTAGAGTGCAGTTGACTTTGTGCTGTACTATGGATCTCATGGCACGGGGCTGCAAACTGGGGCTGCATCTCTGAGAGGCTTTGGGGGCTGGTAAAGCAGCCGACAAGTTGGGCGGCAGAGGAGGTCTGCCTACTGCAAAACTAAGGTAGCAACCTTTCGTTTTCTTTATACCATTCTGGACAATTCATCAGGCAGAGGAACCACTGCACACCCTGAGGCCCCGGTCGGCAGTGCACAGCCTGGCTCAATCCTGCTGCTTGTGAGGCTGAGACCTGGGTGTACATCCTCACCCCATGGCATCTTTAGGCATGGGAGGGGAAGGAGGGTATAATGTATTTCCATAGGTCTCCTGGCTGGTATGGCTGTGGTACCCTCCGGGATGAACCTAACCCTAGCACTCTCTTGAGTGTGTTCAGGGATTTAAGGCTATCAAAGCTACAAGTGATAGATAAAAGATAACATGTTGGAAGCTTAATAATAGCCAGCCCAAACAGACCCAGGGATAATCATATCAGTGCATTATTAATAACAGGAGATATTGGATGTCCTGCATACGTATTCACTCATATCTCACAAGTAAGTCTGCCTGTGTGTGGTCCAGCCACTGTGAACCGAGATCGCCCATGTCACCAGAGGTTTGTCTTGGTTTGTAAGACAAACAGTAAATTATACAAAAGAGTAGTATTTACTAAGCTGACATTTCATACGACGATATGAAAGATAATGTGTTATGGGCTATGTTGTGCTTACGATTTTGGATGGCTTTGTATACATCAGTGTTTAAATTGGCAATGTGCACACAAATTAAGGTCAGTCAAAGTTTAAGCTGAAGTATTTTGTACCATCTCTTCAAATGGACACTAGAAACTTAAAAAATTACACTCTGTTCAGTTTCCCTGTGGTCTCCTAGTATTTCAAGTTGCACCTGAGATATAAATGAACTGAAGTAGGTTAGAAGAAACCTTTCTTTTTTAACTCTGGATGTGGGATGCAGTTATTTTGTGTCTCCTGTACTCTCCCCTGTTTTTCTTGGTTGCTCATAAAGCAAAAGGGGAAAGCAGAAAAAAGTACATAAATCATGACAAAAATACTTGGGAAATGTAGAGCCACAGTATGCTCCAGCTATATTTCAGTGTTGCTTTAAAACACCACCAGCATGTTTTGTTTTGCACTTTATTTTTGAGGCACAGCTTTGTCAATTTGAGTCTTCTTGGCTCCATTTGAATCAATGGCAAAACAATAATCAGGCTCAGCAAAAAAAATATCATTTCCACTGGGAACAAATTCTTCTGACTTGAGACTTAACCTGCACACTTCCTCCGGCTCCGAGTTCCTCAGCCCTGATGGCTGACTAACAGGGTATAACTTTGGACTCATTTAAAATGCAATTGCAGAACACACCAGAGAAAGTCATTTAGCAGTATATCGACAGAAGGGCAGACTGTAAATCTAATAAGCTTCTTCCATTTCTAATTTCTAGGATCCCGCTATTAACAATATTATATTGCCTTTGGCAATATCTGACACTCACATATGGCAATGTACCAAATGGTCTATTAATATGACAGATGCATTTTAGAAAAGAGTAACTGTCTCATCCCCCTCGGATACAGAGATGAATTGAAGACTGCCTTGAACAAAGCTCACTATTTACTCTTTTCCTGTTCTCATGCTGCTTATTAGACTGGTATGCTGTAAAACCAAGGTATAAAAACAGACTGCTACACCAAATGTAATTCAACAGCATCACTTCAAAGATAAGTATGTTGTTAACTTTCCATTGGAATTAACTTATCCAAGGCAGCTCTTTGTAGTCACAGAATATTAACGCATAACCTTGTGAACCAGCACATGCAGCTGGCGAATGCCAGTGATTTTCACTTCATAATGCAACCATCTCAAACAGTAGAAAGCCAGAACTGAAGAAATGCAGGTATATCCAGGTAACAAAACATGTCTGACAGTGGTCTTGAACAAAGAAAATCTGGCATTTTAAGTGTGCCTTGGAGAGGAGTCTCTGGGGAATTCATATTCTCGGATTTGAATCCATAAACCCCTAATGACACTATCTTGAAATAAATCTCACCTGAAGCAGATGCCTCCTCCAATATACCTATATAAACCTTTTGTTCCAACACACACAAAGAGCACTTCGAGTTAAATACTTTTCTAGATGGCTCTTACAAGCTGTCAGCATTAAGTTTCATAACAAACAGATGTTCATATTTTATAAGCCTCCTCCATAAAAGACTTCCAGTATTCTCTATTTCAACAGAGGCACAATGGAAAATTATAAGGGTCTAGAAACAGTACTCCTGTGGGATCCTGAAATGACTAAGTTTGGCTCCGGCGAAACGCATCTACAGCTGTGGAGACATCGATAGCGAACGGTGGGAAGGGGTGGATGGGCAAGATTAGATAAAGGCCAAAGGTTTAACATCCTGATGCTGGAGGGATTTCCACTGGTAGCGGAAAGAGGCGGCTGCCCTGCTTCTGTGGGGCCACTGACTTCAAAACTGATGTTTAGGAGAGGCAGTTCTGGGCTATTTCCTAATGCCAAGGTAGGTAACAGAGCTGCGAATCCAATAACACCCACCTGAGTTCAGTGGCAGCGCATTGTTTGTCCCCATGAAAGCAGGGGAGGAGAAGCAGCCTGGCAGGCTGTGCTGCGGGAGCAGGGAAAGGGGGACAGAGCTCTTCCCCACGAGGCTGCGACATGGCACCGTGGATGCCTTGTGCGGAACCCCGGTGCCCCTGCAGCACCAGCTGGGTTTGGGGCTCGCAGCCCCCTCAGAGCACAAGCACACCCCTCGGGGCAAGCACGTGGGGTGGAGGTGAGGCCCCTGGCACGTGCCTCTCTGTTTTAACAAATGTTAGCGATAGCGGGACAGAGGACAACATGCCTCCTCAACTCTGAGAAAGGGTTGGAAAACCTCATTTTCCAAAGCAGCATGTTTTTGTGTGCTGCGTTGCAGCCTGCCGCCCTAACACCCCGCCTCTAGGACTGAAAACTCAAACAATGTCCCTACTTTTTCCCCCATTTGGAGACAAAACGTCCAGAAGAGTCAGAGGAGCAGCTTAAGGCATCTCTTTCCACACTTCTTGCTCATTACTGCTCAGGGATTATCGCAGGGGGCGAAGATGCAGCTGGCTTAAAAGCAGTTTAGAGGCAGTCCCATGCCACGCTGCCCCCCCAGACCCTCTATTCCTGCCACCTCCCCTCTATGGACACCTCTCTTTTTACAGCCAAGCTGCCAGCCAGATCGGGGGGGTTCATCGCGACGAAACCAATCTCTCTCCAAACAAACTCACAACCCTTTTTTCTGCTGGGTCAGCTCAATGGTCTAGCTAAACAAAACAACCAGAGTGCCAGGTGTGAGGGAAGGAATGGGAGGGCATAGCCAGGGCTGGCAAAACATCTTTTTTTGGCAGTGACACAGCCCTAAATTGGTCTAAAACGAACCTGGAACAGTAATGGAAAAGGATGATTTGCCTACTCTGTGCTATTTAAAAGTCCCCCAAATATAAAGGGATTTTCTTGAATTTATTAAGTCAGCATTAATTAACCTTTAGGCAAAAAAAAGTGGACCTTAAAAGTATGATAAAATCTTGTCACACTGAAGTGTATGGGCATTCTCTTATTGAATTCAGGGGAACTAGGATTTCACCCTTGAAATAAGACCTGGCTTTTTCATTTTGGAAGTGTCACTTCAGTTACTCCGTGTCCTTACTGCTCCTCAACAGGACGAATAAGCCCAATACTTCTGAGTTTTTTGATTTTCTGAAGCCTTGCAGAAAGCCAATTTAAAATTTCCTTTGCACATACATTTGAGTACTCATACTTAATATTTACTTTGAGAAGGATCTTGTTCTAAAAAAATGAATTGCATGAATATTTGTGGAAAGCAAAACCAGAGCAGATGCAAACATAACTAAAGTGGATTCATTAAAAAATTTCAACTATTTGTGTATAACTACTTCGCAGCATTCATCCAGTCTGGCTGGTAAAATGAAGCATTTTAGATCTTTGAGAGAAAAAAACCCCAGCATTCTTGCAACAGATATTTTCATGGACAAACAATTTTGAACAACCTATTCTTTCTCTGCAATCTCTGCTTGACTAGTTACAGATGGAACAAGAGTTGAAGAGAAAGGGGAGAGATTCTCACCATCCTGTTTTCATACAATCATGGAAATTAGAATTAAAATAAAAATCAGACAATCTCCTCCTGTCCCTTCTTCTGCTAGTTCATGATGACTTTCCAGTGCATATTTTCCCTTGGCTTTGTTCAGACTGCCAGTTTGTGATGAAACAGAGGAAAAAGAGCCATCTTTTGAAAAATGTGAACTTTCCACATGACATGGAAACCTGTCGCTTCACAGAGCTCTTGCTACCGCCCAGAGGTGCCTTGGGAAAAGTGAAAATATCGCCTGGAGACGGAACAGATTGAAAAAAAGGAAGCAGTTGGCTGAAATATCAAAAAGGTGTCTGTACACGTGTAGACCTTTTGACTGTGAAATTTTCATCTAACTTTCTCCTGAAAATCATGAAATGAGTCTAAAGTAGTCATTTGGGCTCTCTCTGCAAATCTTTCCCTGGATATGCTTCTGTCTACCTCTGCAAGTGAAGAAGACAACTAGCTTAAATCAAATGTCCAATTCTGAGATGAGATGAATCCCTCTTTTCATGAAGTCATGCCATTTTCCTTTTTCTTTAAGCAGGGCATCACAGTAAAGCAATACTTACCCTCTGGAACAACCACAACTAAGACCAGGTTCAATCCAAATCTCACAACAGGTCTGGGTCCCACAGTGCTCAAGGGGTGTCGGGACATGCAAAACCTCATTTGTGAGTTGGGAAGTCGAAGCAGTATCTATTTTGGGTCAGTTCCAGCTCAGGCTCCGCTGTGGATGAAGTTGCTCCTGTTTAGTTCTGGTTAAACAAAACTTTCAGAAAGCAGTTTAAGTTCAATATAAGATAAAAAATCCTGAATGATTTGGACCAAATTCAATTCTACTTTCTGTGTTAAGAGAATCTGGAAGGGAACTGATCTCCAGCTGCGACTATAAACACATACTGAAATTAAGAGCTTTATTTCTTTCATTTATTATTCTGTTCATTCAGAACAGAATGGGAGCTACGCTTGGCCTTGCACGATTTTACTGGTGCTTGTACTTTGTATAATGTACGCCTGCCATCCTGACAGAGATCTAGTCCAGAAAATAACCCATGACCATTATGGATGTGAATTACATTCCTTTTAAATAACAAGAAGAGACTGGAGAAAATCTGAAGTACTTTAAGAGATGACCAAGAGACGCTTTCCAATGGAAGGGATTTTATTCTCCTAATAAGGAAAAGTCATGTTGTACAATACCTGTATAATCTCATCTCCTCAGTAAATTCTATAAAGAATAGACTGACGCAGCTTTTCTTACTGCTTATATATTATGTTCATGTGCGTCAGTAGGTATTAAGTAAGTTGCTACTTTTGTGCAAAAATGGATCGGTATGGATAGCGCAAAAACCATCTTGGAGTGATGTTGTTAGAACTGGTTTGCCCTCAATCAGGCCTTGTTGTAGTGCTCAGATGCAGTATTCAATTAAAACAAGAAAAGAGAGCCAGGACAAGGTTTTCAGACATCATTAATAAAACATTTCTGCTTAATCTCCGTGGAAAGCACAAAATCAACATTGTCTTGGTTCTTCTTTGAAAATCCTTGGCCCAACCAGCTCCGGAACTTGTTTTTAGAAGTTCAAGTGGAGGAGAAGTTATGTAGGAGGGAAATGTTGAGAGCGGTATGGACACATTGCCTAGATGCAACATCCCTGCAGCCTCTCCCATGCGTGGCCACCTCTGTACATGGGTATGTGCTTTGCTCACAGAAAGCCAGGTGAAGTCTGTGCATTCACCACCCATCATTTGCCTACCTTAACTCCTTCTCCTCCAGGGACATAACCAGATTCATCGTCATTCCCAAAGGATAACCCTTTTCCACAGTCAGAGAGGAAGTGCAGAGACAGAGAGAGGTTGAAATGAAATGGCCTCAAATAGAATGCTGCAGACTTTTTAAAAAGTAAGTTTTTGCAGGTGAAAGGAAATGAATCTAGCTGAAAGCAGCCAAATTGGTATATATACTGAGCAAGAAGAACTTTCTATTTGAATAGTTTTTATTTTCCTAATAAGGAAAAGTCAACTGAATGCCAAAAATAGCATATACCTGTGACGTGAATGAGCCACTGTTCTCATCTTGCTGAGAACTCACTGGACTCTGCCTGCTTTGGAGGGCTTTATAATACCAGGTAATACTATAGCCTAACATTTTGCACGTCATGTCTTTACAAGAAAAGGGACTTTGAGTTCCTGCTGGCGCATATGTCTACCAAATAAAAAACATCAGGGGAAAAAATTTGCTCCTGTCTTACACTGGTAGGGCTTCAGTAATTTCAGGAAGCTTGTACCAAGGGAGTAGAGACCAAAATCCTGCACCTAAGCTTTCCGAACCTACATGAGCAAAATTCATTGCACTATTTGCCCAGGTCCCACCTTAGCAATTAATATGTTAAAACGTATGTTTCACCTCAGGTGCTAGTAAGCTGGAGTAATCAAAAGCAGTTTAAACCACTAAGCAAAGAAATAATTATCATGTGGTCACTGAAATCCAGCTGTACAAATTATCGTCTAAATTCTATCAAGCATGTAACTGTGAATAAACTCAGCTATGAAGCAATACCATAGGACTGTGTCCCCTCTTCTTTTCAGGAAAGAAACTGCTTCTTCCAAATTACATGTTAACTGAATTCACCCTTGAGACATGACAATGGGCTTGAAACACTGCAAGGTATCCGTATACATGCTCATAGGCTATATTCCCTTGGTCAATTTATTGGCAGGCAAGTAATAAACGGAGGGCTTCCCTTCTCCAGACAATATGTGATCTCTCTAAACCTCTGTGAACAACAGATCTAAAAATCGGTGCCAGCTGGAATTAAATTATTTTGATGGGAATGATAGTCCAGCAAAACCTGGACCTTTAACACCAAGGGCTTTTTCAATGGGCTACTACAGTAAGAGGTGGTAAACATTTTGCTTCATTGCTCACTTTAATGGTATTTAAATCTTCTCAGATATGGAGATAAAGGCCCTTGATAGCTATTTATGACCTTTCTAATACTAGTGGTGCACTTAAATTCATTACTGATTCTGTAGTCATGTAATCCCTACTAACTAACAGCATCAGTATCATTCTCATCTTTTAAAGACTAGCTGGAAGGTGATGCTCTGAGAAGTATATTAGTTACTCCATTTACAAGATTCATTACATTATCTGGAGGGCAGAGCTCTGGATGAAGTGGTGTTTGATGGGCTTTCACCAGCACAGTTTAGCATTATGAGAAAGGTTTTTTCTTCAGTAACAACCTACCTTAACCTGAAGCAAAGCCCTGATCAAGCAACAAGGAGCATGTTTTTTGCACCTCTCTTCCAGCTCCCATCACACACAAATTCCAGGCCTTGAAGGGCAGTCATGACCGAGAATTTGTCTCGTGGTTATGGATCAGATGAGACGTTAGGCTGGGACCCATTTGTATCATAGAATCATTTAGGTTTGAAAGGACCTTTAAGATCATCAAGTCCAACCATTGACCTAACACTGCCAAGTCCACCACTAAAACGTGTCCCTAAGCACCACATCTACATGTCTTTTAAATACCTTCAGGGATGGTGCTTCCACCACTTCCCTGGGCAGCCTGTTCCAGCACCTGACAAGCCTTTCAGTGAAGAAATTTTTCTGAATATCCAATCTGAATCTTGAGGCTGCTTCCTCTTGTCCTATCGCTTGTTACTTGGGAGAAAAGACCAACCCCCACCTTGCTACAACCTCCTTTCAGGTAGTTGTAGAGACGATAAGGTCTCCCCTCAGCCTCCTTTTCTCCAGACTAAACAACCCCAGTTCCTTCAGCCGCTCCTCATAGGACTTGTGCTCTAGACCCTTCACCAGCTTCATTGCACTTCTCTGGACACGCTCCAGCACCTCAATGTCTTTCTTGGAGTGAGGGGCCCAAAACTGAACACGTTACTCGAGGTGCGGCCTCACCAGGGTCGAGTACAGGGGGACGATCGCTTCCCTCGTCCTGCTGGCCACACTATTTCTGATACAGGCCAGGATGCTGTTGGCCTTCTTGGCCACCTGGGCACACTGCTGGCTCATATTCAGCTGGGTGTCGACCAACACCCCCAGGTCCTTTTCCGCCAGGCAGCTTTCCAGCCACTCCTCCCCAAGCCTGTAGCATTGCCTGGGGTTGTTGGGACCCAAGTGCAGGACCCAGCACTTAGTCTTGTTGAACCTCATACAATTGGCCTCAGCCCATTGATCCAGCCTGTCCAGATCCCTCTGTAGACCATCCCTACCCTCAAGCAGATCAACACTCCCTCCCAACTTGGTGTCATCTGCAAACTTACTGAGGGTGCACTCGATCCCCTTGTCCAGATCATTGTTAAAGATATTAAACAGAACTGGCCCCAATACTGAGCCCTGGGGAACACCACTTGTGACCAGCCGCCAACTGAATTTAAATCCATTCACCACAACTCTTTGGGCCCGGCCATCCAGCCAGTTTTTTACCCAGCACAGAGTACGCCCACCCAAGCCATGAGCAGCCAGTTTCTCCAGGAGGATGTTGTGGGAAACAGTGTCAAAGGCTTTGCTAAAGTCTAGGTAGACAACATCCACAGCCTTTCCCTCATCCACAAAGCAGGTCACCTTGTCATAGAAGGAGATCAGGTTGGTCAAACAGGACCTGCCTTTCATAAACCCATGCTGACTGGGCCTGATCACCTGGTTGTCTTGTACATGCCGTGTGATGGCACTCAACATGATCTGCTCCATAACCTTCCTCAGCACCGAGGACAGACTGACAGGCGTGTAGTTTCCTGGATCCTCCTGCTGACCCTTCTTGTAGATGGGTGTCACATTTGCTGACCTCCGCCAACTGGGACCTCCCTGGTTAGCCAGGACTGCTGATAAATGTTGGAAAGTGGCTTGGTGAGCACTTCTGCCAGCTCTCTCAGTACCCTTGGGTGGATCCCATCCGGCCCTGGAGACTGGTGTGTGTCTAAGTGGTGTAGGAGGTCACTGACCATTTCCCCTTGGATTATGGGGGCTTCATTCTGCCCCCCGTCCCTGTCTTCCTGCTCAGGGGGCTGGGTCCCCAGAGAACACCGGGTCTTACTATTAAAGACTGAGGCAAAGAAGGCATTAAGCTCTCTGTTCAGCGAGGTCAGTCTTCTTCCCCTCCTTGTCTTTCGGCACATGGGGATGGCCTGCTCCTGCACCTTTAAGTTTTCCTTCTTGAGGAATGTCCAACCTTCCTGGAAGCCTTTGCCCTTCAGGACTGCCTCCCAAGGGACTCTGTCAACCAGGCTCCTAAACAGGCCTAAGTCTGCCCTCCAGAGGTCCAAGGCAGCAGTTCTGCTGACCCCCCTCCTTACTTCTCTGAGAATTGAAAACTATCATTTTGTGATCACTATTCCCAAGATGGCCTCCAACCATCACATCACCCACAAGTCCTTCTCTGTTCATGAACAAGAGGTCCAGCGGGGCGCCTTCCCCAGTTGGCTCCCTCACCAACTATGTGAGGAAGTTATCATCTTCCACACACTCCAGGAACCTCCTAGACCGGTTCCTCTCTGCTGCATTGTATTTCCAGCAGGCATCTGGCAAGTTGAAGTTCCCCACGAGAACAAGGGCTAGCGATTGTGAGACTTCTCCTAGCTGCTTATAGAATATTTCATCTGCTTCTTCATCCTGGTTGGGTGGTCTATAACAGATTCCCACCATAATATCTGCCTTGTTGGGCTTCCCTCTGATTCTTACCCATAAACACTCAACCCTTTCATCACCATTATCAAGCTCTAGACAGCTAAAACACTCCCTACCATACAGGGCTACCCCACCGCCTCTTCCTTGCCTATTCCTTCTGAAGAGTTTATAGCCATCCATTGCAGCACTCCAGTTGTGTGAGTCATCCCACCATGTTTCTGTGATGGCAACTATATCATAGTTTTCCTGCTGCACAGCGGCTTCCAGCTCCTCCTGTTTGTTGCCCGTTCTGTGTGCATTGGTGTAGATGCACTTCAGTTGGGCTATTAATCCTGACACCTTTCTGGGGGGAGAAGCCCTAATTCCTACGTGACCATTCTCAGGTGCTTCTGCGGTTTCTAACACATCAATAACTCTTGCGTCTTTGTTGCCGCTTGGATCTCCATCCCCTACCTCCATTGAGCTGGCAGACCGAAGGACCTCGCTAGCACATCATCCCTCAAACGCTGGCCTGCTGCCCCCAGGCTTATCTCTAGCAAGCCTGGTTTTATCCTCTCCCCCCTTCAAATCTAGTTTAAAGCTCTTTTAACAAGCCCTGCTAACTCCTGTGCAAAGATCCTTTTCCCCCTTTGAGACAGGTGTACCCTATCTGTCGCCAGCAGGCCTGGTGTCATGTAAACCCACCCATGATCAAGAAACCCAAAATTCTGCTGGTGACACCAGGCTCAGAGCCAGGCGTTGATCTGCTGAGTCTTCCTGTTTCTTCCCTCAACATTCCCTGCAACTGGAGGGATAGAGGAGAACACTACTTGTGCTCCCAATTCCTTAACCAGTCATCCCAAGGCCCTGAAGTCTCTCTTGATTGCCCTTGGACTTCTTGTTGCAACTTCATCGCCGCCTACCTGAAAAATCAATAATGGATAATAATCTGAGGGCCATACCAGGGTAGGAAGCTTTCTCTTCACATCTTTAACCCAGGCCCCAGGGAGGCAGCAGACTTCCCTAAGAAGTGGGGCCAGTCTGCATATTGGGCCTTCTGATCCTCTCAGGAGAGAGTCTCCTATAGCAATGACCCATTTTTTTTCTTTATGGAAGCAGTTTTAAAGCAGGGCGTAGGTCGACTTGACCTCGGCGACACCTCCAAGCTGGATGAACCATCGTCCTCGTCATTGTTCGGTCCCACTTGCAGACCCTCGTACCTATTATGCAAGGACACCCGGGGAGGTGGGATAGACATGGAGGAGAAGCACCTGCTGCTCTGGGCAGGAACTTGTCACCATTCCCCCCTATTCCTTAAGTCACCATGTTCAGCCAGGTGGATCCTCCGTATCATGCGTCCTGTCTGCCTGTTGGGCCTGTCCCAGGGTAGATATCACTGTAAGATGAAAAATATCTGAACATCAATAATCTAACAGTGGGCTCACTGTTGTCTATGAGCCTTAAGATTTAAACCCAGGCTACAGCATGCCAATTTTTTGCACCAAGACATTTCTTTGCTTCTTGCCTAATACTTCTTTAAAGCAAAAGAGAAACACATCCACCTTTAGAAAAACATGGGCAAATGGACGGCATTCACACAGTGCCTTCAGGCATCCACGGTGCTTAAAAAATAAGCAACCTATTTAAGTAGAAAGATCCAGATCTGCAGACAGTAAATGCCACTGTTTCCAAAATGGACATTTTTTTAAAATGTCAGTTTTCCTTAATTTTTGGAAGGTTTTTTTAAAAAAATGAACCGTCCTGTGAGCTGCTTCTAACTGAATCTAGCAGAAATGGGCAATTCATGTAAATGTACAATCTGGACTTTTGTAGATGATGGCAACAATTTTTTTGTGAGGTCAAGACTTCACTTGAGACCCAAAGGAAGGCTCTGTCTGCGAACACCTAAGCTAAAAAAAATTAGGCTTGTACCTGGGCAATTCACAGAAGGTAGAACTTCTATAGAGAGATCTGAAAGGAGATATTGCAAGTTCCCCTGGGAAAGAAGCTCGGAGCTCAGACGACAGGGTGTGAAAAGGTGTGTAGATAAAGATTAAAAGGCAAAAATGAAAAGAAAGGAGAGCCAAAGCTCAGGAGCAGGTGGAGGAGGGAGCTATACAAAGTGAGCAAGGTGAACTTGCCAAGATGGGGACAAGAGACCTAGCATGCAGTGGGGATAGTGACCCTTCCTGCTCTACAAAACACAGCCAAGATCTCCACGTTTGACAACCACAAGACACTTATGGCAGAGCTCAGAGAGCTGAGAGGTGAATGCCCTGGAAAAGGTTCCCAGCAGGAGATGGTGGTGGCACACTGTGGGCTTCACTGTCTCCTTCCACATCTGGGGATTAGGATTATCCACCTGCACAGACGTATTGCAGGGTATGATCTTTTACTTTGGCCTTGTATGAACTGCTCACAAGCTGATTTCGACCAAAAGTCACACTACATCATTGAGTCTGTGCCCATGAATTTTACAACCATGACTGAATGAACCACCTCTACTCACCTCTTCTAACTAACTTCTAAGGCAGTCTAACTGTGGTGACCCTAGAGACAATGACAATGTTTCAAAAGTACCTCAAGCACTGTGCTAGTACAAGGAAGGGGAAAAAAGGCACCAAATGTCTGGAACTATTTGGGACATTACATATATATAATATACGTAATAACTACATATATATATACACACATACATAGTAGATTTCATAGAATCCTAGAATAATTTGGGTCCCAAGGGCAGGGACATCTTCCACTAGATCAGGTTGCTTAAAGCCCTTTCCAACCTGTCCTTGAACACTTCCAATGATGGGACATCCACAACTTCTCTGGGCAACTTGTTCCATTGTCTCACCAGCCTCATCTTAAAATTTCTTCCTTATATCTAGTCTAAATTTACCCTCTTTCAGTTTGAAACCATTGCCCCTCATCCTGTCACTACAGGCCTTGGTAAAAAGTCTTTCTCAGTCTTTCTTATAAGCCCTGTTTATATATTGAGAGACTGCAATAAGGTTTCCTTGGCTCCTTCTCTTCTCCAGACTGAACAACCCCAACTCTCTCAGCCTTTCTTCACAGGAGAGGTGCTCCATCCCTCTGATCATTTTTGTGGCCCTCCTCTGGACCCGCTCCAGCAGGTCCACGTCTTTCCTGTGCTGAGGACTCCAGAGCTGGATGCAGTATTCCAGATAGGGTCTCATGAGAGTGGAGTAGAGAGGGAGAATCAAATCCCTCAACCTGATGGCCATGTTTCTTGTTTCAATTGGCTTTCTGGGCTGCAAGTGCACATTGCCGGCTCGTGTCCAATTTTTCATTCACCGGTATCCCCAAATCCTTCTCTGCAAGGCAGCTCTCAATCCATTTCTCCCCCAGTGTATACTGATATTGGGGATTGCCCTCACCCAGGTGCAGGGCCTTGCACTTGGCCTTGTTGAACTTCATGAGTTTCACATGGGCCCACTCCTCAAGCCTGTCCAGGTGCCTCGGGATGGCATTCCTTCCCTCAGGCGTGTCAACTGCATTACTCAGCTTGGTGTCATCTGCAAACTTGCTGAGGGTGCACTGAATCCCACTATCTATGTTATTGATGAAGATATTAAATAGTATTGGACCCAGTATGTACCCTTAGATATTGATCCATTGAGTATAACTCTTTGGACGTGGCCATCCAGACAATTCCTTATCCATCTAACAATCCATCCATCAAACCCCTATCTCTCCAATTTAGAGGTAAGAATGTTGTAGGGGATTGTTTCAAAGGCCTTACAGAAGGCCGCGTAGATGACATCCGTAGCTCTTCCCTTGTCCACGGATGCAGTCGCTCCATTGTACAAGGCCACTAAATTAGTCAGGCATGATTTGCCATTGGTGAAGCCATGTTGGCTTTCTATAATCACCTCTCTGTCTTCTGTATGTTTTAAAATGTCTTCCAGGAGGACCTGCTCCATGATCTTAAAAAAAAAAAAAAAAAAAGTGCAGGGGATGAGCCTCGCCCTGGGAAAACCACCTGCCTGATCATAGTGTCTCCCCTGCCAGGTAAGTATTTACATCCTGGAATTGAACCCTACTCCCTCTCATAGGAGACTATAGCATGGCTTTGAATCTCTTGTGTCAGTGGCTTAAAGGTAACTGTTGGAATCAGACGGTAATTGTGTCTTGGTATTTCAGATTATTGTGTCATTAAATAATTGTCAGCCTGGACAAATTGTACTGAGTAAATGCTTTGTGTTATTTGGACTTCAGAGGAGTGACAGTAGAGAAGAGGCTGGGAAAGCAACAGCATTTCAAACATTAGTATTTGTGTAATAACTCAGGGATTTGCTTTCTTCCTGAAAAGTGGGGACGTACAGACACATTTTCCTTTTTGAAAGACTCTGTTCTTTTCCCTCTGTGCTAAAGCAGGAAAGGTTTGAAGGGAACATTACCAGATGTTTACATGAGATACCACAACCTATAGAGCAAGATTGAACGCTGTTTTCATTTCAAAAGTGTGATACACTTGACTATATCTCTCAGTCTTTTGCAGAGAATTGGGTCAAGAAGAGAATATATTTCTCAAAGACCTGCTTAGGAAGGTGTTTTACTCAACAACAACAACAACATAGACGCTACATTTATCTTAACAGACAACGTATGTTGCAATGCTGAACTTCTCAACACCTTGATGATAAGGTGGCCGAAAGACAACACTCCGGGAGGCAGAACAGCAGTACATGCTAATCAGCGTTCACACGAACTGCTTGGCCCCCCAGACAGTTACAAGGCTGAGGTGTATGAAAGCTAAGAGTAGGACAGGGCAGAAAGAGAAAACAACACATGAAGAAGACCAGGGAAACCCGAGTTAGGCATGAAAGAGCACACAGTGGAGTATCACACCCGGGGTCACAGCGCAGTGGCTGTCCCCGCATTGATACGACAGAGACCCCTTGCATCCGTTTGTCCCCTTGACCTCTTTTCCCTTCGTGAACTGAAAACCAAAGCCTATCACAAACTAAACCAAGTAATGCTGCAAAAAGTCTTGTTCCTGGGTAGAAAAACTGTCTCTTGAACTGTGAGGGCTGCCTCTCCATTCTTTCATTTCAACCAGGAGCCACGTGTAACCCGAGTGCATTCAGTTTTCATGGGAGGAGGGCTTTTCATTTTAATGGACTCATTTTAACACGCTTCTGTGTTAAAAAAAGTAAACCTGAAAGCAAATAAGCAGAGCCTGTTACAAGTAAAATTAAGCAGGTACAATCACTTCAGTTTTCACCAATGCAAATCACTGGTTCTGCTGGTTAAAATAGCTCCAACTAATTCAAAAGCAAGAGCTAATGTTCAGCATTGCACAAATGCACAAAAATGTGTGAAATCTGCAGGCATCTGATGAAATTAGCACAGACTTTCACAAAACACTGAAAATGATCTTACCAGGAATGTCGTAAGAAGCCTGGGAATGGAGTTTGGGGCAGGACCCAGGCTCAGGCCAGGGCTTGCTGGGGAGCAGCTGGGGCTGAGCCTGCGGGCAGCTCGCCCCTGCACTGCATCGTGCCTGGGGATGCAGCCCCCTGGCCACCGTGCCCACACGCTGGGGAGGTAGCCTGCCCCACCTCCGCCTCTTCCAGCCCATCCAAAGGTGGTGCAGGACACATCAGAAAAACTGCAAAGATACTACCAGTTCCAACTGTAATTCTTTTTCTCATTTAGGGTATGTTGATGTCCCATCTAAATAATTTCCAAGACAAAATAAATTCAAAAATAAAAGGACAGCACTGCTCTGCTCTCATTTCATTGATTTGTCTTCAGAGTACTTCTGTCCCTATTGCTGTGGAGCCAGGCTGGGGTTTCTCTTTGTCTGTTGTTAAGTCCTGAGCTGGCTCGATGGGCTGTAACCTCAGTCATTAATATCAATTACCATAAGGACAGCTGCCTTGTTCTCCTCGTCAGAACTTCAGCATGGAGGGTAATAGACGGCTTCAGGCTGGCCTCCTGCCAAGAGGGCTCCATTGTTTTCATCTGTGATACACGAGGAAGAAAATAATGGGGTTAAATGAATTTGATTAGACTGAGCTCAGCCTAGCGTAGCATTCAGGCTCTAATTTTGCTCTTCTACAGTATGATTTTACATCCCTGAAATCAGCACAGGTTTAGCCATTGATTTAAGGCTTATTTAGGAAGTCAGTGACTCCTTTTAAGCTCCATAACCTCCACCTAGACCCTCTCAGTGCTGCGCATGTTGAGTTTGTTTATATTATATATATTCTATTTTTTATTAACAAATACCAAATAAGTTTTGAAAGAAAAAGATGAAGATCCATTATTTCCAGACAGTGACATTTTTGCAGCTTGGCAAAGCAGTAAGTATTTAATACGGAAATTCTTCCTCCTGACACACATTGCTTGCTTTTTTTCCTTCTCATCCACAGTGTAGCATCTTCTGCCAGTTCTGCACTTGTACCAGCCGCGGAAGCCCCACAAGCCAACACAGCAAAAGCCTACAATAAAGAATAGCGGAGAATATCTTACACAGCTCTTTGTCACATACAAGAGAGGCACAGTGTGCATCAAAGAAGAGAATTTTGCTGAGAGAAAAGGAGAAAAAATGTGACAGCTTAATATATGTACTGTTAAAGCTAATGAGAAAAATCCAAATGGCTTTAATCAGTGTTATGTGGGGCTCCAGTCTTTTATTACAGAGATTTTAGGTTCTAAGAACTGTATCCTTGCTTGGTGTCAGTTGGCATAACTCCATCTGGAGCTCCACCAGTATACCCTTTTGAATGTCTAGCCCATGTGAGGTGCTAGCTTTATTTCAACATTGAATGAACTGATTAAAGAAGAAAATCACTATATAAAATGCTCAAAGAGACCATGAGGTTGAATCTGGCTCTGTTGCAGATGTAGAAACTCCGTAACAGCATTGTAAAAAGAGCTATTCATGTTTAAATGTGCCGGGGAAAAAAAAAAAAGAGGCTGTGGCATAGTAAATAAAAGCTATTTTGAGCATTTACAGAACCCCAATGAGGTCAACCTAGGGAAGTTTACATTTTCAGATGTAAAGATTGCTATTTTTCAATTTACATAATTACTATAACAAAATGTATATAATTCCGCAATGACAGACATAACTTCTTTGACATAATGAAATTGCTATTATATACAAATGCTAGAAATCTATCAGGGTGAAATTTTATGTAACAAGGAATTTTTATGCCATTAGATTTGAAGAAGGCTCTGTGGACTATCTTACTGGAAAGACCAACACCGAAGATGCTGAGACACAACAGTGATAAGGTCTGTACCAAAACACCGCTAAATTAAGTAACAAATCTGGCCATTAGACCAGGAAAATCACTGGGAAGACCTGCTCCATGGAGAATGACCCCATAGGACCTCATTCAAGTGGGCAACCATATGAAGCCAGGCTGGTCTACTTGAAGATGAGTGTCCAGGTTTGGTTGCCCCCTTTTTTTTTTTCTTTTTTAAATAAGCAAAGATATGTAAGGGAAAATAGGTAGTAATTCAGTATATCAGTAATATTTACAGACATGCTTACCCTATTATCTCAAACAAGACACTACTCATGGCAGCAAAGGGAAGCAGATATACAATTTTTTGTAGGTTTCACCTCTCAAGTATGCACTTCTTGCATCAAGGACTAGTTTTTATTATGTGTGTAGAGTCACCTGCCACAATGAGCTTCATCAAATCCTTATCAAAAGTTTTAGGGCAATCAGAAATAAGTGAGTATGCTTTTCTACCTGTTAGGACCTGTCAGACTGTGTATTCACAGCAACACTGAACTAGTTCAACTTCTGAGCACATTTCACAGGCTGTACAAAGGGGGGGGGGGGGGGGGCGGGAAAGGAGAGTGCTTTTCCCTACTACTGAAAAATAACCAGAAATGGAGAGGTCTGACGTGAATCTAAAGTTTCCTGACATCTTCCTCCTTGCTATCCAGACTGTCAGTGGAATAACAAATACTTTAGTACATTAAACTAGGGTAGTAGGTTTTTTATATCTTCCAGCGGGTGCTGTGGATGGATTTGTAACCACCTCGACTAGCTGAAGGACATTTAAGAGCAGATGTTTAAGCATAAATTTCTCTGTAATGTAAGACCTCGCCCAGCTGTAAAACCTATTCATGCTGAAAAACCCACTGTGAGGTATCCGAGGATCTTCTGGAATTATGGTTACTATAAATTGAGAGTAGTAAAGATCGTTGGCTAGGTTTGAAGAAGGGGAACAGCACTTGGCCTTCTTACACACAATGGAATTTGTAATAAGAGACGTTCTGCCATCTTCATTTTATCCTGTAAATGCAGAGGCACATGTATAAAAACAACTGACAGTTTAAAAATAGTGGAGCTGAAGGACGTAAGGCAGAGAGAAGATTTGCGGCTGCCCCTATAGCTTGCTGTTCATGTAGCACGAAGGAAGATAAAATGTCAAAACAGAACCGAGAAAAGAAAAAGTCATGAGGAAGGCTGTCCTTTCTGTCTCGGGAGCAGATTTACCCTCCCAACAGCAGGGACCAGCTCTGGGCTCTCTGTGTATTTTGTGGAGAAGCTTGAGGTAAAAAAACCTGTGGAGCTGCAAACACGGCAAAGCCTCCTGGAAAGTAAACACTGCACAGATAAAAACAGGTCCATTGAGTATTTCCAGAGGAAGAAAAAGATCAGTTATCTGAAGGAAAGCAAGTTCTGACTCAATTTATTTATGTTTCTGGAAACAAAATGAGGGTTTCTCATTAAGCAGCTCAGCAAGCTGCAAAACATCAGCAACTTCAAAGAATCAGGGGGCTGCTACTGGTTTGCTCCGTTTAACAGGAGTGCTTGGTCTGCTCCAAGGAACGGGACTGTTTGGGGAAGAGCCCACCAACCCCCTCAAACCTGCTGCTTTCCTAACTCCTCCCTAATCTCTCCTGGGCTGTTTGCAGACGCAGCAGCAGAAGGAGAGGGCTGCTGGGGAGCTGCCTGTGCCTTCTGGATTAGTCAGGCTGTTTGAGCAAGTGACAGCGACATCAGCCCTTATAGCCCCCGCAGAGACGTGCTGACCTCTGCCAGCAGCCCGCGGCACCAAGCTGCGCTTTGCCAGCTCTTTGCTGTGTGTTGGAAGGTCCCTGCTGGGGACTCCCCCACACCCCTGGTACAATGCAGACGTTGAATTGCAGATAACGTACCGTCGGTTCCCCTGCGGGTGCCAGGGAGTGGAAGCACGCAGGTCCCAGTACCTAATCCCGTGTGGGTTTCCACGTGGCAAGAGGTTATGGCAATGGATCCCTGGTGGCAGGTGTGGCAAAGGCCTGGGAAAGTTGGGAAATGCAGCTCCAAGGAAAGGTGAGGGTGCTGGGGAGTGGCCTGTCTCACTGGCAGAGGCGAGAGGGAGCAGAGGGGAAGGACACCTGGTGCTGCAGAGCTGGCTGCCCTCTGCTGTCACCTTACAGCAGGCTGGGAGATGCTCCAAGTGGGGCTCCCACACGTCCTCCAACCATGCATTGCAGGGGCTCGTAGAGCACTCGGCCTGACTATTATATGTCCTGCAGCCTGTTCGTTTAAGGGCTCAACCTGTTTGCCGTGGTCTGCTATAAAAATGATTTTGCTCTTCCATCTTAGCTTGGTGTTCCTTCTTATTGCAGAAAGAAGTCTTCAGCCTGACCTTGCAGGTGCTGTGCAGTGGTGCTGGGTGCTTTGTGTCCCAGTGATGTGAGCGAATCAGCGGGGGTGGAAAGCATGGGCCCTGGGGGGTCACACTAGGAGGGACTAGCCGGGGGCTGCTCAGCAAGCAGCTTTACGCCCCACTTTACAGGAGAGCTGTGAGCAGGGTCTGGCACACGCAAGCGCCTTACCTGTCTGCTGAGGCTGCCGCGCCGGGAAAGCTTTTTGGGAGAAACAACCTGCAGTCCTGCCTTGGGTTTTTGGAAGCTGTTCAACATTATTTCCCCATTGCCAGGAAAACACATGGCCCAAACTTACGAGCTTAATAATCACTTTAGCCCTCAACAGCAACTGATAGTGGCTTATCTTCTCAGGCTTGTCTACATTGCCTACTAAATGATAATCCTAATTACAGCCCTAATTATGTTTCTGCCCAGAATATTTGTAGATAACCTTAACTCTTGATCTGTTTAGTCTAGTTTTCCAGGTGGCAACAGATTTAAAAACAGGTTTTTAAACGAGATATGACTATTACGTTTCTAATAATAGGAGAGTGTGATCTCAACATTGCCTGTTATTTACTGGCACGTGGTACGATCAGTTGACAGTGGTGGTTGTGAACACAAGCTCATAAATACAAGTTCACTTTTTAGTTATTATCTGTCTGTGTTGCCTGATTTAACTCTTTGCATAGTGAATTGTATCTGGTTTTTTTCTCTGCTGAAATATCAGTATTTCAGATACTTTCAGTATTTCAGATATTTCAGATTAGGAGCAGGCGCCTTGTGTGCCAGGCATTGCTTTGAAACTCACCTCTCAAGGAACCACTTGCTGTTCCTGGGGAACACAGACCTTTTTCGTTCCAGCTCTTTTATCTCTTACAGGAGTATCTGAGGCAGAGCCGCACTGTCATGGGTTCAGCCCTCGCTCTCCAGAGGTTCCCTGGAGCACAGTATTTGTGTCCAAGGTCACAACGAGAGTCGTAAAAATTATTTGAGGTGTGGAGAAAATGCCGTACAGGGAAAGCCCTGAGGAGCTAGGTCTGCTTAGCCAAATGAAGGCTTACATGTGACCTCTTTTTTTTTGAGAATTACCGTAAGAGGTAATGTT
Organism: Phoenicopterus ruber ruber; assembly: GCA_009819775.1. Taxonomy (NCBI): domain Eukaryota; kingdom Metazoa; phylum Chordata; class Aves; order Phoenicopteriformes; family Phoenicopteridae; genus Phoenicopterus; species Phoenicopterus ruber. Next base: position 191,363,944 of record CM020215.1, read on the forward strand.
GTCTCTTGGGAAGGCAAAGCATCATACGAAAAGGGCTTTCAGTCTGGTTGAGAACTCAGGCCAGTGTACAGATGCAGAAGTCGGAGGCCGTCAGATCAGAGAGGCCGAGATTTCAACAGTGGAACAAGCTATGGAAAGAAGTGATGGCTTTGCCATCTCTGGATATCATTCTGAAAAATAAGCTTTCAGCCAGACCCAAGTATTGAACACAAGTAAGGGTGATGGGATGCATCACTGTGGGCTATTTCACAAAAGGTCTCGGATTTCCTCCAGTTTTAGACTCTCAGAGTCTATTAACTAGGTCCATCATGCTCATATGGTACTGTCTAGGACTGAACAAACTCTACTTCCATCAGTAGTAGAAGGAAGGTGTCCTTGAAGCTGGTACGCTCTTTCCTTGTATGATCAAGAACCACATGATAGTAATTATTGATGGTAATTTTCTTTCTTTAAAAGGCACAGCATAAATTACTGTACCACTCTTTTTTTTTTTTTTTTTTTTTCATTTCCTACCACAAAACACCACAATATTGTATGAAACTGGTGAGCTCAGACTGGCTCCTGAAAAGGGCAATAATGAATTTGATTTCTGCTACTTTTCTGGCCCTAAGCACTCCTCCGAGCACTCCTGTTACCCCATACTGTGTTAACAAACTGCTTCAAGGTCTGTTCCAGACACATTGTGCTGCTGGGATTATGATGAATCTCCTTTAAGGATGGCACGTGCCGAGCTGCGCTGAGGACTACCTTTGCTCAGTCCTTCACGCTGAGACGGGTTTTGAATATAGGTTGTCTCATTATTGGCAATGAAGTCACCTACACACATCTCCCTCAAACATGGAAAAATACTGCCATATTTGCTCTGCTTCAGCTTCAATTTGTAAAGCACGTTACATTACACTCTTAAACAGGAGGGAATTACATTCCACATGAAGTATGTTACCTGGCCCTAGCCTGATGTTCAGCTCATTAAACAGCCCTCCCAGAAGAAAACTTCAGGAACCCTGATCTAAAGTCTCTTAGCATGAACCACTTGAGCATCAGTCCAGATGCTGAAGGAAGTGCTTTCAGCTACCTCTGCTGGGTCTGTGCCCCAGGGGACCCGTAGCCTTTCAAACTTGTCCCAGCACTGGTGCCTCAGACAGGCTAATGCAGACTCTCTCATTTGCTTGTGCCTAATTCCTCCCAACCTACTGACTTACTGTGGGTTATTGTGGGTTCAGGAAGCAGGATTTGTCAAGACACTTGAAATTTTCCTGACAGATACTGAGGGCTCTCTTTTAATCATCATTTGTCATCATCATTTGTAGGCTAGTCCTTAAAATCATGGAAAACTTTGTGGCTTTAGCAAAAGTTTTCTGTGCGCAGAAACTGATTAGCAGATCAAATAAAAGATTCGCGCATCTGAGCAATGAGGGTGCCACAAGGTCCAGCTTTAAGGCCTCAGCTTCGAAGTGTAATCCATAACCCGGTGCAAGACGCATAGGCCCTACGAAGTGCTTGGGAGAGTTAATCAAACCTGGAAAGGGATCCAAAATAGCCAAACTCTAAGCAGAGGGCTGATCAAAGTTGATAAACACTAGCCCAGGGATAGATGATAATGAAAGGCCAGTGGCAAGGATTCCACTCTGAATTATTTTTCGTTGACCAGAACAGGGGAATGATCTTGGACCCAGGGATCTTTCCTCCAAAGTAAGTGCCAGACCCACTGCCCCTTCCTGTGTTTTCTCTCTTCACTTTGATAATCATTTCACATTTTGCATTGCTGCCGGGGGAGCGGAGGGGAGTGCAGTTCCATGAGTAGATGTGGGTGATCCTCTGCTCAGGAGAGGCAGGATGAGCTGCACCAGTGCAGGACGGCACTGGGCTCTGCTTCCCGGCTCCCTGCAGACATACACTGACCAACAGCTTCCTCAGTGCCAAGCTGCATGTCCCAATCGCACGGGACTGAGGGGTACCAGGCACATACCATAGCAGCTGAGGGACGGGCAAGCTCCAAAACTACTTGCAGGTCAGTGGTAACAGTGGTGCCCGGTAGTCACAGGCTCCCTGGTGGGAATGAAAGCAAATACTCCCTTACTGGGCCGCTTCTACCTATAGCTAAAGATCTGGATTTCACGTCAGCCTCTGCATTGCCTCAGGCCAGCTGTTGATCAGGTAACATCACCTCGGCAATAATAGCTGCTCCTAAACCCCTCAAGACCTCCTTCAGTCTGTGGCCTGAAAGCCACTTGTTGGCCTTTTCCTCTCCCGGAAAAAAAATAGTGAAAACCTACTGCCAGTAGCAGGATAAGCAACACCAGCATGACACCACCTAAAGACCCAGAGATCTCTGACATTGACAATCCTATTGCATTGAACCTGCTAACATGAAATAGCTGTGCTCTGAGAGCATTCATTAGACGAGGTCCTCAAGGAGCCCAGCCAAGACAATTCCTGTTTTCTGCCCCTTGCCTGAGCTTAGACATGAAGTGCTCCTGTTGCGGTCTTACAAGTGCCAGACAGATGGAAACAGTCACTTTCCTGGACCTATCTGGCTACAAACTTGCTAAGGCAGCCCAGGAGGTGGTTGACCTTCTTTGCAGCAAGGGCGTGTTGCCCTTGTTGCCCACTAGGTCCTTTTATGCAAAGCTGTTTTGCAGACAAGCAGCTCTCAGGCTGTCCTGCTTCCATCCCAGATGCAAGAGTTCATCTTACTGAACTTTATGAGGTTTGTGTTGGCTCATTTCTCCAGCCTGTCCAGGTTCCTCTGAATGGTGGCCCTGCTCTTGACTGTATTGACCGCTTCCCCCAATTTGGTGTCATCCACAAACTTGCTGAGAGCACGCTCTGTCCCATCATCCAGATTGTTAATGAAGACATGAAGAAATAGTACTGGTCCCAGTACTGATCCTTTAGGGACCCCAGCACTGAGTAAGAGCTGGCCTTTGCACCACTGACCACAACATCTCAAAACTGAGCAGCTCCTGCAGAAGTGAAAGTTTTCGTGTCTGGAAGCTTTTATTGCCCAGAACTGAAGCAGCTGTGACACCTCACGGCTTGCAGAAGGTACAGAGCTGAGCCAACCTCCTCTCAAGTCTCATGCTGCACTCCCAGGCCATATACGTATTTTTTTACAAAGCTGGAAGGGACAAATTCTTAGCTGGTATCAATCAGAATAGCTTGCTGGGGTGATGCTGAAGAGGTACAGATAACCCTGGATCTTCCACTCCTCCCAGCAGAGGGTTTATCCCAATAAATTCCATTACCTTAGATTGATCCAGCCAGGATAAGCCCCAGTGAGCTTCAGTTTTAAAAAATCTCTACCATCTTTTTTAGGGAAGAAAAAAATAAGCATGCTGTTTTAAAGATGACTTTCACTGTAGATTCTCATTCTCCGTTTGGCTGCCTTGCATTTTGTTTCCAACATTTGGTATCTCCATTAACACGTTAGGTGCGGGTCTGACAGACAGCTGCTATTCTTGGTCCTGTCGACACATTTCACTGTAGTAAAATGACAGTCACAGCTGTGACTCATTACAAGAAAACGACCTAAATATAAAATAAAGACTGGGTCAAAAAAGCCACAAGAGTTAAAAAGAGGCTGAGATTAATAGCATGACTGGGAACAGGCCTAGGCTTGGTGAAGCAGATGAGAGAGGCTGCTGTTGCTTTCCCCATCCTCCAAATAAGTATAGAGCGAGACTTTCCGAGAAAAGGTTTCCCTTCAAGGAGCGAGTCCGTCAGCCCTTGCCGAGCGCCTTCGAGCACCTGCGGACTCGGTTCCTGGATGTGGCCATGCACAGCGCAGAAACAGACTGAATTGTGGCAGAAAGATAACAAAGTGACTATGTGCACCCACAATTTTGATCTCTTTTTATGGGAAGTTAGTCATGCTTTACAGTAGGGTGTATTCATTAATAGGTTAAGAAATGATTCTTACACCTTTTAATAAATGACTAATTTTGTAGAGTCCAACAGTTTCTGAATCACTTATCAGAAGAACTTGCAACCAGATTTAACACTTTCTCTCTGTTTCAGTAAAACTGCTTTAAAAAGGCATACTGTTCACATCTGCAACATTGTTTATAAACTGTATTCTAGTCATGTCTAAAATAGGGGCCCAAAAAAATTTACGACCTAGTGGCAACCAGTGGTTTAATGTGCAGGCCTCAACATCATGGGTCCTTGACTTCTATATCCATCCCTGTTAATGACTCACTGAAAAGTACTGTCTGAGGAGTCATTTCATTTTCTCTACCCCCATGCCCCCACATCGGCAATCTGAGGTGTGTGCATAACACCTTGAAGAAATAAAGGTTAAAATTTGGGACTGTGGGCAAAATTCCTGTTCTTTCTGAGGGCACTGCAGTACTATTTTATATGGTGGACCTACTAGTCTTACATTCCTCAGCTATAACTCAAAACTAAATAGAAGAGCAGTTCTCCCATTCACCACATGCCATAGAGATTTTGGATACCATGAACAGGTTGCGGTGACTACGGCACTGGAGGAAGCTGGATGTAGGCTTGTAGAGGAGCTACCCTTCAGCTCTGCTTCTTCTGCCTATGCATTAGACCTTTGGAATAGCTGTAGATTCTCCACAGTGCCTTTTGCCAGCATCAGAGCTGAATATATGGCGGAGGAGGAGAAATAAGGGTGAGGGGTTTCAAGGTAGAGCTGAAGAGAAGGATCATAGGAAACGGCTTGGAGAAGTCATCTAGGCCATCCAGCCTGCTCCCCACCATTACCATGAACACCATGTCAGAGCAGCAGTTCCTGTCTTTCCCAGCAAACATTGGTCTAAGCCATTCCCCAAAACCTTCCAGTTGAAATGTGCAACAGTTCGGGTGCAGAAACAGGCTGCCCTATGCAACAGCCCTATTAAAAAAGGGGAGCCAGGTAAACATGCAGCACATCATACAGGGGAGTGAGTAGATCTGGTCCCTACTCAGTAGTGTGTCACACCCATGGGACATACTTGGTCTCCTTCTCCCAGGGACGAGCTAAAGGCAGGGTGCATGAAACGAGTAGAGCCAACCTTGAATCCGGGGCTGGCTACAAACATAAAGCAGTGGGTGACCCAGCATTTGTGGGAGCACAAGCCTCCTTGCCCGTGTAGCCTCTTCCAACACAAAGTTCCCCTTCTGCTGATCAGGAGCAAGGGGGGAGTAAGCACTGCAGGATCAGACCCCACCACTCAAGAGTGTGTTCTTCATTTTAAATAGAGTCTCACTGTAGGAAATCAGTCCCAAATAGCAAAAAATCAAAGTCTTGTGCTTTGTAAGAGGCATGAATAGCCTGCTTTATGTGACCTTCTTCAGCGGTGTGGGTACTGCTCTGTCTTCCCTGTTCTCTACTGTGTATCATCTTCTCTTTGCAGCAAGAGAGTATAAAGTAGCAGAATAGCTAAGACTTGTTCCATTGTTCTGCGACAGAAAACATTTTTAGAGAAGGATTGTCACCTCATTAACTAGTGCAACAACCTATATCCTAGTCCCTGCGTGAAGTTTCGCCTCCTGCTCAGCCTTCCTGCAGCCGCTCAGGCTTGGTGCAAGTTAAGTGACATCGCAAACATGTGGGCAGAAAGATGGAGGGATTGTCCACATCCAGATCCTGTTGAAAGTATGGACCCGTATAGAACCTGCTTCGTAGATTAAGCTGCTCTTGTCTGCCTTGCTTTGAGCAGAGGGGTTAGCCTAGATGATGTCCAGAGGTCCCTTACAAATTTAAAGACTCTGTGATTCTGTGATCTGGAAAAGTCTGCCAACCACTGGGAAACCAGGTAAAAATGGAAAATTTCCTCCATGCTGGTTTTTTGACTCTATCCCCTAGTTTTCTTTTGTTTTTATTAAAAATAAAACAAAGTGAAACATTTAGTTTCTGGTTGAGCTCAATGTTCTTTTCAACAAGAAAATGAAATATTTCAGTTTTTCATTTTGGCAAGAAAACTCCCAAAATATTGGTTTTGGCTTTAGCTGTGTTCTGCCACTGAACTGCAAAATCAATTATTTGCATAACCCTAAGTGTAAGGTAAATCTCATCAATCTCCATAAAGTAAAGAAACTTAACGACCAAATCTATTCAATGAAAGGATACATTTACTGGCAGAGATGTGATATATTAAGACTGTTTTCCAGCAGTTAAGAGTCCTCAAATTCTGCAAAGCCCATGAAAACCAGTACTGGAGGGCAAAGGAGCTCATGTGCTTTAATCTTGTAATAGAAACTACAAATATAACCTCTGGAACTAAATATCACCCTTTGAATGTTTTCTTCTCGAGCCCACGTCTGCTGCTAAGAGAGAAGGAAATAGAAATGCTCAGTAGCAAGTGGTATCCCCGTCACAGTCTTTTAGTGTTTCTTATTTGTGTGTATTTAAGTGGTTTACAGTATAACTTAATGAAGCTATTATCTCTTAGCCATAGCAGAAATAGTTGTCCTGAAAAGCTAGGTTCTTCGCAAAAGCAAAAGAGGTTTTTAGAATAGGCTGAGGAAAAATATGAACAATCTTATGGGCATTTTGGTGAAAAAAAATATTTCTGTACTTTGACACTTTTTACTAATTCTGCATTTCTGTAAGTCATTTCAGAGCCTTTTTTTTTTTTTTTCATTTTGTGTTCTTGAATGGCAAAATACAAAGCATAGGAAACTGAAGGGGGAATTAGAAGTCTGTGCTCAGTCACAGAGTTGTGGTGCCATTGGGATCACAGAGATGCAATGGGAGAGCTTGAGTGACTGCTGGTGCCTTGGACTGTCTTTAGGAAGGTCAGAGAGAGGAGGTGAGGAGGGGGAAGCTTCAACTCTGGACAAAAGAGTGGCTTGAGAGTATGAGGCTTTGCTATGAAATGAGTAACAAACCAGCCAATTGATTATTGGTCAGGATCATCCCAACCCTAGTCCCTGGGAAGACTATGGAGCAAATTCTCCTGGAAGCCATGTCCAGGGACATGAAGCACAGAAAGATGACTGGGAACAGCCAGCAGGGACTTACCAAGGGCAAATCATGCCTGACCGGCCTGATTGTGTTCTTTGATGAGATGACTGGCTCAGAAAACAAGGGAAGACTGTTAGCATGGATTTAGCAAGGCTTTAGACACAGTCTCCCATAGCACTGTTGTGGTCAAATTGGGGAGGTCTGGACTAGGTGGATGGACTATAAGGCTGGTGAAAAAATCTGTCTGGGCTGCCCCACTGAAAGAATAAAGGCCAATGGCTTGAACTGGTGACCAGTTATGAGTGATATTCCTTAGGGTTTGACAAAGGGGCTGATACTGTTTAATGCCTTTATTAATGGCATGGAAGATGAGACAGAATGAACCCACAACAAGTATGCCAATGACACCAAACTGGGGAGAGGAACTAGAAAGTAGGGCTACTATTCAGTGACATCTCAGCAAGCTGATGAAACAAGCTGACCTAAACCTCATGAAGTTCAATGAAGGTGAGTGCAAAGGTGGAATAACCTCAAGCACTACTACAGGCTGTGGACAAACTGCCTGGAAAGCAGCCCTGCAGACAACAGCTTGGGGGTCCAGGTGAACAACAAGTTTGGGTGAAGAAGGTCAACAGGATCCTGAGCTGCATCAGCAAATACCAGCTGGTTCAGGGAAGTGATTTTCCTCTCCATTTGGCACCTGTGAAACTACTCCTGTAGAACTGTGTCCAGTTGTGGGTGGTTGGTCATTCAACTGGAACAGGTTGTCCAAGGAGGCTGGGGAAATCTGCATCTTTGGCTATAATCAGATCTTGACTGGATGGGACCCTCCAGCCTCTGATCTATCTTTGAAATTGGCTCTCCTTTGAGAACAGGGCTGGATGAGGGGACTGCAGTGGTCTCTATCATCCTTTTTTTTTCTATTGATTTCTACTTAGTTTGTGAGTCAGGTCTTATTGTTTGAGGCCTCAATTACAGTATTGTTTAGAATGGTTGGTGGGTTTTGAGGGTGAAGTGCTCACAGATGCAGAGGGTAAGCAATGGATGTAGCCCCTCTTCATTGTTTATTCTTGCCCAGAAAAGCACCAAATGCCGAAGCGTGTCCTTGAGCTTCCTTACAGAGTGAGCAAAGGGCGTAACTGCTTTCCGTCACAGGTGGTGAAAGACATCCTGGATCAGCTTGAGGAGGTTCAGATCATCACTTCCCGCTACCTGGGAAAGAGCTCTATTCACCAGGTTATCTGCTACTCTTGGTGTAGGCACTGAGAGTGAAACCAAGGGGTGTCTAGGAAACCGAGGCATTTCCAGCCCACATGATTTGTTGGATCGATCCTTTAGTGCCTTCTGAATGACACATATCTGAAGTTCTCAGATGAGTAGCAAATGAAACATATTTTAGCACAGTACTGCAAAAATGTCAGTGACACTTGATAAGCTCATCTGTCAAGCAAAAAGAAAAATCAGCAATAGCTACTGAGAACAAAATGCTCTTTTACATCTACAAAAAACCAAATGCCTCTGTTGTATCTCATCGAAGCTAATTTTCCTTGGTTTTAAAGTGTTAAAAAAATTCTAAGACTTTAGCTCACAAAGAAATGATTAATTTTCTTTTTAATAAGCAGTTATGGCATTAGTCATCTCTTCTGATTCACAATGAAAGCTACGGGGCACAGTGGGATGTATTTACCCGGAGAGGTGTTGAATTTCGTCTGACATGTAGACTTTTAAAAGTATTATTACTTGAAGTTTTATGTGTGAAGGAAGAAAGGCACAAAGGCTTCGAAACTGGAAATGGCTGAGTACAGAGAAACAAACGTTGTGTCGGAAAAAAAATTCTTCAGAAAGTCCTGGCTCTGCTTATGTCAAAGGACTCTTGTGTTTTTTTCTGCGCTCTTGTACCCCCTTTAAAACTTCCAGGAATGCCGGCTTTGGCCCTCCTTCTCTTGACAAGAGCTTCCTGGGGGATGTCTCTCAGCTGTGGCTCACCAGGATATGGTCTTTGTTTTCCTGTGCTTTCTCTGCCAGCTGCTACAGGTTGCTCAGCGTTCACCTTCCTGGCTGTGTAGGAGTCCAGTTTTGGCGGCATGGATGAGATTGCCTGATTCAAATACCCCCCAGCCAAGTACATAGCTCCTGGGAACCAAGCTTAAAGACTATATGAAGGCATACATTTCCCCCTTCTTGCAGGAGTGCCATAACTACCAGGCTCAGTACCTCTACAGGGTATTTGAAGAGGGCTGGGGTGCTGGTCCTCTCACAAGAGGTCTGGGTCATGTTATGTTGAAGATCTGTCGCAGACCTATGCTTATGTTCTGTCTGATTTCTTGCTGATGGGTTGGGGGCAATTTCTAAACCTCAAATTTATCCCAAACATCACCAATTTTTACACGTTAAGCATAAGGTGGTGGGTACCATTATCATCCCTTTAACTTCAGATACAGCTCTGAAGTTAAACTGGTCTTTTCCATGTATATGCACATTCTAGAAGGGTTTGAAGAGGAATTAAAAATTACTTCTAACTGTATATAGTAAGGAAAAGCTAAATAAAAATTACTCATAATACTTAATGGTCTGAAGAAAAAGAAACCTGATGGGAAATAAGTTCTGCAAGCATAGACTGTTGCAATGGGTTGGGAAACAAGATACACAAACCTGAAAATGGAGACTGGCTTTCCTGCTTTTCCTCAGCTTCCTCACAAGTCAAAGGAGTCAGGATAGTTACTTTAGCCACGGTGAGAAGGTGACTCAAACACAAGCCTTTGCTATCACCTTCCTGCCTCCTTCGAGCAGTCACTTCTCTCTTCAGAGCAGCGGGGTGAGGTGATGTGTCCCATCTCCTCCGCACGTTGCCATGCTTCGAGCAATGTTTTAAGGGGGTTGTTTTTGATTGTTTACTTTAAAGGAGAGTGATACCCACTGAATTTATATAATCTAAACCCCACAGGTCAGAGGTCAAATTAAGAAAGAGGCTGGACTGGATTACAGCTAATAAGTAAATTCCTGAACGAGGCAATTTAGCAAATCATCTTTAAAACATTTAAAGCATTCAAGGTTTAGGCCTTTGGTTTTACTCTTGCACTGTGACTCCTACATGGACCCACCTTTTTCTTTTTTTTTTTAATCATTATTTCTTCTACTCTCTTACCTGTGTTAGGTTTTTTTTTAAAGATTGTTTTGCATTTTTATCAGCCTGCAGACATTTTAGCTGGTTAGTCAGTTAAAAAATCTGTACCTGAAATTTCAGAGTAGCTCAAAAGCTTGCAAAGAAGTTTAATGCTTATAAAAGTGAAAGAGCAACAGCACTGGCCTGACTCATACCCTGTAGGAGTAGGTGCTAGCATAAACCTCCCCACATATATCTGCTGGTTCATCTCAGCCCTTTTAACAAGTTGCAGTCTGTATTAACTCATTACAGTGCAGTAATAGCAAGCTTTGGTAAGAGACTCTTTCCTTTCCTGGGTGAAAACAGCTTCTTCAGCAGCTACTGAACTGAATTTTACTGTCATCAGTTTATACTGTTGTACACAGAGTGCTTGAGCCAAAATATGATGGAGTTTCTGTTAAAAAATACTGTATGTGTTAGTAAATGTATAACTCGCCAACCCCTTGCCAGATTTGGAGTGGATGTTGTATTTGCATGCAGTATGTTCCCTGCCTCCCTGGCCTCTGTTGTGCCCTACAGATACAGCCTGACCTGTGGCAGAAGCTCCGTTTCAAAAATCTGGTCAAAAGGATCATTTCTGCCCAAACACAACACAGATACGGGAAATATACCTATATAAGAAGTGCTCTGTCATACCTTTGCTTTGCATGGTGCTGCAGGGGTGTACAGGTAGATGGTACTCGGTTGCCACCTCTCCCCATGCAGAGGGTGCTGGGTGCCAGGGGTGGGCCAGGAGGTCAGTTGTGCTGTTTGGCTTGGACCTATGTTGTACCTCTCGGTGGCACCGACCAGCGAGGAATATTTATTGTGAATACCACTGTGCTTCTCTGGTCTGTGGCCAAGAGAGAAAAACAGGAGGAGGACCAGAAATCCTGTGCTTTGCTTTGAAAGTTCCTCCGTAGTTGCGTTTCCTCTCCAACAGGCCCCTAAAGGAGATGAGATGAGCATATGTTTATGTTTCCCAGTTATTTTCTGAAATGGTCTTCACTGAAGTGTTCATTCTGGCTTTGTTAGTGGATTTTTATTTTGCTACTCAATGTGTTCAAAGTCCTTTTCCCTCCACCCCCTTCCTGTTTTGTTTTTTTTTTTTTTTTTCTTTTGCAATGTGAACACAAGTTATTGTAATTATTCTACTAGGACAATTCCAAAGTTTTGTCTCTCCACTTGACTTCCTAGGTCCCTGTAGCCTCAGATGTGGAAATCCACAGTTTTGGAGAAAACAGGTATAACAAAGGATGCTTGTTTAGGGCACTTTGGGGTTCAGGAAGAACAAGGGTTCAGATCACCAACAGGAGTGAGGTACCTAAATGATTTTAACAGTCTTGGCTAGCCACAGTATGGTATGTGGAGCTGCAATGTGCAGAACCACAGTATATAATGGGACAGAAAGTGGCAGAATCTTGTCTAAAGTCACATTCTGAGATACTGCTGAATTTGTAAACCATTCACGCACTTACACAAGAAAAAAAAAAAAAAACATGCAAAGGGACGGAGGTGTACTTAGCTGAACTGTGAACAGCCTACTCCAGCATTACCTTGATTTTCTCATACTGATAACATCTGCAAGAAGAGGGTGTTGGAAATGAGAGCAAATCATTTTGCAAAAGGAAAAAAAATCACATTCATCAATTTGCAAGTGATATAACTTCTTCTGGTATTTTCCCTTCAAATTAAAAACACTTGTCAGGCAGATTTCCAGCATAGCATGTGGTGAATTTGTAGCAAAATTATGATGAACATAAAGAAAACACTGTCAGGTTCGATTCAGCTCTATATCTGGGGTATGAAAAAAAAAAAGGGGGGGGCACCAAAACCAATAGAAAGGTTTATAGGTGGTTTGTTTTTTAACTCTAATGAAAATGGTTAAGGAAAACAAGAATGCAAACACTCCTGGAGGGGTGACCGTGAGTCACACTGCGGCTCTGTGTTGGTGCAGAGGTTCCCCAGCTGAGGGACTGAGCTCCTCCTGGGACGCCGACCGCTGCAAAGGCTACGTGACCCAGCACAGGTTCGGCAGCTATGGCTTCCTCCCCCCCCCCAAAAAAAGGTCTATAGGCACCTGTCTAAAAACATGGCTTAAAAAAGCAGCTTGGCTGGCAGCCATCTTATCCTCTGGGAGAAACGAGTGAGAAGGGAGGGGGAGCTTTTACAGTGAAATTTAAGCGTAAGATCTGAGTGCTCATTAATAACAATCAAATGTTTTTACCCCAGCTGTAGTCCTACGGCTGTGAATCTGCCGTGCAGGTGGCACTACCCATACGTGAGCCCAGTGCAAGTCCCCAAAAAGCAATGTTACCAACTGAGGAGACCTGCAGGTGAGAACTGGCCAGGGTTTGGAGGGGCAAAATGTTTTTTTTTCATCAGGAAATACCAGTACATTAAACTTGACACTTCCAGGAAAAAATTGTCAGTGAGAGGCAGAGGAGAAACTGGTGAGGAGAATAACCCTCCAGTGCTTGGAGACCTCGCTCAGCCTCCTTAAGCATTTCCCAGGTTTTCTCTGTAAAAATAGTGAGTGATCGTTTGGGTTGTGTAAGTGGGTCAAGCTATATTATTCAAGTCCAATTTTAACGAGCTTGCAGTCAATAACGCCATGGCCATCCTGTAATCAAGCATGGCTATTTTAAAAGCCGACAGCCCCGGTGGGGCAGAGGCGGGCATCAATTCAGCCACTGTACCTTCCCCAGTCCCCGCCGAGCATCCCGAGGCGGGCCGGGGATGTGCTAATTAAAAGAAAATACAGCAGCCTCCAAAAACAGGATGCTACAAAAAAGGCATTAAAGAATCCACTGCATAACCATAAGTGAGTAATTTAAAAGACAAATTCCGAGTCCTGGGGTGGAGAGAGCCAAATGTTCCTTTTCCTGTCATCAAATGTTATTTACTCTAATGTGCAAACAATGAACAGAAGCTTTTTTTCCCCTCCCGAACTGTGTGAATTACTGTTTAAAAGAGTTTTCCAGTGCTGCTGATCAAGTCCACGCACAGAGTTAAAATACAGCCCACCACACTGTGGCATTTATTCCTCTTAATACCTGAAGCACTTCTTCATTGCAGTCCGCAAACTAGACTTCTTCTCGTTACTTGTCAAAGAGACGCTTTTGTCTTCTCAGCACGCACTATCAATCCGATCATTTAGCGATTACACGCACTAGTCAATTCACCACCCTGAAACTATTCAGAAGAGCTTAACAATAGCAGTAAATACAATGTTTCGCTCAAGCTGTTAATTATATCCAGGACAGCCTGGGAAATTCTTCACAATAATCGTCAATATTAAGTGCTTGAAAAATAGCTGCTCAGGATACTCTCCTGCAATTAGCACCAATGTATGTGAATGAGAATCATGTATGCCAACAGCCACCCTATTAGTCGACAAATCAAGACATTAAAAATCAGCTCAGTGGGATGCAGTTTTGCTTATCTGGCTCATACTTGAGATATTATGGTGAACAGCCTGGAAATAATAATAATGAAGAATATGATCTGTTGTGTTACCACTCTGAAGGTCACTTGAAGGCAGTTATTTCATGCAACATTGCCAATAGAGTGTGTTTATATTCTGTTGCAGACTCAACAATATCAAGGCTATCGTGTTTTGGATGGTGTTTTAACGGCAGCAAAGAGTTTTTTATTTTATAGCATAAGCACCTTAAAACCGTGACAAAAACTTGGTGACCTCTGGTTTTCTTTTTGAACATGCTGCACCTTTTAAGGTTACATGCTGATCTCCTTGAAGCCAACAGCAAAACTCTCTGACTTTCACAGGAGACCTTCTTCCACTTTTTTAGGATACTCTGGGGTACCATGGATATTTGTACTACATAGTACTTCTCTGAAATATGAATAGTTTTGTTACATATCCAGTCTTACATCTGATTCTGTGCATTAAACTTGTGAATAAAGTAGTGCCTGTCTGAGGATGGAGTTGCTATGATGATAATGAAATAAGAGATGCAGTGGTTGCTATCGTGTATCTGTGAAACTAGGACGATCACTCTGATATTTTTTATATACTGCAGTTCTGGAGAATTTATTTGGCTGCAGTTCAGAGCATTCAGAAACTGGTCTCCCGACTGTCCTGCCTAGAAGAATTTACAGCACATCATTTAATATATGCCAGCTCCTACAGCTTGGCTCCAAGCTTGCTGTAACTTTTCTGTAAGTTTGTTCAGCTTCTGCAGTGTTCAAAACTGTCACTGCAGCAGTACTGAATTGCCATGGCAGCTTTCTTGATCTGGCTGCAGACACGTTGCTTTAAAGGCAGAAAGGGTAAGGAGGGGGAGGGTAGAAAAACGGGCCCAGCAGGAGCATTCAACGACTGTGGTGAGAGTATAGGGAAGGTTGAGGTTGACCAGGGTAACTGGGAGAGCTGCACAACCCCTCCTGAGGCAAATAAGCTGAATGTTCCCAACAAGGAAAGCCACATGCTAAAGAGAAGAAAATAATCCATTATGGTTGGGTTGAGGGCCTCCTGTGGAAAAATCCAAGGGGGAATTTAGTCTGCCTGCCAGGGGTACCAAACTTTGACACTACTGCCAGTGTTTTAGGCAGTGTCTGGGCTGGGGTGGAAAGACGCCAATGCACTTATCTATTATAACCATCTGAAGAGTCGGTGGAGAGAAGCGGGTACCTCTGGAGACTTGCAATGGAGATTGGCTCTGCCTTAGTGCTGAGCTGGAGAGTGATCTGGTACGGCTGGGTGGGTGTCTGCCTTTTCCACAGAAACTAGAGGGACATAATGCCAGATCTTGGGTGAATCCATTTTCTGGAGACTACCTCTGATGCCTCAACCTGCTTTTACATGGTGGCCTTGTGATCAGTTCACTCAGTGGGTTCTAGAGGACTCTTCCTACCAGAAGATAGTCCCACCTATGAACTATGGGTTTTCTTGAAAGGTGGCCTGGATCCCAGGCTAACTTTTCTTCCCAACTGCAATAAACTAAATGCTGCTTTGAAAGGTCACAGAGAGACAAATTTAATCCTAATCTGATGGTGTTTTATATTGCTTGGGTGGATACCAACTGTCAGGCATGAAAGGATGGACCTAGCTATTATTTCAGAGGAAGGGTGATATAGTTTCAGTGCTGGTAACTGTTTAGTATTTGCTGCTATGACAATAATGAAGAAATAACCAGTTGTGGATAAAACATATTTACAGAGACAAAGGAGACAGGAAGCATTAATCCTTTGGGTCCATCCTAATGTATGTAATTATCTTCATAGAATCATAGAATCATAGAATAGTTTGGGTTGGAAGGGACCTTTAAAGGTCATCTAGTCCAACCCCCCTGCAATGAGCAGGGACATCTTCAACCAGATCAGGTTGCCCAGAGCCCCATCCAGCCTGACCTTGAATGTGTCCAGGGATGGGGCTTCTACCACCTCGCTGGGCAACCTGTGCCAGTGTTTCACCACCCTCATCGTAAGAAAACTTCTTCCTTATGTCTAGCCTATATCTCCCCTCCTTTAGTTTAAAACCATTACCCCTTGTTCTATCACAGCAGGCCCTGCTAAAAAGTTTTTCCGCATCTTTCTTACAGGCCCCCTTTAGGTACTAAAAAGCCACAATAAGATCTCCCCAAAGCCTTCTCTTCTCCAGGCTGAACAAGCCCAACTCTCTCAGCCTTTTTTCATAGCAGAGGTGCTCCAGCCCTCTGATCATTTTTGTGGCCCTCCTCTGGACCTGCTCCAACAGGTCCATGTCTTTCCTGTGCTGAGGGCTCCAGAGCTGGACGCAGTACTCCTTCAGCCTTACTAGGTCCCTCTTAGCATTTAGAGTGGATATAGAGCCAAGTAAGCCCTCTCCCTTTATCTCCTAGGGTTGAGTACTTCCCACTTTTGCCATCCAGGAATATCCACTGCATCAGGACCAATAGACTAAGGAAGAGTTCCTCTTTATCCCCATCTCCCCATGAAATATAAAGCTATTTGTTAATGATGTGCTGGCTTGAACATAGACAGGTACTCAGACAATTTTGCCTAAAGGTTTGACTGTGAGCAGATTAGTTGTTTCCTTTTACTGAAGTCTCTGTGAGGCCAAGGACATGTGCCAGCTCTCTGTGTGAGGGCAGATCTCATGCCTCTACTCACCTGTGTGTCAGGGACCTGGGAACTGTGCTTACTCTCACGATGCCAACCACAGTTAGTGCAAGTTCAAAGGCTTCACAAACCATGCTATCGCACGGCTCTCCCTCCCAGCCAGCATGCTCCCATGGCACGGCAAAGCTCACTACCTCAGTCCAAAGCAAAGAGAAAGCAGAGGGCTGGGGGTGGTGGAAGTGTTCATCTCTGGAGACGGTGAACAAGGGAGGGGAGTGAGAAGCAATGGGGTGGGAGGCGTTTGGGCCCAATCTCTTTCTCGATGCACAAAGCAGGAGAGTTGGTGCAGTGCTGAAAACATTTTACTTTTGCAGCTCCAGGCAGTTTGTAGCCCAAGGGTAAGGCAGGGCTGCTGGAGGAGGGGGAGGTGGCAGCACGCTTGGACTTCCTCATGTCTCCTCTAACATTTACCAGAGAGGCTCTTGCAACAGGCCGAGACTCAATGGATGGACAGGCAAGCTCCATTTCTGGTTCTAGAGGTACTGCAAACTCCTGTGTGAGCCCCAGAGGTAGCGGAGGGACAAGTGATGTCTTTGGACTTGCAGCAGGCTTCCTTGTTCCTTGTACTGGGCCAAAAAATATACCAACTTGTCCCTTCTGTCCAAGGACACAACTCCAAAACAGGGTCATTTGACTGTCTCAGCCTGCATCAGAACCCTGCATGGTATAGATGGAGAAGGCCCAAACCAGGTCCTTCAGGCTGAAACAGGTTTGCTTGTGTAAAACCAGCTTGGTGGCTATTCTAACCGTATGTGTCATGTTTTGTATTTAGGAACAAAACAGTCTGTATAGGTGACAGGAAGAGGAATCTTGTAGGTTAGAAGCAGTGAAAGCACGAAATTCCTCTTTAAAAAAAATAGAAAGGGAAAATGAAGTTGTTTTTCAATGTCTGTTGAGTGTCCTTGTTCAGGAAAGGACAAAGCACTAAGAGAAGGGAAATTCCTGCTTGATGAATTGGTGATTAAACCATACTAGAGATGTGGAATGTCTTTAGTTCATGGATCTTGTATAGTAAAAATAGTTAGAGGAGGTGTCTGGTCTCTCTGAAGTGCGGCAGACACCCGGGTAAGGGACGAGCTGGGAAAGGCTCCGATGAGGTGGAGGACAGTTCTGGGATAAGAGCATTTTCTGTTAGTGCTCCTGTAACTGCTTGCAGTGTGAAGGGAAGAGGACGCTGACTCTGCCTGTACCATGGGAGAGGAACACTGCAGGATTCACGGTTCTTGCAGCCATGAGATTTGGAAATCCTTTTACATCCTAGCCAGGAGAAGGGGGAGTCTCACCTGCCCCTGCTTGGCTCAGTCATTGCTCAAGAGCTGGGTCTCAGGGAGCTGCTGCTCCTCTGAAGCTCTTGATGAAGTTTGGAGGTATCCTTCCATTCCTAGGCTGTCATCCACGATGGAACCCAAACATGTAAGGTAAATCTTTGTGTGCAGAGGAGAGGACAGATCGTCCCTCCTGTAAACACTGCAGAAATGTTGTTTCATGGGACCTGTGCCAATCTGGGCATGCCCTTCACTGCAGCCCTCTCTTGGGCTTGGCAAGGCACTCGATCCAGACCGAAAGCCATGTTTTGTTTCACAGCACTTGCCTTGCAGTGCTTCATCACTTCCACACAGAAATTTTGGGATGGTTCAGGTAACGCACACCTTGCAGCCACCATAGTCCCGTATCTCAGAACATTCTGGGCATTGGAGAAGCCTCCCTTGTAGAACACCGGGAGTTACTGGTGTGAGGAAGTGGGCTATGGAACAGAATAGCAAGGGTCGCCCCCTACACCTCCGCCTCTTCATGCTAAGTTGAAGTGAGTGTGACTCCTTCCCACTGTTGCAACTTTCTTCAGACACTTCACTAAAGACTTGCTCCGGGCTTTGTAGGCAGCTGCTACAGTTAGCACTTCTGAAATATCTATGAAGGATAGATGTGCACTCCAGAGGCAGCAGCACCCGGAGCTTTCTGCAGAGCCGGAGGCAACCCAGGCGTTGCTCTCTTGGGACCCAACTCCTATCTTGGCGCAGACCAAAATGAAGCGCACAGACCCTAAGTCCTTTACTTGAGCCATTTACTGTTAATCACAGTATAATGACGAAACAGATTTAGGAAGGGGAGAAAACTTCGAACTATGAAAAAAAGATTTCCCCACAGGCTTAATTTCAGCTTGATTTCCTTTGTAACAAAATTTCTGCTTGGTAATTTATCTTATTTGGATGATGCTCTTCTATATAACTCTCAAGCTAATTCATTATCTCTGAGATTTGCTGAATAATCTACTCCACTAATAGTTTTTAAGATTTACAAACAGAATACCCTATTGAATTTCATTTGGCAGAAGAGTTCATGCACATGTGATAAATTCACATTTCTTTGAACTATTCCTGACGCAAGACAGTAGTAGAGGAACTGTAGGAAAATAAGATTTAGGTCTTATCTACATGGGGGAAATGACCAACAGATTGCACGATTCCATGATAGTTCCCTAGGTACACATTCTCTCCTGAAATAGAAGTGATTTTATCCTGGAAGAATTACTCCACTCTCGTTCTAAAATTTAGTAGAAGAGGTCAAATACTCAAGGCTAGATGCTCTTTTTTGTTCTTATATTCCTTATGCCCTCTAAGGATTTGGATGGGAGGATTTTTTTCCTATTATAATTATAAAGAATTAGCTTGTATAAATAGGAATTAATTGGTTAGAGCTTTGCAAGCCAAAGAAAGGTTAAGCTCTCTTTCATAAAAACCTCAGCAAGATACACAAGGAATGAATGTGCATCCCCTGGTGACCGCCTGCAGTTGGCTGTTTGCTTCCTGAATGTAGTCACATGGTTGTCTGCAAGATCCTCCCAGAATGTTTAGAAATATTTTGGTCAGGGGAATGGAAGAACAGAAGATTTTTCAGTGACTCCCACAGGAAAGAGTGGGGTGGGCTGTGCGTGGCTACAGACTTTCCTGCTCCAGAATAAATTGGCCCAATGTGCACAAAACATTCTTATCTGATGAAGAATTGGAAACAGGATTGTTTGTTAAAATGTTGGAAAGACCATTGGGTTTTGGCTTCATTCTTTGCTGGATTTTGGGTTTTCGAAGAAGAGCTTTCTGCTCTAGTTGCACTGGTTTCTGCAAATTGGAAGACTCTCTTGCTCTGTTTTAATATCTCACTTCAAGCTGGAGAAGGCACGGGGAGGGCAGTTCTCTCAGTTTCTAGCGGGATCTTACGGAAGGGCAAGGCTTTGTGTGAAGCAGCCTGGCCTTATCCTGACACCAAGAGCAGGACCATCTCAGCAGACAGTGGATGCAAACAGAGATATCTGTATTGGGTCCACTTATCCCGGTGCCTACGACACAGGGCGTATTGGCATAACGATGGTGTTTTGCTCTTCTCCTGCTGTCTCATGCTCTTCTTCACTATGTCTGTCCCTGTGAGTAATATTTGTTGTAAAATATAGCTGTAATAAAAGGCAGGGCAAAGTCTGTAGGTAGAGATACTATCTCTTAGTGGACAAACAAGTGCAGTTTGAAAAAGTAGACAAGCTTTCAGGTAGGAAAGCTGTTTTTCAGGGGTGAAATAGAAGCAGCAAATTTCAAAGCTAAATACAGATTGTGATCAATTGCCCTGAGTGTAATCTGATATTTATCAGAGCATTGGAGAGGAGGTCGTTGGGACCTGTGGAGTAGACGTAACTTCAGTAGGGAAAGAGAGACAATGCCTCTCCTCATTTATAGCCTATAGGACAGGGAGATTTTAGTGGGGAGAAAAGGATTATGAAAGGTTATAAACCCAGTATCTCCACCAAATCCATGGTATACGATATTCAGTGGAGTTATGAATGTCTGTTCCCAGGCTTAGTAGGAAGTGGAGTTTGAGGTCGGTATGAGTCCGCTGTGAATGAAGAACAGAGATCTAGAAACAATAGTGAGCACTAGCAGAAGCTTGTGCAGAAAAGGAAAGCAAAATTAAATTACTTTTAAATCAGTTTTGTCTGGAAGTTCCTTATGGTAGGGACATTTGCTGAACCACATTCCCTCTATTAAAAAGGGTTGTGTGGGAACCAATTTTTTGCATTTCAAAGGAAAGTTGGTGATTCAAAAAAATTTTCCTTTTAGGAATGAAACAAGAAAAAAGACCAAAAAAAGAATAAATTGCTTAGGAGACAAAATTGAAATGAGAAAAATAATGCTTCTGGTCAGGTAATTTCTGGGGGACAAAACTGAAAATACTATGTTTTTCTGGGAATTAGAGCACCTGAAAAGTTCTTAATACAAAATAGAAAAGTTGCTTTGAAATGGAAAATCAAATTCTGTCTCAAAGAGGCTGAAGAGGAATGCTTTTGACTGATGGCTTTTGACCAGTTTTTAGAAAATAACTTCCATCAAAGAAAACAAAGTTTTCTGAAAAAAAAAAGTTTGCCTTCATGGAACCAGCATTTTCCAGCTGAGAGACATTTCACTGCAGAACCAGATTAACTCATGAATTTTAAATCTCAGCGTCCTGATCGGCAGTGGCTGGTAGGAGAGCAAGCACGAGGGTCCTGGGCACACTCCCCTTGGCTGCTGCTGTCAGCTGCCTCCGGTCTCGGAGCCCTGTGCAGTTTTAAACACATATAGAAACACCTGCAGCCCACCCGCTCTTGCTGGGGTGCCGGGCGGCACGAGCTGCCGGCGCTCAGAAGTGAGGACAAGCGTGACCAAAGCTCCGTGGCCAAGTTAAATTATCTCTACCGTTGGTGCGGGAAAAGCCGCACGCAGCGTACAGGGAGGTTATATCCCAGCCACGACCCCGAGCTGCTCCCAGCGCTCCCCGTGGCTCCGCAGGACGCGCAGCCCTCGGACAACTTGTGCCCGGAGCAGCGGAGGTAAAACTGCAGCGAAGGCTCCAGACGAGTGAGTTAGGGTGACGGTGATAACTACTCAGAGACCTTTACTCCAGCCGTCACGGTGAAACGAAGCGCTCAGTTTGCCGCTGTCGGTTTTTGTAAGGGGCCTTTTTATATTCAGCCTTTTTAAATGTATTGGTTAATTAATGGCCAAGAAAAACAAGCGACAACCTCCGCTGGGCTAAGCAATTCAGCAGCTAAGTGGTTTTCAAGCTTCTCTCCCCATATTTTTGCTAATTAGAGTAACCAAATCGTCTGTTCTGGCTAAATTGTTCAATCAGTATAGCCTTCCAATCATTCCCTAATTTCTGGGAATTGGTTGATGATTTTTAAGGATTACAGGAATGTGTTTTCCTGTAGGCTGCTCCTGCTCTGGACTTTTTAGATATACAATAGTTGCTCTTAATAAAGTGTAATCAGTCACTCAAGTCATGCAGTATTTGTCCTATCCCTTCTTTAGAGAGTCAGCACTCAACTAGAAAATACATAGATACGTTTGATGGAAATAATATTTCTCTGAAATAACATTTCTCTGAAATAACAATATTTGAAAACGTAATCTTTGAAAGTCTTGCAATTCACAAGCAGGAGCTGGTTCTGATGTTGCTAAGCCATAAAATAGCACGATGTCGCACAGCAAACTTGTATCATTTCCTTTATTTTTCACTCTTCTCCCAGCACTCGTGCCGCCATCTGAGGCCGTGACCCTCAGCTCCTCATTCTCTGTCTTGAACTTTCCATTTTGTATTTTGGTTTGAGGTATGAGAGAAAAGGGAGTGGGGCATCAGTAAACCAATTTTCACCACTTCAGGAAGAAGAGTTCATGAAGGACATGAATAAGGACAGCTTCGGTTCCCTGAGCCACGGACAGCTGGAATTTGGGAGGGTGCATCTGAGAAAGCGCCTTCATACTTTTCCCCTGTCACTGGGGAGCTGCGGATTGCACTAGCAGAGAAAGGGTGCTGAGATACAGGGAGCTTTGGTCGGGGCATGTATGTGTACTCTTACGGTGCAGATCTGCCTTACATCTTACAAGTGATTTACTGAACAAAACCATGGCTGAACCCTTCTGCTATTGGTTTAGCACACTTCTCACCATCATCACGACCGAGTAAAACCCTTCTGGAGTATCACAGCTGGCTGGTCCCCTTTGCATCTATGAGCAGAGACACAGCTCCTATTGAGCTGTTCTCGTCCACTTGCACTTTCAGAGATAACTTTGTTAGGAATCCATATTTTTGAGAGAAAAAAATGTTGCTGTTTAATGTGGTTTTTTTCAAGTTCAAGCAAAAGAAGTTAGGAAGGGAATGGGAAGAGGAAGAGAAGAGAATTGTGTAGAAAGACAGCTTTCAAGCAAGGATCTTGTCAAATCCATAGGGAACAAAAGTTTTCCAAGCTAGCTAGCACTGGAAAGCCCCTTTCCCTGATAAATCAAGGCAAACAAGTGCCAAAATGAAATGCTAAACTAGACCTTGAAATTTTGGAAAATCACCCTAATTAAGGTGACTTCACTGCTGGGTTTCAGTGAACATAGGGTATTGCCTATTCTTTGTCCTTAACATACATTGCAGGGGAGGCAGGGAGAGGATGTAAAATAACACAGCAGATGCAGCTTTTCCGTGGTAAGGACTGGAGTGGTACCGGACCCACAGTAGAGGTGACCAGCACTGGGAGAATCTCTCTGAGCTACCAGTATTCCATTTTTTAGCTTTAGTGCCACCTGGCATCTGCTGGTACTTATTGAGGACTGGGGAGGTGCTTAAGCAAATGGAACAACACTGATTTTGAGCTCAGGCTTTAGGAGGCATGAGTACTACGAGAGCCCTTCTGCATTCAGGAGTCGGCGATGCTATTTTTTAGAATAATCCTAGAAACTCTTTGTCACTGCCTGTCCCAAGGCAGAAGCCTCCCAGCCCACATCCATCACAGCCTTCTCCGTCCCAGGCTGCCTTTGTGGTCAGTCAGACGTGCTGCAGCCTGGTCGGCATTCTTACATACGCTCATTGCATTGGTATTTTACGCAGCTGATGATACAAAATATTTGTACTCCAAAGACTTTTGGAGAAGGTCATATCTGGTCTCCTCGCTGGTTACGGTGAATCTTTCATAACTCACTGTCTGGCAGCAGCTTGTAAAATTATGTTTTCATAGTCTAGCTCCTTGACACTGGAGCAGTGGATTTAACCTTTTTAGCTCTTTTTAAAGTATCATTATCGTGAAATAAGTGACAGGGTAACATTCTGATAAAAAAAAAAAAAGAAGAAGAAACACACAGTGATACTGAAACTGATCAGCAGAATTTTGCAAAATATCTCACTAAAGTTTTCAAATTGTTTTTATAAAATACAAAAAATACCATCGTGGTATTGAAGAAGTGTATATTGAAAGCATCATCCACGACACTCAGCTAATGCAGTATCTGCTTTCCCAC
Organism: Phoenicopterus ruber ruber; assembly: GCA_009819775.1. Taxonomy (NCBI): domain Eukaryota; kingdom Metazoa; phylum Chordata; class Aves; order Phoenicopteriformes; family Phoenicopteridae; genus Phoenicopterus; species Phoenicopterus ruber. The sequence continues at coordinate 191,387,426 of CM020215.1, forward strand.
TGCACAGTTCTCAGGGTTAGCCTCAGCTTCGGTCCTTGTCTCGTGTTATCCACCCAATGTAACATCTGATTCTGTGTGGTCCTGAACTCTCTTAACATCAGAGGCTCAGACCCGCAGAGATTGGAGTGATAAGACGCAGCTGAGCTGACATGCCTTCGGAGAGCAAGGCGGAAAGAAATGCAAGCTCTCTTCCAAGCAGGCTTGCTTGTCCTCCCGTGCTGAGGGGGAAAAGCAAGAGGCGGTATTCAATCACTCTATTGGACAGAGTTCAAGTATTTCTGCTGGGAAATAAACCCACAGCATTGTCGAAAGGTGCAAAACTGCCCTGTTACCTCAACAGCTGGGCCGGGCCAGCTAAACTGGAAATCTTGCAGTACGGTGTAGTTAATGATCTGCCTAGCTAAACAAAATTTCACTGCTAATATTCTTGACCTCAGATACGTCTTTTGGTTTTTGCCTTTCTTAATCCCACTTTAAAATACACCTTTCTACCAAGACCTGGAAGTGTGCTGAGTAGCTACTGGAAGCCAAGACACAAGGGAAGCTCTCTAAGCTGTGGCTGCCAATGTACAGGACAAGTCAAGTTTACTTCTTGCAGGAAAATTGCCAGTATGATTTAGGAGAAAGTCCTTGTTTCCAAATCTTTGAGATACGTCTCTATTGCCGTCATATTGTCTTTGGCTGTTGGAGCGTGGAAAGGATTGTTTTTATTTCTCAGCAACTTTGGCCATGATCTACTTGCACTGTAAGGGCCTAAGATGTAGATGACCCCTCCTGCTTTCTGGCTGTGGTACAAGTGAAATCTCTAAGCATCCGAGTCTTTGTTACTGAAGTCTTCAAGCTTGTTTTAGCATCTTGCAGGGACTTCTGAGGCTGCTGGTATGAGGAGGCTGGAGCAGATGTCCTTGTGCTTGCTTCAGGTCCAAGTGGCTTACCACAGCTGCTGGCAATCGCACCAAGTGGCCACAGTTTCCCTCCCAGCCCTCCATTTCTCAGGGATATCTAGAAATGGAAAAAATGAATGGTCATGCCATTTTTAGAAAACAGACGTTAGCAAAAATCCCAGCCAGGCACTTCCTGGGCAAAGGAAGAGGGGAAGAAGGGTCTACAGGGGAGGCTGAGGGGCTCTGGTTCTGCCACACTCAATCCATTGCATCCCTGGATCCGTGCAGCAGTTCCTCTTCAGGGGATGAACCCCGATGCGAGAGGAGCCGTAGTGCCAGGCCAGGAGTTGGGTTGTGTCCGGGGGTGGCAGCGGATGGGACATGAGGGTCTCGCTTGCCTTCAGCTTACTGCCGTCCAGCCAGCTCTCACAACATCTGCTCCACCCTGCTCTGCACCGGGGAATCTGTCTGGCCCAGGTTGTGCAAACCCTCGTCGCACAGCCCCTGCACGCACAGGGCACGGACACCCCCGGGGCCGTCCCAGCCCCGGGTTGCTCCAGCTGCAGTGGCTCTGCCGTGCAGATGCTTTAGCCACCCTGAGAAAGACACAGGAGGTCTAAACATAATAAAACACCTGGATGCTTTTCCTTTCCCCAATTTCCTTCCCGCTTCACAGCAGGGATTTAGGCCAGAGATGGGGAGTGACAAATCCACCCCTCCCGCCCAGGCCCTCCCTCAGAGCTTGGCTCAGAAGGGGAAAATCTGGTTTGTCACAGGACGCTGTCATTTTGATTGTTTGTTTGTTTATTGTGTTCAAAGAACAACATTCATGAAGGTGATTTTCACCTCTATACCCAATGCACTTATTTTTTTCTGCATTTTCCTATGGCTGCAGGGGTTCATACATAAGGTTAAAGAGAACAAAAGGGAAAAAAAAAGAAAGGACACACAGACAGAGAGACAAAATAAACACCAGTTTTAAAGTCTGACAAAGATAGGCACAGACAGTCTTGGTCCCCAGGACCAAGCTCAAAAGATGGACGCAGGCAGATTTCCCAAACTGTCAGAGTACTAAAGGATGTCGCCAACACATGCAATTGTCCTTGGGATGGACCCGCTGGAATGACAGGCCCATCTCTGGCTCTGCGATGCTGATCTCCTCAGCAGACTTCATGCACAGTGCCACGCTGTACCCATACCTGGATTTCTCCCTTTCTCTAGGACAACCTGCAGAGAAAATGTTTGTTCATCTTCAAATGTTGGGATTTCTCAGGCAGTTGATTGGCAAGGGAAGGTAATGTGAAAACCGTAGCTCATACTCTGAAGGCTGGGAGTCCCCATGATGTAGAGCCAGCCCTTTCTGGCTTGACTCACATCAGAAATACTGCAAAGGTAGCCCATCTCCCGGTGCTGGAATGGTGGCTGAGAAAGCAGAGACGGAAACAAAGACAAAGCAAGGACATGGAGGTAACAAAAAAAAAGTAATTTAAAGCTTAAGCAAACAAATGAAAACCTTTTCTATTTAATGCAAATTTGGGGTTGACTTATGTTATCAGAAAGACTATGTAACTGTTAAACAATTCAGTGAAATCTAGATTTCCCCAGATTTGCTACTAATTATTGAGTGTTTTCATTTTAGCCGTTGCTGAAACACATCAAGCCTGCCTGCTGCGCAGTGCTGGGCACCCTACAGCTCCTGTGGTTTGTTGCTGTTGGATCCCTGGTAACTCCAGCCCTCGATACAGAGGCACGCTCTGGCCCTGGATGCCTCTGCAGCTGCTCCTGCATTTTCTGCTCTCCCATCAGGCATGGGGGGGGTCAGGGAGTCAGATGAGGCCATGGGCTTCCCTGAGAAAAGACACATTCCCACCAGGATGGAGATTAGAGTGGGAGTAAGACTTAACATTGACAGCATTGCATCTTCATCATGAGGAGGAGTGTGGTACAAGGCTAAGGGGCAAGGCTGCAAGGCACCCCATATACACCCTGTGTGGCTTTTGGGATCTGAGCTGCACTGAGCCGGCATTTCAGTGCACTAGAGACATTTCCCAGGCCAGGCTCTGCTGTACAGGGTCAACACGCAGCCAGAGGGGTCTCACTGTGGAAGACAATCCAATTATCTGGTAGCAGTTTGGGTCCAGGTACACCTGGCAGGTGCACAGTTTGGGTTGACACATGTGTGCTGATGTGCACGGCAGCTATGGACGTTAGCGCACAGAGAGCAATTTCAGTGAGGTCTGACTTGACAACATAAGAGGATTTTGCAGGATGATACAAGTTTAGTGGTGAATCAGGGCATGTGAACTTAAAGGTTGAAGACGCTGTGCTGTCATGAGAGTGGGCAGGGGAGGTCTAACTCAAAAACACGCTCCCTCCTCGCGCGTGTCTATCATCACCCATAGGAAGGGTGTGTGGGTGCCCTCACCCTGTCATCCCAGCAGCTCTGCCACCCTCAAGCACATCGAGCCACATTTGCGAGCAGACTGGGATGGGGAGACGAGGGGGAGAGAAGGGAGGGAGCCCAGCCTGCATCATCAGCACCGTGGTGCAGACCAAGTCCAGCGTTATGGTGTGCTGCATCCTCGTACAGCCACGGCAGGAGCTCGTCACCAGCAGGCTGTCTGCAGCGTGCGCTGGAATACGATCACTGCTGCTGATCTTCTGTAATATGTGTTTTACTCTTCCTTTTAGTAATGTATTTGCTCCTGGCACACTCGTATTTGAACCATAACCACTCCACAAGCAGATCATGTAACACTTTTTTCCAGCCCAGAAGCTGATTCCCCTTTGCTAAATGAACTGCTGTAACCTCAGTGTTACCCTGGAGAGAATTCCTCTGTATTTTGCCTTGCAAATAATTCACACGGGTTGACACAAAGTTCTGGTCCGTGAGTACAGTATGTAGCATTTGGTACAGTATGTGGCTCCTTGCAAAGCACTACTGCATGTACATGCCTGGGATCAATTATTTTCATTGAAACAAGAGAAGCCGCATGATGAGTAAACCCGTAAGTATGACATTTTATTCCCACACTTTGTGGATATATGCAACAAAATACACTGAAAAAGAACACTTTAAAAGCATCCTTTAATGCCAAGCATACTGAAGTCTTTTTTCGTCTCAGGAAAGGAACTATGGTGGATAATAATGCCTTTCCATCAACTCACAATGCTCAAACTTTAGAGGCAAAAAAGACCTCCCTGCAGAACAAACCTCATTCCCAAAGAGTCACTACGTTGCTGTCATTTTTCTTTCTTCATATTCCAGTTGAAGCTACAGGCTCCAGCCAGAGCGGGGTCTCCGTCATGCCAAGCAGTGTGAGCACGTAGACTAGAAAATAATGCCTACCTTAAAATGTTAGTGACGTGGATCTCTGTCACTGTGCCTTTTCCAAGATAAAGGATGTCAGCACCAGGGGGGAACTCACCCTCTCAAACAGCTCACTGCCAAGCAGAGGCTTTTGCGGCACTATGAACCCACCTCCATCCCGTCTCTCCCAGCAAGGGACGCATGCCTGCGCTCATGCCCCCCAGCACCATCCCACTCCCCAGAGATGCGGGTCAGGAAGCCCTTTCCTGCCCCCTGGGCCCGGGGAGACCCTGCCTGGCTGCCAGGGACTTTCTGAGGACCATGTCTCCCCTCGGCTGGATGCGCAAGGCACAAGCCCCAAGTGCCATCAAAAGTCTCGCCTGTTCCTCTCTTTCCAGTTTGTCAGGCTGATTGGTCCAGGGTGTATTTTTGAAGCATTAAAGCCGTAAGAGGCTTAAAGTGATAAAGTATCAGGATAGGGTTTAAGTACATCTAAGCTTTGGAACAGGATCAAGCTGTGTGCACGGTACCAGCAGCCTGCGCAGGCACATGATCTTATCTCTGCTGCCCTCATTATTATAACCCTCTTCATGCTGATAGTGTTGTAATAAGCGTAATATGAATAAACAGAAAGAAATATCACTGCACCAGAAAACAAGTCTTCTGCTTTATTGTATCCATGGCGTCTATTAACACCTGTATCCCAGGCACTCACTGTGACACGTCCATGTACACCAGTGCACACTTTGTAGTGCTGACTCCGAGCTCCTCATGAGAAATGTCATTCTTTTCCAAAAACAGTCTCAAAAGCTGGGAACTATCTTATTTTTTACAGTTGGGACAGAGGGATACTATGGACCAGCACTTCAAAGAAGTATGACTAGCTAATCCTCTCCTATGAACAAAGTTAAGATGCAAAATCCCACTTAGCAGCCTGCTCTCTGGCTCTGGGTAGCTCTAGAGCTGGCCACATTTTGAGACTGTTAAGCAACGAGTCAAACAAAACCAAGCTGGGATCTACAAGCTCCTCTCCTCCCCCATCTTGGTGGTGAGGAGCTGGCAAGTGACCTCGGACTGATCTTCTCACAGACCAAAGGACGGGCAGGCTTTTTCTATTCCCTGCCTGATGTGACCTGAAAGCATATCTCCTCCTGCAGTACTCCAACCACCTTGACTACCTTTTGGTCAGTGTTGTGCTCTTCTCAGTTGAAACTGTCCCACTTTCCAGACACTTAGGGAGTTGGAGGATGGGTGAGAGTGGCTCCAAGCACATGGCTGAGGCACACCTCAAGGAAAGGCTACACCTGGATTTCAGTCCTCATCTCAGTGAGTGCTCAAGTACTACACAAAATGTCCTTCAGGGAGACAACTTAAGTGCAGAGTCTTAGTGCTCCTGACCAGCTCTCCTCATGAGAAACTTTTTCTTTTCTCTCCCCCCATCTGAATTACTAGTCCGTATATGAGATATGTTGCTCTTTCCCCTTCTTGTTGTGTTGCACAGGGCCATGAGATACTCAACCAGCTCCAGAGCTGTGATCCTGTGCACCTTTCATCATGTTTACAAATAAAGATGCAGTAAGATGCTTGTAATTCAGGACTACTGTGTCTTGAATGAGAGAGCCAAGTAAACACAAATCCTAGCGCAGTGGAGAAGCTAATGCAGAGGTTTACAGTGGCAAGGAGAGACCAAGAAAGCACCACAATCAGCTGGAGGAAAGAGGAAAAGGAGTTCCTCTTAATTTTATGCCTAGGAAGAGTACAGAAGAGCCACCAGTGTTGTCGGGGAACATCTCCATGTGACTGATGTCCACGGCAGCCGCAGTAAGGCACGACAGGATGCTCTCATTTACAGAGGGGGTCTCTGTACTTCTAGGGGTTTGGATTTGACTGAGAGTAGTCCCAACACTGCCTTTGGGGGATCCCAGAGATGTAGCCTAAGAAACGAACAAACAAATACCCTCCACGGGGTTGGCTGCCTACAGTGCAATAGTGTTGTTCTTCAATTCTATAGTCCTGTGCCTCGGTGGTTCATCGAGGGATGAGAGACGCAGGTCAAATCCTCACTCTGATTTACATTGATTCAAATCAAACTCCCCTCTCTTTTAAATTCACCTCAGCCATCTCTCTTGCAAGAGCCCTCAGAAACGTATCTCTCCTGCTTGAGTATTTCTCAATAAAGAATAATTAATCAATATTTAAACATTAACTGAGAGATAAGGACAGAAAAGCCATAGGAACAGTAAACTGGCAGCTGGGGACCAGGCTCTGCTCCAGTGATTACTGAAATATTATATATGGAGGAAATGACTCCAGGAACAGACACCAGGATCAGCCACGGAAAGTAGTCCTTAGCTAGTGGCTGGCATATTGCTCAAGGAAACACCTAAGACACGTTCAAGTTTTTCCAGGCAGACAGAGGCAGTAAACTTGGATTACCCCAAGGCATCCTGGAGTATGAACAGAAAAAGAAACATCAGCTTCTTGTAACTATCAGAAATGAACTAATTGCTTCATTTTGCCAAATAGTCCCAAACACAGCATCGCTGAAACACTCTCATGAACTGATCGAGTTGAATGGTTTGACCTGGCCTTAGTTTGCTTTACTGGGTCAGATGCAGTGGCCCGCATCTGTGAAAAGCATCAGCTTATTCAGTGCATACTGGTTCACAAAAATCCATTGTCCTGCTGTAATCACATCGCGGGTATATTTACAGGGAGCTAATAAGTGCATTTCTGGCCCCTGGCGTATGGACTGGTGCGTGATGAGCTCTGTGAATGACAGCTTCAGAGGAGACGGCAGCCAGCACCACCACACTGCAGCCATAATTCCTACATGTGCAGGGCTTGCTCCAAAACCTTTTAAAATTAATGGAAAAGATTGCACCCTTATTTACTTGGCGCAGAAGGGAAGTTTGAGGCAGAGCAGTGACGTGATTGTATACCAAGGTGAGCTGAGGTGAAGATTGCAGGAAAGTAGCCAATTACTTGCTATCCTGTCGATATGAGGGATGATTATACGTTACATCTAGTTCACTAGTTGCACTGAGACTTCATTTAAGGTAATTAGTTTCTTCTTGTAAAGCAGGATTCAGATATTACAGAGAAAATCCTCCTCACTGAACTTGCAGCGAGGGAATGAATTCCTAAGTCTTTCAGCATACCTCATGCCCGACCTCAGCCGTTCACTGAGCCTTCACAAATGAGAGCTACAGGCCATGAGCAGTGCTTCTCAGCTTCAAGCTGCCAGGGCCTTAGACATTCCCAGGACTGCTCCACCAGTAGTGTCCAGTTGGTGGTGTGCAGGCAGGAGGAGCAGTGCCTCGGGATGCTTCAGTCCACCTGCATCCCTGCGCCTGCACAGCACGCTGCAGCTGTCCCCTCAGGATGGCCAAGTTCAGTAGACCCATGCAAAATCATGGCCAAGGTTGCTGAGCAATGGCGATGAAAGCAGCTTTCACAGACTATGGGTGCCTTATGGCACAGCGGACTTCTTGCCCCAGATGGGGTTGCCGGGGAAAGGCCCCTGGTTTTCACTGAGAGAACATTTCATTGGGTTAATGGCACAAAACCACGTATCTGGTGGAAAGACTGGAACCTGAAGCATGATGCTGCGTGTCCAGCCCTCCTAGTGCAGCGCCAGCACAGCAGGGCAACGCGACGCCTCGCAGCGATGGTGACCACGCCACGCACAAACACACGGCTGTTCTCCAGGAGGTGGTTATCCTGCTTCCAGCCTGCACGAAGCGCAGAGAGAAAGAGGTTAGACGAGGGGAGCGTGTGTGGATTTTTCCTACATTTGTTGACCACACTGATGCCCTCATGCTCTTACATTGTGTGGCTGGGCAGGAGCTCAATATGCACTTGACTGCTCCACTGAAGTGCGGGGAGATTTCGCCTTTGATCTCAATGGCATCACGAAGTGGGTAGCTGTGCTATGTGTCTGCGCTCATCAGGGAGACGAACAGGCGAACCCTTTGTCTTTTGCATGGATGAAGATACATAACAGGGATTCCTCTTAGCTGATGGCATACACGCTGCTAGGTTTTTCAGTAGCCACTTCTGATTTTACACATTTGCAGAGCTAGGAATAGCTGCTGTACCATCTCTTGCTCTAGCAGATAAATTAGCCTTGTTTCCTAAGGTTAATACATGACCTTAGGAAGTTTGTGGGCATGTGTGAGTCTATCCTGTCTCCATAATGTGTGAACCCAGTGGTTTAATTCTTCACTTTTGAGTGAGAATTAACATGAAGGGAGGCAATGGCTGATAAACTCATTATTGTCTGGACATTAGAGAATCCACACAGGCAAGCAGTGCTGGTGAATAGGTTTCATACCCATCACTGCTCAGGGAGGTCTGGTTTAGCTTCTGCTGGCCCTGGTTAGTGCCTTATATGCATGAGATAGTCCAGGCTATTTCCTCCCTCTCTCTGGGCAACCCTTCTGAATTTGAGAAGGTCATTTAAAATTCATAGGTCTCAAAGCAATCTTAAGCCTTAACTGTTTGTTGGGGATTTTTTGGTCTTTTGCTCGATGTAAGAGGTTTCTGTGTAACTCTATACTACTGATGGAAATGGATACCTGAAGACTTAGCAATTTAGATGTCCCGTTCAGCAATAGAAATGTGTGTACTCAGATGGGGCCAACTCCCAAATGCCTTAGTTTTCCCCTCCTTCGGTTGTGAAACACGAGCCTCGATCTCTTCCAAAGGTTGGCAAACAGCACCCGTTCAAAGAGCACAGCATCACATATTTACCTACGTCACCCGGCGCATGTGACAGCGAGCAGGGCCCAAGGGTCAGCCTCCCGAGGGACCCCGTGGCACGCCGATGCCCACGGGGGAGCCAGGCTGGGCTGTTTGCTTTCCTTGGGTTCTGTATAAAAGGGAAAGCTCGTGCTGAGCCGTGGCTTTGGAGGCTCCCACTTTATGGCAATTCAGTGGGGCACCCTCTGAGCCCCGCAAGAGACAGACAGACTGCCTTTCGCCGACTTTGTGGCTGGGAAACGACAGCATAGGTCTGCTCCAGAAGCTCTGTAGGACAAGTTATGTGCATTAGACCCTGGTACTGGCTTGGAAATAAAGTGCAAGATGGAGCTTTGCACCAGGCTCATCAGCGGTGTGAGAGCTACTTCAATCTGTTGCTTAACTTCTGCTGCTTGGCTGAACAGCGTACTTTCCAAACGGCAGCTCTGAAAAATAGACAAGGGCACCGTGGGGTGTGATAAATTGGCTGGGCTTCAGCGACTTCAGGATATTGTCTATTTACATCAGCTGGGGGGGGTCAGCCATGAAAATGTTGGTAATACCAGAAATCCAGAATACAGAAACTCGACCCATCTGCCTTCTGTGGTCTGAAGGCCAAGAAGGAATAGAGTTGTTTTCTTTGCTTGCTCTCTGAATCAGTGTGTTTGCTCCATTTTACTTTTCTGCTCTCTTAAATGATCAGAATAGGCACTCTTAAAACCATAAAAAGCAAGTCCCCACTTTGCCATGCTGTTGTCATCCCTAGCATTTGTTGCCATCTATTTATTAAGGTACATCCTCTTAATAAAAACATCCAAGAAATCAGCCTTTGTTTGCTGATTATACATTCAGGTATTCCAGATTTATAGTGCTCATTTACCATAATTGAAGCTTATGATGAGTACAAATTTTCTGCTAAAAGAAAAAGAGAAAATAGCAAAATGGTATGGGGCAGTGTTCATGTAGAGATAAAGCAATGATTGTGTCATTTGTTTTGGAGGGTAGGTTTGCCATTAAGCTGAAGTCTAAAGTAAGGTACATTGATTTACAGGAAATTGCTCACTTACACACATATTAGACATTTACAAACCCTACTTCAGAAGCCCCTGAATACTGATAAGCCTTTGTGATTTCAGCCAAGTATGTCATCAATAACATCAGTGTCTGTTTATAAACATTTTTTTTTTCCTGATTCAGGTAGTCAAAGTTCAGGAAAATATTTGTCTTTGGTCTCTGCAAATGAATGGCTTGAAATTCGGTGACACTGCCCTCTTCAAAGGGAACTGAAGGAACCCGATCCTGTTTCCTAGAAGAGCTTCAGAGAAGCAGGAGAACCAATGTGACTTTCCAGAGAAGTGGCACCCTTCTTTTTATTTTCGCCATTTAATGGAAAAAATAATTGTTTCCTCTTATTGTCCCCTTGCATCCTGGGAGCTTTGAAAAATGTTTTCTTGATCTCCTGGATTACTTGTGGAAGAGTTTTATATATATATGACTTGAAAGAATGCATTAGTAAATAAAATACCTTCCTATAAGTAAGACAGGAAATTTGATCTTGGCCAGCTCCCATCTAATAGCTGGCACTGGAACCTTTTTCCTGAAAGGCTTTGGCCCCATCTGAAGGTCCTGACTTAGCAAATCACTTAAGCACATGCTGCTGTAAAACGGATGTGCTTAAGAGTTGCTGAAGTGCAATCCTATGTTTCGCTCATCCTCCCGTGTGTAAAACTGCAGAAAACAATCTGTCTTTTGTCTGTCTTGTGCGCTGAGAGAGAAAGCTTTAGCAAGCAGGTGGTGTCCCCTATTACATTTCAACACAGAGAATACACGATAATAGAACTTGGCACTAAGGCAAAATGCAAGTAAATATCATGTGGTGCATCTATCTGTTGCTCTAAAGCAAACATTAGGAAATGAATAATCTAAATAATTATGTACAAGAGGGCAGAGCACAGGCCACCGTGATACGGGCTTCCTCTGCTCAGAGGCAGCCGCCGGTGCTGCGGTGTTTCCTTCAGAGCTGGCCACCCTCCATCCTTCCCTCGGCTGGGCAGTAGCCCAGAAATATCTATTTTCTCCATAGGCTGCGGCATGGGGAGACTTTTCACAGGGGGGACAGCATGCTTATTTATTTGCTTTGCTGAGTTTCCACACCTGATTCCCACCCTGCTGTTCTGTGCTCCCCTTCCAACCTCCGGTGGGGCAAAGCTGTTCCCCTCCTCACCCGTCCCTCTTGTGCCATCCTCAACAGATTTGGCTGACACCAGCATGAAAAGCAGCAGAAACGGCGGTAACCGGTAACGGTTCTTCTGCTTTGCCTGGGAACAGGTTTTGTGCCAGCTAATGCTCTAAAGACGTGACTGCTCCGCAGTGCTGTGGTTATGCTGGAGTGTCTCATGGCACTGGGATCTCATCCTGCTGTGGAGAAAAATATCAGGCTGGGGCCAACATGGGGCTTCAGGAGCACCTGAACCATGAACTGAAAAAAACCCCAAAGCTGCTGTGTTTGCCCAGCAGCACTGGCACTGCTGGGTGGTGTTACTCTGGAGAGGTTATCCTGCTGTTTTTTTCCCACTGGAAACCCTGAGATGGATAGAGAAGAAATACTTTTGTCAAAATTAAAAAGATGCACGACAGTTTCTCAAGATGGCCCTCCTCACGACGGCCAGGAAGGGAGCAGAGGGGTGCCTGGGGGTCTGACAGTGGTGCACGGGGCACAGACCCCCGTGGGTCACCTCCCCACAGCCACGCTGCTCCGGCACCGCCAGCTCATCTCCTGCTGCAGCGGCACATGCTTCAGAGCTGCGAGTGAATGAAACCAGACAGCGGACAACTGGAAGCCGCTGAGGATGCCTCTTCTGAATGCCCATGAGCTGGGCTTCCCCCTGAAGCCTGAGCACCGGTATGCCTAAGCTGCTTATCTTACCTTGTATAATTGTGCATATTCTTGTTACCCGTATTGGTGCCTTATCCTCGTTGAGTGGCACAAGCTATTTCCCTCTTACTGCCCAAAAGTGGGTCGAGGGGGAAGAGAGGGTAGGGAAGGATTCGCTGGCTCTTAGTTTACCCTCCTGTCAATCAATCAGCAGCAATCCCTTCGTGATAACAACAGAAAAATGTGTCTGCGCAGATCAGCAACTGCTCATCAGCCTCTATGAGAACCTGCTGGGACCGAGCTTGAAATCAGTGTATTGAAATACAGCATGCTGGCTGAGTTAATGAGCTGTAAGAGCAAAGGAGAGGGGGAAAGGAGAGGGGGGGGGAGAGGGAGGGAGAGGAAAAGAGAGGGAGAGGAGTCTGAAGATCCAGTTCCTGCTGGAGCTCCACTGGGAGGTGGGCACTCACCTAAGCAGTACCTACAGCATCCCAGCTCCAGAGCCGTACACAGCGGGAATAGTGGTGGCCGCAGAGCAGCTTCGCAAGAGTAAGCAATGCTGAGAAGGGAGGGAAAGCGTTTGCAGTACCTACTGTAGCCACGGCATGCCCTCTAAAGGAGCTCTGCCTTTCTCCACAGCCTCTCCAGACCTCTTCAGATCATCACTTTGGTTCTCAGTGTCTCACCAAAGCTCCATGCCTAAAGCAGATGTGACTATGTATATATATAGCTATATGTATATACATACATACACCCCTCAGGATGAATTTGAATGGACAGCTGTGATGCAGCTTTTGACATGCAGTTTTGCACCCAGTCACACCTCTGTCATCAGCAGATCATTTTTGTGCCGTTAGATGTTTGTGAAATGTGCACACGGGGTCCCAGCGGCAATCGCCCCTTGTAAAATGATGACAGCTCCTCGGGAGACACAGAGGCATCACCGGGGTGCAAGCCCTGCTGTCCGTGGCTCTCTTTTGTATAAGGGGCACCCACTTTTGGAGATCAGCTTCCCCATTTTGCAGGCAGCACGGGAGGAACATGGAGTTTGTTGCTTTCTCGGCTTCATAACAAAGCTATCCAGTTCTAAAATTATCAAAGTGAAATGGAGGCTTATGAAACGTGTGTGTGGGTGTTAATGGAGACAGAACCGCTCTTATAACTGCCTTAAAAGCTATTTCATAAAATAGTTTCATTGTCAGGGACTTTAAACATACACGATTAATATCTTAACTGACTGTGCCTCATTTTGCATTATCTCAAAGGACAAATTTATAAGATGATACACACTATTTAGTTTTCATAATGCTTGCATCTGTAACTGGCATGCTTTGGGACGGCTTTACCATCATTGCTAGTTATAGAAACATATTAACTTGCCATAAACAGCTAGAAGTAAATTAATCAGATTCACAAATGTGTTAAGGAGTTAGCTACTATATATAAACAGCTAAAAGCAACCTGGAATCTATATGAAGTGAGGTAAATATTGCTTAGAGATATTAAATAACACATGTATAAATCAGCTTAATTTAAAGCATCCTTGAAACTACCAATGCTGTTTTGACTTGTAACATAAGGTTGTCGATTTTATAGAAATGCTTTTATTGAAAATGTTTAGATTAAAAAATGTTACAAATATTTTATAGATTTCCTATTATTTCTTGAAATTTCATTTTAAAATTTGGAATAGTATTATTAGGGCATCCATCCATTTTATTAGGTAGCCTCAATGTGTTAAGAAGGAAAAATAAAAAATGCTGGTTATAGGATGCCTTAAAACACACTGCTTTTCAGAAATGTTTCATGCCTGGTAATTGTCTATGTGCATCGGTGTACTCCTAGGAATCCCCTCTGCTTCTCCAAGCGTAACATGTTCTCACAGCGCGGGATGCTCAAGGGAAAGGAGACCTTTTCTACGAGTGGACAGGGAAAGCTGTCAGCTTCCTTAGTCTTGCAAATCAAAGACGGAAAGGAGATATGTTTGTTGCCTGTGAATATGTTAGAGTAAAATACCAAAAAGCTCTTTCATCTAGTCGAAAATATTGGCATAGAAATAAATACGAGCATGTTAAGAAGACAAGAATTGACAGGTCTATGCAGCCCAGAGATCCTGTTTCTGATGTAGTGATGCTTAGGGAAGAGTATGAAAACGTATCCATTTTAACATATCCTCAACACCGCTCAAACATTTTGAAATATTACAGGAATCACAAAGGATATCACAAAGCTCTGAGATGAAAGAGGGAATGTGATGCCCCAATTTTCTCGGAAAGAAAAGGTAAGATATCCTTGTCTTCAAAGATCACTCCAGCATCAGACACATCTCTCCTCTACTTTTTCTTGGCAGCAGTTCTCCAGAGCCTCGGAGGGAAGACCAGTCTTCTTTTCTGGTCTGAAAGAGCTGGGCTGTTGTGCAGAAAACGCGTCGATATTCCTGATATCAGGAGGCAAACAAAAAGGAAGGAACGTGCGCTCCACAGCAGGACTGATGCACACCCTGTGCTTCCTTCAGCTACATGTCCCCAGAACCCTGTACAATGTCTGGGGATGCTGGATTACCCTCTGAAGGCTCTCTCTGGTCCATAACGCTAGACCTAGACACTGGCTCCATCCCCACTAAGGAGGTAAGACCCCAGCTTATAGACTATTGCAATGTATATGCTGGGCAGCTGAAGGAAGTTGTCTTCGGGGTTATGGATGAAACTGAACAAGTCTGTTGTGGCAGATGGCATTCCTGTCACCAGCGTCCTCTGGAAGATACCTGGATACATTGCTGGGGAGTATAAGGGAGTATAAACCTTGAGAAGAATACTAGAGAGGAGATCTACTGGGAAACATGGTATCAGCAGAAGGCATGCCCTTGCTGCAGACACATCTCCTCATTTCCATGCCTTAGTATCCTTTCTTGCTTTGATTCATCCCTCTGTGAAGCCGTATCTCCTGCTCCATCACTGCTGCCTTCTGCCCTCTTGCAGAACAACCTCCAAACCAATTTATCCTACTGAAGTTTTGACACCAAATGAGGTAGCTGATTCATGACTGTAGGTGCACAGTCCATGAAAGGACACACCTCCAGAAGGAGATTGGGATGGATTGGGGAGTTTCCTTCTTCTCTTCCTTGACTGTAGGGTACATCTTAGGGCAATTATACCCCTAATTTACGTGCTGCTTCTGGGGTACTAATTGTAACTAGGATGACTCATGCAGTGTAAGGGAAAAGGTGTTATCAGCTATCGATTATCTGTCAGTCTGGTGACATCTTTTATAGCTGAAATAGCTTCAGGACTTAAGTTCAAGGCTGCTCTCCAGCCTGGCTTGCCAAGGGCCTGCTTAGAGCTCGTGTGGCCACAGTGCCTCCCCCCCTCTCTTCGCTTTCGGTAAGGGCTTAGCTCCACTGAGCACTTTGTTTGGCCCGCCAGATTTCTTCTGGACCCCAGTCCCATCCCTGTAAATGAACACTACTGCATTGGCTGGAAATGATTTCCAAGTGCAGAATTGTCACACTGAAGTTGTCTCAGGTCTGAGATCTTTTTCATACCCCGATGGTTTTTTGCATCAAAGTGCTTTGCAAAGTAGCTTTTAGGTGAATTACCACAACACTTCATGCCCACAGCTCTCAACCATTTGAAGACAGTGACAGACTTAAATGCACGAAATACAGCTAAAAAGTCCACGTTGTCTGAATCATGCTCAAAAGAGAAGAGAAGAAGTAGTGAATTGTTCACCTTTTCATAGTTACGACTTCTAAACGGTCTTCAGATTTTTCTGTCTTTCATCCCTGGGTTTGTATGCATTGGTGTTTCCTAAATCTTTCTTTGAACTCACAGACTTTCTTCTCCTCTACAGACCATGTTATTCCTCCACTCTTCTTGTCAGGGGAAGTCTCCTGCTCATACACACAGACTCAGAAACCCTAGCTGTTATTGCAGGCCAGGGCAAGAGACTTAAAAGCAATTGGTACACTAATGGATGTTTGAGGTTAGACACCGATAGCAGCAATAGCCACCCTGGTCTAAAAATACCTTGTAAGATTACATTAAGCCCGAGGACCCTGTGTGAAAGCTATTTTCACGTGAAAACAGTGTCTGTGACTTTCAAGGCAAGTGTATTTGTTGTTTTGCAAAAACCTTCATCTGGAGAACTTTTCTATCTTCTGTTGCCTCCTGCTCACAACCCCCATCATGTTTTTGTTCTTTCCACTGTTTAATGTTTATCTTTCTTTGCAAAAATAAAAGTCAGATGGGAAACAGTCTTTTCTGGGCATTCCCACAGCACGTATTTGCATTTTTGAGCAGTATCTCAATAGCATGGTGTTCTGCAGATAACCTGAAATCACAGAGGCTATGCAGGTAGCAATCGCAGTACTATGCACAACTATAATTGACTATGCCAAGCAAGAATCAACAGCCCAGAAACAAAACAGACTGGCTGAAAGTGCAAAGGTTAGCTGGCAACTTTACCCCAACAAATATATGCAGTCCTGGCTCTTATAAACCACAGGTTAAAGGGCAATGACATCCTGGGGTAAAGATTTCTTTCCCTGTTTTCCAACCACAATCAATTTCAGGCTATATTTTACAGTTCTGTGTGGACGAGCAGCAGAGAGTGACTCTGGTTTCCAAGAAAGCCTTTAATCTGAAGATACTTCAAAAGTTTCAGAAAACCTTGATCTAATCTGACAAATTGCAGCACCTCCAGAGTATTCATTCAACTTGAAGCATTTCTCTTTCTTTTTTTTTTTTTTATTTTTTTTTAATCCTCAGTCATGATGTGAGGAGGTGATAAAAGTGGCCCCCCCATTGCTGAAGTGAAAGGTATCCTGTTTCTCCGGCACTGATGTTCTGACAGCTCAAATAGCAAGCAACGAGGCTCTGAGTTGGTTTTTGTTTGTTTGTTGGGGTTTTTTTTCTGCTTGCATGAGGGCTGGAACTGCATTTAAAAAGACACCACCACCAGCTTTAGACCATAGAAGAGCTACAGCGGGGGTCAGTGGTGAAGGGACTAGTTGCTGGGACCAGTCTAGCTCTCGGTGGACCTTAAGTAACACGGGCAGATGGAAGGTTTCTGGAGGAGAGAAAGATGCTAATAGAAGCATCTGCAGTAGAGTAGGAGTCAAGTGTCCCATTTTTACAGCTTCTGGCTTGTGTCCAGACTTTAACCTCTCCATTCCCAGCAATGCTCGGTTCTGGCTGAGCCTTGGACAGCTTTTTGGACAACTTCATCTGGCACTGCTGATGGCAGCAAAGATCCCTGCCTCAAGGTTTTCAACTGGAACCACTCTTTCCTGGTGTCTCTTTCTTGATAAATTAGAGCTAGGCAAACAGCCGCCAAAACAGATTTAAAGAAGCAGCAATATAAACAGGAACATTTTGCTGCTGTTTTTACTTGGCAGGACCAAATGCAGCTGCCTGCTGAACTGGGTAAATAGGGAACAGGGCAGCATTACACTTCACCTCTTTATCAGGGTTCAAGGCAAACCTTTCCCTCCTTTTTCCCTATTTTGTGCATATTTTGCAGTTGTTTTTAAAAGTTAATTTTATTTTTAAGTTTCAGTCTGGGTTTCTGGAAAACGAACTAGCTGAAACTGATTGTGAAATTATTCTCTAGCAAAAGGTAAACATAAATCATGCAGAAATGCTGACAATAGAAAGAGGTTTTCACAAAAAAAATCTTTGTTTTTAAAAAGACTGTTCTGTGGTCACCGATTATATGCTTGCATGTTTTAATGTTCTCTGTGCTACTAATAAGCAGAAGTTGCAAATCTGCCATCCTGGACCAGACCTAAAGCTGAGCCGATTCCCTTCCTGCTTACAGCGATCTGAGAGAAGGGCCAAGCAGAGGGTGCCAGGATTTCACGGAGGGGAGCAGTAGGGAGGCCACCTGTACACAAGGTCCCCAGCCCCGTTATGGGATGGAGATTGTCTAAACATGAAGTATAATAAGTATTGCACAACATTTATTCACAATGACAAACTTCTGATACTCTTGTTCACCTCTCACATGCCCAGTGGTGCTTTAAAACTTGCCAAGGTATTGGATCAGGCCACCCCTGTGTTTCTGATTTCCACGGCTTAATTACGCACAACATGAAAACACTTCTTTTCCTCAGTTATGATTTTCCCACCTTTTAACATGGGTGGATGTATTTATGGATTCCCATACTCTTACACTACAGAACATCCATTCAAAGGAATAAGTACCTTTATAACAGTATTATATGCGCAATTAAAACCATGTTTCTCAGGCACTAGATACAAAGACATGGTCACTGGCTGGAACTGCTCACAGTTTGAGCAGACAAGGCAAAAGACCAGAGGAAACAGATATTTAACAGAATCACAGCATGGATTCATCCTCTCCACACATGTCAGATGCTCCAGTGCTTCCATCATCTCTGCAGCCCTTCCCTGTACTTGCCCTACTATGTCCATGTCTTGCTAGTACTGGAGAGCCCACACCTGGACCCAGCACTCCAGATGAGTCTCACCAGTGCTGAGCAGAAGGAAGGATCACCTTCCTCATCCTGCTGGCAATGCTCTTCCTAATGCAGCCTAGGACACCGTTGGCCTTCTTTGTCACAAGGGCACATTGCTGGCTCATGCTCTACTTGGTGTCTGCCAGGACCCCAGGTCCTTTTCTGCCCAGCTGCTTCCAGATCACAGAATCATAAAATGGTTTGGGTTGGAAGGGACCTTAAAGATCATCTAGTTCCAAGCCCTCTGCCATGGGCAGGGACACCTTCCACTAGACCAGGCTTCTGAAAACCAAAGATGGTCAGCCCCAAGCTTGTACTGGTGCAGGACTTTGCATTTCTTTCCCCAGGTGCAGGACTTTCTGCATTTCTTTTTTGAACTTGATGAGGTTCCTGCCAGCCCATTTCTCCAGTCCTCTGGACAACAGCACAACCCTCTGGTGTATCAGCCACTCGTCCAAGTTCTGTATTGTCTGCACTCAATGGGCAGAGATTTGACATCAAAAGAGGTGAGCAGCCCTCCTCAGACCATATAGGAAGGCTGGGTAAAACCAGGAACTGGCTTCAATCACAAATTATCCTTTTGTGTGCAACAAATTTTCCCTTTAGCAGATAGCAACTCCATTTGTTAACAGCTTGGTTAGGAATACTGTATCTATTTCATTTCTGGATTATATTTTCATTATCATTGCAACCCACAGTGAGTTGTAATAGGGCAAAACTCTAAGTCAGTTCTTCCCATCTTGAAATTTTTATCTAACCACATAGCTCGGTGTGGAAGGAGTCGCATTTTCTCTCAGCACCCACCGGAGTGAAGCTCCAGTCTCTGACCATCAGATCTTTCCTCTGCCTTCTGCCAGTGAGGGTCCTGGCATCTCGGTCTCACCTGAGCCCTCCGAAATTTTGCCGACTCCCAGTAACTCTGCTGACCTCTGAGCATTCATCCACCCCAAGGGGCCACGCTCCTGCTCTTATTTCTCCTCTCTGAATAGCACGAGTCCTGTTGTTTAATGATCACTTGCAGTAAATGGGAAAGACAGGAGAGTGCAGGAAATGCCTTCCCGGGTCAGATCAGTGTCTGTCTGTCCTGGCGCTCTGGGGAGAGCACACAAATCTTTCTGCTATCCAAGGTTCATTGTCCTCATGGTGCCCTGTACAGCAGTTAGAGGATTAGGGATGTTAGAGGGTACGTCCTGGCTTCTTTTCTTTAGGATCTGTTTATGGACCTCTCGTTTGTAAAATTTTTCTTTGCTCCTTTTGCACCTGATGGTACTGTCTGTCTCCACAGCCTCTGGTGGCAACAAGTTCCCAAATTTGCCTATTTGCCATCTAAAAATTGTATTGCTACCATCTGTTATAAATTCATTCGTGTCTCATTGAGTGCCCACACTTCTACTATTGAAGGATTTGGTGAACAGTATCTCTGCATTCACCTTACTATTGCCTTCATGTTTTGTAAGCCTCTGTCATATCCTTCCTCGGCCTTCTCCTCTCCAAACTGAAGCAATCCAGCCTTTTCAGTCTCTCTTCATAAGCAGCTTGCGCCATTCTCTTCTTCGCCATTTTGATTGCCATTCTCTATAGCTTTTTTGATTCCATTATATCCTTCTTCAGATGCAGAGACCAGAGCTGCACACAATACTCAAGATCTGCGGGTGCACCAAGGTTTTACAATATGGCTTACAACAAGCTCAAGAAGTGGGCCCATGTGAACCTCATGAGGTTCAACAAGGCCAAGTGCAAGGTCCTGCACCTGGGTCAGGGCAACCCCCAGCATCAATACAGGACAGACTTTTTAATGGGGCCTGTAGTGACAGGACAAGGGGTAATGGTTTTTTAACTGAAAGAGGGGAGATTCAGACTAGATATAAAGAAGAAATTTTTCACAATGAGGGCGGTCAAGCACTGGAACAGGTTTCCCAGAGAGGTGGTAGATGCCCCATCCCTGGAAACATTCAAGGTCAGGCTGGACGGGGCTCTCAGCAACCTGATGTAGTTGAAGATGTCGCTGCTCACTGCAGGGGGGTTGGACTAGATGACCTTTAAAGGTCCCTTCCAACCCAAACTATTCTAGGATTCTATGGCTAGTTCCACCAGTATGTCATGTAATGTGTATCAAAAAACCAAAACAAAACAAGATGGAGGATGCAACCAGTACAGACAGGCTGAGAGCAGCATCAAATATGCCAAAATGTCTGTAGGTAAAAGCAATGGTGAACAAGAAGTGAGACAGGCACTGGAAAGCTTAGAAGTTACAACCTAGTGATCATAGGAAGAACATGATGCTTAGAGTAATTAGAGATTTGATAATGAGGCCTTAGAGAAGGGAAAGCTGTACTACTTGGCAAAGATGCAGTGCAGCGTGGTAAAGAAATCACAGACAGCTCCTGTGGGCAAGGAGTCAAGAGATGGAAAACAGGAGAAAGGGCTTGAACAACTGCTGGGTGCAGAAAGAGGGAAAATAATTCAAAACCTTCTCTCCTAGAATTCATGGCTGTTAAAACAAAACAAAGGAGAGGGTTAAACAAAAAACCCAAAAATTATTCCCTGGTATGGTATAGAGAACACAACTTAATGATCCGCAAAGTAAAGAACTTGGAGGAAAATTCACCCTGAACCTAATTTTTCGCAGTAAAAAGAAACTGGTTGAAAGTAGTAAAAAGAAACAACAGAGCTACTTAAATTCAGATTACCACAGTGTAAAATCCCAGTGCAAATGTCTATGATTTTATGAAAGCAATCTAATTAGTCACAAGTGACTAGGACTAAGGATTAAAATCAACCACTATGGGAGAAGGGGAAAAGATACGATCTCCAGTTTGCGACAGAAGACGTGGCTCCTGGAAAAGAGCACAAAGGCAACGAGGCTTTACAAGGGAAGTGAGGTTTAAGAGGGAAACTGCATCAGCGACGAAAAAAGGGACCCGACGTGACAAGATAAAGAGAGTCAGGTAATTCTAACATAGAAAAGATAAGGCCGGGAGAAGATAAGAAAAGAGGAAAGGGATGTTTTAATGTAGACCAAATCTTCAGTCTTTAGGTAAAACATCTTAAGGATTTACGACGAAAGCAAAGTTGCGGATAAATATCAGTGTAATATACCCTGTCAGTACTCCCCACTACCATCTTAACAGTGGTGTTACAGGGTGGACTCGCAGCGTGTGGGGCTAGAGAAAGCCCACTCTTCCTCTAATGTAGAAGAAACTATTCTTTAGATGTTAGACACAGCTCTCAGTGACATTTTTCAGCTGGCAAGGTGGAAAATGAAGAAATAATTCCTTTTAATAAACATGAACAACAGTAAAAAAGATAAACAAAGCCTTAAATCTGCAATTATCTCCGGTGGATGTTTAGATAGGGCCAAAGCTATGCCCCTATGTGCGTTTTTACCACTGGAGTTGTGATCCACAAAAGGCACATATTCAGGTTTTAGACCTGAGCTGCCTTCTGTATAATTTGATGCTCGGTTGTGGGGTTTTTCTGGCATTAGGACCTGACCTGGCGTTTAAATATACAACTCTCCTTACCACCTTACTACCTCCTAGCCTTTGCTAAATGGCATTTCAGGTGAGGGCAGTGATCTGGCATCCATCTAGGGCACTGCTGGGGAGGCAGAGCAAGAAGGGCAAGTAAGGAGATTTAATCTTCTGCTGCAAGCGGATGCTAGGGGCTGCCCGAGGAGGGCTAAGCAGAGCCTCCTCCTTGCCGTCCTTCTGCAGGCTGCGGCCAGATAAGGGCGCAAACGGAGCGGAAAGATTCAGATTAGACTGACAACATCAGGGTAGTAAAATATCTGCTTATTCAGTGCTGCGGTTTCAGATGGGAAAACGCAGCGAAGAGGGGCCCTTCCTCACACACGCGTGCGTTCAGCCTCCTCTCACCCCGTCGGGGCGGGCGGCTGTTCTTGACTCCGGTCAAGCTATTCACGACACCCAGAGCGGGGGAACTGAAGCACAGAGATTAAGTGACTTCCCCACCAGTTGTGACAACCAGGAAAGAAACCCAGATTTCCTGCTTCGCCGTTTCGGGCTTTAACCACAAACCTTTCCACCACAGGGCCTGCAAACCTCTGCTTTGCTTATCCTCTTGCTCCAAGCAAACTGCTCCACATCATTAGCAACGAACTGGGCCTCAGGGAGACCTTGCTCCTGGCATGGCATTTAGTCCGCTTGCCCGTCTCACCTCCCTTTCTCTTCCCACAGAGCTCACTAACTTCAGGTGCCGGTGCCCAAAGCAGAAAGGGTCCTGCTGGCACCGTGCATCCCTCCTGCCTCTCCCAAGCATCCCCCGAGGCTCTCCAGAGCCTCCCCACCTTCTGCACAGGGGCAGGGGACAGGCACAGACCCCATCTGTCTCCATCACCTGCAGGCTGCGTCGCAGGGCCTGTTGCACTGCGGCAGGGCTGAGAATGATGCAAGCTGCATGGTTTTGAGGCTTATGCCAAGGTGAAAGTAACTCCAATGTTTTCTAAATGAAGGAGATATTGTTTGTTTGTGCCCAGGGTGTAAACACCTGTAATACAGTGTATTGATGTTTCTGAGTTCTGATATAGATGGGCCTGTCTGAAATGTCATTACCTGAAACCCGAAAAGCCTTTATTCTTGCATGCCAGGGTCTATTTTTAATGCACGGCATGATCCTACGCTCAGGAATGATCACTAGCTCCCCGTTAATTTCTCCTCTCTGTTTCATTCCTCAGAATGACTTTCTGAGCAGCCTCTCATCTTGCCGCTGCCCCCCCAAAACCGTGGAAGGAACAGCCTCCCACTATCTGCAGAAACACCCTTCCCTCCCGCCCTGCGCCCCGGCAGCCTCGGCACGGTCCCTGTCCCCATCGCCCGGGCTGCAACTGCCTCCTTTATCTGTGCTTACCAGCCCTTCCTCTGTCTTTTCGCTCTGCCATCAAGGGCTAGAGCAGCTTCCTGTAATATTTTCTGTGCCACTTGTATCTTAACTTCTGCCTCAAGTAATCTCTGCTTCTGGGGAGCGTTTTCCACATCACGTCTTGCTGCAGACCACATATCTTTCTTTGCTCTCATCCCTCACACTTCCTCCGATCCTACTGAATCTCTTCTTTACCGACTTGTGATTTTAGGGTTTCCTGTTCTCAGCAGCCAGGATCTCCAGGCAATATAATATAAACTGCCAAACCAATTTGCTTTTCACCTTCTGATTAAAGTGTATAAGCTAACTCTTGCTCTGTTACGCTCAAAGTATACATTGCACGTGTTGGTTTCTTCTGCTTTTTTTCCCCTTCATGGTTTTGGACCAAAACCTGCTTTTAATCATTGCTGTGGTTAAGACTTTTCACAAGGAATCAGTTACAGGCAATGTATTTAACAGCTTGACTATTAAATAACAATGCGTATACAGGAAAGTCTAAAAGAAGTTGCAAATGTTCTATATATTATGTCTCGAAACTAAAAAGAATGGGCATCATATAAAAATATGGATCTAAATTCATAGCACTTTATGTATTTCCATTTGCTTAGGAGAAGTCAGGACATTTGGTGAAGATTATGCTTTAAATATATGGACCATTAAAAAGTATGTTTTGGAAAGTAGATATATGGAAAAGAACCGTAACTGTGGATTTCCATGTTCTGTGCTCCTTTGTTTAACACCAAGCAGCATCGATATCCAAGTTAACAGAATTTATTATGAAATTTACCTCTGTTTCCTTTTAGGAGAAGATAAAAAAATAACTCAATGAATAGATTAGTTTTTTCATAGAATCATAGAATGGTTTGGACTGGAAGGGACCTGAAAGATCATCTAGTTCCAACCCCCCTGCCGTGGGCAGGGACACCTTCTACTAGACCAGGTTGCTCAAAGCCCCATCCAACCTGGCCTTGAACACTTCCAGGGATGGGGCATCCACAGCATCTCTGGGCAACCTGTTCCAGTGCCTCACCACCCTCAGAGTGAGGAATTTCTTCCTTCTATCTAATCTAAATCTACCCTCTTTCAGTTTAAAGCCATCACCCCTTATCCTAGCACTACATGCCCTTGCAAAAAGTCCCTCTCCAGCTTTCCTGTAGGCCCCCTTTACGTACTGGAAGGCTGCTAGAAGGCTGCTAAAAACCTCTTTTTAACTGAGGTTAATGAGAGATTCTTTAAAAGTGTAAATACCGGACAATATACATGTATAAAATTTTGCTCATATTTTTAACACACCTGAATGCAGAAAGAATCAGTTTCTATTGGTTTGTTAAAAACTTGATCAGCCAGTAGTCTTCTCCATGGAGAGAGCTGGATTGGAACCTTTCTTCTAAGCACGTTTGTTAGATTCCGTCCTTGACCAGAAAAATGTTATTTCTCCATCTTCAGTTGTGGCCAGAAATAACTTAGACATGATGGGACACTCTGAGAGGTTATTCCAAGACTGTACCTCCCCCGAGAGACTGGGCTTCAAATGAGCTGCAGCCTTACACATCCCCATGTAGCAGAGTTCACAAGAACAATGTATGCAGATGCCCCCTTCCTTTGAAATCACCTGCTTAATTTGAAATATATGCATGCAATAGGATTACTGAAACGTGCTGAAATGTGTGCGTAAGTTTCTACAGCATCGAGAACTTACTGAAGAAACAAAATATTAAAAAATCAGGCACTCCGACCCTTCCTCCTCTGCCATCCCACCCAAGTCAGAGTCATCTGTAACAGAACTCCGAGCTGACTCCAGTTTCCACTTAGGCAACATTCTTAGTAACTTTTTTAGAACAAAACCATAGCCACTCCAGAAAATGCATCCAGAGTAAATATACAAGGGAAGCTAAAAACCTTCCGTTTCTATATCTTAGGACACAAAGAACACATTTTAAACCCATTGCATTTCTGCATCCAGAGAATCAGTAAAATCAGTCTCAGAAATGCTGGTGCCGGTCCAGTCTCATTTCCCAGCAACCTGTACTTACCTGGTGAGAAAATGCGACTTCAGGGGATGGGGGAAATGATGCCTACTAAATCCATGTCAAGCAATCTCTACTCAGGACTTTGGGATTTACGCTGGCTGTCAAGCTCTTCAGATGGAGGTGAAGGTGGTAATTACAGGGTCTCACTTAGCCTCATTTTTTGCTGTACGTACTCACGTTGCTAGAGCTGCAGTCAGCGTAAGCACCTGAGCTTCTCACGGGGCGCCTGTTGAATGAGGAGTACGGAGCAGCAGGCTGCTCGTGAGCAGGGCTCCACGGCCGGGACTTGCAGAGCTCAGGTCCCATGACATCCTGGATCTGTCAAGAAAGATGGTGCTCAAAAAGATCTTGGAGAGGTCACAACCTACACTGCCCATCCAGGAAAACGCAAACAGGAGCGTGTGTATGTATTTGGCTGGTTAAGTGCCAATTGAATTATTTTATTTCTGTTGCAATTGCGGCATTTAAGGGTATTTTAGCCCATGCTGGGTTCTCTAGTTACTTAAAGCTTTGCCAACCCAAGCAAACTCAGTTTCCAGGCGGTTCCGTGTGGAGCCAAGCTCACTCAATTTGCTTTTCTCTGATTCTGCCTTTTCCTTACTTAACTGGGAGAACGAAGTGGGACCTGGGATTCAGGGCTCAGACCGACTTGGTGCAGATGTCTGTCTCAAACTGGTCCCTATTGTATTGTCTAAGGGGAGAAATAAGCACTTTTATGGCACAGTTCGTCTCTTCTGAAGCAGTTTTCTCTACCTGATCAGAAAAGCATCGCTCTGAGCACCCACTCCTGTGCCATTGACATCGCTGGGAGCTATGCCCTCAACAGGAGCTGTCTTTGAGTCTTAGGCACCTATTGGACATATCTACGTTCCCATGAAGTTACTCGGTCTTAACCATACGCTGAAGGGCTTTGCAGAGTTGATGTCAGAGTTCGATCACGTAGTGGGTGGTTGGAGGGAAAGTGGTAACTGCAAAGACCCGCAATGGAGAGTCAGAAAAAAATGAGTTGCTCTCCACATAACACCCTTGTTGTACTCTTTATCCCCCTATTAACTTACAAATCTGCCTGATTGATAGAGGAAATTCTGATTTTCGGTTGTTTCACTTGTGATCTCCCTGGCTGTTTTCTCTTCTAAAGTTAGCCTGAGTAAATATTTGACTTTGTCCCCTAAGCCACTGCATACCGTTGTGTAACCTAATAAACCCTTTTATTTCATTAGCACCAGTTTATCCAATGTTCCGGACTAATTGAGAGTGGATTTCCAAGAAGAAAAAGGAAGAACATGTTCACAACCACAGACACCTCCTCACCTGTTTACAAAAGACAACGTGGGTTCTGCAGAACAGAAAAAATACTGGCCAAAACCACCGCATCTCACCTTTCCACAATTTTCTCAGTCCATATCAATTCCCTGAACTAAAAGCCGCATCATTCAGTGTTTAAATAAAAATGAAAGCTAAAAAGGAAGGTCGCTGTTTTCCTCTGCCCAGGAGGGATTATTGGAGCAGATTCTGCACTGACATGCGGATCTCTCCACGCTCTGCCTTAGCAATCGGGGAGGCGGCTGGACACGCGCATGCGGGATGCGACAACTGACATCTTCTTTTCAGCCACTTGCTTCAGCAGTGTGTGATCTTTGTAAGGAAAAGGGGAATCAAAGGGAAAGGCAAAACACCACGGCAGCGACAAGCCTGCATCTCAAGTCTGTGTCCTGCTGCAATCTCCTTGACCTTGACCACGCAGCAGTGGCGGGGGGGGTTTGGGCAGCGACCACCCCGTGCCTGGCGCAGTCGCTGCTCTCGCCGTACCCACCGCGGTCTCACCTCCAGGCAGCTCGGCTCTGTCGCTGCGGCTCTGTGGTCTCAGCTTAGTACTCAACGGGACTTTCTAGGCTATACCAGAAAACCTTGGGAATACGATGCTTTATAAAGATACGGAAAATGCACAACTCCTTTTCCAAGGAGCTTTGTGTCTAGGTGAGGAAAAGATATTATAAATGGCTGAAAACCTCTAGAGACGTAAGAACAACCTGATCCAGTACAAAACCTGCTACGGCAAAATAACCCCTCCAAATGCCTCTGATTTTTCTTGAACAAAATTTGGACTGGTAGCAGGAGCTTGTACCTTCTACAGAGTTTCTCATTGTGCAACCGCTGTGGCCCTGACGTGATATGGGCACTCGAAAAGCAGATTTGCCATTTTGGGGACCCACCACGTCACCCTTCAGAGGCCTCCAGAAGCCACCCAGCTCGCTCTGTTGGCTCCACAAGATGCCAGGATCCACTCTGTATTTAGTGTAATCCAGTGCTCTGAAATACCCTCTGAACCCCAGCTTTACGTTCAGGCGTTACCATACCTGGGCTGCATACCCAAAGCAGGTGGTTTGAAAACAGCCTGCCCTCTCCTCTCATTAGAAGAACAAGGACTACCTGGTAGCACTCCTGGTGCGGCAGGCTAGTTCATGCACTGTTTGTGAAACAGTTTTCAGTTCCTTTTGTCATTCTGGATATAAAAAATAAAAACCAAAGGACTCTCTAAATTGATCCCGTGTAAGTAGATAGCTGACACATTTTTATCACCACTGTGATATTCCTGAGTGCTGCCAAGAGGGGCTGGGGAAGGGGATCCAAAGGAATCAGTGTATTTTATAAACAACCAAACAGTGCAAGAGCATGTTTGAGTATAAGTTGTTACTGAAACCGAAGAGAGGACAACGTTGCTATGACACACGCAGATTCAGAGCCCTTTCCAAGTCAAAGTGCTGGCAAGCTGATCTCCTCCTGAAATTTGCTTGGGTCACTGTCCTGGGAGTCCCTGGGGCAATCGGCTCCTCCTCGCAGCGTTAGCAGGGCTGCTGTAAGCAGACACGCAGTCCGTTCTGCTGCTGTTGTCTGGAGCACCAGACCCGAGGCACAGGCTTCTCTCTGAGCCACAGGAGGGGATGGATCCTCATAGGGATAAATGTTTGTCGTTTCCAGAGTATTTAGGTACAGAGCAGCAGGGCCACCTGCCCCAAAGGCACAACGGTTGGACATGCCATTCAAAGTTCTGACTTAGCATTTGCTGAAGTGAAGGCTACATCGCATCTACACAAACCAAGTAGTTTGTCTGGTAATTTGCCTGTTCTTTCTTTTCAGCATAGGGGGAGCAGGACAGCCCTATCCCAAGCTGTGAGCCCACCACCCTGTGCTCAGGACAGCGGTAACAGAGGCAGCAGAAGCATCGTCCTTCTTGAATGGGGACAAGTCTCTCCTGCTGGAGTAGGCAGGTGTCCTCAGAGCAAGGTGGCGAAGGGCTAGAGAAGGCAGGTCTGCTCCATGATCTCTCCAGTGGGGCTGGAAGTGTGACCGAGGCTTCTCACTTCTGTGTCCAGGAGATTTGAGGACCTGTGAAAATTCTGGGTGCAGTAATTCAGGATTAGAAATATTGTATTTGGACAGTTTGCACAACAGAGGGTATAAAGATAACCAAGGAACTGGGATGACCATGCAGAATGGACACAAACAGTAGGGATAAGACCTTTCTTTAAGGATTTCCCCATAACTTGGTCCTTCTGAGGGGCATTTTCTGAGACATTTCTAAGGGAGAAGGACCTTTAAGAGCTTAGCCAGTCTTTAGGAGTCATCTTCTGAAAATCATTCATAAATTCCTATTAAAAGTTCATGAGGCTGCTAGGCTACAAACAAGGACACCAAAAACACTAAGAGGGAAAAAAAAAAAATGATAATAAAATATGTGTCCTCTTCTGACTCTTACCCACTTCTGACTCTGATCTTTCGAGGTCAACTGCAGATCCAGAGAATGAGCTCATGTCCTGCCTCTGCAGCCTGGCACCGCTGCCGGGGCCTCTGGCAGAGCCAAGACTTGGCACAGCTTCGGCGCCACGCTCTGCCCCTGCAAAACCCGCCCTCGCCCAGCGAAAGGCGCGTGGCCGGCCACGGACCGGTGCAGGACGCACCCAGGCAGCTCTGTTTTCTTCCCTTTTCGCCTTTTCCGTGACTCCTGGAATGTGTTTGCACATGGTGGAAAAAATGCAAAGAGCAGGGAGAAGCGGCCAGGAACGTCACCCTCGCTGTCACCCTGCCTGTCGGCGCTGGGCTGTGGGGCTGGCAGGCACGGTGGCTCACGCCAGCACCGGTACCCAGGGAAGCCGGAGGAGCCCCCGATGCCTGTGGCAGGTGAACCACCCACAGATGAGATGAATTTTGGGGGTAATCCATTCTGGAATTAAAAAAGGAAAATGTACTGTCTGCACAAACTCAGTTAAGGCCGGCTCACAGCGAAAGAGGCGAAACCTGTTTTGATCAGAACACTGTCTTGCAAGGAGTACAAAATATTTCACAAACTTTCAAACCCGTCTTCTCCTCTCCGTTTTCATTAACGGGCATCTTTTATCCTCTCCTAAGCAACAGCAACAAGACTAATTAGTTTAACAAGTACAACAAATGGTTTTATTGACAAAAAAGAACCCTTTGAAATATACATTACATTCACAAAGGATTAAATTACACCCTATTATCCATTTTCCATAAAATAAAGATTACTTTGATAAATCACGACTAATGTTATCTTTGGCTGATAAGAACTCTGTGCTTATTTGTGTGGCTTCTATAAATAGTGTGTTCTGAATTTTTTTCCTCCCTAAATATAGTCAATGATACAGTCTGCCAGGCATTTTCCTGCAATTTGACAATACCACATCTGTGAACTAGGCAGCAAATGAAAGCTTCATTGTCTGAATATGAAACATGCAACAGTCTTTTCCTTTTTTGTCAGCTGCTCCGCAGTAATCTATCAAACACCTTTCAGCCATATCTTGCTCGATCAAGGTTTCCTTACTGCTAAAGCAAGGTAGTCAAAATAATTTTTTTTTTAAGAGAAAAGCCTTTGCGGTTCATCTTTTTGTTGTATGCAAAGTCTGTGACAGTTGCAGCGTGAAGGGGTCACACCCTGATTTAGGCCTTAATATACATAAGATGTGTACATTAATGTACATAAGATAAGGGATAAGTGTACATTTCCAGGTGTGAAGGGCTCCTTTGCACTTTGTCTTTCCATAGCTTTGGACTAGAAGATTCTGCAGATTACCGAAGATTTACCCGCATCATCTTTGAGGGTTTGAACAGTTGGTCAAGGACCAAGACAGAAGCCATGTCTTGGGTTTACTTCATTTCTCCTCACACCACCTCTGTAGCAAGCGGCTCTAAAGAGCTCTTTACGTCTCAAGGATGTAAATAGCCGGGGTATCAGAAGACGACTTGTGTGTGACAATTGGTTCACCCACCTTTTGAGCATTTGGTAACCACATGTGTGAACATTCCCACTGAAGCACCAGCCCAGGAACCTAGCTGGGCAGCAAACGCCCGGTTCCGTACAGCACAGGAGCACATGCTCACCTTTAAAACGCCTTTTAAAAACTTTTGAAGAAGTAGTTTGATTCTGAAAAACTGAAGTTGGCTTTCTAACATGCAGTAGATGGCTGGAGAGCCCTGCCCTGCCATACGAAGGGCATTGCCTCTCCGATCCTTCAGGACAAATATGCAAGTTCAAGTTATATTCATTTCCCATGTTTTGAAATTCTTTCAAGAAACAAATTGGTGCCAAGTTCAACTACTGCTTTGTACGTCACTGGGTGACTCAAAGCGTCTCATCTGACTCCGAATTACCCAAGGGTTAGAAGTGAAGTGTTGCAGGACAGTCTTGAAGCTCAGTTTGCAAAGTGCTTAAGAGCGGTGGGGAAAAGATGCAGAGGTTCTGGAAACCTTTAACAAGTAAATCCAATATGCGAGGGAGTTTGGTTATATGACATAACTTTTACTTCCACTGCCGGTTTCTTATAATCTGCATTTCGAAAATTTGCTGAACTACTCAAACATAGCATCAATTTAATATTGGATCACGGCACCTAACCCTACCGTGGCTGCTTTGGATCAGTGCCCTCATCATAAGCCAATGGCTCTTTTTCTGCATTTTCCCTCAGAGGCAGGTGGCAGCAGATTTCAAACAAACCCACACCCATGTCTGTGTTGCTTCTGGAGGGTGTGTTTTACCCACGGAAATATGTCTAACCCCCTTTGTTTAATTTTCAAAATTTTATAAGCTTCCCACCCCCTGGGTTGCCTGCAAAGTGACTCAGCAAGGCAAGCAAAGGGATCAAAGAACAGCTAGAGTTTTTTAAATGAATGGAAAAGTTTAGCGGTTCTGAAAGTATTTTCCTCCAACACATATTTCAAAAACTTTAATAAAAATAATTACAGCTGAGACTATTAACAGACAAAATGCAGGGCTAGAGTCATAAATCTCAGAGAATAGGGAGGAGCACTCTGAAACGCTGCAAAACAAACGTATTATCACCTTTCCAAACCTCCTTAAGCTTCTTTTTTCTATACTAGAAAACAAAAAATCACTGTGGCTAGGCGGCTATGTGCTTGTTACAATTAAAACAACTTTTATATTTTACTTCCATAGTGGTGTGAGTATTTATAAAGAGGGAAGGAGAAAATTGTACACATAGAGTTGAACACAGAGGCATTGTCACCAGTGTGGATGAACCACCCTGGGTCCAACCCAAACTCAACTCGGTAGCTTGCTGTTTGCTGGGTACTCTGTGGGTGATAAAGTCCTGGGATCCTGATTCTGTTTCAGGGACTCATGTATTGGAGGTCAAAGATAAGGCCCCTACATAACAACTGGAGGAACATCTAGATCTTGGAGTCCTCAGGAGAGCCCTCACGTATACACCACAGGGCCAAACTCCTTGCTTATTCTCTCTCATGCTTCCGATATTTTGCATTGATTTACGCACAGCTGCTAAACTCAAAAGAGGAGAAACAGAGCTGCCCCATCTCATACTACACAACAGCCAAGGGTTTGGGTGCTCTCCAGGAAGGCAGGAGATGTCGCTCCCAAACTCTTTGGCCCAGAACCCAGCTCTCCCACTTCCCACAAAAGCGCTCTTTGCATCAGACAATGATGCAAAGAGGCCTTTTATGCATCTGTTCTCAGAAGTGGGTTGTCAGAGTGTCAAACGCCGACAGCGCTGTCTACTATAGGCAGCACTCAAACACCTCTCTCTACCCAGTTTTCCCAAGCATAGTGCTGCCCAGGACAGAGTAACGGAGTCACTCTTTGAAGGCATGCCCCTCCATATGAAGTGCTTAAGGACTAACAGCAGAAGCACCGACTAACTCAGCCCAGCCAGGTGAGCGTCTCTTCATGCACTGTGATGCTCAAGTCAGACCTGCAGGAACTGGTCTGAAGACGGACCCGGGACTGACAACCAGAACGATTCCACTTACTGCAACGCTTACGGGTCATCCATCTAACTGAGCAATCAGAGGACGGCAGCTTCACGGTTCCTGGTGTTCCAGCTCTGGTAGTTTGTAAAATAAAAGGGTCAGAAATGCCAAGGTAGAAAAGGTAGGTCAAAATCTAATCACCCTTTCCTTCCTCCTCTTAGGAAGGCAAGCAAGAGGAAATAACAACATGGAAGACAGAAGTCAGTAAATCAAATGCTTTTATTGACGTCTTTTCTCATTTGTGACCCTATGTCATTTATTTTAATTGCACAGACCAAAAATAGTGATTGACTTTAATTTTTACAAGTTACAACTTCTATAGCTTTTGCATTTTTATTAAGAGAAGATAAAATCATGGATAAGTCTCTACGTGGACTCAAAGATAGGAAGCAACTTCTTACTAATCTTCATGCAAACTACTGACTGATTACTGGAGACTGAGGTTGAGTGTAATTTCAGGAAAAAGTTTACTCTTATGAGTTCGTTAATCTAATAACAAGCTAATTTATAATCCTTTCACAACTGATGTAATTTTCATATATTAGATAATAATTATAGGCGTATTAAGCAATATTAACATTATTAGACAACAACGAACAGCCTTCTGAATGTATACTATGGTAATGCAAAATCTGAGTAATTTAAAGTGCCTTACCTAGTAAAAGAGCGTAATTTTCCATTAGAGCTTTTCTAAGCTTCTAGAATTTTTTGTCTTACAGGTCTGGAGTTTTTAGACAGAATAAATCTAACATTCACA
This sequence comes from Phoenicopterus ruber ruber, assembly GCA_009819775.1. Taxonomy (NCBI): domain Eukaryota; kingdom Metazoa; phylum Chordata; class Aves; order Phoenicopteriformes; family Phoenicopteridae; genus Phoenicopterus; species Phoenicopterus ruber. Next base: position 191,420,683 of record CM020215.1, read on the forward strand.
TTTGTAGAAGAATTTAAGCCTGATCCAAGAACTCCAGGGACACTTACACTTTCAAATCTTTTTCTATCATACCAACAAATTATGCTCATTTGGAAAAGGAGCTATTGCTTTATTGTGGTATTACCAAGCAAGCCGATTTCTGAGCGCACTGGATACATCTTGTGCAATGAGTTTTCCGAGAGACTAAAATGTATTGCTGCTGCTCTTCTCTATTTCTTGCTCTTTTGCAAGCATACGCTAAACTGCAGACTTGGCTGCCACTAAGTATATATTGTATATGGGGAATATTATTACTGATAAAAATAAAATATGTAAGTTATTCAATATGAATGACTGCTCATCTTCCCCTTGATGTATATAAATAAGCCACATCTGACTGTAAACTCAGGCAACTGTAATAACTCTCTGTGGCACCCATACAACAACAAAGAGGAAAAAAAATAGTGAAATGCTTCCAATGAAACAGCTACCTTAAATGATTCTTTTTTTAAAAAAACAAAAAACCAAGCCAAAACAAAAACCACAAGAGACAACCCCAGAACACCCCAAATTCCTTTTACTAACTTTTTGTTTCCTGAAGGTTTCTCTGTAACGAGGCTGTCCTGAAAGAAGAATATATTTAAGAAATTTGCAGAAAATTATCATAAGGCCCAACAGAGAACAAGTGTCCTACTTATCTATTTTCCTCTTTTACTGGAAGCAAAGGTCCCCTGAATCATAACTCTCTATATAATTAGAGTTTCTAGACAGAGCAGGTTCAGCTTTGCAGTGAAGGAGGAAAGAAACAAAACCTTCACTCATGGCTTTCTGCACATCAGCCTAGAACAACTACACACCCCGGCTCTTCCACATAATTCCCAGAACAACCAGTGGCTGCCACAGGTGATCTTAACTATCATTTTTAGGAGTACCACTGTAGGCATGTAAACCACGAAAATCTCTTGGTGGATTATTAGCTGAATAAACACTTGTACTAGAGTAGATGGACTTTTTCTGTACTTAAGAAAAAAGCAAAACAGGAAACATGTACATGTGAAGGAGGAATAGCCAGACTGCTGTGCAAACCATTTTCCTAACCTACACTGTTATTGGTCCCAGCCTGAAGAGATCTGCAAGTTTCAACTGATACAAGGATTCCTAAAGAACAATTGCACTAAAACAAAAATCCTTCCAGTAAAACAAAATTATACAAATAACTTAAAGCATTAAGTTCCAGGTTATGTACATGCATGTAGTTCAAATGTTTCTTTTTCTTGCAGAAAATATGAGAACTAGCAACAATGATAATGGATTCCAAAAAAGCACACAAATTTTGCCTCAAAGATTTAATCAACAGGATTTGAAAAGCAGCATCAAATATTCTGAAATGATTTATGAGCTGTAAAAGTGATGGACTTGAGACATTCAAAGTATATCAGTTGTATTAAAATTACAGTTATCAGCGTTTACTGATGATAGGCTGAGAAAAAGAGTGAAAGAACAGGGAAAAGAGCAAATAAAAATATTGGTGAGGTCAAAAGAGACACTGGTTCAACCTATAGTTGAAAGGATTATGTACAGCAAGGAAAAAGCTTCTTTCTCCTTTACTCCCTTTTTCAAAGAGATTGCATATTGTCAAGTTCCATTTCCATTAGAGGAATACATTAAAATAATTTTTAATCTATATTCTATTTTCTGGCCTATAGAAGGTATTCAAAGACACGGGAACGACTAGACTTCTGCCAAGCAGATTAAACAAAACCGCATTCCTACATATTTTAACTATACAGTCACACATCAAAATTCAAAACAGAAAAATAACTCGATGCAAATACTCAACAAATACAGAATTATGGATTCTGATAAATCTGGGGGGAAGCAAGACTATGAAAGGAGCGCCTGAACTTGATGAGGAGATCTGTGTAGTATGGTTTCTGGATCCTTATATTCATTTGAAGGATCCATCACAGATGCATATAACTCACTGTAAGCTCTGCAGACCAGTTCTGTTGACTGTTTTATTATCTGCTCTCTAAAAAACAAAACAAAAACATAAATTTGCAAATTGTAGGGAATGTAACTGTACTACATACAAGGAATTAAAGATACGCACTAAAAATACACATTAAAAATCAGTGTCAGTTACATTAAAAAGCCCTTTTACTTCAACTGGGAAAACAGCCTACAGTTTTAAAACAAAAGAAGGCTTCTTCATCTCTTTGTATCGTACACAGATAAACTCACATATATGATCCTGATAACCAAGAAATCAGCTTCTTTATTTCTGCAATCATGAAAAAAATAGTAGAAGAATTTAATTTGGATACATTAGTTTTTCACCTGTACTCCCCTGCATCTTTTAAAAGACTGATAATATTAGTGATCTACCTTCTACCTCCTGTGGCTTCTGCTGTCCTTTGTAAATACACACTTTTTTTTCATCTATCAGCAAATATATTCTATTCGCTTTACCTTGACAGCACCTGATTCCATAATTGGTCAAAAAGGAAGAGCTGAAAGTGATAGTGGCCAGAGATTTGAAACTTGCTACAGCCTTTTACCAACAATGCTATGAAGTCTGTGTCCTGTTCTTTTTCTGGATCTAAATGAGTAACAATGTACAGAGATTGGATGCTAAATTTAACTGGTAAGTTTAATATTTTTGAAGACAAACTAGTATTTTTATTTTCCACCGCCCATTGAATCAGTTTACTTTAATCACCATGGTGATGAGTTTACAGTTACAGATGCATTTTTACCCATCAGAAACAGTAGTTACAACTATTTTACAGCCAAACCCATGCGAGTGGAACACCAGGAGCAGCTGAGGAAACCAAGGTAACCATGAAACCAGATTCAGCCGTGCTGTAATACGCAGCAAAGGAACAAAGTCATCAAAACTGCATCCACTAAAATCAGGGCTGAATTCACCAACCATTGGAAACTGACAAGTTAAAGAAATCTCAAAGACCACGTGCATAGAACTTCATCTTTTCAGGAAGTATTAAGAAATGGAAGCTATGAGAAAGATGATTAAGAGACAAAACCTCCATTTTATTCTGATGCAAAGTATCCAGTTTTTCAATATACAAGATCAGCTGCCACTATTACTAGGTTATTAGAATACCTGAAAAAAAAGACTGGCCTTATAATAGCAAATCTAGAAACACTATTATAAAGGAAATATATTCAACGTGTTCAGGTAAAACAACTGTCTCTGATCACAGTCTGGGATCACTAAGCTACTGTAACATGACAATCTTTTAAGAAAGTACTGCACATAGAATTCGTATAAAACTAACTGTATTGCACCAAATAATATTAAATTAAAAGAAAAAGTTCATTAAAATATTCCAGAGGACTGAACAGCATCAAATGAGTCTTTCCATCAAATAATGTCAGTGTCATTAATCAGTACATTAGGATTTCAGTTGCCATAACAACATGATACATTTTATCACTAACACAAATGGCAGCACTTTCTAAAAATAGTAATGCCAGCATTTAGTTTCTGTGATCCAACACAAATGAAAAGAGCTTTTCAAGACCAACAACCACGTAAATAAATAGCTTAAAACTTTTTAAATGAGCAAAGGAATTTGAAAGACAAGAGCACGCACTGGCAAATGTTGGAAGGAATGTTCTTCATAGTTGTAGAGCTTAAATGACATTGCCAGTGAGTATATAATACACTGGTCCCTTATCAAAAGCATGCGGTTTGATTTTGAGAACCAAAGAACTCTTGGGTTCCAGCTCAACCGTTGGAACAGTGGATCACACTTATGTAAGCATAAGGAAGACACCTTCAGAACTAACATCAAACATCTGCAAAACTAACATGAAAATCTCAACTACTATAGCCAGAGATTAAAATTATAGTACTGGTTAAATGTTTTGCTTGAATTTTGAAGGTTTATTTACTACAGAAGATACTGACTATTAAGACCCTGATTCTACAAGCATGCATCTCTGTAAATAGGTATCTTAACTTTAGAAGGATTGCTTGTGTTTAAAGCTACATGTTTGAAGGCTAACAAGGTGTTTTGTTTTTTTTTTTTAAATTCAGACCAGAACCTGACCTATAGCATTGAGTTATAGCAGGTAAATAAACTCCTGTATGTTAGTTGAGCTGTAGCAATCATCCTCACACAGGCTCCCCTCTCACCTCTCAGCTGCCCACTGTTGCAAGATAACGTGAATTCAGCTTAAATTGCGCTAATAGAGGTTTAAAAAGCTCATCAATGGGGATAAGGCTAAGAGTGCATACAGGAGCAGTTTATCTTGGTTCATCTGACAGAAGAAATGATTAAGTCAAAGTAATTTCACTGTGCCTGAGTCTTTATGGTAGCATAAAGTCTACCTCTGAAAAATTGCTTCTGTGTTAGCAGTGAAAAATTGAGGCTTTCAAAATACATTTACTGTTATTATGATTTTTAAATAGACCTACATTAAAAAAAATACCAAGCGCTAAAATACAGGTTTAATAGCTTGACACCTAGAAGCAGAAGTTGGAATGCTTCACTGACATTACTGCTCAGGCTACCCTATTTGATCTGTACTGGAGCAGAACAGCTCTCACACAACAGGGTCAGCTCTGCTGGCTGAGCTGCAGGAACGGTAACCATAGCAGAGACCCCCAACAAACTACTGAAAAGCACCAACGTCCCCCATGCCAAGCCATGCATCATGTATATGGCATGAAACTGGAAGTCTTCGGATGAGGAGAACCTGAGCAACAGAGCAGGAGAACCTGGCAGTTGGACTAGATGATCGTTGTAGGTCCCTTCCAACTGAACTATTCTATTCTATTCTAATAAATTCCCAACAATAAATACTTTTGCCTTGACATACGTAATTTTTTAATTGCAAGATGCTGTAATACAATCTCGCTGAGGACAGGTACTAGTAATGAGACTGCAAATATTGTTGCATTACATAAAACGTGATGGGGTCATCTCAATTTCTGGTATATTCTGTAACCTGCATTCTTCACAAAAATGGGAAAAATAATGTCAAGAGAAGTTTTCGATCAGTGCAACATATAATTCTCTGAGTTTAAGTACTATAAAATATTTTCATATGGTTCACATTTAATTGGAAAGAAAGTTGTGGCACTTTCCCTAGCCTTAGGGTTCAGTTATATTCAAAAAACAAGAGAAGAGAGATAAATAATAAAGTTCTCGCTTCTATACTTCAAAGAAGAAATCACTAAAAAAAACCACATCAAGTGAAAAGTAAGGTAATCTCAGCACAGTATTCAGAATGCCAATACTCTACAGCAGAAGACAACAAAGTTGAAAATTCTAGACCTGACAGAGCAGTAGGGATAAATGAAATCTTGAGTGGAGAATTACATATTTCATCTGTCTTTGGAATGCTTACAAAATAGTTCTAAACCAGCTTGCAACTAATTGACAAAAAATTGCTGACACAGTGGAACATGTTCAAAATAGATGAATGTAATTCATTTTGATGGTGTCCATTAAGTCAAGAGTAACTACTTCAGAAAGTTACAGAATTACATATTCCTGTTTGTTCAAAAAGAGGAAAGTCAGAACAAAATTGAATTGTGACCTGAAGGACAATGCAAATATGATCCCAGCTGATAACTTGAATTCTCATCATGATCCACTAAAACCTAATCAAATTAATCTTTCTGATCATTATGCAGGCATAATAGAAATTCAAAGGGGAGGCACTTACTTCACAGTGGCACTCAGAAGGAAATTCAGCTGGGACATTAACAGACTATCTGGAGCAGACAGGTAGCGATCAAACTGAGCCTAGGAACAGGGGGGGAAGAATATGACATCAACATATTAAAAACTTGCTGTTAGATTAAAATAGACAAAAATACAGATCTTTGAAAAGTGGTTACATGAAAATGACACCTTCTTATTTGATAAAAATTTCTCAGTATATAAATACTGATAAGAATGCATGCTGATCTGAGTAAAACCACTGAGTGCTCTGTGTGAGTGCTCTGTGCCAGAGCTCTGTTCATCCAACCACCCTGGGAATCACTGGTTTAAAACTTGAACAGAGGAAAACAGGCTATAATGACACAATTAGGAGGGATTCAACATACAATTTTTTAAAAAAACTTTTTTTCAAAAAAAAATTCTTTTAAAAAGACCTTTTTTTCATGGGGGTATACATGTACTGCTGGATAAGTGGGCCTTATTTACAGTTAAACTTTCAGAATGAAGCTAAACTTCGCTAAACAAGAAGAGTGACAGATCATATATTATTGCCTACTGAACTGTGATATTGCTATGCAAAATAGCCTTCACACACTCTAAGAAAAAAATATCAGCTGATAATTTGTTTTAAAATATATTGTAGCTTTCAACTTTAAAAAATATAACTGTGACATATGCCTAGCACCTAACTTCTGAGTTTAGCTGAACTATTTGCATAAAATCAAAGCCTTAGGACTGAAATTATAAATGATAGCAGAACCTATATTTCAAAGCATACAGGCAAAAAAACCTTTGGTGATTAAAACTAATTAGAGCTAAGTATTTGCTTTTAGCAATTTAAGATGACTCATGGGATAGCATTCTTGTAAGTAAAGTTCTGTTTCTCAAGGCTTAGAAAGTAATATTCTATTACTACCTGTTCATAAATAATTTATGTATTTATTACTTCAAGTGGTCAAATTACTACAAATGAAGACAGTATTCCCAGACATGTAATTTAGCTATTCTTAAAAGAGTATGACTGGTTAGATGAATATCTACTACATCACACAATTAATAGTATTCTTTCCCATGTCACAGCATCACCACCATAAGATGAAATTTTAAAATGCTTACCATTGCAACCTTCAGAGACACAGAATCCATACTTGGCAAATGTGAAAGAGGACCCTAAGAATCAGTAGTGAAAGGGGATGAAAAAAAAAAAAGGTCATACTAGCATATGGAAAAAGGTAAATAATAAATTCTACAATCAGTTCAGTGCTAAATTGTTATTTGGTCCTGCTACAGGATCTTAAATGTTTGGAAATTGAATCACCATATCAATACTGAAGTGCTCTAACTGTTTATATTCTACTGCTCTCTTAAATCAAGAACTTAGAATACCGAGTTCTTAATTTGTCCTTCCAAGTCCTTTTCTTCCTTCTTCGCCATTAAATGATAAACCCCCAAAAAAGCCTTCTACAAGGCCTAGGATAAAACTGAACTGCAAACTGGCCATGTCCCCTTGATGTTCCAGAATTACAGAGGACAACTTCCCTCTATTCATCTGTTCCAGGACCACGCAGAATTCAAGCCTGCTTCCCAGTAAACCTTCTATGATGGTATGACATTACAATGTATACATGCTGCCTAACCCCCAAGCAAATCCTGTGACAACGTCACCTCTGCAGCCAGGCAGCTGGACAGATATAAATGAAAATTGCTACATTCCATTAAACAACCTGTCCTGGCTGATTTGAAATTGTTCTTAGAACAGGAGATAGGCTCATGAATAGGAAACCAAGTTGAGTTATTAATCAGATTATTTATACATTTATTTATTCATCTTTATACATAAAAATCTGTTGAGTTTGGGCACTTTATGCAAAATTATTGGCTGAAGAAACAACATAAAGCTCTCCAACAGAGTTCTGCTTTCTCCAGAAAACACTGTTCTTCACCTTCACAAAAGATCACAAAAGGACATAGGCACAGCTGAAGGGAAGAGGGGCTGTATTAACACCTATCACATAACAACTGTGGTTCACAAGAAAGGAAGAGCGTGAGCTCCGAATTCCGCTTTTCAGCTCACTCTAAGAAATCTGAAGTTTTCACTTTTAGAATCTCACTGTCTTGGTGCTAGAATAGCTAGAGTAATGAATAAGGACAAAAGAAGAAATGATTTCAAATTACTATTAAACTCATCTGCCGATTTTTCACGGAAGAAAAAAGCAGTCATTGTGTAATGCATGCAGGGTACCCACTCTGTGTATGGCGTTACGGAACGCAACGGAAGAAACCTGAATGCTGCACGCACCGTAAGTCCAGTATGTTCTAGATGTCATGGAAGTGGTATACATATTCACTATCTGTGTTTTAGAGCCAGCTTGACTCTGAGACACTTTCTGAGGCATATTAAACTACCTATACAGTTATTCTGAGAACGTACAGGATGTCTGTGGTGTACGGAGCCTGTTGATGGCACACAGATAAGCTGTGCAGAAGGACTGTTGCATACCAAACCGGCTAGGCTTGCTGAACATACAGTGTAGGGGAAATCTGCACTTGCAAGGTGCCTCTGTCTAATAGTCCTGGTCCCATGTGAAAAATCAACAGGTATTACTGAGTTCTTCCTTTCAGACTAAGCTTAATTTGCAACAATACTAGTGCCAAAATTCTTCTAGTTGGCAGGTACGCAGTACCTCCTCAACATGTACGTTATAGAAGCTTACCTGTTCCGGTTTGTGTTGCTGCACAGAGTTATATATGTAACTTAGACCAGCTCTTGTTAACACATAGGAAGCTTGTTCGTTTATGAGTGTATCTAAATGAGCTTCAATCTGAAATTTTAAGCATAAGGTATTTATAAAATGTGCATGAGAATATTAAATAGAACAAGCTCTGAGGTTAAAAGGTCTAGAAACACAAATCAGAAGAAAAAACACAAATAAGGAGACTGATCAACAAACAAGGGAAAACCAGAAATACATACAGTAAAATTATTTTATCCATTTACATCTTCCATATTACAAGGAGCCAGTAATAAAAATGTAGATAATTCTTTCATGTCTGACTAACAGAACTTAATTTTTTTTCATATTTGTAAATTCAACAGCACCAAAAATTAAGAACACCAAACCTCTAATCTTAAACATTGCTATATAATTTTATTTTGCTATAGTTCTTTGAAAATATGTGATAAAAATCATCCAACTCTTATTGAAAATATTGACAATAGCATGGCAGTTTTATAATAAACAAGAGAAAGAGTCTTTCACAAGGAAAATAAAACTGAAACTAAATCATAATCAGTAATGATTTTAAATTCAGTACTGATAAACATGTATTTGAAAAAAGTTAACTGAAAGAACAATAGACAATGAAATTACAGCTATCAATTTTGCTTTAATTATCTTCATATGAAAAAGTCATAAATGTATTTTATATTCTTAGTATAATCTTCACTTTGCAGAGAAACCTAATGAATAAATCCAGTCACAGCAGCAGCAATCATTTTTTAGTTTGAGTAGTCTTAGAAAGATATTTGGGTATATATAAATTATTACTTCAGTTTTACAGGTAGCTACTCCATATTTCATTTATTTTTCTTCCAATCCTAAAGAAAAGCAAAAATTTGTAATGTATCAAACTCTAGTAAAATGTAAGACTTCCGTGTCTGATATTTTAAGAGTTCACCTTTTTACTTCTTAAAATTGTTTAGAAAAAATGCTCTTTTCTTTTTAAATCAGGAGGGAAATCTTAATATTTCAATTTGGAGATTTCAACTGTCTTAGAGAGTTCTTTTTTCGATGAAAAATGTTTCTCTTATTAAATATGCCATTCTAACTCCACTTCAATAACCTACTTATGTATAATCTTAAAGATATTTTTTCAGTCTGTTCCTGTATTTGTAAAACGTTTGAAGAAAGTAAATGGTATTAAATGCATAACCTTCAGTTCTACTGCTTATTTGAAGAATAAATCAATTGCAACATTTACTGTGAAAAAGAAACTCTGATAATGGAAATTAGAAATGCCCCAGACAGTTTGGCGGGGTTGTCTGTTTGTTTGTTTCAGAGCTAAAAGGTGCTAGAAATTCTAATTAGGAGTAGAAAGCAAAAAATGGCTCACAGCCAATCTTTACTGACGCCTTCAAATAAGAATTCGTGACTTTTTTCCAAGCCCCCCAGCTCCAAAAGCTCTCCTGAGATATATTGCAGAGATGTTCATGTAGCAAAACTATAAGTGGGCAGTGCCTAAGTTTTCCCAAGTCAATGGTTTATAAACTACATTTCCATTTCAAAATGGTACCACATATGAACTACTACTCTGGCAGGATAGTAGGTGAAACCAAACAAATGAGAAGAGAAAGGTAGAAAAAAAGGACTGAAGTAGTAACTTCAGCTGTACTATATTCTACTATAAACTAGATGATGATCTAGTATTAACTATATGATGGAATATAGTCAGCCATTTGACTGTTTGAGCTTTCAACTTCCATTTCCTTCTTCTCACACAGTTTGCAGATAAGTATTAGAATGATTAGGATAATGAAAATGTTCACTGATATGGGTTTATCTGCAACTAAACCAAAACAAAATAAATCTTCTAACGATTTCTTTGTCTGTTCAAAACGAAAGATGCTGTGTACCATAAGCTCTGATACCTGCTATTTGGTTACGGTCTCTGATAAGAAGCCCTCTTATCCCATTTCCCTGATTTAGAATTGACCCAAAGCCAACATTATCAAAGATAAATACGTTCACATCACAATTTACAGTCTGCAAAGATCAGTAATAAGTTCTTTTCTTTTGGGGCTGTTGAAGCTTACCTGAAACTGTAACATTTCTAGACGTTTGTCAGTGAATTCAAAGAGAGCCAAAGTAGTCTTCATCATATAAAGTGAATTTACCATGAAGGTTGCCATATCAGCTGTGCCCAAATTACTAGCAGACATAGTACACATCTGTAACAACGGATCTAGCACACAAGACAGAACCTAAAATAGCAAACACACAGAAAAAAGGGAGGGGAGGGAGGAAATCATGTCATATGAGGCTTCTAAGCTCATTCTGTCTCTATCACTTATTTATTCCCCAAAGCAGAATAAAGCGAAATGAGAGTTTCCAACTGTGAAAGCAGTTTTCTACCGGATTTGTCAGCAGGTGATCAGCTACCATAGTGATGGGAAAAGTATAAAAACCTGAGAAGAACAGATTCCAACCTAGCAGGAGGAAGAGTAACCCAGATTAGATAATTGGTAATTGTACAATCTTGAGGGTGTATTTACTTAATGGAGTAGTAATTGGATAACAGAATTTAGATACTGCGTTAAGAGTAGCACTCCATACTGTACTGTAATTATCCACTTTGTTAGTCACCCTCTTATTCACATTACAAACTCGAGTTTGGTAGAAAGCTCCAAAATGGGACCAGAAAAAAAGATTAATCTTTCACCCATCTTTTGTGTACTAACTTACACATACTTCTTTTTCCCCCCTCCTCTTCAGAGCAGTCTAACAATCCTATACCTGCACAAAGTCAGCTTGACGGGCATCCAGTGGAACAACAGACGAGTCGTGAGATGCCAGAACCTCCCGTAGCAAGTTAAGTGTCTGATTTAGTGCAGAGCTTGGGCCAAGATCAGGAGGTGGGAGTTCAACCTGAAGAACAAGATTATCTGTTTGTATTTTTTTTTTTAATTTCATTTACAGCAAATGCCATCCAATCTATTAGCGCAAATGTAACCAGCTAATAATAAAATTACATGTAGCCATGCAGAGAAGAACTTTAATTTGACACTGGACAAATCTAGCATGTTTCAGACAATAATTGCCTGCAACTTTCAGCATAAGCATCCCATTCAGTGACAAACAAGCAAAACTGAATTTCTCCTTTCATTCAGACTATGCCTATTTTATAATCTAGAGAAACCCAAACACTACCAGTTTTGGTAGTAAAAAAAAACATTTGCTAGATTAGGTGCCAAAGAACAGCCACATAGTTGGCATCACTGAGTTCACTTTGAGCAGGACCTCCTATAAACACTTCAGAATCTAGCGCAGGCAGAGCTCTGGGATATTAGGGCCATAGTGCAACATCTGAATGAAGTCATCTTGACAAGGCTGCACAGCCTCTATCATGCTGCAGTGACAGCTGCAGTCACAGATGCAAGTCTTAATCCCTAGCAAGTCTGTACCTTAAATTACCAGTATACAAATAACGGTGCACAAGCTAACTCAAGTACACCTACACAAATTGCAACGATACTGCAAGAACTGGAATGCAGGCCTACCTCAAAGACGAGAAGTAGGAATCACAGATGTTTAAAAATCAGAAAGAATAAAAGTTTGTAAATCTTAAGAGAAAAAACACACTTTCTGAGTCAAATTATGAAAAGTTGGAGCACTGAAATGGACTGAAACTCTATGCTATTTTTAACATAGCCTCACATACTTTAGCCCTTCTTTGTAACAGGCAAATACCCGTTAAACACTTCATAAAATGTTTATATAATATAAAACCTAGCACATCTATTTTTCCCAACCCACATTCCTCAGGCTCCACCTCAAACGTAGTTGCATCTTCTTGTCTTCAATGCTGCTTCAAACTGGCTTCCGGCTGCCCCCAGACCCTTACCACCACCCAGGCTGCTGGCCTCGTTTCCTTCTGCCAACAATCCTCTTCCCTCCTTCCTCTGTCTCCTGCCTACCCAAGGGCAAACACAAATCTGGCTGGATCACGCGGGAGTAAGGAGACCCCCAGCAATACAGAATAAGTTAACGCTTCAAGGCATAATCTCTTTCCAGAAAGGTGTAGGGAGAACTAAATTTGGCCTGCCTTGGGACTGCCCTGTGCGTCTTACTCAAGGTGTTTGGGTCCAGCAGAGCAAGGCAGCGTACACGTCTGCAACACTCGTAAGACTCCAGCTCAACAAGAAAAGGCGGCAGCTTTGGATGGACCCCCAAGCCACAGGCAACATGTTCCATACCTTCCCAAATGAGAACTACTGATTAATAGCATAATAAGATGCATGTCTGAGTCTTCAAGAAAGAAAAAAAAAAAAAAAAAAATCTCAAAGGGTCAGAGGCTGATGGTCAAAGAAACCAAGAAGGAAAGCCTAACAGGCATTTTCACAGTGGAGCATTACAGAGCCTTCTGGAAATGAATCCGTACCTAATGGATATGACACCAGAGAAAGAAGAAACAACTCCCTCTCTTTGGAGCCAGGCCTAGCTTTCACACTTTGTGTGTTCTGAAACATCTGAGATACTGTACATGTCCCCACACTGTTACCAAGACAGATCAAACAAAAACTTTTTTGCATCCTTCTGAATACAAAGTGTTCCTCTATTCTCTCTTTCCAAGAGATAGTATACCAAATTCGAGGAACTAATGGAAAACTAAATCTGTTCAGAGAACAGTTGTTGTTCAGCCTAAGCAGTCTTGAAAGCATGAAACAAATATTCTACCAATGAAGCAAGAGTCATCCAGAAAGAGGCACTTACTCAGTGCTGATTAGTAGTAACGTTTACTGAAATTTACAACACTGAGTGACTTTCTTCTTGTTTATTCTTGTTATTATTAGGGGTATTGATTGTGCCCTGAACATGCTGTTCTCAGACCTGAACTGGACCGTGTTCAGGGATATTTTGGCATTAATTTGAGACTAGAGTTTGATGGAGTTTTCGCTTCCAACACACACATAGATCATGGCAATGATAATTTCAGGCTTCTGTGCACAGAATTTTTGTCTCCTGTAGTAGCTGATGGTCAGAAGCTTCTAAATTAGCTTAATCTTTCATTTAATCTGTCCTTTTAAAGTCCACTGTTTTCTAGATGGGAGCAAGGAACAACATTAAGGAAGAAAATACGGCAAGGAAAAAAGGTTTAGATCGTTAGATTCTATTGGGGTTAGCCTGAAATTCCTGACTACTGCAATAGAGGCAAAATTATCAGTAAGTGGAAGGAAAATTAAAGCAGTGGTATATTCATTTTGAAAATGCTAACTTTCTGCACATGAATATAGATTGAGGTTTTTTTCAGAATTAAAAAGGAAAATTTAAAAACGGAGATACCTAATTTATAGAGGAACCTACCGACTTCAATTTGTGAGAGCTGAATTGCTATTCTAATAAAAAAAATTGATGACCTGAATGTTTTAGGTGCACTAAAAGATTATTATAATCGATCCTATTTCCAGAAAAATAGATTGGAAATGCATGCTGAATTCTACTTTTGAAGTACCTGCTTCAGATGCAAGCCAGACAGGACCTAACTAAAAAATTATCAGAGAAATTCTGTAGCAGCTAGTTCAACAGCATTAAAACATACTCTAATACAGTATTAAGTGTCTAATCAGTTATAACCAGCAGTTCAGTCATGCAGAAATGAGGCCAATCAGCTGTTCAGCCTTTCAAAGAAAACAAGAAGAAATTCCCAATTTTTAAAATCCAATATACAAAACTGAAACGAATTCTCCTAAAATTACGATGGACGCTAAAAGTTGTGCATAAGGTTTAGTATAAAAGATTGTATCTTCATTTAAAGTTCTGAATATCAATCAGTGGGTAATAGTTACTAAGCCAGTAATCTTCCTCCAAATACACAATCCAGAGAAGGCTTCTCTCTCTATGAGAGCAAGGAGCTCAAAGGATTTAACAAACAGCAAAGGAAAATACTGGAAAAAGAAAAGGCAGTATCAACAATCAAGAAGAGAGTGCATGTATGTTAATTGTTTCCCTTTCTCATTTACAAAGAAGGTTGAATGGCAAAAAAAATACGTGCCATTTTTGTTCCTGTTAAATACAGTTAATTCTACTAAGGACTGAAGCAGATAGTAACGAGAGCAGCTTTGTTAGAAGCTCATACGTGCACCTGCAAATACTGAAAATACTCTATAGGCAAGCAATCAAAACTATTTATATACTATCCCACTTGAACATTAGAAAGTTAACAGTACAGAAAGACATGGACATAACTGGAGTGAGTCGAGCAAAGGGCCACAAAGTTCATGAAGGGACTGGAGTATCTTGTACACCAGGAGAGGCTGTGTTCAGCCCGGAGAAGAGGGGGCTCAGGGGGGACGTTATCAATGTGTATAAATACCTTATGGGAGGGATAAAGAAGAGGGAGACAGGCTCTTCTCAGTGGTGTCCAGTGACAGGTCAAGAGGCAATGGGCACAGGTTGAAACACAGGAAAACAATTTTTTACTGTGAGGTTGGTCAAACACTGGAGACAGTTGCACAGTGCGGTTGTGGAGACTCCATCCTTGGAGATATTAAAAACTCAACTGAAACCAGTCCTGGGCAACCTGCTCTAGCTGACACTCTTTGAGCAAGATGGTTGGACTAGATGATCTCTAGAGGTTCCTGCTGAACTCATCCATTCTGCCATTCTATGATACTAGTATTAAGTAAAACAAGAAGGTAATTTTAAATACAGAACTCCTCAGCAAAAGCACTGCTTAGAGTGACAAACAAAAGGTTGGTGGCTTTTTTAAGGGCCTAATCAGCTTTTAATGCAGTCTTTTAAGAGACAAAGCACTACAGACATGGAATCTTGTAAAAAGGTATCTCGATGTTTCATCCTGTCAGTTACAACTGATGAGCATCAACTACAGAAGTTCATTCTACAAATCGAGACAATATTCATCATAGTTAAACAGCAGCAGTCTAAGAAACTTGAGTGCAAGTCTACCAGAGAAGCTTCAGAGAAGCTGTCCTAAGCTCTTTTGAGCCCTATTAGGATCCTACAGAGATCACCAAAGTAGAATGCCTAATGGCATGCTTTTCTTTTCAGCTATCAAGTTGGTCTTGGAAGAAAAGACAACAGAAAAATTCTTGCTAGCTTTGCTTTGTTCACACGGATCCATTCAAAACCGCAACAGCATTCAGATCACAACATCAACCAGTCTCATTTAATCTGCCCCATATCTGGTTTCCCAGAAACCTAATAGGTTTCATTCTGACAGGAATCAAATTATGAGGGAGAGGTTACAGTTATTCCCATGCAATGTTTTAATACCTCTCCCACTGGCAAACTTAATGCGATCACAGCACTTAATATGCATACATCTACTCTAAAAAGAACAGCACTGAGGAATAACAATCCCAAAACTTGATTTGGGGTACTCTACTAATAGTCTTCTAACAGCTCAGACAGCAGATGACAGGTTAGTTTGGCATAATTGCTCTTTAGTACCCTTATGATAACTCTCATTCCATTTAATTCAATGTTTGCAATTATTCTTTCCTTTAATAATTGTTCTGGAGTACTACTGAAGTCAGTGTAAGGACAGGTGTGCTTGAAAATTCCCACTCTCCTAATGTATTAGCTGGTCCAACAAAACATCCTGGCATAGGTTAGTCTAACAGGCTTGTTAAAATGCCTCACCAGTGGACTCATGATTTTAAATGACAATTCTCTCAATATGAGAGAACTGAAAGAGTAGTCCATCCACTCCAGTGCATTAGGCGCTTTGAACTTTGCTTCCAGTTTCATTGGAACAGTTTCTGTTGTTCTGATAATTATCTTCATTTAGTATTTTCTCCTGGATTTATCATCATCTGTAAAATGGTGATCTGTACCAGGTTGTTCTTAGTTAGATCCAGACAGTGAGTAACACAAGCAGAATCCCAAATCCTCAAACATTTGATTAATTAGCGCAGGGTCAAAGGAAACATATAGAAGGATATATAAGGATTGAACCTATAATTCTGATCTGCTTTACTAGCATGGCTGCTAGACCCAAGAAAGCTAAAAAGAAACAAATACAAACACGATTTCTCAGCACAGGGACACTAACAGGGCCAAAAAACATTCTGGCTGAATCAACAACCAGAACAAAACAATTGTTACCAGAGCTAGAAAGCACTGGCAAGACTGCCCAACGCTGCCTCTGAAGAATAAGAGCCAATAATGCAAAGGAGAGACAGTGTTTGCAGTAAAAGCTGATGCACTGAACCTTCAGCAAAACAGGAGAAGGGTGGTGATACACAGCTTCTATATGATGTCAGCATTGAAGTCTATGACGACCTGAGAATCTCAAAGTTGTGAATGGCATTTTAAACCCTGAAAACAAAGCGGCTTTGCAATGACTCTGTTACCAAGCTTCACGACAGGTTTCAAGGAGCATCGGAGACAAAGAGACTCCCTTGTGTATTGCCTTTCTTTGATAACAATGGACTTAGTTTCAGGCAGTATGCTGAATATTTCTGTTACATAGATTTCAGATCATAAAGAGCTACCTGAGAAGTCTGAGTGAGAACACCATAAAAAAGGTTTCTTAGACTGAAGAGTCTGAAGTTGTGAGAACTGCCAACTACCTTATTTTCAGATTACAACCAGGATGCTTGAGATTTTCTGATGTAATTAAAAAGAGGTTCATAGGAAAGTGCATCTGAGCAAGCCAGTAAATACTCTGAAGTAACCAGGGATTTCCCTGTATCATTTACACTGATGGCTTGACAACCAAGAGGGAGAATCCTGATCTAAGACTGCCTTTAAGTTTCCATACAGCTCCGTGCTTGTGACACTCCTTATGTAATATGGGACTCTTCTCAAAAATAGATGTGAAGAGGAAGCTATTTTCTTGTCCTAGAAAGGACAGCCTAAAGTCTCAGTTTCTCATTGTGCTTCAGAAACTAAATCCCAAGCAGTTTGAAGGCAATGCTCAACTCATCATAATCAATAACCTAGGGAATTAAATTGTCTGTGGTGATGAGGACATCAGAGTCAAATTCCCACCCTGTCATTCCTGCACATCCAAAGGAAGGGATCTTGAGAAGTTAGCATATTTAATGAAACCTCCTTTGTCTAAAAAAAGTTCCCAACTGGCTATGCTTAAGAGAAAGATTTGCTTAAATACTATGCTGGTCTATCAACTACTAGATAGACTGCAGATATTAAAAAAGCATACCTCAACAAGACACAATAACACGCCAGTGCTTCTACACAGTTCTCCCCACACTACAGCACAAGAGAATTTGCACAGGGCTAAAGAGATTCCCATCAAGTTACAAATTCACTGGTAATTATGTCTGTCTTCTGGAATTTTGTAGCTACAAACAGCAATTAAGAAAACACTTCAATTCTCTTTAAATTAAATAAAAATTGTAGAACTGACTTCCATCCAGAATTTCTTGCTTACGATTTTCAAATTATCAGCAACAACTGATGATGGTGTAACTCACAAAGGCTAGATTCACCACTTTCTAACAATCTGAACAAAAGAGGCACTTAAGTTTATAGACATAAAAATATTTTTTATTTAAGAACACCCTATTTGTATTTTAATCTATTGCCAAAGTTATTTAAATTGCCTTAAGAATCATATTTTAATCAAAGTAATGGACAGCTGATATTCTTTGAAGCAGGCTTATCAATGCCTTAGGATGCAAAAATATAAGCAGAAATAAGGAATCATGATTTCCAGACTGTCCAAGTGAAAAGTAATTTACTAATTTTACAAGTGAGTATTCTCTTTGTGCATAACAAGAGCAGCAATGAAGCCTTTGCAATCATGTACGTAAGCACAAAGGGTCTGTTTTCCAGTGCTTTAATCTTCTCTGAAAATAAAAAAATTCTGGAAGACGTTGCAGTGCATACATAGCTAGCAAAAAGCTGGTAAAGAGGCTAGGGTATGAAGACAATCCTTCTAATACATATGCACAACTTTGGTCTGAACACACATTAATAAAAAGGATGATAAAAAACAACCTTGAGATTCCTCAAAATGTAAAAGTGTTGTGACATTCACTACTAAATTAATGAAGACATATCAAAAGGCATAAAAGCTGGTTATCTGTATATTAACACACAATAAGTAACAGGAGAATTAATTTTATTATAAAATAGGATCTTTATATCATGGAAATTAATGTTTCTCTGAGTGTAATTCAGCCTATTAATTTTGTATTTTTTGTGAAGTAAAACTAATTTCAGTCATGAGGAGATAAGACATCATTCTATCAATTCAATAGTCCATTCATAAAGGGAAATAATATAAGATGCTTCAAAGGACTGTTCAAAACTCTCAGTTACAAGAACTACACACCAGTACAGTAAGACTCCTTCTCACCCACAGAGTTACCCCATTGTTAACTCCTGAAGCACAGAGATTAATAAATAATTGTGGATGCCTTTGTTACTCATATATCTAATCCTCTTCTGAGTCTCTTTAACCTTTTGACCTATTATATCCTGAGGAAAGATCTTCACAGGGCATATACGCAATGTAAAATTTTCAATGTTTCAGACTGAAT
Source organism: Phoenicopterus ruber ruber (assembly GCA_009819775.1). NCBI lineage: Eukaryota > Metazoa > Chordata > Aves > Phoenicopteriformes > Phoenicopteridae > Phoenicopterus > Phoenicopterus ruber. The sequence continues at coordinate 191,439,613 of CM020215.1, forward strand.
TTATAAAATGTGTTTATGAGAAAGAGCAATACTACGATCTTTTTACATTATATGGTATGCTCGGTATGCCATTCATTATTTGCAATAAAGTGCCATTGAAGGTGGCAGTGCAATCACCACCTTCATTTAACATCAGCAAAACTAAATTAGACTCCTTTATAAAACAATGGCAGCGTCTAGAGCCAGTTACATCCAGGCTGGAGGCTGAGGGAAGGGGAATTAAGAGGGCACAGAGGATTACACAGTCTTTCCACAGTGGCGATACAAAGAACACACACTATGAACGGGGGAATCACAATTCCTTTATCACTCCTCCTTCTCCTTCTGAATTCTACTCGTCTCCAAACTGAAAACAGCCTATCACCCAAAACAAAAGTACAAAGATTTTGAGTTATGTGAGTAGAAAAATTATGCTGGATCTTGTTTGAGTACAGATGCAAGACCCAGCAGGATAAATAAAACAGAGCTAAATAAACCAGAGATGAATACAGAACTGTCTTACAGTTTCGGGCCCAGAAAATTTCTTTCCTTAAGCACTACTTTGTTTGCACATTCTTTGTAAGTAAAGAGCAGTAATATATTTTTGGTAAGGTCCATCACTGATTTCTCTTCATAAAAGGAACAAGTACACATGTATTTTCTTTTAGCTTATGTACTAGGAAATAAAACGTTCTGAGGAATTCATACACAGTTAGCATATGCCTATAGCAAGCTGTAAGCTTTATTTTTTTTTTTTTGGTAAATTCATACTGTCCCTGTCCATTGTACATTTTATGAACTCAAGCTTTAACTGACCCTTGAAGAAGCATTAGTAACAGAGCAGCTACTATTCCGATGACACGGCATTCAAATGGAAATACCCCATGCCAACAAACAATGTACTAAGTGGACTTCAGTAGTATAGATTGTGGGTGGTAGCAACTAAGGAGTCACCTGATGAACGAATGAAACCACTGAAAGGAGCCACTGGGATACACAGAAAAGAAGATGAGGAGGAACAACTGTTCCTTTGAGAAAGTCACTCCTCGGCCCTTGCAGAGATAGAAAATTGGGACCAGGCGCAAACTGTGCAGAATGAGAAAACTACTTTGAGACCACAGAGCACCACTGACCAAACTCAGAAAATCCCACTGAATGGTCAGTGAACTACAAGGCTTTGCACAAAGAATAGTTTCTTTAAATCTACGTATTTTTTCATTTTTCTTGTAAGTTAAGGACAAATAATTTAGAAATACACTTACAAAACTTTGCTATTTTCTACTTTCAAACTTTTTTTTTTTTAACTGGAAAAAAAAAGTAATGTGAGGGCTTTTTTGAACTCTAGGGTTGTGCAATAACTAGGAATAAAGAAAGGCATCTCTTCTTGGTTTTAGGGCCTAGTCAATTCATCACATCTCAGTCAGGGATGCTGGATGAAGATCAGATCCCTAGGAAATGGAGAGGGATGTGTAGCCTAACAATTTTCTTTGATTTTGCTTAGATTTTAGAAAGGTTAAGATTTAATGAGTGGATTCACCAACAGCAACACAATCTGAATACAGCAGGGAGAATTCAACAAGAACTGTATTAGGTACTGAACAGTGGGAAGTTCACTGAAACGCAATTCAAAGCGATCAACAGGAGAGGAAAAGATACCAGGAAAGTGATTCCAGCTTAGGTACAGTTGTTCGGTGTAACAAATGCAATCTTCTGCTTTCAACACCAGCAATGTTCATGTGGTAAAACTATTTTTTTAAAAGACAAAAAAGCTGAACTTTTGTTTTTACTTAGCTTATCATCTTGGAATATACTTCATAACTTCAAGAAAGGAATTATGCATGAGTAATTAACTATTGATCCGACAATGCATTAATACAAACTATCTAGCTCAATCAGCTGACTTTGCGATATTGCACTTGAGGAAATTTCCTAATTTTTTTGCTTGTCATAGATTTTAAAAAAACGTAAACTGCTCTGTTGCTCTGCAAACAAATGCTGCTAACAACAGTATTTTAGTCTTATTTTCACAAAAAAAAAAAAAAAAAAGAAAACATAGACTGGAAGTTTTTAATGTAGTTCCATAGCTAGAATATAAAAACTACAAAACTTCAATTTTAGGAAAAGCTAAAGTATAAAACAGCTATTCATCTAATAATCCTACTATACAAAAGGGAAATGAAAGCGTGTATTTTGTAACATGAAAGTTGTACGATTTTGAAACAAACCTTGTCCATTAGTTTACTTGCATGAAGACTCAGGCTATTAAAGAATATCTTCTTGCTCAACAAATGCATTTCTTCAATTGTTGTCAACAGTGTGGCTGCACTGTTACCTACAATACCACTGAAAACAAAATTAAGACTAATTAAATAATCTGAAGAGGGGGAATGTGACAGGGTCAGATACTTTAGGCAGCATTTCAAATACACTTTTTTCAACGCTGAAAATTTACAACAAGTAATTGCAGGGAACAGTTCTCCATGTAAGCTGAGAGATTCACTCCTAAGATGACTGTGAGAACAAGCATTATCAACTATGTCATTAAGTAGATATTAAGTACAGGCTATCTAAGGCTCTGCACAAACTTGATAGTAGCATTCTAAAATTTACTGGATTTTTGTTTTCTTATTCTGTAAATCTACTCTGTTATAGAAAACAGATTACATAAATAAAAAGGTTTGATAACTTTATTCTGTCAAACTGTCCTTTAGGGATAGCGTCATCTCTCTTTCTTCACTGCGATGTTAGGCATCTCCAAAAATACAAGAATTCAAGCCTCGCTATTCCAAGTGTCAAGTTATTATACTTAGCATGAAAACCACATAAACTTTAAATGACACTACATGACTATATATTTCTCATGGATATACCTTCTGTATAAAGTAGAAGCGCTTCTAAGCTACAAAAATGGCAGTAAAAATTCATTGCATCTTAATAGGACTAATTTAAACTTGTATCTTGATTTTCAGATTATAATCTTGTTGCATATAACAGATTATTGTTCAAACTGGATTTTCCCTTCATTAGTCAGGTGCAATTCCTGCACACAGAGGAAGTTATTCAGCTGATAGAAGGTACTTCAGTGGTCTTTAAACAATGTATCATTAGCAAGCCAGAAAGCAACAGCTAAGACTGCCTAGGACCTTCCATTTTAACATCATATTTTCAATTACACAAAGCTTTGTAACCACTGGGAAACGCAGAAAAATGGAGACAGAAAAATGACAGCAAAAATCTTTCAGCTGTTCTTGACAGTGAGATTAGGAATAAAATACGGTTTGTTCCATATTATAAAAGAAAAAAAAAAGGTATGTGTTCTACCATAGACCTGTAAGTGCCATCACAGCTGAGGATTTTAAATACAGTGAGAGATGCCCAAGAACCACTTATCCCCATCTGCCCAACAACTAAATGTCTTTTCAGACAGAAAGAAGCTCAAATATTAATATTGGAGATTCTAATTCTCAAAAGTTCAGTTCAAGGCTGTGGAGGAAAATTTTCCTGCTATTGCTGTTTCTAACCAATAGGAACTACTGCAAATACCACAATGTATAAAACCAGAGATTCTGGCTTTTCTCCAGCTTCTGTGTTCCTGGTGTCATCTGGCAGGTTGGAAGATGATTGGTGCCCCTTCACAGCGAGATACAGAATGACACAACTATCTTCCCAATAGAACAATGCAAGTGCATAATTAGAAAAAATGGTATCAAAACATAGTAGTTTAAGGAAGAAAAGAGAAACTGAAGTTCTAGAGATAATTTAATTCCAGCATTTTCCCAAAGGGGACTTGACTTTGTAATCTTAAATGATTTGTGTATTTTTTTGTATACTACTTGTATCAACACAGAACAATAAAGAAACAGTTTCTGTGGCAAATTGATGCTATCTTCCAAAGCAGATTCCATATGACTTGAGGAATGACAACAGATAAATGGCATCTCCTTGATATCATGTACATTTCTTCTTGATTCCATAGTACAGAGCAAAAACTAAGCCACAAAAATACTCTTTTTACTATATTAATCTTTATATATACAATAAAAAAATAGACATCTTTACCATACTTTGTAACTTTGCATACCTGATTGTATGGTGGTAGAACTTGAGAAGATTAGAAATCTTGTACAGTAAAACTGCTCCTGGCTCAGCAACAATCACTTGCTCAATTCTAACCTGCAGAATAAAGAAATACAAGCATCCTTCAGGTCATACATCCCAAAAGCCAACCTCTACGATTTTATATGCAATAAATGTATTTTTCAAAAATCAGACATACAACTAGAAATAAATTTAACAAGAGAATGTCCAGTTAACTGTAACACTCTGCTTGAACCAAAGTGCTTCTTGGCTGCCAAGCCTGTGGGTAGAAAACAAGCAAGTGTATGTATTGTTTAAAAAAAAATATCAAACCAAACCAAACCCTGTTTCCCTATAGATTTTTGTTGCAACTTGTTATTGAAAATTTCAAAATAATGAGAACATTTGATGGATTAATACCAGTACATATTGGAATTCTCTCCAGTACTGAATAGCAAGAACAGCTGCAAAGCTGCAAAATCCCTAAACTACAACATTTGATCATTAGCATAATGCAGCAATTCAGAACATTCAAAGTATCAGCTATTTTACCCAAAAGACAAAATTTCACCTGGATTTAGCTCTCCTTCACTTAAAGGACAGATTATATACAAGCTATGGGTATGTAATTAGATACATTTATAACTAAGGACCAGCTATTGTTGACTGTTTATCTCAACCAGGAGATAACTGGCTACACAGACCAAACAGTGCTGACTTTCTCTACGCTTGGTCAGTTGATGTCTTGTCTCCATGGTACACAGAGTCTCAGTCCGCTTGTAAAAGGCTGCCCCAGGGTCAATCTCTGGGCACTCATGAAGCAGTGATAGACAGTGACTTATCACTGCACTGTTGTCCCACGTGCCTGCATGTGAAAGGGCTACACACAAATCCCCAGCCGCCACCCGCTCGCCCAAGTTATTTGTCGGCTGTTCAATGGAGCGCCATGTGCAGCAGTGCCTTCTCATCAGAGCCAGCTGCAGGGAGAATTAACTAAAATTATGCTTCCTCAATCCTCTCCCTTTGCATCTAAGTCAGAGACTAAAAACAAAGAATAATTTTTGACTCTTATTCGCAAAGCTCAATACACAGCGTTAATTGCAACACTCAGGTGAACTCCGCTCGTCAATGCGTATGTATATACAGAAGTATATATAGAAATACCTATCTCCAATGTTGCATAAAAGGTCATTTGTGCAGGGATACTGAGTATAGCCTAGGTGTACAGTAAAAGAGATAAGAAAGGCAGAAGAAAAAGAGGAAAATCAAAATATTGACAAAAAAATAGCAATAACTAAAAATAAAGAAAATAATTAAGAAATAAAAAAAAGACAGAATAGCCAGAAGGAGAGGAAAAAAAACGCCCAAATTTTAGGGTTAGGAAACAAAAATGAGAATTAAAAAAACAATGCAAGAAAACAACCATTGCTGCTTCCCATACAGAAGTCTTCGCTGCACAGGAGAACCAAAATTTGCAAGCGATTAAACCTACCCTGCTCAGGGAAATCCTGGACTTACAGCTCTTACTGTTTCCTAATGCTATCTGTCCTGTAGTCAGTTGACCATAAAAGACTATCTGAAGTCTAAGTAAGGTATCAAAAACATTTTGTTAGTTTTGACCTCATCTTAAGTGCTATGGAAAAGATGAGGACCTTAATTTAACTGTTTTTTAGGGTCCTCCTACTTCCATCTGAAATGAGAGGCCTGTGGTAAGATATACCACTAGTGAGTACTCAAGATTCACTTGGATGCCTAAAACTCAAACCAAGTATCAGTAAGAAATGTGGACAATTTATACTGCATATAAACATAATCCTTCTTCAGAAGTAAGGAAACTGTATCATATTGTACAGTCACATGGAAAGGCATAAACCAGTAAGAAAATTCTACATCATTCTCTAAGTATTTAAAAGTGCTCGTGGAAATTCTATGACTAGTCTTTTATCAGGCTATTTTATACTTCAGCATCAACTCAAAGTGACAGGTTTGCAAACATCAGCAGAAATCCACTAGACAAGCAGTATACTGTGGTGCCATACAACTGCAACAAAGAGTGTTTTCCCTGAACTTAATGCAGTTATTTTTCCTACTGTGGACAATCTTCAGAAAGAACAATGTATAGTAGAAAAGACTCCTCCAAACTGAGTCTATTTTTGTTGTTCCTCTCAACACGATGGCTTGCAATCATCTAACGGCATTGTATGAAGGCTTTTCTGCTTAGGGGTTTTGTTTTTTTTTTCCTGCTTTTTCTTTGCTACGGAAGATTTCCCCAAGGGAAACAATAAGTACTGCATATTTTACATTGGGAAGTCTAGACTGGCAGTGAATTAACATAAGTTGCATTCTATTAAAAGACAGAATACAATGGGAAGTCTTTAATTGTTCTTCTAGTTTTTGTTCATTTTTATTAGCACAGTAACTAAGTACCAACAATATTTCGGGGATATTTCTACAGATAGCAGAAGCACACAAGTGTAAGGAGTTTGGCAATCAAAATGGAACGTATTCTGTACCGTACTCAAAACAAGACCAAAACTCCCTCTGACTTATATACAGGTTTGATTCTATCCCTAATCACTTTGGTGGAATGCACAGAAATACTGAAGTCAAGCATCAGCATTCGGTATTAACAGAACTAAAGCATGCAACAAGAACACAGAAAGCTTGGAAAAGATCTTCCAAAAAAGCTGTGATAATAGCTTGTTTGTCTAACATAACAGGTGTTTTTCAACACGTCAAAAACTCAAGGCTGATCATAGTCATATGGCAACAGACAAACTGAAACACAGGAGGTTCCCTCTGAACATCAGGAAACACTTTTTTATTGTGAGAGTGACCAAGCGCTGGCATAAGTTGCCCAGAGAGGTTATGGAGTCTCCATCCTTGGAGATACTCAAAAGCCATCAGGACATGGTCCTGGGCAACCAACTGGCTCTAGGTGGCCCTGCTTGAGCAGGGGCTTTGGACCAGGTGAACTCCAGAGGTCCCTGCCAACCTCAACCCTTCTGTGATTCTGTGATATTCTAAATGGCATTTTCTTCATTTTTACCTCTCTTCAGACCTTATATCTTTCTTATCAGGAACTTATGTATAGTATTCAGAACCAACCTGTTAACATTTGAGACTAAGTATTTGGCAACTGGACACAGTTGTTAGGATGCTACAGCATCCTAGAAGAAATTTATTACAACAGTATTTAGTACACTAGATTTTACTTTAAAAACACTTGGATTTATACACTGCATGGTCAGGCAATTATTGTATCAGCTGCATCATGTCGATTATTTTATTTTGTGGTTATGTGAAGCACATCCAATAAATAAGACAGTCAATCATTTGATGGATCATTATTAATGATTTCTATCAAATGGGTCCCCTAAACCAACTAAGGGTCTATTGTGAAAAAACAAACAACTGTGGAGGGACGTGACAGAAATACAGCAAATCAGGGTAGCAGAAAGATGGTAAGTAGGAAACAATTTTTCATGGTCTCTTTCAATGTAAGAGCTGGAGTCGTTAAACAAAACAAAAACAAAAGGAGCTGGCTTTTCACACAGCATACAGTTAAAACATGCACTTCCCTCCTGCATGATATGTTGTGAATACCAACAATTTATACCAGCTTGACATATTCATGTAAGAAAAATCTATCGAGGTCTGTTAAATACAAAGGCAGTAGCTATGGCTCAGTAAGTTCTTAGTAAGTCCACAAACAGGCAAGGAAACTATTCTACAGAAGTATCATGACACTACTGCACAGCCTGTACTCTCTTCCCAAAGCGTATGCTAATGGTCAGTATGAAAACCAGGGTAGTAAGTTAAATTGATTTTTCATTTGACCCACTAGAGCCATTCCTATATTCTTATCCCAAAGCTAAATTTTTGTACCTAATGACTCCTGACCTTCAGGGAAAGTGAAACAAAATGAAGGTAATAGATTTAGTATCCTACTATCTCTCACTATATTTAAACCAGGTATCTATGAACTATGGAATCTTTAATTTTGAAGGGTTTATGATTCTCAAAGTTGAGAATCTAACTCTCAACCAAAGGTGATGAAAACACATTGTGGAGATGAGGACACAGGTTCTGGAAAAATACGACAGAACAATTTTTATATTTAGAATGCTAAAGAAAACAAAATACTTCACCTTCAGAGGCCTGCAGACACCTTCTGTGATATGCCCAACTACTTCTTGAATATTTTCTTCCACACCTACATTTAATGCAAACACATGCTAAGATTATGAAAATGTAATTCTCTTTTCTTCAGGACTATAAAACAAATAAACAAATGTAGGAGCTACTCCTCCATAAAAAGCAATATGAACTGCATGTTCTTTTCTCCACAAGACTAGTTTACACCTCCACTGAACTTCAAATCTAGCCATTAAGACATAGCTGCATGACAAAACAGAGTCCTGGAGAGTCATTACCTTATGCTATGCAATTGCTTCCTAGCACAACCTAGTGCCTGGGGATTTGAGGGAGAAGGAGCAAAGGGAAGAATAAATGATCTAGCAAGAAACTGTCACAGTAAGGCTCAATATTAGCACTTCATGAAACTAACAGAAAAAAAAAAGGCCAGTGAGATGCTCAAGGAGCAACAGTACATACCATTTTGAAAGGCCTGAACCATAAATACACGTGTCTGTCAGTGTTTGGTACTGATATGTTCACGACATTGTTACAAATTAAATCACATATGTACCTCCACACTGCCGTGTGCTGCAGCATTAGCAAACGCTTCCTCCCCAGCAGCAATTGAAACTCATTTTTCACAGAACTATATACAAAAGAGAATATTGCCCTATCTTATCATGGAACACAAATGAATTGTTGCATGGCAACCGGTACTGTCATAAATCAATCAAACTGAAAGCAACAGATCTTCAAGCTCTCACTTCAGTAACAACTCAGAATAGATTTACGGAGACAGCAATACTTTAATTCTAATTTAAAACTTGTCAACAGGAGTTCATCTTCAGATGGGACCCATGCAATGAACAGTAAACAAACTGACTGTGACATGTGATACAAATCAGGTGATCTGAAGCTATATTTTGCAGATCTTATTTCAGAGTTAAAGAGATTACCTCTGAGATTAAAAATTATAAAAGATCAGAGATCTGTGCCAATATCCCTTTACACCAAGGTACGTGAAAAGCCACATAAGCAGAAACAACTGAATTCAGTGTGGTAGCTGGAAGAATTTCAGCATACTAAATTGGTAAGGTAATAAAAATACGGTTATATATTTGAGTATTGATATCAAGGAAGAAAGCAAGATTACAAACCGCAAGATGTATGGTCTGTTATGTAATGGCTAGCTCCCAGATACACCCTAACAATTTACACATTTTTTAGTAGGAACAGTCACACTTTTACTGTTCATCAATATAACAAGCACCTAGCACATATTTGCAATAGTGTATCTAGACCAGATTGACTTAACAAGTTCTTGGGTATGAAATTCTTAGCTGCAAAAATATACAAGTTCAAATACCAAAGGACATGGAATTGCAATCTTGACATATCACATGCTTGTGCGTTCACACATATTTTCATGTCCAATTAGAGTATTTTAGATTCAGCAAACAGTAAAAAGAAATCTTCCAGCACAATGGGTTATATAACTGTTGCAAGTATCAGTACCTCACACTGACATAAAAGAATTATGGAATAAACAATTAGAGACCCCAAATCACTTTTAGAAAACAGTTCATTACTGAAGATATGCTTCTGGCTGCCTGCTACACCACATATCATTTTTCTTTGTGTATCCTTCCATAAGGGAGAGATCTTTCTCGGACTTCGTTTGGCTTCTGCTCTCCAGCTGGGTTCCTATAACTACATGAAAAATGGGTTTGTACTGCTTCTCTTAAACAGAATGCCTGCAATTCTCCCTTCAAGTGCAAGATCTCTGTAAGACTCAAAGGCTCCCGTTAGCAGAATACCTAAGCTCCAAAAAAAGAGAACCAGGTGCTTTATGCTTGGCCAGTACAATGCAAAATAGTTAAACTTCTCTGAATGTGTTTCCAGTGCTTAAAATTTTAATAGCATTTTTGGTCAGATTAATTTTTAAACGGTTAACACCTCCAATCTTAAAATTTTAAAACTTTTTAAAAGCTATTCTTGAGTACTTGATTAAGGGCTACATAGTTTGTTCTCTTTAAAGGCTTTTTTTTTTTGTTTTTAAGAAGAGAAAGGAAGTTTTTGTGTAGCTGCAGTTTACCACGTTCTCCATAGTCCTGAAATTACACAGAGCTTATAGGAGAATTTAAACAGAAATCTGAACTCAGAACAGAGACGCCTGAATTAAAATAATAAAACCAGATCCATCTGCAAAAAGCTACTCAAGTTGAAATTAAAGTTAAAACATTTAACTGACCTATTATACAGAAAGATCCATCTCACCTAACTTTAGCCCCCAGTTAGGTGTCTTATCTATACTAGTTGCTTGGGATCCCTCTATAGGGAACGGAAAAAAACCCCAAACAAACAGTTGTGATGAAAGTCTGCAGAAATGTTAGATCTAACATTTGCTGGGAAGATTTGCCCTCTGGAGATGCAAATCTCTGTCATTATCTATAACTGCAAATAAACAAGATGTCCACTTTTTAAATGGCTAAGTGAAATTAACTTAACCCCTGCTGTAGCCTGCGCTACCAGGTACCTGAAGACTGTATGATAGTACAGGGAATTCAACTTGAGTCTCTCAGTACTATAGACACTGAACTGATTGATTAGCCACTACCAGCTCAGGATCTGTATTTGTATAAAGCATATAATCTCAAGGTACTTTGTAAGTATGCACCTCCCATTAAAGGGTTCTTGCTAAACCTCGTGGTATCTCATTAGTGACTATTTCGTCTTACAGATCTTATCGCATAACCACCCTTGTCATCAAAAAAATTTCCCAAAGACGCAGAGGAATAGTTAACGAACAGGCTCTCCCAGGCTTTGCTGCTCGCAGTATGAAGCTAAGGATCCCTCTTTACATTTCTTGAAAACCTCACAACAGTGATGGCAAACCCATTCCTGGAGAGCTTAGGAAAACATATTTTTGCTTCACACAGAAATATGGAATCTCTTGTTTATACTAGCCTCTCGGGAAAAAAGTTTTGGCCTGGTGGGTTTTTTTGGAAATTTTTTCCCCAAAACATTTATATTTTCCATATTCTCAAGTAGTTTACTCTGATCTATGGCTGAAATGCTCTAAATATATCTGATTATGTGGTCATAGCATCTCAGCCTGACTTCCTGCCAGAAGACCAGAGGATTTAATAGATAAATAAAGCACTGCACGAGGAGATAGGACAATTTCAGAGCAGAATGCAGGCCTGGGCAGTAGCAGAATCAACAGCAGAACCAGATACAGTAACATCCTCCATGTGGCCAGCTTTTCCTGAAGGACTCCCCAATTACAGCAGAAGCATCAGATAGTCATCTACAAAGAAATGCCATGTCTTTTTCTCTACCATACAACCATCACGAGGCCTGCTTTCCCGTCCCCTTGAGATACTGTCAGTAAACAGTATTAAATTGACTTCTATAGTATACTGTGACTGTAGTTAAAAAGCCCAACAACATTCCTTCGGTTTGATTTACAACCGTTCCTAAACAGCCTCCTTGCTCATATACCGTTAATTAGGAAAGCCAATTAATACTTCCAGCAGTAAGGAAAATGAGAATGCATATTACCTTTAAATCCCAGAGCAGAACTCAATTAAGATGTATAGTCCGAAGAGCTCACCAGATACAGATTAAATGTCAGTTCTTAGACTGAGTTTGTTACAACTGAGTGCACATGCTTAATTTACTAAACAAGTCTTTGGCTGAAGCTATGGAGGCAAATCATACTACAGCTTCTACAAAGGTCTTAAAGTATAGGTCCAATGTACTTAAGAGAGCAAAGAGGCTGAAGAATAAGCATAGGAATCTGTAGTTCTGTTAATGAAGGAGAACTTTGATACTGAAAAGCTTCACATGTCTATGAGCAGCCTACTTTGACCTCCGTAAACCTGTAGTGATACGTTACATGACAGAAGAAAATTCCATTTTACTTGTAGCATAGAAGGAAGAAGATTACAGGAAGGAGGAATTATATTTTAAAAATTTACTAAACAAATGAGCAAGGCATAACAGGAACTCTCAACATATCAATAAGCAACCCTATGACAATGTTTTCAGAGAGGTATGTATACATACACATTAGAGACAATTCTTGAACTCTTAACTACAGTCCGAAATGTCCCTTTGTAAGTTTAGTGTAAATCTATTATAAGCACAGTAAAATGAAAAGAGTGCATTTTGAAATACTCTTCTTCGTTAAGCGCTTTCTTCTGGCAAAATGCAACCACCAGCTATTCTGAAATTATTTCCAGGATAATCTAAGTTCAAACTCTCATAACTGAAGCCCAGCCTAAGAAATTAATCACGCTTTCTGACTTATCACAGACTTACTTTCTATCACTTCTCAATTTATGTTTTAAGATCTAGTACTACCTTGAAGAGTTACAAGCTTTAACATAGCCTCTAGGTGTTCTTTTTCAGAAGCTGTAGCTTGATGCAACCAGGCCAGCATGTCTCCTACGTACCTAAATAAAGACAGAAATTTCTGTGTAAATCAGCAGTTTACAGTGTCAGGGATTCAAAGTGCCAACAGGCAAAAAAAGGTAGGGTAGATTCTGCTAGTACTGCACCTCAGAGGATCGTGGGAGTGCATTTCAATAGGGCGGGGAGTACCTCCCAGACCTCCTCTAGTAAGAGCATCTATAAAGCCACGGACTACAGCACTCCTCCTAGCTGTTCCAAACTCATCCAAAGTGTACCTGTTATTGAAACATGAAAATGGGTAAAACAAAACTGTTCAACTCATCACAGTTTATTAGTTCAACTTTACAGTTAACATGAGTAACTATTTTTATAGTTCTAGAAATCTTGCATCAATGCTTCTACTATGAAGCATTCAAAACCTTCTGATTTTCTTGACTCCTCTAAACAGATATTAAAGATAACTTTTCCTTGACCCTCCCATTCCCTTAGCCCGTGCAAATAAATAAATAAATAATCAGCTTTTCCATTTTTGTACATATAAGCATGTATTGACAGGTCCAAGACTCCTGTTCACACGTGGTCCAGTTGACTGACAGAAGCAGCAGCTTATTGCACTGCAACACAAGGCTTTCTCCCTCTTCTTCTTCTAGGCCACCACATGATTAGGAGCAAAAAAAGTTGTTTTCATTTAATAGTTGTTCACTGGTTTTAATCAAATGAGTCTTAGTTAGATATTTAATGGATGGACAATTGCAGCCCAGACCGCATAATCTCAAATGGCTTGCTGGTAGTAGAGGATGTACCAAGAACATACACATGGCTCATTTTTGGAGCAGGCTACCCTCCTGTTGGGGCTGAAGCACGACAGCAAGAACACTGCTACCATCCCTGTTGTACCTGCTTAGAAATAGGATTTTTGCAAGCCACGGAACACTTCCGGGTTTTTTTGAAAAAAAGAAACTTAAGCATTTTGAACAAAACACGTAAATTACTAAGGAGAAAAAGAAAATACACACGGCATTTTATTTTTCCAATAAAATTGAAGAAATGCCAAAGAGTAAGCCTCGTGTCACTTAATGACACCCAGCAGCTGAACAGACATAAAAATAATAAAAAGCATGTTACGCACTGACTGAAGTTAAATGCGTACTGCATTCACAATTAAACAGATGTGGAGAACAAAATACAAAAGAAAATAATATACTGTTTCAAATATGTTCCAAGGTAAGTTCAACTGGATTTCTTTTATGCTATAAAAAGTCAAAGGGATCCTTCAGTTTTGCTCTTTTCAATCCCCATTACTATTTGGGAGACGGGGAAAAAGCACACTGAAGAATCCTGAAATTTCTGTTTAAATGTTTTTCTTCATACACTGTACTTGTTAACTCAGAGAGTAAATATCTGCAATTAAGAAAAAAAAAGCTGATTAAAAAAGTCTTTAATAAATTACTATTTACAAAAATTATGCAATTAAAAGTGGGAGAGATCTGGGATCTGCTGACTACCCACAGTCCAGGAATAGCAGCGTCGCAGTGAAAAAATCTCAAGTGTTTGTAGATACCAGCTAAGCTATTTTTTTTTCTCCCCTCCAATAAACAGGTATATAATAGATCATTAAAAATAGATCATTAAAAATACAGCAGCAAAACAGATCTTGTTATAAGTTTTGAAAACAGCATTTAATAATGATAATTTTGTTTTAAAAAGAAAACTACTAATTTTCCTTTTGCTCTCAGTAGAACAGGGTATAACTATGACAAAATCCTGCAACTTAAAAAAATTCAGTAATAACTATTATTTACACTAGAAACACAGTATTTACTAGTATGTTATTTCACGTACTCATGTTAGGGGAAGAAAACAACATTTGGATTCTTTTCAGCCCAGCTTCAGTTTTTCAAAAACCCAGTAAAGTAATCGTCACTGGGGGGGAGAGGAAGGAGGTGGAGAAAAAGCTTTGAAAATCAGAGTGGAGGACTGAAGAGGAACACTGCTTTGAGCTGCGACTCCATGTATTTTCTACAAAACAGTTTTCAATTTTTCTGTTAGAAACAGGAAGTGAAAACCAAACTGAAATGTGATCCCTACTGACTGCAGTTCCCAAAAGTTCATCCATGGTGCAATCTTTCTGCCACCTTAAAGTTAGCAAGACATAAGTCAATAAAAGAAAACAAGAATTTGTAGTTTGTTTCTAAACTCCTGCCCTTCTCCATCTTACTCACTTTCATCCAACCAAATCACAATATTTATCAGATGCAAGGGCAGTGATCTGGAGGAAAAATGTTTAGTTCACACAGCAGTGCTTATATGCATAAAACCAACAACAATTTAAAATTACTTTCTTCTATGACATAATTTTTACATTTTGAACTCCGTAACTTGCTATGTACTAAAGGTATACAAAAACTTTTGGAAGGGAATAAACTAAACCTTGAGATTTAAAATGTAAAGCATCAGTACTGCAATTTTGACAATACTGCTGTAGCAAGTGGTTAAGCATGATAATCTATGATGAAAAGACATATGGCTGCATCTTTTACAGTAATGTTTACTTTTGCCTTTTTGGCAGAAAAAAAGTCCCACCTACCAAGTTCTACCTTTGGTAATACTAGTACTGCTGTTTGTGAGAGGGATGTCAGAAGAAAAATAAAGTCTCTTTTGCAGATTGGTTTTAAACTGGCCAGCTGTGGGTTTATACAGAAGATGGGTTTTGTTTCTGTAAGTGTTAAGAAAGTAAAACAATGGTTTTATGACATCTGAAAGTAACATAATTTAACAAAATATTTATTACAGAAAATTCAAACTGTTATCTATAAGGAATCCTATAAAATGTTGTGAACACAGTTGTGACTGATCCTTTGCAGCTGTGGAAGAGGGCCTGGAGGAGAGAATGCAAGAAAGGACTCTGCAATCCTCAGCCTCGGCCTGATGTACTGCAACGCACCACATGCAACAGTTGGGGAGGTCAAGTGACACCATCTCTCCCTCAAATTAACTAGCAGAACTGAGCATGTCAAAATGTGCACTCTCTCTCATACTGACAGAATTTTTAAGGTCCACTTGCACTATGCACTGTCCCCGTGAATTGCTCCATGGAGATTTACAGTGTCACACACCTACACCCTCGCACATTTGACACGCTTAAAGACAATCCACCCTTTGAAAGACAGCCTATTACTCTGCTGTCCTGGGTTCCTATGGATAAAAGTAACTTGCAATAGTTGCAAAATGTGATGAATGCATTTTAAAAAAACATCCTAAAAAACAAAGAAGTGTAAGAAGTACCTCTTTAGGCATGGTCACCCCAAGAAAAACAGTTCTTACAGTGCCACCTCGTGGTTAAGTTGTCTCTACTAGCTACCATTTCATTTACATCAAACAGTCCCTTCAGCAAATTCTGAACAAGTAGTAGTATATTTTTATACATATATACATACATATATATATATGTACCCCTTCACTTTGGAGGCCTATATGTAGTAGATTGTTTTTAATATATTCCTGTACAAGTCATAATGGAAGACTTTCTTACTACAAAACAGCACTTCAGTAAAAGCTAATTAGCCTTTATCAATTTTTTACTTTGGGAATATAAATGAGAAAAATCACATGCTTTGGACAGAATTCTTTTCTTCAGAAAAGCCCTACAAAAGCAGCAGAAATTCACAATTCATTTAGATTAAAATAAAAATGGTCTGATATTTTACTTTAATTAGAAACTAGTAAATTGCAAAAAGTCCAATGACGTTTACTGTACCATAATTATGTCAAAAAGACTTCTGGAATTTAAAGAAGTCGAAATATGTTTGTTCGTTTTGTGTTTTTTATTAAAATCTGACACAAGATTAAATTGCCACCATCCTTGGTACTGTAATTCATGCCCATCTTTAAATCTTATAGGCTGGAAATACTCATTTCTGTTGGAGATAATCACGAACATTTACTTACTTATACAGGACAGGTCTATCTTGCAAGGCTTCCATGGCTTGAGCGAGAACTGGAGAAATGTCACATGATTCTTGCGTCAAAGTCCTGCATTCATCTATAAAATATCAACACAGATAAATGTGCATTCTTTACACTGTAATACCTTTCATAACAAGCAGTCAAACAAGAAAATGAGTCAAAAACTCAAAAGGTTTTTCATTTTGAATTGATGCCTTCAGAATATGCTACCTGGCCTGGTTTGTGTTAATGTAATTAACTTCCCCCATAAGCAGTACTTTGCTGTAAAATGGATGTCCATCACAAATCTCAACAATAATAAAAATTAAAGGAAGCTTAGTATCTGGTTGCGCCCACGTACAAATGTTAAATCGTTCAATCATCAGAATTCTGTCAGGCTCCTTTATAACTGTTTACCACATTCCAGGTAAACTACTAAGAAAAAAGAGCAAGTATTTAAGCAAGCTGTGGGTTCGTTTTGTTTTTTGGGGGTTTTTTGTTTGGTTTTTTTTGTTTGGTTGGTTGGGGTTTTTTACTTTAATCACATTAACTATATAATCTTGAATATTCCATGCAAGAATGTGGAAATCATATAAACTAAATCAAACAGTGGCAAAAAAATGATGAATTTTCATTAGGGTGAAACCACAACCATTCTTTGAGGCTTCAGCATCCACTGAAGAACAGCTAACAAATATAGTATCGCATTGCAGCAGCTTTTTTTCACAAATCTTCCTGTCAATATCTTGGGAGAAGAGAGAAGTAATACAAAAGCATCTACATTTTACATTATCAAGATGTTACATCCAACACTGATGCTTGGATCCAGAGTACATATGCAAAAAAATAATCCCCTACTATCATTCAAAAGAGCATTCTGATTAAAAAAAAGGTGGTCTTTTTTCCTTTTTTAAAGGTAATAAGCCACTCCTCACACTAAACTAGATCTTACTACCAAATTGTCAAAACCAAAAACTTCCCTGTGACCTGCAAGAAAATGAAATGCAATACACTTCTACTATCAAACTGTAGTTGTTGTTCTCTGTGGAAAACCATCTGAAAATACAAGTAAACAATACAGTTTTACAAATAGAGATGAGATGAGATAGGCCCCAAAAAGGAGAGAATCTCCAATTAACTATTTGGTTCACAAAAGCTAGCTTTTAGACAAACCTTTCACTAAGAAGGAAACCCAAAGCCTTGTTAATGAATCTTGGAAAGGGTTTTTGCCGAGTTCAATGCACATCAAGGAATTAAAGGAATCATCATAATAATATTCATAAACATAAAAACATTCTTGGTCCTACTTTGAGTCCATCTGTAAAGTCGTTCATAAGATGTCTCTTGCAGTAAAGCCATCTGTTCCATAATTTCCAAGCTACAAGACAAAAAGATTTGCAAATACTATTTTAGGTAGTACTAGCAAAGGCATATACAAGTCAAATAAAACACACCATTATTAAAATTATAAAAATTTTAAAATATGTTACTATGTTTTTATGTGAAATACTCTGTATAGTCATATGAAGTAAATTATGAGACCTTGCTGTAACTTCTGCTTTTAATGAGTAATGGTTATCTTGCACTCACATTTAAGTAGCACTCACCCCGCCCTTTGCTGATTTGTCCGGAGGAGAATCTTGACATCATCGTGAATTTGCTTTACTCTTCCCAAAGCCTTGAAGAAATCCTAAATGAATTAAAAAAAACAAACAAACAAAAAAAGAGCAGTGTTTAAAAGCAGTAACTTCTCACTCTATACTCTCCATTTCAATTCCGTATTTATGTTCCTTGCAGGTCTGTGTTCCAAGTGCTGCTTTTAAAATACAAGCCCCCCTCCACCACCTCTCACCCTTCATTCCACCTTAAGAGCCTCAGGATTTTTTTTCTTTCCCATTGCATCACGCCCTTCTTCCACAAAAAAAAAAAAAATATTAATAGCATCAAAGATGTATTTTTAACCTGTCTTATGCAGCATGTGTGCATTTTACATTTATTAGTTAACATTTTGGGGAGATTTTTGAGGACATTACTATGCATTCCATTATCTTCTCCCCATTAACATTAGCAACTAAAAAGCAAACTGAGACATTTTAAAGTACAATGATTACAGGTTGATATTTTTTGTTTTCATATAACAGGGCAACAATTTCTAAGAAAAATCAAACATTTGCAACAGACTAGACCAAGGTTTTCCAGGACAATCTTTCCCTCCTGAATAACTCAGCAGCAGCAGTGAAGAAAAAAACCCCTGTAAGACACCGACATATGGCCAACAAAGTTATTTTGTTACTGTTTTAGAGAGCAAATGTAAATCCACTAACATTTTCAAACACATATCTTATTATGAAGTCATCTTTCAGACATCATGGAAGAGACTGGCAATTCAGATAAAACTCTTCATTACATCTTTTGTGACTTGAACACAGTTTGCCTCAGGAAAGTAGAGTTTCATTCTGGCTCAAGTCACATAAAAATATACACATTCTAAGTGAAGTAGGACATTGATTTAACCTATTGCCTTGTATCAACTGTGTTGAAGATCATGTTTATAAAAACCCGAATCACTCTTCCTTCAGGAAAAAAAAAAAAACATTAAAAAATTGCCAAAACAGAAGCCTGACTAAAAATGTTTCAAGCATGCTGGTTGATTCTATCATAGGGGAAAAGCACACACATGATTTTACTGAAGTCTGCCATGTGAGTAGCACAACTATGACTGTATCTGTTACTTCTGTGCATTTTTAGACAGATCGAAGTATCAAAAGGACTAATCCTCGTTCTGCGGTGAAACAAGCACTGAATAAATGGCACAGCGTTGCTGTCACTGTTCCCTGCAACATGTGCTTTTTAGAAACCTGAATGTTCTTTCACTGTAATAGCTTGGACAAAAGCACACAGCAATTACTCAAGTGCACGATCATTTAACACATTTCATTTATGCTTTCATTAGCACTGTTTATGGTTATCTGTTCCATGTCTTTAATAATGCTTTAACTGCAAACAGGATGCCTGTGGAAACGAGATAGTATGTCTCAGCAGGTAGTCTACATTTAAGTGAAGGTTTCTACGCAACTACAATAATAAAAATCTATTAAGTGTACTCAATTCTCTCATTATTCAGTTTGCTTTTACTCCAGAACAATATGCCTTCTTATTCAAACCATAGACATATTCACAAACTTGTTTTGGAAGGTGGCTAAAAGTGAATCAGCACCTAGTATCTTCATCAGCCAAATAATAATGAGGGAAAGTCTCAGCTTATACTGTTTCAAGTCACTAAATAACTATATACATGCATATGTGAAATGCACACACACATGCACGAGGGTAGTACTACATATTACTGAAGCGCTGCAAATTTCTCATTTCCTTTATTTGAGTATGATTAAGTTTTAAAACATCTTCACTGAAAATTCAGACTTCATAAAGGTCTTTTTTAAATGCAGAACCACACGATAGCTCATTTGCCCCTTAAACTCATTACACAAATTAGAATTTAATGTTGATTTTCTTTCTTGTTACTTGAATCTTTCATCACACATTTCAAACTCATCAGAAATTCACCACTCTTAAAAGGTACGCTCCTCCATAAAAAATTAAATTACAAACTCATAATAAGATCTCATGTACAATTCAGCTAGAACGCTTCTACGTTTTAGTTCAGGGCAAAGCTTTTAACGTTCATTGAGCTACCTCAGTAATTGGCTCATCTTTCGTGCCTCGAAGGAGGTTCATTTCATCCGGTGTCAGTTGGAATTTTGCTATGAATGCGTCTGCAACTTGTGCTTTCATTTCTAGTCTCTGACTGTAATGAAACAAAGTGAAGAGGACATTACCTTTTTATGCTTATCTCAGATTTATTTTGCATATTCATACTTTTGGAAATAGAATTAGCATTAGAAATTGGTGTTATTAAATTCTAATAGTAAATTCTTGCCATCAAACACTTGAGTTGCATCTTCACATACAATCTTCTGTTAAGCTTACATAGATTACTGAGTGAAGACAATGTAACTTAGCGCATTTGAAAACTAGTAAGTTCTTTAAAAAAACATTCCTTTAGCATTTGTATCACAAATTATGTAATCCAGACACTTTTGTGCTTGTACAGTTGTAATGCTTGCAGTTATTTCCTTTCAAATTCATCAAGGAAAGAATGGGGTTTCAGCTCATGTTTTCAGAGAGACACAAAAAGCTGTAGCACCCAAAATGAAAAAACGATCATTAGATTAATCTTCTTTTCTGTAGAACAGATGCATTTTCTTAACAACATACAGTTGGGATACAAATTTACTAATCTCACAAGCCATCAAAATGTAATGGCTAATTCTCTTATTGATTACCCTCCCCGAAATAAACACAGCAGGGATGTAATATGCAAATGCCATCTCGTGGGCAGCATCTTTTTGCACACATTTTGTAACACACCTTACAACCACAGAAGGACCCAAATGAACATCGTTTTATTCCACAGGAAGGGACTGGAATTCCTGTAGCAACAGCAAATTTGCTCAAACTGTGGTTTGAGCACACAGCATTCCAGGAAATAAAGACTACTTTTTCAGGACATTGAGAAGACACTAATTAGTTATTTGTAGAAGAATAAGGCTCAATTACTTTAAGATCACGTCAGCTTCTAATGTAATTATTGCAAGATAAATACGCTATTATAGGGTGGTAAGACAGGCAAGTACACTTCTAATACTGAGTGCAATAATTAAATTTCCTTGCAAGATCAAAGTTTGAAAAGTAAGCGTTTATTTATTTACCCCTTCTCTACTATCCAGCTAGCATCTGGACTTCATTCAGCTGAAGCAACATGGAAAACTGGCTTCCCTTCTGTAGACATGGATGACCTTCCCATCCTGCAGTTCCACAAACTCTTTTAGAGATCAGATTAAATGTTTTGCAATTGTCAGTGCTCTAGCATACTGAACAACAAGGAGGGGAATACAAAATCCAACAGTGTTTTAACAGTAAAATTTATGAAAATCAAAGGGGAAAGCAATCCAGTATTTATAAATTACACAGAAGACACCTAAACAAAAAGGAAAACCAAAACCTCACATGCTTTAATACCATATCTTTAATTGATGTCAGGTTTCCCCAGGGTCCTATGCAGATGTCGCTATTTTGCCTTTCATTAAGAGTTTTGCAATGCTTAAAATCAACCTATTTAATTTTCTCTAAGAAAGCTCTACAATTGCAAATTCAGGGTCTCCATGAAGCCGAATGTTTCTCAAGAAAGGAACAAGAGTGATGGAGGATGATTTTGGCCAACTAAACAGGCAATGACAGCAGATGCATCCATGAAAAATTATAGCACTTTCCAAGCAACGTGGTGGTAGCTCACTGCAAGTGAGAAAGAACAAGGAAAAAGTCTAAAAAGGGAGGGCTCAAAAGTGCATGCACATCTTGGAAACAAGAAAATGCAGGTACACGAAGAAAGGAAAGGTATTTGGAAGAGAGGAAAGAGATTGAGAAGCATCATGATGGTTTGGCAAGGAGGTGCAGTCAGTTTTCTAGCACAAGGAACGAAGCATATGGAGAGAGAGATTCAGGAGAGAATGGAAAGTACCAAAAGACTTTGGGGGCAGAGAGGGGAGATGTGAGCTGATGGGTCTGAAGGGACTGAAGCTGCCCCATCTTCTCTGAATAACTTTATCTAAATCTCTTGTATTGGGGTGAGGACACGTAAGACTATCTGCAAACCTAAACAGACCTGGCACTGTTTTCCAGCCACACTGATACACTTTTCTGACACAGAAAGTGTGGTAGACCTCAACACAGTGCAAGGAGAATAGAAAAATACCGTTTTGAACACATTCAGTAAGTTTTCAGCAGGAAGATTAGGTGATAAAATTTGAAGAGAGGAAGCCATGGTGTAACTTCAGCTGGAGGTAAGAGGAAAAAATACCAAGAGAAGCTGTCTACAAAGCATACGCACAAGAATTAACAGACAGGAGGATACTAACATTAGAGTATTTTTAATTAAATATTAGTCTTGTGGGAGATTTTCTGATGATAACTACGTCATTCTCACAACACAGATGAAAGATGGATCAGGTCTGCTCTGTAGTAATACATTCCATCATTGCAATGATGCCTGAGCCATGCTGCTCAGGCTGCCTCAGCCATCCCTACTCATCCCTGGCCTGGGTTTTCATTTTATTTATTTTTTTGGGCAAAAGTTATATGTATTCTCTAATTCAGTTTACCACAGTACTTAAGTTCTGTACAGGCACACCCCCTGTACTAAGAGGTGTGCCGGCACAGCAAGCTGCCACAGGCAAAGGGGCAACAACTACTTAGTTCACTGCTGCTATGAAACTGCTCATGAAAACTACACTTCAAAACTCTTCTGGAGTATAAAAAGAGGTCATTTCAATAGTCAGTTACAACAAGTAGTAGTAGTAGTAGTAGTAGTAGTAATAATAATAATAGGACCCTCCCCTCTCAACCCCCCCAAAAACCTAGAGGCATATGACATAGCTACTCAAATTGAAAATCAGGCAAGAACACTCAAAATTTCACCCAGTGGTGGTGCTTTCAACAGCGCACTCCTGTTCCACGCCATTGTGCTGAGGAAGTCTAATCCATCAATGTTGCCATCATTGGATTTGGTTGAAACAACAGACAATGTAATTTAGTGAATTAACTTTATTTCATAGTTGCTCCAAGTCTCTCCTCTTGTGATGTAAATCTCAATTTAATACAAAACCACAAAGCTGAAAAGACTTACACTGGATTATCCCTCCTTTTAGGGAGAGGAAGGAAGGTAGGAAAGAGACTGGAGAAAGCAAATGCAAGATCTTCTTTGGTTTCAACTGAAATATATCTCCCACAAACACAGGAGCAGATGAGACGTTGAGAAACTTTTCTGTTCTTTGAACCTGTGTATCTCCTGAGTGCATAAACTTTTACGTGCTCTTACAGAAGATCTCCATTTACTATTACCTCTTGTTCTTCAGATTTTTTGAATGTACACTTTCACCAAACTGGGGGCAAGGAGAAGTCTGATTTTAAGAAGTGCAATACACCAGGCATAACAGTTTTTTTCAGTTTGCTTTGCAGATGTGTTGGAACTAGGGCTGTAGACTTTCAAAGAACAAGGAGCAGAGTCAGGACCTGTACAAACAGCATGCTCACTAGTCCGTGCTGGAATTCTGTGCGCTCTTCACTCCTGGGGATATAAAAACGAACAATGGCAACCTCTCTCCTCCCTCCCTCGGTTCTTTTTTTGCTGGTACACAGAACAAGGCTCAGTCAAACATTGTGCTTTAAAGCCATTTCCATCCCTGGCTCTGTCTTGGCTAACACCTGCTGTAACTACTCACTGACTCACTCTGCACACTCCCAATAATTAACGTCTATAAAACAGTGTCAATATATTAAACTGTAGCACGCTGGCAATTTAAAAGTTCCACAATGTAAACACAAAATAACAGCCTCAAGGTGGCAGCAATGTTTCATCTATCTTTCTCAAGACAGGGGTTTGGAAGTGGCGAGAACCATCTATCCTAAACCTAAAAGCATGTGCCTGAATTGTGATAAAGCAATTTCATCTCTTTACAAAGGACACGGGGTTTCCACAAGCTACTCAGTTTCAAAACTCAGGTTAGCCACCTCTGCTTATGCTAGCTATGAAAGTTGCCTTGGTTATCACAATCTGCATGACAAACAGATCCTGCATCCTAGATGACGGATCAGGAACAAAGCATGTAAGTGCTACCTACCCTTGACTTCTACATGGCAGTATACAGTATTAATGAGATCAATACATTCACATAAGTATTTAATTTTTTTTACATATATATTTCCTCAGACATAAGCTAACACATATTTAACTAGAACTTAAATCAATGTTGTTAAAGTAGGGAAACGGATTAAAATATCACTCAAGTTAGCTATAGTTATTTCACTGTGATAAGTGCTATGAAAACACAATGCAGGTAACAACAAAAGCTAGAGTAAGGCCATCTTACATATAACCCACAGCAATCGGTACCTGTGCAGACACTTAGACATTTCAAGACCCACTGGCTTTTCTGTAAACATAATAATTTCTAAATTGTGTTCTAAGCAAGTGTAGTACAGCACAAGAAAGGCCACACTGTGTTATTACCCCAAAGCTTTTTTTTTTTTCCTTTTGTAAAAGTTATCCCTGCATAAAGGAACAAAACTAACAGATCATGGGAACACGACACCGACGCAAAGGGGGAAGTGCCAAGCACTGGTAGACTTTGGAGTTTGGGCGGGGGACGGGACTCCAACAAAGAGCAATTTCCCTAGTTTTAATCGTTACCAGGGAGACAGAATTCTTTTGCAAGAGAACTCAAAAGGCTGGGAAAACTATGCACTTCATGCACTTTTCCCTTGAACCAAATACAAATGCACACTGTTTGTTAAGATTATCACCTAGACAGCCCAAAAAATGAGGTGGAGGAGAAACAGGCTTTTCCAAAGTTTAATTTTATCTTGCCACCAAGTACGGCATAAAAATCTGCTAGCTTCCTTTACCTAGGACGAGTCACAGCAGCACGTTCTGAAATTACTTTCAACTCGTGGTACTGAGGATTCAACACATTTTTAAAGCCTCAAAAAGACAGAGCATTTCTAACTCATAAAAAAATAACAAACATCTTTAACAGACATGTATAAATGCTCTTCAGCAGCAGCTGGAAAAATTATTTTTCTGTGATGGTTTTTGTGGAAGGCAAATATACAAGACTATGTAACAAAACCTCTACACACAAGTAAGCGTTAGGAAACAATTCTTAAGAATAAGAACCAGGTGCAAAAATGCATTTGTAAATGCTGAGAACAAATGTTTTTATTCTACATTTGTCTGTCAAACATATCTTTTATTAAAGAACTGAAATACTGTGAGAAGGCATTCAGTGACCAATTCCATCATAGAATATAAGTATGAAATTTTCTCTTTAATTAAAAAAAATAGGAAGGCACAGAAAATCATAGTGAATTGTCTAGCGTTCCCAGGATACAGGAAAATGGAAGTAATATTATAGAAGGCGTTAGTGAGACCTCATCTGGAAAACAGATCACAATCCTGATCATCTGTGTTCAAGAACAATGGACTCCCATTAGACCAGAGCTAGCAGGATGATCATGGGAATAGAGAAACTAATTTATGAGAGGAGATAAAGGAAGCTCTTAAGATAAAGGACAAGATGACAAAACAGCCAATTTATATCCAAGAATTAGGTTGGAAATTAGGGAAAGGCTTTTACTGGAAAGAACAAGCTTTTGAGGTAGGTGTTCCAAGAACAGCAACACATACAAAATGCAAAAATAATTAACTAGTTATACATTGAACATTACTAACATGTAGATGATAGCTGGCAGCAGGAGAGTGGACTTGAACTTAGGGATTACAGATGGGAGAAACCTTCTATCTAAAGACAGCTAGCCTGCAATGCTGCAGCCTTGCCATAGAATACATTCTGCTCTAAAAATAAATAGGTAAGAATCAAAAAGGCTAAATCAAAAGTTTAGCAACAGAAGATACTAACTGCACTGAAATGATTTAAACCTTGCCAAACAGATTACTAAACACTAGAACAAAAAAGCTTATATGCTGTAAATAAATTCATAAATTTAATGATTTTCTACTTACATAATCATCAGGCTTCCTATAAACGTCATTGGTATGAATCTACAGAATAGTCTGGATAAGCAATTTTCACATGCAAAACTTCACAGCAATTATGTGAGAGAGAGATATATACACACCTACTGGGTAAATCACTGTTTAACAATGGTTAAGACACAAGATACAGTTTCTAATTTGTGAACAGAGATTAAGTTAAAAAGGACTGTATTTCCAGTAAATAGATTCTTTCCCATCTTGTAGAGGTGAGCCAGTTGATACTATTGCACCAAACAGACTGATATCTTCAGCATATCTTTTATACAGTTGGATGTGAAAACACTTGAAAGGGGACTGCTTAGCCTAGCTTCAAATTTGCCATCAAATTAAAAAATGTTGCCAAAGGCATGAAAATAACACACTGTTCTCTACATCCACCTGGAAAAAGATCAGAACAAATGAGCTTAACCAGTAGTAGCAAAAGGAGAATTAAATCTGATAGTAGGAAAACAATAAAGAACCCAAATCAATTTCCAGGGAAGACCATGGGCTCTCTGTTCCTGGGCTTTTCTTCTAAGAGCAGATGAGAGAAACATCAGTCAGGAATGGTATCATATAACCGATTCTGCACTTCCGATGAATGTTTCTTAACCTATAACACCATGCCTCATTTCATATTGATCAAGAGTACTTCATGCCCTAACAGAGTACATGATTGCCAGGTAGAAAAGCTGGCAGGAAATAAGGCTTTGCACTTTCTCTGCTGGTCATGGCTAGAATGTGACAAATTAGGGTTTTTTTCTTCAGATCCACTTTAGCTGTTTGATTCCTGTGTTATGCCCTGTTACCTATACTTTACTTTGGTACAAATAAGGAAAGAAAATCAGCCTCAGAATTTCAAGCCTTGACCCTCCCCCACATTGAATTATAATTCAGTTTAGGCAATCACTGCTTTTTCTCATGAAGCATATTCACAGCAATAAATGTAATTACAAGTTTCAAAAGGGCAAGACATGAAATACATCTCATCAGTGCAAACCACCAGATCACCACTTTTCTCAGTGTACCCTGGTGAAAGCAAACCTCTCCAACCTGCTACAAATACTGCCGAACTTCCTGCGTCATTTCCAAATTGACTATGATGAAAAAGATATTTCTTAAAAAAGAGAAGACAATGAAAAAAGCACCCCCAAGAAATAAGCATGAGAGATCTGTAGTGTAGCACTACTGAAGCAGCAGATGGTCACTAAGAAACATTTTTCCTAAGACTTTTGACCTTGTATTGAGCACAGAGGTGACAGCCATTCACTGAACTCCAAGAACTGTGTTTGCCAAATTTAAATAAAGAGCAAGTCTGAATGTAATTCAATTAAAATAAATGGAAGTACACACTGCTGCATTCCAAAATATGTTTGGGAATCATATTTAACTGTATTTTTAACAATCCTAGTGCTACAGAAACTGATTTTCCAGACTCAACGTAACTAATAAGGACTCTGACAACAAAACACGTTTTGCTCTGTTTAAAAACACAACAGAAACTAGCAAAACAAGATAATGTGTAAAGGTGTTCAAGTGCATAATCTCAATGAAAGCTCTGAAATGTTAGCCTGACTCAAAAAATATCTGTTCAAGCCATTTCCATTCCCATTCTTTCATACAGTTTTCAGAGTATGGTCTTCTTTTCCTCCAGAAAACTACTTCTGACTCTCACCAATTTTCTATTTCTGCAGGCTTATTTTCTGCGATCTCCCTCAGCATATACATACACTCACATAACCGCTCTTACTTAATTTTATAAGAATTAATATTGTAACTATTACCTTCTGGTCTCTTTCTTCAATTGTTAGATCCACGACTGTCATTTGTGGCTAACCTCAAAAACAATCTTGCACAATACCTTACCATTAAGTGGCGGGTAGAACTACTATAAAGCCAGCCTTCTGGCATTCTGCACGCAGTATTTTGGAACTGAACTGTTATTTCTCTGGTTTGGGAACTGTACTGAGCTCCAGGACACTTGTTCCCAATGCAAGGTGAAGTAGTTTAGCATTGCAAGTAGGTTTTTAGCTTCACACAAAGAAAAAAATAACTGAACTTGGGTACAACTAGAAAACCGACAAGTCACAGGAAGCTTTTCTTAAAATCTCACTTCAAGGAGCAGATGATGTTTCTGTCAGCCTATTAGCAATGGCAATAAACAAACCCGCATCTTTTAAAATGCAGCAGATGTTTGAAAACAAACTAATCTCTTCATTACTATACATCAAAAGCCTAATGCAACCCGAAAGCAATATTAGCGTGCTCAAGTAAATGTAGAGAAATCTAGTGAAGGTACTATAGTGGAAGTAGATTTTTAACAATTCACAGAAATTGTCTAAATTAACTATGGTAGTTTTTCTTTTTTATCAAAGTTTGTTATGAAATACATTAAAACAAACATTCTATTTAAGACTGAACAGTAATAAATTAACCTTATGTTGTAAAGAGATAAGTTGGATGGTTTGGACTACTTTATTTCACAATACATGGTTCTATTGAGTTGTGATAAGTCTAAATTTTAAGGAGAGGAGAGGAAAAAAACAACCTAGTTCCTACGTTAAGCAGATTCCATAATTTAAATAATGTGAAGGACGACTGTTCTGCTTCTAATGTACAGTACAGTTATTTTAGCTAGTCTTAGAGAGAAAATCAATTCAGAACAAGCAACCTAATTGACCGAAGAAATGCACCAGCTCTGACATATTCAAAAAAATGCAATTGTACTTTGTTATTTAAGTAACATACTCTACGTAACATTTATGCCAAATTGGGTCTAAAGCACACAAAATAAGTTATAAGAACAACAATGCTGCAAAGCAGTAACCCGAGAATGCAGAAGTTTTAACTTAAATTTGAGACGAAGATCTTATTTTCTTTCCCATCTATTTAACCAAATGTCTTAAATCACACATTTTACCAACACAGGAAGTCCCAAATAGCGCATCAGGATTACCTACAGGATACTGCAGGTGGACCACTTTACCTTCAAACCACAAATCTGAGAGACTAGGACGACCAACAAGGAGTTCAGGTAAGAAGCTTAGGAATTTGAAAATCATCTTGAACTACATCTAATTATATAGGTGATAATACAATGCAAAAAATACTTAGAGAGTATAATAAACCAAGTACCCACATAGAACCACTGACACAGCCACCGCTTTGCAAGTACTGCAGAAGAGAAAGAATACATGCAAGGATGAAAGCATGAACAAACATTCTCACTTAAAGTCTTCATCATCATGCTCAAGTTCCCGTGGCCACTCTGCACCTTTGGGAAACTTTATTCTTCACTGCTACCATGCAGTTCTTGATTAAAAAAAAAACCACTATGCAGGTTCAAATGCCACATATGGAAAAAAGTTCAAGAGATATTTACATTTGCAAGGTCAAAAAATGTTGCAATCTAAGAAAATAGTTCACTTACTATTTCAATCTTCCCTTTATTTGCTTTGTATAGCTAGAGGAATAAAGCTACAACTCCACTTAAAAAGACTTTGGCTACTGACTTTTCTTTCTCTGGTTTTGAAGTGAACATTCTGTTCTTTTAATTGCAGTTTGCTTTAAACTTGATACTAATTATAAAATCTTCTGACAAAATTTACTTTCCACAACAACTGACCAGGCACGAAGCGAGTTTACCCAAGCCAAAGGTTCTGCCTGTCATATACAGAAAACTGTCTTAAGACTATTACAGAAAGACAACTAGAGGTCTTTGATCAAACCCAGAGCTAACATGTATTCTTAGAAAATGAAGGGAAGTAAATAAAAAGCTGTGAAATACTAACTCAGATATTTGCCTAAGTAACTTTCTATCTTCATCATATTATCCAAGTGAAGACAGCAGCCCATTTTCCCTAAAATTTCAAATACAAAAATTAAATATTTTAAAAAATGTAAATCCCTTATTACTGTAAATGCATGAAATCCATCTGAAAGTTTACTGTCTCCCTTCAGTTTTAGAACATTGAATGAAATCATAACATCCTACGAGAAAATGGTCGGCTAAAGTAAATCAGATAAATGCTAAGCATAATAGAAGAACCTTTTTTTGATGAATAGCTAGCACAGTAAATCACTTACTGCAAATCAAAATAATTTCTGCAATTATTTTTTAAAAATGGCTAAAAAACGTGAGAACAGGACTTAATGTAGTACTCAGTGAGAAGGGCAGAGTCAAAATAACTTTCCTTAAAGGCTGTAAACAACTCGTTCAGTAAAATGACAGAATGTATTATCTCTGCTATTACAAAATGTTCAGTAACTATCATTGTGAAAAAGAACAACATAACTAATGTGAAAAGGAAGAACATAACTAATTTTATTTTTCAGGGTGATATTTAAAAACATACCATTACTCAGCACTGATTCAAGAACTTAACTCACAATGTGGTACATAAAACAGATTTTTTTTTTTAATATTTTGATGTTAAATTAAAAAATTACACAGAAAATTCTACTATATTGTGCTATTCAAATACAAATTCCCATTATCCTAAACTTCAAGAAACTTCTACCTAACTCATGTTTTCTTGTGAAAAGCCTATCATAAAATAAACATCTGGTAGGACCAGAGAGAACAGAAATAGAAATTTGGAACTGATGAAATCTGAAGACAACTTCTGTCTTTCACAATAAGAAAAGAGAGATCTTTGTATAGGAAGAATTCTAAAAAATTGATTATGCTCAGCAATTACTGCCTTGTTCTAGACTGACTGCTCTTGCTTTACAGTCATTGTTTCAACTGCCTTCTTTTTGAATGGGTCCAGATTTCATCTCTGCATTTCAATCAGCATTTTAGGAGAACCCTCAGAAGACAGAGAAGCCATGTCCTCCCACTTTCACCATTTACTCTTTTGTTGGATAAGAAATGTCACCTCTTAGGTTGAAGAAATCAGCAATTTAAGACCTGTATTTTGTCTGACTGCTGGCAAGATTTTAGCTTTTCAAGAAGCCCTTAACATTCAGTAGCAGAGGCCTCTTCATGTACCTGATGTAAACCAAAGTGATGCATCAAAAGAAAGTCATTTAATGAGTCAAAAAAAAAGATGATTCCAATGTCCCACACAGAGGAAAAAAAGGTATCTTTTGCTTAAATTTTTCACAAGTTTAGCCAGGAAAAAAGTTAACTTTGTTAATAAATGGCACTATGATTCTTCCATAAGCATCATATTGTAAGATCACAAATATTCATAGAATCATAGAATTGTTCTGGTTGGAAGAGACCTCCAAGATCATCGGGTCCAACCATTAACCTAGCACTACCAAGTACCCCACTAAATCATATCCCTTAGGGCCTCATCTAAACGTCTTTTGAATACCCCCAGAGATGGGGACTCCACCACCTCCCTGGGCAGCCTGTTCCAATGCCCGACAACCCTTTCGGTGAAGAAATTTTTATGAATATCCAGTCTAAACCTCCCCTGGCACAACTTGAGGCTATTTCCTCTTGTTCTGTTGTCTGTTACTAGGGAGAAGAGTCCAACCCCCATCTCTCTACAACCTCCTTTCAGGTAGTTGTAGAGAGCAATAAGGTCTCCCCTCAGCCTCCTTTTCTCCAGGCTAAACAACCCCAGGTCCCTCAGCCACTCCTCATAGGACTTGTGTTCCAGACCCTTCACCAGCCTTGTTGCCCGTCTCTGGACACGCTCCAGCACCTCAATGTCTTTCTTGTAGTGAGGGGCCCAAAACTGAACACAGTACTCGAGGTGCGGCCTCACCAGGGCCGAGTACAGGGGGACGATCACTTCCCTACTCCTGCTGGCCACACTATTTCTGATACAGGCCAGGATGCTGTTGGCTTTCTTGGCCACCTGGGCACATTGCTGGCTCATATTCAGCCGGCTGTCAACCAACACCCCCAGGTCCTTTTCCGCCAGGCAGCTTTCCAGCCACTCCTCCCCAAGCCTGTAGCGTTGCCTGGGGTTGTTGTGACCCAAGTGCAGGACCCGGCACTTGGCCTTGTTGAATCTCATACAATTGGCCTCGGCTCGTCGATCCAGCCTGTCCAGGTCCCGCTGTAGTGCCTGCCTGCCCTCCAGCAGATCAACACTCCCTCCCAATTTGGTGTCATCTGCAAACTTACTGAGGGTGCACTCGATCCCCTCATCCAGATCATTGATAAAGATATTGAACGGGACTGGCCCCAATACTGAGCCCTGGGGAACACCACTTGTGACTGGCTGCCAACCGGATTTAACTCCATTCACCACCACTCTTTGGGCCTGGCCATCCAGCCAGTTTCCTACCCAGCGCAGAGTATGCCCATCCAAGCCATGGGTAGCCAGTTTCTCCAGGAGGATGCTGTGGGAGACGGTGTCAAAGGCTTTACTAAAGTCCAGGTACACAACGTCCACAGCCTTTCCCTCATCCACTAGGCGGGTCACCATGTCGTAGAAGGAGATCAGGTTGGTCAGGCAGGACCTGCCTTTCATAAACCCATGCTGACTGGGCCCAATCACCCGGTTGTCCCATATGTGCCGCGTGATGGCACTCAAGATGATCTGCTCCATAACCTTCCCGGGCACCGAGGTCAGGCTGACAGGCCTGTAGTTCCCCGGATCCTCCTTCCGGCCCTTCTTGTGGATGGGCGTCACATTTGCTGACCTCCAGTCAACTGGGACCTCCCCAGTTAGCCAGGACTGCTGATAAATGATGGAGAGTGGCTTGGTTTGTTTGGTATTGTTTGGCTTCTGCTAGTAGGTACTTCATGTATACTTACAAAATAGCCTTTCAAATAAAACTTCTGCCTACATGTGCACTCTGAGGTCATACAGATCCTTAGAAAGACAGGCTACTTCCTAAACCTTTTTATCTCCTCACACTAGGGGGATGTTCTATCTCTTAAAGGAATTAGCAGAAAGTCTTTTAAGTAAAATATTGTGCGAGTAAGGACTATATTGTAGAAGTACTGATGTACAGTCTGCATAATCTTCTTTAATGTAATTTAAGGCCAATTAGACATACATCATTTGGGATTGATCTTGGTATCTTCCATTCTGTTTCAGAACAAGGAATCAAAGTAGTTTTCCTTTTCTGCAGACTACAAAAAAGACGACCACTTCTCTGTCCTACTACTTCACATACTCATATTTAAAATAACAAATTTTCTAAGACTTGACTTCTGCTCACTTACTTAAACTGTAACTTTGCTAAACCCTTAATTTTATATCAACCAGTACTGTATTTTATGCAGTTATTCTACATTCAACGTTGAAAATATGTACAGATTACACTCCAACCTCACATTCAGACTCTCACAGGACATAATCCACTTCCTACTGAAGTCCACAACATGAACCTACTGATTTTGAAAGCACACCCAGAGCTATGCAAAGTCATAATTTCTACTAGAAACT
Source organism: Phoenicopterus ruber ruber (assembly GCA_009819775.1). Classification (NCBI taxonomy): domain Eukaryota; kingdom Metazoa; phylum Chordata; class Aves; order Phoenicopteriformes; family Phoenicopteridae; genus Phoenicopterus; species Phoenicopterus ruber. The sequence goes on from CM020215.1 coordinate 191,473,186, forward strand.
TACTGCTGGAAATAAGTATTTCTAATCTCCAGTGAACTGTATATAATTTTCAGAAGAAAGCTCATAAAGCAAGGAGATTCATTCTTCTACACTGACAAAGGCTAAAGCTGTAAAACCAGATGCCCTAGACATAAAAACGATAAAGATCACTTGAATCTGTCATAGGCTATTATCCCCTTCCCATGAATAAAAATACTGAAAAGAGCAAAATACAAATCTTTTCTTCCACAAGAGGCTGAAGAATCAAGGGAAAAAGTGATCTGTATTAGGCTTATTAAACAGCACTTACGTATTTCACAGTTAGCTTTAAATATGGCAGAGTAGGTTATAAACCAACTTTCTGTTCCTACATGCAGTCCCCGAACAAGACAGCAATTTCCACTGGATATGAAGCATTAACAACAACAAGGAGCCCGTGAACCTGATGAGACACTACGTAGGTCCGTATCTGTTACAAACCAATGTAACTCACATTATCAACTGACATTAGATACAGCACATCCACATTCAGCGTGCTGTACCACTATAAGTGATTCTTTTCCCTAAAAGGTCAATTTTTATGACAACAAGCACTAATATATGTTCTTACCTTTTTTTTATCCTCTAGTAATAAACTAAGAGTTCAGGATTTTTATTCCAGTTGAGCTACAAACACAGATAGTGCTAAAAACAAAGTACAAATACAAAAAAACCCAAAGTCATTACTCAAACGTAAAGAGTAGCAGAATCAGATCTAAAAGAAAATTCTATCAGTACTGTCATGTCTTCAAGAAATAAATAAGGTGATATACATACTTTTCTGCCTGGAGTTTTGTGGTTTTTACGATCAAGTCCTGGGTTTGTTCCTTTGCTGCCTGGAATACAATTAGAATCGTTAAGTATGTGAAAAACACAAACATATCAAATATATTACACAACCTTCAAAATAAGTAATACTTTTGAAGTTGTTTGTCTATAAGCAGTTTAAAGAGCGTACTCTTCGAAACAAAAAGCCTTCCTGAAATAAGTATTCATAAACTCTCCCTATTTTCAGGCATGAAAAAATAAATTAATATCCTTATCTGTAAATATTTTCATCTTTATAGAGAATCATAGAATCATTTAGGTTGGAAAAGACCTTTAATATCAGCAAGTCCAACTGTTAACCTAGCACTGCCAAGTCCACCACTAAACTACGCCCCTAAGCTCTGCCTCTACACGTCTTTTAAATACCTCCAGGGATGGCGACTCCACCACTTCCCTGGGCAGCCTGTTCCAGTGCTTGATAACCCTTTCGGTGAAGAAACATTTCCTAATATCCAATCTAAACCACCCATGGCGCAATTTGAGGCCATTTCCTCTTGTCCTATCGCCTGTTACTTGGGAGAACAGACTGACCCCCACCTTGCTACAACCTCCTTTCAGGGAGTTGTAGAGAGCGATAACGTCTCCCCTCAGCCTCCTTTTCTCCAGGCTAAACAACCCCAGGTCCCTCAGCCGCTCCTCATAGGACTTGTGTTCTAGACCCTTCACTAGCTTCATTGCCCGTCTCTGGACATGCTCCAGCACCTCAATGTCTTTCTTGGAGTGAGGGGCCCAAAACTGAACACAGTACTCGAGGTGCGGCCTCACCAGGGCCAAGTACAGGGGGACAATCACTTCCCTACTCCTGCTGGCCACACTATTTCTGATACAAGCCAGGATGCCGTTGGCCTTCTTGGCCACCTGGGCAAAGTATACATTTATATTCACACACAGTTAATTTTTAATTTATATTTAATACAAAAACATTATTGTAAGTATTAGACATAGTTCTGATTATTTTGTTTGTGCATCAACTGTAAATTGTTTGCTGTTACAAAACGAAAAATGAAACAAGTTCCTTTGGATGCTAAACTGCCCAGTACCAGTGTCCATCCAACCATTTTAGACAACATGAATACAGCTGTCTGTGCTGGTCTTCGCAAGGTTAGCTCTACAGTCCAGGGAGCTTACAGGGCGGTAAGGACCAAGTGCAATGCACTTAAGAAATCCATCACAGACCTAAACATTCAGTGATGACAATGCAAGGGAATCCATGCAGAAACAATTCTGCTACAGACAACAGCTGCATGACTAAAGGGATTGCTGCAACTGAAGTTAAAGAGTTCAGAAACTTATCCTTCAGAAAGAGGATAAAAGACATCTGGAATTTCTGGTTTCTCACTGGACACCACCAGTGATCTTTTACACAGAAAAATAAGACGATTTAACCAAAAAAAAAAAAAAATCTCGAAATCAAAATGCATTCAGTATGGAATAATATTGCAAGTGAAGAAGGGGAAAGAACTAGACATATATTCTGTGTGAATAATTTCAAGACTGTAATAGGTCTAAATTACGGCATTTGCCAAAATGAAGATGCCAGTCTTGAAACCTGTGAGAGGTCTAACACAAGTATATAGGCACACTGGTTCATTTCAGCCTTTCTGCCACACTACATTAGTTGCAATGGAAAAGCAGTCAAGGTAGAGGAACACTTTGAAAGGCGAGAGAAGGACTGCAACCACTCAAGTACAACTTCAGTCATCAGGGAGCCTGAGCTGTTCCGTGAATATAGACAGCGAGCACTGCTGAGGTGCCAGTTGCTAAATTTTCTAAAGGAAACTACTATAGACTAGCATGCAATAATAATAGTAAAATAATAATAATAAAATAATAATAATAAAAATTGAACAGAATTTACTGAGCGTTTAGTAGTTCCAAAATAAGACACCTTTAAGCTTTCTGTATCTTATATAAATAATAATATTTAGATTTTTTTAAATGTATTTGTATTTTAAACTTTTTTAAAATAATATTGATTTTCGGTGCTTCAGCCTAACAAAAAAAAAAAAGACTATTACAACAAAAGACTGGACCTGAACTATTCAGTATGGAAATCTACTAATTCCAGACTTTTTTTCCCCCCTTCCTTCAGAGTTTCAGATTTTAATAAACCAAAAAAGACAGAAGAAATTTGTTTCCTTTCCAGTACTTTCTGGACAGAGGTACTAGTTGCCAAGAAGAATGCTAACAGTAGGACAGCAGAAAGGAAGGAAAAGTAGTTTTTCTGGATCTACTTAGATACATCAGGAAGCCAGTTTTTATTTACACGCACTCAAATACATGCCAGATGCTGTTATTATTGTATGTATGTAACGTAAGAGCTTACACCTAAGCAAAACAATGTAATTGGCAGAAAAGAGTCAGACATGCCAGAAAAAACAGAAAGTTGATATTTGATGTTTCTTGCAGATGCAAAATAGAAATATTTTTCTCTTCCTCCCCACCTCAGTATAGTAATTAAAACTTTCATTATCCTTCAACCCTGCTTTATTTCATTCCAGCACTTGCCACCTCCTCTCCCTTTCAGCCATTACATTCATCAAGTCACTGTCCTGAAATCAGATCTGAGAGTATCTGGTTATTTGGATTGGATGGTATTATAAACTTACAAAATAAAAAAGGTAACAAGCTTTTTGGCTTATCAACATATAGTCCCTTTCATATGTTGTCTTTGGTCTGCTCTCTTAGCACACTTTTCTGTCTTATATGCTATAGATCCCCCTCTTTATGTCTTCTGTTTGCTCTACTTTGTTCATTTTTGTCTTCTTATTCAGCTTGAGCACATGCTTGCAAGTCTTCATGTCCTATTACAGATAAAATACCAGAGTATTTGACAATTGAGTGCTAGTTCATGGGCTTATTAACTTACTTCACATTCATACAAAGAAAACATGGGTTGAATTGAGACAAGTTATGAGGTCTACAGGGCTCTAGAGGAAACCTCCTGTGGGGCACAGAACAAAACTACCTACTGACTTTAATAGAAAAAGAAATCACTGCAGGGTGGCTCTACTCTGGGGGGGGGGTGAGGGAGGGGGATCACAGATGATAGTTACACTTGATGATCTAAAGACAGAAAAGAGTAAAAATCTGCATGGACACTTGACTCATTTCCACATCTAAGAGTTTAATCAAACAGTTCCTGAACTGCACTAGGGAATACATCCACATTAATAGTGTTCAAAGAGATCTGAGACCTCCAAGGTGCATTAGCCATTGCCTTCCAGAACTGAAAATTAAGCACTGCAGTGTACACTGTACTCTCACACTTTTCGGAACAAGTTCATCAAACTACAAGCATTCTTATGGGAATTACATACAATGACTATGAAACCTATTCATCTAAGTAGGGGGACATCTAATGTCCCCACGCACACATTAGGAGGGCAAAAAGTAACTTTTCACAGGATTTTTTAGTGAAGGATTCTCATTCACATACTATAACTTAATGTGCTATATTCAGAACAGATTTGGTTTGGCAAAACATCTACACTTCAGCATTCATAAACCTTTTAAACTCATCACTATATTGAATGTTGAACTTGTACACTAAAACAAGACAGATTTAGTAACGCATGATAAAACACTACCTCTTTTTTCCCCTAGAATATTGTGGATTCAGGATAATTAATACGAAACAGAATTGGTTTTGTTGCACATCAGCATTCTGAGACAATGTTATGAAACAAAACCAATGGAATGAAGATGGCACGCTAGATTTTTCTCCCTCTTTGGACTTCAAGAAGCTTTCTTGTGAATATACTTGAGGTATTTATATGAACACATAACTCAACACATGTAGTCAATGCAAAAGGGACACAAATTTTAAAGAAAAATACATGAATGTAATTAACCCTTTAATCTCACATACATCCAATCTAATGAAATATTTTCTCTCCACTCACATACAAATGGATATCACATTGCTACTCTCAAAATAAGTATATTGCTGCATTGTGAGCTGCAATTTGGAAGAAATTAAAATGACTTCCTCAATACATTTTCTAAACAAGTAAAAAGAAATATATTAATATCCTGAAGTAACATACCATGCATACTATGGAAACATCTCGGTGTTGCTTGTTAATCCTCTAAAATAAACAGTTGTCCTTTTAAAAGAAAGTAGTTGCACCTCGAAAGGAAAAACATACAAAGCACATCTATTTATACATTACCTTCAAACGACTGGACATATCTTCACAGCAGCTGCTCATTGCTTGCACATCTTCGTTTATACTCTCAAGCTCCTAAATAAGTTCAAATAACAGTAACTGTGTTTTAAATCAGAAATGCCATGCCTAGGCCCAACTTCATCCCACCAAAATGAGATGCCCAAGTTACAAGGAACATGGTTGCTCTAGGCTCCCTGTTAATCAATGGAGAGAATGCAGCTCTACAGATCAATGTTCACTTGGGATTTTTATCTGTTTGAAACATCACCTCTCTCTGCACAGGATTTTCATCAAATAAAACAAATGATGAAACAATTTTACTGTTAAAGTATATTTGACTTGGAAAGTCAAAATCTCTCTTAATCCTTTTTTCTTTTTTTAAACTTTAAATTACATAGCAGTACTCTTGCAAGATAGCTAGTCACACTGTAAAAATACTACCTCTTTAACTTGCTTGAATATGTGGACAAATTCTTCATTTATGGCTAAGCTTCGTCGTTCAATGTCTCCACGCAAGTTTCTTCGGGTGCGCAAACTGTTCTCGACAAAAAAGGTCGAGAGGGCCTTGAGTGCTTCCAGCATTTCCTAGAAAATAAAAAAGACGTTAACTCTCCACACAGCTACAAAGAAGCAGGTTACACAGTCTATAACCATCCCAAGTTCATGGCCTTATAAAACGACCCCCAAAACTACTGCATGGTTTTAGAGAAAAAACTACCTAAACACACTCCAGATCAGCTGGTAAATAACTAAAATAACTGCTGAGTCTTTCTTCTTCTCGTGTGTTATAACACACAACTTTGTCTGCTATTTTAGAATACCTTTAATCAGTAAGATTACACTCGGCTAAAGCATGACCTACCCGTAGCTACAAAACATTTAAATCCGAAAAAGCTTGAGAATTGCCCTCCGAGCTAAGCAATACAAACCTCCCTGCGATTTGAAGGGATCGAACAGGCGCGTGGCATGTCACTGGAGAAGCAAAAATGAGTTTTATTTTTCATTAACGCTGCAAACGTCAGCTTGCGACGCCGCAGCGGAACTGAGGGTATGACAGGGCTCGCTGCCCAATTTCGGAGCCTATCGGGGCTCGCAGCCGCTGACGGCTCATCCGGCCGATTCCCCGCAGGGCGCTCCCCGCCGCGCAGGCCCCGGCCCCCGCCTCGCCCCCTCAGCCGCCGCCCGCCCCACCTTGTCGTTGTCCAGGCGAGTCTCCAGGATCTTGTTGAGCTTGCGGGACAGCGGGTTGCTGCCGGGGGCAGCCGGGAGCCCCGGAGCGGGGGCAGCGGGCGGCGGCGGCGCGGCGGTGTCGGCCATGGCTGCGGCCTTCCCCGGCCGCCCGCACCCAGCGCCGCGTCGGCGGACCGGCTCCGGCGGAAACGCGCTCCCGAGGCTTTGGTTCCGGCCCGGCCCAGGGCGCAGGCCCGCGGCGGCTGGTGGCGAGAGCTGGGTGCTTGGTGCCCGGCACAGGTGGCACTCAGGGGAATAAATAAAAGGTTTTGTGTTGGTGATAAGAAAGAGAGTTCACTTCCTGGGGTCGGATAGGCGTATTTATTTAATGAAATAAATGCTTTAGTTATGAGCATAACTAAAAAAGGAAAAATAAATGGGCTCTTTATTGTATAAGCTAATAGCAATGACAGTGACAGTAACATTGCGTCAAAATGAGGAGGGTGTCTTGTTTCGGCTGTGCATTTACTGACACGGAGGTAGACACAGAGGCCCCCTCGCAGCTCCAGAGCAGCAGAGCTGCCTCTCTGCAGCAGAGCAGGGGAGATGTGGCTTTGCGAGCCGGGGCCTGCGGTGGGATCCGTGTCCCCCGCCGCGGCAGCAGCGGGCTTCGCTCCCCTGGACAGCGCGGCCGGCCTGGCCCGGGACCCGGCCTGGCCTGGGACCCGCGGCGGTGCCGCTTCCGTGGTGTTGGGCGAAACATCTGCCGGAGGTCAGCTGTGCGCCCCGCTCTCGTGCTGCAGCCGTGACATGTCCCGTGCCAAGCGCTGAGGTGCGATGAAGGGATTTCTGTGAGCTTTTCCAAAGGATGAAAGGCAGGTACGCAGATGAAAGTAAGATGCCATGGAAAGAAGATGACTACATACAGCACACAGCTGTTATTTGAGAAGACAAGGGTCCCACCAGGGCATTAGCTATGAAAACAACAGTGCCTTGCGTATGTAACTGAAAGTCTGTTTCCATTTGTTTGATGGTGTGTGGATCAAAAAGCAAGGACTCAAGCAGTAGCTTAACTCTTCAGGAGTTTGAGGACTTCACGTTGCTCTTCTGTAGGCTCTTCCTGAGAAGACCTGCAAGTGAATAGAGTAACCCTTGCCTTTATGCACAAGGTAGAGCACTGAACTTCTGAACATTTTAATCCACTTTTTTTTTCTTTTAGTTTGAGTCATTTATCTCAAGAAAAAATTATATGACCAGAGCCCCCCTCCTGAAATCTTAGCATGATGAGGACAGTGATAGGATATTTTTCTATTTAATTTTTATTTGTTGTTTGCTTCCTCACATGGATCCTCTACATGAAAGGCCAGCTTTTCTGAACAGCCTGTGTAGTGCCTTGCTTCTACTCTTGGCTGGTCAGCAAGCAGGTTTTCAGGTATTTTCAGACACCTTGTTTCCCTTCTTAGTTTCTGTTCCTCCACCCTGTTTCACTGATGTTATCTCCTCCTAGATGCCTAGATGTCCTTTACTGCTGACTAAGCTTCGAGGAGCCAGGATCTCCCTTCTCCATGTCAGAAGAGATAAAACAGCATGCAGTCATCACAGGTGTGAGCAATTAGTATTTAAGCATATCAAGAAAATCCTATTATTAGAAAGATCCCCTCCCAACTACAAATTGGATGTTGTTAGCAGTTTGAACAATGTTTCAAATGCTGTTAACCTGTTGAATGAGTTGACAGAGTGAAGGCACACCTTGAAGTCTGAAAGACTTGAATATCTGAACCACAAGTGTCAGATAAGTCAAGACCATTGCCAAGTCTTGTCCAGCAAGTTATACCACAAACATACAAGGAGCCACAAAGATTTTCCTCTATCAGTTGGTACATGCATTTTCTTTTGAAGCATCCAGTTCTGCTTTCAGATGCTCCTTGATGGGCTTGCATTTTTTCAAGAATGTATTTCATGAGCCAGAACGCTTCTAGCTAACGTAACACACTGGGCTGGCACGAACTGATAGGATTTTGAAACAGCATGTGTTTATCTGTGCATGTGTTCTCCTGGGAAAATGAGAAGACATAACCAAGGGAGCACTTTTTAATCTTCCACAACTGAAAGAAGTATTTGTATGAGGGCACCAGGGCTTATCTTTTGTTCTTCTTTTAGGAATATTAGATGCAGCTACAAAAAAAAAACCCTCTCATTTTCCGATATGGCTAAGGCTAGATTTTTTCCTCAGAACAGATTTTTTTAAAACAAAAATGCATATGTGATAGATTCCCTGTCTAAAACTCAGCTGCTGTGCCATGGCTTTTATGTGTCATGAAGGTGGGTTTGACATGACATTCATACCAGTTTGCTTGTCCACCAGCAAGTGTTGTCCTGTTAAGTGAACTGAATGTACATTGTGGGATAAAACGATTGGGAGTTTGTGATCTGTAACTACCAGAAGGGACTTTGGTTTCAGATATCAGTTTCTGTGTATCAATGGAAGACAGTTTGTGTAGTGTGTGTAATTTACTGAAGCATAAGTTCCCTTACCAAAGCTAGATACGGCAGCAAAACTACAGGTGTCAGCAAAGAAATGTCTGGTACATGGTGTCTTCTGTTGATTTTCTTATCTCAGTTCAGTATTATGTTTTTTGGGGGTTGTTTGTTTTGGTCATCCGTCCCCCCCCCCCGGAACAGACAGCAAAATAACTGTTATCACTATGCAGCTGGTGAAGGTGCTCACAAAACACATTTGGTGCTCTACAGACAGGACCACAGTTCAGCTTGCAGAACAAGGAGTGTGTGCTCTGTGGAATGCCACCTGCCATCTAAGTAGCCTGAGCTGATAATGCAGCTGTACTTCCCAATGCTTGGAAGTACATGTACTTTTTGAAGGCAAAGACAAAAAGGTTTGTAATAGGTCGCCTGAATCTGTTCCTCAAAAGGCTAAGTAAGAATAAAACTCCAGTGGATGAATTGGTTGACTGGGATCAAGGACGTGACTGAAGCTGGTATTTCCCTACCCTGTGGCAAAAGATTAGTGACAGAGCAGGACATAAAGGAAATGCTTTCTTAAATACAGAGAAGGAGGAATAGCCCTTGCTATGGGTATTGTCATAGGCAAATGAGAGTGAGAAAGGAGGATTTTTGTGATGAAGGAAGAAGAAAATATAAAAATACATTGAAAGAAGAATAATGGAAGGAGGGGGAGGAAGGGAGGGAAGGGGAAAAGGAGGAAGGAAGGAAGGCAGAAAGGAAGGAAGAAAGGAAGGAAGGAAAAGAAGGAAGGAAGGATAAACTAATGCAGAGCTTGCTCCCGTATGATGCACAGAGGGCATAGGAACAGGAAAGATTATCAAGTGGAGTCAGGAAGGTGAAAGATCATATAACAAATGCCCATAATTAGTTGTATTTTCTTACAGTGTAATAGATAAAAAGAATTTGACAATGCTACTGTTACGGTTTGCAGGCCCTGATGCTCTCAGATGCAGTGAAGAAGAGCACCTGCAGGAAGCTGGCTATAGTAACTTGCTGCTCAGCTACCCCACCCCTGTGAAAGTGATGCTACAGCCCCTATAGAAGATCAGGTGAGTGGAATTCAGCTTTGCCAGGCTCTCCACTGCACACAACGTACCCCAAAAGAAGTCCATCACTGCCTTATGTTGTTTACTAGTTCTCTGCCATCAAATTATTAGTTGGCTTTCTGTAGCCATTTGAAGTCATTTTGTGCTGTGGTTGGGCTAGAAAATCCAGCTGATAGGCAGCAGCACAGAAAAATGTTCTGTGTCTTTAAGTCAATTAGAGTTGGATTTTTTGTTACTTTATTTTCCGACAGGTTAATATTGTAGATACTTTTCAGCAGACCAAATCAGCCCACTTCTTGAGCTAACAATTTTTCAAAAGCTCAGACAGAGTTGACCCCATTCTGCAAATTAAGGTATGACACCATGAGAGATTTGGCCAAAGTTCACCCTGACAGCAACCTGTAGTCATGTAGTGGAACCTGTCTGTGTCCCTTGAAGCTCCAGAAGAATGTACGGTTCTGAAGTTTTCGGTTAGCTCATGCTATCTCAGTTGAGGATTTATTGTCATGCCTCACAGTCAGCAGTAGTGGCTATAATATATGTGATGCTGAATCAGCCACCTGGTTGAGGGGCTGTAAAACTCCTGTTTGTTATAACTCACTGAAAAGATAACACTAGCAGTACAGTATGCACTTTAATGCATACCAAACCCATGAAATCTTCCTGTTCATCTCCTGCTAAAAAAAAACCCCAACCATTGATTTCAAGGGAAGTACAGTGTCAGCAAAACTAATAGGATTTGGTCTAAATATATTTGGCTCTAGAACTCTACAGAATACAGGACTTCTCTAAGGAAGTGGTCATCTAAACTACCTGGCCACATCCCTGGCAAGGTCAATAGTGTTGGTCATGGCACTGCCACTCACTTCAACGAGGGCCCAAATTTCACCTAGAAAAGAAGAAACAAATGGCTTATACGGTAGAGCCAGGAGAACGAGTATCTGCTTGTGGCTGACTAGCTGCATCACCTTAGTGACACTGTGTCTCTGTGGCTGAGGTATAAATCTTACCTTCCTTTGCATATGCCTGTTAGTATGCCGATGAGATCTGTAACGTAGGTGATCATTGTTATCATGATAATAACAATATAGCAATGAAGGAGGATATTTTTGCCAAAAAAAAGTAGAAACAGGACATGAGTAACACATGATATAATGCTAATGGTGTATGCCAGACCTGGTATCCTTTCTCTTCAAGCAATGACCGCCTATGTCCTGCTGGCAAAAAGTCTCTGGAATGTGTTCTGTTTTACAGATGAAATAAAAGTAACCCAAACAACTGAACAAAAAAATACAACTATTCACCATCAGGCAAAGAAACAACACCCTTCACTATGTCCTGAGCTCAGCTGAGGTCAGTCTCTAACAAAATCTAGAGAATGATACCTAACTTACTGGCCTTCACACCAGCCGATCAACACAAGGCCATCTATGGGATCGTGACGTGGCCATGACATGGATCATGAGAAGCCAAAGGTAGATGTAATAAATCACGGAAATGATGGCATTAGAAAAAATGCCTTTTGAGTAAGTACATGAGCAGCACAAGTTTTAACACAGACCATAACTGCTGCAAACTTGGCAGAGCTCCTTTTTTCCACAGCTGCTCCAACTGCTGTATTTTAATCCAGACCTGTGGGTCAAATGTCCATGTCTTACAGATCTCAGTCGAATCTCTTAGTTTTTTCTTCCCTTGACTTTTCTGGCGTGTTTCCTGTGAACAGACTGTTTGTTGCAATCCCTTAATGACAATCCAGACCACTGCCTTAAGCCCCCACAGCTAGTGATGAACCATGACTATTCTTCACTGAAATGCCTGCATAGCTTAGGAAATTCTTGTTTTCCCCAGAACCCAACCATGATAGTCACTTTGAGTTTACAGTTCCAGTCACTGGAGACATGTGATAAATGTAGCATATATTGCTGTCATTCAGGATTCGTACAGGATTCCCAGATAGTATTACTCTCCTTGGCAGGACAAGAGATGCATAAATATAGACACGGTAATAAAATGTATAATGAAGTGCATTTTTGCAGCCTTTTCCATTTCATTTTCTGTATTGCATTGATTGCCTGGTCTCTGTTTTGAAGCGTACTTGTTTTTTCCAAAGCTCCCTTTTAAACTTGTCACATAACTTTTGCCCTTCTTTTTGCATCTACCCCCCCGACACACTTCTGCCACACAAGCAGGGTAGTATGTCTGCCTTCTCTCAGCTCCAGCCAATTTCTTTACCATAGTCACTATCCCAAGTACAGTCCTTAGCATTAATAACTGCTATACTGGATCTAGTAGCTGTTCCTTGGGATGTAGATTTCTCACCTTGCTAACCCAGCAAATCCTGCACAAATGTTCGGATTGGCACAGGAGGGACAAGAGTATATGGCCAGGTAAAACTGGGGGATAGGACATCCCTTTTAAATGGCAGCTGACAATTTTGTCAGGCAAAAGTGAATCTGGAACCATGAGGGAACAAGGAACTCTTGAGGGGACAAGCAGTGGTGTGGCATGGGGGCAAAAGTGGGGCAGCTTCACTGCAAAATCCATTGTCTTGTGAAACTGCACTTTAGGGATGTTGCTAGTGCAAGTCACATACAAATACATGGAAATTTTCATAGCAGGATTACAGTGTCAACCTAATTTTATAGGTACAAGTGTCATAAACAAGTTTCCTTAGTTCTCATAACAATTCTGCTTGGATGAATTTAATGGAACTTTATTGCTATAGCAGGAAAAGTAAAAATTTCCCAAATGCCAGGAGAAGTCACACTCTCTGACATCTGTCAGGAGGGAAGCAAAACAACTTTTCGGCAACTCCAATGTGGAGCTACCTGGTATATTTAGATTTGATTCCCTCTGTAACGTTGACTCAGAAGTGTCCTCCGGGCTTGCCTCAACCATTCATCTTTGTGTGTCAGCTCATGCAACCCTTCCAAAACCTTGGCGAGATGCCATCACCCTCTGAGATGCTGGAGAGCTGCAGTGGATAAAAATAACTTATTACTTAACAGCTGACACTGGTCGCAGTCACTGCAGATGAGTTGCAAACAATTTCTCTGCAAAGATCTGCTCACCTCCAGAAGAAATATGTTTAAGCCTACAGTTTCATGCTAAGATGATCTGCCATCCCTTTCTGGTGGTCATTTCATGGCATTATTACAGGGCTGGCCCCATGACTGACACACTGGAAGCCAATAATTATTTCCCTGCGGGAAGGCAAAGGCTGTAGGAAGCAATCTTGTTTCTAAACTCCAGCGTCTCTGGTGCATATTTATCCATTTGCAATCTGAAATATTGAGGCTGGGATGAGTCTGGGCAGCTCTGGCAAGAACAGGCAGAGTGGTAGCGACGTAGCCTGTTCCAAGCCCCGCCGGGTGGCTGCGGGACAGCAGGCAGGAGCACGGTGATGGTCTGCCTGCTTTGAAATGCAGAGGGAAGACAGTTCAGCCTTGCCATGCTGAGTGATGCGGCTGTCAGATGGCTGGGTAGTACTGATGTCACTCAGTGACTACATTGGAAGGAAAAAGCATTGTGCATTTTGCTGCTCAGATGAGGGTTTTGCCAATGCAGGAGTTCTGTGTCAGCATCTACTGCAGCTGAGTAGGTTGGTTCGGTTGGTGTACAGCACGGCGTCAACAGCTTTGTGAAGCACTCACATTCCCTGGCAGGAGCTCAAGGAGCATTTCCAGCAACCTCCAATTACAGTATTAATTACAAGAGACTATCAAGTTCCCCAGAATAGGCCCCAAGCTTCTTTTTGCATGCAAATTAGCAAGGACTTTCTTGTCCATGCAGGTAGAGCTCTCTTCGGAATATCATCAGCCTGTTTATACATTACCCATCACTGTCAACTTCCCTTAAACAATGACACCTTAGAACATTGTTGTGCATGCACAGCACATGCCTTTCAAAAAGCAAGTGTCACACTGAGTGAACTGCCAATCTGGAGGTTTTGAAAGGATATTTTAATGTTAATTTTGATGATTAGTGGCTTCTTTCTACTTCTGTCCCATACGTGGCCTTTTATGTGATAAAATCTAGAGTCCTAATAATATAGGCACAGTAACACCTTAAAGAGAAGCATCAGGTACCTTAACCAGATTGCAGATTGCCGTGCTAACTGGCAGAAATTAGCAGATTGTCTTCAAGCAATATTTGTGCCTCACTGCGGAAAGCTTATGGCAAGAAATGCCTGTTCTGGCACAGAGCTAGGCTTTCCTTTCACTGGTCAAAAAGCAAATTCTTTTGCTGCTTTACTAATGGTGTGATTGCTGATCCACTGCTGATACAGGGAGCTCTGAATATTAAGTGGCCTGAATCTCTTTTCGCTCTCTTCAACTTGGATACCTGAAGACTTGAAGACAAAATTAAGTAGTTATCGTGGGATACATCTCACCAGTCTTCTACCGTCTAAGGGTCAGAGGTGAAGTCCATAGCAAACCATCCTATCAGACGAGTGAAAGAAAGGCACTTTCAGAAGGCAATTCCTCCTGATTCCTACCTAGTCCGCTCCACTGACTGCATAGAAAACTGGTATGATGGACCATTGACTAGACACTTAATTTTTTTTACCCCTATTGGTCTGACTGTGGCTTTTGACTTCTCTGCAAATAATACAAAGAGTATGCCCCAGCTTCAGTGCTGCGGAAATGAAATACTGTGTCTGAATGCTGGTGTAACCCCAGACTCTAAGTCCTTATACTCATGGGGAGGGGGGTAAAAAACCCAGGATGTTTGATTTTACAATTAAATAAATAAAATGTCTTATTTTCACAGTAAAATGATCCCCTTGGTGCCTGTAGGCATGTGACATATCATCCAGATGCATATCATTTGGGTGACATATCATGGACTTGCCAGTTGCAAAGGTAGAACTGCCCAAGGGCTAGTTAATTTTTGCACCTGAATCAGAAAAACTTTTAGATTTTCATTCATAAATCAATGGTGCAGCCTAGTTCATACCTGCTTCTTCTGTTTCCTCTTCTCCTGTGTCTCCTTTCTTTATTCATTTTGTCACCTCCTCTCTATCTTCCCATGCAAATCCATCTTTCACAGGTATGTGTTTCACTCTATCAGAGATACGCTACTTGGGATGCATTACTCGCCTTCTCAGATACCAATATTAATCCAATTTTCTTTTAGCATGATGGGATTGGGACACAATTTCTATTATCAGTAGTGGAGATATTACACCAGCACACCGCCACAGGGATATCGGCTTGTGTCTGATTCATTGAAATGAATAGTTGTTTTATGAGAGACTTGAGTGTGAGCAGGAATATGTGTGTTGAGCTCCGTTCTCCAAAGTGTCGGGCACTGGCTTGAAGATGCGCTTAAGTGCTTGGTGATTCATGGCCAGAGTTTCTGTTTTACAAGGTTGAGCCAAAGTTCCTTTCTTTTTTCAGCCACTGAAGTTAACAGAAGCACTCACGGATGGGTATTGCAGTGTAAATTAACTTCAGCTGAAGAAACAAGATGGTTGTGAAGAAAGAGGAAAGACAACTCTCACTGTGTCAATCAGAGAGGAAGGATGCAGTGCCTTCCTGAATTTGGAGGAAGAGAATAAGAATTAATTCCCTCCTCATCGCTGCCTCAGCCCCATTCTGCCTCGTTTTCCTCCAGACAGTTAAAGGCCCAAGCGATGGGCAGTTCTTTAATATGCAGAGCTACCACAGAGTCCTCTCTTCTCAAATGTGAAAGTGGCTTAGCAAATATCTAGCTTCTCTAAGGACAGTTTATGGTGTGTATTTGAGTGAAGGATTTTTTTTTTTTAAAAAAAGAGTCCTCAGTTTAATGGGTAATTTCCCTTGAAAATGGTAAACTGCAAATTAAATGGCAAAAAGCAATTAATTATTGAAATTATAATATCCTTGTAAAGGTTAAGAGGTAATATAAATGAAGTTCCTGTGAGCACATTAATGGAATTACTATCTTTCCCCTTATAAGTGGCAACTGTAACGACCTTGCTAATTAGGTTTTTCATCGGGAAAAGGAATATTGAAATATGTAGTTATATTGCAGAAGTACAGTCTATGACTAGGTTATTTTGCTACAACATAATATAGAGAGAACCCTTTTACATGCAGTTAAGAGCTCTTCCCAGAGCACGCAGCTTTTGGTGGAAACAGGAAACGATGCATTTGAATGGCATAGGAAGAACAACTTGTAATTTGGAAGGGTAACACAGGCCAAAGCCAAAGATTAACACAGACACACAGACCAAGATACACCTCTCTTCAGCTTGCTGCAGCTTCCCTGTGAGCACAAGGCATGGCCAGAACATGATTCAACCCACTGTGGCTGAATAGAATCATAGAATCATAGAATTGTTTAGGTTAGAAGAGACCTTTAAGATCATTGAGTCCAACCGTTAATCTAACACTGCCAAGTCCACCACTAAACCATGTCCCTAAGCTCCGCATCTACACGTCTTTTAAATATGTCCAGGGATGGTGACTCAACCACTTCCCTGGGCAACCTGTTCCAGTGCTTGATAACCCTTTTGGTGATGAAATTTTTCCTGATATCCAATCTAAACCTCCCCTGGCGCAACTTGAGGCCATTTCCTCTTGTCCTATTGCTTGTTACTTGGGAAAAGAGACCAACCACCACCTCGCTACAACCTCCTTTCCAGTAGTTGTAGAGAGCGATAACGTCTCCCCTCAGCCTCCTTTTCTCCAGGCTAAACAACCCCAGGTCCCTCAGCCGATCCTCATAGGACTTGTGCTTTAGACCCTTCGCCAGCTCCACTGCCCTTCTCTGGACACGCTCCAGCACCTCAAAGTCTTTCTTGGAGTGAGGGGCCCAAAACTCAACACAGTACTCGAGGTGCGGCCTCACCAGGGCCGAGTACGGGGCGATGATCACTTCCCTACTCCTGCTGGCCACACTATTTCTGATACAAGCCAGGATGCTGTTGGCCTTCTTGGCCACCTGGGCACATTGCTGGCTCATATTCAGCCGGCTGTCAACCAACACCCCCAGGTCCTTTTCTGCTGAGCAGCTTTCCAGCCACTCCCCCCCAAGCCTGTAGCGTTGCCTGGGGTTGTTGTGACCCAAGTGCAGGACCCAGCACTTAGTCTTGTTGAACCTCATACAATTGGCCTTGGCCCATCGATCCAGCCTGTCCAGATCCCTCTGTAGCGCCTGCCTGCCCTCAAGCAGATCAACACTCCCGCCCGACTTGGTGTCATCTGCAAACTTACTGAGGGTGCACTCGATCCCCTTGTCCAGATCATGGATAAAGATGTTAAAGAGAACTGGCCCCAATACTGAGCCCTGGGGAACACCACTTGTGACCGTCCGCCAACTGGATTTAACTCCATTCACCACCACTCTTTGGGCCCGTCCATCCAGCCAGATTTTTACCCAGCAAAGAGTGATAGGTGCCCATGCTCCCACACACAGTCCAGGGCAGGTAGCCTGGGCTCTACAGTCCAGCCTGGGTCTCAGGTACTCCCTGTGCAGTATTTTTAATATGTGGAGGTATAGGTATATATGTATAATACATAAATGCATACCCATGTAGGTATCTGAATGCTATGTATGTACTAGATTTCCTATTGACAAGCCTTTTGGAGAGCTTTAAAAAAACGAGCTTGGTTCTTCCTGCACTGAGAACATGTTTCGGACATCGATACACTGGAAAGTGGGTACTGTTTGGGTTTCAGCTGACAAGAGTTGGCATTACAATTTTTCCATGAATGAATCCATGCGAGATTTCAGAGGTTCCAGCTTCACGGAGTGCCTGAGATCTGTATGAGCCTCAGGGTATGACGGGGAGGAAATGAGCTTCCACTTGTAAAATGAATTGGCCTTTGTCCCCAACAAGAGGATTTTCAGCTTTCCTTTCTAAACCCCCCAGAAATCATTAGCCTCATCCTTGGGAATGTGATCTAATATGGTGACCTAGATGCAAATGATTGCTATAGAGCGCAGGGGGGAGGCAGCTCAGCTCCAGTTCTGCGGCAAAAGCCTGGGGGGGGAGGCACACGACGGTGCCTTGCATCCCGTTCACAGACGCACAGGGTTCATGCAAACCGTGCCACTGAAGTCACCGTTGCACGTTCTGCAGATGCACCTCATGAACCTCAAGATAGCGGCACGGGGCGGTTACGAATCACACAAATTTTATGGAGAACAGAAACAAGCTCTGCTCTCTGCCCCCGCTTTTCACGCACACGCTCGCCTTTCTCCATCTGCAGCCCGCATCAAACGCTTCGGGGGGGGGGGGGGGGTGAGTGTGTGTGGGGGAGGATTAAAGCCGTGCCGTTTCCCGGGGCCCGGGAGGCGTGAGGCCTGCCCCCCCCGCCGCCCCGCTCCCCGGCCGCCCAGCGAGTGTCACTGTCGAGCAGCGCAGCGCCCGCTCCCGCTCCCGCTCCCGCTCCCGGCCCGGCCCGGCCCGGCCGCCGCCGCCGAGCCCGGGCACCAGCACGGGTCTGGCCCTGCTCTGAAAATGTGACTCGCAGCTGAAAGCCGGTCCCTAACTGAGGCTTTAAATTAAAAAGAAAAATCTTCTTAGTGTTGCACGCGTCGTTGAACAACCTCATTTCTCCGAACGTGCACGCCGCAAAGTGCAAGGGACAACGCCGTGGCAAGACCTGCTCTTTTGTATATCCCCCGCGTCTTTCTTTAACAGCGTCTAGCGAAGATAGACAGATGTTCCCCTGGTAAATAAGATGCCACGATTAAATTATTTGTATTGGGTCTATATGCACAGGAAACAGGCTGCCAGGAGATGAGCATTTCTTACTGGGAAATCGCTCGTTCATCATCCAGGTGTTCCTTATTTTTCAAAGTCCACTTGCAAACAGTGGAAATTGAGGATTGAAATCACCCACATCTTTTTCCTGAGTTCGTGCAGGACTAAGCCAATTCCCTGTCGAAGGAGAACGGGTCTGGGACTTGTCATCCCGGAGCTCCGTCACCTTGGCAGTGTTTGCGAGGGCAGACAGGCATTCCTCCCTTCAGCCGCGGGCTGGCGCAGAATAAACCTCTCCGGCCTCTCCCACAGCCACCAGGCCTGTCAGCAACAGGACACAAAAGAGATAATCAGTAGCTTGATTTGCTGTAGCTACTATTTTAGAGCCTTGCAAAATGCAGAGCACCTGGTGGCTCTTATATCATAGATGATAAGTAATAACTTTTTTATAAAGATGAAACAACATAAGGAGGGTTTATGGCAAATAATAAAGGATGCTTCCCTTTTTTGTTTTACATTGACATGTTACTTGTATGTGCATCCAGAGATTAAAAGACTGATGTTGGCAACAACAGCATTACATCCAGTAAGACAACTATCCTTCAGAAATGTGTTAAGTTCTGTTCATGAACTGTCAGTAACAGGATTTATAAAATTTACCACCATGAGAACCACCATAAAAGTAAACACTAACCATAATATAACATTGGAATGGAAGTGGAGAGAGGATCTTTTGTTTAGAGCTAAGTTTTTAGGCCAGGATTCAGGTTGAGATGTGACAGACCAAAATCTCAGGAGTCTAGTTCCACGCGCAGTAGAAAACGTGCAATGCGTTTGGCTTGGAGGAGACACCATACGGATGTATTAGGATCTAGTGACTTGAATTTGCTTTCTTACCTTCCTCTGACAAATTTGCAGGTATTAGACTTGGGGTTCTCTTTTTCTGCCTGTTTAGTTGATGGGTTTTTTCCAGCTGCTGCAGACTGGACATAATTTCAGGCAAATGTATTAATTATCATCAGATCACTTCCCTAACAGTACTTGTCTGTTTGGTTTTTAGTGACTGTATTTGAATAATTGGGTTGACTTTGTGTTGCTCCCAGTACATAGCCTCAAGTCTATTGTTGTGCCTACACCTTTCTTTTTCGTTTAAAATCGAGTACAGACATGACCTGAAGATCCAGTTTTGTAAGATACTCGGAACCATGTCGGTGCGATCACTCTCCTGCGAACCACACCAGAGAAAACCAGATGGTGGCCTGCAAGATAAAAACATCTTATTTATTTTTCTTGTCAAAGACAGAAGAATGAGATGGAGGTTCGCTAGCTGCTTCATTTTCCTCGGTTCGGGAACATACGTACTCCCCTATGGCATTTTATATGACAGTGGATAGTCTTATAGGATATGCTGTAATGAAAGAGTCTGTGGCCGACCTTGTGATGTGTATATTAGCTGGGATTGATTTAGGTACAGTGACAGGATTTTCTCTCTTTATTCTGCTGTGCTGATTAGCTCCATCGAGTCTGTAGGGCCCCAGCTGTACCAGCAGCTTAGTCAATGGATTGGGGAGAGGAGAAGTGGTAAAATCTATAAGCATATTTTCCCATCTCCCTGCTAGGGTAGTTTTCTGACAGCATATTTGTGGGTGTTTGATCCAGTCTGACTTCCAGTGGTTCCAGCAGTGGGGAATCCGTGGCTCAGGTTCCCTTGACCAGCTCTAAAGCTTTCTCAGAAGCGAATTCTCTTAAATTTCAAAACAGCAGAACCAATTTTAAAACCAGCTGCTATTTCAGTATAGACTGAAAGACCCTGGAGACCAGGACTTTTGTTATCGCTCTGCTCTGAGGAGGTCTCTCTGCTTTTGTGGTTACAAGAGAGAGCGCAGATCCTGAAGCACCACGTAGTATCTCCCTTTTTCTTTCCGACAGGTTAGATGTGGACTGAAGTATTTCGGCTAACTTTCCCAGTAAAAATACTTCTAAGCACAATGTTCCCTGAATTCGCAGCAAATGTTGATACAGTTGAAGCATGATGAGTTGTAAACATTGGGAAGAAAAGGGAATGAGAATCTGGATGTTAACTTATACACACAATGTGTCTAATTTGTTTCTAATCAAAACAAAACTCCTTCTCTGACAGAAAATGGATTGTGAAATAAAGCTTATTTCCCTACAAGTGACTAAGTCATGCAGCCAGCTTGCGGGGGCATTCAGAGACAGTTGGCAAGATAAGATGCTTCAGGAGAGATGCAGAATTCAGTGTGCAGTTTCCATGAGGGAATGCAGAATGGCAGCAGCTCAGGGAGTGAATGTAAAGGCCATATAAGGGAAGTAAATGAACTGCTGTAGAGATGCCATTAGCAAAGCAAACACTGACTTGGGGACCTTGGCATATACCATGGAGGAGATAAATTGCAGGAATAAATGCGTACTTGTTTGCTTCTCCCTAGGTTTACAAAGCCAGTTTTAACTGAGAAACTGTTTACATGTGTGAAACAGAAGTTTTTCCACAGTCATTTTAATGCCAAGCAACTTCTACCCATGTCTAATCCCAACACGTGCCTAATTTAGACACATTTATCGCAGTTTCATTATAACCGAGGCCCTTGGCTATGGAAAGAATGTCAGACCAGGTTTTTAGACAATTGTGGATTTAATAACAGTACTCGATTCTTCGCTTTCTTTACACCAAGAGCGCAGTTCAAATGTCACAACGTTAGCTTGGTATCCCCGTCATTTCAGATGCTGGTAAAATGAATAGCAGGATGTAAAACACCTGACTGAGCCAAGTGAAGGCATGAGAGCGGTAAATGAAGAGTGTCTGCACTCATCAAGAAGCACATAGCTCCTTGCAGAAGTGGAGATCTGAGAGCTGGTGTGCCCTCGGGGGCGGAGGCTTGGCACCAGGCGGAAAGCTGATTTGAGGGGAGGGTGCTAGAATGGTATGCCGTGGAGCAGGCTTCAGCGCTCAGCCTTGGGAAAGTCACACCAGCTCCCTTTCCGTCAGCCACCCCCCGGGCACATCCACATTCGTGTTTGGTGCGGATCAAGGGAATGCTTTCGGAGTGAATCTCCAGATCGTCCTCACTTACTGCGTTTTGGTTTACCCAGCAGTGGTGAGCAGACAAAGCGGATGCAGATGGCACTAAAGCAGAAGACAGGCGCCAGAAGTGCATCTGATGTGTTCCGAGTGCTCATGGGGCCCTCGGTCCGTAGCGCCAGGCTGGAGTGAATCTGAAGAAAAACCTATGGAAGCGTGTGAGTGTTGTTCAGGTCCTCAGCACCAACTGATCCGACCAGATTGATCCACGTTACTTGCTAATATAGATGTATACGAGGTGGACGTAGCCTAGAGGTAGTCAGGGGGGCATGGCTGTTTTGGGGGTATACCTTCATTGTCTTCCTTGTGAAGTACATTATTGCATACATTCTAGCACTCAGCCTATATTTAACCTACCTCTTTTATTTGAAGCACTTTTCCTTAAAGAATACGCTTGAAATGTTAGCGTGGAAAACTTGATCTTGCTAGATACTTTCCAATCCATTTTTTTATCCCTTGAGAAAATACGCATTTTCAGTAGTGTTCTGATTTTAAGACTTTGCATTATAGGGAAAAAATGGAAAGTCTTACTTAAAAAAAATCCAATAAAGTGGCTTTGTAATTTAATTCTGAACATGACTGTTGTTACTATTAAATAGTGTAAACACAGACTGGGTGCAATAAACCTCACTTCCATTTAGCATTAATAATATTAATGATGAGTACTTAAATCACATGCCATGTTCCAGGACTGTAAAAGAAACATTACCAAAGAGATTTTGCATGCCTGGTGCCGACATAATTTAAACCTGGCATAAAATTGTCTTCTGTCTGAAGGAATTTATTCAAGCTGCAGGGCGGAGAGGAAAAAGCAGAATAGGAAATCTCTCTTTCTCCCAGAGGCTCTGTGTGCACCATCCCTCCTCGCCCCCAGAAGGCAACCCCTCCCCAAAACTTTCCCACTTAAGACACTCTGGGAAAGGACTGGAGCTCCTGTCTCTCCGCTTGACCTGACCCAGCCGGGATGAGCTGCTTGGTACTCTGGTCACATTTACTCTCGCTGTAGACCAGCTCCCGAACTGTTGCGATCAAAACGCTGGATCAGCAGCTCGCACGCAGACACGCACACACACACACACACTTCTTATCACACGCACACCATCAGGAGATTAGCCCGTATTTTCCCATGTAAGGGCTGCAGCCTTCCCCCTTTCCTTCTAACACTCCTTCCCCGCCGGCTTTTTCTTCCTCTCCTCTCCTGCCCTTTCCTCCCCTCCGTCCCCGGCTCCACCGCCCCACGCAGCCCGCGGGCAGCCGTTTGAGCCCGGCGCCGCCGCAGCGCTCCCCGCCGCCCCCGGACCGACCCGGCCCCGGGCGGGCTCGGGGAGCCGGGACCCATCGCTCCGGCCCCCGGCAGCCGAGACCCACCGCCCCAGCCCCGGGCGGGCTCGGGGAGCCGGGACCCACCCCCAGCTCTGACCCCTCGGAGCCGGGACCCCCGCCCCGCCCCGGGAGGGCTCGGGGAGGCGCCCCCCTTCCCGCGTCCGCCGCTCCCCCCGCCGCCGCCCGGCCCCTCGCCCCCGGCCCCGTCCGCGGCCCCGCAACTGCGCCGTCCGCGGCGGGTCCCGCCCGGGGAGGCGGCGGCGGGGGAAGGGGGAGGAGAGGCGGCGGAGTGCATTGCCTCCCGAGGAATCAAACGGGGGGAGAGAGGAACGTGCGGAGGAAGGGTGGGAAGGACGGGCCGGGCTGGGGAGGGTCCCGGTCCCGGTCCCGCCCGCCTCGGAGCGCCCGCGTCGCCTCCGCGCCGGGACCGCGGGGAGAGTCGCTTGGGGCGGCCGCCACCCGCCGGCCCCGCGCCCCGGCTCCGCGCCCATGTGCTCCCGGCAGCCGCGGCGGGCAGCCCCCGCGCCCGGCGTGTCAGTAAGTAGCCCTTCGCCTCCCCGGCACCGTGCTCGGCCCCATCCCGGCACCCCCGGACCCCTCGCCCCTCCTGCCCTCCCGCACTCCCTGCGCGGCTGCCTCCCCTGCCCCTCCCCGACCCCCTGCACCCCCTTCCTCTCCCGGACCCCTGCCCTCCCGCACTCCCCGTACGCTGCATCCCCTGCACAACTCCGGATCCCCGAGCCCTCAGAACCTCCTTCCCCGACCCCTATCCGCCCTGCACGGCCACATCCCCTGCACCCCCGGACCTTCTTTCCCTCCCGGATCTCCTTCCCCGCTCCGACACCCTGCCCGGCCGCATCCCTTGCCTGTTCCGCTGGACCCTCCAGGCTCCCTTCCCGTCCCGGATCCCAGCCCTCCCATCCCCTTGCCTTCCCGCATCCTACCCCTGCCGGGCCCCTGTCCTTCCCGGATCTCCCTGCCACCCCGGACCGCTCTCCGTTCCCGGCCCCTCTAGCTTCCCGGCTCTCCGTCCTCCTGCCCCCCCGGATCCCCTGCCCTCCCGGCTTCTCTGCCTTTCCATCCCTTCCCTGCCCGCATGCCCCTTTCTCTCCCGGACCCCCTTCCCCTTCCAGCCTGCTCCTCCCGGACCCCCTGTCCTCCCAGCCCCTTCCCCTCCCGCATCCCCTGCTCCTCCCGGCCCCCCTGCACCCCAGCCCGTCCCTCCCCGGTCCCCCTCGCACCCTCCCGGCCCCGCGGGCGCGGCGCCCTCCCGCCCCGCAGCCTTCCCCTCGCATCACCCCGGCGAGTTTTGGTTCCCGGCCGCCGCCTTCCCTCGAGGGCAGCCGGATCTCTCCGCCGCCCTCTCCTACCCCCGGAGGGGGGGGAGCGGAGTTTCGGGGCCGGAGGGGCGAGTCCGCCTCCCCGGAGAGCGCCCCGGCTGTAGGCTGGCAGCCTGCGGGGAGGCAAAGCTGCTGCCCAGCCGGAGCCGGCGGGTTTGCAGGGTCCTACCCCTGGAAGCCTCCATGTTGTCCCCTATTTCCAGCCGTACCTCCTCCCCCGATTCAGGGAATGATCTTCTCCGAGTGCCGTGACCCACTTTGCCTTAGACGTTTGGTGTCACGCCAAGACACAGGCAGATTCTTCTCCAGAAGATGCCTCTGGAGGGATGGAGGCACCCTATGCCCCTCTCCCTAATGTCTCTCCCCAGGGGTTTAGTGTTTTGTGGGTTGAAAGGCATTTCTGCGGATAGGCTATGAGTAGATAGGTGTATACTTCTTGAGCAGCATAGGCTTTTTTTAACATTATAGAAGAGATTTCTACTTCTCAGTGTTTTAAAAGTAAACAAAAAAGTTTTGTGTGGTGCACATGCTTGATTTCACTTACAGACTCTTTCTCTACATTCCCTCCTTGTACTGAAGTAGTATTAATTTTATTGCCTGTACATGAATTGAATTCACTGATTGGCGTCTAATCATGCTTTAAAAAAAAGCCCCTCTAAATAGCTATCAGAATTAATTTGGCAGTAACTGTGAGAAATGATCATAAATTTACGAATGCAGTTGGAGTAATGATCCAGAGTGGATTTAACAAGAAATACACCCCCAACCTCTGGGAAGCAGCGTGTAGGTTTCTACGATAGTCAAACGCACTTGGTCACGCTGGTACTGAGCTCAGAGGCTGGGAGTTGTCTGAGAAGGACGCAGAGGGGTTAAGGCTCCTGGGCTGGAGCTGGGAAGAGGCGAAGAAGAGAAGGAGCTGGGCTGAGTGCAAGCAGGAATATTAAGAGAGACCCCTGTGTTTTAATCATGTGCTGCTTGACGTTGTGTGAGGGTGAATCCAAAAGATGTGGCAATGATGTCTTCACCTACCAGGAGCCCGCCTGGACTTGGGGCTCCTGGCACTTCTGGACATCAAGCGATGGAGGGCTCTTTTTGCAGAGGGATGCCAACAACTTAAGGGAGTGATGGAAAAAATGACACCTTGTAACACTCCTCTTGGGGGTGTGTTAATGAGGCTTACCTCTGCCACAGGGGTCTGATCTTGAAAAGCCTTAGGCACTGGGAACAGTTTTGCACTGAAGCTGCCGGGCCGTGTATAATGTGAAGTGCATTCCCCAGGCGTCGCAGGAGGAAGGCCCGACTAGCTAAGGATAAAGGAGACCTCGCCTTTTTTTCTCTATCAGTACGAGAAAGATCAAGGCGTACGGTGGAGAAAAGTGAGTAGGCAAGTACACGGGGAACCCCTGAAGGTGGCTGCAGAGCGTTCCTGGATGCGCACAGCAGCCTGTGCCGGCCGGGCTGCCTCCCACCACCGTCCCACCGTCCCCGGCAGCAGTATCAATGACAGCGATGCTAGTGGCTGCTTGCAAGGATGGGACACAAAAGTGAGATGTCTTAATGAAAAGCCCTGCAGGAACAAAAAACACTCTGGCAGATAAACATTTTTTTCCTAACATTGGTATTACTAAACTTGTATTTTTCTCCTTTTTTTGTGTGTTGTTATTTAATTAGGGACCTTTGACTTCATGATGGGAGGAAACATCCCCCTGGCTGTTAGGATCCGAGCTTCTCCCAGCGCGAGGATTTGTCAAGGCTGAGAGACTCTGGCTTATCCATAAACCTCCTCTAAAATACACGGCTGCTTTTCTGTCTCCCCATCGCGAGGGGTCTTGGAGCAGATACAAAGATGGCCTCCAGCCTCACCTGTGCCGGCATCGTCTGGGCCTTCCTCTCCTTCCTCTGCGCCGCCGCCTCCTGCGTGGGCTTCTTCATGCCCTACTGGCTCTTGGGGTCTCAGCTGGAGAAGTCGGTTTCCTTTGGCACTTTCCGGAGGTGTTCCTACCCGGTGCGGGACGAGAGCCGCCAGACGACCGTGATGGTGGAGCAGTGTGGCCGCTACGCCTCCTTCCAGGCCATCCCGAGTGCCGAGTGGAGGATCTGCACAGTGGTGACGGGCCTGGGCTGCGGGCTGCTCCTCTTGGTGGCCCTGACGGCGCTCATGGGCTGCTGCGTGTCCGAGCTCATCTCCAGGACCGTGGGCAGGGTGGCAGGAGGCATCCAGTTCCTGGGGGGTAAGTGCTCGTGCGGGGAGGGGACGGGGACATCCAGGCTGTCAGTTTACGTGTGTGGAGACTCCCCTGGTGCTTTGGGATGAGGAGGGGGTGAGTCAAACTTTTTGCTAGCAAGGGAGACCCCTTGTCTCCCTCGACGGTTGAGCTGGATGCCTGGACACCTGAATGTGGCCCAAAGATGCAGATGCCTGTGGTCACTCTTGTGCTTAAGTCCCTGCCCGGTCGTTGTGCAACCTTTGATAGTTGCATGGCAAGTCGACTTCTGTGGGCCAGCATCTTTACAGTGGTTTTGTGGGCTGTAGTTTCCAGCAGAGCTCAACCGGGATGGAAGTACCTGGAGAAGTGTGGGGGCTGCAGAGCCCCGTGGAGCATCGCGGTTTTGCAGAGGAGAGGCTGTGTTATGTGGGAACGACCTCTCTTCTTTCTCCTTCCTGCTCCCCTCACTGGCACAGCTCCCTCCACCTCTGCTCTCTGCAGCTGCGTGGATCTGGCAACAAGCCTGTGGCCCAGGTTTGAAGTGGAGATTGTTTATCCCTGGTGGAGGTGGCCCACCATCTCCCAGGAGGAGCCTCGCTGGGCTGTCTGACCCGCGCTGCCCGCTGATGGTGCCACAGGTTCGTTGAGTCCATGGGCTAGACAGTGTGTGGGAGAATTACCTCCCCTCCTTTTTTTAGCTTGTAATTGTAAGAAGTATTTGTAACTGTGGAGTATTTGAAGGGTATGAGACAATAAACAGGATCCTCAAGTGTGTTTTTTATAGGGCAGTTTTCCCAGTAAATCATCACTCTCTTGTCATCGGTGACACGCGGCTCAGTGGCACTCACTTTCGCCTGGTGCAAGCGCTCCTCCGCCCGCGCACGCTCGCCCCCGTAAGGGGACGTGTTTCCCCGAGCTTTCGGTGCCGGGGCAGCGCAGGCACCGGTGTTTCGGGTGCCCTGCAGCATCCGGTCCCAGGCAGGCGCCCCAGCTTGCACCCCGCAGGAGCAGGCTGCAGCGGGACCCCCACCTCTCTCCCCTCCAAACAGAAACTTGCCCTGCAAGGGCTGTCCGGATACATCCCGAGCCTGCAGCCCTAAGGAAGCACGAGACAAAAACTCTGCTACTGTCCAGCTCGGGGCGGACAGCCGAGGCAAGGAAAGGGCCCTGTGCCAAGCCTCCAGCCAGGCGATGCCGGCGTAGCTCCCTCCCAGCTGCGGAGAGCCCTCCCTCCAACTTTTTGAGTAGTTTCTGCTCTTTAGAGCAAGTTGACCCCGTCGCTTCACCCTTCCCTCAGCTTTGCGACCCACAGGCATTCCTGCGTTTAATCTGGCTGACAATTTGAAAGTGCAGCAGCTGCTGAAGAGTTAATTCTGCTGGGAGCTGTGGCTTCTTGAAGCCTGCTCCATTATACAATTCCAACCGGGCAGCCAGGGGGTGGAGGGGATTTTCAGTTTGGGGACACTCTGCAAGCCTGCTCAATCTGGCTATTTTCATTTAGAGCCATCACAGGCTTGTGCTTTAACCACTCCCCTCTTTCCAACTGCTGGCTTGGCTCGTCTGGTTTTAATTTGCATTTGGCCCCTTTCTCGGGGCCGTGCTCCCCTGCCTGCCTGCGGGACGGGGCCGGCCGTGCCTGCGTCTGCTTACAGCCACCCCAGCAAACACGGCAGCTGCAGCGGTGGGCGGCTGGCCGGGGGACGCGGGAAGAGCCCCGCTCCCCCGTGACACTGGCGTGGGCTGAAGGTGTGCACCCTCCTCCGAGGCGGGGTGGCGGCTCCCGTGCAAGGAGGTGAGGGGTCCCTTCGGACCACACCATGGCCCCCCGTGGGCCTTGTCCCAGCTGACCAGGCGGCATCCCATCCCGCCTGGAAGGCCGTGAGCAGGTAGTGCGTGTCCTCGGTAGGTGACAATTCAAAGAAATGTGAACTTGTGATACGAAATGAAAATTGCCAACAACTTCGCTTACAGTTCAGAAATTAGTTACACAGCATGTCTCATTTTCCCCTCTACTGGCTTTTATGGTTGCCTCTCATTTCACTCAGCGCTACTGGAAGTGTGTAAGAAATGCACGAAGTGAGAACTCGTCATTTCTTAACCTGCTTAAAACCCAACTGTGGGGACACGAGGGAGAGGCCAGGTGGTGAAAGTCAATAATTTGAATTGAACTGAAGGGACGTATTAGGGTAAAGATCAGATCCTTACATCCTTAATCAGATCCTTAGCTGCTATAAATCAGTATAGCTTCATTGTTTAAATGACATGACTATATTTATTCAGATGTCTAACTTAGGCACTATAATTATTAGGTTGTTTCATGTCAAGATAGGCATGAGCTGTTCACTTTATTTACTAACTGGGAATGCCAGCTCTTTGTTCCCTGTACTACAGTTGTAGGTTTAGTTATAGACTATGATGTGTGCTTTGAATACGGCTCAGTGGCAGTACAGTTATTGTCATTTTAATTGGCCTCCACTTGGAGATCTAACCAAATAAAATCCTCACAAATATTTTTTTTTGATTGGGGAAAAGAACCTCCTCCTATCTTTATATGAAGGAAAAGCCTGGGGAAATAAGCAGCCCAAGTGAGTGATGCTCTTAATTCATCCTCCGTGTTAAGGCAAGGAGAGGGCTGGGCGGTTTCACTTTCTGTTTCTTTTCACCTGAGTCACCTGCACCAACACCCTGCTGCGGGTCCTGCTCCAGTGGCGGAGGATGGGTGTTGGAATAACCCGTATTTCTCTTGAAGTTAGAAACCAGCGTAAAGACATGCTCAGTGTAGCTAGTTTATGGCTTTAGTGCAGCTAGTTTATGGCTTTAGTGATGTCCCATTAGTCTAGGATCCAAGTAATATTCGAAACATGATTTAAAACCACGAACTTGATGAGGAACTAAGCCAATTGACAACGGAGTATTATGGGAGGCCTGAGAGTGCGTGCGATGTACAAGCCCCTGAAGCTGTGGTGAGCCAAAACTCTAAGGTTGCTAAAACTAACTTACTCCAACACTGGAAGCATTTTTACTGCTGTGAAGAGGTGGCAGAGAGGTTTTCTTACCAGAGGTGGTAAGCAAACAGCTCGATCCTCTTCTAGCAGTGCGAAGGAGGAGTAACTCCAAGTAGGTCAGTGGAGTAACACCTGTATAAAAGTAGTGCAGCTTGCACTAGCTAAACGGTGCCAAGGTTTTACGGCTGGGGTTTCCCCAAGTTGTACGTGGCAACTCATGGGAGTGAATTATTCATGAGTGCTTATACCATAAATCTGCTCTTCTCGTAAAAATTGAATGGCAGAACCTGCAAGAAACTGCAGATCCACGCAGAGTCAGAAGGGCTCTTTAGATATTGGTTGACCTTACGTACTTAGTCTGTATTTGCTGTTTCAGATGATCCTGGCTACAGAGCATATGTGTATTTTAAGGTAACTCTGTGATGATACATGCTGAGTTTCTGTTCCTGGTAGGAAGATTGCATCATAGACTTTTCCTCCCATGTGCAATTATGGGAACCGCTTCCTTTCCCATGCATGATCACGTGGCAGCTCTGTACCATTACAGCAATTGCTTACATGAAAAACAATGCTATTTTTAGCTTTTTCTAAGGCAATTTGGTGGTGGGCGACAAGAAGTAGCCAACACCCCAAGGCCAGCCATTTCTGCAGTGGCTGTCAGTGCTCTGCAGTCCACGGGCGGCAAACTGCTGCTGCGGTGTCTCAGAACATGCTTCACGGATGTTTCTGTTGGATTGCTTTGAAGAAGTGACAACTGAGGTGAAAGTTATGCTGTCTGTAACCTCTTGAGGGCACAGTTATGTAGATGGATGCAGTCTTCACTGATAACAGTTAAGTGCAGTGTTTCCAGCTGGTTTCCTTTGGACATTTGGAAGACTGAGGCACATACAATGTAGCTAGAACAGATTGCAAGGATGTATCTTTGACCATAACTATTGAGGGCATGACAGCAGGAAGTGAAGTTTAACAAATCTATGGCAAATTGGAGTCTGTAATTATCGATCTTCTTTTCATTCTGCTGTGGCAAGTCAATTCCACTTAAATGGAGAGACTAGAAATTTGCAGGTAGGTAGCTTAGATATGACATACTAATTTGGTGAATAGTTTCACTCTCTGAATGCAGAGCAGTGATTTTAAGAACACAGCAATAATTTTAAGAACATAATGAACTTAAAGGTTAGCCAGTTTTATGAGAGGCAGTGGATCAAAAGACACAAGTATTGCAAGGATGGTCAATTTAAAGAGCGTTATGCTGGCAAGGTGAAGCTTTTCATTAAAATGGCCAGTGCGCAGGAATTACAGATGAAATGTGCACTAGCTCAGAACTCCCTTTGGCTGCGTAGGACAGCTAAGCCAAGCTCAGAGGGATATGAATCCAAGGGAACAGAGCGTGAAACAACCTGCTGACTTAGACACCTCTCTGAACCTGACACTTTGGCCCTGATTCTGAGTGGCATGTGAGAAGTGAGCCCTCTCCCTGATTGCACGGTAGCCATGTGGTTTGTACTGTCATCTTTAGTACTGATCGCTCATTGATTGTACTCAAGTAAAGCATGAGTTTTGCTACTCCCTTCAGGACATGAGCAAAGTTTTCGGCAGCGCCTTCTCTTCCTCTCCTCATTTCTCTATTTTGTTTTCCTTCTGTCTCATGGGAGGGCTGAAACTCCTGAAACTATGGTCCTTGAATTGCTGGTTAGAAAATATGGAGTACTCTTGAAGTAGGGGGTGATGAAAGGTGCATTTGGTTGTTTGAGAAAAAGTGGACACAGATAATAATAACTTCTGATTTTGTCTCAGAAGAAAAATGTGGCCTTCTGGAAAAAGCTCTCAGCACCACATGAAATGGCTGCAGAATCCTTCTCCAAGTGTCCTGTGCCAATGGAGACCGTAATAGTTTCCATCACCTATAGGGTGCTCAGGACAAGTGTCTGCTGGGTGCAGAGGGCAGAAGAATAAAGGGTGCTCCATCAAGATCAGGAGAACGTTGAGTGTGGGGTGATGGCTCTGTGTTATCTGTGATGAAATCGTAGAGAAAGCCTTTGAGATTTTGGGCTGGAGACTTTAAAGAGACTGATCCAAAGGAGATCTGCAAGTTGTTAGCATATTAATGTCTGAATCTGACTTTGCAGGTGAGACCATCGAGGTCTAAAATGTAGGGGGCAGAGAAGGGAAGGGCACTAGGTCACAGAACTGCGGAACCATGTAGAGAAGCTCTCCCTCAAAGGAAATGCTTGGGGAAACAGTTAAAGAAGTAAGAGGAGGCTCTTGGGAGAGATGGAGTCACTGCACCTAAGTCATATTTCAAGAAATGTGTCTGGCAAAGACAACCTGTGGGTCAAGGAGAATGAAGGCAGTCTCGGTTCTGAGACTTGGCTAAGAAAAAGTCATTAGGGGCTTTGGCGAGGGTAGTTCCAGTTGACTACAGAGCCTAGAAACTCCTGGGAAAGATTTGTGTGGAGCTGGAGGCAAAGAACTGCAGGCAGTGACCAGTAACCATTATTTTGTCTGACAGCTGAAGTGAGACTCTCTGCTTTCTGCCTGGAAGGCTAAGGTCAGGATCATTTTCTGTGTATAGCGAGAAAATGTAACTGAGAAGAGCCTTGCTGGGGACCGGGAAGGTCTGAGGTGGTCAAGAGATTTCCTTCTGAGATGGAAGGAAACGGTTACCTCAGACTCTTTTGCAGTTCTCCCAAGCCTATCCCATCCGTTTGCCCCATCTATACATATTCTTCCCAACTCCTCCTGCAATTTGTACCTGAAAAAAACCCAGGCATAAAACCATGCAAAAATGGCCTTTTAGTTCTTTCATCCTGTTTAGCCTAAAACTATTTTTTGAAAGGCTAACCTTTGGGGTGAGGCTAGGGAGGGGCATCTGCTTCTGTCCCACACCAAGCCCTCTTCTTCACCTGCACGTTAGCTGCTCGGGGCTGTTTTGCCACATCTTCCTCTCTCTTTCCTCTTGTCAGATGCAAAGCTTCAGTGACTTTGCTGTGCTCACGTAGACGTGTGACAGGGCAATCCGCATCCCAGACAAAGACAAGATACAGGCTAGGTAGTAATCCAGTGTATACATGCACATATAAAGACACTGCAAGAGGGGCATATGAAAGGAACAGATGCCTCATCGGGAGGTAACAGAAGAAGAGGTAACAGAAGAAGAGCAAACAAGGAACACAGCACTGTTAAATGTTGTTAGTGAGTGATTGCATGTCATGCCATAGGTTCATAGATTCAGCAATAACAAGGTCAGCAGAGAACACTGTGACTATTTAGTCTGAGGTCTGCTGTAGCACGGGTCATAGGATGGCCTTCATATAATTTCAGTTTGAACAAGAGTGTATGTCTGAGAAAAAAACTTCTAGCCTGAATTTAATTAACTTCGAGAAAAGCAGGATCTTCGTAGGTTGTTCCAGTGGTGAATTACCCTGACTGCTTTTCTTCCAAATCATTAATGCAAATATTAAAAATGTAGCACCAAGAATATATCATTGCAAAATTATGTTTTCTTGAGGATCTTTTTTTTTTTTTTTAAGATCCAATGGTTAGGTTGCTTTTAATCCAGTTAAGATGAGCTATCTTGTGGTTTCTTTACCAGAACAACCTGTATAGAAGCTGCTTCATAGCTGCTATGTTTCACACCAGTTATCTCTCCAGTTTTCTATAGACATCCACCAAAAGATTAAGTGCAGTGTATAGTTTTGCAGCTTCATTCCTTTTTGGCTTGACTTTGACTTGCTAAACTGCATCGTTGACTGCTAGTGCCTATGTTCAGTATCTGCTTCCCTGCACTACCAGGTACCTTCACATACTGTGGTGTGGCACAGAGTCAAATTCTTGGATTTAGGTTTGGAGTCCAGATGAGTAAGGCAGGGAAGTGTTATTGTTTGGGAAGACGTTCAGAACAAGAGAATTTAGACAGTGATGTTATCTTAACAGATTTTGTAGCATATGTTTTGTTGAAGATTAGCCAGCTCTCTCTCTGCTGTATTCAGACAGGAGTTAAAATATAAGATAAATTCAGGACTGAAGTCGAACTGATGCAATGTATGTCCTCTGTCGCTCTCAGTTTAGAAATGACATTACTTAGATGCCTACTCTCTTAATCAAATGTAGCCTGTATTGCTTGAATCTTTCCTCTATGCATGGGTCACCAAGTCTGGCTGGAGGGGAATCAAAGTTACCGGGTACTTACCTGAAATAGGTAAAGAAAAGGTGCAGACTTAGATTCTGTACATTCTTAAGAGAGGATCCCATTTCCCATGGCTGCCTTCGCCTTGCTCACGCAAGTGCCCACTGCAGCCTTGCTAAGCGCTGCTGCCCCGACAGATCTCACAGCACAGCTTTTTGTGCGATCGCTCCCTAAGGAGTCCCACCGAAGGAGACCCGAGTTAGCAAAGATTTGCTATGTAAGCTAACATCAACCATTTTAACGAAGCAGGGTAGCAAGGAAGAATCAGTAATAAACATTACTGGTCTTAAAGTGCAGAAGCAGTAGCTCTGAGGAGGCCATCCCTGCCAGCAAGGTCACGAGCGAGCAGGGAGTTGTAATGCTGTTGGAATAGTGGAGATGCAACTGGAAGAAGACAAATGATGTGGAGAGTAGCCTTCATACTTAGATGTCTTTGTTTTTTTCTTTCTGTCCTCAACCACTTCAGATATCTTGACTCTTTTGGTGTTTCAAAATCTTACTAAAAAAGCAGCAGGGCCCTTATGGGCTGCAAATTTTTGTGTGTCCTTTGAAATCAGTGACACTTAGTACAAATGACATCAGTATTTCTGTCCTAGAGGTATGATCATTTCATTGTGACATTATCCTAAAATGGGCGTGGTTCTGAGGCTGAGTGTCTTCTTGAAGAGCTACCCCAGTGAATTAGCTTGTTTATACTGAATTGTGCTTCAAAACACACATTTCCCCCCCCCCCCCCACCCCCCCCCACCCCCCTTATATTTACTCCTAATACAAATTTTGGCTAAATACAGGGAAAAAAAAAACCATGCAGAGTTTCAGCCTGGAGCAAATTCTGCAAGTTAGATTTTAGGTGCTTTGGAAGCACATTTAAAATGAAAATGCTGATGTATTAGAAAAAATAAAAGATGCTGCTAAAATATTGGGAAGAATCTTTTTACTTCTCTTTGTTTTCCTATTGATGTTGAATATAAAAGTGATGTTTTGAATATTGCTGCAGCTGTGTTGGGTTTAAGCAGAATTTTGCATTAAGAACAGAATTTTTGATCTAAAGAAGTCCCAGAGTGCTGTTTTATTTATCTGTAGAATGAAGATCAGACTTGCTTTTTTCCTCCTCTTTTATTGGAAAGGAACAATGATGCTCAGCACTTCTGTGATGCTTTTAATTTCAAAAGGCTTTGCTTGCATAACCTAATGAAACTTCAGAAAATGTGAGGCAGGGGAGCAAATAATCTATTTTGCTGGTGTAGAGTCAAAGTAAATTCAGAATTATTTCACTTCAGATCCTCTGCATTTGTGTTGATCAGAGCAGAATCTGGGTTGGAGTTTGCAATTTTGTTTCTACATTGGAAGATCTGGCTTGTTTTGCTTCCTGAGCTCCATGACATATTTGAATATTGCTGGGAACTTCATTTAGGCGTCAAAATGTTTCAATATTTTCCAGTGCGGATGAGGTCATATGCCCTACAGACAGGACAGGATTGTTCCCAAATCCTGTATTTTCCAGGATTTTGTCCAGTCTGGTGTTAAATGTCTATGTAATGTGTTTTTTTTTCTCATTTCTCTCAGGAAACTCAGCTTACTCGGCATTCCGCTTGGAATTTTTTCACAATATTCAACCTGCATTTTCCTTTCCTTGCTTGCATCCTTTTGCTTCTCCAATACACATTTTTACCTTCTAAGCTCTTTAACTTTGGCTTTATAAAGTACAGTAAGACAGTTTTCAATCATCTCCTTCATCATTTCAATGAAGTCAGGCGTAGAACTTGAGGGTAACGTATTGTTTCCATGCAGTGAGCAGTTAGGAAGGAGTATGGTGTAATTAAGAAACACGGGGTGTATTTGTACAACCAAAACTCCACCCACAGCTGCATGCCTTGCGATGGCCATCATGTTGGCTGGCTCCCTGCTAAAGGATTTTCTTTGGCTCTGTGGAATACCTTTGTTGACTTCAGCGATGTTAAGCTTTTTATGTTGCCCAAGTGCAAGGTCCTAGGTGGCATTCAGACCATGTGGAGACAGCCTTAAGTCACAGAGGACCAAGAAGGGCATCCTCTCCTTGGTCTTGGGATGACTGCTACCACAAGACATCACAGGTCAGAGGGGCAATATTGCGCTTGACAGATCCCTTCTAGTAGCTGTCCTGTATCTACTCAGGCATGAAAAATTGGGCATGGTCAATGCACCCTGACAATGCTGGTGATAAGGCTGATTCACTAGGCTTGATTAGATCTCATTTACATTGTTTGTTCCACTGTCAGTCCCCTGATGTCACAGGTACATCTGAGAACAGAGGCAGATTTTTCTTCCCTCCAGACTGGCTTTTCCTTAGAGCCCGACCTGCTGAAATCAACAGCAATATTCCTCCATGGGACCCAGGGGAGGGCAGGATCTGGAGCTCAGCGCCGTTGCTGCTCGTTGTGGCTAGTGGGACTTGGAGGAGGTTGCTGCTGTGTAGCAGTGCAGAGACCTTCACGGGATGCCAGATGCTACCTTATTTCCCACGTAAGGAATATTAATCGCAGCAGGACTAACGCCTTACAACAAAACTCTTTCTTGAGAGGGTTGCTGTACCATGAGCTGAGTCCACGTGCTCCTGCATAAGCCTAATAAACCCCAGTCTTTCATGAGGACTGACCATTTTGAATTGATTTGCAGGTACATTTCCTTACTGGGCTAACAGACTTTAAGTAAGCTTGGCGGTAGTTTGTAGAAATATAAAGAAAATGTTAATGAAAGAAAGCCTAAACAATTACTTATTAGAAATCATTGTCATTTTTATCTTGTAACACGATCCAAAAGGCTCCAGAGAGAATGAAGCAGAAAATGCAGAGTTCTGATAAACACTGTATCATTTCTATAGTAATGTAAAGATTTGACCCTTTCCTTTGCAATCTGATAGTTCAGTTGTCTTGCATTGTCTCCCAATAAAGATGCCTTTGTAATATAAAGTGGTATTGTTGATTTGAGAAGAACGGTTTTCTAATAAACGCGAAGGGATATGGAGTTTGTCCCTTGCATTGAGGAGAAAGAATCTGAGATAAAGCCATGAATGATCAATCTGGAATAACAAAAGCTCCTTTTGAAATACAGCGCCCTGTGAAAGGATATGAAACCCGCTAACATAGTGGAGTGTAAGCAAGAGCCTTACGGCTTCTGAGGAGTGCGCTGCCTGACTTCTTCACAAGTTCAGGCTTTTGTCTGAGTCTGCAGCTAACTGAAAGCCTATTTATGAATATATTTATTTATTTATTTATTTTTTAAAAATCAGAATGAACTTGATATTCAGAGCATCACAAGCAATTCAGGTCAGGCACAATACAGCTGAATGCCAGTTACTGGGAAGGGTTACCAGGACATACTAAAAAGTGCTTAGTTTGGGGAATCTATAGAAACTGGGGTAGTGTGATGTTGAGGGACCTTTGCGAGTGTATGTGTGAGTGGAAATTTCTTTGTACTTCGTTTCAAACTTTGCTCTGATTCAGCCCGGGTGCTGCTGCATGACTATGAGCTTTAAATGTCATTTGGAGATTAGTACATCTGCCTGGCAAATTTGTACAAACATCCTCAGTTGTACAGTGTTGCTTCTGTTATGATTGTTGTTGTTAGAGTGTAGGAAATTCTAGAAATCCTGGGGGAAGAGACAGCGACAGTTGCTGCTCCAAAGAAGTCCTAACTGAAACAAAGTCGGACCGGGAAATTGAGGGTGCTTTGAGTTTACTGCATTTTTAATACGGTAGGAACTGATGCTGACTAATTTCTTGTGCACTTTGTAGTGGAGTAAGTAAAAGGGGATCTCTAAAAGTTGGCTTAGTAACAAATGACAAATGCATTACTTTCATGGGTAGAGTTTCCTCTTCAGATAACCTGCATCCCTCGAAAGCTCTTTTACTTGAACGGCATCCTCAGAAAGGTATGAGCAGAGGTGGGAGCAGTCAGAGGCCAGGGCTGCAGTGGGCAAAGCCGGCCGAGGGGAGCAGGGTGCTGCATGGGGAAGGAAGCAGGCAGAGGAGGACAAGAGGGGGCTGCGAGGGGAGAGGAACTTTGCCCCCTTGTAAAGCTCCGTTTGCTGTACCAGCAGACGTACGTATCCTCTGCTGCTGCTGACTCGCAGAGGGTCTTTCAGATGTTGTATGGGTTACGCGCAGGAAAATACAAA
Organism: Phoenicopterus ruber ruber; assembly: GCA_009819775.1. Lineage (NCBI taxonomy): Eukaryota > Metazoa > Chordata > Aves > Phoenicopteriformes > Phoenicopteridae > Phoenicopterus > Phoenicopterus ruber. The sequence continues at coordinate 191,510,961 of CM020215.1, forward strand.
ACTTAAGACTTCTGTGCTGTGGCATGTTTTAGATTTCAAGGAATTCTGTTAGTTTTCAAGTCCTTTTTCTGGCACAGCAGTAAAAACATGACGAATGGCACTAAATACTGGGATAAAGCTCTTTACAGCCAAGACAAACCCCCAAACCATTACAGGTGCATTCTGCAAAATCAAGAGGTTGTTATAAAAGTCAGGACATTTTTACGAGAAGTCCTTTTATGAGAAACCAAATGGCTGGCTTTGGAGGGCTTTGTTCAGTACTGGAAAGCTCTCTAACTAGAAACTTTCTCTCTGGAAAGTGTTCCAGGGTCAGCGGCAGACCAGCAAGAACAGAATCAGGCCGTTTGGGCCAGGCTGCAAGTTCCAGCAGGTTGCAATGATGAAACCCATCAGTGAGGCAAAGATGCAGACCCTGAGCCTCTCTGTGTGGCCCAGGGTAAAGGCAAATACCGATGTGCCCTTCCCATCTGTCCCCCAAACTGCTGATAACTCCCCAAGCCACTAAAATAATGAATGCAGCTGAAGCTATTTCCAACAAAGATGGGCTGCCCAGCTTTTTTGTCCCTTGTCCTCAACCAGAGTTTGAGGGATTACTCCCATAAATGAGTGCAAGCACAGATCTGTTTGCCAGATCAGGCTTTTCTTAACACTTTCAAAATAATGCTATTATAATAATTAAGGAGAGAAATGATTTCTTAACAGGCTACAGTGGAGTGATGCTTTGGAAACCATTCTCCTTGTGAGCACTGAGCTGTCTGTTGAACAGAGTCTGTTGCTTCCTTCTGCTCCTACGTTAGCGTTACCTTCTTTTTCCTATTCTCCTCCGTTGACTTCAGTTCATTCCCCACGCTGTGGAAGGGGAAGCCACAGCTGAAGATAGTTTATGCTGAGCCATTCACAACTCTGTTTAGCTTGTTCATCTTTTCCATAACAATTTGCAATAAAAACTGTGTCAGGAAAGAGCTTGGTGACCTGTGAGGGCTGGGACAAGCTTTACATTGGAGATGGCAAATTCCATTTCAGGCCACTAAGCCGGAGATCCGGTGCTAAGAACACAGGAAGCTGGGAGGATAAATACTGTAACTTTTCATCTCATGCATAAGAACTGCAGTCTGTTTTGATCTCGTGATAGAGAAAAGTCATTCTGCTTATCTCATCTAACATAGTGGCTAGCCTGATTACAAGCTTCCCTGCTTGGCACCTTTTTAAATTCAATTTGGCTGCCTGTGCCCTTGGCACACAGTGGGTTTCATTAAATTTCACAGCAGTTAGTTTTCATTCCCTCTGTGACACCTTTTTATCAACATTGGACTCTAGTGTAATTTCAAGCAATTGTGCTTTTTTTTGCAAAGCGCTTGTATCATAATAATTTGGCAGAGCAGGTGGGGGAAGACGATTCAGACACCGTTGCAGATCTGTGTAGAAAACTAATATATGGGAAGCCAGGTCAACTTGCAAGTGTTTTTCATGTGTGATGATAACAAAAAGGAGCTGCTTCCCTTCCTTCACTGGTGGTATCACTGAAGACTGTCAAAAGTGCAGTTAAAGAGCTTGCTGTAAGAAGCAAATTTTATTTCCTTCAGGCTAATCACAGCATTATTTTAAAAGCAGAGCTTGTGGACTGCTGCTGGATTGACAACCCAAGGTTGTGAGACAAGCCTTCTGCAACCTGGGCTGCTTAGCAAGTCTATGTGAGTTTTCTTTTCAAAAGCAGATGGGGAAGTTGGTTTGTTAGGAAAGTGTGTGTGTATGAATGCAGGAATGCAGAGAGCAAATGTGGTTGTTCTCCTTTTCCTATCCAATCCTCAGTCCCTGGCGGGTGGGGTGAGAGAACGCGAGCACCCCAGCATGGACCTGGCATCTCTCGTTCTCATCACTGCTCCCTCCTCCCCAGCGCAGAGCAGCATTTTCTCAAGTCTGTGTCTAAGGCAGATGCTGGGCAGATTTGTGCAAGTACAAGTGGTTTTGTGTAAGCATAAGTGGTTTTGAGGTGCACTCTAAAAGGTCTTTATTTGCAGAGTGCCAGCCCTTCTGAAATGCTGGCGCTTTTTCAGTCTGCCAAACTGAACATCCAAAAATAATGTGTTATGGTTTCTCAGTAAAATTTTTAAAAGTACCTAATTAAAAATTAATTCAAAGTGAAGCTTTAAAGTTCTTAAAAGTGAGCTCTGCATTCAAAGGTAGCTCAGAGACTGACAGTCCTGTGCCTCACTGCAAGCCAAGGGCAGCCAGGCTTGGGAGACCATAAATCATTTTCAGAATGAGACTTCTGATTGATGAAACTTTTCCTTGTGCCCTTTAGAAGGTATTAGTTCAAGTCCTTTCAGTTTAACTAATGGATCTTGCTTTCCTCTACGCTCAGGTCTCCATAGTCCCTTCGTAGACAAAATATTTCCAAATGCACACAGTCTTGAGCCTCCTTTAATACCTTAGGTTTTCCTTAAACGCCTCAGGAAAGCTGGAGGTTATGGGCAGCTCACCACCTCCTTCGCAGGAGGGACCTTTGTGCTCTGTAGCTCCTGGTGGGAGAAGACCCGCTGAGGATTTTCCTCAAGGAGCTTCCTTGGAGGTTTCCCATGGGATGGGACTGGTCAGCCCTTTGCATACACACATGTAACATCTTTTTGGTGGACAGGCTGACCATAGTTTACATTTCAGGCAGTGGCTTGAGTTTACTGGGAAGGAGGGGGCTTAGTTGTGCCGAGAAAGCACGGGCGTCTTGCTAGCAGTGTCTCCAGACGTCCCCTGTGTCTCCGGAGGGCAGTGGCTGCTGCGAGCGCCGTGTGCTCCAGATGCCGCTTCCGAACAGCGAGCCGGGTACGCAGCCAGTGCAAATTGGCACGGTGCCGCTGGAATCAGCCCTGGCTCGGACCTGGCTGGAAAAGGTGGCCTCACCCTTTCTTCTGGGGATGGAAAACATCTTTCCAGAGCACAGTTTCAGTGCTTGGACTTCTGGCTACGGACTGAAATCTTGCTTGTTTTTTCCAGGTTGGCTAAGCACGTTGGTTTATGGATGAAGACATAACTAATAGTTTCTGTGAGCTTTTTTTCCTACTGAGCTGAATGTAAGAATACAGATTATTCTTTGTCCTAGGATGAGGGCATGAAGTTCAGGGTTTTTACTCGGTGTTTCTAGCACAAAATGCTCCAGTGTAAGTAGCAGGCCTAATACAGCAGACTGTTCAGCAATAAAATTGCTCTGGGGGAAGTTTCTTCCTCTTTCACATAATTAATGCTTAGTTTATATCCTGAAGTCTGGAGATTCCTATAAATTTTATACCTAGCATAATGGTAGAGGTTTAAACCACAAAAATCATATTATGATTATAATCTAATTATGCAGATATTCAATACACAGGATTATTTTAGACATCAATATTTACAGAAATGTTTTACCAATGTGGCCAGTGGCAGCTCTGAAAGAGTAAATAATCAAAAGATTATTTGAGAATGCAAGTAAGTGTAAATCCTACAAGAGTTACATCTTCGTATTTTATATCTTAGAAGACTTTAATACAAGACTACGTCCTTTTGTTTCAAGATGATGTATTTCATTATCAGTGCTGATGAACACCTGACTTGGTGGGCCTTCAGCTAGAAAGAAACAAGACTGCTAATGCCATGTGGATCCTGACAGGTGTCTCTGAGTATTTACGGGCCTTGATATATATGCAATCTATGGATATTTCAAAACTGATTAACATTTCTGAACCTGAGTTAAAGTTTATACTTGGCCTTTCAATAGTGTCAAGGCAAAATTAATCAGAGCTCAAAAGATATGCCGTCTTACTGACATGCTAGTGACAGTGAAAATATAAACCACTGAAAAATAGCCTGCTGAAAGACAGAATCTAACCTGGGTTTTGGAAGAGGATCTGCAAAACTGGCTTGCTGCCACGGACAGGCTCTGAGGTGGTGTGCAATGGTGTAGCTGGCATTTACTGACGAAGGTACCAGCTTAAATGACTCAGGGCTCTGCCGAGTTATCTGTCCTGTAATAAGTCACTTGGAAATCTTCTTACTTGTGAAACATTAACATATTAAATATGCAAACTAATCTCTTGAAACAGTTCAGATAAGCAGCATTTTTAAATATACCCAGTCAGGATGTTTTTCAGTCAATGAAGCTCAGCAAGCAAATGCTTTCATTTCAATGGCCCTCGTGAGAATTGTCAAAATTATTTATACTTGGTGGTGATTTTAGGCTGTATGGCTGTCTGTCTTTGCAGTAAAAATAAGAAAGCAGAATGAATTTGTTATGGAGAGGTTTTTTTGTTTATTTGTTTATCTTTGTTTTAAATAGGTCGGTGATACTCTTTACACATTTCGAAAGACTGTTAATTCAGCCTCAATGAAAGCTGTTAGGATACAGTTTGAAAAGATGCCTTTTAAGAAATGATACTTTTTATTTGTTCTGTAAAATAAAACCCTAAATGAGGGATAAGCAGTAGTTCTGTTTTAATAACACCTAGTATCCGTAGAAAGATACGATGGGCTGTGTGTCTGTAGATGGGTCTTCGTGTTTCCCACCCGAAGGGCAGTGTAGCCCTTCTGGGTGTGGTGGAGCTGGCCAGCGTTTTTAGGTGGAGAGGGAGCGTAAGCTAATTGTTAAATTAGTTTTGGAACTGCAAACCTTTTGCCATATTTTCAGTCTGGAAGAAACCACCCAGTGAAGAGGGCAAAAGTAAATAAAGAGGATCTGCATAGAATCAGCTGCCGCTCCAAACACTAAAGCCAAGTAGCTAGAGAAGACCTAGCAGGGGAAGAAGTTTGGGGTGGAAGAGGGGTTGGACTGTATTTGTTTCTCTCCTCTAACTTTTTGTATTTTTCTGCTTATTTGTTGTGAAAGTTGTCTTAATTTAGCCTTTGGCAAGAGTATAAGAGCCCCCACTACTTCCATTTACCTCTGAATTTGGTACATGGTGACCTGCGTACTGATCCATTGACACAGGGACCTGGATTTGATCTTACATCTGGAAACTATTCATGTCCCTGTCATGAAATCTCTTTGATTCCTTTTCACATTTTTTCCCCTTTCCTCCCAGGACACTCTTTGAAGTACTTTATGCCATATCCAGCAAGCATTCCTTAGTCATCATGGTAGGGATTGTTCCCATTTAAATCCAGACTTCTCAGATTCTCTTTAAAATATCAGAGATTTTTCTTAACCTCTAAAGATACAAGGACAATGGAGAATCTTCTGTCTTGCAAACAGATGGTGAGAGGTGCTGCTTCCAGATTGGGAATCCGAGTTCACTTTGAAAATAGAGTGGGACTGCTGTAAACCAAAGGGAGAGGTGGCGTGGTTTTCAGTGATCTTGAACAGTACATAAGCGAGAATGGAAAGCAAATGTTGACACATGCCTACGGTCTCAACTAGTTTAAATGTGAATTCACAAGTTACAATCGGGTTTTTCATTGCAGCCTGTCTCCAAATATTCACAAGTAAAACTGAGAAGGCAGGTGCATCTTTAACAAAGCTAATCAGTCTTTGAGATGGATAATGAGGGCAAAACAGGATGGCAAAAAAGGAAGATTTGAGGGAGCTTAAAACTGCATAATTGGTTTTTTTCCCTTCACTATTTGAGTACACAATTTGATCTCATCTCTGGCAAAGCTGATTGATTGACAGAATTCAATATTCTAAGTTATAAAAGTACCTTTCCGTAAAATCTTTATCTTCCCAGTGTCTCTTAGCACAGATGCAAGGAATAGTATTTCCATTTTACAGATAGGAGGCTAGAAACTTATTGAAGGTTGCTTATAAAACTTACATTTAAAGAAGTGTTGAGTAGAGGCCTTCCAAGTCTTAGGTTCATGAGCAGCCACTGAACCAGCTGTCATATGGAAACACTACTAAAATATACAGGTATAATAATGTGCCTCTTCCTTACACTGTTATGACTACAGGATTATCTGCCTGACATTTTTGAGGCAGACAGAAATTTATACTGTGTGCAGCCTGAGCTGATGGGTGACTGTGCAAACGGTGTTGGTCACAAGCTAACACATACTGTTTCTTGAGGCAATTTACCCTGTTGAGCTCCTTGCTGCCATAATTAAATGGCTTTTTTTAGTCTAGTTGTGCAGAAGGCATGTCCTAACTGAAAGACACAGCTAATTTTCTTTTCTTTGTGAAGCTCTTCTTGTAATAATAAATGGTATCCCATGGTTCAAAAGAGGTCATAGCTTCTTTTATGTACAAAGATTATATATGCTTGTTTAGATGACTGGTTTTCAACCTTTCCTGACTGGTTGACTCCCTAGACTGCTGAAAGGCATGGCTAAGCTTGCTGTGCTTAGTTACCTTTTGTGGACCCCTCACAAAGGTCCGTGACACCTTCTATGGTCTTGGGTCACAGGCTGAAACCCACTGAAAGACCATTGTAAAAAATGCGAAGTTTTCCATTGATAGATTTGTAGGTTAGAGCTGCTTTGTTGTGTTTGATGAGTTTTCTTAAGGACATTCTGTTCTCCCTGCGTACAGAGAGCAATAATCCTGTATGCTTCTAGCCAGAAAAGCAAGCAAGCAAGCAAACAAACAAACAAAAAACCAAGGAACAGATCTGCCACACAGATCAGAAAGGGGATATTAGATCAAAGCTCTCATGGAGCCATTATGTGGTCATCTTTTGTGTACGTAAAATACATAATTTCTGCACTTTTAATCTGTTGAGCAAATATGTATTTAGAAGATTAATGAAATGTGGATTATATATTCTTTCAAAAGAATTATTAGGATGTTTCATCACACTTTCTAACTGGATCTTTCACACGAGCAATTAATAGCTCTGCAGATTACATGGCACTGAACAAACAGTACTTTGCAGCAGGCTACACAACATCATATTCACAAGGAAGGAAACATTTAAGACCAGTGGTGGTCTAAACATGCTTTTTAGGTTGGCACTGCACCTACGTCAAACTCTGTGTGTTCTTAACTACTCTTGAGATATACCTGTGTTAGGGGAACATAGGTACAAAACATTGCACAGAAGGCCCCCCCTGCCCCCCCCGCAGTGTTCCTGCGTTTTACCCTTCAAGCTGCAGGAATCTGAGAAGTTTTTCTTTCTTTCCTATCTTCTGATTTCAGAAGGGATGCTCAGCTAGGTACCTCAGCTGAGGGTGAACAATCTCATTGAAATATGCCCCCATATCTCCCTGCCAGTGCAAAGAGAAGCAAACTTTCTCCCTCACAGCATTTTGGGGGGCAGCAGGAAAGCGCGGGTGCCCACAGCCAGGCCGACAGCCCCTGCACCGCCCAAGAGTTCCTTGTGTGAGGAGCGTGGCAGCACGATCGATGGCCATGGCTTGGTGTCTGCACCTGGGGCACCTGGTGGGGAACAGCAGCGCTTGGACGTTGATGGACATGTTACCGTTTGTAGGAATGGGACCTCGATACTCTGTACGGCATGGTGACTTGGGGTCTACGTCTGATACCTGAAGAAGAACCAGCATATTGATACACCTCACTGCAAAAATTGCAGGGAATCCTGCATAGCTGAGCCTGTCAGGCAAGGTCTAGCACGGCTAAAGTGACCCTCTGGCATCTCCCAGTGATGGGGTCCCTGTGGAGCTGTGCCCCTGAAGAGCTGGGGCAGCTCCTTTATGTGCTGTGAAATAAGAAAAAGTGCCAAAAACAAGAGAGTTTTGTGGTAACGTGATTGCAAGATTAATTGGCACATGCAGTTAGCAGAGGCCACAGAGAGAATTTGCATTTGCATGTGGGAAGAGTGACTCAGAATGGCTTTGTACCTGTTGCCTATTATGTGTTTGTCACGTATATTTGATATTTTTAGTTTAATACTTCACTTTATTGTTTTCTTGATTATTTTAATTTTCTCAACTACCTCAGTGTGAAAACATATCACAGAAGATGCTGATACTTTTTATTTATGTAAGATGCTTAAATTATACTTCTGAAGTTACTTACCCAGCATTTTATTTATCTTGCAATCCTAATTATTCAGTGCCTCCTCCATCTGCTTTTATTTAATTCTGACTGTATAGACAGCAGCCACAAAGATAAGTCTCTTCAGGTTGATCAGTTGCACAGAGTGCCTTCCATGCACTGTAATGAGTTTGCTTGACACCTGGCAATTAAATGGAATAGACTTTTTTTGTCGCTATTCAGGAGGGCTGGCATGATATCAGGCATCCAGTGATGTAGCCTGGTTCTCATATGCGTGGCAGACTCTCCCTGGCAGTATGAAAAGGACAGGTGAAATAAATTAGAGAGTTGCCAGCTGCTTTAAACAATCTTGTTCAGCTTCATAACCCGGTCTTGTCAAGTTTTGGGGATTTGATGCATTTTTGTGTGGATGTCTTCTTCAGCCTTTTCAACTGTTGCCAGAGAGAACCTCCTACTGAAGTTATTGCTGCTGAAAATTCAAGAGTGCTTTTGACTTCCTCTCTAAGGCAGGGTTTTCTACAGAATAAAGGTATTCCTTATCATGCTACTGTATTTAATACATCCTTTTTGATGCCGTAAACAGTGGTGGAGTGACTGGAGTCTGTGTACGCCTGTCAGCTTAAATTATACTCTTACACACCTGTTTACTGCTGGGACAAAGCCACTGATTCCTGTGGGATTTCTCCAGGTTCATGCCTCGTGTAATTGAAATCCAGATACGCACCTGCCTGCTTTCTGAGGTGCACAGGCACAACCCCAATTCCCTTTACAAGGAAAGGAATTTGACCCATCCAGGGTTTTTTTCTTCAGACTTGCGTGTATCCTAACTCGTCATGGACATGACTTGGGTCTACAGAGTTACTAAGCTCAATGGAAATAAAGTATTAAATTAAGAGTTTATTGACAGTTTTACCGCTGAAAATATCTGTACTGTGTGTCCACAAAGGTAACAGTTTGCCTTTCTTTTTTTTTATTATTATACCTTTTTCTGTGAGCAATATACTTTAAATCAGTGCTGTAACTTTGAGCCACTAACCATTTCCAAAAGTGTGCTTAGTTTATCATTTAAAGAAGCAAACATTTTCATTAATTAAACAGTAGGCTAAAATCTGCTCATTTTGATCAAAACATTGGAAAAACTCCTTGAACTTACCTTAAAACAATAATAAACCAGCCTTATTTCTCAGTGGTTTCTAATATGACTTGAATCTGCTCTGCGTTAATCCTCATCATACCACTCAGTTACCCACTGGGAAATAAAAAAAGCAGCTCCCAGAGGGAAACACGGCAAAAATTGCTTTCAAAACTTGCTTTTTTAATAATTTATAAGAACTTACAAATTTTTTTTGAATGTTAAAGCTCCTTTCTTCTTGGTCACATTCTTCTGGTGCTTTCATTAACAAACCAATGCTGCCTCACTCACCCCAGTACAGTATTTCAGCCCAAATTCACAGCCGGCCACACACACTGCTCACTGCCCAAGGAGCTTGTGCAAGCTGCTTGGTGGGGGGGTGCTCTCCTTTGGCAGTTGGCAACGTCACCTGCTTTTTTGTACCCATGTGCTCCAGATTATAGCATATGCTTCGTTATTTTCTGCCTTCTTCGAGAGGTGAGCACCTCAGGCCATGCCTGTGTTTCCCAGTACACTTTGTAATGCTTTAGAAAATGATTATGGGCGTCTAGTAGTTCTTCTCATGTTCTGTTTTTTTTTTTTTATTCAAGCCATTTATTGCTTGAAGGACCAGTGCAATAAATAGCAAGCATAAGAATTTAGTCTAGCAAAGAGTGGTTGTGTGAGGATGCCTGTGTTCCTGGCAAGGGAGAGAAACCATAGGTATCACCATGATGGGGCATTGTCCATGCTCCCGGAAGTCTACAGGAGGGTCTCATCTCACATGGTAACTTGCTGCCGAGCCCCTCTGCTCCCTTGATAAGACTCGGTGCTGGATGTAGCTTTGTCCTGTGAAGGCATTTGAGATGCCTGCATCAGGCCTGAGGACTTCTGCCAGTTTTGATGTTTGTCTGTGTTCTGCGAGTGTGGTTAATAACTGCATTTGGCTGGAGCAGGTCACAAAAGAGCCCCTGGAGATCAGGCTGGAGAACCTGGCTAGTATTCTCACAACAGTGACAGTCTTGAAAACTCGTACCTTATGTCCCAGTCAGTTTAAGCCAGCATAACCAGATGTTGGGGCACCAGGAAGGCGTCCTGCTATCCCAGCCCCACCTCCTGATCCTGCTGCCCACCAGCTTTCCACCACCCTGCCACATCAGGAACTGCTCTGCCTGAAAATTGACTTAGGGGAAACGAAAAAAGTTATTTCTAGCTGGATCAATTCCCCTATCTGATTCCCAGCACGGCTGCACAAATGTTTGTACTGGCACAATTGAAAGGATGCTGTGGGAGTGGGAATGAGCAGTCACAGATACGAGGAGGAGGAAGCCAGGAACTGCTCTAGCAGGGGGGTTGGACTAGATGGTCTCCAGAGGTCCCTTCCAACCCCTACCATTCTGTGATTCCGTGATTCTGTAACTGTATGCGTCGCCAAGTAAAGGTCTATGCACTTGTAACCGTAAGGCCTGACGCTGCCACTGAACTCAATGGGAATATCTGTGGAGTCCTAAAAGGACCAATATTTTAAGAGTAACAGTACATAAAAGTGCAGGTGATGATGAATGTGGAAAGTGAACATTTTCATGTAAGTGAGGCAGCCAGAACAGTCTGAGAAGCAGTGGCTGGAGTTACAGAGCAAGAAGTTTTAACAGAGCCTTGCTGAACCTGTGAGGGCTTTTTTCAATAAGCATAACAGTATCATCACAAAACCAGCAGATCGTCTCTCGTAGCCAGATTTTTCTGAGTGCACACTGCAAGTGAGATAACAATGGGATAAACATGGGATAAACAAGCTTGGGTGCTTAATTGTTTAGAAAAGAAATAACTTTTATTATAATGCATTTTTGCGATGGGATCCTCTAGGTTCCCTACCTTGTAGCATCTATGACCAAATCCTTAGTCGCAGCTCGAGGCTGCAGAACATTGTCATTATTCAGTGGATAATGTGGAGATTTCAGTAATCCTCAAGGGGTGGGAAAAAAAAAAGAAGAAAGAAAAAAGCCTCCTGCAGACGAGATTTCCAAAGCCAGAGTTTATGCACTGTATATTTAATGAGCACAAGTGAAGCAATTGTATTGTTTCTTTCCAGGATGGCATGAAGCTTGTACTCAGGAGTGCTTGTCAGTGGGATTCCTCTGCCTGACATTTAAACAGTACTTTCTGGAGGGAGGAAAACAGATCGGAAATTCAAAGTCATGGATATTTCTAATGCAGTTTTTCAGGTTTAATTTTGCATGTAATCATGATACAGTTTGTCTTCCTCAGCAAGACCTAATGCCGTAATACATCACAGCACTTTTCTCTAAGAGCTGATTATTACTTAATGCCTGCAACCAGGTTGTGAAAATTTGAGGCTTTTTCTCTGCAAAGTGTACACTCATAAAAAAGGCATTTTTCAGAGCCGTGTCAGCTGAAGTGTTTTTGTTATTATGCTTGGTTGCTTTATGATGCTGTTAGCATCCTCCTTACATACTACACCAAACTAATCCATCATGTCATGTTAGTAGCTTCACTACTTAATCTGCCGTGCATTCATTTTCTTGCATTTTAAACTTAAGACATGGTCCTCCAAATGTAACCGTCTTCTCTTTGTGGCTGTAAAACTTGCAAAGAGCAAGTTTACTGATATAGATATAGAAGGTTTGCGATATAGAAGGTTTTTTATTTACAGAAGGGAGAATGGCAGAGGTGTCTCTGTTCCCAGGGACTTTGATCCTCTGGAAGCTTTCGGTTTCCAAATAATGGAGCAGAAGGTGTCAGAGGCTCCAGAAATCTTACTAAGCTACAAAGAAAGAATTGCATTGGTATCTCAGAGTGAACTGAATCCACACAGTGTATGTTATTAAGTACCACCAATTAGGACCACTGCTCTCTGAGTGTCTGCAAACGTGAGACCCCCTTCCAGAGACCCAATGGATTTCAAATCTCTCCCTTAACACGCATTGCAGTGTTATTTCTTTATGTATCTCTCCCTTAGGTCTGCTGTATGTTTGCTTACTTAAAGTCCAGTCTGATGTCTGACAGTGCCAAGTCACTATGTAATTTTAAGATGAACATAAATATCAAAACCACGATACCAAAATTATAGCTGAAGTTCAGCGTGCTCTATTTTAGCCTTCTCCTCCCATCTCTAATTTGCAATGGGCTGCTGAAGTTAGCTTCTACCGCATGGCTGCCCATTGTGAAACTGGTGCCCACGATCACTTGCTTTTTCTATGGAACCAGTGGGGCACGAGGGGAAACTCGTGATCTCGGTGACAGCGATAACAAAGCAGAGTCGGATCCTGACATGCAGGGAAGCTGGGGTTGAAACTTGGCAGCCAAATAAAAAGAGCCCAGTTTTAAACCTCCATGCTAAATTATCCTAACACTTAGGATTAAATGTGGAGTTGCTTTTGACACGTGCACAGTCTCTCACATTGGATCAGGTCATTTCTTGGTTCAGAATAGTTATCTGATATATATATATCCTTTACTTCAAGAAGGGTTACACAAGCAGTTCTAAATGCTTCATGATAATGTCTTAAAGCGTGCCGTAAACATAGCAAAGCAGCTTCTCTACAAGCCATGACATTCCAAAAATAGACCTCACTACTCTGAAAGGCTGTTCCAGACCCTCAGTCCTTTGATGGTTAGAAGTCTTCTTCTAATCTCCAGGATGAATTTATGTATTGTTAGTACATACTTATTTGCTCTTGGGCCAATGTTGACCCTTAGCTTAAATAGCTGTAAGTTGCTCTGATGTATTTATATAGACAGCAATCTCAACTCAGACTTAACTTTCATTGTGTTTTTTTTTAAATCTTGAATGGTTTTACCTCCTTTTATAAGATAGAGTTTGCAGTTGTCTGTCTCACCTTGTTAGTCCTTGTCACAAACTTGCACAAGTTTGTTGCTCCTGTTTTTAGTTTTGGCAGCTCTCAGTTCTTCAGGTGTATGGTTTCAGCCAGCTACTGAGGTTCTCTATGTTCAGCGAAGGGAGATAGGCACCTCCAGTAGGAGCCTGATCCCACCTGTGTTAGATCCCACCTGTATTAAGAGAGAATAAAGAGTCTGCTGGAGGTGCCTCTGGTCAGTATGGAGAGAGCCTGGACAATTAGCTCATATAAGATGCTTATTAGGTGACTAAAGTTTGGTGAGATGAATCCTGCCCCCTCTGAACAACCTTATTTGGTAGCAGTCAGTCTCTTGTAAGACTAGGGGATGATCTATGAGTACGCCCATGCCACGTATTGATGTGGTTCTCCTCCTTCAAGCTGGCTTTGTAGGGCATGAAAACACATCACAATCTTTTTTAGAATCAGTTCAATGACACCACGGCATAATCCTTTATCATCTGTTATGCTCCGCTGCACTGAGTACATCCCATAGGACAACTCTGGAAGGAAGTGGTTGCCTGCCGTTGATGTGGAAGGCCCGTTTCCCTGATTGATTATCCGACTGCATTTCAGATTTCAGATCGTCCCTGCATGAGAAAACTCTGCCTGATGAATGCTAACATTGGCACTACAGGTTGTGCCTTACTTAATATCAGGGCCCACATTACTAATTTTCTTACTTTGGTTTCAAGATCTTCACTGGGTGACCCCATGTCTGTATATTTAAGTGATGGGAGGCTCTGTGCTCGCACGGAGAGTGACAGCATCCTTTGTTCACTAATTAAGCTTGGAAATTAAATGTGAAACTTGCGTCTGCACAGCCGACCACTCAGAACACTGTGCAGCATATAAGCCCCTATTCTGGATTAAGTAGACTTTTTTTGGGCACCACTCCATAGGCATGAAATTATGCCATGAATGAAAGGATGCGCTTGAAAAAAAGACTCAAGTGTGATGCCTTGCCAATGTTGTTTGTTAATGCCTTGAACAACTGTAGTTGAGTTTCAATTATTTATGATAATATCTTCTAGCCTGCCAATAAACATACCGTAATAGGTTTTTTTTTTTTAAAGTAATGAATTCCTAGAAATGTGAGATCTTGCTACTAACATAAATTAAAGCTCTGCTGAGAAGTGGGATGAGTCCCCTTGGGGGTGAAGTGGTTGGTGAGTTCTTTAAATATGTGTGGATTAGCAAAGTAAGAATTAATGAGCTGTTATTATTTATAGAAGCAACATCTGATCAGTGTTTTCTCATAATTTATAGTTCCCAAAACCTGGATTTACTTTGCTTTTCCTCAGCCAGAAGCTTTAGACTCAGTAATATTTCTTCTACAGAAGCAGGATTCATTGGTATTTTAAATGGGGTCTCCATTTTGTGCTAGAATAGTTATTCCTGGTTTATGTTCTGTCTGTTTTGCATACAATGGGCCAAATTCCTACTTAAAATTCATGTAGCCCCATTCACGTGAAAGAGGCTTGTAACAGTTCAGAGGCAGAACAAGGCAGCTGCGGAGATGCCCGAGACCACAACTCAGACCAGAGATTTCCTTTGTGATCCTGACCAAGTCACTCAGGGTGGGATTTATCCACCTGCAGACAAGATAGCTGCCTTAAGCTGCTCACCTGGTCTCTCTCTACAGTCAAAGGAGAGAGCAGTTCATCGATCAGAGGTTATTAATTCTACCCTGAAATAGTTGTCCTAGATGATGGAGGCTTGATCATTTGTCTGTGCTCCAGTATTTGCTGCTCCTGCTGCATGGTGCTCCTGCGTGAATGTCAGGGACTTGCCTGGAAGCCACTCTACTTTGGTGGTGATTCCCCACTGACAATCACTTCTCAAGTCTTAGAGCCGTTTTAAAATGCATTATTTTGTGTAAGTCAATGATATTCATGTTATGGTAACTCCTACCACAGCTGCAGTCGCATCTTATCTGTATTGCTATATCTGTATTGCTTATCTGTATTGCTATTTCTATATGAAGGACCAATGAGCAGTAATGCCAGTGAGTTTGGCACCAGGAAGAAGTGGAAGGTGGTACACTGTGACATATGATTTCACATATGATGTCTGTCTGTCTGCAGCATCAGTGCTATTCCAGCACTTCTGGCTGTGTTTCGTACTGTCTGAGCCAGCGCAGTATCTGAATCACTAGGATCCACCACTTGAGAGTCCCCCTTTAATACTGATTTGTAAGCTTTAGCCTCTGTGATTATTTCTGGTCCATAACCTCATTACCTAAACACTCCTGTATTGAACAGTCTGAGTCACTTATCATCCTGTAAACTAATCTATTCCCGTCTCTTCTGAAAGTGACAGAGCTCTGGCACAGGCTGCCCAGGGAGGGTGTGGAATCTCCTTCTCTGGAGAGATTCAAACCCCGCCTGGATTCAGTCCTGTGCAGCCTACTCTAGGTGACCCTGCTCTGGCAGGGGGGTTGGACTAGATGATCTCCAGAGGTCCCTTCCAACCCCCACCATTGTGTGATTCTGTGATTCTGTGATTCTGTGATTCTGTGATTTTGTGTTTGCTTTTGTCTTCTGATGGACGGAAATACCTTTGTGCCTTCTGCCTCACGCTGCTGGCCTCCCTTCTATTTCTGCCCCTTCCCCAGTCCTCCTGGTACTCTCGCAGACAGCTGCGAGAAAACACCCCTGATTTCTCTGCTGTCTTTGCTGGCTTGCTCCAAGTCCTGCTTTTGCTCTCCTTTTTATTTTCTCTTTAGTCTTGAGTATCTTTTCTTGCCGTCTCCTCAAAATGATACTTAGTGGTTTCCTTGATGGTTTCGTTCTCTGTACGTATGCCATATTACAATAACCCTAACTCAGATATGTAGGTGTCTTTTCCTATTATTACCATTATTATGCCTGCCACATTCATTACCAACTGGCAGCCACAAGCTTTACATACTAAACATTTTCCCCTTGAATACCCTCTATTTCTCCTCTTTCAAGTTTATTTTCCTCTCAGTGTATGAGACAAATCATACACATAGCTACCATTAATGGTAATGGGAACTGTGTGTGTAAATCTCTCTTGCGTTGAAAGGGGAACGGGCCTCCATGTTTCTTCTCATCTCAGATGTCATCCTGGTGGGCTTTCTCGGTGCTTCTCCTTTGGGGTTTCCCCCTGCCCTCACTCCCTGGCACAGAATATGCAATTTACAGGGAAAATGTGGCACAAGTCACGGTACGTTAAACGGACATCAAAATCCATATTGAAGGATGGGTGAGCTACGGTGGGCAAGTGCAGAATACAGACAGTCACTAAGGAGGATGAATGCGAGCTGTGCCTTGAATAATTAGATGAAACATAAATAAAACAGTGACATGATTTGTTTCCCCACTTACCTCATGAATAGAAGACACCAGCCCTGGCTCTTCTGTACCAGAGGAGAAGCACCAAGTTCAGTGGTGTTACTCCTGATTCGCACTGATGAAAGCGAAGAAAAATTGGCTTTATTTTGAGAGATGATATTGAGGGAGTTGTTGGAGAATAATGAAGCTATTGGGCTGTCTGTTTAAAGTCTCCTGTTACAGCCTTGTGTATGTCAGGGCAGAAATCACACTTCCCCTCTATGATAAATTAGTATTTATCCTGGAGCAGATCTATATATTATGGTATCAATGTGTCTTATGAGTGAGATGGGAGACTGAACCATGACAGAAAGGAAACCACAAGGGAACTGAGCCATTTGGCATATTAAAGGAGGCTATATTGTGAGGGATAACGGATTTTAATATAAGAAATAGCAGTGCCACATGACGACTTCAGTAGGGTGCTTTAGCATATTGGACAAAGCTACTTAACTGAAACAAAAAAACTGGGCCACATTAAAGGATATCTGGAAGGGATTTTCTGTGTATTTTTCTTCAGAGGTAGTAAACAAACCACATACTGAATATTGCTTTTTGCACGTAATGGAAAGCTCCGAGTTGTCCCATTGGTTTCAGTAGAACAAGATCGATTCGTAAGGGCTGGCTTTTCATGGAGGCACCACCGTTATTATTCTTTATTAACTTGTACAGCATCCAAACAGGCACTTTGCAGACAGACACAGTAAGGTTTTTTCCCTGAGGAGCATAAGAGTGTAATTAATCCTAGCAGTGATTTTAACAGGACATTTTAAGCACTTAAAATTAAATATATGTTGTTTCTAGAATCAGATCTAGAGGAGAAGTAGGGACCACTCCTGCAAAGCTGTCGCATCTTCCCCCCAAAGCCCAAACTCCTTCCTTCCCCTGTCAGTGTCTCGTGTACTCTATGGTCTGTTGACCTTTTGCATTTGGGCTTTGATGTGTAGGAAAGAAGCCCTGAAGCTGTACAACTGCAGTTGTGCGCTCCAAAACGCCCCGCTAGGAAATACACAGGAGTTAGAAGCTCATGGTGGAGCTGTTTCCTCCCGGTGCTTGTTTGACTGAGGTGCAGCTGTTGTGTAGGTCGTGTACACACAGGTGATCTCCATCCTCAGCAAAGCATCGGAGAAAGGCGCCTCACGCTACAGCTGGACAGCAGAACACCACAATGTCATAAATATTTTAAGTGTTTTCCAGTGAGTCATAGTTGACTATTATTGTCATGTATGAGTTATTTTTAATAGTGCCATGGTTCTGGTTTTTATTTGTTCAGGACAAATTCAGTCCTGGAATAAGCAAGAGAAGCTCCAAGGCAAACCTTAGGACCAAATATGAAGTAAGGCTCTAAAGTTACACATTTAATCTCATTTGGCAATGGGATGGGTGCTGGTATGTGAGAAGAGGGCATGACTTGGCTTTTGCACTTCTTTTTGGCTTTGTTCTAATTCTCTTGGTGTTTGTGCTTGTAGTTATATGTCCGGGTAAGGATTTACATCCTTTTAAGTGTATGGAGACTTGAGCCTAGAAAGTACCTTTTACAAGGCAAGGGTTGTTCACAGCCGATGCACCATTTATGTTTTACTTGAATGAAGCAATTCTGAACACAGAATTGGAGAAATGAAGAACTTGCTCAACCTGAAACTAGTTTAACTGACTACTGTTTTTTTTTTGAGTCTCTAAATTCTTCTAATTGAAAAAGCAACATTACAATCTGCATTAAAATTACAAGTAATAATTATAATTATGATATCCAGATTTTATGTAGCATTTGTATTTCTTGTTAGTGGTAGTTTCCAGCTATGATGATAATGTGTGAAATAATTTCCATGGGCTTATGTTCTTGCTATGAAAATATGAGTTCATCCCATAGTCTTTAGTGAACACTTCGTTATAAAGAATCTTTATAAAAAAATGGTCACTTGGGAAGCAATTACTAATAATTACAGAATCCTTCATCACTGCTTTTGATCTTTCACATGCATGGATCTAAACCCCTAATATTCATGTTGCTGACAGTACAGCACAGTTCAACAATAGCTTTGATGCCAATAAGAACAAAAGGGCTTTTTAAAAATATTCAATTCAGCAATTACTGTCACAGCTCTACTCCTTGAATGCAACTGTGTGTGTTCTTTGCAGGTAATGAATTCATACTACCTTTTAAAATTTACAATACTTTTTCCAGCTCTTATAGGTTTTAGATGTGAATTGTATCAATAGTGATGTCCATCATCACTAGGTGTTTGCTCTGTGTGCGTGCGTTGCTCTGTGTGCAATGTGTACAATTACTTTTGAACCATAGACAAGATAATAGTCAGGCCATTTCATGCCTTAGGCAGGGGACATCTGCCAAGCATATATTGTACTCTACCAATCGGTCTTCAATCTTTCGCATCCCCATGAAATTAATTTTTCCCGGGGCACTAGGTAATTTGTCTTGTCTAATGAAAGTACAGTCATTTCACAAACGACAGACAGAATGATTCTGGAAACTTGTGTTATAGAAAATACATGCCTTCTTTTTAAATGTGAAAAGCCAATTTGTTCAATAGTTTTCTATTTAATTGTCTTGAGAATTATGAAAAGAAGACATAGGATGAGACAAACAGATTATTATGCTAAGGCAAAGGTATTTAGAATAGGTCTGGAATGCAAAATGTATCTGTGAAATATATGAGACATAACTATATGACTCATGTTGTATATATCTCATATAAATCATGTAAGGTGAAATGTAGCCAACATCATTCATTCAGCTGTAAGCTACAACCCATCATTGTTTGTCACTTTAGACTGTGCAGTCTTTGGGACAAGGCACCATCTCACCATCTGGCATCTCAACAGCATCTCAGAGCACTCCCAGCTCTGTTAGAGGTTGCTGCTGCCTTGTGCCCAGTCGCTGAAAGGTCTTCAGCCACGTGGAGAAGGGGCACACTGGGTCACGCTGCAGCGATGCAGCCTGTGCCTCCTCCATCACGAGGCAGGAGATGCGTGGTGCTTTGTCCTGTGACCAGGGATCGCCAAGAGCTGGGTCGTGGCTGGTGTGCGTGCCATCTAGCAGGGCTTCTCTGAGCATGGGGCTGGGTTCGGTCACTTCTCCCTTGCAGTAGCCCAATGTTGAGGCCTCTTTCCATCTTTAAGCTCGCCTGTACCACCTGTGCCTATCTGGCAAATGCCAGGGCAAAATAACTGGCTCTGCTTGGCTGTGGGGCCAAGGAAGAGGAGAGAAGCTGTTAGACTAGGACTGTTCAGCCTGGAAAAGTCAACATAGGTGGGATACGCTAAAGAACTACAAAATCCTGGCTATGGAGAGGGTGGATAAGGGCTAAACATTCACTGTTTCATCCCGGACAAGGATGAACATCCATCAGATGGAGCTACTTGGGAGACAGGTTCAAAAGTAACAGAAGAAGGCAGTTCTCTGCGTAAGAGGCATGAACCCCTGGGACTCCCTACCAAAGGATGTTATAAATGCAAAAGTTCAAGGAGAGACCGGGCAAGTACTTGGAAGAGAGATTTACAAAGGATTATTAAACAGGCAAAGCACATGAGGCTTAGAAAATCTGCTCAGGTGAAAATAGTCAGAGGCTGAGATAGTATGTAGGGGAAATATTGTAGGTATTCTCCCATGTCTTATTTTTCACTGGACAGGGGCTTATGGTCACTGCTGGAGGCTGGAACTGGGCTAGATAGACCCTTTGTTTGAACGAAAGCGTCCACTGATACATCTTCATGTAAACTGCAGTGCTGGGGTAGAAGGCAATCGCGTTTGTCCCCTGCGCAGAGGCCGCAGTCTCTTAATGCTGGTCCTGGAGAGATGACACGATTGGAAATCAGCTGAAGTTATGCATGTCTGGGGCCTTCAGGAACAGGCCCTGAGATCTGTCTGGCTTGGCTGTCCTTTCTTATCCTTTTAAAGCCTTGAAGTCATTTATTTCCCGAGGATTTTGAACGCTTGCTATGGCAGGCTGGAAGTTTGCCACTGTTGTTCTGCATCCGTATCTCTGGGGATTTGCTGAATGTTTTGGTTGAGTCAATTCCACTTTAAATACACTTCAAATTTTAAATGGTGATCCCAGCAGCGGATTCAATCAGCAACAACATAAACAAATAGCTCTCCTTCCTCTCTGCCTGGACTCCTGTGCCACAACTCCCGCTACGCTCCCGGAGCATGGAGTGGCTGTGGAGTTTCAATGACCTGGCTTATCTCCTTCTGTCAACTTAAACAAGAAAAAAAACTCCTTAATAAATCATGTAATTACAAGTTACACAGAGATAGGAGTCTGAAACTTGCTGGATTAGGGAGTTCTGCCTATCATTTGCTTCCCTTGAAGCAAAAAATTACCCCGGCATCCCCCCTGCTCCCTCGCCTTGTCTTTTGTCATGTCCATCCCTAGATAACTTTACAGTGGACTTGTGGGCTTCCTTCCATATTCATCAGCACAGGTTTTCACTTTTTATCATGGCATTTCCACTGCTGGGCTAAACACTTTGTTTCTCTCTGGAAATGACTTGAAGAAAAGCTGGGATACTCAAAAGCTTACCTGTTTCCCCAATTGTATCAGTTGGTTTAACAGAAAATTTTGTTTCTTCCTGCATACTTTGCCTTTCTGATCTCCTTCAATGGTCTCTACTATAGCAGAACTATGTTGAGAAATGGCCAGTGCAGCAGGAAGGCTGTCAATGGCTTATAAAAAAAAACTTCCATAAACTATTTTGATCTTAAAATAAATTCCTATTTTCATGAACTTTGCTTCATTTGAAAAATAATTTTCAGTGGCCTTTACAGTAAAAGATAGATTTCTACATTTTTCATTTTCCTTCTGTACAGGATGCTGATAGATAGTCTTTTCTGAGAAAATAATTTGAGATCATAATATGCCTCATACTTTCTGAGCAAACATGTCTAGGAGCAAAGATGATTACAGATAAGGCAATACCTACATACTTCTTGTTTTTATTTAATATACCTATTTTAGAGCTGACCCTCTGTGCTTTGCAGAAGGGAGCTCTAACTTTGCATGGAGGCAGGGCCACATACTGACTTGATGATGGAATAAGTGTGGGACCGGGTGCTGCCACAGGATCTGCAAGGCGAGACGGACTCAGTGGAGCCCTGAGTGAGACCCTTGATACAGAACAGCCTGGTGAGAGGCTTCCTGGGCTGAGACCTGGATGTGAGACCTCCTTTCCCCTCTTCATCCTACTAATATGCTAGTATGTAATACCCGACTGCTTTCACTGCGCTCATCACCATACTGAGTGCCTACAGGAATTATGCTTGTCTTTTTTTTTTCCCACAAACTCAGCAAAGAGTAGATTAATGGCACTTTCTGTTCCTCCTACTTTTCCTCCTACTCATTCATTTGCTTCGGGCAGCAATAAAGTCAGCAATTATAGCAGCAGCAGCGGTGGCAGCAGCAGCCGCCAGCTTCCAAACAACAAATTCGGCCAAGAAGAAAGGCATTCTTCAAACCTGTATCGTACTGCCCAGCCCACAGTCAGAACAAAGTCTACACCTCCCAACAGCGGGGAAGGCAAACGCGCTAAAACGGAGGCTTGCAAACACTCTTCCCTTCCTCCCTTGCCAAAGGTAAACACTGGACTGGTTTGCAAACCTGGCTGAGTATGAGGAACTGTTTTCCCCTATGTGTTTAAAACAAGACCTTCCCCTTCCTTTGCCTGGGACAGCACCTCCAAATGGATGGAGCTCCAACACACTCCATTTTGAAGCAAAAGTCCTAGAAAAGTTGCCAAGCAACGAAGACATGGGGTCGTAAAGTGCCTTGGGGGGATCCTTACCTGCCCATACAGGGGGCCATATATTTTACATTGCGTTGAGGGGTATTTCATCCCCAGCCTCAGTCTTTAGACCATCGCTCTTGGTTATGTTCTGTTAGCTACAGCGGGGGGAATGCTGCAAGAAGTGACACATATTATAGTAAGCCAAAGCTTTCTTACATGTCTATCTGCGTAAATTAGGGTTTTCACTGGCTTACCTTTTATTACAATCTACATACATACTCTTTGAATGGTTATCACCCTTCTTGGGTGAATCAATGTCAGAAGACATCAAAATTGAGGTCTGTGATAAGTATAGGCAATGATGAGCATGGAGCAAAGTCTGCTGGATCTCACCGTTAGGGGCAAGAGGATCTTCAATGGCCACCAGCCCTTATTCCTTTTCCAAAGCTAAAGGGAAAATGGAGTTTTCCTTTCACAATAAATTATATGTCAGTTTAGGACCTGCCAAGATTTATAAGGCCAGATTCTGGCCTCTGTTGACTTCAGTGGCAGCACTTCACATACATCTAAGGGCAGAGCATAGTTCACCTTTCAATGAATCTCCTTCCCTGTCTGTTGACTGGCAGTGTTTTGAATTTAATGTGAAGTTGCAAAGCCAGAGTGATGTCCTTACTGAACATTTCTTCGTGGTTTTGTTTGCCTTAATCAGGGCCAAACCCAATAAGTATCACCCACACTAAAAATTTATATATTTTTGCCTCCTGGGTGGGAACTCATGGGACCCTTTGCTCTGATAGTCACTCCTGCATCTGAGTCAGAGTTTGAGTTTCTTGGCCAGCAGGTCTGTTCATTTGCTATTGCTTTTTCTGAAGGACTAGTTTGGGGAATCCCTGTTGGCACTCATTAACAGCGGTTGCCCTGTGGACTGTAGTTCCTTTGTGTCTGCAAAAATGCCTCAGGACAGATGAGAGGTGTGCCTTCTGCACTTAAAAATAATCAAATAAAATAGTATTGTCAATTGAGAAAGCCAGTGAGGCCTTTGACCTTTAGAATAAGCACTGCCAGAAATAAAATACAGTGTCAGGGTGTTGTAAGAATTAAGTGTATTATTGAGTCTAGTGGGAAGACAGCCAGCATCTTAAATGGAGGGTACTGGAGTCTCTTGTTGATTGCAAATGACACTGCAATGCAAATCATGAGCTGATGTTTCAGGCTATTCTGTTCGCCTCTCGCCACTCCAGGGATCTCTCTGTGCTCACTTAATCAGGCGGAGGAATCAGTCCCCCAGAGGTGCACAGGGGCCCAAACACCCAAGCCAGATGCCTACCCACAGACTCCTGAATAGCTGAAATCTTCTGCTGAGCAACAGGAACAGAGAAAATCCTGAGGAATCTCAGACTTGATGAATGTAAGGCATTGCTTCTTAAGGCAACCCTCTGTAGGCTGCAGGGGGGGCGGGAAGCAGAATAATAATTGGAAAAGGAATGTATCAGGGCGTTTTTTTTGTTTTAACATTCCCCTCCTTCAGCCTCTCAGAAGACTTTGGAGGTGGTGCAGTGCCTCTGCTCTATTCCTTGTATAGACAGGATGAAGGATTTGTTATTTTAAGAGCATGGACGAAATTCAGCCCCTGTCTAACTCCACGTTATACATGGTGAGGATCAGCTATCATTCTCTGTGTTTATACCAGGCCATGAAAAGCAACATTAGCTGATGTATGCTCCCTGGCCATCCTAAGGCTGATAGCTGATGTTCCAAGAGTACACGAAGAACAAAATAGGATATAAATCCCCTCCCCTTTTTCATAAACAAATGTATGAAGTACTGTAACTCTTCTGTAGGAAAGGAATTTTCATTTCACCCATGTGTGACAGAAGGACTGTTAAATAGCCAACATGCTTAGAGCTTTAGAAAGGAGTGTAGCGTGATCTCTGTGGACAATTATACTACACTTCAAACAAATGAATTACCAGCAGAATAGGAAGGAGAATATACCTGAGGCCAAATGTCTCCATAAACCATCGTAATAACAAGGAGACTGATCCTCCCTGTCTCCCAACTGGGCTCTCTGCAGCTGCCCATTCTACATTTCAGGGCTCATCCTAAGCAGAAGAGAGACCCTGAATTTTACTTTTAAACCACCAGCAACCATTTTGTTATAATGCTGAGCCATTTATATTTTCTAAGCCTTTCCCCACAGATATGAGGACAACACTGTGAAGAATAAAAAGAGCAATTGCCATGACTGTTCTTTGAGGGGGGGGAGTATTAACAGCCCATTTGCCCCAAGGTCTCAATCCCAGCTGGAACTAAGGGGCTCAGTCTTGGGTAGTCCTCTGATCTGCACAAGGCCATATGGCGAAGGCAGGAGTTGAGATCAGGAATTCATGGCTCTCGGGGCAGACCTCCTTCCACCCTGACCTTGAAAATTTAGAATTTCAAATCCCTCTCCTCATATGCATTATTTAATAAAGAAGAACCTTATCTTAAATATTCAAGAAGACAGACACCTCGCATTTCTTCTCTCTATTCTACTGTCTCTGTGAGTCTCACTCAAGAGCTAAGCCTATTTAAGTTTCCTATAATGATGCATATTGTAAAAGTTTATTACAACAGAATTTAATGGCTGGGAAGCAAAAGTCTGCAGGCTGAAGCATTATATCAAAGGTAACCTTTTAATAGAAAATTTTGCAGACATGGTAAATTTAATCCAACTCAACTATTTTACTCTTCACGGTGTCTTTCTCATATCTCTGCGAGGCGGGGAGAAAACAGGCCTGATTTCCCCCCTGCCGTGCATAATTATTTATACTTCTGCAAAGTGGATATGAAGTTCTCCCAAATCCCAATGGCAGCATTTTCCATGCAATTGGCAGAGGCGCTGAGAAGTGCAGAAGGGATCAAGCAACCAAGAACTAGGGGCTACAGCCCAGCCTCATCCCTCCCAGCTTTAGGCACCTATGAAACTGAACTTTTGCCTGTGGTTGCCATAGGTGTCCTCTGTAGTCAGTGGTGAGAAAGAGGCCACCTGCAATGGGAAATTCTCATCTAAAATGTGCTGAATCAATATCTGCAGGTAACTCTGCCTACCTCCAGGCTAAAAAGCTCTGTTCAGTTGCCTTAACACAGGTGTTCAGCATCATTTGAGATGCCCAAAGGAATCTTACCTGGCCTCCAGCCACCACTCCAGAATGGCATGGGTTTCCCATGGATCTTATGTCATACATGCCAGGCCTGTGCAGATGTCCGATATACCCTAGGGAGTCTCAGATGGCACCAAATGCTTATGTTTAGGCAACTGACTCAAGCTCTAATTAACTGGACTCCCAGATTCTGCGTGGATAAACTGAGATGAGGGAAATCTGAAGTTTGTTATAGGCAGTCTGAATATAGCCTTTAGTTCTTGCACAGAGGAAGAGCAACTGATTTCCATCACCATAGGCTAACCCATTTGACTAGTAATAGCACTTTGGGCATCTCTTGGATGCTCTCACTGAATTAGATGTAAGCTCAGAGGAGGGCGAGAACACAGGCTCAATTGAGATCTTCAAAAACCTACTCTAGACTTCCTTGCCTTGCCTTGCCTTGCCTTGCCTTGCCTTGCCTTGCCTTCCCTTCCCTTGCCTTCCCCTATCCTCTATATTGCCAGGTGCTTGGGATACAAGCCCAAGAGTTGGAGAAAGGATTGCCTGGAAATCAGGATTTCTTGCTTTTCTGATCAGCTTCTGCATGTTCCTGACCAAATCTTTTCACAGCTCTCTACCTCAACTTCCTTTTCCATAGCTGACATGACACTGACATCCCTTCTCAGGAGCTTTGACAGGTTATGGAAAAGACTGTGTGATTGTTTGATTTTGGGGAGTACTTGTCATCTGCCATACCCTGAAGAGGCAGTGTGTTAACTATACTGGGATGTTTGATGGAAGAAGTAGGTCCTGTATGTACTTTTCCAGCTTCAGGATGGTGCTGTGGATGTATGATCTTCTCCTCTAGCAAGAAAATACTGCATTCTGTTATTCACGAATCACAGCATCTGCCTGTAAGTATAACCAGAGGAGAAACACTGAAATTCTCTGAGATATGATTGTTACGGATCCCCATCGCAGTTGTCATAAAGCTTGATCTAGCATATATAATAATCTGACATTGATCTAGCAAAGTCCTTGCCCATCTTGAATAAGAATTTCATTTTCTCTGTTGCTTCTACTGTAGTTCAATCCTCTACTACTTCTGTGTCCTCCTGATTACCTAGGAAACCTATTGTGTTCCTTCCATTACTCTCAGAAATTCTTCCACTGAGAGCTGTCATGATCTGTAGTGCACATCCTGAGCTCCAGGTGACAAATCACCTAGGAAGTGAGCCCAAGATTTCCCATGGCCAAGTGAATGCAAATTATCTAGTCCTAGAGCAATCAGTTCTTCTATCAAAAAGGACATTGACCTCCACCACTGTCAGGAACACTCACTATATTAATGTAGAGCCAAGCTCAGTTTCCACACAGCATTTCACCTTGCCTCCTTATGGAGACGTATATAACTTTCCATAGGGATAAAGTTAACACTCTCCCGGGCTGTCTACTAGGGTTCTACAAAAAATATTCTAAAATTGGGAGGCTACTTTAAGGAATGGAAATACCCTTTTTAAAGGTAATTTGAACCATTTTGCATCATGCCATGAGACTGACATCAATCTCAGTTCAGTGCAGGGAGATTATTCAAAAATAGGAAAATGTTGTTGTTTTCTATTACGTTTTCTAGATGTTTCTGGTAATATGTTTAGGAGGTGAGCTGGAGCAACACTGCGTAGGTTTCATTAGTCCAGCTCCCCAGTGGATTTTTTTTTGAGTGGAAATCCCCTGCTTAGTCCTTTAAAATCTTTCTAAGTGTAATGTTCTCTGAACTCTTGGTGTGTTGGTGGTAGATTGTGTTCACAGCTAATTCTCCTTTAAATGGAAAGAAGGCTATTTCAGTCTAAAGGGCAGGTCCTACATATATGTTTAATTTGGTTTAATGACTTCAATTTCAATGATCAGTTTCAGGTACTTGTATTAGTGTTCTTAATTGCTTCCTGTGAGTAGGAATCTTGCCCTCATATGGACTTGCCTACAGTTGATTCCAGAAAAAGTCTGCACAAAGCCTTGTTCAGACTTAGCCACATGCATCTTCATAGCATGAAGGTAAAACAAAGACTGGATCAGGTTAAATAGCTGGAGAGAAAGGAAATAGTAGGAGGCACACACCAGTAAAGTATACAGGAGCATGTGCATTGCGTGCATGCGTGCATGTTCTGGGTTTGCACAGCAC
The DNA here is from genome assembly GCA_009819775.1 of Phoenicopterus ruber ruber. Taxonomy (NCBI): domain Eukaryota; kingdom Metazoa; phylum Chordata; class Aves; order Phoenicopteriformes; family Phoenicopteridae; genus Phoenicopterus; species Phoenicopterus ruber. Next base: position 191,538,267 of record CM020215.1, read on the forward strand.
CCTACCTCAAATTCCTAGGTGCTACTACCATAAATAATTGATCTTGGCATTGTGATGGAAGGCTATGAAGGACATGTAATGAAGCTTTCCTAGGGGATAACTCATTTGTCAAAAAAGATATAAAAAGTATCACTTTGTTATAGGGAACTCATTACACAGGATGATAGGCAATGGATTGATAGCCACCTCCTACGGTGCAGTAGTCTTTTGTCTTTATGATATATAGGCATGCCATTATCCTAGGCTCTTGTAACAGGGGTGATATTCAGCAAGTGAATGGGGCTCAATTGTGCTACTGGAAAGCTTCACTTGATGTGCAAATGAAGGGTCCTGTTCAATAGGGTACACATGTTCCAAATGTGTGTACATGAAACTCCACTTAATTTCCGCCAGAGCCTGTGAAGAACACAGTGTATCAGATAAGGACTGGGACCCCTTGAGGGACTGCTTATCTTAATGTCACTAGCAGGGGTAAATTGAGTTTTCAGTCTGGAAAAGCCTTTCATTCAAAGTGAGCAGCTTGACATGTGCTGCAGCCCTGATGAGGGAATGAACTCATGAAGCAAAGGTTGAAAATTATCATACCTAGCAAGAAAGAGCAGGAAGAAGCTTTCAGGCATATCCTAAATGCCTGTATCCTTGAAAACAAAGCTTTTAGTGAAAAATCCAAACAAAATATTCCCTGATAATTTTTTCTTCCCAAGGGTGCATTAAAAATACCTTTGCACTTGCGCAGCATTGTGGAGGAAAGAGAAAGAAGTGAGATCACATCCCACTAAAAGAGAGACAAATATCTTGTTGTTCTTGCCAAACTGTGAAACTCAGAGAAGCTGCTACTATTTTCAAAGAGGCTTCATACCTGCCAAAGATCCACTCAGAACATCCTAAAACTAAGTCAGGGTGACAGATCTTGTTTCCAGCAGAGAGCATAACACTTAAGATGATAAATCTTGAACTCCAGTATAACATAAACGGGTCTAAGTGAAGTGGTTTAGCACAATGGGAAGAATCAGATTATGCCATTAGAAGGAACAGCTGTATGTGAAACCAAAATAATTCAGATTATGCAGCATACTTCTGTTTAAACCAGAGTAAAGACAAAGAACTTTTGTTTGATTTGAACTGAGCTGTTTGGAAAATAAAAGACTACTCAGTCTGAATAGAAGTGAAGAAATCTGGCTCTACAACATTGAACTAAGTAAAACCAATCTTTCTCCCCCGAATACAGGAACTAAAAGAATCTGTTCTTGAAAACTTCCATTTTTCTGTACTCAGAGGCTACATTAAATAATTTCCTAGTGGTAGGCAGTTCAAATTCCAGCTATGTTAAAGGGTACTTGAAACAGTAGAAACATTTGAAGGGAAATGTTTAAAGTGAGATCCAGGAAGGTCAGGACTAATTTGTGAATCATCAAATGGCCCAAAGGCAACCTGTGTATAAATGCTCAATTTTACGCCTTAGTTTGTCATCATCATAAGAATTGATTCTTCCGTGCTGTGTGACTAATATTTATAGGCAAGACTTACCGGTGGAACGGAGGCTATAATAAAAGCCTTTGTCTGCCCAGGTAAGAAAAGGCTCAGGCACAAATTTGCAGGGCTCTCACTACTCTGCACTAACTCTCCACAGCGTCTCTTTACTAGTGGGATGTATTGCACATATAAAAGTACCTATCTTGCTTAAGCTGACTGGTATAGACTCCCTTGACAGCCAACGAGGAGAAATGGGTACCTCCATGATAGGGGAGAGGAGATAATTGCCCTGTGATGCTACACACCTTCCTCCCTGCATAGTGGGGCAAGAAAGGGCTGTTTAGGCAAAAGTTTTTGCTGGCTGGGTGTAGGAGAGATGAATTTCGCCTTCTGGACGAGGTAGTTACTTCTATACTGCATCTAAGAAAACTATTTCACACCAAAGCATTTTCAGATATGCCCAGTGTAGCGGCCACATTTTGCTTATTGGTGGATTATTTTGGATTTGCATAGGAGTAACTGAAAAGAGATTTTTGGCCTATAAGGGCCAAAGGTTACTTATTATGAAGATAAAATTTTGGCATCCACAGAGGTATAGAAGATGCAGCCTGAAAATCAGAGAGTTTTAGATTTGTATAAAAACCTCCAATAAAATAAAAGTTAAAATATAGATTAATTTACTAGGGTAGTGACAGAGAAAAATATGTAAGTAATAAGAGGGAATAAAAGTGTGGCATGCAGGAATCCTGGCAAAAGATGGCTTTTATTTTATGGATGCAGTCACCTAAGATGAATAAATCTGGCTGCCTAGGCAGGGGTCAGTCTTCATTCATCCCACCATCACAGAGGTGATGACATAATTTCCCAAGGGAAAGCATTGCAAATGACAGCAGAAAAACATGAAAAATCATTATAATGTGCAACCACTGCACAACCACTGCACTGTCTTACACTATGATTTAACCCATTCCTCTACACCTGACTATAAGCCATGCTGCTTTGAAGTATTCTTGCTCTCTCTTTTTAAGGATACAGACCAAGCCAAAAATCAGCAGGTGCAGTGGGCCAAATGGCTTTTCTTTGAGGCACATCTCATGGTTTTCTGGTAAGATGTGAGGATTATACAGAATCTTGATGCTGCAGGGCTGATTGCCATTTATTTCACTAATTTCTTCTTCCTCTTCCTTCTGTGAGCACTAGTGGACAGGAGGCAAAAAGCAGCGCAGTGCAGAAAGGCCCCATTGTGCTCGTTCTTCTGGAGATGTGTTAGTTCTCCAGTGAGTATCGGAGCTTACTCTTTCAAAATCAGGCTTCTCTGTGGCATGCTGAGTGCTCTTATCCACTACCCAGGACATGCCTTGAGTCAGCTGGAATGCAAAATATGCTTTTTGGGGGTTGCAAGAAGACTGTGTCAACACAGCAGGGTTTATGATTTAGCTCTCCAGTTAATGTTCTTTCTTTGGTCAAGATTCTCTGGTTTTCTTCCACAATGATTTGCTGGTGATTGCTGGGAAAATAATTATTCTCCATGTCGAGCGCTGCTGCTCCATGCTAAGCTGATAGCACGTGTCACAAGACACAGATTCAAAGCCTCCTGGATGTGGCTCTTTTTTACTGGACCACCTGGGTCTCTGAAGGATGAAGGTGCTGTGGTTTCATGTTCAAGTTTCAAGAGATGTGCCTCCCTCTCTTACTACTCCTGTCTATTTATGACATGTCCTCATAATTATATTTGGCACTTGATAGAGATGGAAGAAGACGAGTGGTCAGATGTTGTAGTCTCCCTCATGCTTTGCTGGGCTATTTACAACCTCACTCGCATTTTAAGGCCCCTCACCACTCACTTTACACAGCAAAATTGACCGCACCACAGACAGCGTGGTGGGAATCTGGCCCCTGAGGTCTGTCCACTCGTGTGGTGATGCAGGAAAGTACAAAGCCCCTGCAACAGCCTTTGCAGATAGTGAGACCTTTGGGTGCTCGTTGCCTCTCCCAGGGGGCGAGGTTGTCCCCACCAGCAGCCACATCTCCAGAGAGGTCTCTTGGATAAGCATTTCCTTGGCTTGCCCCTCCTCGCCTGTCCCCTCCGTCCGGGGACACGACCTCCTGTGTAGCAGTGTGGGACTCAGTGAGATGGCGATGCAGTTTTTAGGGGCACAGTTGGGGGGCAGGTCTGCTGAGCTGCCCCTTTAGGGTTGGATGGTGGTTGGACAGCTGAAAGCTCCATCTTGAAGGCTCCTGTCTTAAAAGTGCTGCCATTAACTAACACCACCTCGCGCTAAGGTTACGTCTGTACTCTCACGAGCATTATGGCCCTGGTACCCCAGTTTTCAAAGGTGCTGAGTGCGCTCAGGTTACCAGTTCTTTCTCACAAGTCAGTAGGTCACGGGACACATTTTCTCACACACTTCTCCAGCCCGTGTTTGCACCTGTCAGAAGATCTGAATCATGATACGGCATTTGGGAAAATGCTATTTGCAGAGCAGAAGTTATTTACCCAGCAGTGGAATATTTTGCTAGACTGAGGCAGTCTTTGATCTTTTGTTCTGGGGTTTTAAGAGTCGTGCAGCCAGTCTCCAGCAGATTGGTAGCCAGAGCCTTTTGTAAGTAATCTCCTTTAAAAGCCAAGTCACTTTGGCTACCTCAAGGTCTGAAGATTCCTCGTTTATAAATTAGATGATTTTCTGGGAAGTGGATTCACATTTTAATCTGCATTTGAGCATCCACCTTGCAAATCCATTTAAGCAGCTTGAATTATTTGGCATGGGAGCAGAACCCCAAAGTGCGAGTTAGCTTTGCTGAGAAAGATTTTCACTCATGCAAATTTAGGTTTCGAATACTGCCAGCAAAAAAGCAGAACAAAGAAGAAACGCAACCACCTAAACAGGGATTCCTCATTACACCTGGTCGGCTTTGTTTTTCAAATTGTGAATGAACCGCTGAATGAATGCGCAGAAACACTTCCATACTTGTAGCCACCTATTGTATAATGAATATACTATAATTCATTTAGAAAAATGAACATACTGGAGGGCCCCAGGCAGCCAATTAAACATTTTTCCCAAGTTCAGATAGTGCCTCAAGAAGACCTATTTTAATACCTGCTGACAAATTATGCCTACACTTTTTTCTTCCTGAATATAATTCTTGGACAGTTAAGCACACAGTAACTTTCCATTGCTTTGCTCTGTTGTTTTACTTTTTCATGAGTTAAAAGACTGTAATTCACAAAGAAATGGACCAACGAGACAGGTGGCCAGGTAGGTGCATTATTCTTCTGTAGTCGGATGCCTCATGAATCACTGTCCTTGTAACAATTTTTAATTAACTTAATATATTTCCTATCAGCAATTCAAAACAAACAACTGTTTCAGAGGGAGTTACTGGCGTTGTGGACCCCTCACAAGCAGCAATATGCATATGGGAGAAGAAAGAGCTTAGAGAAACTGCTTTAAGAAGCGTTGCGTCGCTAGAGCTGCCTCTTTCACGGCTCCCTTTCCACCTCCGGCTTCTGCTTATGCAGCATTACTAATTTACCTTGACAATTGACACTCATCGTGTTTCCAGCAACAAAATCTGTAGTGACACAGTGACTTAGCGTTTCTGTGTTTGCTGGGAGAGCAAAGGGAATTATGCTGTGCGTTGCTGTCTGACCCTCATTATGTATTGCATCTGTTCTGGCTGGGTGCTGCAAGAAGTGCTAATTCCTGTCTTGCCATCTGCCTGAAATTGTCATAGTCCTTCAAAGCCACAGGCGCATTTTGCATCGTTCCATACAATTTCTGCATTTAATTAGGACTCTGACAATCTTTTGGGTCCCGTGTCCTGGCTGTAGGGTAGCAGGTAATGCGAGAGGGTATGCAGCCTCTCGCCTGCCTCATGGGTAGCTGGGTGGCAAGTCCTTCTGATGTCTCCTGGGTGGGAGAGAGGCTCCGGGTCCGTTCTACACACGCGTGGGAGATGTGGTCCTACTCGTGGAGGAGCACAGACAGAGGACAGCACGTGTGGGAGTCCTGAAGCCAGCCTGTGCGACCTGGCAGGTCAGCAACGCCACCAGTCCTGTCCTACCACCTTTGTGCTTTGTTTAATAAACTCAGGGAAGGGAACCTGCCCTTTTATCTCTGCTCTGGGAACACGGTCCTGGGGCTTAGGCTGGAGGGGAGGGTGAGAGGAGGAGGAGGAATCCCTCTGCTTCAAAATCCAGCCTTAATTACTGCCTGTCTCCTGCACAGCTTCCACCCCCGCGGCTGGCATGGGCTTCAAACAAGGGCCATGGGTGAAGCCTCTGAAATTAAATCTGCATTGATCCCCACCCTTGTGAACGAGAAGCCCTGGTGAGAGCGGCTCCCATGTGGATGGCAGCAGTGGGGTGCACGGATGCTCGGCACGGGAGGCAAGCTGGCGGCCGTCTCTCCTCACCACCACTGCTGCTGCCTTTGGGAACTCCCTGCTCCTAGGCTGGTGCTTTGGTGGGGGCACCGTGGAGAAACAGCCGCTAGCAGACAGAGAGTATTTTTGTTTTAGATCGCCCTGGGAGAATCTCCCCCAGCACTGGACACCACTCCACAGGGCCGAGCTGTCAGCAGCTCAGCAGGGTGCAGACGCATCGCAGGGACCCCTGATCTGCCTTAGTTTGTCCCGGGAGAAATCCCATTTATCTGTCTTCCCTCTTGCCTGCTCCCCCAGGCAGGGTCTGATCTTACCTGGCACCTGCTCCTCCAGGCAGCTACCAGCAGCGTGGAGGTGCCCGGAGGCCACAGCCGCCTGGGCGAGGTGGGGGGGAAAGGCGATGCTGCCTAAAGTGTCATAAACCTTCACGTTAACACTCTCTCTGACTCGGGAAATCCCTGAGCTGCAAACTCTCGTTGCAGGATAAGGAGATATTTTTTTCCCAAATATCTCTATATGTTTGCTCTTAAGTGATACTTGTCTGTCAGCATCCTCCTTTGGCCCATCTGATGGAGTCCTGGGCTAGATGAACCTTCACTTTCTGTCCTGGCTGGGTGAAAAATAACAATCTCCTCTTCACCTAGCATTTCCCAGCAAAGCAAATAATAGCTAATGAGCTCACTGCTGACATTAAATATTTAAAAAGGTATTTTTTAAAATTATATAATTATATTTATATATAATTATATATAAAAATCATAATTATATTTCCTTCCAAAGGAGACAAAACTGTGAAAACAACTGCATGTACTTTACATAGGAAACTTTGAGAGAATAAATTTGTAGGCTGCAAATTTGTAGACAGGTTTTTATTTCTTCTGTTGGTTAGGTTATCAGTAAGAGCTTTGACATGGGCAAACGCAGGGATGCATGCGTGAAATTAGTGAGAAAATTCTCAGAAGTCCAATAATTAACAAATGCACTAGGTCACACTTGTATAGCTGAATTACTACAATATAAGCTATAATTTATATTAAGCATATTGTATTACTGAATTAGGAAAAGACCAACGGACACACGAGGTCGTCTGGCTTTTTCCTGATGGGGAATGGGTGGGAGGCGTCAGGCCCTGCTCCTCTGAAGGCTGCAGGGGTGAGAGATGCCTTCCATCGGGAGCAGCTCCCTGCTGCCGGGACTGCCTGGTTGGTGGTCGCAGGGACCGCTGGGCACGGAGAGGTGCCCGCGTAGCCCTGGGTGGGACGTGACGGTGTGGGCACCACCCCACGCAGCGCAGCACCGCACAGCACAGCACGGCTGCTGCCGTGGCTCCTGCCCAGCTGTCCGGCTGAGCACCGGGAAGCTCTTCCCCCTTCCCTCCAGGAATAATTAAGATTTTTCCTAAAGCAGGCCTGGTGAGGAGGTGGGATTGCCACGGGTCATTTGGAAACATTTGCTGATGACCTCCTCAGTCCCAGTGCCGAATGCTAATTTACATTATGAATTTCACTTGACGGCAGCGCTTGCAGCCAGAATTGCTGACTCAAGATGCCATGAGGGGAAGACGTTGGAGCTAGCAGAGATATTTAGTCAATCTGCGCAGGCTGCACTGATCAGGGAAGAAAGGGATAAAAATTCTGATTAGAAGTGACATCATTTAGCTTAATGTAATTTTTTTAATGCTTTTAAGGACGCCATCACACTGAAGGTTCCTATACTATCTGCGTCTTAAACCTAAGCTGTTAAAAAAACCTTGCATATAATATCCAGATCTAATCTTACTCTGCCAACCAGCAAGTTTCCAGGAAAAGCAGTGAGGATCTGTAATTTAATAGCATTTAGTATAATGTGCAATTGATGCCAAGAGAAGAAAATGTAGAATTAGCTGTACTAACTTTGAAGGGCCTGAAACAAAGCGGGAATATGCATGAATAGCTGGAGATTCCTCAGATAATAGTAATGTCATAAATTTAGAATATTATAACATACTTTGTAAAGCAAAGTAATTTTATATTCCAAGTAGAGAACAAATATAAAGAGCTTTCCTAGAGCGTGCTGTAGATTAATGAATTTCAAACAGGCACATCAAAGTAAATCTAACAATAACACTGCCACAAATAAAAAAAATGATGGGAAGAAGTTAAAATACAAAGACAAAGGGCCAATTTTTTGCTTTCATTATCCTGGTGTGAATCCAGCATAACTTTGTTGATCTCTTCTGTGACTCTGGGTCTAGAGATGGGAGTGACAAAGAACAGAATTTGGCTCACACTTACTTACATTAAAAGTAGGGAGAGTACAGATCTATGAGTGAAAACTGGGGTTTTTAGGAGATGAGAGATCTTGAAAGCAGGGAGAGGAAAGCCCTGGAGGAAATGCTTGGAAGGGCAGAGCTGTCTTCTGCTGCGGTGGGTGTTATCCCGGCTGTAGGATCCCCATCCCGGCAAATGCTGATCTGCAAAGCAGAGGTGGAGCCGCTGCAGAAACCTGGCAGATCAAAAGGGACCTGAAGAGTGGGACGACTCGCGGGCGTGTTTTGGAAACGTATGGAGATGGGGGAGAATTTAAAGCACTCTTATGAACACGGCTTTGCTCCAAGAGAAAGCAGGAGGGATGAAGAGGAGGGACACCCAAGGCAAACGGTCCCCTGGGTTCCCTACACGCATGCTGGCCGTGCCGGGGTGGAGAGCTGAATGCGGAGGGGGCTCGGGGTGGCAGCGTGGCAGCCGTGGTGGGCAGCCTGTCTGGCTGGGGCAGCCCCGGCGGGTGACAAAACTGCAGCCACATGGTGGGCAAGCGCGGTGACCTCCAAGCTGGGACTTGCACGTCAAGGGAAGCAGAGCAGGGAGGTTACCAGACTCGTCACAACCAAGGTGCTTGCACGTGTCTCCTGTTTCCAGCATCGGTTGCTTTGGACCAGCTGCAGCTTTGCCCTGAGATGGCTGAACCTCTGATCTTCCCCTGCCACAGGGCTGATTCAAGGGCGATCATTGGGTCGTGCGCCGCTGCGTCCGAGGCTCCTACCTCTCCCCAGGCAGTGGAAAGGAAATGAAGGGGGGCTTGATAGGTGGCTTTTGAATCCTCAGGGTCATCAGTAATGCTTGAGACTCCTGAACATTTCAGCTGAGACAAATAAATATGCAGATGTATCCATTTACGGGGGTAACTTTAGCAAATGCGTGGAGATGGTAAGGCACTGAAGCCCGCACACAATGAACGTAACTAAATATTTTTGCTGGAAGCTGTTCAATTGTTACAGTCAGGGAAAACGCGGTTAAGGTTGACACGTCCTCTCCCTTCTGTTAGCTTTATTCTCCCTTCTAGTGCCTCTGTCATAACAAGCACATATACACATACATAAAAAAGAAGGCTGGGTAATGACGGGACTTGGCATGACGTGCTATTTGGGTTCTGCAGCAGCCTACTGAAGTGCCACTTGCCAGGTTGCTATTCAACCTGAAGGCATCAGACAGTCAGCGTATCACATATAGCAAAGGATTGCTTAAAAATAGAGAGGACTTGTGTCAAACTCTGAGGAAGTATTGATTGAAGCCAGAAGAGGAGTTAGTGCTTCCTTCAGTGTTTCTAATCTGTCTAAATGACCCACACAAAGAAACCAGCTGCAGACTTCTTACGTTTGCTCTTACCTGTAAAAGTGCAGAGCAGGCAGCAAAAAGAAATCAAAGGGATGTCAGATGTACTGTGAAACTAGGTCACTGCACAGCAAATGGAATTTAATGTGAAAACGTAAAGAAAATGGTAGGTAAAAACATGAAATAAATGAAGCTAATGAGAACAGCTCACAAAGCAAGCCTTTGGAATAGCAGTTGCCTGGTTTACTAAAAGGACTGAACATTTGAGAAATCAGTTCCCAGGAAATAAATCAAAACCTCAGAAACTGCTAAGATACCTAACCACAACAGTGGGCTCTTTGGTGTGGGAGCATTATTTTCATCAGATGGGTTACAGTCAGGGAACGGAGAAGCAGGATGTGGCGCCTGCTCCGATTTCCTTGGATTTCCTTATTTTCAGCCATTGCAGCCAATCTTCTAAAGGTGTGAGGAAAACTGAATTTAGTCCTTCTTCTGGGGAGAGCTGCAGAAGCTTGTGTCTGTTAGGGCAAGGGGAAAAGACCCTGGGAGGCCTTGGAAGAACCTCCATTACAAAGTCCGTGGGGAAATTTAAAACATCCATTTTTAAAGTTCTGGTAATATCCAGCGTAGTGCTTGATCGAACAAAGAGCTCCTTGTTCAAAGCTGTTGGCTGCTCCAGGGGACCAGAGGGAGGAAACGGGGCAGGTCTTAAGCAGGCAGACTTCCCCGGTACGCTATGGGAGGCTTAGGGATGCTGCATGCACACCCTGATATGATTAGGCAGTTGCAGGTCAAGGAGCTCCTTGGGATTTGACAGAGGACAATAGGAATGGAAAAGGGGGGAAATTAATTTTAAATGGAAAATTGTGAAAACTTTCTCCTCCTTATTTCCAGACCATGGCATTTAATTTCAGGAGTAACCTCAGGACGCTTCTTCCAAGTGGGTGGGACACTGCGTGCCAACTTTCAGTAGTAATGAGGAGGCTGAGCAGGGAACGCACCTGTGTGTTCCCCTCCTTTAGTCTGGTGCCAAAGGATTTCTGGCTTGGGATGTAGTGTTGGGTCAGAGGGTGGCAAGGGTGGTAAAAGTAAGAATCTGTATTACTTCAGTTGGTGGTAGCCCCCAACAGGGACGGGTAGAGAATAGGAGGAGAGGTGGTGCGTACTGGGTGCCTTCACAACAAAACTATGTACGTGCAACAGAGTAAAACATATTTTCAGTTGGCTTTCCAAGCAAAAGCCATCGAGGTAGAAAGACACTGGTGTTATTCGGTAAATCATAAGCTGCCTTCTTGGAGGAAATAGAGCGTTAAATAGAAAAGCTAAGTGAACTTTGATGAACCAAATGGCCTATGCTTGTTCCATCATTTTTTATGAATTGCACCAGGTGGCTCACTCTGGGTCTTCGAGTGTATATCTGAATGCTCTGCTGTGTCTCTGAATTGTCACCTGGACTCTGACTGCCGGAAGCCTAAGGTGACAGTGACAAACTATCCTCCCCAGGTGTTCTCCTGTAGAGAAATTTAGAAGAAGGACCACACGGACACAGAATATGCAGAAGCCCCCAGAGTGATGTGCACATAGGGACTCTAGGGGACATGGAGTTTGCTGCTCCCCAGGAAGTGAGTGAGGCTGTTGGGGTGTAAACCAGCCCCTCTGATAACTCACCATGGCAGAAATTACTCTTCCCTGATGGCTTTTTCCATATTGCTTCCTCCTGAGGACAAGATGGCTTTTGTGCAGGTTCTTACCTGGGCATGGGGGTAAGTAAGTGGGGTGGGGGGCATATAGCAAATGCCCTTCTACAGCAAGCCCAAGTCCAGCACTCCCTTGCCTTTATTTAAGAAGAGACTTTTTGGTGGCAATTGTAGATGAAGGAGCTTTTCTTTATGCCGTCAGCTTCTTCGTTGCTGTCACCTCAGATGCCACCGAGCCACCACGGTGATGACAGTTTGTCCTTTGGATAGAGGCTGTCAGTCGCCAATGCAGAGTATCGATTTCTGCTGATTGCTAATCAGTAGGTTGAACTGTAACTTTGCGTGGAGAAATTGAGCTGATTCAGGCTATTGGAAGTGTCACTCGGGACGGTGGAAATTTCCTGGCTAGTGTTTAGCTGTGTGCTGCTTTGGCAAGGCAGTTCCCTAGGGAAAACTTCTTTCTCTTTCTTTCCCTTGGTCTCCGAAGCAGGTTTTCATGAGACTGGTGCCTCACCCTAGCCTAGGGTGAGGAATTAACGGGAGGGGATCAGCCCTCACATCAGGAAATGAAACAACATGACATATTCGTATTTTTAAAGCAACTGCTTCTGGACTCCTGAAGTTCATCTGCCTTTGGAGTAATATTTACCATGGATAATGTAGTGTACCTCCAAGAACAGGCAATCAGCCACCTCCCATCCCTACTGGATATACAAGTCCCTAACCTTATTTTCATGGATATTTTATCTGCACCAACTGTTAGCTTCAAGTCCCAGCTCCTGGTCTGTATGGAATAGTTTCTGATGGGTCTTGAAAAAAAGCCATTCACACTTTGTTGGAATAGGACTCAACTGCGCCAAAAAAAAAAAAAAAAAAAAAAGGAAGAAAAAAGACTGCTTAATGCCAGCAGGACGAGAAATCCTTCTACGTGAGTTCTAAGCGATGGATCCTCTGTCATCCCTTGAGATTTATTCAGCTGAATTTTGATATTTTGATGTATCTCCTCTGCGCTTTGATATATTTTTCTCCCTGTCAGCAAGTCACATCTTAAGCAGTAGCAGATTCTTTGCAATTAACCAGCATTTTGAAGAGTCACAGTCCCCTTTCCCCCCTCCTCCTCTCCCTCCAGTCTTCATCTGGTATTATTCTTGCAAAGTCAGTGGCAACTGGAGAACTAATCCCGTTAACCTCACTGTAGGATTTCTGAAATTAACTTTCTAGGGAGGAAACTTACCTCTTACAGCACGTTGACACTTCAGAATTACTCACTTCCCTTGAGCTATACTGCTTTGATATCCCCATGATGGATGCTGTATAAAACTTAAGACAGGTATTCATGTTAACATTATTAGTCAAAAAACATATTAGGATGTCAGTAGCATCATATGGGATAAGACTAGCGCTCCAGCTGGTCAAGATCCACCTTCAGCTGCTACAAAGGAACTTTTCAATTGATTATCTGTGTAACCATCGAATTTTTCTCCTCTTCAACTTGATAACAAAAATGAAGGGTGGTCTAACACCATAGTGATCTTTCAGGTCTCTTCTGAAGGGGTGGACAGCACAAAAAGGTGTCCTCTGTTTAGTCCAGGTGTTTTTCCACCCAGCTATGTTATTCTGTGCCTTCTGTGGAAATAATTAAGTTATGCAAGAAAGCTTGTTTGGATTAATTTAGAAATCATGTCTATTTTTTTACAAAGGACCTTCTTTCTGCTCATTTTGTGGCTTGGTTTACTAAGCTTTAAGGAGGTCAGATAACTGCCACGAGCACACAGGGACCTAATATGTCAGCTTTGATGAGATCTCTGGTCCCAGTGGGTGTAGGGGCATTAGGGATGCTTCAGTCTGCGAAAGTGCACCTGAGCTGCCCTCTCTGGGCTGAGAAGGCAGGGTCGCCTCTAGAAAAACTCTGTCTCAACATGCTGTAGCTTTGTGCTTTGTTTTGTCCAAAGGTGAGAAACATTTATGAGTCACATGGCTCATAACATGGCAGATGTATAGCCAAGGGATGCATAACCTCGCGCCTGTGAGGTGGGGTGCTTGGGTGAAACATGTCGCTGGGCTGATACCTCCCTGTCTGTAGCCTGGTATCTGCGGCAGGAGCAAAGGAATGCAAGGTGGCTTGTAAATAAATTACATCATTTGGATGGTATGAAAGCTGGCTGGAAATGTTTTGTATTCCTTTCCTGGAGGCTTCTAGATGTGCAGAAGAGCTGTTCAGGGTCCTTGTTGTTGTTGTTGTTGTTGTTGCTGCAGGGCCTTAAGTTTGCTGATAACATATGTTAAGTGCGACTTACAAGAAGATGCACCGAAGGGATTTGGCAGCGTGAAACTGTAATTAAGCCTCCACAGAATTTGGGCTTTTGGGGCATGTAAGTTAACACAGGGAAAACTTGAGGCAACTTTAATGGAAAAATACCTACGGTGAACAAAGAAGATCTTGTAATTAGTTCCTCAGGAACCTCTGCATTGTGGAACTTCTTAGATTTATTTTTGTATTTTGAAACCAAGGGTTTAACCAGGCAAGATGGGCTTCTCAGTCAGTGACAGCATTCAACATTCACAGAGGAGAAGGCTTTGCTCTTGAACCTCTTCCATACCTAAATGCCATTCCTCTCTTATACGATAACAAAAGGGGACCTGGATCATCAAATCCAACCCTCCAATATCACAAGCAGCCATATGGTGTGATGACACCGGCACCGAGGGAGCCTATTCTCTTAACATCCCTGTAGCATTCATTGGCGGTATTGGTTCCTCAGCATGGCACAGGAGGGAAAAGGACCCGGGGTGCAGAGGGCTTGCTGGGGCAGGATGGCTGCTGGCCGGGACCCGGATGCATCCCCACCACCCCCTCCAACCCACTTACCCTGCCAGGTAGCGAAGGAGTCTGGGGCAGAGCCCTGGAGCGTGGTAACTTCTCACAGCTGGAGGAAGAAAAAGGTTTAGGCTGCTGAATCACACCAACTGCTGCAATTTATGTGCAAGGAAGATGTGGGGATAGAACTTGCACTTGCCATCAGATATGCAATCCATCTATTATTGAATTTTGCCCTTAATAACCTATGATCAACTCATTTTTTTCTCTGCTTCTGTATGTAGCATGGCAATGGGAAACTATCACAGATCTGATGTTAATACACAGATAATCAGCAAGCTAGTTAATCACAGCATTCAGATGGCTCTGAGCCTGCCTTGCTGCCTGGCAGAGATAAATTAGGGAATGAGAGTGATATAAAACAAGATTTTAAAACTATTAAAACCTAAGCCCGCATTTCAGAAATTATTCTACCAGTTACAGTGCTGATAGAAGGTGGAAGTCTATTTTCCATTCTTTGTATAGAATATGCGTACGTATGTGTATGAATAATTGACACTGCTGGCAGTTTTTCTATTAATAAAGCTACTGTTTATCAATAAAAGTGATTAATAGCTGCTTTGTCCCCAAATTACATTAGGTCACTCAGTGCAGAGCATATAGCGCCTTCCTCTGTATCTCTGGGGAACCAGAAACCTCATGGTCTTTTCAAAAAAGGATGCAGCAGTTCAGGAGGGTGCAGCTTTGCAGGGCTGCTGGGCACCTGAATCTGCGGGAGAGGTTGCAGCAGATCTTGTGTCTCTGCAGCTCTGCCATCGGTATCTTTGCAAACTTCCCTGGAAAGTTTTCTGGGAAAGGCTTCTATCTTTGTGGCTTGCAAAACTTGTGGGTGCACTGGCAGAATGAAATGCTGGAGCTCGTAGAGAGTTGCACTTTTGAAGGAAGATCAGTGCTACGTGACTAGTTCAATCTCCTTCGAAGTCCCTGCACAACCCTTTGCAAACTGCATTGCACAGAGCGTTTTGTGACAAAGGTCACGAAACAAAACCCTTTTAATGACCCTATTATACACTGATGATTTCTGCGTTAGTAAAAAGAAATATTCCAGGAGATCTTTGGTTTCTTTCAAAAGCAACCATGCTAAATGTTGGTATTTAGACATTCGAAAAGGATTCCTCACTGGGAGTAATTCAGCATTCAAGCCAGCACAAACCCCATGTATCCTCAAAAGTCCCACGCATGCAACTAGCATTTAATCCAAACACATGGCCAAGACCCAAATAGACATCAGGTAAGAACCACTGAAGTTCTTTAGTGCATTTAAGTTTCAAGCTGGCCTTCTGCGTGACATGAGTTGCCTTTGGAGTGTACAGGAATTCAAAGGATGCAACTGCATATCGATATTAAATCATTTTCTTATCAGGGTGCTTGTCCAAAAGCTGCTGTATCTCATCATACTGAATTCTTTACTTTCCTGATTTTCAAAGCATTTGCATTTGCTTTGAAAAGGGTTTTTTTGTTCCCATGGAGTGGGTGGAAGACATTGTGGTCTAATCCCACTGGATGAAGGGACTTGCTTCTTCCTTAACTAAGAAGCAAAGGGTACCTACTATTGAAAGAGCTTTGATGAGCTTTTGGATGATGCCAGGATGAATTAGCTTTTGCCTCTCACAGCATACATCTTGTTATGCAGTTGTGAAGAGAATTGCATATCTGAAAGGGTTGCGAGCTTTGAAAGTTCAAGCTCTTCTGAGCAGGAGCCAAGGGCACTGGCAGAGTCACTTTTGCAACACTACCCTCCTGCCTTCTCGTCTCCATGGCTGGTCAGCCAGAAAGAAAGGCTGGTCCTGGTCCCAGACTTGTGCTGGCAGACTTGTGTTTACTTCTGTACCTGACTGTGACATTGAGGTACCTTGTTTTCTTCCCTGAGGACCAAGATACTCTGATGCACCTCAGGGCATTGCCATGGAGAGAAGAGCCTATGCAGAGCGAGCTACAGCAGGAGAGGTGGCTTGGGACCTACAGTAGCTTGTTCTTTAATCCACACCCCAGGTAACCATTATAAACCTTGAGCTATGTTCTCAGTTTGGCAACCATCAGGCCTTTTTTTATTGCAGCACTGAATAACAAAGCGTTTAAAAATACCTAGGCATAAACTCATGACCTCTGAGAGTTTTTTCAAAGCAGTGCGCTTACTACGTTTCAGTTTTGGGAGACGGCCCAAAAATCTCCCTGAGGAGAGACCAGAATAGCATCCTTAGAAATGTGTGTGAGTTGGAAGGGATTATAAGGATTAAAGAATGCTCATAGCACTCCTTAGGTAGAGGCCTACTTGCAAACCTGAACCAAGCCCTGGTTTTTAAAGTGAGCAATTTTGAAAGCTTAATGTTGCCTTCCAAACAGCATCCTTCCAGTGCTGTTGTTAATTAGCTGATAATCTTCTGTAAGGCTTTATGCTTGGGAACACCTCTCCAGGAGACCCCAAACCACAGTCCTTGCTAGTTGTAATAGCAGTCGTGCCATTGATGTCAGTTGGCTTTGGATCTGGCCCTAAATGCATATAATATCGAATTATGTGTCAGCTGCAATTTCCATTGAACTCAGCAACAACAAAGCAGTCTCCCGCTGCGCATTATCGAGAAAAGTGGGCTCCGTAGAAAAGTAAGTGAGGAAAAGCCTCCCAACAGCGTTTGTGCAGTTGTTGGCCGACGCTGCTGCTACTTTCATTATAGGAAATGTTTCCTTAAAATTTCTATGCTGCCGGTGTCGCCCATTCTCCGGTCACTGCCTGCCCATATTAATAAGCCAGTGACAAAGTTGTGTCAGAAAGTTCCAGCTCTGACTTTATGTACCCTTGAGGGCAGATACAATCTCGGGAGGAGCTTTGAATCCTATTACGGCAAACCGTGGCTGCAGTGGCAGGCTGCTGAGATAGAGAAACCCACACTTCCTCGTCTGAAAGCGTTATTAATAATGTTCCTGAGGGTTGTTCAGTTATTTTTTAGTTTATCTAAAATGTAAGATGACCTGCCATATGTCCTATTTAATATAAACGCTCTGCTTGGGATGTCCTTCATGGTGCGTAAGAGAGATTACTGTGAATGATTGAAAGGGATTACTTACTGCTGTCTCTGGACCCAAAGAAACCCTGCGACTCCCAGGCTCGCAGGCCAGAAATGCAGCAGATTTGCCGTCTAAGGTCCCCCCAAGGTGCGGCAGTGATTACTGACTGTGCTCCACTTTGACATGAGTGGAAGTTGCTTAGATCAGACCGCAACGATGAATACTGGGACCTCGGCGGGACCACAGTGGACCATGCTGGACAATGATGTTTTTGACAAACAGGCGGCCATGCAGTCGTTTCCGACGAGGGCAACCCACACATAACTGGATAATGAGATTTTTCCATGCAGTCCCCACAAGAGATTTGTTTGCTCAGGAAACAAAGACGCGTAACAGGACTTTTAAGTCTATAAAAGAGACCATATCTCTCCTCCTCATATTTACAACATGGCTAGCTCTGTCATCTTTGATAACAACACCAAAAGGGCTCTTTGCTCCAAAAACAAGCCCTCATTGTTTAGGAAATTTCCATTTAAATTTATTTTATTTTATTAAACCTCTACTGTTTGGCTACCCATGGTGTAGGAGCACAGGAATGTATACAAAGCAGCAAGACTGCTGAAGTCTAAATCAGGCTTTAATAAGGGAATGTCATGTTTCATTTAAAAGCTTCTCCTCACCTTCCTTTTTTGTGCCGTCAAGTGAAAATAAAACTAGGGTTATAATTACATCGCTGCCTCCGCTCCACATTATCTGTGAGATCTCTCACATTTCTTTCCACACCTTTTCCACTGCTCCCTAGCTTTGCCGCTCGCTTAACAGGCTGTCAGGATCCCGGCGCTCCCTCGAATAAGCAGATGACTAGCTGTGGTCCTTGTTCATTATGGGGTGACAAGCTCAAGGAATAAATGCCTACAACATGGTAAGTTTCATGCGGCAGGGTGTCAGCCTGACTTGGTTGGGTGGAAAATGAGATGGCCCGAGCTTCCCCACTCTCTCTGGAGCGTGAAATTGGACAGAGACTGACTCTGACAGATGCTCATCCTCTTTGGGGTCTTATTGCTGCTCTCAGATCCACCCTGCCACATTGCTGCATTATGCTCTTACAAACTACTGTCAAGTCTTGCTGCTTCTCAGAGGGCTTGACAAACGTTTTGGCCCAAATCGTTCTTTTTATTCTCCTGAAGTCTTATCTTTTTTCATTCCTGTATCTTACACGCTTTCTTCCTGCCTCTTCAATTTTTGCTTCTTGGCACTTTTCCCCCTTCCATTCTCTCCCATACTTCTCAATTCCTTTTTCCTTTAAATCTTCCTTGTGAACAAGCCTGTTGATCCCCAGAGATTTATAGGCCATTCATTTCCTGGCCTGCCCTGAGAACCTAGTTTCCAGTTTTGGTCCAAACCCCACACTTTATTGTACCCCCATAGGGCTCCCAAGACTTCAGAGAGGCTCCGTGCACCCACTGGCACCGCTCTCAGGTAACGGGCACCCCAGACTGTCGTTTCTTCAGGCAGGGATTTTCTGTTTCTCTGTCTGCTAAATCCCTGGCCCCCAGGCTAAATGGTCTTGAGTCGTTGCATCTGTGATCCTTAGGACTTCCAGAGTAGGTTTATTTTGGAGAAAGCTGGTTGGAGCTGGGAAAAACAGAGCTGGGAGATGTGTTAACCTTAGCAGTGGGGACAAGCAGTGGCCCAGAGCTTCAGCTCAGTCCCTACCCCTCTTTTATTTAGTGGGTTGCAATTATATTTGGTCTTTGGGACACTGTACAGTCATTACTAGAATTAAACACCGATCCTGAAGTCAGTAATGGTATATTATTAATAGGTAATAATAAGATTTTAAAACTGAAATGAAACTCCTGGGTCACTGAGTTTAGTCTTCTCTTACCACAGATGATCACATCATACAAAACCTTACCTAAAAGGTAGATATTTTCTTTTGAGATAGCTGATTGCCTCCTTAAATTAGGAAAGTGTGTCACTGAGAAGGCTACATTCGTTACGGGATTTTGCCTTTTGAACATTAAGCTGTGGTTATACAGACTCTCTCATCCCAGAGACATCCGTGCTGCCTCCGAGAGCGGCGGGCCCACCTTCTTCTCTGCCTCAGGTGGCTCATTCTTGCCACCTCCTTTGAGCAGCATAAGCTTTCATAGACTTGCATTGCTACACATACTAGGTAAGTGACACAGCAGGAAGCCAAGTTGGCCAGAAAAAAAAAAGAAAAAAAAAAAGAGTAACATTATTTGACTTGATGAGATGAGCCCCATCATGCAGCTGTATGAACGCTAGAGCTAGAACCTTGACGCAGCTGGAAAGAAGAGCCAGGCGAGTGCCAGAAGACCTCTTCCGAGCAGTCTGGATTTAAGCCGAGTTAAACCGACTCTTTACTGCAGCCTTAAAATTGCCTCTTTTGCTGGTCTTCGCAAGAGACAAGAATGAACCAGCTGCACTTTCGCTATGCTTTATCTGATGAAGCCTCTTTCAAGCTTTTCATAAAAGTAGGTGGCATTGTTCTGAGTAAAAGAGAAATGCAGTTTAATGGGAAAAATAGTGGCTGAGCACTTGATAGTTAAAGCGCCAGCCATTGGCAGGGGCAGGCGCACCCGGAATGCCGAGCATTCGCCGTTAGCCCAGGCAGCAAGCAGGAGCGCAGAGGTTTTGTGACACAACTGGCTGTTCTCTGACTCTGAAGCTCTCTGATTATACAGGTCTCTTCATCTGCGATAGCTGCTTGAATATATTGCTGTGACGAGAAGTCATATTCTACTTAAACTGCTTTAAGCTAGTACACTTAGCAATTTACCATGCTCCAGCTTTTAATAAACACTTATCAGAAATATTTCATGGTAATTTTTTGATCAGATACATGCAAACATTCAGTAGCAGCGTTCAATGGAAATTTCAGGAGCTTTACCACTAAAGCCTCTCAGTGGGTCTGAATTCATTTGTAGGCAGACTGATCAAAAGGAAACCACTGTTGGCCTCTAAATGTAAAAGATTCAGTTTGTAACTGATCACAGTCCTTTGTAAAGCCCAATGAATGGGAATTATTTTAAAGGCTTTAAACATCTTTTTATTTCTTATCTTGTTTATTAGTATTATCCGTGGCAAGATGCTCAAGCAGAGCACAGGATTAATCTGACTGATTTATCATTTACTGTTATAGTGTTTATTTATTGTACCTGGAAGTCCATGGATGTGCCAAACAACATATTATTTACTGAATATAAACCCCGTTATTAGTCTCCTGGTGTGCACAGCCAATGGACTGATCTTCAGGAAACAGTATAGGCCAACAAAGGCCACTGTTTGATCCGACATGAAGTATACAGCAGCTCCATAATAGTAGACCCTAATAACAATCCTTGAAATGGAATGATAAGGACTGACATCCATTATGATTCTTTGTATTTAAACAAAAAAGCACATATTGGACCTGCCACACGTAAAAGGATGGAATCAAAGTTCAGCCCAGAAGTTACTTGCCAATCCAAAGTTTACTGGAATTAGCACAAATTATAAAGTATGTTTGATCCTGCCTCAGAACAAGGGCTGGATTGTACCTTTGGTCCCTTCCAACCCAAGGTTTTATGATTCTGTGGAGTCAGTGGAAAAATATCATGGAGCAGATGAGAATTTCACCTTGCAGATCAAAAAGGGCAGAAAGATAAAGTGACACCAGGAAGATAAAGTGACACTAGGAAACGGTATAAACAGAAGAACGACAGATACAGGCAAAAGCAGTTTCTGTTTTATTGTCCTTTATCTCCTGATGGGATTTTTTCCTGCTCTATAATTTCCTCCTGTTCTGTGCTCCACGTATACTATACTGATTTGCTGATTTGTAGTTGTGGCACTTTTATTACCCTTAATATCACTTGTGAGTGTAGCTTACACAAGTATCACTTTTCAAACACAATTGTGGAAATGGAAGAATGCAGTGGACAAGTACTTGCTGCTCCTTATTCACGGTTTTGAGTTAGTCTTTTTCGCTTATTAGTCGTGTTCTACGCAATGCCTTCTGCTTTGTTTTCCGGGTCATTCCTGAGTTTTATGCTTCCTAATTGCAAAGCACACTGTATTTGTGGTTTCTCATGGGCAAACAAATGGAAAGCCAAAACGCATTCACCTGGTGGTGCCAAGCACAAAACTCATCACTCCTGAGTTTAAATGTAACGCTCTTTGCAGAAACAAAATACGGCTACCAATGCAGCTGAGGCATGCAAATAAAGAAAATCAGCTTGTAAACATGCAGTCAAAAGAACTATGATGCATTTTCCTTTCCTCCCTCCTTCTCTCTGTGAATATATACATTTTGTATTTAATGTCTTTGCCCATAGAATGAACATCTCGTATTGTTTTCTCCCTTATCACACCCTTGAATAATAAATACAAGTTGTATTAGCAAAAATTCTACTTGCTAGCTTTGTTTGTAAAACAACAGCTTTTCTAATACGCTGTCCATATGTTGACAGACCTCAGAGTGTTACAATTCTGTTCTTTCATTTCAAAGTTGTTTTTTCTGGGTGCTGTGTTAGTGTTACGGCCCGGTGCCTGTGGCTGCAATAGGTGCTTTTGTTCCTGCTGTGGAGTTGCTAGTGCTGGTGCTTACTCTGCTGTCTCCTGTTTCTGGTGAAATCGATGGTTTCAGGTCCTCTTTGATCTGCGTTAATTACAGAAGGGCATGAAAGCAATGTTAATTGCTTAGCTCCTGACTCCAGTTCTTGTCCTCAGAAATACATTTCTCCTCCCCTATTGACTTTGTGGATGCAAACACATGGGTTTTATCCACCAATGGGCCATGCCCTTGCCAGTTCTCTGCGACCAGGCTTTGAGCAGCAACTCGTTCTGCTCAGTCATGTGCTGATCGGTGCAAAAGCAGGCTCCTTGCTTCAGAATTGCTTCCTGTTGGGTGTGAAACCTGAGCAAATAATTCGCTTTCCAAAGAGAAAGCTTATATTGTTTTCTGGATGTTTATCTCCCACTGTGTAGGTATTAATCTCTCTTTTATGGGCAATATTAATAATTGACAGAGGGCAGGAAATACAAACAGTTTTAATCTGAGCTTCATACATTTATTTAACAACAACGTATTCATTTTTAATGGCATTATGGATTTTTAAGTAGGGGAAAAAAAGTGCATTCTCTCACTGGGGTGTGATTGAGGTCTTACATTCCTACGTGGGAGAAAAAGTTCAGACCTGACCTTGAGGCATTTAAACACAATCTTAAATAGTCGTGATAATATTGAAACCTACTAATTCTTGTAAAAGTATCTTCAAAGGAAACTGTGATAGGGTGCACTCACTGGAATGTATTTATTATAGATCTCTGAATTACTACCTAAACGCGTAACAAGCAAGATAGCACCTCAGACAACCTCTATTAAGTACCCCATTCTTTGAGGGGCAGGTCATAGACTCTACCATCATTTACTAGATTTAGTGGCTTTTGGGGGATTGTACTAACAAAAAACTCCAAGCTAACTCCCAAAGCCAAACATGATGCCAGAGGCTACTGTATTGTAGAGTCTACCCTGCTATTCAGAAATATTCAGTCATCTTGTATCTCTGAGTGCCTCAAACACATTTGAAAATATAGGCCATAGGAAGTTTTTCCTGTCAAGCTTGAACATCCCCTTCTGGCGCTAAATGCTCTCCAGCCCAAACTGTTTCACATAAGTCTTTTCCACTGGCATTGAGCAGTCCCCATCCACAGCTCTTGGTGGCCCCAGCCTTGTGCTGGTGTTTGTGAAACTGCATAGCGAACTAAGCCAGGGAACTGGTCTGGCTGAAAAAAATAACAGGGGAGGAGGGAAAAAACAAAGGTCACTGGATTCCCTGCATTTGCTCGCTGTGTGGCAGACACAAGTCCCCAGAGGTGGGGGAGAGGAGCTGCCCATTGGCTTAAATGACATTGCTACAGGTTGTCTAACCCCAGCCTCAGGGGGAAGCCCTTCAATGATGGCACGGTTTTCATTGGCCATGTTAGAACATAAATTCCCAGATCTAGGCTTGCTAAAATGGCCTTCAACAGAGCTTCTGCAGTCATGGAGTCCTAGTCAAACCGTGCTTGATGGCAGGTCAGTTGGAGGTCACTGTCATGCAATGCTCACCAGCAGCAGTTGTCTCTAAATGGGTCACAAAGTCATGTTCAGCATCTTTCTAGCTGAGAAGACTCCTTACCATTATCTTCCAAGATGATCGTAGAGAAGTTAAGCGTTGAATCTTGCATCTTGGCTGATTCAGGATTGGGGGGTGGATGCAGGGATGGAGAGTAGCCCTGCCGAGAAGGACTTGGGGCTGCTGGTGGATGAAAGGCTGGACATGAGCCAACAATGTGCGCTGGCAGCCCAGAAGGCCAACCGTATCCTGGGCTGCATCAAAAGAAGCGTGGCCAGCAGGTCGAGAGAGGTGATTCTGCCCCTCTGCTCTGCCCTGGTGAGGCCCCACCTGGAGTACTGCGTCCAGCTCTGGGCCCCTCAACATAAGAAGGACGTGGACCTGCTGGAGCGGGTCCAGAGGAAGGCCACAAGGATGATCAGAGGAATGGAGCACCTCTCCTATGAAGACAGGCTGAGGGAGTTGGGCCTGTTCAGCCTGGAGAAGAGAAGGCTCTGGGGAGACCTTCTAGCAGCCTTTCAGTACCTGAAGGGGGCCTATAGGAAAAATGAGGAGAACCTTTTTAGCAGGGCCTGTTGTGACAGGACAAGGCGTAATGGCTTTAAACTAAAGGAGGGGAGGTATAGGCCGGAAATCAGAAAGAAGTTTTTCACAATGAGGGTTGTGAAGCACTGGCACAGGTTGCCCAGAGAGGTAGTAGAAGCCCCATCCCTGGAAACATTCAAGGTCAGGCTGGACGGGGCTCTGAGCAACCTGATCTAGTGAGGTTGTCCCTGCTCATTGCAGGGGGGTTGGACTAGATGGCCTTTCAAGGTCCCTTCCAGCCCAAACTATTCTATGATTCTATGATTCTATGATTCATTCATAAAACAGATGTAAAAACACTTGCCTGCCTCTGTCATGGCATGAGAGGCATAGCAAGCAGAGGTGGCTGGGGACTTTCTGAGAAAACACACATTTGTTTCATCAGAATCAGACGTGAAAAGCTCTGGCTCAGGTCTTTGATCTGAATCAGTTAATTTTGGGACATCAGTTGCAACCTTCTAACCAAGAGAGAAGCTCTAACCAACCTGCCTGCTGCTTACTCTAGGGAAATAGTGTTTAGGGATTTGGTGTTGGCGTTTCATGATTTTTCAGGAAACAATACTGAGATAATTCTAAAGGAGAACAGGAAGCAGTTTTGAAATCCCAGGAATTTTTGAGGATGGGAAAACACGTTTCCAGATCAGCCTAATCCTGGGGAGGGATAGGAATTTCAGGTGCTGTGGGGGATGTAAGCGATGATAAGTGGTAACACGCACACACTGATTTTATTTTCCCCCTTTTTGATTATCTTTGGCCAAGAGATATAACAAAAAAGTCTACTGCATACTTTGGCACAGAAATATTTCTATAAATGTGGGCAGAAGCTGAAGTTGCCTGCAGCTGATAATGGGTGGTAGCTTGTGTTTATTTTGTGATGGTTGTCTTAGACAAAGTCCTTTGGGGATCAGGGGCTTTCCCAGCTGGAGGTAGATTGTCAGGGCCAAGGTGGGAATTATTCCACACCGGCATGCGATAGAGATGCTGCCACCTCAGCTTCACAAGGTCTGTTTCTGCCAAGCTTTACTCCTACGAATAAGCCTTCCTTGGGCTAAGTGTCTCATTGGATTTCAGTGGATAGGAAGAACATTTTCATGTAAGCGAGAGCAGGCTGAGGCAAGGTCTTGTGCCTTCACTCTGGTTTGGCCAGATGCAGAATAGCAGCATGGCTGCAGGATCTGTGAAGCTGCTCTAGTGCCAGCTTGTGTTTGAGTTTAACGTGCCTTCTTTCATAGCATATTAACTCAAAGGCCAGCAAGAAGATTGAGCTTAAGCACATTACTTCAGTAACGTGGCTGTAAGGGCTTCCAGATCAGAGCAGATGGTAGTCTGCTCAGCTCATAACACAAGTAGTGGAGCTCAGGGGTATGCCTGCCTGTCTGTTAGATATACACTAAGCATCTCTCTCTCTTGCAAGATTGGACAAGATTGCAGCTAACGTCATTGCCTTGGAAGATGCGTGCCCCTGCAGTGACAAAATACTCTTACTCAGCCAGGTGAGATCCCGCAGAGAATGTCCCAGAGCCCAAAAGCAGAAATCCTATCCCCCTAAACTCCGCCACTCCCCACCACAACTGTCTCTATCTAAGCAGGATCATCAGTATAATTTGGAAACCAGGATAAAGAACAAACTGAGGTACCTTCTGAATTAGTGGAGAGCTGGCTAACAATACAGAACTATCTCTAAAGTCCTGCCATTGTTCCCGAGAAGAATGATTTTGTCCAGTCTCAGTTTTACTTAAGGAGAGATATCAAAGGAAGGAGTGAAAGAAAGAAGAGCTATTGTAAGCATGAACACCTTCATTTCCCTTCGTTCGGAACACTGAAATCTGTAGCAGTCTTGTGCATGTATCTGGCAGCACAATTAGGTCTCATCATTTGTGGCTTCTCTGTCGTTTTTTCTTTTCATTTTGAACTCCTCCAGTCATTTCAAGCTTTTGAATAGATGTGGTGACACAATGGCTTTCCCTGCCCCCTGCCACTGCCATGATCTTTCTGATAATTCTGTCTCCTGAACCCCATCTGTACCCCCAGCCCAAAGTTTAAATAGGGCATTGACTGCAGCCCTTTCAGCTGCATTTGGTGGGACGATATTGCTTTGGAGTCATGTTAAAGCTGATATATAGCTCAATCTACACTGCCCACAAAAGGTAATTGTTCAATTTTATTTTTATAGTGCTTCAATTTACAGCAGGTAGTTAGATTTTGTATAGGCTTATGCATTTCAGATGGCAAAACCCTATCATTTTAGTGCAAAGGTTTCATGTAGCCACCTGCAGACTGTATTTTAAAAAGCCTGGCAATTTTTTTGTTCTGGGTTCTGGGACAACTTTGTTACACCTGTGGTTTAATATGATGTAGGATTAATTATACCCTATAGGCAACTCTGCAGCTTTTGTCTTTGCCTCTGAAAGGAATGCTTTAGAGGTGTCCAGCCACATTAAGGGGGGAAAACATTCTCTACATTATTACTTTGCCATTTTTCGGCAATAAACTGGCCATTGCTATGTTGTGATGGTTCTGCAGCTTCAGGGATTGCAGGTGAATTTTTCCTTGTGATGGGCTATTTCATCTGTAAAAATTGCATTCCTGGGGCCCCAGGCATATTATGAGCTTTAGAGACTAGCCCAGCCTGTGAACACCACCATATGCCACACGTAATTATTTCCCCCAGAGCAGATAAACCTTATGAGACACTAAAAGGAAAAGAAGATGCTGGCTGTAGTGGAAGACTTGGATGACAATCACCTAGATTAGATGGGAAACCAGCAGAAGGCAAAGCAGTTTGGCTTTCACAGGAGACTTCACAATGTTACTTAATTTAATGGTACTCCATTAAATAATAAATACTAGAATGAGAGCCTATGGGGTGATTCTTGGTATCTTCCCCATGCCAAAGTCTTATGTCTTTGTCTGGTGGCCCACTTCAACATTACGCAGGAGCAAACAACTGTCTGTTCTGATGCTGTAAGAGAATTTAATCTAATATCCTCTCACCAGTAATGGCCAGTGCATCTGAAAACAGTTCTGGATGCTCCATATTGGTGCTAATGGGAAGATCACTTGCAGAACTGTATCAGTTGGGAACATGTATGTGATTGATACAAAATCCCTTATGCTTTTCCTTCCCATACCTTGGGTGCAGCTGAAAGATTAAGCATAAATAATTTTGTCAATGCTAACTGTTGCTCTTGCCTCTGTATCATTAATAAATTTAATAACCAACAGCTCTAGCGTGAATTTGTGGGCATCCTGCTGTTAATTTTTTGCCACAGTAATAGCAAGCTGGCTATTTTCGTTCTTTGATCTCAGTCTTTTAGCCACTTTCCAATGCATGACGAAATGTTACCTCTCATCCCATGACTACTCATTTTTCATAACAGCCTCTGGTGAGGGACGTGGTCAAAAGCTTTTGCAAGTTTAAATAAATGGCCTCTGGTGGTTGCTAAGGGACAGGGTATTTCAGCTCTCCATGTGAAATGTGTGAAATGCAAGAGTATGGGAAGGCCGAGCTTTCTTACCAGCAAGATACAACCACAGGAGGGGAATTCATCTCAGCTGCCTTTAGCTGTCTACACACCAGCTGTCTAATCCAAATTAGTTATCATCTAGGCGATGTCTTTAGTGACTGGAGAAGGAAAGAAGTACCTCCAAAAGGCGATTCATTTCATCCTAAAAAGGTGTGTTTAAAGGTTTCGTTTGCTGAGATGCCAACTTCAATGGCAAAGCTGGCTTAAGTAGCTTCTGCTCCTGAATTTGCAATTCATCTTCCTTTGGATGTGCCGGTACAGCTGTTGCTGGGACCACGCTAGAAGAGAGAAACTGAATAGATTTGGCTTATTTTTAACCTCACAAGAGACTCTTATGGAAATTAAGGATATGGTTTCGCAGGCAGCTGAGCTGATTTAATGGCTAATTAACAATGAAAGGTGAAGGTCTGGGTCATCTTCCCTCCTCTCCAACAGGATGGTCTGGTCCTCCCTTACATGCCCAGCCATGTGTTTTCATCCTCTCTCTGCATCATCACGATGCTCCTGTACTTGCCAGGATGAACTTGTCAGGGAAGTGATAGAGCAGAAAATGAGCACTACCAAGCATGATAATTTTTGAGCTACATTATGTCCTTGATTTTGCTGTTGTTGCACCTACCAGAATGGTGGCACTGGTGGTGAGGGAAGAGAGTGTGGAGGAGATTGGGCCAGACCACTTGGTAGTAGTGCACATTTCCATGGATGCAAAATGACTCATGAAACCAGACATTACATAGTCACTGGGCGAGAGGTAAGGTTCTGTCATGCTTTAAAGCAGGTTGCCCAAGACTGTGTCCAGATATTCAAAATCTGACTGGGAAACCTGCTCTAACTGACCCTGATTGAACAGAGCATTTGGACTAAATGATCTCAAGAGGTCCCTTCCAACCTCAGCAGTACTGTGATTCCATGATTAGGGACTGTCTCCCACAAAGAGTCTTTTTATGCTGGTCAGATCAGTAGTAGGCTTTACAGCCTGGTCGCCTAAATAGCTGTAATGGCACAATTGAGAAGGTGGCAAATGGGACCACGAGAGTGTGAACACTTGACTGAGGATGGTGGGGAATGGAAATTTTATAAACTATTTTTCCTGCTGCAGTCAGCATCTTGTTGAGCAACCTTTATATAGTTTGGAGTAATTTTGTTCACTCCAGGCACTTACTTCATTTCACTGATTGTAGGGGGAGCTTTGATGAGTAGCTTAAATTAAATAGCTAACTTTCAGATGACTAAAGTTTGGCAAGAGGAGTGTCACTGTAAGCTGCTATACATCAGTGCTACTTGAGGCCCAGAATGCAGCCATTGTGAGGAGTTGGCTAGTGTAGCCTCAGAATGCTCAGGGAAAGCCTTTCACAATATGGTAAAATCATTTCACTCCTGGGCTTGTTTTTTTTGATGTTAATGTTATGCTTGGAAGCCTCAGCTGATCACTGCACTTTCCTGGTGTCCTGTCTCTAACTGATTTAAGTGGGGACTCCATTAGGACATCACAAATGATGTGGTAATTTGGTATGCTCAGAGCCTCTTCACTTATTTAAAAAGAAAGAAGGCAATGGGTGAGTCATCCATTATTTATTGATAGCACTTAAGAAAGCACTGTGGTAGATGCTGTTGCAAATGGACATATCATGTGATTGAGAAATTAAAGTCTGTGGATGACACTTTCTAAAGATTGTTTCAAAAGGTCTTTCAAAAGGAAAAGTTTCCAAGCTTTGACAGCTTTGAAAGGATTGCTTTGGAAGCTCTAAGTTGCATGAATGGCTATTTTCAGATGGCACCAAAAGCCACATAAATTCCTCTACATCCTCAGATGCCCAGATGTTGTAGATACTTCCTGAGTGAGGAAGGCCAGAAGGTAGCTA
The DNA here is from genome assembly GCA_009819775.1 of Phoenicopterus ruber ruber. NCBI lineage: Eukaryota > Metazoa > Chordata > Aves > Phoenicopteriformes > Phoenicopteridae > Phoenicopterus > Phoenicopterus ruber. Next base: position 191,567,396 of record CM020215.1, read on the forward strand.
ACCTACCTTCTACATAACCTACCTTTCATTATGTCTTTAGGGATGAACTGTATTCCTAGATCAGTGTCTAGGAGAGAACAGGACCTAGAGCCTAGCTTCTCCACGCCACCTTCATGACTTGCTGATCTTCAGGGTATTTTCTCAAAGCAGGACCTCTTTAGAGGGGTTGCAAATGTGGTGAGTCACAGTAAAGGAGGGATCCAAGAAGAGGTATCCTTCCCTTCTCTACCTGTAGAGGCCTCAATCACAATTTCTTTTGCTTTCTTGCCAAACCAGAGGCGTATTAGAACTTGACCCATACATTGCTGTCTAATGACATAAACCTACTCACAAGCTTCCTTTCTTACACTCAGTATATCTGATATCAGAGAGAGGTGGAATGTATCATGTATTTATGAGGTGGAGTCAAACTGATAACCAATGGTCCTAGAAACAGTGTAAGTTACAAACACATAGGGCTAAAATATTAGGGTTGGGACTCATCATCCCTGCTTTGAATGCTTACAGCATGTTTATGTCTGAAATAGCTGTCTAGATGCCCTTTGTAGTCAAGGGGAAGAAGTGGGTACCTCTGGGCTGTGATTCATCAGGCCGATTTTAATCATCTTGCTTTGGTGCAGAAACTTCTCTTTTTCTCAATCTACTATAAAGGAAGACTAGGTAAGCAGATCAGATGAGGACATCCAAATGGAGGCAAGATGAGTCCTCTCTTAGTGTATACCAACCACAGCGCACATATGTGTGTGTAGTCTACCTTTCTGTGTGTGGGAAAAGTTAGTCTCTTGCATAGAAGTCGGACTGCTGCAACCCAGCAAACATAATAAAAACTTGAATTCAGCTGGCTTTCAGGAAATGAGAAAATCAGTGTGTGGCTGGAGGAAGAACATAAAGGAGGAGACTTCACTGGTTTAAAAGCACCAAGACAAATATAAAACTGCTGGCCTGTTCTTTAGACTCCTGGAAAATAGGTCCAGTCTGTTGTTCCTATGAGCATTTCACTAAAAAATGCAAACCCCTTGCCAGGTGAGATATTTGCCTTTAAGTTTCTGCACAATGTGGAGCCATTCAAACACGTATTCCTCTCTGCTCGTTGTAAATGTTGCTACACTTTCCACTTTTTCTAAGTATCCTACCAATGTGCAGAAAGCTTAGTAGGTGTAGGCTTGAGCCAACCGAGGATTCTCTATCTGTACTTGGAAATTGCAAAACTGCCATGTCTCTGTACATAATTTGTTCAAGCACCGTGCCAGACTAATAGGGCTACATAGCTTCCAGACTATATCTGACTGGCTCGGAGAGATGGAGACATCAGAAACACAGGCATCTACCCCGCTGGACTGAGAAATGTGTTTGTGATATCAAACACATTTTTTTTTCCTGTTGAGTGTTGTGTAAAAGAACTAAATGAAAACCATCATTAGTGTGATGTCTACTTTCTCTGTAAATTGATCGTGGCCCAGCACTGAAGTCCTATGCTTAATCTTTAGAGGAGATTTGAACTTTGCTACTGGGTTCTTTTCTGCTGTAAATATCACTGTATCTGTTTTGTGCAGACAGTCTTCGTTGTTATGCTGCACTGGTATCTGAGTAAAACTGAAAACTTGTAATAAACAGGAAATCAGAGGAGATAAACTCAGGATACCTTTTTAGTTTCTGTGGGATTTTAAAGGACCAGTTGTTCTGCACCAGTGCTTGAAATGTCGCAGTTTGTCTTAATACGTAGCAATATCAAAAACAATCAACCACAGAAATTATCTGGTTTCCATTGACGGAAAAAAAAAAATCAAATAACTGTTGTGGGTTTTTTAAATACTGGTCTTTTGTGCTTTCACAAACCTTGGATATTTTCAGGCAAGGCTTTCTGCCTTCAGCCACCCATAACAAACAAAAGAATTTGTTTAACTATTCATGTATTTTTCCTGTTGATACTGGAAGCCCAGAGGGTCCTTATCATCTCCTGACTTTTCCCATAGCAGACCTCAGAGGAGCTGGCGACCAAAAAAACCCCAGTCTCAGACTCCTGTGCAGAGTTCCTTGGACCTTTCTGGAGCTTTGCCTATATGAAACATTTAAAAAATGATGACTCAGCAAATTCTGCAGAAAAGAGTAGTTTAGTGGAATTTTCCTATCACCTTTTTTCACTGGCAGTGCTCCCATTTATCAGGGTTTCATCTACACCCGTGATGGTAATATTGTGCCTATAGTTTTGCTGTGTGTAAACTTTCTATGAAAAATGTTATTGTGAGAAATCTAATTTTCTTCTCCCATCATTAGCTGGTGTAGGAAAACAGCCCATAAGCACTGTGAATTGTGGTACAGCAGGTTAATAAAATCATTTGCATTTTATCAAAGTCTAACGAAGTGTTCTCAAAAAAGTTCCAAGCCTGTCAGTACCTGCTGATGTAATTCCGTTAATTTACGATAAAATGTTAGGTCCTGGACACCCTGGTTATGCATATTTTCAGTGACTTCTTATGGAACGGGAAGAGAAGCGTATACTGTTAGGAAGCAAAGTAGGTAGACTCCAAGGTGACATGGTCAGCCTCCATCAGCCTCTTTGGAGCTGAAGGAACTGGGATTTTTGAGGAATCACTGAGGGGAAGCTCTTCTTTTCATTGATAAATAACGATACAGCCCAAGTGCTGCAGCTCAGTGCTCAGGTGACAAATGACACTAGAAACCCACCTATCCAAACCAGTCATCCAAATAGCTTGGAAAGCCTCAGCTCCCATTGCTGTTGCGGGAAAAGCTGTGCTTTTTACATGTCCTTTTGTTTAACAAGGAAGCCCTCACTGTGAGTGGCAAAGCAACAGTGATATGGTCCAAAGTGTCCGGATGAGCGAGGCACTGTGACAAGAGGGACGGGCTTTGTCTCAGGTGACTTAGCTCCCTGAAGGTTAAACATCTACTCTAAAGCTGTGGTTCCTTGAATATTTCTCTTGGCAGCAGAGCTGCTTTAAAGAAGTTCCTGCTCTGCTAGCTTATTCCTACTCCCATGTTTCTCCTTTTGATGGGTCAATACTGCTCTTCATGTGGCTATACATTGAAATGCATTAACCTAATCTGAGAGGGTGGAAACGACCACAGAGGACAACCTTTTTTTGTTTTTTTTTTTCTTTTTTCCCCCCATTGTTTTTCAACTGGACGAGTTCTGTCATCTGATTCAGAGAATGTCCTCTCAAAAAGCTGGACCAACACCTCTGAGGAGCAACGAAGTCTGGGGAGAAAAGAGAGGGGATGGGAATAGTGTATGCTGCCAGTGCCATAACTGTAAACTGATGTTTAATACGTGTCTTGCAGCAAGGGATGAATCACATTCCAGAGGTGCCTCTCTCTATCTATTGACCATACATACAGGCTAAGCAACTAACTTAGATGAAGGAAGCCATTGAGGTACCAAAACAGAGGTGCCTGCTGCCCACTGTGTGCCTTAGGGTATTCTTGGCCTCTGCCTGACACTCTAGAGGGTAAAAGTCCTGTGTTGTAGCTGCCAGGCCTGTGCAGATGTCTTGACTCTGCAAAGATGTCTCAAATGGCACTAGATGTGTGTGTTTGGGCACCTGAATTGCTCTAAAAGTTCTACTTTAGACATTTACAGTCAATTTCAGTTAACTGAGTGTGTGAAGATCTGTTGTCAGTGTATACATGCAAAGACCACACATGTGGACCTCCTCTCCCAGCCTTTATCACCTACTCTGGAGCCATGTACAGGGGGGCTCATCATGTGTCTCTCCTAGTGAGTAATGGGGAGCAGAGTCCAAAAACCAAAGCGAAACCAGTGCAGCCAGGGCTAACTGATAACCCACCCCCTTGTTTTGTTCTAGTGGCTGGAAAAAAAGGGAAAATAGCTTAAATTATCCTTGAAAGAAGGTACTTTTTTAGTGGGTATGCAATGAAATAAAGGAACAAGTTCCAAGGGGGGCACAGACTTGGAAAGACAGTGCTGAGGAGGACTCATGGCCTTGCACCTCTCTTCTCTTTGCTACCCTTGGTATGGACTTCATCCGTGGTGTTGTGAGCATGCGTCCGTGGCTTCCAGCAGCATCCCCCAGAAAGAGCATTTATTCTGCTTGTGCACCTGGGAAGCAATTTGTTGCTGCCCTGAACTGGCAGTAAAGCATCTCATGTTACTGGCCAGTAGGCTTGAAGGCTTCACCTGTTCCCATTCTTGGCTGTCTACCAGCCCTGTAAAGGGAGGGGGTAACTTTTATTCTACGCCTACATAAGCCACAGGAGGGAAATAAGAGTGGAGGAGTTTCTTATTCCCTTGCAAGAGTGTATGGTCCAAGCTGTAGTCTCAGCCCGTGCACATACATTTTAATTCATTTGTAAAAGGTAATTTTTACTAATGAACTTTCTCAGAAATTTCCTTCTTGCTTTACAATGTATCTGTGTAAGGACCATGTGATTAAAATCCTTGGGCATGCCATGGAAGATGGAACCTGCTTTAATTATAATGTGTTGTTCGCTGACCATTAAATAAAGATGAAATAAATTGTCCCATTTTCTGTCTCCGGGGCTGGTTGTTTGAGCATATTACTCATCTGGGGAGAGTGCATTGTATTGCCAAGGCTGAGAGCACACACATTTATCATTAGCAACAGCACAGGGATGAGTTGCTTTCCTGTAGCCTTGTCTTTTGTTTGTGAGATTAACTTGTTTTCAACATTGCGAATTCAATGTTACGGAACAATTCCATACTCAGTCATTTGAGAGCTGAATATGGTTTTCCCTCCTGTAGAAGTGCAGGGTTTTCCTATCCTGAGCAGTGTGCTCTTGAGATTTTACAGTTACTATTTACCACTGAAATAGTGTATCAGGCTTTAAATATAGGGGAAGGAAAGGTCTTTTCATTGTGCAGGTGGAAGCATGCTCTCTTCCATTGGATCTATTTTGTTTGACAGCAAGAATATTGCCTCTGCAGAGTTTATGGACTCGGGCACCTTTGATCCAAAATCTGACATTGCCTTAAACACAAAATCAAAGCCATTTGATATTTAGAGCTGTGGAGTCTGCTTAATCCCCTCTGATTCTTGCCCCTACTGCAAAGTCAAGTCTCTTCATTTGGGTCTCAAATATGGATTTAAATGCATGATGTTATTAACCCTTTCTTCTACCGGTGATAGGTTTGTTGACTTCAATGACAGGACGGAGAGGTAGGACGGACTGATGCAAATGAAGGTGATTATTTATTCTGCCCTGTCTGGTATGATGCCATGATTGAGGCCTTGCTTTGTTTAGTGCTTAAAGAGATTCCATGGAGACTTCTTAAAAGTGAGGTGTGGGCAGATGCATGTGTAAAGGAGGGAGAAGAGCTTCACTACTATCTTTAGACATTTGGGTCAGAACTTGCCACCTAACTTCCAGCTGGAGCTCCCGCCAGAAGTCAGGCTCCAAAGACATTGGTGGGTTTGATCCGTGTTCCCTTACCAGCCATGCCGCTGTGAATCCACGGCAGCAGGAGTTCATTTTTAGGCTCAGATCTCCAAAGGGCCCCCCGGGGAGCACACTGCCTTTCCCTCAGCTGCTGCAAAGAAGAGGGCTTCTAGCCTCCCGATGCCTGTGCCCATCCACTATCAGTTCCCCGCTTCTGCAGATGAATTGATAACAGGGCAGCGACTTATCAGTGCTCCCGGGGCAGTTCCCAGCGCCTCCTGGTTTCTCTGTGATTGAGGAGAGAGCAGTCCCTTTGAGGCAGGGACGATTTTATTCCCACAGCGCAAACTGCCGGTGACACAGGCGAAGAAACCCGCCTTCAAAGTGAGGAGGGGAAAGGCAGCGGCTGCCTCGCCTCTGGACGGCCTCCCGCCAGTTAGCACGCCGCCGGACGATGAATATTACATTTATTCCTCTGGAACAAAGGATCTGAATTCTTAGTGCTTATGGGGAAAAGGTTGGAGGCAGCTCCAGGGCACTGTGTGAAAGGAAATAAAAAAGCAGTTGTAAATCATTACAACCCAGTGGGAGAAAAAAAAAAGCAGCCCATTGTCTTTTATTACAGTGCTAAATCAACGAGAAAGGAGGTAGGTGGATTTATCAAGGTGGAATCCACATCGCTTACAACACCCAGATTTGCTTTCATTAGAATGTCAGTTTTCTGATCAAATGATTTTGTTTTCATTAATTAGGCTTTATGCAAATGCAGCCCCAAAAGCGCTAGTTCCTGCTCACAAGTAAGAAATCCCAACTGCGTGGAAGCGGAGTGGTTGTGTAACTCTCCTTCTCAAGGTGAACACAATTAAATGTAAAAACCCTAACAAACCCAGAGCCCCCATATCTCTCTATATAGCCACAGGGATAACTGATAGTACTTAATGCTCTGACTGGCTTCTACCCCTGTTGTTGAAAGCCAGCACTAAGGCGAACGCAAGCATAAATAACTGATCACAAACAGCAAAAAGAAAGTTGAACTAAGATATTCAACAAAAGCTTTGTTCAAAATTGGGTGATGGGCAATTCCAAGCATAGAAAGAACATAGTTTTAAAATATTTTAACCTCAGCTACATAATCAATAATCCCTTTTCATATGCTCTCTATACTGTTTTATTGCACTTTCTGTTTTCATTAATCCCTGATTCTCCATAATGCTGTGGAACAGCTTCAGCAGACATTCCCACATCCATAAGGCAGATTGCCTCAGCGATTCCGCCTAAATGGATTGAAGGTGAGAGAGGGACAATATGTGGGCAGCAGTGGGAAGCTCTTTACAGCTGAGTAGATTTTTGGGGGAGAGAGAGGAAAGATTTCATGGAAGCAATCATGTTGTTGCTTGGTTGTGAAACATCCTGAAATGTAATATTGGTATAATATAATATAAATTATATAATACATAATTATTTTTTTAAGTGCTTGCAAAACGAGGGGACGCGGGTCCTGTGGATCAGCTCACAGACATTCTGCAGTGCCAGGCGTGTTTGTCTGCCTCTGCTCAGAGGGTCTGGGCTGCTTCTGTGCTGGGCGCACTCCAGCTGCTTCCCCGGGTGATGCTTATGAGAAGAAGCGGTGCGCTCGTGACAGCTGTGGCGTTACGTTCTGGTGCAGAGAGACAGGAAACACTCTTTGGGGGTGATCTTCCCTTTCTACTTTTAATCTATGTTTATCAGGAACTCTACCTGCCTCTTTGTGCTCACTGATAAATTGACCTGGAAGTCAAAAGACATGGCTCCTTCTTTCTGGTTTCATGCTGTTCGCCCCTTAAACACTGCAAATGTGCCTGGATGGCAGACACGTATGGAGGGGACATGGGCTGGGTGGTTGGTGTCTGGAGGAGAGACAGCTTGGCTGTGCCATAGAGGTAACCCAGCAGGTGCTGAACTGTGACATGGAGCCTGTAGAGGTGTTAAGGCTTCCTGGGGGTCAGTTCAGAGCTTTGGTGGGATGGAGACCACAACCAGTGGAAGAACCAAAGGCCTGTGGGGAAAAGCGTACCAGAATGTTATTTAGAGCCAAGAGGGAGATGGATTAAACCTCTGCAAGAGCTGGGTATATTCTTTTTCATTAAGAACTGTTAACTGTTGAGGTCGTGGGAGCATAGTTACAATGCAGGGGCTGGGGTGGCCCTGGCCAGATTTTGCCTAGGAGCAAGACTCCAGGGTGTACCAGACCCTCACTTATACTGTGGTTACCATAGGTTGTGGAAAGACTGGTTCTCTTTCCCCTCCTTCCCTAAAAAGATGTAATAGAAGGAGAAAAAAAGATAGAGTTTAATAAAAATGGTAACATTTACTAAAAGTTACAGAATAGCTTCTACATAAGGGCTAAGTAGGTAGGACTATTCAGCCTGGAAAAGAGGTAATTGAAAAGGTTATGTGAAAGACTTATAAAATAGTGAGTTATAAGGAAAAGTGAATAGCAGACTCTCCTATTCGTTATAAAAACTAAAGGGCATCTCAAAGACTATTAGCAGGCAGTGAGTTCAAAACAAACAAAAGGAGGTGTTTCTTCACACAGGTAGTGAGCAACATCTGTAGCAATTGCTGAAACTGCTGAACTGCCTATTTTATAAGAGTAATTCATGGCAGAAAAATTCCCCAAGGGCTGTTGAGTGTAAGGATGTTGCCTCTGGCTGGGAAAGTCCTTGAGCTGCAAAGTCTGCAAGCCTGGAGGAATGATCTGGAGAAGTGTCTGTACATGCTTGCTCTGTTCTTCAGATGGCCAGATAGGGAACTAGAAGGATCTTTGATCTGACCCAGTAAATCCATAATTGTGGTCTTAAAGTTCAGGAAGAGTTTCGGTCCCTCTGCATCTGTTTCAAAGACCCGTCTGTAGGAGGGTCAGCTTGAAACATGTTGAAAGATTTTCTTGGTTTTCCATATGTACATTGCCTCTTGCTGGTTTAACCGTATGGGTGCACGCTACTGTTGCTATGGCCTGGGAGACTGGTGTGCAGAAAGGAAAAACATCCTGTGCTTATTCTTTTAAAGTATATTTGGAGTGCTTTTTAATGCATGTTTTTTCTTTATTCTCTTTTTTTCCCCAATCATAAAGACACAGCCGTACACTGATGAGCTAAGTGCACTGGGCTTAATTGTCTGTTTCTGTGCTAGGGAAAGACATGGAAAGGTAAAGATAGCATAAGCTACCGTGGGGAATTCTTGGGCCCAGTGTTTTCCAGGGTGTATTGCAAGGCCTGCCAGCTCCTGATATGAAGATAGCTACTTCAGAGCTGCTCTAATTTATGCTTATCTTTCTACAGGCTTTGGGAAACAAGTAACAGGAGAGTAGCACACTCCAATTATGCCCTTGATACACTCCTTATCCTGAGAACCATAAGCGTGACAGCCTTTATTCTGTCTGCTCCTTGTGTCTGCTCCTTGAAGAGGCACAGCAAAAGGGACAGAGGGAGGAAGGGAGGGGAGTCCTGCATAGGTAGCAGGAGGGTTGTTTCTCCTGGTTTTAAATACCTTTGGGATTTTTCTTTCTTCTTGGATTTTCCTATTCATGAAAATGCAGGCTCTTGCTGGTGAGCTAAGCTCACTTTAGTTTGTCAGAGTAGGATGAAATTCCTAGCATAATGGAGAAGCAAGCCTGCTAGGCTGCCGCAGGCAAATTGAACATCGGTCTAGAGATTTCCAGAGCTCCTTTGTCTCTGTCACTTGGAATTCCCTCATCCTACTCATCATCAGTTCACCCTCTGCATCCCGCATCCACTTCCCTAATTCACATCAGCAAAATGAACAAGACAATGCATCCTTCCAAAAATGAAATATCAACTGGGAACCCACTGACGTGTGATTTCCCTCCTCCCCACCTTCCCTCTCAGTCTCAGACGTGTTTATGCTTTCATTCCTCCCCAGCCTGCCGGGAACAGCCACTAAGGCATTTGACTTTAAATGATGAGTCTGTAGCTGGGGAGGGCAAGAGGGTGGTCTCCTAAGCATGGCTGGGAGTTATTACTCCAGGTTAATTACTAGGGGAATTTATGTGGTGAGCATCAATCAAGGCTTAGGCACATCAGGTTCTGCTGTATAGACTGGCCTGTGCCCAAACTGCATAAGATGACTTTTGTCTTAATATTATTACTGTATTTGTCAGCTGAATATATAGCCCAAACATATTCTGAAAATGGGAAACTCGGGCAAAAAGCATCAAATATTCCAGGACCGTGAATGTCAGTCTGCATAGCAAACAAAATAAACTTGGACTGCCTGGGGTGAGTGATAAATTATAACAATTTGGCATTGATGGGAAAAGGGCTAGTAATGGATTATAACTTGTTACCCTTGCTTAGGGTTACTGAACCATGTCAGGGAATTATGGAGTGAAGGATAATATGCATAAGCCAGTTTTGCTAGTGAGATTGAGGTAACGCGCTAGACAAAAGCAGGCTTGTGGCACTGATATTTCCTTCATCAAACCAGAGGCTCTTTTAAATGTTGGGAACAGCTGACTATTACTCCCTCCTGGGACTGACTTCTTGAGAAGGCAACATTTGCCAAATAAAAGTGATCAGGTGATCCATGGTAATAAATAGTATTTTTAACTTTCCCGTACAGGATACGAAAGAACCAGAGGGGAAGAAAACTGCAACAAATAAAATGTTTAGAAAAAAATCAGTTGCCCCCTTCAATTTGGAGCCCAGGCCAAAGATACAACCTGCCCTCATCCTCCTCCATCATAACATTTTCCTTGTCTCCCAGTTCACCGTAAGTGGCTCCCAGTTGTTCCCCAGCGTTTCCTCTTGGGCCCTGTGGAAAGCATCTTGTGTGGCCCAAGCTTAGGAGAAGGGTAGGGTGACAGTGGGGGAGCTCTCAACCCATCCCGGCTTCATAAGGGGTGAGTCAGAGAAAGGCATGAGGTGTGAGCTGGACTTTCTTCCCCATTTCTTTAAGCACCTGCCCAGGCGTGGTGGCTTTGAATGCCCATCCTCACTGAGGCCACCACAGAAGAGACACTGGGCCAGCTGGGATTGCAGGTGGGCTTCAGCCCTCAGGTGATGTGCTCATTGAACTGGCTGCAAGCTTCGGCTGAGGAAAGGCCTCTGGAATCTTAAGTTAGGTAAAATGAATTACATGACAACCAAAGGCTCTTCATGAAACTCAGTGATCTGTAGATGTATAGTGACCAAATGTATTTTAAGGAAGTCTGAAGAAAATCACTAAGGCTATAAAAAGGTACGCAAACTCACCCTTTTTACTTTGTCGAAACATGCTGTTTAAACTTGTTATAGCACTTTCACAGCCACAAGATGCAGAATGCACAACGGCGGGCTGGTCAAAAAGTCCTGGGGCACACACAGAGCACCCGTGAGCGCGGCCGGGCGGCAGCGATTGCTCCCTGCCACGGTGCGCCTGTGCAAGGAGATAAAACGTGCCGCATGTAGGCTGCCCGGCGACTGATGAGCCCCGATCGACAGCCCACGCTCTGACGGCTCCACGTTCAGCCCTGCCAGCAGCACAGAGTGGAAAATCTGCTAAATGTCTGCCTGGTTCAATCGGGTTTTCCTATTAACATTCCTCCATCGTAAACCTTGGGCAAGTGCCACGTAGCCGAGGAGGTGGGAAGAGGGGAGGGGGAAACCCAGGCGCGTTATTTCTGTGATGGGACAGCAGCACATGGTGACCGGGACATCATCTGCGGCTGGTAGGGGAGGAGAGCAGAGGCAAGAGGAGAAAGTATTATGGATGGAGGGGAATAGCAGGGGAGAGGAAATGCTAGGGAGACGCAGTTCGCTGCTGGCTTGTGTATGTTTTCTCTCGCTGTAACAGTCACTCATGAGGAGGATGATACACTGCAGCACGTCCTGGCGCTGCAGCCTGAGGGAGGCTTCAGCTAGAAGGGCCAGAGGCATTTGAAGCAGCCCCATGTGGGGCAGGCACCACGGGGCGCTCGGGGAGGCACACGCACGGGGACGGCACTGGCTCCCTCCCCCTCAAGCTGATTCCCCTGTCTCTACGCCGTCTTCCTTTCAATGGGAAACAAAAGCCAAGATTTTGAAATGTTGTAAAAAAGGCTCAGAGGCTATTTTGCGGTTTTTCTTTTTTTTCTTTTTTTTTTTTATCTGGAGATTGTGAAGTGTTATAGGGCGAAGGAACCGGGGCTGGGAACTTGGAAGAGGATGGGGAATTTAGGGACCCAACTCCTCAGGATTTCCCCATTTGGCACTTCTCCTTGTGAAAATTTCAGCTTTCATGGTGAAAAGCCCGGTTATGGCCACCGCTCAGCGGTGAAGTGAGGCTGAGTTTGGGTGGATGTGCTGTGCAGAGATGGACCAGGGGCAGTGTCTACCGTTCCTCCTCAGAAACCCTCTTCTCCAGGAGGGTAAAGAGGTGGATATCTGTGTGGCTGTCAGAGAAAACTTCATTCCTTCAGTGACAGCAGCTCTCCTATGGATGGAGGTGGAGGTTTATGGCATATGAGTACTGTGCAGTAAGGTCGAAGGTTGTAGATATGCTGATAGCTATAAAGTTTGCAGGTGAAACCCTCCCCAGCACCCCCCAGTTTTATAGTGGAAGGATGAGTCCCTCTGCTCTAGCTGGAGCAATGCAGAGGGAGCTCGCTGCATCAAGACTGACATTCCCAAGTGGGCCATAATCTGCTCTCACATAAATAAACAGCATGCAGCTGTCACAAAAGCTTTCATGGATTCAGGGCAAAAAAAAATGATAAAGATATGTGGCAATTAAAGTATTTAATATTCAAATGAACCTGATGTCCTATGGAGCTGACCTAGAGTGTGTTCTTGTTAGGAAAAGTAAAGCCAGCCAGCTGGATGCTTTCCCTTCAGCAAAGTAAGGGACCGCTGCAGCTGAACTGATGCTCTCTGGTGCCCTATGCCTGCCATGCTGAAGGTGAGTCAAGCACTGTCTGGAGTGTCATTGTAACACAAAACTTCACGCATTGTCCTCAGAACATGAATCATATCACCTTCCTTAAGCCAATGAACTGACCGATTCCTTCTCGTCCTGCTTTCCTCTGTGATGCCCAGGCAAAACTGACTTTTTCCGTGCTCTTCATGAAGTCTGTAAAATTCCCTCGTGGATAAGAAGCACACATCTCCAATTTATTGACCAACTTTTAAAAAGTTTTAAAACTGGTAAACAGACAAATAAGCTTACGTGGCTAATCGAAAGACAAATGAATTGCTCAAGAATGCATTTACTTCAGGGTTTTTGCCAGTTTGCAGCTGCAATGCTAATTTTGGTGTCTGTGGTTTTAGGCAGAACAAGCGTGGATGCTACCCTGGTTAACGTAGAATACAATACTAATGTAATGCCAATTATAGATAAACATCTTAATTAAAAACTGAGGAAAGCATGCTTAGATATTTTCTAGAAAGTAAGATTGGAATGTAATCTGAATCTTTACAAATGCAATGGGGACTAACAGATAATCTTGATGTTCTGAGCCTTTTCGTTTGGAAACAGCGTTTATTTTGAAACAGCGAAGCCCTTCTGCACAGAAGTAGTCCTGTTTTCAGAAAAACTGCCTGCCATGTTGACAACAGAAATGAGTGTTTGTACTCCAACACAAGACATATGACTATTTTATATGTCTTGAAATAAAGAGCATGTTTTCCAAAAAAGGCTAATAGGCTGGCCTATGTAACTATTGAAATTTGAGGCGTTTTTGGCAAATGCTTTACGCAATAAGGCTGTTGTGGTCACACAGTCATCTTATTTTTGCTTGCCTCTCACAGATGCCTGTTAATAAAACGCGACAGCTGAATTTGGACCTGATAGAGGCAGAGTTTCTAAGTTCCCTGCTGCTCTCAGAGTCGAGTGGGTAAAAGCAGGAGGGTCCTAATGAAGTTCTGCTGAAGACAGTCGAGATCAGACAGCAGCCGGGTGTAACATTTGGCCGGGTATTTCCTAAGTATCACTGGCTGCATCCTCAGGTGCTGCAAATCAGCGGGGCTCCACTGAGCTCCGTGGGCCGTGGTGGTTTCTCCTGGGACGTTGAGGCGCTGCGTTTCTGCCACTTTCTAAAGTGGCTTTTTACGCGTCAAAAGGCTCTGAATCAAACCTCTAAGGAGTACGTAGGATGAAAAGTACAACGAATTTAGGAGCAGCTACCCAGGAAGCTAACTTAGCGATAAGAACTTGCTAATAAAGTGCTCGATGAGAAAGGGAACTGATATTTGAGAGTAACAGGTCAACAATGGAGCTCAAAGGAAATGTTTGAGGCTTTCAGGTGTCCCAGCTGATTTTTGATGCTGAAAAGATATCAGATAGTCAGAGCTCGCTGCACGCTGGAGACTAGTGCGAAACATGCTGCGAAGTCTGTCTTCCAGCTGACAAAACAGCCAAGCCATTACAAGGCAATCTGGCTAGCATTATATCTTTTAATATATTTCCAGACTTTAGTTTCTGAAATCTCCAGAGGATCATGAGCCTCCAAGGTCATCAGGGTTTCGACCTTTCTTTTATTGCCATAGCAACCAAAGCTGTCTTTAGTGTTTAAATTAGTTAATCAATTGCAGTCCTTGATTTATGCTGGTTGGCAGCAGCCATCCTTGAAAGCTATTTCTTGACTAATATGTGCTTTTATCACAGGAGGGTATTCCCACACCTCAGTTGAATAAGACCCTTTGATAGAGGAATTCACTTCATCATCTGAATTCAGTACCTCATCTGGGGCCAACTAGCATGAATTACTATTATAGATTTTTTTTCCCCCTAGAATCATCTTAATTCTGGTTTACAACCCCTTAGAAGAAGACGGGGGGTCACTTAATTGGAAAAAAGCACGGGCTCTAATTGCTTCCATAAAAAAGGAGAATGCTCCACCTTTGAACTGTGTGTAAATGAAATTACAATGCACAAACAAATTAGTCACTTCAAAGAACTCTTTTGAATGAGGTCAAAATATGAACCGTTTTCTGTTTAACTGTCATATTCTGATAAATCCTGATTCTTCTGAGAAATGGCATGGAATAAAGGATTAAGGGCAAGGTCACTGACTGAAATGCCCCGAGACCCAGGACTGGTCATTGATTTACTGCGTGGACTTGGGTACATTAGTCCAACCCTCTGCGACCCAGTGCCTTGAATTGCAAAGTGGGGCTAATACCTACCTTGCTCGAGTGGAACCAGAACGGTTAAGTGGTGAGTGTTTTCCTGTTTGAAATGGCACCTTCTTCTCTATTTCTTTTCCTCTGTGAAGCAGATGTATCTGCACGAGTACAGGTGCTCACAGCCAGTTCTGCCTGTGCTCCAAGGTGGCTTAAGAGAGTCACAGGTTCATGGGGATGGGAAGGGACCTCTGGAGGTCTCTAGTCCAAGCCCCTGCTCAAAGCAGATCCAGCAAGTTGTTCAGGCTACGTCCAGGTGAGCTTTAAATACATCCAAGAATGGCGATCCCACGACCTCTCTGGGCTTGAGTTGGCACTGCTTCATCTCCGCAGAGATGTATTTATGAGGACTGCCCTCTCCCAGCAATGCTTTGTACAGTAACATATTTTAATAGTTTTGCACTTAAACCCTCTTTGCCTCCTTGGACAATCAGTGAAGTCAGGCTTTGGCTGTCTGTGCCTGTCTAGGCACAACCTAAGGAATTACCAGCCCATACTCTCTATGGCAGCTCCATATTAAAATTAATTTCCAAATATTGGTCAAGCTCTGATCTGTGAGCAGGGTTTTCTTTCTCTTCCAGTCATTAGTAGGAGCTTTAAGAATGACAAGCATGGAGAAAGTTGAGAATTTCTTGGTGAACTACTAGAAAACAAAGATAATATATTCTCTGTTTTGGGATATGTTCTCTGCTAGAGTCCTGGATCTCAAAACCAAATAGTTGAAACAGTGTACATGTACTTCTTATAATGCCTATCAATACCTATTCTTCATTGGGCTTTAGAAAAGGATATGGACTCTGCAATGCCGAAGTCCACGTGCTGCTGAATTATGAAAAAGCGCTCTGTACCTTAGTGCTAACTAACGCAGAGTGAAGCGTGCTGTTTGCAGAGTAAAAAATAATCCCTGCAGTCCAGCACGGTGATTCTGTCTGTTGCCTTAAACTGGTGGCCCCTCGGGACACGTTCGCCCGGGCTGGCTTCTGACAACATGACCTCATCATTATGCTAAACCGATGTTCTTCCTGTCTTTACACAAATAGTCTTGCAATCCAAATGAGCACCCTCTTTGTTATTTTAAAGAGTGGCTGGTACCAAAGCGAATCATTTTTCTTTTGATTAGCATTTTCAAAGGATAACCTTCGTGAATTTTCCACAGAGGCTGCTACTGCTGCACAGTGCATCTGGTTGAGTTTTAATCATTTAGCAACTCTCGGCCTCAAAATGCTGTTGTTCCTGGGACTTCTTGAAAGTTGTGACATGACAGCCGGCGGGGACAATGCCTTTTTCCTGATGTGCATTCACTGTGTGATGGGATTCATGTTTTACATCCTCTGTTTACTGCCAAGAAGGCTGTTGTTGAGGGGAAGGTGAAACCAAAGAGGCATCTTTGTAACGTACAACAGCAACGTATCTGTGAAAGACGTGGGACTGAGTGCCAGCTTGGAGAATCAATAAAATCAGAGTAATTTTCATATGCTTGCTTACAGCCTTGGCCATATTTCCCCTGTAGCCCTAAGAGGGCTTTCATTTGGGCGAATGTCGATGCAACTTTGATCACGAAGTTGAGGCTTTGCCCCGTATATCGAGCGCTATCAAATGAACTGACAAGCACCATATTTGCAGTTCCTCTGGAACAACACTGTCCATTTGCAGAGGGATTAATTAGTGATGGTGCTCAGAGACAGGATTTCAGTAGTAACTTAAGGAATTTATTGCTTAATGTAAAATAAATGAAGTGGGAGAGGGGATGGAGATTAGGATGCAGTTTGCTGTTTTGTAATATTTAAGCGGATTGCAGGTATGCAGAATAGTTTGAATATCACTTTGGCACCAGCCCTGAGCCTTTTAATCTGATCCTATTTTCTGATGTGACTCTGCAGCCGAGAGGCACCCAGGCCCTTTGTGAAGTTAACAAAACAAGGCAAATGGTACCGGTGCGGTCAGCGGCCGTCGGTGATCCTCGCTGCTGCAATCCGCACCAGGAGCAGCGGCCGCGTGGTTTTGGTTGGAGTTGGGATTCCTCAGGGCGGCTGGACACTGTTTAAAAAGCAACTATAAAACCAAGAGGCTTTGGCAGTCTCTCCCTACAGAGGAGGTAAACCAACAAGATTTAAGAAGACAAGGTCACGGCACCTCAGAGGAGGGTTGTATTTGGCTTTTGAACTCCTTCTTGGCTTTTTGGTCTGACATGGACTGCATCTCCTTCTGAGGCAACCCCACAGCACCGCTAGTGTGCGTGGGATAATATGTTCAGGCCTTGGTCGTATAGGAAACCCTTTAAATCATTTGGTGGCAGCACCCCTTGTGGGAGTGAAACTTGTGTGTGAAAACTGCCTAACGAGGAAAGCAGGGTGAGAGGAACCTCACAAGTAAAAAGCAGGATTTAGTGATTTCTGATTTCAGATATCTGGTACTAAAGCCGTAGGATGTCGTCTGAAGAGTCAAACAGGAGAAGTCACTGAATGAAGAAACCTGTGCTAACAAACACATGTAAACTGCAAAAAGCAGAGTATGCCTTTGATGTCCATGTTATCTGTAGGGAACGTTTTAATTGTGTGCAGATCAGGAGCGGTTATCTTACCTTGATTTCAAGTTGCATACCCTTTCATTCTCCACCAGACTTTGCTCTCATTTTCTTTTCTTTTTTTCCTCTGCACTTTGCCTTTTCCTAGCTTTCTCTGCTTTTCCCCCAGTTGTTCTTTATTTAAAAAAAAACCTGCAGAAACTTCCTATTTCTGTCTTACCATCTGGTCTCACTCCACAGTGGCTTTCCCGCTAGATTGCTGCTGCTGGAACTGCATAGCAGGTATATGCCATTCCAGGCACATAAATTTTCCAGAAGGAGCTGTTACAACAGTGGTTTTTGCTTGGAAAATGCATTTTCAAAGTCAATTAGGATGGTAGTGATTTGGACCCAGGATATTTAAAAGCCAGGCACAATTAAACTGAGATCTTTTTTTAAAAGGAGAGGAATCTAATCTTTATAGCTATTATTCCCTCTTCAGTTTAAGTACCAGAATTTTATCATATCATTTTCTCCTTTCCTTTTTTACATAAAAGCTCTGCTTTCCCTTGTAGACCGTCTTCCCTTCCCGACACAGTATTCATCGCTGTAGTATCCAAGCGTATTCCTCCATGTGACTAATCGGTGTCATGTGTTTTCGTTTCCACCCTCTCCCTAAGAGCAGTAGGATGTTCAGTGACATCATTTTGCAAGTAGTAGGAAGAGGTTCTGTTTGGGTTGTGGTTCTGTTTTTTTCTTAATCCTGATTTTTGGTTGTTTCTCCCTCCTCCCCCTTCTAGTTACTGCACGGGGGCTTTCATTTTTCTCTTTCTTTTTCAATTTGCTCTAATAGCCTTCAACCTCTTCAGTCATTCTCAGTGCATCTCCACCTCACAAATGTATCTGGATCTGAGATGATTAATCATGGCACAGCAGTTTATTTTCTCTAAGGTATACATAGCTGAGTAGGATTTAATGCGCTTCAAAGGACAAACTCTCAGAGGAACAGCAGGACATTTAAATTCTCTTTTTGGATAGCTAGAGGAATTGTCAGGAAAACAATAATAGTGATATAGATAGATAGATATTACAGTGAGGGCAGTGTGGGGAGAGGAGAGGATTTACTTGTAAAATGCATTAGCAGGGGACTCCTCTAAAGTCTGACACCTGACAATGCGGGTTACTGCTGAAAGCCTATTTTAAAACTCACTCTAGCCATGCTGATCTCTTCATCCAGGATCATTTCCAGCAAGTGAAAGCTCATAACAGATTGACTTTTCCAAATTAGCCGAGGACAGTGTTTCCTGTTGATTAATGAAACCCCGGCAGCCAGTGAACCAGACGACGACAAAACCAGGCTTGTAAAGCAGTTGCTCCGGTCTGTGCAAGCCTCTGCACCGAGCAGCGTTCCTCCTGCCCCTTCCCCTGTGCCGAGTAGTTGCTGTGTTGAAAAGCACGACTTTTAGTCATCCTGAAAGTATTTGGGAACTTGCCCTGAAATTGCGGAAGATGTTTTCAGGATGAGGGTCACCAAGAGGGATGGTGAGGAGCCGGAGGTCTCTGAAAGGACTTGAGAGCTCGAGCCAGGTGCTGCCCTCGCTGCCCTGGGTGCAAGCCCCTGTCCCCCGGGGGAGCTAAACTGCTCCCCGGGGGTCGGTTTCAGTCCTACTTGTGGAAGCTCTTTTATTAAGTATAAGGTACTTAAACAGTCATTGCACTAGGACGGAAAAATAGGAGTCCTCCTTCCCAAGCAGACTACAGGCTCTTTCACTTTGTCTCACTGGATAGTTATTTCTTCCACGCAAAGCGGGGCAAGTCCAAGCCCTGGGACTTGGCTGAGATGACCTCGACGTGGGGCAGGGGAGGCTGGGAGGGAGCAAAATCCGCTGCTGAGGTGCCCTGGGTGGATGTGTGAACTGATGGGCTGTTGGCACTGCCCTGGTGCGAGTGTGCCAAAACTGAGCTTTTCATGGCCTTTGCTGTCGTTCAGAGTGCTGACACAGAAATGAATCTGTTTGGGATTTTTGTTTCGTTGACAAATGCTAAAAAAAATGAAACATATTTTTGGCTTTATCTGATTTATTGTTTTTTTTTTCCAAGCCAATGCTGTTTTCATTTTAGATGCAGGGGCCAATTATGACATAACCCTGCTAGAAATAATGTAGGGGATTACTCAATAATTATTTCTCTCTGTATTTTCATTACTGAACTGTTCCAGTTCCAACTCTGATGTTTTACTCACTTGACAAGCAGCCTTCATTTTATAGCTTAATGCTGTTAAACAACGCTATCATCTGCTTTCTCATTTTGTACCGCTGTTTAGCACTAATGATTCATGCAGATAATGTATACACTGTGTAACAGAAAATAAATACCATGGGGTTTGCTAGAAGAAAGGTAATACAATATTTGAGAGCCGTGTTCCCTTGAGAAAGGAAACTGTAATTGTTTCCATAATGCGTCTGCCTGATGACTTCTGAGCCTCACAGTCTGTGAGACTGAGCTCCTTCTCCCCGCTGCCTTCCCACAGCAGGCTGAGTTCAGCCCCGAGGAAGGTCTGGAGGACAACCCCATGTTTCCAGCGGGTAAGGAGGAGCGTAGCTCAGCCCTGGAGCTGCTGAGCAGCTGTGCCCACCGGGACGGGCTGTGGGTTTACAGGTGGGTGGTGGCGGTTCCCTGGGTCTCTCCTCGGGGCACCAACGTTGCCTCAAATGCCTGCAGCAGTGCATGCAGAGCTGTGGATGTCAGGGGGTTGGGATGTCATCTTCATGGCTTTCCTCCAGTCTGGGGAAAGTCTCGCCCCCACCTCCATAGTCCCTTCTCTGCTACTCCAAGTATTAGTAGCTGCTAGAGTTTGGTGGATGTGACTCAACACCAGGCTGTAGTCACAAGAATACACTCTATCCATCAAATAATAACTTGAGGGTGAATTGCTGAGTTTCTGAGGCATGCTGTTTCAATCTTGATGGCCTGCAGTGGTTTTGGTGAAGGAAGCTCACCGCAACTAACAGTCACAGGTGGCTCTGAAATCCAGAGGGCATAACCCATGGTCAATAATTTCAAAAGTAAGCAGTGATTATGTTGCCTCTCTGCTGGTGGAGATCTTCTTACAGAAGGCTGAATTTCAGAGGCTGAGCGCTTAATGCCAGGGATAGACTCAGCTGAAGTGTGTTAAGCCCCCCTCGTTTCATTAGTGATGCCTGCTGCAGTGTGCGTTTCCGGACGCGCGCTGGGGGAACAGCTCTGCTCATCACCAATTAGTTATCAGGGCAGAAATCAGGCTGTCATTCTGCGTTCGTTAATTCTGGATCTTGGCACTGTAAAATCACCTGGCTGTACCAGAGGGATCCAGGACAGGCACTAAGCCATGGTCATATTTCTATTGAATTTGCCAAGCTGCACATTGAGTTTTGTGCTGGCTGTTGGGTGACAGATGACATGAAGTCCAGCCTGAAGTGAAAGTGCTTTAGGTCCTTTGAAACAAAGTCATCAAGGAAAAAGTAATGCTTTCAAAATTTTTGTCAAATTTGAATAATTGTTGTGAGTTTTTACCTGTTCGGTACTTTATGTCGTGTGTCTGTTGCAATTTTTGCTCTCATACAAAGGACCCTAAAACTGGATAAAAGAGTCTTGTAGACCTGTGTCCACGTTTAATCCCACAGAATACTTCACATTCTGAATATACAAATTGTTCCCCATAACCACAGTTCACACTCTTTGTTGAAAATTCCCTCCTGCTCTCCTCTCTCCCAACTTCGTGTTTTTGTCTTTTGCTAAACAGATTGTAGCTTCAGACAAATAGCGTTCCAATAATAACTAGAGGTGGCAGCAGCCGTGTCAAGGATATTATAAAATCCTGCTGTCTGTGCTGTTTTGCTTAATCCTGAGAGCACAGCCAAGAGAACCAGGCACTGAACAGAAGGGATGTAAAATCTCCTAATTCAGTATAATGACAGATAGCATACTTTGCCCTTTTTGCAGATCTTTTGAATGGTTAAAGTTATGGCTGGGCTTGCATTAAGCGGCGTTTCAACCAAAATATTGCATTTGGGTCTTTCAGACATTGAGTCGTTGGAAAGATGGGGGAACATTTAATCTTACGCCCACACGGACATCTTCATTTCCAAAACAGGATCTCTCCTGACGTTTAATGACTCTCCAGCCTGTGTTGAAACTGAATGCTGAAAGGAAAATACATCAGTCAGCAAGGGAGTGCTAAAACTCTCTCTGTACTCGTTCAAACATCATTGTCAGCATCTCTGGCTTTTGGGGGTTTATACATGCTAAGTATTCTGCACAATACTCTTTATAGCCTGGAAAATCTTTATTATGCGTATTTCATGTAGCAACTCCTCTTTTTTCGTGAATCCCACATCGATATTTCACTAGCCAGTACTTCTTTACTGACCAGAGTAAAACACTCATTCTCCAGGAGCTGGTTCTCAGCCTTGCCTGGGTTACTGATTTCCTTTATGTCTGATCCCTTCTGACAAGTCATTTGTGCCTCTTGAACTTGACTTGGACCGGCTGGAAAATGGAATGAAAAATAGGAACTCTGGAAACTGCTTACTGTGTCTCATCTGAGCTCTCCTTCATAGCTGCAATTAATTGTAAAAACCATCTGTATCGTAGATGAAATATCAGGTGATTCTGACCTCTTTCCTGTTTTAATGGCAAACTTTTCTCAATTAGATTTTTCATGAATGATGGAGATTTTGTGTGAATGCTGTAGTGTCACTCAGTCACTATGAGGGCAGACACTTGTCAGCGAAGTAAAGGGAAGGTTTTAGATGAACTCTAACTATAAGTGATTTTGAGCCTGGTTAATTATGTGACGTCTTTAATGGACTCGGCAGTGTCTGAAGGTGTCAGTAGCCCTCATGAGGATCAGAATATCCTCAGTGGCATTCGGCACCTTGCTGGGACCAGGCTCTCCTGAAGCTGCCCCCAAGTAGTCGGCTCACTTTGGCATGGCAGTCGACCAGGAAGCCGAGAGCTGCGCAGAGTCACAAGGAGACGTAGTTTAAGCAGGCAGCCATCCGCTGGGAAGTTCACAAGACGTTATTTTACCTTCTGGGTTATTTCCTGCTCATGCCTAAGAGAATGGGGATATCTGGGGGGAAAAAAATGAGATCCGAGGCTTAGAGGTGGCAGCTGCGGGGCAGCAACACGTACCGTGGGCTCGAGGTTTCTGCTCTGGAGTCCTGCTTGAGCATCCACCAGCAGAATGAGCCACGTTAGAAGGTTTTGTAAGGTTTATTTACCTACCTTGGCAAGGCTGCCGGTGAAATCGGCCAGGAGAGTCAGCTCTCCGCTTATGCCATGGACATTTGTTGGTTTGAGATCCCCTGAGGTGAGTGAAGCTGCAGAGGCTGTAACCCAATCCCGAGGAATTAACACCAAATCCATCCCCTCTGGAACCCTAAAAACCCATGCACGCGGCTGCAGGGCGGCTCAGCCCAGGTCTTGCTTCTGCGGCAAACCTCCCTCCAGGTGTCTTACGGTCACAGGGGAGGGTAACACAACTGTTACTGCCAAATGAAATAACGCATTCACTCTCTGCTTTCCTCTAACCGTGATTTGTGTCTCACCACGTCCTGGTGGAAAGAGTTCAACTTTTCCTGTGGGGAGAAATGTCAACATGCAACCCAGCAGCAGATGTTTTTTTTCCAGCAGCTTGATCTCTGCTATTTTTTCTGAAAAGGGACATTTTCTCTTTATTTTCTTTACATTAGCTTTCATCACGTGTTTTTTTTTCTTTTGTTTGTGAAAAGATAAGAAAAGGTGACAAGAATTTAGAGCAGAGGGTGAAATGGTAAATGTGATCTTTTCACTAGCTGTAAGTCACTTTGAACTGTGGTTTGTAACATTAACAGCATCTGTGTGTATAGAAGACCATTGAATCATAGAATCATAGAATAGTTTGGGTTGGAAGGGACCTTTAAAGATCATCTAGTCCAACCCCCCCTGCCATGGGCAGGGACATCTTCAACTAGATCAGGTTGCTCAGAGCCCCGTCCAGCCTGGCCTTGAATGTTTCCAGGGATGGGGCATCTACCATCTCTCTGGGCAACCTGTTCCAGTGCTTCACCACCCTCATTGTGAAAAATTTCTTCCTTATGTCTAGCCTGTATCTCCCCTCTTTTAGTTTAAAACCACTACCCCTTGTCCTACTGAATGTTTTTGTCCTTTCCGCTCTTTGGCACTGACTCACTACAGTTTCATTCAAAACCATTTTTTTAAAGACAGAAGGCCTTCTTGGGAGAACAGCCTGGTTTGGTAGCACAGACGTAGGCACCTGTAAAGAGAAAGGCAATAGCATAGCTAGTCTCGTCTGCTGTGAGATGCTGGGGACGCCGAGTTGTGCAGTATGGAGGGGTCTCCAGTCTGGGCACAGCACTTCGTGCAGACCCTGACCCTGCAGTGGTTACCCCATTCTGGTCATTTGAGCTCTTTTAGGATTTTTTTACAAGAAAACAACTCCATTCATCACTTCTGCTGTCAAACAGAGAGGATGCTCGCATGAGAACTTGTTGCTGCGCTGCAGATAAAGGCAAGGCCACGCAGGTGTGTAATCGCTGGTGCCGAGTGGGAGCTGCCTGCGGGCTCCTCCGTTACCATCACCCGGCTGAGTCTGCCCTTCACCGAGGGAGAGGTGCAGCACGGCTCAGGCCTGAAATAGCTCCAAGCTCCACATGCATGGCTTTGTCAAAAAGTTCTCATCCAAAACAGGTGCCTTAGTTTTATTTCAGCAGAAGGAGCACTCTCTGCACTATCATGTGTTAGCTAATGCCCCTGTTAAGCTCAGTAGTGGTTTCTTGTGGGGGATTAGCTGTAGTTTCTTCTGTTCTTTGGGAAGGGTATATAGTTGTCAATATGCTTAGTCCTCCTGTGAAATTAAATCAGTTAGTATGCAAAAGATAATCATTATATCATTTGTGTCTTGAAACAAAATCATTGATGAAAAATACTGAGCTAAAACAATATCTAAAACTTCAGATTTTTTAATCCTATAAAATATGAATCCATTGGAACTCACAGATTTTGAATAGATTCAAATTCTGCTAAATCAATAACAAAAACTATCGAACTTGTTATTGATATAGTTTTGGCATGGGAGTTTCTTTTGTTCAGTGGCTCCTTTTGTACAATTTTTTAGCAAAAGGGATTTTTGAGAAAGATGGGGAGAGAGAGGCAGAGAGAGAGAACAAGAGAGGGGGAGGGAGGCAGGACAAAAAGAAAGAAAAGGGAGAAAAGAAAGAAGAAGAAAAAGAAAGATAGATAAAAAGAAAGAAAAAAGGAAGAAAGAAAAAGAAAGAGAAAGAAAGAAAGAAAGAAAAAAGAAAGAAAGAAAGAAAGAAGGAAAGAAAGAAAACAAGAAAGTAAGAAGGGAAAAACAAATTTTAATGTGTTTTAGCCATAGATCTATTGCGATTCCTCTTGCTGGCATACGAGGCCTACTTTAATGTTCTTCAAATTAACAAAATGGCAGAATTGCCGTGCTGAAGCTGCAGATGCATCTTTCTGACTTTAATCGTCTTCAACACATTAAGTCTATAACGGCTTGTCCCTGCTGCTCAGTACTTGCATTATTCAAATCTGAACTTTACATCTGACTTTCCTTCTAAAGTTTGTCAGAAACTATCAAATTCACAGTTTCAAGTATAAATTTATTCTTACTAAAACATCAATTAAAAAGACTGGTCTAGTTTCCAAGTTAAAATACAAAAAATATTCAGACTTTTTTTTGCTGTATATAGGGCCAATACAGAAAAAAACCTCCACCCTTAAAAGGATTACAAGAGTGATAGGTCTCATTTTTTAATTGGTTCCACTTGTTTCTTCCCACATCTTTTCCCAACTATTGGGAGTGTTTCCTTCACATCCTTCACCCATGGAAAGTTGCTCACCAGTCCACAGCTCTCATCTCCTCCAGTGTCTCCTCAATACTTACTTACTTCACAGTGCTCATGGGAATCCAGCAATAGTGACCTAAACCAACATTCAGGTGGATATTCTTCCTATCTGGGTAAGGGTAAGACAACATTATAACTACTTTCTTACCTCTCTGCTGGCTTATTGTTTATTGATGTATGACTTTTGGTTCAGTTGCTTAAATAGTTCAAGGCAGGATAAATGAAAGTCAGTGAACTATAGGCTCATTTTAGTCAGTGTATGAATGCTGTTAATATTGGAGCCCAAACTCTGGTCGATTTAAAGCACAAAAAGTTGAATGTTCAAAAATCAAGGATAAGTTCGCCTTTATACATTTTTTATAAGCCCATATAATCTCTTGACTTCTTTTCCTTTTTTGATAAGATTAATTTTGATCTCTGAAAGAAGAAATAAGATGATCTGTCATTGGTATTTCTTGTGCCTGGAGCATCCATCATGACATAAAAGCAAAAATGGTTTGTCTTTTCTGAAAAATACTGGCTACAACAGAAACCTGAGTATGTCAGGTTCATAGCAGGAGCTCTGTCAGGCTCCTTGTAATTAGGGGAGATTTTAAAAAGTTAAGTCTAGATGGTCTAACAGTGTTTGAAGTAAGGGTAGTTCCTTCCTAACGTTATTCTTGCTCTTCCTTTCGCATTTTGAATTATAGAAATTGTGGAGGTGGGGAGGCAGGGCACCTAAAAGCCGCCTTCACTTTTAAAGGATTAAGGCGTCCTCCAGCTGCACTGCTCCTTGTGATACCCGTACAAGTTTTATATTTGGTGCAAAGAGAGAGCTGTGGCTCAAAGACTTCAGAGTATTAGGAAAATACAGGCTCTCTGCTTGCTGATTAAGAGTATTCTTTTCTTATCTACAAATATATGCAGATAAGATGCTAATTATGTGGCTCCATCTGTTGTATTTAAAGTGTCATAAATGTAGATCCTAAGTTTAAAGCTGTTCATAGAAACTTACTATATTTCAAGTCCTTCTTTTTAGAGTATGATTTTTTAGAGTACTATTTGCATCTGGAACAAAGTTTAAGAGGCCAGGAAGGCCAGCAGGTTGCCTGTCAGATGATTGTGAACCATATTTTCCCTCTCTTTTGGGAACGTCCATGACAAAGCATTTTACTCACCTTGGCCACAGCTCCTGCCATTTTGGTGACATCTGCTCCCAGCACATGGACTATACATCTATTAAACACCAGGTGGGCTAGCGGGGAGGACATGCTTTCCTTCTTTCTGCAGCAGTAACCTGTTAACTTGCTAGAGAAGAACTTTTACCTGAGCATTTCTACAAATGTGTTGGCCATGTCTGATTTGCAGGTGTTTTGTGACATTCTCTGGCAAGAATAAAGCCTTGGAAACAGGAGGGAAGAGGCAAGAAGCTTAGTTTTGAAGTACCTGATGGTCAGGTGGTAGAACTGGGAGCTCTTTTGACGCAGCTGGATTGTCAGAAATATACTGGAACTTTTCTTTCAGATTTTGCAGCAGAATTAAAATAAAAAGAATCAGGGAAAGATCCAGGCGATGCATTGCTACACCAGTGGGAAAGTCCCAGATGTCTAACACCCTATTTTTCTCTTCCAGTTCAAAGCAAACCCACGTAACACATGGCTTGCTTAAGGAACACAACTAAACGTTCACATTTGTCTCTTGAGTGTGCACTTGAAATTGGGGATTGCTTGTACGACAGCTCTGACAAGAAGACCCCTGAGGTAGCACAAGTGGGTTTTCCCGGCTCCTTGCCCCGCCGCCCAGCACAGGCCCAGACCTTGGCAGGCTTCTTGCCTTCACCCTCCCTCTCAGATGCATCCTTGGAGAGCAGAGTGACAAGAATACAGGGATAATTACAGGCTGGTATTTTCCTCTTGTGGTACAACAAGGTGTGCAGCTTTATGGAGATGCCAAATATATTACGGTAGTTGATAAGAACTTCCATTAGATGCCATGAGAAAACACTAGGCATCTTTCAAAGAAGGGAAGCAGCCATTTTTCAGGCAAGGTGAACCAGCAATAAATAAGGACAGGAGAAATAAATCTGTGCACGGGTGGCTTCAGTCAGGAGAAGCAGGTCGGAAGTACTGGAGCATTGCGGTAAAGCAGATCGGTGCCATCCTGTTCCATCGCTATGTCCTGGCAAGAACTAGTACGAGATTAGGGGGCTGCAAAGCAACGGTGAGCTAGTTTCCATATAATGGCTTGGCATATGAGGAGGTCCTTCAGTGTGGATGCTGAAGGGGTCTCTGCACGGCTCTGTCGTCAGTTTTACTGCAGATGGATACCTGTGTCAGGTAAGGACACAGACCGAGATCAGTGAGCATGAGTTGAGATCTACTACTTCAGAGAGATGTTTTCTTAACGACGTGATGAACTCTACCTTGGCTTTTTGAGGAAAAAGTATTAAGGACAATATCCTTGTATCTCATACTGCATTCTTGCTTGTACATAACATCTATTGGTATTAGCTAGAACGCTTGCTGAGGGTATCTTAGAAAAATATGTGGGCTAAAAAGTAAGAATTGGTAGGATTTGGTTGGGAAATCAGTGTAACCTTCCTTTTAATTTTCTCAGGCCAATTGTAATGGTGGAAATTACTGTTTGCTTTGATTCTTACTAGTTCACTATCTTTTTCCTGAAAATATTTGAATGTTGAAGCAACTCCCAGCACATCACAGCTCCCACCCTGTCATCAAGGAAAATGTAGCTGAGTTAAAGCTTAGTTCAGATTCAGGATCTGAGGCCTTTGAATGTTTGCAATGCATAAACTTCAACAAAATGCAAACCTCACCCAGCAGCGAGTCATCAGACGTGAGAGAGGTCTAAGGAGCATTCTGGGAATCTCTTATTGTCCTCAGTTGTTGTCATTGCATTGGCTACTACATAACTGTTTGGTCACGGAGAAATATTTCTTGTTGGAAGTTAGCCCGCAACAAGGTAGTTGTGCTTCCTCACAAAGCCTCGTGGCTACTGGAAGTGAAGCTGTGTGAATGGCTTCACATGCAGGTTAAGAAAGATTTGACAGAAGATAGGTAACGCCTATTGAAAGCAAGTCTCACTACATCATCCAAGCACTATCAGGAATGTGTAACCAAGCCTGAACAGCTTCAGTCTGGCAGGCCACAGCTATTAAAGCTACAAAGAAATGTAATCGATTTATATTTTGCATATTGACTGCTGCACTTTCCAAGATACACCTTCTTACACCGATGCTGTCACAGCCCATATGCCATCAGCAGTAACACCCTCAGCTTCTCTCCTCGTGGATGGAGCAACGGAAAGGGAGCTAATACAATTTGATACCTAGCCTGAGACACTCCAGGATCTGCAGCAAAAGCTGGCTCACGTATTTTGAAAAGGTTTAGCAGAGGTTCTCCCCCCGCTCCCTGACTGGGGGCGGTTATATAAAAGACTTTTTAATATTAAAATATTTCCTTTTTTCTATGTGGTCTTTAAAATAAAGCCTCTGGGGCTGTTAATATCTCTGATGTTACTGCTTTGAAGATGACATAAAATGATTTTAAAGGAGAAAGCTTTTAAAGGACTCGTCCATTTCTAACATTGGCAATCAATCTGACTTTGTAGCTCTAGATATAAGTGGAAACTTTGATATAACAGAAGTTAAAGGCAAAAGATTTTACATGACAGTTTGAACAGATACGTATTTCTAAGTGCTGAACTTTCATTTGTTAGGATTTCATTTAGTGAAGGATGCTCTATAAAACTGCAACTATCTCACTGCATTTGACTATAGCTTCTTAAGTGTAAAAGATCTTCTGTCTTTTCTGTAGCTAATTCAATAAAGAGAAAAATGAGCCTTTTCCACCTAATAGTGAGGAATCCACAGGAATTTTAGCACGTTAGCCCTTGTGTCAGCCTGGAAGGAAAAACTAGGCACATTAAGCAATATCTTCTTTAGAAAGCCCAGAAAGACATGTCTGATAAAAAATGTAAAAGGACTTTAAATTGACTTCAGTCTGTTGGGACTTATTCTTACATGTTGCTGTGTGGAAGAGTTTAGGGAAAAAAGCTTCCTGTTTTGCAACATGGTTTCCCCATTTCCATTTCTGAGAATTCAAAATAATTCTCATACTTCGAATGGTAAGATTTTTTCAAGATTTTGCAAAAACAAAAAGATCATGGGTTAAATGAAAGGCGGGTGATCTGTGAGCATTGGATGGTGGTGTGAGACTTCTATGTTGTAGATCAGAAAGATCAAATGATGCTAAAAAGAGAGGAGTCAGTCTGGTAAAAGACCCTAATCTGACTGATGGGACACAACCCTGGGAAAGAAAATTTAAACTTTTGTTATGAGATCCTGGAGTTCACATCTCCTATAAATTTGCCATGGGCATGACCTTGCAGAGGAAGGCCTTTCACTCTCATTTTAGGGCAGTGGTTCCATTTTCAGGCTAAGAAACATTTTAGAATGAAAGAGTTTCTTCTTTGACAAATGACAGATTCCAGTATAAAACCATTTTATTCAATCTATTTTATTCCACCATCTATATTTGAGTTCCATGTCTTGGTTGCTCCAAGGTTATTGTAGCAGCAAGAGTACCATCACCACAGAAGGACTGGATGACAGATTTCTTATTTCCAGATCAATATGAATCTTCTGTTATTGTTGAACTAAACTCAGTCTGCTTTTCTAGCATCTTTTCTGTCCTTCCCCATCACTTCTTCAAACTTTTCCTTATTTATTTTTCACCTAAGATGATAATATTTAAGTACTACTTTTCCTTAGAGACATATTTTGGGGTTTTTTACTTTCATCATTCTAAAAAAAGAAATATGGCAAAAGTTAACTGCATCTTTCCAAGTGGAAGAGACATTATAATATGAATTCTGTATATCTCTGCATCTTTGTATCTACACAGCTGTATAGCTGTCACTGGGGACCATGTTTCTCTTATGTCTGAAATTATTTTTTGCATTTGTGATACTACAGCTGTTTAGATTACTTATTTCCTTCCATGTCTTTGAGTCTTTTCCTTCATTTACATTTTTCCTTAGAATCTTTCCTTTCTTTTTAGTTTACAAGAGACTTGGGTTTTTTATATGACTTTGTAACATCATGTAGACTATATATCATACAAGAAGGCTGCATACCTTTGAAATACGAAAATTTCAAATGCTTTACAAATGTCACATGGACTAAACAAACTTTCTGGTGTCACACCAGACGTATATGGTATATGGTACTTATGTGATGTCTCAAAGTTTTAAGCTCATCATTTACAGAGAAACAATACGAGTATAACGTTTAGCTATATTTTGAGCCATTATTCAATTCTTTGACAATCAGACTTCAAGGAAGAAACATTAATCTGGCTGATACTGTAAGCAACCTCTTAGACAAGCACTCTTTCTCAAAATGCAATCTACTGTAATTGTTACATGTGTTCATATTTGATCTATTTATACTAGATCAATTTTTATTTGTGTTATATGGAATTATTCAGAGTTATCTATTACAAAAACTGCTTTGCAGTCGTTGCCAAAGCAGCAGTATCCAGCTAGCCAAATCAGGAGTAGTGAGAACACCAAAGAAGCATATGTTCCTCAGCTGAAGTTGCCATCCCTGGTCCAAGTTTACATCTGGTCTAACTTTGCAATTCAAAACAACATCCATTTCCAAGCGTGTACTGCATGTAGTGAGACAAAATGTTTACCTTTGGGAAGGAGACTGAGTCCTTCCCCAAACGCGAGCCTGTATGTGTTCGTGAATGTGGTTGGGTACATTTGAGAAAACAATAAAGGCCAATGAAACAATAAAAATCTCCCCTTTCCCCGCCAGTGCCCCCCAGTTCTTTGGGGTTAGCCTCTCTGATGAGCAGAGCAGCGGTGTTCCCAATGCACTGTGGGGTCCTGGTCCCACGGTTACCCTTCCCGCTTGTGGTCCTGGGTTAAGCCAAGGGCTGCGCATGCCCATCCTCATCCCAGCATACAGTCAGGACACAGCAAACGTCACACACCGATGAGGGTAAAGCTGCAAGGTCCTCGGAGTCCCATGGTCAAAGTGTGATCTGTGGACAGACGTGAACAGAGTCGCTGGGTTGGTTCAGCTGGTGACGGACATGTGTCCCAGGGCAAAAGGCAGGTGGTTTACCTGAGATGCTGAGCACCGATCTAGTATGTCTCACGGTGTGGAAGATCGAAGAAGACAGCTGAGACAAATTAGCAGGGCAGCATAGCAAAAATTACCGTCACATGTCAGGGACATTGAAATCATGTTCTTATGATGCTGATTAGCTTGGTGGCCTCGTAGCTCTCGCGCCGAACAAGCACTGCGAGGCAGGGAAGGGGTATTCCTGCCGCGCTCCTCTCCTCTTGCCTTCAGGAGCCAGCCGCTGTCTGGCGGCAGCTCTTGGAGTGTGGATTTGATTCATGGCATCCAACATGTCACCCAGGATTTATGCTACGTCAAGGGGACTGTAATCCTCTGTTTAAAGTGCCTGTGAAGAAAGGCTTCATGAAAGCCAGGCGCGCTGTTGCATTAGTGAATGTCTATTGCTATTCTGATAGGGTACTTTCAGGTATCATAACTTTTGTCAGACCTGAGCTCCGAGGAGGGAAGCATAAATATCCAGGGGAAGGCTGCTCGCGCCGCACGCGGATCTGCTCCGCATGCTCTCTCCAGTGGGATTTGGCTGCATGTAAGCGCACAACTGTGAGCATCCTCCCCGCTGGGACTTCTGGGGTGACATAAGGATGCAGAGAGATTTGCCAACACAAGTGTTCGGCTCAGCACACCGTTCAGAAAGATGCAGGAAGGAAAAGGAGGAAAATGGGTAAGACCTGCCCAGTTGTAGAGGAAGCTTTAGAATGATGGAGATGTTGATTTAACCTTGCGTTGTCATTCCTCACGGTCGCTCCAGCTGCCCCAGATTCTGACCGTTCACCTAGAAAAACCCAATTTGCAATCAAATATTGAGGAAGCCATACTTCAGAGATTAAGAAAGGCCTTTTTCTCTCACCTCTGCATGTACTGAAGTCATGTCAGACTGAGCAGAGAGCAGAAATAGAAAATATAATGTGTCCCTCGGCACTGAATAATTCGCATGATTTATTTAGCATCTTCTTTGCCAAGTGAGAAAATAACACGTTATTACCCTTTTTCCTCTGAAATACCGGTGCTTGCCCTGCTATCTCAAAGTAGCTGTTCAGGGTGTACCAAACATAACAAGAACTATTTTACCAGATGTTTTCAGCTTAACATGAAACAGAGACTGGCTCTTTGTTTTCCTAATGTGCTGGCGTGTGCTCTGCTCTCCGAGGGGAATGAACTTGGAGCCAGGTTAGTCACTCACCCATAGGCGGAGCGGGCTTAATGTTCAGAGGAAAACGAAAATAATTATGATTTGAGTAGATCAAATTTCTCAGAGTATGAAATAATATACTGAGCAAAAGCTATAATTCACATGGCACAGTCACCCACTAATGACATTTCTAGGTTGTTTCTGAGTGATTTCAAGACACTGTGCCATAAAATCTTAATGCGTTTTATTAGAATAAGCATGTGTTTTATATGTAATGATCAGCAAGCTTCAGGGCATGAATGAAGCAGTAAGGGGCTTTCTTAGAGCATTTTTGTTGCATGATTTATTGTGCCTTAGAATTATTTTTCAGAACTGACATTTGTGAATGATAAGTATTTTTTCTGCCTGGTAATGTGGCTGGAAACAAAACCACACAGAAAATAATGTACTTCTGTATTGTACAAATGCAGTTAATACTCTATTACAAGAAAAAAGCATTCTCAAAAAATATTATTTCGTGTCACAATATGCAACTGTTCAATACACCAACTGGTCTTGCACAAAGGGAGTCCTGTGATGAAGGTTTTGATTGTTCTTAGATAAAGAAAAAGCAGCCTTAAAGATTTCATAATGACTCATAACAGAGTGATTCATAGTAACTAAGCTGTTGGGGTCTTTGAAGAAGCTCAGGGCCTGAATTTTACATGCGTTAAAAATATTTTCTTCCATTTTGATGGAGTTAAGGAGCAGCAAGTTAGGCATAAATGGCCTCTATGATCAGTTCAAAGGGCTCCTAAACCAGCAGAGTTGTGAGAAGTTGTTGGACAGGCTTCTGGATCAATGGTTCCCCCTAGAACCACGCAGAGTTGATGGTAAGGGGAGCACCGTGGCCCGGGTGGAAAGGTTTAAAGCTTCAGAGTGGTGGATGGCGCGGACACTCACCACGCAGTGCCCCAGTGTCTTGGCCTGCGGTTAATTAAGCAGCACCGATAAATCTATGAATAATCCTGTGGGACAACTGCGTTTTACTTATCCCTCAGAAAAAAAATATCCTTTGCTTTTTACTTTCTTGACTCTTCATTAATCTACTGAATAGACACTTTGTTTGTGCTCATCCTTTGTTCCCACGTACCCACTTCAAGTTCCCATACGAACTCTCCTCCCCCATCACTCCGTGTCCTCGCTAGCTCATGTTACTTATCTCACATCTCTCTGCTGTTCAGCTCACAAAAGTTGCATTTCATAGTTTACAAGTGTTCCTATTTTGGCCATCCCTTTGGCTTTTGTTCCCATCACTCCTTCTCAAGCTGTGCCTGGTTTTTGTGACTTTTCGATACATTTGGTTAAGGCTATTCTGAAGAGCAGCTTGCTTCTTAAAATTGCCCAGCAAGCCAAACTAGCTCGCGGGCTGGCCTGACTGATCAGCCCCAGCAGCCTCCAAGCCTCAAGAGATGGAGAAAACAAGATTAAGCTCATCATTGCCTATCAGTCACTGATCACAGCCTCAGCTAGACTTCATGGATAATGATAACTAGGGCCCAGATCCAGTGTAAGCAGATATGATTTAGGACTGGAACATGCTCTGGTGATGTTCAGATGTGTTTCTCTCTCTCCACTGTCTCGAAACATTAGCTCTTACTTCAGCTAAATGATTTCTACTCAGTGCTTTTGAGTGCTGGGAATCTAAACCATGGGTGCGTCCCTGTATAAGGTGATCACACTGGATCTGGGCCATGTAATAATAATAATAATTATTATTATTATTACTCAGTGAACCTGATATTACATGGGAATATCAGCTCTCTACCAAAATAAGCATAGTCCAGGACTTCTTTAATAAAGCTGAATCTTCATAATCCATGTGCTGGTCATTGTGGAATATGATGATCTAATTAAACTGTGCTTTCCACCTTTCTGCTCTTTTGTGTTAATCTCTCACCAAGCTTCGGATTAATTTGACAGTTTACATGCTATACATCCCACAGTGGGTTTTGCCTTTGTGGGACTTTGATGTTAATGCAAAGGAGCCAGTGAGTCCTGAAAAGTCAAGGCTGCTTAATTTTACTGAGGTACCACAACGCTGAGGTTTTGGTGGTTAAACCAGTTATTTTATTTGGAAAAATTTGGAAAACCCTGGAAAACTCACAGCTGTGACATGGTAGCTCTAAGACTCCTGCTTTAATGAGAGGCATGCAGATGTCTGTTATTCAAAGCACGAGATAATCATCAGTGTCTGAACAAATTCAAACTGATATCAGCTTCTGCTCATTTTATTATGCAATTTCCACTTACTCCATCTGTCACTCATATTATAAAAAGGAGATGCGTTGATAAAATAGAGGATTTACATGCTTCCTGGAAATAAAACCTCAATAACCAAACAGTGGCATCTGGTTTCCACAACCATTGATGAGAACCACTGTGATCTCTTTCTCAATGTAGGCATGATCCAAAGCACATATTGAAATTTGACAAAAGCTTCTCCATCCTTATAGTCCAGCTCATTGCTACTGAACCCTTGAAGCTACCACAGCGTAAAAACTGGCCCCACAGTATGTTCCCCTTACAGCCTTAATAAACTGCATTTTGATCCTTCTGACTTGTATCTGAAAATGTGCCTGCAAATTAAATGTCACAGATGCATTAGTAGTGTAATTGGGTTGCATAGCAGGTACCCCTCAGATCATTTTTCACATCTAGAAAAGGAAATTAGGATCTGATGCATTTTTTTAATGTCCTTAGGAAGATCAGAGGGAAAAAATAAACTCCAGTAATAAGACACTTCAGTGGCACAGAACCAAGGCTGCTTCTGCTTCTTCCCACATTTTCATTGCCAGTGCATCACGCAGACTGGGCTGCATATGACGAGAGAGCCTGGAAATGAAGGAACGTCCATTAAACTCATTCTCTCTCTGAGTAATGCTTTAAATCCTCTGATGATGAAATCTCAATGGCTGCAAATCCCCAGTTACTGTGCTGAAGAGCCCTGAAACATATCCAGACACAGGCGCGGGCCAGCCCTGGGTCCTGATCCTGCCGGCGGGATGGAGGGGGCTGTTTTCACACACTGCTGGACTGGAGCGTGGTCCGTGGGGGCACATGAGGCTGCTGGAGGGGGTTATAGTTCACCAACATCCTGAGTGATAACAAAGACTCAATTCTCTGCTGGAAGTTCAAGACGGGAAAGGGGGAGGGCAGGGAAGAAAGAGAGACGGAGCTGTTGGGAGCCATTCATTCACTAACGAACTTCTGGGGGAGGACAAGCGGGACCTGGCTGTGCTTGGGTGTTCTGCTTGAGACCAAGCAAACATCTTCCTCTTCCGTTACAAAGATCTTAGGCTTATTGTTTAATGCAGTAATAAATATTGCATTAAAATAATTGGCAAAATAACGCCAATAAATAATGCATTTCTCCCAAGAGTTTAGGCAAAAATCTAACCCAACCCCCGCACACACCGCAACATCCTCCAAAATAGGTCACACAACTATTGCTCCTCATCTGCGCGGTTTTTTCTTGCCTGGCTTTGATGCAGTGATTTGACCTAATTTATCTCTGTCCATCAAAGGGCTGCCCACAGTTTCACAAGGCAGAGAGCAGGGCTGCTCACCAAGCCTGTCCCGTCCCCGGCACTGCCTGCAGACCGCTGCCTTTTAGGAAAGGTGCTGCTGTGCTCCACATCCATAAGAGGATCATGATAATCTCCTTGACTATGAAGTTGATGTCAAGCAGCAGAATTAACTCTTTTTTTGCTGTTGAGGTGAGGAAGGAGACCCACAAATAAACTCTTTGGATTTTTTTTTTTTCTGACATAAGCATTTCATTTGCTCCCTGGAGAAAGCAATATTCTTCCCAGGAGCTGAAATAGGATTTACTATATATTAATGTCTTATTTTTTCTACTCTTCATCCCTAGCTTCTTCCATCTGTATTAAATCAGTTGCACTGGCTGACCTAAAATGTGTTGGCTAAGATTTTCCTGTACTGAAACTCAAGAAAAAACTAGTCTTATTAAAATAAAAATGACAGGTTAAGGCAAGAAACCTTGTGATGATTTTCTTTTTCTTCTATTGTGGGCAAAACTGGAGTTTTTCATGACTCTCTGCTAAGCAAATGCCTTAGTGTTTCATTTCTTGCTGACAAGTAGCAGCCACCAGTGCCCGATACCACCCCCCCATACGAGGACTGAGTCAGCCTGTTTCTGGACACCTCCACCTTGAAATTTCATCTGGAAAATGCTGTTAAATAGTTCATCCAGTTTCCCACCTCCGCTTTAATGGCTGGGGAGGATGAGTGAAAACTGAGCAGATGATACACGGGGACATAGAAATCGCTCTTGTCTTCCACGGGATCTGTCTGTAGTCAGCCCCTCTCTAATGATCCTGGAGGCTGCAGAATGGACTTACTGGAAATACCCGTGAAACACAGGAATCACATCGACCGTTACATATGCAGGGCTTTAGTTGCCCCATATCAGCTGAGCTGCGGTAGCCCCACGGCGAGCACTTTACCTGCCACAAATGCAAAACAGTCTGACTTACCTTGACCTTCTCTCGTTGTCTCTTCCATTGGTATGAGGCAGATTGTTCCTGCAGGCAGCTCACTCCTACCTTCTGATTCAAACTGGTATTTTAGTAAAATATCATGCCACCTTTCTCTCCTTCCACTCCCGTCAAAAAACATCACTATTATAGCTCTGTCTGTAAAAGTATCATCTGTCTGAGGAAGGAGGTCTGGCTGGGGGATTTGCTCTAGGTAGTAATAACAGACCAAGGGGTGTCCCTGATTTCAAGTGCTGGAGCAAAAGAAATCATTGCATAGCATTCACCAAAGCAAAAGGGCTTCTTAAAAAGGGCAAGCTGCAAACCGAGGCAATTCCAGCCAGGAGAACACTTCAGAAGAGAATACAAATCCAAATTTCTCTGTCCCTGCTTTTCATGGACCCTGCTGACAGGAGAATTTTACTGACATTCGTCTTCATCATTCATTTGCAGCATTCACCTTCTGCATTCACGAGGCATTTTGACTGACAGAGAAAAGCAAAACAAGACAGATGTACTCACTGGGGAAGGCTTATATATAATTGAACATGTAAACATTTGCAAGCCACTGTTATTTTTACGATTATATGAATAACATTGTCTTGACTTGTGCTCATAGGCCTGTCAGGGGCTATGTAAAGCTGGGTGCAAAGAAGTTCGCCCCTAATTCACCGCACCACAGCCTCTGGCTCTGCGGTGAGTGCCGGCGTGTGGTGCTTCCCGCACCCCTGCTTCGAGGCATCACGTCATGGCGAGCGCCAGAAGTTGGGTGCCAAAGACACCTTTTACCACGGCTCTGCAGAGCAAAAAGAAGCTGCACCTACCGCAGGGACTTTACGTTGCAAACCGTCCACCCAACTCCTTTTTATGGTGTGAAGAGTCAATAAAGTTGTTTATGTTCCTATGCCATCCTGCCTTTGGGAAATATCCAAAATCAGCTGAATTAGTGTCAGCGGAGTGGCAGGGTAATGACAGGGGAGTCCTCAGAAGGCCCGTCTTGTGACAGTTCATAAGGAATTAGAAAACATTGGCCTTGCATGGCTTTGCAGAGGGCTTTTTTTAATGCGTGATACAGTAAATCTATCTGATGATTGTCAGCAGCATATTTTCAGTACTGCCGCTCGCTGGGAGGAGCTTCCACCCAAATGAGATTTGGAGGGATATTCACCCCCAGTCGGAGTAATGAGTTCTGACTTTTGATAATGCTCTTTGTGCGTACAGTGCCTGTGCTCAAAAGGAATATTGCAGGGAGACCACCCTTCTTGCCCTGGGAGTTAAGCTCTCTTTGGTGGTATACATCGCTCACCATGGCAATGGGAATTGAATTTTCCGCTCCCTGAGCTCTCCTGGATACTTAAACCAGCCTCATGTAATACTATTGTGGCCAGTGTCATTGCACCACTGAAAACTAAATGAATGAATAAATTAGAGCCATGGCATTTTGGATTGCTGAATTGCATCCAGGCTTTTTATTGCAGTCATGAACTCCTTTTCCGATGACAGACGGAATGATGCTTATTAGGCAGTTAGGCAGATCATTGTAACGAACGAATGTGAGAAGTACAGTAGCAAGGCTGTATATCAGAGAACTGAGAAGGGATTATCTCTTAAGAAACCTCTTTCCAACACCAATTGCCTTTTGACTGCAGGGCCCCTTCGTATTAGACAACAGTTTATTCTCCCTTATTGATGCAAGTAATCTAAGTTTATGGCTCCTATCACAATCTTTTCCTCCTTGGCCTTTTAACTGCCTTTAATATAGAAGCTAATCCCATCTTCTTGAAAGTTTGTGTTGCTTCAGCTTTCAGCTTTCATCCTGCTCCTATTTCGTACATCTCTGAATATCCCTCAATGTCACATTTGCGGTGCTCGGTTCCCTCTTGGTCTCATTTCTGTGCAGTTGTCTCCAAGGCTTTTTCCTCAGCCCCACTTACCGCATTGCTCCACAGCCACTCTCTGCCATGGGCAGCACTGCAGGTCCCCTCAGCTCTGCCCACACCTCCAGGACTCGGTCAGGTGCCAGACCACCATTTGGATGCCCCTTGTTCCCTTGATGTGTCTAGACTGGACTCCTGACCTGTTTGGGTCGTTTTGCACAGAGGGCTCAAAACAAGCTGATGTGGGCTAGGGTTTGATCATTTGCCCAGGCTGATTTACTGGCTGCCTGGGAGAAGGTGGCCCTTTGCCTTTGGCATGGCGCTTATGTTTTACCCATCAGTACACCAGTTTGGAGAGTTAATGCCAGCAGAATAATAACCCTATAAAAAGCAGTGATTTTCTTTTGCCGGTGTAGCTCCCTGAACTGGTTCAGGTTAGCCTGAAATTCCACGAGGGAAGGAGCAAGAAGGGGGCAAGAAGAATGGGAATGTATAGAATGTCTCACTATGCCTTTAAGTGATGGCGCAACATTAGATTTGCTCAGCTGTGACATGAAGCTCCCCCCAAAGTCATATTTTGTGGCCCATTAACCAGCGTAAGAGCAGGCTGCTTTGGGGAGGAGCGGTTCCATCAGATACCCCTCATATTGCCACCTCTGCCTGTCAGTGCAGCTGATCACGCCCTGCGCGTGGTGAGCTGGAGCACCTGGAAATCAACCCGAGGGAAAGAGAAGCCCCATTGCTCGTCTCTCCACACGGCCGTGGCAAGTGGCACTGAACATTTCCCGAAGGCAGTGGCGAGCTGTTGTGCGCCGGAGGAGGCTCCTGTGCCTGGGGATGCCATTGGTGGTGGTTTGTGCTGCTAGTCCTCACAGTGCGGTGTTTGGTGAACGTGGTGATGGGGGCAAGCTGAGTCTTTGTCACCTCAATGGGAATGAACGGTTAATGTGATGGGACAGGAGATGATTGTCATGTAGTGTTGGGAAGCGACGTTGTCTTTGTGTGTGTGTATATATATATATATATATATATATAAAAATTGTTCTGGGAGAGCTCTTAAGCACAGATGTGTTTTCCTGGTGAGACATAGATATAAGCCTCCATTTAACTGCTCCCCTGAAGCCAGACCAGAGCAATCCATTTGGCTGTGGAACAGTTGCCCCAGGAAAGCCATGAACCTTTATTGCGTGGAGACCTTTGAAATTGGACTGGACACACCGTGGTATTCAGCACAGATGAAAGCAGTGTGCTTCAGGGAGCAGAGCAGAACAGACTACCTCAGGGAACGAACTGTCCGTTGTGACGAGGGGGTCCTGGATGCAAATTGTCCTTTTCCATCTCCAATTTCTGCAGCTCTGCTGGATCTGTTAGACTCGGAGACCTGGAACACAGTGATTCTGCTGTAGGGTACAGTGGCACATTTTTTTTATTTTTATTTTTTGATAGCTTAAGATGGTTTAAGTATTTATCACCTGCCACCCTCTCATTCCTGACTCTATGTTGCCCCTTGTCCTCAGGAAGAAAAAAATGCTTGTTTTCTACTGTATCAGTTCCCAAGCAGCCACGTAAATGCTTGTGGCAATATCCTGCTGGGGCAGTTGAGGAACAAGTGATGATGGGAGAGTTGTGGGCTGCAGACAGGGAGGAGGAAGCCTTTCAAACCATCCCTCAGTGACAGACAGGCGGGAAGATGGACTCATCCAGGTTCCTTCTGCTGACCTTGTTGAAGTTACCCTTGACACTGCTAACATGGTTTTCGGGGGACAGATTCAGACCCAGACTATAGACACCAAAACCTTGTCTTGATTAGTTTTTATGTAAAAGCTGGTTTCCAGGGACACTTTAACCAAAAATAGCAGATGTTTACACTATCAAGTTTTGTTGTCGTTGCTGTTGCTGCCTGCAAACTGCAAAATGTAGCTCATATTTAATTTATGCTTATTTCACTTATTTAAAAGCAAACAAAAGATGCAGTCATAAACCGTGAGGTAGAGTATCATGTCTTTAACCGACACTTGTGCATTGTTTCCCAGGGACATGTTGTTCCCAATTGAGGTAGGTAGCCACCGAGATTATCATAAGTGAAGGAGTATACAAAATGGAAAAGATACTGTGGAATTTGTTCATTCCTGGAAATGTAGGATTTGTCAGCCTGTTGGATTATACCTGCTTATCGCATCCTCTGGCCAGTCCCTACGGCTTCCGCAAGAGGAACACTTACCCGTTTCTCAGCCTCTTCAGATCACAGCTTGATCTGCTAGGTTAAATAGCTAATTGAAGGTGAGTGCTTCAGTGGATGTTAGTCAAAACCTGTAGTTAAAATGGCAGATAATTTCTTTGTAGCTGCACACAAAGGCAAATGTCTCTGTTTCTTTTGTTCATTGCCATCCCCACAGCCAGCTATGAAGGGCTGCTGATTTAATTGCACTATCTAGCAGGGCTCAGTGGCAGGGCTTTAACTTAACCATATCTAAAGTATTTGTGTTATACAACCACTCTTCCTTCTGCCTTCTTCTTTCTATGCACTCATTCCACATCTGTGTTAAGCCACATGGAGATATTGGAAGATGCTGTAGACGCAGATGTATCCTAGAATCTCAGACTGTGTAATTAGCTGTGGCCATCTAGACACTAGCTGGAGAGATGTGTCATTTGATGAATAATGCTTAGTTTTGGTGCCAAGAGTTGTACGTTCAGGCTTCCACAGACCATATCGCAGGCTGTGAAGGTAGCTGTGCCCACTCCTCCTGGAGCAAGAGCTGTGATGGGCTCTGTGCTTGGAAAAGTTGGGCTTGTTTATCTCCTTGTTGGTTTAAGTGTTCTCCTTCCCTGTTAAATAGAAGGACAGAAGGAACAAAAGTTGAATGAGTTTGAGTCCACCCTAAGTCCGCTAATAAAATTACATGATTCACCCAATTATTTGGTTTACTTTTGTTCCGGGTTGCAACACTTCAAACCTTGGGTGGACACCTTCCCTCCTCCTACCCTCTGTCCCTCAAGGTCTCCAAGCACCACACAGAGGCAAGAAATCCCTGTGCCTTTTGGAACTATTATCACCTCTTCTTCATGTAGGGAAAAGAAGCCTTCAAGGGACAATATGAGTAACGTAACGGTTGCACAGAATTCCCTGGTGGGGACAGGAGTAGGCTGTAGCCTTCATGACCCCCCAGGTCTCTGTAGTGATCTTGGTAACATTCCTCAGTCATTACAGTTGCAGCTTTTTTGCTTCAAAAAGGAGCATCATGTCAATTAAAGACAAAAATAAAATTCCTTTTATAAGCAGTCCACCAGGACATTACATGTCTATGTTCCACCCCATGACTTTCCTAAGTTGCTCACTCTGCTCACTCCTACCAGCTGAGGGACAGTCAGAGCTGCTTTGCTTTCCTCCAGACCCTTGACCCGAGCACTAGCAGTGTCTGGAAGTTGCACCAGAAAGGCAGAGCGGGCAGGGTGAAATGTGCTCTTTGGGCCTCGGCCCTTTCTGCTTCATTTCTGTGAAAAGCCTACAATTGAATATCAAT
This sequence comes from Phoenicopterus ruber ruber, assembly GCA_009819775.1. Lineage (NCBI taxonomy): Eukaryota > Metazoa > Chordata > Aves > Phoenicopteriformes > Phoenicopteridae > Phoenicopterus > Phoenicopterus ruber. Next base: position 191,609,550 of record CM020215.1, read on the forward strand.
TCATTTGTATTCAACCTGGCCGTTCTGCTTCCAGACCTCCTTTCTTGTCTGCAGCTGACAGGATGTCACGAGGAAGTGACAGGGCAGTCACAGTGTGTGTGTCATGGTCCACTTGTATTTGAACTTGATTTTTATCTAGTAATGAATCAAGCCATGGGAGTCCAGTCTGGGAAAAAAAGAAAATGGCCCAAGGAAGCAAGCTGAAGCTAGAAAGTGTTTCAGTCCATTTGGAAATGAGAATGCATTACAATGTGCTTTTTCCCTCCATACCAGACCCCTGTATTCTCACAAGGTAGACTGGGTATAAAAGGGGTTTTGCATTATTTATTAGTGTGCCTCTGTCACACATAATGAGGGCTATAAAGTATGTAAGAGTTTATAATTGGCTATCTGCAAGAAGTAATCCTAAGGGGGCTGTGTAAGGATCAAATAAATTATGCTTCGTTATAGTAGTTATGCCAGGGATATTAGAAAAGTGTTTTTAGTTGGAGGAAGAAAAAGAAGGAGAAACAGAAAAAGAAAAAACCCTCATTACTTCCCAGGCCCACTTCTGTCAAAGCTTTTACAGTTTGAGGCAAGATTTCAGTCCAGCTCTTTAAAATTCCTGATGTGTTCAAGATGCTAAATAAGCATTTGCCAAGATACTTGTACAAATAATGCATAAATGGAGTTTATCTAAATTGTTTTATTAATAAACTTTACTGAACTCTCCCATGCAGTTAAGAAGGGATCCCAATTCCCCACTATCCACCGTTGGCACATCAGCTTTCAGAAATGAAACTTTTATCTCTTCTTCTCAGGGGGATATGAATGCCTGCCCCTCCCTTTCCCAAATCTAATTATTGTTCTGATAATTCAGAACAAGGATTGAGTAGCAGTAAAATAGAAAGAAAAAAAAGGATGAACAGCTGGTCCTGGAAGCTGTGATGGTATCATTTTAAAATGAACATTTACATTTCAAAAAAGCCAGGGCGAAAGGGATCTCCATGTTTCTGACTTAGTTATAGGGCTCTTCTGATGTTTCTGGATATAATTTATGCTACAATGGAGTTGCCCCTGGAGTACATAAGTTAGACAAGGAAAAGTCTTGTCAGATCCGGGAGGGAGGGAATAGCCCTTCCCTTAAAGCAGTTACTGGGCATTATTCTAGTTTTAAAACAGAAAGCCAAGGAAGGACAGAGTTTCTCTCATGGTACAATATACTTGGTTTTGAACAATTTCCAGCAGTGGAAATTACCTGTAGGAATAGCGAGCTGAAGACTGTGAGTAAAGCTCTGGCTTCACTGAAATCAGTGGCAAAACTGATTGATATCATAGGGGCCAGTTGTCCCCCATTAGATCTGCTTGAATGGGTAAGGTTACAAGGCTGGGCCTGCAAGGTCGCATGTGCTTTTGGATGTTATATCGTAACACTTTCAGAAGTCTAAAGATATATCCCATAGCCCTTACGGGGCCATAGTTGTCCCAGCCGCTGCCCAAGCCGTAAAGTGAACTCATGTCTTGGAATACATTAATAAAACAGCATTTTGTATGGACAGAGTTGTGTGAAAACTATAGAAAGCAGGAGGCAACTGCAGGTACCAAGAGCAGTGGAGGGTTTGCAGCCTCTGTAAGTAGCTCGGAGCTGCCTGCACACCAGAAACCTCACCCCAGCTCCAGCCTTGGGCTGTTTGCTGAATGTACAACTCCGTCAAACAGCTTTGGCTTGGGAACACTTGCAGGTGGTTTTATTTGCATCACAGCACACGTAGGTCATTCGTTTCATGTCTGAAGTATAACCTGAAGGGATTCAAGCAAGGACGAGCAGCACAAGTGGACAGTGAGGAGCTGGATGTGTCACAGGAGTCAGCTGGTTCTGAATGAAGAATGCAAATAATGGTTAGTACACAAGGAGACTTGAAAATAAGAGACTTTTCCTCTTCCTCCTTGAAGACTTTATAAATAGTCTAAGTGCCATCAATAGCTGCTTCTGCAGCCATCTAACGTTCATCTCATAGCTTGTTCATTTTCTGTTTGTTTCCATTTTTTTCTTGCATTCTCCCTCAGTCCTTGTAGGAGGTCCAAACAATGCTACTATTGCTCCTTAGCACTCACTACTCCTAGGTCCGAATAAGAATGCATTCTTGTATCTAGCAATTGCATGCTCCAGTCACCAAGTATTAATCCATTAAGCCAATGATCTTGTAAATTGGAGTAGAAATATTAAATGCTGGGGATGGCATCAAGGCGCTGATAGGCTTTTATCAAGGGCAGTCTTTATAGCAAAGATGTACTTGAAGAGTCTTCCACCGCTCATAAAACATCATTTCTGAAAAGTTTTTAGGAAGAGAGAACAGTAATGAGCTCTAAGAGCCACACAGTTCATTTTAGGGTTTTGCTAGTTAGTGTTGCCGTCACCTTCAAGGTCTTCATTTAACTTGATTTAACTTTCCTTTTGGTTTCTCTCAGTTGAAAGCAATGAGTCTGATTCATTATTCACCTGCTCTGATAGTATTCTGGCATTGCTTTTTGTTTTTTGAAGGAAAAATTCCAACAGATTGTCGAAGCCAGCAGCTGCAGAAATCCTCTGGATAAAGAAGGCTGTATGGAATGGCCAATTCTAGCAGGAATAACTGAATAAATTGGGACTGCTTAGTCCATTGGAGACAAAGGTGCTGCAAAGGGGGAACAAAATAAACTGCTGTCTCAGAGCCCCAGTAGGGTCTTAGCAAAGTCAATTGTTTAAGGAGTCAAATTACCAAAAGGAAGATTTAAGTTAGACAACATGAAAAGCTTCTGTTGCAGACACAGAGCTGCAAGAACAGATTGTCTTATAAAGTGGTGGGATCTCCATTGTGAGAAGCTTTTTAAGAACAGATTAAACAAATATTTCTCTTGGAAGGTACAAGTAGAGCTTATCCTGACCTTGAGGCTGAAGGATGGATTAGATGACTTCTTGATGTCCTTTCCAACCCAAGTTTCCAAGACTTTTTTTGTGTTTTAAGTATGCTCTCTGCATAAAAGTTTACTAAATGATACAGGAGGAAGACGGGAAGCAAAAGACTCAACATAAAGAGCTGGAGGGTGCTGAGACATTACTCTATGGCCTTGGGATAACTCACAGGCGGGTGGGGAGAAGAGGATTTCAAAATGAGATCAAAGGTGGGCTCATGAGCTCATCATGGGAGAAGCATACCCTTCTACTCAGTTCTTCCCTCTCACGCACTGGTCTTCATTACCAGAAAGAGTTAAGCATGTGTGAGATGTTGGTAAGGTTTTCCATATGGATTCTCTCCGGAGAGGATAAGCAGCAGCGCCAAATGTTTCTGAGCTGCAGATGTGCAACGTATTTGTAACAAACTGCAGCTCCTATCCAAAATTATTATTTATCACATTTTGTGGCAAACTGAAAAATGGGACCTATTTGAGGGAAATTGATTTGATTGATAGAGTATTTTTTCCTCTGCAAATTGGGTCAGTTATTGAGTTTGAATGCCTTTGGATAGAAAGCACAGAAAATTCCATATTTTTCATTTGTTTTTAAAAATAAAAAATATCCTTTTCTCAGATATGTCACATGAAGCAAACTTTAAAGCATGTAAAAATCATGCAAAACAAACCACAGACAGTCTGACAGTATGGAAACAGTATTCTGAGTATCACACAATCCTCATCGGAGCTGTGCCGAACCTTATCATCTCTCTTATTGAAAACAAAGTAGCTGAGAATGGGGTCATAGTTGTTCTTAGTTTGATTGAGGAAGCCATACGAATGATCGATTTCACATGGAGTCTATTATTGCTTAGATTTGACTCCATTTCTTTTGATTTTACACTGTAATTTCAGCACAACGTATACCTCTCTTCATGCATAGATTAATTCATGTTTTTAGCTGCATGCTCTGCAAGTAGCCTTGTGGATGCGGAGGGTATTTAAAAAAGTGGCTAAAAAGTGCTGCAGCTGTAGTAACAAACGATAAATTAAACTGACCTCTCCTTCACCAGCTCCCAAGCATTTCACAACACTTAGCTGTCTATGACTTACCCATCGGAGAGCTCTACACCGTAGGGAGGGAGGTATGTTGGATGGCTGCAGGCCTGTGTATCGACTAAGCTGGTGTGTATATTTTTGCAGAGTAGGGGGAGGCTCAAACCTGTGAAGCACCAGTGAGAATAGTATAAAGGGAAAAGTGATTCTCAGCTGTGTTTGGTGACTGCCATTGACTTTTACAGCATTATAGTGGTTTATCTTACTATATTTCCTATCTAGAGAAGTGGTTTCCAAACTCGTTTGATTGGAGGGGTCTTACAGACTCTCCAGTAGAAATGCAGACTCATTCGATCTTTTTTCTGGGTATAGATTGCCTAATAGCATGTATGAACTTGCTTGGAAGTAATTCTTGGTTTGCCAGAGGGTCTGCAGACCATGTACTGAAAACGCTACTTTGAAGTCTTGAGTATGGCTGAAGTTTTACTAAGATGCGCAGTGGTTGATCTTCCATTAATCCTTAGACAGCTCAACCGAAACAAAACAAACAACTAAAATAAACAGGCAAAGGCCTGATATGTAGTATTCCCCCACTGGATGTATGGTTTGCATCAGTTCCAGTTCCCCTGTGACTGGGGATACGCCACTGAAGTGAAGGAATTGGCTGGACAGCTTTGTTGCTTTATCCAGCATCTACAAACTGTTGGTTTTCACAGCTCAGTGAACTAACAGACATGGAAAAGCAATTCTTTGGTAGTTAATCTGTGTCTGAATATTTCCAAAGGCTGTGAGAATCTAGAGGCAAAATCACTGGAGTGGTGCTCAGGAGTCAGGTTGCTGCAGACTTTTCTTTAGCGCTTATAAACAACCTTAGTCTGCCCAGTTTGTATTGAAAAGACATGGCAATGCCTGTCCATCTATCCATTCGTTTGCTTAGCCATCTTCAGTGACACGGAATACATTTCCTTCATTCTCTCCTCGTGGTCCTTTGTGAGATCATTTCATGGACTGGGAAATCCTTCAAGCCTGGAGCTTCTGCAAAGGCTCTGGCTAGATTTTCCAGTTGCTGTTGAAATTCATATTAATGAAAAGGAATATGCCTTATCTACTATGACTACGTGGAGAATTATGTATTTTGGGAAGTTAGTTATTAAACTACTTTTTATTAATTACAGTAGGCACCCTTGTGTTTCTAATGGAGTGATTTATATTTAAATACACTATGTCATATGCCATATGCTGCTCTAGACTCTTTGAACTGTCAAGTGTTTGATTCCGAGCCACAAAACGATGGGGTGAGCACACAGATGGGTTGTCACATAAAGAAGTCTGATGGCATGTGATAACGCTCAGGCTTTTTTTTTTTTTTCCTTTTTTTTTTCCCCTCCATAAAGCTTATAATGTACAAGCAGTGATCATGGCTTGCTAAACAAAAATGAGCTGACAGTCCAACTCCAGAGTATTTTCTGGAGTTCTTCAAGCATTTCAGTTCCACTCTGCAGATTCACTCTGCCTTTAACTGGACCATGTCACATCCTTTTCAGAACGAGCGGTGTCAATCATTTTGTTGTGTGACAAACTCTGTGAGGAATGACACAGAGACTCGCCAAAGCTAGTCCTGAGAGGTCTAGTTCTGGGGGAGCAATTGAGGTAGATCAAGGCCATTTTGAAACAGCAACTTGTTTCCATAGAAATAACTTCCTTCTAAGGTAGAGCATACAAGTTTACACTTCAGAGCAAGACAACTTTTCCTTTAATCTTCTCTTCTTCCCTAACATTCAGGTCATTTCCTATAAAGGAAGACAGAATTCATGACAGGAATTGAGGCATTTGCATCTTAAGAGCAGAATGAGGGCAGAAGTATTGAAGATAAGGGATAAAATAAAGTGTAGGTAACTTTGGACCAGATTCAGTTACAGATTCATACACTTTTTAAAGGTGTTTACAATACAGATATTTTCCCTTGAGGTAGGTTTCTAAGCTCACATTAAGATCAATAGATAACTAGGGTGAAACTCATTAGCCTAAATCTAGATGCTGTGCACTGTTAGAGATACCCTAGGGTCTGCAGGACCTCTGGGTGGGCTGGCAGGTATGACAGAGGACTTAGGGGAAACTTGCAATGCTCTGAAGAGGCAGCTGGAGGCCAAGTGAGATACTGAACAGCCCTTAAGCTGACAGAAGGTGTCTGTGTTTGGGTGGCCAAATCCCACTCTGGTCGATACTACCAGTGGAACACAGTTCAGTTGTTGACCTACAAGCGTCTAGTGCCATTTGAGATGCCCTTGGCTATCCCACCTCCAGCTGCTGGTCCAGGAGCATCTGCCTTTCATGTCTGCCAGTCCTATATGAATGTCTTTGCTGTCTTACAGTTAGGTAGATGTGTCCTAGTCATAGACCTATGTGTATGTATTCTTTAGGGTGAGAAAAATAGCTTCTAGACTCCATTGATTGTACTGACAAAGGTACTGATTGTACTGACAAAGGTCTCAATTCAATTGCCGCTGCAGAGGCATCTGCATATGTTTGATATGCCCTGTGCCATCTGAGGCACCCAGAAAGGAAGACCCTAGAAAGAACAGTCCATGCTGTTCTGGAGCAGGAGCTGGTCTCCAGGCAGACTACCCAGTTGAAACGCAGGTAGTCCTATGTGCATACATGTGACTTTAGCCCCAGCTGCCTTAAGCTGAGGTGACTGAATGATGGAAAACCAGATTCCTAAAGTCTTTCATGTTGGAAGGGATGTCAAGAGGTCATATGGTCCAACCTTCTGCTTAAAGCAGGACCAACCCTGAATCATGACTACGATAATCACTTTCATACCTCCAAGTATCCCCTTTGACAAACAAAAGCAGTCAAGTCTGGGCTTATCCAGACTGCTTAGTGCTGTGCATTGTGTCTAAACACTGGAGTATTCACAATCTCAATACTCCCCCATTTACCTCACCCATGGGCACATAACCAGTACATATTGCATGAAGCCCAAAGGAGAAAACCTGGCGATGCTGGAATCTCTCATATCCAGTTGTCCGCACCCAACACTCATGGTTGGGAAAAATAGCCATGGTGAAAGTCGTCTTTTTTTTTTTTTCCCTTTTTTTTTCCTGATTTGAACCTTGGTCTCTCATGCCCTGGGCTCTGTGGAGCTTCTGTCTGAAGGATGTTCTACTTGGTACCAAATAATTGTATTGTCGTTGGCTGAGAGAATGAAAATGTAAGAGGGACTGTGTGACCTGGCAGTAAGGGAGTCAGCCTGAAGTCTCTGCTTTAGTGAACATTCATTCTCTAATCAATTGGTGCATCCTCCAGATACCCTCCATTGGGACTCTGTGACTCTGTGGCCAGCCTTAGCCCTACTTAACCATAAGCAACCAATAAGATATACATTGCATGGGCAGGTGCCTGTTTCCTTGGATCTCTCTAAATCCCCCTGTATGTGAGTGGTGATGTATAATAAATGGTAATAGAGGAATTTTCAGCGAAATACCCAGCTACACACTGTAATTCAACTAGTTCTCAAAGATCATATTACTCCTCCTACTGCATACATAAAATAGGATTAAACTCTTGGATTTCTTAATATCTAGTGCCAACCTCCACAGACTGTGAAAGCTGTTTACTGCTGCTTTATAAAATCTAGTTACAAGACGTACTTCCAGGGGTGATTTTCGGTGGTTGGAACTGGTGGGAGCTGCAGCCTCCTGGAACTCCCTGCACCAGCACCTGTTTTACAGAAGTTGGGAATTGGTGCTGGATCTTTCCTTTCCATGGCAGCAGCTGCCACGGTCCTATCACTTGTCCTTTGACCATGTGGCTCTTACTAATTCATTTCTATTTAGTAGCAGCTCTGAGTTTGATTCCTCCACTCTTCCTACTTCACTGTTTCTTTTGGGTTTCTCCCAGCCCCCAGTCCCGTTTTCTGAAGCCTCCAGTACTGCTTTAAAAATGCTCAGGGCCAAATAGAGCAGACAAAGCCATTAGCTTTTGGGTAGCAATGTAGCATCTCTGGGTGGGGAGATATCCGCCTCTGAGCCTGAAGCACCCCTGTAGCAATGAGCACACCACCTTTGATCAAATGAAAATCAAAGTGAAGTCATGCTTCATCTACTGGAAGACTCCCATCGGCACCCTCCGCTGCCCCGTGCCCGCAGTCAGGGAGAATGGGAGGGCTGTGACTCTCCCATGACACAGCAAAGCAGGCATTTGTAACACCTTTTTCAGGCTTCCTCTGCCACCAGCCCTGCTTTCCAAGAGCTCTGGGAAGCAGCAGCAGGCAGGTGGCAGCTCTTCGTTGCGGCTGTGCGCTGAGGTTTGGAGCTGAGCAGCTGCCAGGCAGCAAGTGCTCATGGTGTGGAGTAACCCAAAATAACAGAAAAGGTGTCATTTGAGGGATGGGGCTTGACAGTCAGAAGGAGGGGAGCTAAGCAAAGCCAAATGCGTTGAACTAAAACCTGGTGATCAGAACCAGAAGAGAAAGGGTGGTGGGGTTTTGCCCTTGCCTGAAAAGCCGTGAGTACGGTTTCCATCACGCTCAAGATGAAGCAGTGTTACTGGAGGCAGGATCTGCAAAGCCGAATGTTGTAGCATTTTATGCTCTCTGGTTTTTGTTGTTGTTCTTATGTTTCATTTTGTTTTGTGTCTAGAGTCCCTCTAACGTCCTGCAATATCAAAGTCTGTGGCAGAAACATCTTCACCTTGAGTGAAGCCCTGAACTGACTTGCTCTCTCCCGTCCTGTGATCCTTGTGAGGAGAAGTGGGAGGAAATTTGGCACAGCATAAATGCTATCTCTACCTGTGTGCCCTTGGAGACACCCACCTGGACACTCAGACAAGATGCTTTCTTATTGCATTCATTCTCATTGTAGGCAATTGTACCCTCTCTCAAACGATGCACTTTCAGTTCAGGGTCAATCAGAAACCAGTCAAATGCCCCATGTTCAGCGACTACTAACTCAAGAGAGAACTGTTACCCAAAGTGTTGATCTCATTTTTAAGCCTAATAAAAGCCCAGGTCAGGTGCATGCCTGGGTTTCCTTGGGGACAGGTGCTAACAGGAACGGAAGGGACCGATGTGATAACGTTTCTCTAACAGAAGAACAACAGAGAAACCAAAGGACAGAGCAATGATGGCAAGAGAAGCAGTAGGAGTGTGACCTTATAGAGGGGAAGCTTCTGGATGAAGAGCCAGGAGCTGCCGGTATAAAGACATCATCCCCCGCTAACTGAATGGAGGCTGGACTCCCGCGGGCACGGGAGCCAGGCTGCCTGCAGCCGGCACAGCCCTGCTGCCCCCACTCCCCTCTTTGCTTCGGCAGGTCCTGCTGCTTTACCCAGGCTCTGGAGTTTGTCTGAACCTGCTCTGACCCACTTCTATCACTCTGCAGTTGCTGCTTGGTTGCAGCTCCTGGAGAGTTTCTTGAACAGGGACTTCAGAAGCTGTGTCTACTGAAGTATTTCACATCATGGTTTTTAACCAATTCTTCTTTAACCCCATTGTTTGTTGGCTAAGATATGTCTCAAAGCAGCAGACAATCTTCATGTGCCAGCTCAATTTTACTTTCACGCTGCAGGCTCACTTTTATAGCAGGTAAATGCTTTAAAAGCATTACAGCGAGGAGAGTTTTTAAATCACAAGAACCAGAGAGTTGAAGTCCGTGCTGCATCTAAAAATTGGTTTTGTTTTGCTTGTAGAGATTACTATACCTTCAAGTGACAGATGGGAATGTGAAAACTTTTATCATCCTTGAAGATTCAGACGAGCTAATAGAGAAAAAATGTGAAAGGAAAAATCATCATTCAAATGGTCTTGAAAGGGATGACTTCCAAATTATTGTCTGTCAGCTTCTCCAGATGGCCTGAATATCTGTCAGATGAGCAGTATTCATTAGAAATGCCTAGCAAAAAAAAAAAATGGCAAGGTTTCTTTTTGGTCAGGTCCGAAAAAGAAAGGGGAAAAAGTAGAAGATGGGGGGAAAGAAAGGAGGAAGATATTTTGAAGAAGATTTTTCTCACTAAAAAGTGACTGTACAAAAGACAGCATTTGGTTCTGGTTTTATTTTCTCTCTGCAGTACATATATCAAGCCTGACCCATTCCTTTTGTTTTTCTAGGTGGAAATACAAATTGGGTTTTTGCAATGACACTGGGCTTCTTCCCGCTTGAGAGGCTTCCCGGGCCCCCCCACTACAGCAGTGCAGACCCCCTCTAACTGCTGGCCAAGGAGGCCCTTTACGGTGCCCAGGCAGTCCCTTTCACTGCATTCGTAGGGTATAACTGTGACTGGAGGTGCAGATATACAAAAACAAGTGCAATTTCCATTGCCCATATAGAAGGCTCTTAAAAAGCCCATAATCAAGGAAAGCCACCATTGGTTTAGTTCGCATTTGAAAATGCGTTTTCTAGCAGCGAGACTCTGAGGCTGAATCCAAAGCTAAGTGTCTCATTTACTGCCATCACCACCTCTCTTTATTGATCAAACTGATGGTTTTCCCCGTCGGATTTACCTTAATCATTGCTTAGGTTTACCTTATGCAAGGGAGAAGGAAGGACACTGGGGAACGTTTGGCTTTATTTAACAGGCTTTTGAGGGTGCAATGATCTAATGGGCTGATGGCAGAACAAGAATGAGCCGTATAGCAATCAGGGGCACGCTGTGACCTCAACAAGTGAGAGGAACAAGCTGAGTCTGTAAAACAGGACTTGCTAGCTCTGAACTGTCAGGACAGTTACAGACAATTTATGGTGTGACGTCTATATGGGCTATTTAAGGCACATCAGATCTTTGGGTGGAGGCTCCCATTAAAGCCTCAGCAGCAGCCTGAGGACTGCCCACCACAGGGATTTGCAAGCTCCCTTTTTTGTGCATTGACTTTTGCCAGTTGATCTTGGTCTTTCTGAAGGCAGTCATTTTGCCCACGGCAAAATCTGGTTAATGTCTCTCGGTTTATGAATCCTTCTCTATTTATTGTTTGAGACTTGCCTATATCCAAGCTATTCTTGGAGATATTAATAGTGGTTAATATTTTACCTCTTGGAGTAAGCTGATTGCTGCATGCCACAAATCATTTCTTTATCACTTCAAAGATGAAACCTAGATCTGTGCCAAGGCACTAATGTAATTACTGTCCCTTCCCTGCTGCCTTCCTGCTCAGCAGCATCCACCATATGCAGAACCTGCTATATGCAATTATTTTCAATCACAAGCTCCACTCCAGACGGACAAGATCATCTTTCAAGTGCTAAGTGTTACTAAAATATGATCACGCATTATAGCCGCAGCAAGAGTGACAGGGAAGGCAGTCTGGGATGGACAAGGATTACTCTGGGTAGTTTACTATTGAGGCATCCACCCTCTGACCCCCTGGTTTGTAGTTTTGCAACTGGTAGGTCTGGGCAGCTCCTCACTTAGCACATACATAGGCTGGTTTTAGCTCATTTTTTGAAGGTATCCAGCTCCCTGCATGGACTACGCAAAAAGCCTAGTGGCTAAACAGGACCCTGTTAAATACTGGAGCCAAGCACTTAATTCCAGCTTTGCATTGCCAAAGCTGGCTGCATTAAGTCAGCCCTGCGGCTCTCTCCTGCGTGCCTCGCTAGCGCATCGAACCAGCCGCAGCACTTGCAATAGCAGTGTTTCACGCATCAGGGCAAGGAGCCCGTTCCATTCCCAAATGCGAAACTGCTCCAGAAGAGCTGGTCTCTTGACAGTGCCAACACCTCCACTGGTACATGGCCCGTCATCCAAAACAGCAGCCAAGCGCCGCCAGCGCCTCCGCTGCCGGCTGGCCCCATCCCACTGACTGGCTCCCTCGCACCTCGGAGCTGCAGCCCCTTTTGTGAAGCTGCCGTTTACGGACCAGCACATTTCCTTCCCCCTTCTATTTCTTTTAATGACTGTAGTGGATAATGGAAGATGACAGATGATGGTAATTACAGCACGGTAGGGTGGTTTGGTTTTTTTTTTTTACTTTCTTAAGAAATGTTATAGGCATCCTAAGCATTTTAAGCAGCTGTAAAGATGGGTGTGGGTAGCATAGCTGGCTAAATACAATAACTACAGGGCAGGCCAGGATGTGACTATTGAGCTAAACCAGTAACTGCTCTCTACAGAAGCTGCAAAATTAGCTTAAGGATTTTCATTGGTTTTGCAGCCCTTGGATTTAACTTAGATTTTTAAATGGAGGTTGCAGCTGTTCAGCAGGATCTACATTCTCTGTGGTTAAACAAATTGGCTGTGAGTATGTATGAATTGTTAGTGGTAATAGTATGCAGTCTTTTTGCTTTTGCAGGGTCTGATCCACACCTTTAGTTCCTTACAAACAGGGGTGGATTGGCTTGAAGGGAAGGAGGGGGCTGAGGGGCTTTTGCCCATGTCCAGTTAACACCATGGGCTTTGAGGCACACACCACACTTTTTTAGTACATAAAATAAGGGAGCTGAAATGCCAGTCCCCAGCTTCACTGCCCATGCAGATCGTGGCGGTACCAGTCCTGTAGCAGTCATGCAAAATCCTGCTGAAAGCAATGGGACAGATCCAGCACCATTGCACACACACACTCATACATATATACATATCTCAGGGCATAAAGCAAAACTTGTGAAATTTTTTCTTACTGACTATCAGGCTCTAAGTCTTTGTGGAAATCTTACACTGAAGGTAGGTCCCCGAGTTTGGCTCACGCCATGCCTGCAAGAAGTACTGGGGAACACAACTGCTTTGTCAATAGACCTAAATTCACAACAGGCGCATACACGCCACTACAGGGAAATGTTCAAAGGTGAATCAAAACCATCTGAAAACCAGTGATATCAAAGGAGATGTCAAAACAACAGCTTTAAGACTTGTGGCTAGTTGGTACCTGTGACAAAATTGGTATTTATAGGCATAAGACTTTTTGCCAGATGGGAAAGCAGCCCCACGCTCCTGGCAGCCCCCTTGGTCTCTGGCAGGTTTTGTGTTCACTAAACGGAGCGTGTGAGCTCACCTGTGGCTTTGTACCTTGTCCTTCCCACGTAAACATGCTGCCACTCGTGCTTCGGGGCCACCGGCAGCACCGGCATTAGGCGGCAGTTTCCCATTTGATCTGGTCGTCGCAGTCAGCACAGGCTGTGAGCAGAAAGGACACTGCGGTGCTCGATGGCTGGTACGCTGCAAACAAAACTCAGCACTGCTAAAGCCTGTCCCCAACGGGAGAGCCAGCTGTCGCCGGGCTAGGGAGATTTTCTGACATAGCACACTAGTTTGCCCTTACTGGGTTTATTCGTCTCTGGGAGGCACAGCTAATGGTGAGGCTCAGCGGTGGGTGCTCTGAGCTGGTTACTAGACAGCGTGGACTGGCTTTAAGGGCAAACAGCCACATACGAGTGAGGCAGTTGCTCCTTTGGAGCAATTTAATTTTACAGTATATTGGGTTGCTAATGAATTCTTGACTGTATCACCAGGATTGAGATGGACATACAGAAATGGGAAAGAGGGGGATGAAGAGGTCTGGCTAAGGAAGGAAAAAAGTTGCCAAGGCTTGTGGCCAGTGTAGCATCGGAGGCAGAAAGAGTGAACAGGTACACGGTGTTTGGAAGAGGATGAGCTGTGTTTCGAGGGTGGCAGTGGAAAGCGCTGTGATCAATATCCGTGGGAAAAAAACCAAACAACAACCTGTTACTGCAACAAAACCTAAAGGGAGCTGAAAACAAACAGCCCTCTGTGAATGCAGTGGGCACTAGACACTCTTGCCACCTGAGGAGAATAATTGGCAAGTGCTGAGTAAGAGCTTGCTGTGGGTTTGGAGGGGCAGCATTGTTATGCTAATAGCCCTTTCACTTACCCGCGTGGCTGCTGTTGTGCTCTCCTGGAAGAACTGGGCAGGAGGCTTTCCCAGGACCTATTTGTGAGGAAGGGCTGGCTGCCATTTCAGCTGGTCCAATGCAAGCAACTGCAAGCCTGCCTTGCCTCCTTCCCCCTGCACACATCTCCCTGCCCCTCGCAATGGAGCCCTTTTTGAGCATTTGCAAGGTCTCCCAGAGAGTCTGTTCAAGGACACAAGTTGATTGAAACCAGCCCAGCCAGGGTGGTTCATTTTTGGCCAGAGTAGCTTCTGAGCTGTGGTCTGCCTGGGCTGGCACCATGGGCATCACGGCCAGTGTGGGAAGGGGTCAGACCCACAGCAGGACTGGCTGGGGCTGCCACGGTCCACCCATCTGTGGGGCTATCTCTGGCATCTGGGTGCTCTTCCTCCCTTCCCCAGCCATTCTTATCATCAGTGATGATGTTCCTCCTTGTCCCATTGGGTCTTGCCCATTCCTAGCACATCAGCCATGCTGTCAGCGCTTCACAACACCCTACTGGCTTTAACAACTCAAGTGAGAATCAGTCTTTTTTTTTGAAGAGTCTTAAGCTGTCTTTAACAAATGTAAACCCAGTTTTATCCTAAGTTCTCTTGTCTGAGAAACATCCTTTCTGAGAATTTAATTGGAAGTGACTCTCATTTACATGGATTCTAGAAGCTGCTGTCGTCAGCTCTGTGACCCTGGGGAAAAAAAATCAGATGATACTGTGAAAGCCATTAGCGAGGACATTAGATGCAACCACATCCAGGTCAGGCAAAGTTCTGAAAATACCTAGCGTTCATGTGTCCTTAATTCCTTTTCTCCCTTTACAGCTGTTGGGTGAATGCACCATCTGAGAGGGGGCTGCCTCAGGGATTTCTTTTGCATTATGTGATGTAGATATGGAGAGAGGAGCAGGCAGTGATTGCTCAACAAGGAAAGGAAGAAGTAGACTTGAGGTGATTAATTTCAACTTAGTGGAGGAAGATCTAAGGAGCTAATTGTATTGCGTTTGTGTGGCAAGGTTTTGGTAGCGGGGGGGGCTACAGGGGTGGCTTTTGTGAGAAGCTGCTGGAAGCTTCCTCCATGTCCCATAGAGCCAATGCCAGCCGGCTCCAAGATGGACCTGCCGCTGGCCAAGGCCGAGACAATCATCAGTGACGGTGGAAGCGCCTCTGGGATAACATAGTGAAGAAGGGGGGGAAAGTTGCTGCACAACAGCAACAGCAGCCAGAGAGTGAGATGTGAGAGCAACAGCTCTGCAGACACCAAGGTCAGTGAAGAAGGAGGGGGAGGAGGTGCTCCAGGCTCCGGAGCAGAGATTCCCCTGCAGCCCATGGTGAAGACCATGGTGAGGCAGGCTGTCCCCCTGCAGCCCATGGAGGTCCATGGTGGAGCAGATATCCACCTGCAGCCCATGGAGGACCCCACACCGGAGCAGGTGGATGCCTGAAGGAGGCTGTGACCCCATGGGAAGCCTGCACTGGAGCAGGCTTCTGGCAGGACCTGCGCACTCATGGAGACAGAGGAGCCCACTCTGGAGCAGGTTTGCTGGCAGGACTTGTGACCCCATAGAAGGGACCCACGCTGGAGCAGTCTGTTCCTGAAGGACTGCACCCCGTGGAAGGGACCCACGCTGGAGCAGTTCGTAAAGAACTGCAGCCTGTGGGAAGACTCACATTGGAGAATTTTGTGGAGGACTGTCTCCTGTGGGAGGGACCTCATGCTGGAGCAGGGGAAGAGTGTGAGGAGTCCTCCCCCTGAGGAGGAAGGAGTGTCGGAGACAAACAGTGATGAACTGACCACAACCCCCATTCCCCGTCCCCCTGTGCTGCTGGTGGGGAGGAGGAAAAGAATTTGGGAGTAAAGTTGAGCCTGGGAAGAAGGGAGGGGTGGGGGGAAGGTGTTTTAAGATTTGGTTTTATTTCTCGTTACCCTACTCTGATTTTGATTGGTAATAAATTCAATTAATTTTCCAGACGTTGAGTCTATTTTGCCCGTGACAGTAATTGCTGAGTGATCTCCCTGTCCTTATCTCGACCCACGAGCCTTTTGTTGTATTTTCTCTCCCCTGTCCAGCTGAGGAGGGGAGTGATAGAGCGGCTTTGGTGGGCACCTGGTGTCCAGCCAGGGTCAACCCACCACACTAATATTGGACCCTAAACAGAGGCAGATGTGCTTAGAGGAGCAGCAAAGGAGTTGCTGATCTACTTTACTAACAGCTAAGATGCTAAGAGAAAGATGGGATACCACTTCTGGACTTCAGTGCCATGTTCAGGCGTGTCTTTGAGCAAGTCAAGAACGTAATAAGGTGATTTCTGTGTCTTATAGGAGTGCCAGAAATATGAGAAGCTTAGGTATCTTGAAGATGGAGAGAGTAGAAATGCACAGCTAGCTGGAAGCCCTGAGTCAGAATCGCTCCCAGGACTCCTGGTAGTCTGCTGTGATGTGCACAGTGCCTCTGTCACCACACCCAGGGCTTTGCTGCACCAGGAGCGCGACAGCAGAAGTGCTTTGCCAGGCAGCACGTTGTCCTTATTGTCAAGAGAGGAAAAGTGAGGTGGTATGAGGTCAAGGGACTTGCTCAAAGTCAGCCAGTGACAGCTGTAGGGCTTGAAACCTTGTCCCAGTCCTGTGCTCTACCTAACAGGTAAAAGGCACCACTGCAAACCCACACTGCAAACTTTTTGAGGACTTGCTTGCCTTTACGGCCTGCAAAGTGTCAGGTGCGCCCAGCCTGTTATCTACATCATGATTCCTTTCCAGTCTTGCAAATAAGATCTGACACAAAGGAGGTAACATTTAAACGCTGTAGCATCCATTGAAATGTTCTCTCTAGGCTGTCTGTGTAAGAAGCTTTGCCAGCTACACCCGCTTTTTGGCAGCTGCTGCAGTGACAGCT
The DNA here is from genome assembly GCA_009819775.1 of Phoenicopterus ruber ruber. NCBI lineage: Eukaryota > Metazoa > Chordata > Aves > Phoenicopteriformes > Phoenicopteridae > Phoenicopterus > Phoenicopterus ruber. The sequence continues at coordinate 191,626,239 of CM020215.1, forward strand.
GAGAATGCAATATGATAAAAATGCCACTTCTGCAAAATAATCATGGCCTATTGGGTGATTCCTAGCAAGATCTTGTGAAGGGAAAGACTTAGCCAAAACACATCTGTTTGGGGCAGCATGAGGGCTGGAGAAAGCAAAGCATGTTGTGAATGTTAAGCCAAGGCTGATAATAAGTAAATGGCTCAAGACCTCAGTTGTTTTAGCTGAAATAATTTGAGAAAACTTTGTGGAGTGTGTACGTGTGGTATGAATTGATCAGGTGACATGAAACCATTCTTCCCTGGCTTTTGAAAGGGTGAAAACCAAAGGAAAATGACAACAGATTAGCACAACTGTCAGTTTCCTTTTCCTGCTAGAACCTTGATAGACCCTGGTTGATTGTTGTTTTAATTAATCAGAAGCAATCAGCTTGTAAATGCTGTGATTAACACAGCTTCTTTTTAGCTCCATGTTGAGTTTTCCAAACAGTATATGTAGCAGTTCTGCAGAGTAGAAGGGGAGTTTAAAAGCTCTCAGGTAGAAGCTCCAGAAGCTCAGGGTGGCTTCTGGTGTGGAACCACCAAAGCTGCCTCTAGCCCACAGACCAGCTGTGAAACAGCGTAGCAGCATGAAGCAGTAGAAGTCCAAATGATTTTCTACTGGTTTTAGGAGGAGAAGAAGAAATTTTTCTTTTTTTTCTCTGAGGTTCCCAAATGGCAGTTTGACACTTTGATTCCCAAGAGGCAGCCTATCTTTAAGCTAATGGCAATTGCTTGTATAAACTTCTGTTTTCTTTTCTCTCCGTAGGTTTGTTGATTGGCTCTGGTTGTGCCCTCTATCCTCTTGGCTGGGACAGTGAAGAAGTCAGACAAACCTGTGGTAACCTTTCCAACCAGTTTGAATTGGGTGAGTCATCATCAGAGTGTCTCAGCCACATTAGACTCTTCTACGTGTTGTCCATAAAAGCAAACGAGGACATGAGCACAGGCTTGGAGAAGCAACCCAGTTGTGTGTGGTAGAGTATTCATATTGCATCATTCTGGTATGGTGCTAAGGCAGAGGATTTCAGATAGATTTGCTGGAAATATTTTCCAGAAAAACATTATAAAAGAAAATGAAGGAATGTATGTGTGTATATATTTAAGACATCAGATCTAATAGTCTTGCAAATGGGAGCTAACACTCCTGGAGATCTTGACAGGGTAGGCAGAGGCATCACAGCACAAGTGAGGGTAATTCACAATGAGTGCAATTAGCTGTCTTTGAAGTCTGGCATGGTTATAGCCTTCTAACGCAAGCCTGAAGAGTATGGTTTTGGTTACTCACATCCTTGGGAAGCTGGTAAACAACACTTGCTCCCTATCTCAGCCTTTTCCCAAACAAGCCACTGGTCTTACTGGTGATGTCTGCACTGAACGCTGAATGAGAGCCAGAGATGCGGCCGAGCAAGGCTCACACCCATGCGGTATGGGGTGAGCCACCTCTAGAGAGCTCATCCGGCTTGTAGAAAACAAGGGGCCAGCAGGGACCTAAGGATTAAGCAATGTGGATAATCAGGATCTGATGTTTGCTTGCATATCCAGGTCCTTCTTTAGCTAGAAGGATTGATGCAGCTGCTGATACCCTACTCTGTAAGTGCTCTGATCCTGTGTCACTTGAGGAAGAGAGGGGTTTGCAATCCTCCTGACGGAGCAGGAGAGACTGAGCACCCTGACCCTCCATGGGCTTGGGAGCTCCCGCTCCCAAGCACAGGCACACACAGCTCCCCATTTCCAGCCCCTGCGAGCTAAACCTTATGGTTAGTGTTAGAAACCCTTTCCATAACTGCATGTGCAGGGCTTGTGGTAGCCTGACAGTAATCCCAGTGCAAAGAACAGTGGATGAAAATGGTCTCCTAGGGTTAAACACAAATCTGCTGCATTATCTTTTAATTTTACACTGATATTTCTGTCAGGCTTCAGGAGTAAGGAGTTTTGTTTCCATCTCAGGTATGCTTCTTGTGAAGATATGCAAATGAATTGAGGTTGAAAGGTAAAAACTATTGCTTTGGGAGAGATGCTCCAGGTCACCCTCCCTTACACCATTCCTGTGGTGTTTTGGAGTGCATTTGCTCTGGCATGGGACCAGAGATTCTTAGTATCAGTATCAGCACTCATCTCTACCACTGCCACTGATGTTCTTAGCAGCAGCCACTAATGGTGTTGCCCAGGGGATGTGTAACATGCTCTAGAAGCTTTACCTTGTTATTCTGAACTCTAATATCCTTCTGTGCTATTGATATTAAATTTTCTTTTCAGTGAAGAATAAAAAGTTCCTGCAACTTTTTTATTCACCTAATAATTGAAAGATATGAATATGAAGGAGAGAGAGCAATGAGAACAGAGATGTATAGTTAAGTAGCAGAAAACAATGTCCCAGAACTAAGATTCCCATCTCCATGGAAAGGTGTCTCAAAGGACATAGTAGAAAGACTAGGCAAAACACTGCAGTAACTGTTGCAGGGAACAGTCGAGTTCATCGCTGCTCATGGTCAATCCTGTGCAGAAGCCTGAAGTAGTTCCTAGCCAGCCCATTTAGCAGCACTCCTATTTGAAAGGCCAGCTAGCCCCTCGCTGGTGCACGCTGATGCCTGCTCTGTCACGCTAAGCGTGAGCAGTTCTGCTCTGGCGGGTCCTGCTTGTGTCTCCTGACAGCCTGCTCGTTCCCAGGCTTCAGTCGTTGCTCTCCCCAGAGTGCAGAAAAGTGTTATCTTTCCAGGTTATTTCTCTGCAAACCCACAGGAAGGTGGGTGTCGTGCCAGTCTGAGCTCCTTGAAGACAGGACTTCAGCAGTTACAAACTGTGACCTTAAACACAGTCGTGCCCACAATCAGAGCAGAGTCTCTGAGACCACCTTCGCCATCTCAGTCTTGACTCATGAGTCAGACGTTTGCATAAATTGAATCACTCTGCCATTAACCATATGAAAGACTTCAACTGACAGCTGTCCTTCCAGGTACACATAAGGACCATGAGATATATTGCATTAACTGTGAAGGTGTGTACTCTTACTGTATTTTCGGGACGTGGAGCACGCAGGGCATGTGTTGTGCACGCCTAGACTTGTCAGGAGTGCTGGTCTCGCCGATCTGCTGCAATCGTATGTTAACACACTAATTAACAGATTATAATGAGAGCTGAAATTTGCTGTAGTGATTTCCACCAGGCAGCTCTGCCACTAAACATTTTCCACATACATTGGCAGTGAATTTAAATGCTTGGCTAGGATTTTTTTACTTAATGCCGGTGTCTGGTTGATGCTGTGCTAGCAAAGTCATCTGTACAGAAGAGGTGCTGTCCGAGGGCCATTTAATAACCACGCTGCTCATTGTCTTTCATAAATACCTCTTGGTTGGTGATAACCCAAACCCTCCAGTCTTTTCTGAATCATTAGAGACTGGCTTACTCATTATAGCCTACAGGCCAAAAATTATGTTTCAAAGACTTAATCCCACTAAGTCTCAAGACAAATTTAAGTAATTATTGCTTTCATTTGAATATTTAATTTGATTAAGCTGCAATGATATGCTTTCTCTTCCTGAGTCTGTGCACTGAGTTGTCTGAAGAACCACATATACACACGCTGCATTCAAAATCTGCTCTCGGAAAAGCTGAGCTGCCATGAGCCCTGCGCTGGTTTTCTGATGGGAGAAATGGTGGTGGTGGGAGTGCTGGTCCTGCACCTCCTGCTGCTGTGGGTGCTAGCGAGGATGACACCGAGAGCCTAATTCGGCACATGCGGTTACTCTCAAAGGAGAGGGTGTTCAAAGGGATGCTGATCAGCAGACAGCATTCAGCCTCCTCTTCGAGAACGGCAGAGCAGCTGCTGCAGCTTGGGCCACAGGGAACGTGTACGTGCGGGTAGGAAAGGAGGGTCAAAGCACACCAGGTTTGAGCACGGAGCCAGCAAAGGCGGAGCTTTAGCACTGGGTGAGGTTCATTCTGGATTTGCAAAAGGTGAGGGGAAGAAATGGTTGAGGTTGAAGGTAGAAAAGATAATCCAGGAGCTGCAATCTACTTTATAGGAGGATGAGAAGGGCAAGAGGCAGGTGTAGAGGAGGGACTGCAATAAGTCACTTGAGAAGCAGCTGAATTGTGCACCGTAAAATGTAATGTTAACCAGAAATATTCCAGAATTAGGAATTAAATGAAAATTTTTGTTTTACCAAAACAAGACAAACCCCCACCCACCATAACGTGCTCATAACGAGATAGAAGTGTGTTATTTTTATTATGTGTTATAAAAAAGCCTGATCCTTAGTGGGTGTGCTAGATAAGAAGTGCTTCTCTATGTCTTCAGGCACTCTGAAAAGGCATTCGACTAATGGGCACTCCAAATAGTGCTGAGATAGCCCATATTGTGGAGAGGAGACTCCTTCCCTCTGCCCCCACCAAACATACACATTTCTGTATTCATTCCAAAGCAATATTTAAAAAGGCTGCAGGAAAAATAACCATACCTTTATTTTATGTACAAGTGGATTTGGGTATTCTTTTATAGAAAACCTGAGCTGACATTGTGAAATGCCCAGTAGTTTGCTGCTCTCTTTTAAATTGGATATTTATTTGGTTTTTATTAAGTGAACTATGTCCAAAGTGTTTGCTTAAACATTTATGTATTTAATTGGGCTAATTTTTTTCAATCAAATGAAAGTGTTTGTACAACTTGATCTCTACAAAGAGGAGTCATTCTTCAACTGAAGATACCCTGACAAGGACAACCCCATTTGTTGATTAAATTGCATTCAATAGATGAGCTGTTTTGCTAATGAGGATGGAGAGTAACCTCCATAAGCAGACAGACAGAGAGACCGATGCACCTGTAGAGGGGCCTGCTGTCATCTCTTCTCTAGCAATCTATTTTTGCCATCATGAAAAAAAGCACAGTGATAGATTAGGGCTTTGACAAACGACCTCTGGCAAATCTTGGGGGGGTTTAAGGCCATGGCAGGTCTCTGCTGTGTTCCTCCACTTGTGGTTCCCAGCTCCCCAGCAGTCAGCGGGATCTGTATGGAGGTCTTGGGGCCCCGCTCTGTATCGCAGCATCCCATCTCAGATCACAGATGGAGCAGAGTTCCCACCAGAACACCAGATTATGAACTGGAGCAGTCTTCTGCCGTTGTTTTTAGGGTGGTAACTCCTAGAAGTAGGGCAATATAAATAAATGGGGGCAAGAGAAAAGAGATGCTTATGTTTTAAACTGGCGCAGTTGTTTGCCCAGTGACGAAGTCAAAGTCTTTAATCTAATTAGCATTTTGCCACAGGCTAATGCCTGAGGTGGAGACTGGAGTCATAAACTAGCAGTGCCTGAAGGGACTGTCTTTCACTTTTTTATCAAATGTCTGAGGATGGATCAAAATCATCTTAATCTCTTGTCACTGCACAAGCTGTTATTGTTATGCTGCATTATTTACACCCTGGAGTTGCCTGTGGGCCCATTCAGGACAGCACTGACGTGGCACAGCAGTGCAGAGCTGCTGACTGAAGAGTGTGAAAGTGAGTCAGATCTACACAATCCCGTGGTCTGCAAAAGGAATTAGCAGGCGATTTCCCAAAAGCACGCATCTTTATAGCATATCATACAGCGCACATTCAGCTTTGCTGAGCTAGAGGCATTAATATAGTTTTATTTTCATTTCTGAATGTACCACACAAGAATAACAGTTGAAAAATAAGGATTTTAGCAGGAAATTCATTACAGTGAGGGACCTTGCATTAAAATGAGAGTATGCATTAAAGTGAAGAGTGCACCAGGCATTTGCAAAAACTTCCACATTTTGCAAAACTTAAAGTGTGTGAAGAGACTTTCTGAACGTGTATGTCTTTTTTAAAGGGCCATGTGAGTGTATATGTGTGAATACATTACAATTGGTTTTGAATGTCTAAAATCAGTAAGAGACTTCATTTTAGGTCATTGATTTCCCTAGACGTGCATGCGCAGGCTGCTCAGTCGTTGCATGCTCATTTCTGTTGCGATGGGTGCAGAAGCAGCAAATCCCGCAGAAGGTCCCAGAGAGGACAGAGAATGTTCAGTTCAACTCACAAAATCAAACGTCAGTTGGCATCTGGTGAAACAGCACTACAAGACCGATACCAAAGAGCCCGAATAGCAAAATGGTTATTGAGATTAAGATTCATTTATCTAAACATAGATGACTCATGCCATTGTAGGCGCCCTAGGAAATTTCATCTGGCCTCCAGCTGCCACTTCCCTGCCACCAGATGTATGAAATTATGTTATGTACTCATCTTACTAACCTGGAAGAATGAAGACACTAAATTTAAGATGAACTCCGATTTTTAAGTTGAACTACTTGGAAAAAAAGTTTGTCTTCCTTTGAGGAAATATGGTGTGTTTGGGCAGTCAGGGCTCAGCCCGGATGACCAATATTCCAGAATTGTTTATGTCCTACCCTTTTTTGTGAGAGATTACTTTTTATGTCATGCATTTCCTCCCTAGGACCTACTTTTTTAGTCTGCTGGGTGATCGTTTGTGCTAAGAAGCATCCTACAGACATGGCTCGGTGTTTGCTGTATGCAGCTACCCTCAGGGCTCATCTTTGAGTTTCATGATGCTTTTCTTTGCTACTAAAGGCAGTGAAAATCACAGGTCTGGCAGCAAGGGCTCGCATGGCTCAGGTGGGGCCATCGGCACATTGTGCCCTGCCTACCCATCCGGCAGCTGCTGCTGCAGCCTACCCAAAATGCATTCTATGCTTGTTTGAGTTCATGGCATCCTTACGAGGCTGGGAACAGCCTCCTGCCCTGTTTCTTCTGCAGGTCCTCCTAGATCCTCTCCAGTTGTTTGATGTTCTCTGGCTGTCACACTCCATCGCTACCTATCATGCACAGAGACATCCTAGGTCTGGGGGCCCAGCTGCAGCAGCAACCAAAGCAGATGGCTCCAAATGCACACCTTTTACTTGCCCTCCGTTGTGGTCCATCCAGCTGTGAACCACTGTGAAAGGGCTCTCCTGGCCAAAGTGGCTGTCTGGAGAGCAATTTAAAAGGCTGAATCCCATCCTGAACTAAACAAGTAGCTGAATTGCCCTCAAAAGCTCTCAGAAACTTCTCTGTTGAGGGATATTCATTTCCAAACATCATTATTATTAAGGTTCCCCTTTGCCACTTTTAGAGGGCTTGAAATATCTTAAAGAGAACTGTTGACTTGATAATTACTTTTGCTGTAGAAATATTAGAGTAAATGATCTTTAAAGCACTTTAAAAGCAAACAGTGCAGTTGCTAAAACAACAACATAAAAACCCCACAGAAAGCAGTGAATACAAAAAAAGCTTTGTCAACTAGTTAATTGGCCTTAGGTGGCATCATTTCAGCATCTGGCTGAGTGTTGACATACAGTGCCAAAACGATCAAGGAAAGGATTTAGAGGGTAGGACAATTTATTAGAATCCTATTAAAGGCAAGGACTTCAAAGCTGTATTTTTCTATGAGCAATCTATCTGGCAAAACCAGGGTTTTTTTGTTCGCAGATCCTCTGCAAACAGCTCAGAGATTTTACCAGTTCAGTTTTTTTGACCGAGGCTGAGCACAATCTTTACGAGTGTACCCAAGCTGCAGCTGCTGAGTTCTCAGATAAATGAATGAGTCAGCCTAAGTGCTAGTAAAGAACGTGTTTCATCTAGAAACATTTCCTCTTTAGTGCTACCCAGATAACTTCCATTCTTAAATCTTTGTAAGCCTTTGATGACTATAACAAGGTCCACATATATTCTGTCTAACATAAGGCAGTTACCTTTGTTGCCAGGGTTAGAACATGGTCATGCAAGGACCCTCTGCAGCCAATGGAGATAAGCAGAAGAATCCAGAAAGGGACTCAGACCACCTGGAAGCAAGTACCTGGTGCTCTTTATTACTTGAAAAGGGAAGGTAAACTGGTTGTTTGGAATCCCCTCACAGTTAAAGGGAGAAAAATGGGTGCTAGTAGAGCAGGGTTCACCTGCTGTACTTTAGGTGTCTACCTTAAGATGAAATGCAACACACTTTTGTAAGTGATTTTTCTCCTCGTTGTCTCCAGAGGGAGTCTGAGGGACTAGTCCAGTGTGGATCTCTGCACTGTGGATGTCCAAAGAGAGGTGAAACTAATTTCACTTCCTGCAATAAGTGAGCTTTCTGCTGACTTCTTCCAGGAGGCTGGGAGAGCTCCTCATTAGCAGGACATAAGCTATTTGCTCTTGGGAATTTGAGCATTGTAATTGACAGGAGGCATTAGTTTCTCCTTCATTGTTCCATGATAAATGCATGCCTACAGCAGATTTGAGGTTTGATTAAACAAAATTATGTAATCCTCCAAAGAAAGGAGGATTTGGTCATATGAGTGAGTGTCTGCATACAGCAGAACTGAAGAATTTCAAGTTGGCACTTCTTTTTCCACTTTTTTACACTTCTGAACTTTATGAGATTTGATGCATTTAATTACAGACCAAAATACCCATACAATTTCTTTGACCAATGATAAGTAACCAAAATAGCTTGATCTGTGCATGCATAAGAAATCATATATTTTTTAAAAAAGAGTAGTGCATTGAGAAAGTCATATCCACGCAACAGACAAAGAAACCAGCTTCACTAATTTTCATTATTTTGTATCAAGCTATTTGTTTGGCTGCAGTTTTACCTTATATAGTGTTCTTTCTTTGTTTCACATAACTACGTTAATCCTTTCTGGATGCATTCCAAGTTTTAACTTCTTTTCCTGCTTTTGTAGCTGATTTCACATGACGTTTTTTCATTGTAACTGTGTCAATAAAAAAAAATCTTCAGCTATTTAATTTATCTTGGCTTTGTTTCAAAATAATTGTGCCACCTTATTAATTAGCTGATTATCTTTTACATTCATTTGTGGCTTTCGTATCTCCAAATCCCTGTATATCCCTTAACATCACACTCCTTACTTTTTTCTCTGATTACTTTTCCAACACCCTGATTGATTACATGAATTCACATTCCCTGTAGTACTGGACTCTCATGTAAAGCTGTTAATTAGAGTTCCTGCACAACTTTTTTCAAGTAGGAATTGTAGTTTTTATTTTTGAAAGTATATCATTTGTATTCTTCAGCCCAGCTAATTCTGAAACCTTTTTTCCTTCACCTCGGAAAATAGGCTGTACTTAAGGTTAAATGATTAGAGTTTGCCAAATACGCCAGGCTGCAAGCCGGGGATAGTCTTAACATTAACAGCAAAGGAGGTACAAATATTTAAGATACTAAGTCTTACAATTAACAGGTTTGCATCCAAGACACTTTCGTATTCTGGATATTTTTTTATAAGTGTCAATTATTGGTTATTTTAGATGAAAATCATATGTTATTTCCAGGACCTTGGTAACTATATGTGAGAATTATTTATAAGACATCATGAGTAGAAATTCTGGTAAAATTCTGTTTCGGCAACTGAATCCTGGCACAGCTCCATGGTAGATCAAATATCCACAGATTTTCTGTTGCCAAATTTCACTCACTCTCAAATTTGTGTTAATCTTTATTTGCCTTATATATTGAAGAGGAGGGGGGGAACTAGGGGACACATATCATGGCCTTTAAGATCACATTAGAAATCAGGAAAAAGCATGGAAGTTGTTTTTTTTTTAATAAGCCCATCCATCACTGTAAAACTACTCTTCCACGTTCTTGGATGTCTTTCAATTTAGCAAATATTGTCTTATGTTCTATGGGACTCTTTTCTGCTCAATCTCCTTTTGATAGTGTCCTCACTCACCTTGCTTTTGTCCTTTATCCTCAGGGACTGTAATTTCTTTCAATTCTTTTACAAAAGAGAGGAGTGTAATGTTTCCACTCTTTCCTTCTTTTATTTGCTTGGAAAATAGCCATCCATCCCTATAGCTGCAAGGTCTGTTATTCTATGATTTCAGAGTTCATCCTGACACTCTTGCTGCCAATCCCAGTAAAACAAATGTGAAAACGAAGTTCTTAATGACTGGCTACAAATTTACCTGAGCCGACTTGGACGGTCCTGCTTCACTGAGCAACCAAGAGCTCCAATTATTTATGCTCTCCTTTACCAAAAAAAAAAAAAAAAAAAAAAAGATCCAGAACTAACAAACCGCTGAAACCACAGCTTCTCCCTCCATACTGACCTGTCAGGTGAAGGCTGCTTTGTCAAAAGCAACACCAGTTCTGTGCAGAGAGGGAAGATGCTGTGACGCATGTCATCTCTATCAGCTAGAAAAGTACTGGTTGTACTTAGTATACATCTGGTTTCACGCCAAAGTAAATTCCCCATGCAGCCCATCTTATGAGCAAGAACATGTACACATTCTTGCACGCAACTCCACGCCCTCAATGGACTGGCACACTTCTACCTGTATATATGTATTCCTATGCATCCTTAAGGAAAACAACAACTTCTGTGGCTTTGTGTGTGTGTGTGTGTGAAAATTGACACGGTTTCACTAACTGTTTTAATTCTATCAAGTAATTAGGTGGTCTTGCTCTTCATTTTAGAGTTTTGACATGAAAAAAATGGGACACTGCAATGCAGCATTTCTCATCGTTAATATGGTGGGCTCCATGAAGGCAAACTGCTCTACCTGATGGTTGAATTTAAGCCCCAGTTCTGCAAAGCTCTTAACCATTCGCTTGCCTCTGAATACATGACTAGTCCCACTGATGTCAGTGCAATAGAATTTGAAGATGACAAAGGGTCCTTCTATGGTACCCATTATTATAATACAAAAATATAAAGCTAGAAAGCAAAGTCTATCTTCTCTAACATATAACATTACTATAGGTGTATTTCTTTTCATTTGATGTTACATTTAATTACTAATCAACCCTGCTTTTTATAAAGCTTCCTGTTCCTTTTAAAGTAAGTGTTTAATATCAAAGAAGTGAAGCAGAAGTCATTTTACAATTTAAACTGCAACTAAATTACCCAATTATTGACAACCAACAATCTTTCTTTAGGGTGCAGTGGATTAAAATAGCTCATACATGTAGTAAAATGAGAACACTAGAGCAGAAACATTAACTCCAAAATATTTTTTTCCTTGTGCAATACAGGATTATAAAAGGGGTAGCATTGTTTCATTTTGACATGTGGCTACGCAGCATAGGCAATCATTCATTGCAACAGGTACCTTTGAGATGGGTTATCTCTGGCCTTGTAGCTATGCTTAGCTATGGACCTAGGACTCACCTATGCTTACAATGAAAAGTATAGCTAAGTCCTATACCCTCAGACACCTTCCCCGCCGCAGGCTCTTCTTCAGCACAATAGCTTGAAATGCTGTTCTGCTCAGCATCGTCCAAGTACAGATCAAGCTATTTTATCCGAGGCCTCCCATTGCTCCTGACACAGACTGGAAATAATGGCCAGGTTTATTGCTGTGTTATTATTGCTCTAAGGTCAGGCTCCCGGCTCTTTCATCCATTCTCCTGCACGCTCTCCCATTCTTTCATTTGTTCATCTTGACCCAGCTCACGCTTGTGAACTACATTGCGTTTGTTAGATCAAGAGGCTGCCTGCCATGCCTCAGGGCATTAAGTAGGGCAGTGGTCCTTAGGGTAAATGGAGCATGGTTTGGAGAAATAAACGTTATTCTCTTCAGCCAAGACTGAATGTGTGTGTTCTATCTGTTGAGCACATCTCTGACACTGATTTAGCAGTTCTTTCTTCTTAACATGGATGTCAGGTATTCTCCCCCTCTCCCACTGCCAAGGCACAAAAGTTGAAATCACAGCGTGCAGAACTTCAAATTTACTTCCTTCTATCCCACTTAGGTCACAGCTTTGGGCAGTGTTACCAGGTGAATCTTTAACCTCTTTTTAAAGTAGCATTTTGACATTTATTTTCTCTACCTGGAAGCATCATGATGGGAAAGATTTACGTTTTCAAGCTGCAACTACAATTCTCTAGTAGTTTTAGGAATACGTAGCAATTTAAAAAGACCTATCAGATGGAGTCCATCTTATCACAAGAAATGCTTTAGCACACCCCACCCTGATATAAATATGATCATTTTCAAGCAATCCAATGGATTTAGACATCTGGTGTATGCTTAAGTCTGGTTTTGAAATTCCCAGCAGAAGCTGTAGACAGTGTGTGTACACAGGCAAAGCAATAGATAGTCCACAGACAGATCTCTCCAGGGTCTGCTGTGCAATTGGGCAAGGATCAGCATCAGTGACATTGCCAGGGGCTTGGTGGCTCTCCATGGTTTCTGATGGTCTTCTCTTTAGGAAGTCAGACTCTCTGTGTGGTCTTCTGCAAGGAAGCCAAGAATGGTGTTGATCTACAGGGCATAACCAGATTACAAAACCAAGTAAATCTCTCTGTCTGCTCCAGCACAATGAGGAGAGAGGCTAATGAGCTCAAGCCAAGGCCACAGCTCCTCAAGTCCTCTGGTCACGTCAGGATCTTTGTTTCACCGGACATTTTTTTTAATAAAACTTTTGAGGGTTATGGAGAAAAAAACGAAACAAGTACTATGCTTCCTGCTGTGGTGTCAACCTGAGATCTTCAGAGTGGCCAAGAGCATAAGTGTTGCCTCCCACTAACATCTCCTTACAATGCTGGCCTGACAATATCCTGCAGACAGTCAATGGACGTGCAGTCTGCCTTGGGGTGTGCTAATGCTTTGGACATGTTGAGATGTGCAGACATCTTGTGTGTCGTGTGCCTAAGGCGGGATTAGCCAAGTTGATAATTGCCTGAACTGGAAGCCTGGCCCTCAAGGATGCCATTGGGACAGACTATGGGCGTGCCACCTGTTTCAGCTCTGTCTCTCTAGATGGAAACTCTGTTGTTACCTGCTGTTCTCTGGAGGGGAGAATGGTTTCTGCTGCTTTTTCCAGAGGGTGGGAAGGAAGTGTTGTATTGCTGCTTGTGCCTTACTGAGAGCACTCACTGCTCAAAGCAGGGTGATACCACCCACGATGGCGACACAGGGAGAACCTCAGTTGTAATGAGTCCCAAGCACTCAAGATCAAAATGACCAAGATGATGCAGCCCAAGTGAAAATTACTTTTGAGATGGGCTGAAATCCTGAGGAGTAACAGCAGCCATCTCCTTGCTTTTGGAGATCTCTGTGAAGAGGCTTCCTCCCTGCTGCAGCTGCTGTTTTCCTGATCTCCTCCTCCACTGCAGGCACAGTGGTGCCTCGAAGGGGAGCAATCACTTTATGGTCCACCTTGGGATTCCCCAACACCATTCGCTGGTGATGAGTTTCGCTGTATAGAGATACTGTGGCCATTAAATGTATTCAAGGTCATACTGTGATCAGTGAAGTTTTAAGCAATGAGTTGTGGGGGGAGGGAAATTTCTCTGTTTTTATATTTGTGAACTCCATTCCCACAGCAGCCCCCATGCAGGTGGACCCCCGACACCATGATCCTTTGCCACCAGGAGCCTCCTGGTCAGGATTGATGCGTGTGTGAGGGGGACACGAATGGGTTCCCTGCAGCCATGTCCTGGGTTATAGTCACTGAGCAGCTTGCAGCCAGGTCCAGTTTCGAGCCCTGTCACTGAGATGGCAGAGGTGGACCCACCCAGCTCTTTCTGAAGGGAGCAGGCCCTGGCCCATGTTAGGTGCAAACCCTCAAAATCTCAGTCAAAAATAATCAAAATATCCTCAGACTCTGCCTGGAGGAGGAGAAGAAAGAGAAGGGTAGGAAAAACCGTCTTCTGACTGCAGCCGCTGCAGAGAGTGGTGCCGTGGGCGCTCCCTGGGCTGGGCGGGCAGAGGGACGCCCGCCCCATGGCTGGAGCGCTTGTGGGGCCAGCAGCCTCTGCTTCGCCTCCCACGTGGCGTTTCCCCCTGTGTGGAAAACAGCGACCGGCCAAGCAAGTGAGCTTGGAGGCCTGTCTGCTGAACCGTTATAGAAAATTAAGGGGAGCCATTTGAACAGCTTGGCTTCTCTAATGGCTTGAATTATGCCCTGTGTTCCCTGTCTGAGGTGGATGTAGAAGTGGGCAGGGACCCTCGGTGGGCAGAAAGGAGGGTGGCAGAGGCGCTTCCTGCCCCAGCTAACGCTGTGCCGTGTCGCTCTGTTTCCCTTGCAGGCACCTGCCACATCGGCTGGGCCTACTACTGCACGGGCGGGGGCGCAGCGGCGGCCATGCTGGTGTGCACCTGGCTGGCCTGCTTCTCGGGCAAGAAGCAGAAGCAGTACCCCTACTGAGCCGGCCCCGGGGCGCGGGCACCGCCAGACACCCGAGGGGCTTGCCGACGTCTTCTGGATAACGACGATGAACAAGAAATTTTTAAGTGCTTTCTCTTTGGAGCGGGCGTGGGGTGGGACAGCGGGTGGCCCCAGGGAGGGCAGGGAGGTGAATGGCAGCGCAAAGCCACCAGGCTGGGCTGGACAGGGACGGGCTTTCTCACCCAAGCCCGCCCGTGGTCTGCTCCGCAAAAATATAAGCAAGGAAAACTCCGCTTTGGCAAATGGTGAAATTCTGCGTGCCCCGATTAATTGAGAGGTTGGTGAGGGGACGGCAGTGCCGGGGGGCTGGGGTAGCGCTGGGCAGCCCCTCGGCGCGGCACTCCCGAAAGCACACACGCACACACAGGTGTTGACCATGGCACAAAATGAGTAGAGAGGAAACTTCTTTTCGTGCGATTCTTCTTTCTTTTCCTTTTTTTTTTTTACTTCTCTCTGGTAGTTTAAAATTCAGTGTTGCAACACTTTTTAATCTATACATTAAACTTAATAAAAGGACCAATAAGCCACTTTATCAGTATTTTGTATATTCTCTACACATTTTTCTTCCCCGAACATTTAGCCACTGCTTATTCAGCCCTATATAACTTTTATTAAGCCTCTGTGTTTTCAGCATTATTACAAAAATGCAACATAATTACTTGGCATATGTAGCCTTTCCCTATAGTACTTTTATGAAGTGCAGTAAATGGACATTTTTCTGTCCATTGGAAATTCCACTCACGGTACTGTAGAGCTCTGTTGGTTACGTGCAACTAACAGGAAACTTCTTCCAGACATAGATTTCTGTTGCTGTTATGTTTAGCTCATTGATGTCGTATTGTGCTGTACCATGTTTATTATTTCAATATTCATTTTTGTAAAAAATATATATATAATATGTGCTATTTTATGTTTGTATTTGAAAAATCTCTGTAAATAAATTTTTCCTTGATCAATACTTGCAATGCCTGGTCATGTCACTAGATGAAAAAGTTCCTTTCCCAGCTCCCCATTGGAAAAATCCTCAGAAATAATCATGACTTTTATAACCATGCTGTATCCTTTTTCCCTGTAAAACACATACATTTAGGTTTCGGTTACATTGCCTGAGGGCAGACATCTTTTGCCACTTGAGTCATTCTCGTGTATCCCACATTTTTGCCCGATGCTGTCAGGTGTTGTGCCGGACTCCAGGGAGACCTTCCCCATTCTGGCCTGGCTGCTGCAGACTCAGCGTCCCACGCAGTGCTGCGTATCCCTGTTTGGTGACCGAAACAAGCCCTTTTACTTTCTTAATAGCATCGACACTGATCAGCTGCCTACCAGGCAGTATACCCTGCACAAGGCACTGGCACTGTA